>CM075673.1:116455000-117839166 GCA_037962975.1 Clitoria ternatea
TTCCATTATTTTACTATATTCTCCAAATTTAGTTAAATAATTATTTTGTTAATGTGTTATTACATTGTGCAATAGTATTATTGTTATTATTTTATCTCTATCCTATTCTATTATTTTTATTGATACTTCATTTATTATTAAGTTTTACTATTATTCCACCATTGTCATTATTGTTATCATTAACATCAATATTCATTAACACTATTAATATCATTACTAATAAGTTTTAACGAGAAGCCTAATTGTATTTATCACATTATATTAGTCATTTATTTTGTTTAAAATTATAGACTTATTATACTCAGCTACTTTTAAATTTTTAATAATTGTTACCAGGGACGTTGGTATCTTATATATAAAAAATTTATCCATACTTTTATGTAATAATTTTTGGGATTTTAGTATGGATATGACATCAAGCTTGAGGCTAGGTGAAGTGGTTGAGTATGAATGCTCTCTGGACATTGGATGGGTTGTCTATGGTTATACGTCTTATCCCAGTCATGAGGAAACTGAGAGAGGTTGATCTCAAAGAGGCGTAAATGAGCCAAGAGGAGTTGATCTCTAAGAGGCGTAAATGAGCTAAGAGGAATTAATCTCTGAGAAACGTAAATGAGCCGAGAGGAGTTGATCTCTGAGAGGCGTAAATGAGCCAAGAGCAGCTGATCTCCGAGAGGTGTAAATAAGCCGAGAGGAGTTGATCTTCGAGGGGCATAAATGAGCCGAAAGGGGTCTCAGAAGAAAGCTTGTGTGCTTTTTTGCCACGTGGTGGAGAGTTAATAACCGTCATTTTCAACCTCGAGGGGATGAGCACACATGCCTATCATGATTACGTCGCTTCTGCACCTTTATGCCATTAATGCGTCATTTAAAGCGCGTCGTTTCACCCCAGGTTGTCTTAAAGCATCGTGTCTTTTGATCAGAAGACCCTTTGCTCCCCACCTGTTGGATTTAAATCCATGTCGCTTCGTTCGAAAGGGTTTTCTAAAGCATCGTGCCCGCTACTTTCGAGCCTTCTCGCATTCTAGCCGTTGGATCTAGAGCGACGAAAGGTTTTCACTTCGCCTATAAATTTGCTTTTCCCTTTCGTTTCACGTTTTTTAGGCTTCTATTCTACTGTCAACACCTCTTTGTCTTTTTAGTGCTTTCGTCTATTGGATTTTATTGCTTTCAAGCTATTTCTTCTTCCTCTTTTCTTGACATTCCCTGCCTTACCTGTCAGGTTAGTGTCCTCTCTCTTCTTGTTTCCTTTACCCTGAGAGTTGGTATGGCATCGTCTATGGGGGACGCGTACGATTGGGTGAAGGATGAGCTGATGCTTATCTCTTTTTCTCTCTAGAGTGAGGAATCCGTGGCCCAATTGTGGGAGGGTAAATGTTTAATCATTCATCTTTTGCTCATAATGTAGATTGTGTTTGCTGCTCCATTTCTGATAGGGTGTGTCACAAACGTGCGGACCCGAGTGAACTAGATTTTACTTATGTATACGAGACCTTTTTCTCTCGGTTACACTTATCTTTCCATTTTCTAACTTTGAGGTTGGGGTGTTGAATGCCTTGAACATTGCCCCAACCCAACTGCACCCGAATGGATGAGCGTTCATAAAGGCTTTTGAGGTCCTATGCGAATACTTTGGCCGTCTTCCCTCCGTACCCTTTTTTTTTTACTTTTTCAATGCTAAAATTCTGAAAGGGGGGCTCCTGTGGGTTGGATCTCCTTGAATGGTGTTGTCCGGCGTAACCTGATTAGGGCCTTCAACCAGTATTAAAAAAACTTTAAGATGAGATTTTTCAAAATCTGAGTCAGTTGGATCCTCCCGGGGAGGATTTTCTGCATTATCCCGATATCTGTCCTCGGTTTCCCCTTTATTGAACCTGGACACCTGTCCAATTTCGTGTGTCTTGGGAGGATCTATCCCTGTCCGAGAGGGCAGACGCCAAATTTCTAGTTGATGATGTGGGTATTTATTTTAGCTCTTAGGTGTTGAATGTCCTATCCCCCAACCCGGGTTCTCTTGATGCTTGGATAGATGAAAGTAGTTTCAGTCTTACTATTTTTTGCACATATTTTCTGACCTTGCTTTCCTACTGATTATTGGTGTTTATGCAGCTAAGATGGCCCTAAAGAAACTGTTAATCAAAGACCTGAAGAAACGGTGTCCAGGAAAAGACCCTCGCGTGGCTGGGAAGAAGGGTGGTGCCAAGAAGGGGGCGAGTTTAATTGCCCTAGCAGGCAGGGCCAAAGTTTCTGCAGGGGCGGTCACCATGGCCACTCCTATTTCAGTAGTCCCTACTGCCTCTCAGCTGAAACAAGAGGCGGGGAGATCATTAAAGAGGCACCGCTCTGAGAAGTCCGTTTTAGAGGAAGGGGCTCGAGTATCTACAAGATTGGAGACGCCCGAAGCTGACACCTTGGATCTTTCCCCCATACCGAAGAACGGGCAGGAGGTGGACTCGCCACCATTCTAGTGTCTGTTAGCCCTGAACGGGAGGCGGAGTCGCTGGAGACTCGGAGTCAAACCCATCGAGGAGCTCCTGAGGTTGCCTCCCTTGAGGGAATATCTGTCGAGCAGATTGCCGATGCTTTACCTAGTGAAACGGAGCTAGAGGATCGACAATGAGAGAGTTCCACTAATGGATCCCTATACGGCACTAATAACCCTGCCCACTCGTTATGAGATGCCCGCTTCCCCGTTCCTTCCTTTGTCGACTGCTCGGTAGTTTTCAAAGAGGATGAGAAGAAATTTGAGGGTTCGACTGCGGTGGCCATGTACCGGGCTATGGAGATATTCAATTTACACTCAACTGCCATGACGCGGCATCTAGAGAAACTTTTCACCGAGCAAGAGAAAGAATTGGCAGCTGTGCGGAAGGAAGTGGCGGCTCTGCGAAACGAGAGGGACTCCTTGAAAGATGTAAATAAGTTTACCTCCTTACAGCTTGGGGATGCTTTGAAAGCGGTAGGGGGCTTTGCGGATAACCTGAAACTTGCTGAGGCCGATTTGACGAAAGCTCAGTTGGGGCGAGAGCTCGTTGAGTCAAAACTAGCCACGGCTAAAGACAAGTATGCCAACAATGGGAGGCGTCTGAGCTTGGTAGAGGAGGCCTTCGGCCTGGTATGCGCGGCCAAAAAGGAGGTTGAAGGAAAACTGAAGAAGGCGGAGCTGGAGTTGGAGAAACGTAAGGAGGAGAAGGCAGCCCACATACATTTTTTAGAGGAGCAGATATCTGAAAAGTATGTGACCGCCTTTGACCTCTGCCAGCAGCAGATACAGGTGTTAAATCCTTTAGTGAAGCTTAACTTGGAAGGGATCGGGCCCGTCTGAGTCGTGATGAATGGAGAAATCGTGGACCTCTCCGATTCTGAGGAGGTGGAAGTGGCCGCTGAGGATACCCCTGAGGTCGAGGCTGCTGAGGTCGGGGCCGTTGGGGAGTTGGCAGTGGTAGGCGATGTAACATCCCAAAAATTTTAAATAAATGATTATTATATAGAGATAATTGATTAAATAAAATATACAAATAAATTACAAACATGATAATAATAATAATAATAATAATAATAATAATATTTATTTAATATTAAAAAATTATAGGATAATTAATTAAATATTAACCAGAATTTATTGGTGAAATAAAATTTACTGAACCTGGTCAATTTAACCGGCAATGTAGGACCAAGTGACTCATTTTTTAGTACTATATGATCGAGATCAGTACAATAATTATGGTGAGTATAATGATATGCTCAAAATAATTTTAAGATGATTATCAGACTTAAACGGACACAGAATATGTCAAAAACTGATAAATATTAAGACAAAATGAAAAGGTATTTAAATAAAAGTTATATATATATATATGTATATAAGTGAAAAAGCATGTAATGGTCCACAGAAGTCACGCTGGGCACTTTAACTTTTATATTTTATTCATTTAATCATTTCCTTCTTTATTAATTATTTCTAATTCCTTTAAGCTTTTCATTTCAACATCTTTCTCTCTCTTTCTCTATTGATTCATGCTACACACCCCTGCTCCCTGACTCTTCATTTCTCATTTTTCAATTTGGCAATTGCAATGTTCACTCCACTGCACCATTTGTAATTATCCTTTACAATTTTAATTTCTATTCAATTCTAAAACCAATTCCTTCAAATTCCTCCACTTCACGTGCTTGTTTTTCCTTCTCTTGGGAACTCACACAGGTTCCATACCATCTTGTTGTTGTTGTTGTTGTTGTTGTTGTTGTTGTTGTTTAGGGTAGATGACTCTTTGAAATACTCTTTGAAATGCTATTGGAAAATTGAATATTGTTGGTTTGATAGTTTAGTAATTGTATAAATGCTAATGAATATAGTTGGTTGACGTTGATAGAGAAATTATTGTGGAACTAGTAACAAACCCTTACTTTAAAAATTAGGGAAAATGCACCCAAAATGAATATAGTTGGTTGATGTTGATAGAGAAATTATTGTGGAACTAGTAAGAAACCCTTACTTTAAAAATTAGGGAAAATGCACCCAAAAGCCTTGAATGCTTCATATATGGTGATAAAATAATTATGGGATCTAAGTTAATGTTGATTGGATTGGTTGGACATTGTTAACATTAAAATTGGAATTGTTAGTAAGTATTAATGACTTTTAGAGTAGGAAATTGGTGTCAAAATGTCATAAATGGCTCCATAAATACCTTAGTCTAGTTAGTGTACTTATGAAAATATGGTTGGAGGAAGATTAACATTTATGGTGTGATATATAATTATTTGGTTAAGAAGTATAGCATTCTTGGTGGTTTTAATGAAGGACATGCAAGATTTATAGAAAATAAATGTGTCTTTAATCTAGAAAACCTTGTAGGGACATATTAGAACTAAGAAGATATTTATTGAGTTTAAAAAAAGAGCTATTGGAAATGATTTAATGATTTTATAGTAAGTTACTTTGTTAGAAATCCTAAATTAAGATTTTAAAATAATGATACCCATTGCTTTGAAAATATTTATAGTAGTTAGAAATGAATTGTTGGAAGTGTGGTAGTATTTGTTAGTGATTGGAAACAATTATGGTTGAAAGAAGAGACTATTGGTCTAGAAAACATTATTGGATCACATTAGGCATGAAAAAGCTACTAGTTAAACTTAGAGAAGATTGTTGTTGATGATAGGTGACTTGGTCATGTAAGTAAGAAAATTTAAGTCATGATTTAAAATTAGGTATGACCATGATTTTAGGAAAACTACTAGTGAAAATAAAAATTATAGATGAGTTGTAGTGATTGGTAATGGTAGGAAGTCATTAGGAATAAGTGGTATTTCCAAAGAATTATAATAAGATACCTTAATGTTTAAGGACCATTAGTGATAATTATTGTAAAAAGAAGAAGAAGAATGAAGAACAAATTGACTAGAAATGCTAAGTGATGAAGCACTTAATGCCTTTCATAGGAAAACTATTAAACGTGAAAGGTAATGAAGTGAACAATTTAATTAAGACTTTGGAGAGCCTAATGGATGACTCTTTGAATTTTGTCTAATTACCAATAATGAATTTCAAATTCTAAGACAAAAAAATGTGATAGGGATGGTTTAGGTTCCAAACCTCCAAGATGGTGAAGATATAAACATAACAAAGTTTCACATACATGAATATACTTATGCATCTCTAAAACGAGACTTAGTTGTTGACATTGATTTAATGATAAAATGTTGTTTAATGTGGCCTTCTACTTATTAAAAACACAGGCTTTGACCGTTCTTGTGAGGCGGGACCATCCAACTCTTCCAACCCGCCAGAGTACTTCTCTTGAGGTAGGAGAGGAGTTTATTTCCTAAATGTATGGCCTTGATATTGATAGTGTATGTAGGTGTGATGTATAATTGTATATTGGCCTTGGTTGCTTCTATTGTGGCTATGTGTGATGAATGAGTAAAGTAGGACTCTTGAATGACATTGGTGGTAAATTGATATTTGTGATGGTGAAATACCTTGATGTGTCTTCTTGGTTTATGTATGATAATGAAGTGAGGTTATGTGAGAAATTGAGACCATTATGTACACTTTTACATCTCATGACATGCATAACATATCTCATGGGTGATAAATAATGATCTTGCGTTGATCTTAAGGATAACAACCTTGCGTTGGTTGATTTTATAAACGACTATGCGTGGTCGTAATGGACACCCTGTGACATGTTTTATTGATCTTGCGTTGATCTAGAGAAAGAAACCTTGCGTTGGTTCTAAATATTAAACAACTATGCATGGTTGTAGTCACATGGGTGAAATATGCACATGAAGAGAAAATGAAAATTATACAAGTTGGTCTCATTGCATATGCATTAATTGTTGGCTAGCATATGCATTATTTGTGAGAACATGACATTTGAATGAGTACCCAAAATGATTATGTCTCATGAGTATCCTGAATTGAGAAACATAGTTGATGTTGTTGGCTATTGTAAGAATGTAATGATGACCATTGTTGGTGACATCATATTGATACTGAAGGCTTTTGGCATGAGTTGGTATTTATGGTATATGATGTATGTATTTGATTGTCAAATTATAGCCTATATGTTATATCAATGAGATTAGATACATTGAAGGAAATTATGTACGATTACTTCACTATGCATGACTTATCATTATAATTGCTCATCATTGAGGAAATATACTCATTCTCCATGTTGTCAACTTTAGCCTTGTGATATAGGTTCTCACTCATAGAGTATGATTGTATCCTTGGGGTGGCACGTGTGAAGAGGGTATGGAAGATGCCTTGGCTGGCACATTTTGGGACAATGATGTTCTGTGATTCTTTATATGAATTTTAATGTGTATAGGCATTATTTTGTATAGCTTGACTATTGGTGTAAATGCCTAGGTTTTTGGAATTATGAATGGGTTTGTTAGAATAATTGTTGATATATTTGAATGTGGAGATTGAATTATGATCTTGTTAGTGTATTGGAGATTGGTGAATATGAACCTTTATGAATAAGGTTATTATGCATGAAAGTTGAGACTTTGTCATGATATTGTGTACGTTGCATAGATGTAGTTATAAAATGGATTTATGAGGCTTTGATTAGTGGATACAAAGCTGAATTTTTATTATATAATTGGTATATAGTGTGTAGGATGAGATAATGTGATGTTCTATCCTTAGTTAAGAGTGTATAAAGCGGTCTAGTTGAGGAAAAGCAAAGATTAATGATTTGATAACATGTATGGATAGAATTGTCACCTAAGTAGGTTCTTAGAAGACTTTTGTTGTGGATGCTCATGATTATGGATTACTAGACTTGAATGTGTAGGACTATGGATAGGTAACTTGAATTTGAAGGATTAATGACCAATATGTGAATTAGGGGAATTGATGCATGAGAATCTTATATATTGATGAAGTTAACTAGGTGCTTGCTTAATGTCGCGACTGGGGTCCCGGCGCGCGACGCGGACTGGTTAAAGACAAATAAAAGAAAATTGAAACTGCATTGAAGTGAGGCTCTTGAGAAGCCTGAAAAATAAAGGGTTCAAGGAGTCGCCACTAATATTTATTAAGGAAAATATTAGGAAAACCTTTAAACAGCATTGGTTTTTTTTTTTGAAAAAAAATATGAGATTCTGTTTAGTCCGGGAGTCGAATTACAGGAGGGGAAAGTATTAGCACCCCACACTGTCCGTAAAAAAACGGTTACCCAAATTGATCATGCATAATTTCAAAAATGATTATCAAGTATTTCATCCTTCATAAAACAATCATAAATAACATATACAATAAAAAAAACATATATAAATATGAATAAAACAAAGATAATAATAAAATACATCTCCTAAGTTTGTTGTTTTTAGTTTTAAGAAAATAAATAAACAAATGATTAAAAGACCATAAAAATAAAAGATAAAAAAAAAACAATAAGACGTCTTGTCTTACTTATTTTCTAGTAAAAAAATTGATTTTTATTGAGAAATATAAAGTTCAAAACGAACAAATAAATAAATAAATAAATATAAGAGGAAAAAAAATAGAATTAAAGACATCAACATGAAGATAAAGAAATATAATACACTTAATTAATTAAAATTGACAAGGAATATTATTTAATTATCTTTTAGAAAAAAAATAAGATTAATAAGATGTCTCATCTAAATTAATCTCATCTTAAATTTAAGTAAAAAAAAATGAATGAATAAATAACACACTATTTATTAGTCTTGATTTTTGTATTTTTTTTTATTTTTTTATGAAAGTGATTTTTTTCTTAATTATTAAAAGGTTACTAAGAGAAAATAATAGGAAAACATGACCATAATAAAAATGGATAATTATGTATAGATATATATATATACATATACATATTTATAAACTATTAAAAATGGTCAAACGTAAATAAATAAATAGAAAGTGTAGAAAAATAAATAAATAAAAAAAGGGCACAAAGATAAATAACTAAAAATAAAGGTATAGAGAATAAATAATAATAATAAAAAAATAAAAAAATAAAGGTACAGAAAAATAAATAAAAGTTCAAAAAATAAAAATAAAAATAAAAATAAAAATAAATAGACATAACCATAAATACATAAAAATAAAAGAGTAGAAAAATAAATACATAAAATAAAGGGGCAGAAAAATAAATAATAAAAAAAATAAAGGAGCAGAAAAGTAAATAACAAAAATAAAAGGGCAGAAAAGTAAATAATAAAAATAAAGGGACAGGAAAGTAAATAAAAGAAAATAAAGGGGCAGAAATGGAAATAACAAAAATAAAGGGGCAGAAAAGTAAATACATAAAAATAAAGAGGCAGAAAAGTAAATAACAAAAATAAAGGGGCAGGAAAGTAAATACATGAAAATAAAGGGGCAGAAATGTAAATAACAAAAATATAGGGGGTAGAAAAGTAAATACATGAAAATAAAATGGCAGAAAAGTAAATAACAAAAATAAAAGGACGGGAAAGTAAATAAATAAAATAAAAGGGCATAAAAATAAATAAATAAAGATAAAAATGTAAAAAATAAAAAAATAAAAAAAATAAACTAATAATTGCAGAAATATAAAGTGCGGATAAGTAAAGTGCAGAAAAATAAATTAACAATAATAAAAGTACAGAAAAGTAAATAAAGAGAAATAAAAGTGTAAAAAAAAATAAATAAAGAAAAATAAAGGTACAAATAAATAAATAAAGATGGAGATGCATAAAAATAAATAAACAGATAAATAACTGCAGAAAAATAAAGTGCAGGAAAATAAAGTGCTTGAATATAAATAAAAAAAAATAAAAGTGCAGAAAAATAAATAACAATTAAATAAGACGAATAAATAAATATAAATAAACAACTTTGTATTAATAAAAAATACCTTGGTACAAGATCAATTACAGAGAAACTAGAACGGAAGTCGGGAAATCAATTTTGTGTAGATTTCCTTTGCTTTTGGCTTTGTTTGGACTTGATTTGAAGGTATTTGGATACCGGTTACAACACTTGGACAGTATTTTAGCTCACAAAAACTCACATACTAAGACAAACAAGAGTGGTGCACTCATTTTCCTAACTAGGATTACACAAAGTAATTTTTGAAAACCCAAACTTCTAAAAATTCTCACAAAAATTTAACAATCTTTCCCCTCTTTTTTCTCTTCTTCCCTCAAAATGCCTCAATATCACCTTCTATTTATAGAAGAAAATTGACATTGGATCCTCCCTAAAAGACATCACTTTCTTACTTTTCCAATTTGTCCAAATTCCATGTCAATTTCCTCAATTTTCTCCAATTATCCAACCAAACAAGGGCCCACCACTAATAAACCACCGTAACACCCTTTTTCTTTTTTCTTTTTTATTATTTTTTTATTTTTTTTTTAATTTTTGTTTTTTTTTAACTTTTTTTTTGGACTTTTTTTTGGCCCATTTCTTTTTTTTTGATTTTTTTTGGGCTTTTTTTTAAGATTTTTTTTGGCCCATTTTTTCCTTTTTTTCTTTTTGTTTCTTTCTTTTTTTGGCCCCCTTTTTTTTATTTAGTATTTTCGTTTTTTTATTTATTATTATTATTTTTTGGTTTTTTTTCATTTATTATTATTTTTTCTTTTTTTTCTTTTTTCTTCTTTTTTTTTCTTTTTCTTCTTTTTTCTTTTTTTCTTTTTTCCTTCTTCTTCTTTTTTTTTGGCCCATTTATATTTTTTTATTATTTTTTTGATTTTTTTTCTTTTTTTTTTGGGCCTTTTATTTAAAAATACAAATGGAAGCATAAATTATTTATTACATATATGGAAATAAATAAAATATCCAATAAGTATAAATTACTACCCATAGTATAAGGAGTAAAAAGGTAGTCACAAAACATCGTCTTCCCTCCCTTATTCTTTCCTCTTGGCTTCGGCATCCATCAGCCATTGCTTGAGAGAAATGAAGAGAATTGATGAAATGAGAGGTGTGGTAGGAAATGAAGAGGGATTGGGTATTTATAGAGATGGGGAAGGGTTACTATTCCAACGGTCACTATGTAATTTTTAATATTATTTTTTTAATATGATCCGGGGTGGCAATCTGGACTGGGCGGGGTTCTAAGCACTGTACCGCGTCACCAACGAGAACTGGTAAGTCATAACCGGGGTCTGAAATCATTGGTCAACTATGGACATTTCTCTTCACCTCGGTTAAATATTAAGCATTGGGGAATCTTCTGCAGGTGTACCTCCGGTGTGTCTTGAAGTTCAAGTACGGATTAACACATCAATTTTAACTTGAAGAATCTCGGATTCCCTTTGAACTGAGGTGTAAAATACCGTACTCCACTGAGGCTGTACGAGCTTAGAACTAATGAGGTAACACCGGTCATGAAACTGTGCTAGGACCCCGGTTAATGCAGTCAACATTGACTCCGGACTCTAGGACAAATAAACTCTTTTTTTCTTTTTTTTTCTTCTTTTTTTTCATATTTTAATATATATCACCGGACAAAAATAGGTGTTCACAGATGCCCCTCTTTACTTCTTTTCATGAAAGAATATGAGACATATTCATATTATTGATGTGAAAAGAAAGTAAAGACGTGAACACCACTAAGAATACTTGACAACTTTTGACAAGAAGTAAATAGCCAAAATGGTGTTGTCCCAATGCTAGACAGTTTAAGGAGAGGCACTTGGAACATGACAGGAAGATAAACGGCACAACCTAGGGGTTAATGAAGTTGTCTTGACATTTCGAGGAGCCTAAGAATGGGTATTTGAGGCTTCGACACAAAATAGATGACAGGGGGATGCCCCTGAATGATTTTGATTGAGATAGCCTAGGGAAGGATACCTGAGGCTGTGTCATGAAAATAAATGACTGGGTGGATGTCCCTGATTTGATTTTGATTATGATAGCCTAGGGAAGAATACCCGAGGCTTTGACATGAAACTAAATGACTGGGGGGATGCCCCTGATTTGATTTTGATTGAGATAGCCTAGGGAAGAATACCTGAGGCTTTGACATGAAACTAAATGAATGGGGAGATGCCCCTGAATGATTTTGACAGCCTAGGAATGGATACCTGAGGCTTTGACATGAAAATAAATGACTGGGGGATGCCCATGATTTGTTTTAGTAGCCTAGGAATGCTAGACAATTTAAGGAGAGGCACTTGGAACATGACAGGAAGATAAACGGCACAACCTAGGGGTTAATGAAGTTGTCTTGACATTTCGAGGAGCCTAAGAATGGGTATTTGAGGCTTCGACACAAAATAGATGACAGGGGGATGCCCCTGAATGATTTTGATTGAGATAGCCTATGGAAGGATACCTGAGGCTGTGTCATGAAAATAAATGACTGGGTGGATGTCCCTGATTTGATTTTGATTATGATAGCCTAGGGAAGAATACCCGAGGCTTTGACATGAAACTAAATGACTGGGGGATGCCCCTGATTTGGTTTTGATTGAGATAGCCTAGGGAAGAATACCTGAGGCTTTGACATGAAACTAAATGAATGGGGAGATGCCCCTGAATAATTTTGACAGCCTAGGAATGGATACCTGAGGCTTTGACATGAAAACAAATGACTGGGGGATGCCCATGATTTGTTTTAGTAGCCTAGGAATGGATACCTGAGGCTTTGGCATGAAGTAAGACTTAAGGGAAATACCTCTAACATAATGACTTATGATGGAGAATTATATGAGATTTATGCTCAAGAAGAATGTGTCTGAGATTGACTTTTTTGACTTAGTGAGGGTTCCGAGTGAATACAAGGATTGCATTTTCACATCTTAGTAAACCATCCCTACTGGAGTTAGGTGATAGGCTGAAACTGTTGATCTCGACTCTTCATGGGGAATATTTGTCCTTGTTGTAACCTCAACCCTGCATAGAAGAAATAATCAAGTGGAAAACCAAAGTTAAAGATCTTGTTTCCTCCAGGTGACTACCATAATCTTTATGGGACTTGTTATTACTCATGGCAGAGCGGAATATCCTGATTACCAAGGTCTGTGTAATTGGGAAGTATCAAGCTTGTTTGAGATTAAAAATATGCTTTTCATGATTTTTTTTAAATATTTTTCACAAAATGCATGCAAATGAAACCTGACAAGACAAGGATTGGAACTGAAATTGAGAATTCCATATATTTACTTGGGAAAATTACAAGTTTACATCATAATTTTTAATCCAAACTTTTAGAGGACATAAAGACTACCCTATCCCTTTAGAGTATGCTCAAGCATAATACTTCTTGACTACATCTGAATTGACCGGGAAAGATAACTCCTCATTATCCATGTTCGTCAAAATCAAAGCTCCTCCAGAAAAGGCTCTCTTTACGACGAATGGTCCTTCATAATTTGGCTTCCATTTGCCTCGGTGATCATTTTGATTCGGCAAGATTTTCTTCAGTACCAAATCACCTTCATGAAATTGACGAGGTCGCACTTTCTTTTCGTATGCCTTCTTCATACGCTTTTGGTATAACTGCCCATGACAGAGAGCGGTTAACCTTTTTCCGTCAATTAAATTTAATTGATCATATCGGGACCGAACCCATTCAGCTTCTTCTAATTTGGCATCCATGATTACTTTTAAAGACGGAATTTCCACTTCTATTGGTAAAACAGCTTCCATACCATACACCAATGAGAAGGGTGTTGCCCCTGTCGAAGTTCGTACAGAGGTGCGATACCCATGTAAAGTAAAAGGAAGCAACTCACTCTAATCTTTATAGGTTTCAACCATCTTTTGTATGATTTTCTTTATATTTTTGTTAGCAGCTTCCACTGCTCCATTCATCTTAGGTCTGTATGGAGATGAATTGAGGTGTTTGATTTTGAATTCCTCGCAGAGTTCATCCATCATTTTATTATTCAGGTTTGTACCATTATCAGTGATGATCTGATTTGGTAAACCATATCTACAAATCAATTCTCTCTTGATGAATTTGACCACAACATTTTTAGTCACGTTGGTGTAGGAAGCTGCTTCAACCCACTTGGTGAAGTAATCAATGGCCACCAAAATAAAGCGATGCCCATTCGATGCTTTTGGTTCAATGGGACCAATAACATCTATGCCCCACATAGCAAAAGGCCAAGGCGCTGTTAGAACGTGCAAAGAAGATGGTGGTGCATGCATGTTGTCTGCATAGGTTTGACACTTGTGACATTTCTTGGCATAGTTATGACAATCATTTTCCATTGTCATCCAATAATATCCAGATCGGAGAATTTTTCTTGCCATCGAGTGCCCATTTGCATGTGTTCCGAAAGGCCCTTCATGAACATCCTTCATGATTTTGTTAGCTTCCGTCACGTCTACGCAACGAAGGAGAACAGAATCATAATTTCTCTTATAAAGTGTATTCCCAGTCATAAAGAAATTCAGGGCTAGGCGCCTGAGGGTTCTTTTATCATTTTCTGAGATACCAGGGGGATATTCTTGATTTTGAATATAATTTTTGATGTCATGAAACCATGGTTTCCCATCGGGCTCTTCTTCTATCTCATGACAATATGCAGGTTCGAGATGCCTTTCAATCTCGATGAAGGGCATGTCACACTCCTTACTTACGTTGAACATGGAGGCCAACGTGGCCAAAGCATCGGCTAATTGGTTATCATCCCGAGAAATATGATGGAAAGAGACTTCATCAAACCCTTTGATTAGTTCCATGATGTGAGCTTGATAAGGAATCAATTTGCCATCTCTAGTACCCCATTCTTCTTTCAGTTGATGAATCACCAAGGCAGAATCTCCGTATATTTGTAGAGATTTCACCTTTGCTTCAAGTGCCGCCTGAATCCCCAAAGCACAAGCTTCATATTCTGCAATATTATTGGTACAATCAAAACAAAGTCTAGCAGTGAATGGGAAAAGCTTGTTATCTGGTGAGATTAGGATGGCTCCAATCCCATGCCCCAGTGTATTCGACGCCCCATCGAACATCAAAATCCAAGTTCTATTAGGACAATCTTTTTCTTCTGACAACATCATAATATTTTCGTCAGGAAATTCGAATGACATTGGTTGGTATTCTTTTAGGGGATGGTGGGCCAAGTGATCAGCCAAAGCACTCCCTCTTACAGCTTTTTGGGTGACATGAATGATATCATACTCAGTCAAAAGAACCTACCAACGAGCTATTCTTCCTGTCAGAGCCGGTTTCTCAAAGATGTACTTAATTGGGTCCATCTTAGATATCAACCAAGTAGTATAAGATAACATGTATTGTCTTAGGCGACGAGCAGCCCATGCTAATGCACAACAAGTTCGTTCTACAGTGGAATATCGTGCTTCGCACTCAGTGAACTTCTTGCTCAAATAGTAAATAGCATGCTCTTTTCTCCCAGACTCATCATGCTGCCCCAGTACAGAGCCCATAGACTCATCTATCACAGTCAAATACAACAGGAGTGGTCTTCCCGGGGTTGGGGGAACCAAGATCGATGGGGATTGCAAGTATTGCTTTATTTGGTCAAAGGCCTCCTGACAATCATCATTCCATTGTGATGGTTGATTTTTACGAAGCAACTTAAAGATTGGATTACATACAGCTGTTAGTTGAGAAATGAAACGAGCTATGTAATTCAACCTTCCGAGGAACCCTCGTACTTCTTTTTCAGTGCTAGGAGCAGGCATTTCCATGATTGCCTTTACTTTATCAGGATCCACTTCGATACCTTTCTCACTGACAATGAAACCAAGCAACCTTCCAGAACTAGCCCCAAAAGTGCATTTAGCCGGATTTAATCTGAGTTTGAATTTTCTCAGGCGTTCAAAGAGCTTTCGTAAGTCAATCAAGTGACCTTCAACGGATTTGGATTTGGCAATAATATCATCTACATAAACCTCTATCTCTTTATGCATCATGTCATGAAATAGAGTTACCATCGCTCTTTGGTAAGTGGCACCGGCATTTTTCAATCCAAAAGACATCACCTTGTAGCAGAAGGTTCCCCACAAAGTAATGAAAGTGGTTTTTTCCATGTCTTCGGGTGCCATCTTGATTTGGTTATACCCAGAAAATCCATCCATGAATGAAAAAATGGAATGTTGGGCCATGTTATCAACAAGAACATCAATATGTGGCAATGGAAAGTCATCTTTTGGGCTAGCTCTATTCAAATCCCGGTAATCAACACATATTCGTACCTTCCCATCCTTCTTCGGGACCGGAACAATGTTGGCCACCCATTCAGGGTATTTGGAGACAGCCAAGAACCCAGCATCCAACTGTTTGGTTATCTCTTCTTTAATCTTTAAGAGCATTTCTGGCTTCATCCTTCTCAACTTTTGCTTTATGGGGACGCAACCGGGTTTCAATGGCAACTTGTGTTCAACGATGCAGTTATCTAATCCCGGCATATCCCGATACGACCAAGCAAACACATCGCTGAATTCGACCAACAATTCTATTAATTCCCTCCTATGTTCTCTACTCAAAGAGGTGCCGATCTTGACTTCTTGTTTGTTTTCTTCACTCCCCAAATTTATGACTTCAACAATTTCTAGATAGGGAGAAATTTCTTTATCTTCCTGATCTAGCAGCCTTAGTAATTCAGGGGAAGGTTCATCGGACTCTTCGTCCTCTTCGCTTGTTGGATTAAAATCATGATGGGAGAAAGCAATCTTATTATTTTGGAATTCAATTTCAGATCTGCAATTTATTTAATATAAAAAAGGAAAAATAAGGAAAATGATAATTGAACTTTGTGTTTGAATATGTTAACAGGTCCAAAAATGTGCAAAGATTTTGATAATGACAAGCACTCTTGAAGAAAACAATGCAAAAACAAAGACATGAAATCAGAATTGAAGTAACAGCGAAGCTAATCGATTAGGCCATAGATGCTAATCGATTAGGAGCTTTCTGTTTTGGAAGAAATTGCATCAGGTATGAAAGCTAATCGATTAGGGAGCTGAACAATCGATTAGGAAGCCACTGGAATTAAGGTAATCGATTATACACCAGAGACTAATCGATTACAACAATCAAAAATGGAACTAAGTGCATCAGGTACGATGGCTAATCGATTATGGAAGCTAAACAATCGATTAGGAAGCCACTGGAATTTAAGGTAATCGATTGCAAGACATGCTAATCGATTAGGATGCTGCGAAAACAAATTAAATGCATCAGGTATAAGATGCTAATCGATTAGAGGAAGTGAAATAATCGATTAGGGAGTCTCTGACTTGAAGCTAATCGATTACAACGCGAGGGTGTAATCGATTACACTAGTGGAAAAACAGATTTAAGTGGGAAACCAGGTCATGTCTCCACCATTCTTCAAATTTCCACTAACTGCAACGGCTATGATGGACTAAGGCACTCCTCAACAGCTATCTTGGCTCTATAAATTGAAGAGGAAGACAAGCACAAATACACAACCAAGTAGCAACAATTCATAGCTCTATTTTGTGCTTTGTAAGCCTATTTCTTGCATATTTGTTGATTGGTATTGTTTGGTTGAGAAGAACATACTTGAACTTGCTTAATTTGCTATACTTTAGACATTGCACACCAAGTGTTTGCCAAATTGCCTCAGCAATACTTACCTCTTGTAGTGCATTGCATATCATTGTTACTTGCTTTCACTTGCATAATCTCATAAACTTGGTTATAGAAATCAATTTCAAAGGTATTCCAAGCAAAAGTTTTATAACTTAATTCACCCCCCCTCTTGAGTATTGACGCCACTTGAACAACAAACTTAACTTTTATTTATTTGAAATGATAAAGGAAACATGTTTTGCCCTTATTAAAACTCATCCTAAGGCTTTAGGCATAGCCATAGGATTTAAACAAAAACCTACAAAGTGAATAATTACTTTGAAATGATCTCTGGAAGCTCAACGGCTTCCCAATTACACAGTTCAGTATCTGAAGGACAAGGGTAAATCAAGTCTTCTTCTCTCTTGGACTCATCATCGATGACTGCCACTTGGTCTGGAGATGTCAAGCCTGCACTCCTGAAGCTTTGGTAAAGGTCACAGATAGGGATCTTCGCAGTTAGGGGTTCTCGGTTTTCTAACCGTGCAAGTCGTTTTTCTCTTTTATCTGCGAAAACCTTCGCTCTTTCCATTGGAGATGGATGATACCCCAGCCCAAAGCCGTTCTTATTCTCCTTAACCAATAATGGGTCTACTCCTCCATCAAGCATCTTCCCAAGCCCTTTCCCTGGCTGGAATCCAGATTTCATCATCACTTTGGCTACCATCATAGAAGCTTTGGAAGGACGAGCTAGTTGTAACCCTTCGCTCACATAAGTGGTGTGAGCAATTTCCAATGATTGGAAAGAAGTCTCAAGACTTTCTTCAGCCGCTTCTATATATAGAGTTGACATGGGCTTGCTGATAAGGAAATCTCCCTCACCAGAAACAATGACTAGCTTGTTGTTTACCACAAATTTGAGCTTTTGATGAAGGGTAGATGGAACCACACCGGCAGAATGTATCCAAGGCCTCCCCAATAGGCAACTATAAGCAGGATTGATGTCCATCACTTGAAACAATACATTGAAGGTGCACGGGCCTACTTGGATGGGGATCTCAATATCTCCAATGACCTCTCTCCGAGTACCGTCAAAAGCTCTTACTACCATTGAGCTTGGTTTCATAAGTGACCCATCAAAAGGTAGTTGATTTAAAGTGGACTTTGGCATGATATTCAGAGAGGAGCCATTATCAACTAGGACCTTGGCTACGATATGATCCCGACACTTGACAGAGATATGTAATGCCTTATTATGACCTCTTCCTTCAGTAGGTATCTCTTCGTCGGTGAAAGTTAAGTAGTCATTTGAGGCAATATGCCCCACTATCCCTTCAAACTTTTCTGGCGAAATATCTTTCGCAACATGTGCTTTATTCAAGACTTTCAATAACCTTCCACGATGTGGTTCTGAGTCCAATAAGAGAGATAACAAGGATATTTTTGCAGGAGTGCGATTTAACTGGTCAAGGACCTGGTATTCGCTTTGCTTAATGAATTTCAAAAATTCACAAGCATCTTCATCTGTTATTCCTTGGGGAGGGTCTTGTTCTTTACCTCGACTTTCTTTTTCACTTACAGGTGCATCCTCCTTTCTCAAGTTTTCAGGAGCATAAACCCGTCCGCTCCTAGTCATTCCACTTGTCTCAGAAATATTGGTTATTGAGGATGACGATCCCTTTAGGAGTTGAGGGACTACATCTACTTCATACTTCCAAGGTACTGCATGGGTATCTTTGTATGAAAATGGAGATGGGCTCCTAATTGTCAAGGACGGATGGTTTATGACTGGTTCGGTCAAAGGTTTCTTGGTGTAATAGACCACCAAAGGAACAGGGGTGACTGGGCTTACTGAGTCTGTACCATGCTGCCCATGGATCATGTTGACATCATTGTAAGGGCGACGATAAACTTGTACCAGATGAGTGTCAAGTAATTTTTGAAGCATTTCAGGCATCTGATTATGAATATCCTCACTAGAACTTTGAGTTTCAGATATTAATCCTTTCCTCAAAAGTTCATTATAGATCCATGGGAGAGGAGTTTTGATATCTGAAATATTCCTAACATGATCACTTCCCAAGTCATGTGTTATTGCATTTACCCCAGCATTTCCATGATTAGGCAAAGGATTTCTAATCACATTTGGGGAGCCTTCTTCAAAATCCAACCACTTGGCATTTATCAAATCACGTACCTTAAACTTTAAGGCAATGCAATTTTCTGTAGAATGCCCTGGTGCCCCGGCATGATAATCACACTTCACATTAGGATCATACCCCTTAGGATAGGGTGGCCCTACGGGTTTTAAAGGACATCGTACAACAAGAGAACTTTTGAGAAGTTGAGGCAAAAGTTCAGTATATGTCATGGGAATTGGATCGAATTGGATAGAAGGACGGTCATTGTTTGGCTTTTTTTGTGGAAGATTTGGGTTGGGATTTTGCATCCATTGTTGGGGAGGAGGTGGTGGTGTATTCTTGAAATTATGGACGGGTGAGGGTCTATATGATTGAGGATGGGGAAATGGATTTCCAGAAGCAGCAGTTATATAAGGGTAAGGTCCGTACGGTGGATAATGAGGTGGGAAAGGGAAAGGGGAAGGTTGAAACATTTTTTGATTATGTTGACCTTGATTTCCCATTACAGCATTTGCTTCCTCACCCTTTCTTCTTCCTGCCCCTGTCATAGGTCTTCCTATTGACGGGGAACTTTGGACAACTTTTCCTGTTCTCAAACCGCTTTCAATTCTTTCCCCTATTACTACCATATCAGAAAAGTTTGATGATACACTCCCAAGCATCCTATCATAGAACGGTGGCTGAAAAGTGTCAATGAACATTGCCACTATCTCTTTCTCTATCAAGGGTGGTTCAACTTGTGCAGCCATTTCCCTCCATCGTTGAGCATATTCCTTGAAGGATTCAGTATTCCTTTTGGCCATGTTTTGAAGTTGCAGCCGGTCTGGTGCCATGTCTATGTTGTATTTATACTGCTTTAGAAAGGCATCGGCTAGATCTTTCCAGCAACGAATACGAGTTCGTTCAAGGTGAGTGTACCAGCTCAATGCTGCCCCAGCAAGGCTGTCTTGAAAAAAATGGATCAGCAGCTTTTCATCATAAGCATATCCAGCCATCTTTCGGCAGTACATGGTTAAATGGTTACGAGGACAAGTTGTTCCTTTATATTTATCAAATTCCGGTAATTTGAATTTGGGAGGAATTACCACATCTGGAACTAGGCATAATTCTGAAACATTTGTTATGCCTAAGCCATTTCCTTCCTCTACTGCACGCAACCTTTCTTCCAATATTTCCATTTGACCTTTTGACAAAGGCACTGTTGGCTGATCAGGATTTGGTGGAGAGACCTGAGCTTTGTGTGACAAGTTTTGGGAAGCACCTGCCTGTGGTATTGGGCAACCATAAGGGAAATAATATGGCACTGCTTGTGGGTTTGGTTGTGTGGCATCATTCAGAGTCTGGTGATTTTGTGGTGGAATTGTATTAGGTGGAGTGACATTGGGTGGAGCCTGAGTGTTTTGGGGAACAGCTGTTGATTGGTTGAAATTTGGAGGGTTAGATACCGGGGGATTGGGAATTTGTTGAGCAGCAGGAGGATTCTCTTGATTAGGATTAGGATGCATGGTGTAATATCCTTGAGGTAAGCCATATGGAGGCCAAGCATATGCTTGCTGAACATTCTCGTCTTGGGAAACAAAAGGTGGCAATGGCATACCATAAGGTTGGTGTGAGATGAATGGAGTTTCAGTGACTGGAGCAGGATCATTTAAAGGTATAGGGTTCCCCTCTTGAGCTTGAACTTGAGGAGTGGATGTTTGTTCCCCATTTCCTGCAGAAGATCCCCTTTCTGTACCTCTTTTTTCAAGAATCTTAAGTATTTCTGCCATCTGTTCCTTGATCTGGCCAACTTCATTCCTCAATTCTTCAACTGCGCTTTCCAGCTCTGCCATGAGTCTTGTTTGCAATCGGGTTTGATAAGGATGCTTTGAGCCCTTTCTCCCCGTGATGTGAGTAAATACAAAGAAACCCCCCTTGGTACAAGAACAAGTATTGTTAAATGACATAAAGAGATGTAAAGTAAATACATGATGAATTTTAAATATCGGTAAGCAAAGATAAACCTTTCTTTTAGAATGTCTTTTTCTAAAGTACTAAGTTAGAAGAAAAATGGAAATTCAACATGAGATTTATTCATTGATCAACAAGTTCTGATACATTATTTGTTACAACAACTCAAAATCAATTCTCTCTCGCTCTAGCAATCCAGACCTTCATTTCATCCAATCGCCCCTTGCAGTATTGGATGAATGTTGCAATTTCCTCCGGTGTAGAAAGCGGATTCATCATTGCTTCAGTCTTCTTCAACAGGTGAGGAATATCTCCAAGTGTTCCATTAGCAAGACCGGCTAGATTAGAAAAACGGTCTCTCCAAAAATAGACAAGACTTTCCAACTCAACCCTTTCTAGGGTCATTAAACGTATAATCTCTTCATATCTATCCTTGTCTTCCATGGCTTGCCATTTTTCTTCATTTATTTCATGCTCACAAGCACTGACGACATCTTTGACCTATCGTTCCAGTTCATCAATTCGTGCTTGCATAAGGTTCTTTTGAACTTCAGCTTCTTCTTTTGTCTTGGCTAGAATTTCTCGTAACCGCCCTTTGTCAGCCAATATATCATCCTTTTGTTTCTCTTTGGTCTTCAATTGGCTGTTCGCTGTTTGGAGGCATTGATCCAATTGCATCATATGTTCTCTTTCAATTCGCTGCTTCTTACCCATGTCTTCAAAGGCATTTTCTAATTCACATCTTTTTCTCTTAAGGGAAGCATTGTCTTGTTGAATTTTGATTAAATCATCCTCCAAAGCTTGATTTTTCTTTGTCATTTTAGCCAACCTACTCCTCAAATTTTTAATCTCTTTGCTTTCATCGGGAACTAGATTTCTCACATGAGCACCATGATCTTTGAAGGGTAATTTGACAATGGCTACCCTATTTGAAATCCACCGGTGGTAACTTTCTTTTGCGGCATGACTTCGGACACCCAATTCTTTTCCTTTACTATGAACCTTGCCCCAAGCATCAATGACAGTTTGAATAACAGGAGCACTGTTTCCCTCAATATAATAATGAAGGAAAGGCGTTACTGTTTCTTCTTCTGGAGGCTGTATCATAGGATAAGCAAGTTGTCTTTTTACAATGCTAGGATTATAATTGATGCATCCTTGAGTTCCCATGAGAGGCACATTCAGAAATTGTCCGCAGCAGTAAATAATGGAATCCACGTTCATCCACTGAGGGTACCACCGAATCATGCTAGCAGATAATCCTGCCAGATGTCCTGCCCACTCCCTATTAGTCTTCTTGGTTAACCTAAGGAGTTTCAAATCAGAGATAGGACATTCAACCTTGCCAACTTGATTGAAGACATGAGAAGTAAGCCATAGATACAAGGCGGGTAGACAACAGACGATCTTCTTCCCATTTCGGTTGTGACAGGAATCCATTGTACAATAGATATCAGCTAAGACAGCAGTCATGGAACTTTCACCTCTAAGCTTTCTAGCTAGGAAAACATCAATTGCCTTGAAATCAATATAATTATCAAGGCTTGGGAAGAGGATCACACCATAGATGGCCAACGCCAAAATGTCAACAAACACATCCCATTCTCCTTTCCCTGCCTGACTGAGGAGTTGCTGCTCAAAGAAGCTTAGTGCGAATCCTGAAATTTGGTTCCTGTTTAATTGAGCCTTCTTAAGCATTTCAGGATCCATCTTGAGAATGCGAGCTACACTGAAGATTGAAGCATGATGTTCAGTTCGACGATAAGGTTTCAAATCTTCTAATGGCAAGCCAAATATCTGTTCAAACTCCTCCAAAGTAGGAGCTAACTGGAAATCTTTGAATGTAAAACAGCGGAGAGGAGGATCATAAAACTGAGCTAGAGCAGTAAGGGCCCCTTCTTGCACTTCGACCTCTAAGAATTTTAGGATCTTTCCATACTTCCTTGTAAATGTCATTTTCTGAGTAATATCCATCCTTTTGCTTAAGGACAACAAATTGCTAGTATTTGATCTGATGACTTTGAGGTGTAACAAATTTTTTAAACCAGTTGCCTTCACTTCTTGATCACTTGATCTCATGTTAAATTCCATTTTTTAGTGATACTTACCGATGTTTAAATTTCACCTTTAACAAAAGAAATAAATGAATCAGATTAACAAAGAAAACAGTTTGATAAATATCCTCACCTAAGAGTGTGATAATATTTATCATGACTTAAGTATAGAAAATATACATTTTTGATTTTTTTTTAAAAAAACTTTGTGCAAATGAATAAAAGATAAAAGGAATGTTTGCCCAATTGTGTCTTAGACAAGGTAACCACCTAATTGGCTCTAAGGCTATTTATTCGTGTTTCTTCAAAAGGTAATTGTTCTAATTGGTTCTAAGAAGGTCACCGGAGCTCTGATCTTTAGCTATGAGTCTTATGCAAAAAGTAGGGAATCCTACTTAGTGCGGACATCATAACTAAGATAACACCCCGACTGAGATTTTCACACGAATCATGGTAGGACGTCTCGTCCTAAATGACACCGCTAATAATCTCCCCTAGCCTATGTCTTTTACGGGGCCCGGGAATAGGGTCCCTTCTAATAATATGTGCATTATGATGAATGTGAAGTGTGTGAGGCATTCATACCTGGATTTTTACCCATTCTTCACAGTGAACAAACATAAAGCAAAATAAATATCACATGTCTTCTACCCTAAGGTTCTAAATTAAGGCAATAAAGAAGTAAAAAAAAGTATAAAATCTAAAATTAATGGAAGATTAGATAAACAACAAGAACAACATAACAAATAAATATAAAGGATGAAATAATTAACAATCAACAAAATACACAAGATCAATTTAGCGAGCTTGACTCTCAAAATGTCCCCAGTGGAGTCGCCATCTGTCGCGACCGGGGTCCCGGCGCGCGACGCGGACTGGTTAAAGACAAATAAAAGAAAATTGAAACTGCATTGAAGTGAGGCTCTTGAGAAGCCTGAAAAATAAAGGGTTCAAGAAGTCGCCACTAATATTTATTAAGGAAAATATTAGGAAAACCTTTAAACAGCACTGATTTTTTTTTTTGAAAAAAAATATGAGATTCTGTTTAGTCCGGGAGTCGAATTACAGGAGGGGAAGGTATTAGCACCCCACACTGTCCGTAAAAAAACGGTTACCCAAATTGATCATGCATAATTTCAAAAATGATTATCAAGTATTTCATCCTTCATAAAACAATCATAAATAACATATACAATAAAAAAACATATATAAATATGAATAAAACAAAGATAATAATAAAATACATCTCCTAAGTTTGTTGTTTTTAGTTTTAAGAAAATAAATAAACAAATGATTAAAAGACCATAAAAATAAAAGATAAAAAAAAACAATAAGACGTCTTGTCTTACTTATTTTCTAGTAAAAAAAATTGATTTTTATTGAGAAATATAAAGTTCAAAATGAACAAATAAATAAATAAATAAATATAAGAGGAAAAAAAATAGAATTAAAGACATCAACATGAAGATAAAGAAATATAATACACTTAATTAATTAAAATTGACAAGGAATATTATTTAATTATCTTTTAGAAAAAAAAATAAGATTAATAAGATGTCTCATCTAAATTAATCTCATCTTAAATTTAAGTAAAAAAAATAAATGAATAAATAACACACTATTTATTAGTCTTGATTTTTTTATTTTTTTTTATTTTTTTATGAAAGTGATTTTTTTTCTTAATTATTAAAAGGTTACTAAGAGAAAATAATAGGAAAACATGACCATAATAAAAATGGATAATTATGTATAGATATATATATACATATACATATTTATAAACTATTAAAAATGGTCAAACGTAAATAAATAAATAGAAAGTGTAGAAAAATAAATAAATAAAAAAAGGGCACAAAGATAAATAACTAAAAATAAAGGTACAGAGAATAAATAATAATAATAATAAAATAAAAAAATAAAGGTACAGAAAAATAAATAAAAGTTCAAAAAATAAAAATAAAAATAAAAATAAAAATAAATAGACATAACCATAAATACATAAAAATAAAAGAGTAGAAAAATAAATACATAAAATAAAGGGGCAGAAAAATAAATAATAAAAAAAATAAAGGAGCAGAAAAGTAAATAACAAAAATAAAAGGACAGAAAAGTAAATAATAAAAATAAAGGGACAGGAAAGTAAATAAAAGAAAATAAAGGGGCAGAAATATAAATAACAAAAATAAAGGGGCAGAAAAGTAAATACATAAAAATAAAGGGGCAGAAAAGTAAATAACAAAAATAAAGGGGCAGGAAAGTAAATACATGAAAATAAAGGGGCAGAAATGTAAATAATAAAAATATAGGGGGTAGAAAAGTAAATACATGAAAATAAAATGGCAGAAAAGTAAATAACAAAAATAAAAGGACGGGAAAGTAAATAAATAAAATAAAAGGGCATAAAAATAAATAAATAAAGATAAAAATGTAAAAAATAAAAAAATAAAAAAAATAAACTAATAATTGCAGAAATATAAAGTGCGGATAAGTAAAGTGCAGAAAAATAAATTAACAATAATAAAAGTACAGAAAAGTAAATAAAGAGAAATAAAAGTGTAAAAAAAATAAATAAAGAAAAATAAAGGTACAAATAAATAAATAAAGATGGAGATGCATAAAAATAAATAAACAGATAAATAACTGCAGAAAAATAAAGTGTAGGAAAATAAAGTGCTTGAATATAAATAAAGAAAAATAAAAGTGCAGAAAAATAAATAACAATTAAATAAGACGAATAAATAAATATAAATAAACAACTTTGTATTAATAAAAAATACTTTGGTACAAGATCAATTACAGAGAAACTAGAACGGAAGTCGGGAAATCAATTTTGTGTAGATTTCCTTTGCTTTTGGCTTTGTTTGGACTTGATTTGAAGGTATTTGGATACCGGTTACAACACTTGGATAGTATTTTAGCTCACAAAAACTCACATACTAAGACAAACAAGAGTGGTGCACTCATTTTCCTAACTAGGATTACACAAAGTAATTTTTGAAAACCCAAACTTCTAAAAATTCTCACAAAAATTTAACACTCTTTCCCCTCTTTTTTCTCTTCTTCCCTCAAAATGCCTCAATATCACCTTCTATTTATAGAAGAAAATTGGCATTGGATCCTCCCTAAAAGACATCACTTTCTTGCTTTTCCAATTTGTCCAAATTCCATGTCAATTTCCCCAATTTTCTCCAATTATCCAACCAAACAAGGGCCCACCACTAATAAACCACCGTAACACCCTTTTTCTTTTTTCTTTTTTTTTTTATTTTTTTATTTTTTTTAATTTTTGTTTTTTTTTGAACTTTTTTTTAGACTTTTTTTTGGGCCCATTTCTTTTTTTTTGATTTTTTTTGGGCTTTTTTTAGATTTTTTTGGCCCATTTTTTCCATTTTTTTCTTTTTTTTTTCTTTCTTTTTTTGGCCCCTTTTTTTTATTTACTATTTTCATTTTTTTATTTATTATTATTATTTTTTGGTTTTTTTTCATTTATTATTATTTTTTCTTTTTTTTCTTTTTTCTTCTTTTTTTTCTTTTTTTTCTTTTTTCTTTTTTTCTTTTTTCCTTCTTCTTTTTTTTGGCCCATTTATATATATTTTTATTTTTTTATTATTATTTTTTTGATTTTTTTTTCTTATTTTTTTTTGGGCCTTTTATTTAAAAATACAAATGGAAGCATAAATTATTTATTACATATATGGAAATAAATAAAATATCCAATAAGTATAAATTACTACCCATAGTATAAGGAGTAAAAAGGTAGTCACAAAACATCGTCTTCCCTCCCTTATTCTTTCCTCTTGGCTTCGGCATCCATCAGCCATTGCTTGAGAGAAATGAAGAGAATTGATGAAATGAGAGGTGTGGTAGGAAATGAAGAAGGATTGGGTATTTATAGAGATGGGGAAGGGTTACTATTCCAACGGTCACTATGTAATTTTTAATATTATTTTTTTAATATGATCCGGGGTGGCAATCTGGACTGGGCGGGGTTCTAAGCACTGTACCGCGTCACCAACGAGAACTGGTAAGTCATAACCGGGGTCTGAAATCATTGGTCAACTATGGACATTTCTCTTCACCTCGGTTAAATATTAAGCATTGGAGAATCTCCTGCAGGTGTACCTCCGGTGTGTCTTGAAGTTCAAGTACAGATTAACACATCAGTTTTAACTTGAAGAATCTCGGATTCCCTTTGAACTGAGGTGTAAAATACCGTACTTCACTGAGGCTGTACGAGCTTAGAACTAATGAGGTAACACAGGTCATGAAACCGTGCTAGGACCCCTGTTAATGCAGTCAACATTGACTCCGGACTCTAGGACAAATAAACTCTTTTTTTCTTTTTTTTTCTTCTTTTTTTTCATATTTTAATATATATCACTGGACAAAAATAGGTGTTCACACTTAACTTTCACTTTCTCATATCTTCACAAATGGGTTGGTTTCTAATTAGATCTAGGGTAGTTATTATAAGTCTTGAATTATGGTGTGCCTTAGGTAAGAGTCGAAATGAATGCAAAAAAGTTTCCCTACTTTTTATTAATTAGAAGTAGATAACTATAATATCGAATAACGGATTTAGGGCGCCACAAGCGAGCCGGTCCATGCTGCCGTCTCGCTGCAGTCAGCGCCACCGAATGTGGAGGACGAAGCTTGTCAGGATGAATCCGGAGTTGAGAGGTCGTCTTAGGATGGGATTCCGTATGGGAACGCCAACCTTTAGTGTATTGATCATCTTGATGTATTTTTCTCTTGGAACTTGATGTAACAAATTTGGGATATATCGTAGTAGATTTTCTGTCCTGAGTAGAATTGTATATTCTTTCTCTTGCTAATCGTTGATATAATTGTGTGGGATCATCATCGCAAGTGGTTTTATTTGCAGAGTATAGTGAGTTTAAGTGTACCTTAGGTTCCATGATGTTGGGAGAATTGGTCCTTCGTTCGGACTCCGGGTACAAAGTTTAAGTTACTAATCGTATTTTCGAGAGGGTCGGTTCCTCTTTGGGGCTTTCGTACTTAAACGGATTTTAAGTTTCAAATCGTATTACCGATAGGATCGGTTCCTTGCTTGGGCTTTTGCACTTAAACGAATTTCAAGTTTTAAATCGTATTGCCGAGAGAATCGGTTCCTCGCTCGGGCTTTCGTACTTAAACGAATTCTAAGTTTCAAATCGTATTGCTGAAAGGATCGGTTCCTCGCTCGGGCTTTCGTACTTAAACAAATTTTAAGTTTCAAATCGTATTACCGAGAGGATCGGTTCCTCGCTCATATTTTTGTGCACCGAGTTTCTTGGCTGAATATCCTTAAGCTTTTATTAGAGAAATGGGGCCTCGTTAAAACCTCTAAGAGAAAAACCTTGTGGGAAAAACCTCTCGGTTAAGAAAAAGAGTGCCCCTATGTACAATGATCAACTGTAGTAAAATTTCAAGTGGGTGGCATTCCATGTCCTTGGTATTTCCTTTCCTGACAACTCTTCTAGGCGGTAAGCGCCTTTTTCGATGGCCTCTTTAACTCGGTATGGGTCATCCCAGGTGGCTATGAACTTGCCTTCTGAGACACCCCCAAAAATAGGGGTAAATTTTTTACGATTTTAGAATTATTAACTTATGAAAACATAGGTGGTGAAATTGTCTTTCAATGCCCTGGATCTATGAGAGACCTAACTCATATATGAAGATATGAGAAGGCAAGTAATAGAATTCACAAACAAGAAATTCCCAATTTAAAGTCAGCGAAAGATTTAATTAATTTAAAGCCATGTGATTGAGTGTGAAGAAGTCATCCATCTTGAAAATAAGGGATTCAAAATTATGCCCAAGGTATTCACAGGATGATGAAAAACCATGATTCAATGTGAAGAAAAGGGGAAATAATTTAAGCAATGTGATTTGGAGGACCACGCCGCTCCTCGCTCAAGAGAGAACCACACTCGCTTGAGCGAGTCCCAACTGGACGCTTGGGCGAGCAACACCACACGCTGAGCGAGGAAAATAACGGAGAATCAGGGGTTAACTCGCTTGAGCGAGCCCCATCTCGCTTGAGCGAGATCTCCAGGATTCGCTTGGGCGGAGCCAGCGAGCGTAAGCGAAATTCGTCCAGAACCAAACCTACGCTCGCTCGCTTGGGTGAGTACCACCTTCAAGGTCCATTCGCTTAGGCGAAAATCGTCCAGAAACTAAACACCCCACTCTCGCTCGGGTGAGACCCTTCTCACCTAAGCGAGATCCTTCCAGTAGCAAGTTCCCTCGCCCATGCTCGGGCGAGATCCTACTCGCCTGGGCGAGATTCCTCCAGAACCCAATCACTGATGCTAAGACAGTCTCGCTTGAGCGAGGCCCACTCTCGCCTAAGTGAGAATTGTCCAGAAACCAAATACCATACAGGAGGGATTCTCGCTTGAGCGAGATTATCAGTAAAAACACAGAAAACAAAAGGATCAATGAACACATCATACCAAAACTCACTTTATTGCATACCACTTAATTTCATCACATCTCATTTATCCTATATGGTATTTAAAACAAGTTCCAACCTATCTTACTCATAATTCACCTTCTAATCCATGGATTTCATCCCAATGAAGCCTACTACATAGCATGATCTAATAATTGCAATCTTTTATATAAACCATCATTCATTCATGAATTTTAACATATCCAAACTTCATTTCCAAACATCCAAACCAAGCTAAGATCACTAACGAAAATGAGCCATAGATCTAGGATCTCATTTTCCTACATGACTTCCAAATCACCAATGCATACATTCATTATCCATAAAAGTTTCTATGACAATTTAGGACTATACAAAATATGCAGAATACTATACACATTACAAATATTCCACACAACTATAAAATCAAAATGTTGCCGGCCAAGGCATTCTTTACCCAAAATAGGCTTCCTTCACACCACTTCTCCGCACAAGAGCTCCATGTGCAGCCCTACAACACAAGAGCTAAAAAGATATACCACATGGAGAGTGAGTATACTTTCTCAATGATGAAAATATAACAAACGTGATAATATATACATGAATGCAATATGAACACATATATTCATTTAGATTCATAAAAATACACCAACCATTAACCCGTTCACAGTTAGTATTAAATTGGGAGTCCCATTTACTCCTTACATAATCTCCTCAACATGATATCATTCTATGCCATGCTCCTATGGCTAATGCACATGTTAGTGTTTAAGATGCATATGCACGGATCCGATTTATAATTCATTAGTGATCTCAATCACTTAAATTACCATCATCACTCCAGGATATACCCTTCGTGGCACCCCACAAGGTGATATAATCATCAATATCGTAACAACATCATCACTCCGGGATATACCCTTCGTGGCACCCCGCAAGGTGATATAATCATCAATATCATAACAATATCATCACTCCGGGATATACCCTTCGTGGCACCCCACAAGGTGATATAATCATCAATATCATAACAACATCATCACTCCGGGATATACCCTTCGTGGCACCCCGCAAGGTGATATAATCATCAATATCATAACAACATCATCACTTCGGGATATACCCTTCGTGGCACCCCGCAAGGTGATATAATCATCAATATCATAACATCATCATGATATGCATGCCATGCCATGTATGAAATGCTCATGCATGCCTCAACCTCATTAGGATTATCTCACTCTCTCATCTAGGGTATATTCATACTCAACCACACTATTATCCATAAATTCATACATAAACATCAATCCTTATATTTAAGAACCATTCCACCCAAAGCTTTTAGGTACTCATCATGTCAAATATGAACCCAATAGCACATCATCACATAATATGCCATTCATAGCCTCATTGAGGCTTCATCATATAAACAATCATTTCAAAACACCACACATAATTCCCATTACATATACATGGTATCACACTTATCCAAGAAAACACGCTATATCATATTAATACATACATTATCATCACAATTCTCATGCATTTAGAAAATACACCCCTCTCCTACCTTAAGAGAAGTAAATTTCCGGGTTTGATGTTCCCGCTTCACCCGCGTTATCAAGTCCTACACCAATCATTATAGGACCACATCAATTATTCATTCAAAGGCCATTTCAATATACATATACATATCTATGTACACATGATTCTCATCATGTGGAAGCTATTCATGGATTTTCTTTATTTATTCATTTAGGCTTCAAGAATTCCTTCCCTTAGTTCACCATTCATTATTATCAAGAGTTACAACCTAATTTGTTAGGTTATCCCCTTGCCACACTTATATTTAACTCACACCAAGTGGGTTTTCATTTATGTTTTCCAACCACCATCTCTAATCACCCATAAATGCCTCTACCTCATCATTTATTACACTTCCCCCATCAATAAATGTTAACCCCATCAATATTACACATTTCCCCCATATCCAAAGTTAGGGTTTCCACCAAACCCACCAACTTTCATAAATACTCATTAACTTCCATCTTCTCCCCACCATAATTGCAACTACCTCATTAATACCCTCTTTAAAACTTGCATTTATAACACCCACTTTAGGGCTTATGCATTTAATGCCTCCATCCATTACCCACAAGCATTTAACACACCTCCAAGTCACAACACTCTATCCTCTAGGTTCCAAGCATAAAAGAAGTGATAAAGAGCTTACCTTGCTCTAAAATGAAAATGGAATTAAAAAGGGAAGATGAGGATGACAAAAATAAAGAGGAGAAAGGGATGAGCTTCAAGCCATAATGTCCTCCTTCAAACTTAGAGAAAACAAAAATGGGGGAGAAGAATAGGCAAACCTCTTGCTTAGTTTTTGGAAGAAAAGAAGAAGAAAAAGAAGAAGAAGAATAAGAGAAGGAGAAGGAGAAGAAAAATGAATGTTTAGTGTTTTAGAAGAAGGCAACATGAGAGTGAGGAAGGAGTAGGAAAAAGAATTAAAATTGATGCCTTCATTAAAATTTCTCCGTTTTTAGACAAACAGGCTCACCGTTCGGGTTCAATACATATCCTAAAAATTATTCTGAATATATATTCGGATTCCCAATAACATTATCTACAACTCTGACCAACGGCATCTCAATCGGAGATACTTGGTCCGACACCCATATTTTATCCGGGTCAGTTTTCAGCTTATCCGGTCACAATAACTCACTAACAGTCTCCAAAAATCTCATTTAAATTGCATTTTGGGATATTAATTAGCCCACATTTCATTATTTAATATTTATTTTCTTAATTTAACTCTCTATTTTAAAAAATTTCAGGGTGTTACACCTTCTTCTCGTGGTCGTCGATTGTTATCTATAATGCACAAGACAAGATCTTCTTTACGAAAGGGTCAAGGTCGGAGAAGGGAATTCCAATGTTAGGCGGATTTCTGCTTAGCTGTTTGTATCTTTACATACGCCATGTCACGCTCCTCTCCAGATCTTCTCGCCTTCCTTCATTATTCAAGTCTTCTTTGTAGATAAGGCATCAGAGAGACGGTTCCCCTAGCTCAACTGGTATCTTGGCGTCGACCCCATATGTGAGCCGGAATGGGGTCTCGTGGGTCACCGAGTGTGGAGTCGTGTGATATGCCCATAAAGCTCTGGGCAACTCCTCATCCCACCTTCTTTTAGCTTGTCCAAGTCATCTCTTAAGCACTTGGAGGATAACCTTGTTGGCTATCTCAGCCAGGCCGTTAGTTTGCGGGTGCTCCACTGAAGAGAATTTTTGCTTAATGCCCAAGTTCTTGTAAAATTCCACGAAACCCTTGTCTGCAAATTGTCAGCCATTATTTGAGATAATTGTGTAGGGGAGTCCGTGCCTACAAATTATGTGCTTCTATGTGAAAGTTGGGACCTTGGCCGCAGTGATAGTTAAGAGAGGCTCAACCTCAATCCATTTGGTGAAGAAGTCGATTGCTATGAGAAGGAACTTAACTTGCCCTTTTCTAGGGGGAATGGGCCCAGGATATCCATTCCCCAAGTGTTGAAGGGCTAGAGGGCCAAAATTCCGTGCAAAGGCTCGGGATGGCTATGGATTCAATTTGCATTCCGTTGACACAGGTCACACTTCTTAACAAATTCCACATAATCGACCCGTAAGGTTGGCCAGAAGTAACCTACCCGGAGGATCCGAGCTGCCAGCGGGAGGACTCCCCCATGGAGGCTACAGATTCCCGAATACAGCTCTCACATCACATGGTCTTCTTGTTCCTCATCAAGACACTTCAGAAGTGGCATGGTGAAACCCCTTTTATAAAGCTTCTCATCCAGTAAGGTATAATTGGCTGCTTGTACCTGGAGCTTTATGGCTTGTTGATGGTTCTTCGGAAGAATTCCTTGGCGGAGGAAGTTAATGATCAGAGTTATCCATGTGCTTTTAGACGGTATCCTGTTCACCATGAGAACTTGTTGAGCCTCCTGTATTGTGGGCTCTTCCAAAGTAATTTAGACTATTGACCTGAGATTCCCCGCTTTGACTGTGCTGGCCAACTTGCTTATTCGTCGCTCGTAGGACATGGACTACTCGAAAGTGCTTAAGGTCTCTTTTCAACTCATTTACTCGTGCCAAGTATTTCATCAAAGTCGGGTCTCTGGCTTGGTATGACCCTTCCACCTACTGGGCCACTAACTAAGAGTCGGTTTTTGCCTGAACGCACCGGGCCCCAAGTCTAGGGCTATGCGCAGTCCAGCGATGAAAGCCCCATACTCCGCCTAGTTGTTGATGGCCTTGAACTGGAATCTAAGTGACTCTTCAACCACCAAGCCGGTTGGGGATTCCAGTATAGCCCCTGCTCCACTGCCCTTCGTGTTGAAGAATCCATCTACAGAAAGAGTCCATAACCCGTGTGTGGCGTCATAGCTATCTTTATCTTCTCCCAGCTCTACCAAGAAATCTGCTAGTACCTGGGCCTTAATAGGCCCTCTAGCTTCATACCAAATACCGTATTCAGACAAGTCAACAGCCCAAGCAACCATCCTGCCCGTGAGCTCGGGCTTCTGAAGGATCTTTCCGAGTAGCTGGTCGGTTCTCACCACTACTTAGTGACTGTGAAAATAAGGCCGGAGTCGGCGCACAGCCACGACTAGACTATACGTAAACTTTTCGACCCTTTGGTATCACACGTCAGCCTCCTACAAAGTTTTACTAGTTAAATACACTGGCCTTTGGACCGGGCCATCTTCTTGGACTAAGACTGAGCTGACTGTATCAGTCCTGGCAGAAGGCTAAAGGACCAACTTCGATCCCGTGTCTGGTTGTGTCAAGATCTGAGGGGAAGCCAAATAGGCTTTCAAGTCTTGAAACGCCTTCTCGTACTCCGAGCTCCATTCGAATGAGTCTGTCTTCTTCAATGCTCTATAGAACAACATGGATTTTTCTGTGAACTTTGAGAGGAAACGATAAAGAGCCGCAATCTGATCGGTGAGGCGTTAGACTTCGTTAATATTTTGGGAGCTTCACATCTCTAGTATGGCCTGGCATTAATCTAGGTTGGCCTTAATACGTCGGTAGGTAAGCATATACCCCAAAAACTTTCCACCGTGGACCCCAAAAGAGCATTTTTCAGGGTTGAGCTGCATATTGTGCTAGCGTAGCTCAAAAAATGTTTCTTCCAAATCTTGCACATGCAATTTCACCTTTTTGGTCTTGGACACCATGTCGTCCATATATACCTCCATGTTTCTTCGATTTGCTGGCAAAGATTTTATCAACTAGCCTCTAATAAGTGGTTCCTGCATTCTTCAGGCCGAAAGGCATTACTCGGTAACAAAAATTCACCCCGCCTGTGATGAAAGTTGTCTTTTCTTCATGTTTAGGGTCCATTCGGATCTGATTGTACCCCCGAGTATGCATCCATAAAGCTCAGAATCCTGTATCTTGAAGTACCATATACAAAATGATCAATACTAGGTAATGGATAAAGATCCTTGGGACATACCTTGTTCAAGTCGGTGAAGTCAACACATGTCCATATTTGATAGCCAAGTCGGGTATTTTACTTCCTTAATGAAGTTGGCGGACAAAAGCTTTTCCGTCTCCTCCTTGACTCCATTCTTCTGATCGGGACTCATCTTCCAAGGTTTCGGGGATACGGGCTTAGCGTTCGGCTCGATGTTGAGTGAGTGGCAGATTACAGTGGGATTGATGCCAGGCACGTCAGCGAGGCTCTAGCTAAATAGATCTGTGTTCGTTCTCAACAGGTTGACTAAGGCTTCCTCGAGATCTGGGTCGAGTATTACACTAATCCGTGTAAATTGGTTTGGGGCAGGGCCGACTTGGACGAGCTTGAGGGACTCCACTAGCTGGGGTCTCTCATATTGCCTGTCGTCATGAGGGTCAAACCTTGTCTCTATATCTTCATCAATCATAAATATCTCCCTAGGGCGGAGGCTCTCATAGTAACATTCCTGGGTCTACCCTGATGACTCCTACTCTCCCGTCCCCGAGTGGGAACTTTATGGTTAGGTGCATAGTGGAGACTACAACACCCAAGGTATTGAGGGATGCTCGTCCCAGCAACGCGTTGTAGGAACTAGGAAAATCGATGACCAGAAACTTAACCATGATTGCTCGGTTGTCTCTTCTGGTTTCGAAAGTGGTCCTCAGGTCGATAAAATCTAACACTTGCACAGAATCACCAGAAAAAGTGAGCAAAGTCCCATCATACATTTTTAACTAACGGGTGGGAAAGCCCATTTTCTAATACGCTTTCCAATGTAGAATGTCCACTGAGCTTCCCTGATCCACAAGTACCCGTGCTACCATAAAGTCTTCAACTTCCATGGTGATCACCATCGGCTCATCTCTATTGGGACTGCCTTTTGGGAAGTCTGACTTGTCAAAAGTAATAGTCACTGAGTCTGAGTCTTCCTGCAATAAGTTTACATGCCCCGATCAGTGTTGCTGGCGTGTTCAAGTGCTTGGGAATCCGCCTGAAATGATGTGTATGACCCTCCTTCTATCTTCTTTACTACTCTCGGGCCTTGGGGATGGAGAACGGGGAGCTCGTGAGCAGTTCCAAGTCTGAAGCTCAACCTGATCGAGAAGATCCCTTTCTCTTTTCTGATTTCCCTTCTTTGCTCTATCATCCTTCCGGGCGACGAATCTCGGTAGGTGTCCCTGGTGAATTAAATGCTCTATCAGGTTTCAAAGGGAATGACACTCTTCAGTTTCGTGCCCGTGCGCCCAGTGAAACTCGTAAAATTTGGATTTATCCGACCCCTTTGGTCCCTCTCCCGGGGGGAAGCCCGAGGAGGCTAGTGTTGTAAACCTCATGCATGATCCGGTCACGATGGTTGTTTAGCGGCGTAAAATTAGTGTACCTGAGAGCATTATAAGCATTAGTGTGCTTGTCTCAGTTCTGTTTAGGACTCTTTTTTCGTTGATCAGGTCGCCTGGTTGGCTCGATCCGGGAGACTCACTCAATCTATCTGATCCGCTTCTCGCTCCTCAATACCGATGTACCGAGAGGCCCTTGTGCGGAAGTTGTCCATATCTAGAGGTAGTCTTTTAGTCAGGGAATTAGAAAATTTACTTGGAAGGAGACTAGTTTGTATGGCGTGCAACGCCACCTCAGAGTTGAGGTCTCGGATCTAGATTTCCTGTTCAAAAAATTGAGCCATGTACTGCTTCAACGTCTCACTCGGGAGTTGGCGCAGATTCACCAAGCTGTGCGAGGTTTACTGTACCACTCGGCTGGCAGTGAATTGACTGAGGAACTTTTCAGTGAGATCTACAAAACTGGTGACGCTCTAAGGAAGGTGAGGGAACCATTGGAGCGCTGATTTAGTCAGAGTTATGGGAAAAGTCCTGCAGAAAAGGGAGTCCGATACCCCGGTGATCAATATGGTGATTGTAAACATGGTGAGGTGTTCTTTGGGGTCCCCTTTGCCATCATACTTTTCCATAAATGGAGGCTTGTAATTCAAGGGGGTCAGAGCATCCATGATTTGTTCAGTGAAGAGGTGGGCAGTGAAGGGGATTTGGCTCATATCTCATTGTCTTTTGTGTCTGCTGGGAGATGCAGCCATTAGTCTTGTGTCGGGCAGATCGGGTGTCGTTATGGTTGGAGGCTTCTCGCTCTATACCCCGTCGCCCTTGGAGTTCCACATTCTCCTGCTGTAAGTTCGCCACCGTGTGCTGTAGGGCTCCACCATGCTCTTAAGTTGCTGAACTTGATCGTCGTTGCTAGGTTCCTGCCGTTGTCTGACATCCTCCTTCCTGTGGGTGTTACATGTGTTCACCATTACTCCTGTGCTTTTAGGGCTAGGGTTTGAAAGTGTGGTGTAGGATTCGTTTTACCGGGCCCTATGGTGGGTGCCAAAATGTTCACACAAAAGAGTATGGAAAACACAAAACCCTATAGAATTCCCCTAGGGATTGGGTCTATTATTCCTCAATTATGTGTTACTTAGTTTACAATGTTCGTCTAAAAGATACATTTATACATAGGTCAGGAAAAAGAGGCCCAGGCCCATTAAATCATAACTAATGCTAATCCACTCCTCGCCAGTACACTTAGAATTTTTAACCGTTGATAATGGTAGGACAACACCCCTATTATTAGCAGTTAAAAATTCTAACCGTAAATAATACTTCTCCCAAATTTAGACTTGGCATGCTGGATTATTCATTTATCTATGTATACAGATACAGAGAACTAGATGAATATATTCAAACCAAATTTCTTTACCATAAATAAATATTAAAGGGATGTCAATTCATGTGGCTATGTTTTATCCTGTGGAATAAACATAAAATAGAAATTAACTTTTGGAGAGATGGCTGAGTGGTTGATAACCTCGGTCTTGAAAATCGGTATACTTTGAAACAAAGAACTATCGAGAGTTCGAATCCCCCTCTCTCCTTTTTCTCGTTGAATGAAATTTTTTTTATTGCATTTTCTTTAGGTTAATTACAACTAAACTAACAATTAGATTGACTTAGTATTTAACAAATATAAATTAAATATTATGTATTACTAAATAATATATTGTAAAAATGTATATTCAAATAAATATGACTACAATGCAATATTTAGTTTCGACTTTTTATATTTTTCATTATCTTAATTGTGCTTTATTTTCATGTGCAAAAAATAATAATACTCTAGTGTGTGTGTGTGTTTATAGTACCAAAATGATTTTCACGTCAAAATTTAGGATACTAGTAACAAAAAAAATTCATACATTAAAAGCTTAATATTTTAAATTATTCTTGAGTGATATAAATTTTTAAAGACTAAATTAGTAGTTTAGTGAGAAATTTTCAAAATATTAAAATATTTTTAAAGACTGAATAATAATTTATTTAATAGTTTCCTTCAGATAAAATAAAAAATTAAATTAAATTAAAATATTTTTATGTAAATCTTTTATTTTTCCAAAGTTGATAATAACATATCTATATATTAAATAATTATATTGAATGATATATAATATTATTTATTACGATTATTCATAATAATAATAGTTATATTATAATATTAATAGTGCAGTCAAAGAAAGGGTTGGATAATTATTGTTTGCGGCTAACATTTTTAATCGTTGACTATTATAGTGTCGTCCTCAATATGACGACACCGCCATTGTTATTAAAAATTCCAACTGCAAACATTGTTCTGTCACATTTTATGCATGCGATTTGTGTTTCACATTCTAATAGTGCACGTATAATTTTTTTCCTTAAAAGAAAAGGCAGAGAAATGCTAAGAAAATTTAGTTTAAGATTTAAATTTTAAGTACTTTCAATGTAAAGACTAGATACTAAATCTTTCATAATTTTAACAAGTCGGACCAAAACTTATCCTTTAGTTTATTTTTTGGTTTCATTGAGATGGAACTTATGTTAGGAGTTTACAACAAACCATGCACTCTACTCAACCAACTAAGCTAACCCTCCTTGGCCTGATCCTCTAGTTTATGAAATTGAATAAATGTACAAACAAATATTTAGCTAGCGCTATTAGAAAAAAATCATTACTAAACTAATCACATACACCTCTAACAAAATATGCATCTAGAACCATATGATTCTTGTAATGAAGCAAGCATGCAATTGCATTGGATTATTATTCACCACCCAGACTTGCTAATATGTTAGAATTAGATTTTTCTCTCAAACATTTAAATTTGGGAGGAAACTCTTAATATGCACTGGTCCAACTTAAATAATCTTTGCCAATAACAAAGTTAACTAATCAAGTATGGCATCTAAATTCTTAATAATCATCCCTTTCAAATGCATAAAGCTACTACCATTGATGAATCTTTATTTATTTGGAATCAAGTTTATCATATTTTATTTGAAAAATTTCATTGAGATGAAGTCTGCAACGAGCAAAGACCTCTAAATAATTATTTTCAACATTTCCTATAATTGTAACTTCAACAAGATATTGAACATCAAAGTTAATTACAAATTGTTAGAACCAAGTCTGTTTTTAAAAGACTTTGAAAAACCAAAAATTTATTTTAGAGACCCCAAGATTCGTTTATAACACACATCAAGGTTTTTAATTAAATAAAGTGTGTTTAAGTGTTATTTAACCATTTACTTAAGTGTTTCAAGATACAAAGTCTAAGGTGCAAGAGTTACATTTTAAAAGAGGAGTCCATCAATTTAAAGCAACCAAAGTCTGCATTGAGAATATTCAAAATACTTTAAGTTTGACCCAGTCTTAAGTCTGCGTTAAGGACACCTTTCAAAAAGAAAACTCTGTAAGCATGTTTATCCCAGACTTGGGTGTGCTTAGCCGTGTTCCTCAATCAAACTACTCTTCAGACTTAACATCTTTCTCTCAAGGGGTTATCTATTTAAGCCTAAGACACACCAGACTCAAACTCTCCCATTTCAAGAACTACTCTCTTCAAGCCTAGTTTGCACTTACTCTAGAAATACATTAAGAGACAAAACCTCATAGAAAAATCAACATTCGTATGGGAAAAAAACGATGAAGCTCTTTTGAACACTTCAAAAAGGCTGACAACAGAGCCTAAGTCAGAAGCCCTCTGAAGGTCAAATAAGCCTTTTACAATATACCATGATAGACGGAAAAGAACAAAAAGGCACTTTCCCTCTACAGTATTCGAGGCACCCTGTTTTTGTGTAATACCTAGGTACCCGTTAGTCCTCAAATTTACTGTTATTTTTATAATTAAAAGTGTGCCAAAAAAATAAAAATTAGTTTAAATGTTAATAAATTTAGGTTTTATTTGAAATAAATGGAAATTATTAAAACTTAGTTGCTATGACCCATTTTCTGTATTTTTGCAGTAAAAAAAGGAAGAATTAAAGTAAAAATTTATACAAAGTTGAAGGTCTGACGCGTAGCATCAACACCACATGTAGCGTCAAGGTTTTGGTGCTAACGTTACGCGTCAGACCCACACATAGCGTCAGAAGCTACGTGGACTCCACTTCCAGGTGGCCTTGCACTCAGCCAAATGGCCAAATAATGGCCAATCCACTTCTAGCAGCTGCCAAAACGTAATGAGGGACAAATGGGGAACATGTCTACAGATTATTAGCAATTAAAAATTGCTAATCATGGCCTAAATTATGCAAATTAATGGAGGTTGAGTCAAAGGCCTGACGCATAGCGCCACCCTCACGCGTAGCGTCAGGACCTCTGCTCAGCCCTATAAATAGGGCCATTCTCCACCCATTTTCATCATCCCCTTCTTCATTCTTCTCTCCATTCACTCGAATTCAGAGTGTCTTTTCTGAGTTAGTATTCTAGAATAGTTTCTATATACTTAAGAGTGTTGTGTTGTATCGTGCTCTTTCCGTATTGTGAAGTGTGATCAAGTGCTTGTGATGTCATCAATTGTAAGTTGAGTTTTTACTTTCACCATGTGTAACTAATCTGTTTATGTTGGAATTGGTGAACCTATCTATGAATATGATGTTGTAATTAAGACCTCTGTATGTTTATGATTCAAGTACCATGTTAGTATTTCAATCTTTTATTAGTATGAACTTCAAACGGGAGAATATTTTCATGCGTGTTAAACCACTCTAACAAAAGTAAAAGTTGAAGTACCCTTAATATAACAATTACCAGGAATAGAGTTGGTAATTATTGTTGTGTTAAGGCCAAGACTTAAAGCAAGTTTTTACTGAGAAAGCATCTGAGGGATCAGACTTTATAGTAACTATTTAGAATTTATAATACGAGGGATCAGGTATAATGATTTTAAGCTACAATAACATGAACTTGATGATTAAATATGCATGTTTATGATTATTTCATTATATTTTAGTGTGGGGATCCTAATTCCAACATTGTTTGTTAATCTATGTTTTCAATCCCAAGTATTGGATTTGTTCTGAAGTGCTACTCAAAGTTATTTATAGTAAATTTAGAATTTATAATCTTTCACCCAACGTATAAATCAATCTCTAAATCTGTGAACATTATACAAATTGTGTATACATCATTCTTTTGTTAATAAGTTTTGATGAATTTACCATAGTAAATAAGATTTACTGTTTCACATTGAAAACATTCAATCCTTATGGGAACGATATCTATTTCGAAAACTGCAATGATAAATTGGTGCGCTTGCCACTAAAGAAACCTAACACATTTTCTAGGTCTAACAAGTTTTCTGATGCCATCGCTGGTGATTGAATTGATTTAGTAACATAATAGATTTTTAATTACCGTGGTAAAAAATTTCTTACTTTTTACCTTAGGTAAAATTTCAATTTTACTTTTTACTTATCTATTCATTTATTTACTTTTTCTTCAATTATTATTTTTACACTAACTTCTTCTGTATAGTTTGTTTATGTAAACTCGATCTTCTGCTGGGAGAATCTTCTTTGATCCTGAAATCGAAAAGTTTGTAAAAAGACTCAAAGCTTTAAAATCCAAAACGCAAACTACTTCTCCAAATTCATCTTCTTTTCAAAATTTTGAAACATCTAATATGACTGCTAAACAAGGAAGGACATTAGGACAGTTTGCTGCTATCAATGGACCACCCTGTGTTTCGGGAATGTTCCAAGGACCATCACTGCGAGGGAAATTAAACCCGCCACACTAAATATAATTCAAAACAATCAATTTGCTGGCCTAAATCATGAAGAACCGTATGAATACTTAACTGTTTTTTATGAATTATGCAGTATAATTGGTTTTGAACCCAATCAAGAAGAATCTGTTTACATGAGATTATTTCCTTTTTCTTTGGTTGGGCAAGCAAAAGAATGGTTTAAATCTTGTCCATCTGGTAGTTTTGCAAACTGGTCCGATGTTACGAGGAAATTTTTAGAAAGATTTTATTCTCCCTCTAAATATTTTGAAGCCATGACAGCCATTCATTCTTTTTCACAAAATCACGATGAATCACTTGGTGAAGCATGGGAACGATTCAAAGCGCTTCTTAGAAAATGTCCAAACCATAACTTGGATAATGCTGGAAAGGTAAGAATCGTTTATCATAGTTTATTACCTCAGTTCAAGATGATGTTAGATACATGTGTAGGTGGTTCATTAATGAACAAAACTATTGAAGAGGCAATTGCCATAATGGAATCCATGTCCACAAGTGATCGACAAGCGAAACATGAAAAAGGTAATGTAACAAGGAAGCCAGATATGCTTGAATTGGGGGTAAATGATGCAGTTTTAGCTCAATAAAAATTGTTGACACAACAAATAAAAGCAATGAGCAAACAACTTGAGAAATTACAAATTGCTTAAGTGTCATCACCACCCCCTATGTAACATCCCAGATTTTTGAGAAAATAAATTTATTGGATGATGATAATTAATTATTCATGGTCAAATAATTATGGGAGATGTTGTTAGACATTAGAGGTGAATTATCGGTAAATTAAAATGAACTGGTCTGGACCGGGGTCTAGGATCCGGTGTGGGACCAGCCACAAGTGTTTAGGTATTTTTAGGGTTTACACACCGGAACAGTGTATATCCGATGTTATAATCTGGTCTCTCAGTGGGAGAGGCCGGTCTTGTTGTCCTGGAGATCCTTCACACCAACGTTTCGCGTTGCAGGGGGCGAAAGGTGGTGCCACCTGCGAAGATTCTCCGACGCTCAAGTTAGAAGAGTGTAAGAACTCAGTGAATACTCAAGCGAAGTAACAGTAAAGTATGAGATAGAACAACGATACGATGCATGTGTATTGAAATATGCTACTTATAGTTGTACGTGAGAAAATGAGTCGTTGGATGCAGGTGGGTCCCTTAGCTCTGATAGCGTGTATATTATGTCAAAATCAGGGTGGCTCAACTTTCAGAATGTGTCAGGAGGGTAGGTCAATTATCAGAGTACGATCCTCTAGGAAGAGGAGAGGATAATCACCTTTTCCGCATAATCTGCTGACACATCCACTTGCTTTCTGAGGCCATTGACGTGACGTATTTTGCTACAAACAGTGTCTTCGCTGATAAGTTATTAGGGGCTCTTATCTTGCTATGACTGAAAAGCCAACAGTTATACAAATGTCCTGTGAAAACGAACAAAGAGCCGTTATGGAGAAAATAAGTGGTGCAGTCGTGAGATGATGACGGACGGTCAGACATCGGATATCCGGTGTGGTAACGTTGAACCAGGACACCGGTTTTCCTTATATGAGGTCACTCTGACGTCACAGGAATGGGGACCGGTATCCAGACCAGATCATCTGTCCCCTAGCTTGTATGAGGGACTGTTAAGTTGCTCATATGAGCTACACAACTCTAGAGAAGTCTGGATGCCGGTAGTACATTCTAGAAGGTCTCTGGGAGCTCTGTGGCGTCCGCTCTAATAAACGGGTGACCGCTCTTCTCTCGTTGCGTACAACGGATTCAGACAACATAAAGTAAATGATGGAAATCCCAAGAGTCTTTGAGAATCGAAACCCTTGGTATTCGAAAAGTGGTTGGGAGGCATTAAATGCGCATGGCATGATTAGACAGTAAATGCGTTTTTTACGCACGAGCCATCATTACCCAAGAGTGTAACCGTCGATTGGGCTTATTGGGCCTGGATTCAAACTGAATGGGGGCCCATTTTGCCAAAATGTTTACTGAAACGTTACCATTTTCGCACCCGTACGTGACGAAACGACGGAGTCATTTCAATTTGAAGAGGTTGCGTTTTGATGCAAGCCTTGTGACCTTCGACGAAACACTGTGCTTCTTCATTACCTATAAAAGGAACTCTTAGCAGATTTTGGATTCCACTCTTGTTTTCAAGCTTAGTGAAACTCTGCTCAAATTTCTTTGGAATTTCTCTGTCGTCTTCAAACTTCTCAAAGATCTTCTTCCTTTAGGTAACCTCCCTTTCCTTTAACTCCTTGCAATTTTAGTCATTCTATTTCCATCATGCGCCCTAGAACAGGCCACGCTGGTCCTTTAAATAGGGGGAGTTTTGGCTCTCGCGCCCCCCTTAGCCACCGTGGTGGGAGGATTCCAGCGAATCCTCCTGTGGCTGGGCCCCGTCGCTCAGAGAGAGCCAAAGCCTCTTCTTCACGAGCGTCTTCTTCCCAACGTCGCTCTGAGGCTCCCCTTGACTCGAGGGCTACCAGCCGCTCTGATGAGGGGTCAAGTGCTGAAGGTTACCTCTCTGACGATGTTGCTTTTTACCACAGTACATACGCGTTCCACCGTGCCTGCACAACCATGGATCTTCCAGGACGTGGAAAAACACCAGTTCTCCGTTCTGCTGAAGGGTGTGTCAACGTAGTGGCACACCGGCTTGACTGGGAGAAACTCAACATGGAAAAACCCTACTGCTGGGTGGAGGAGGAATTCCTAGAGATCCCTTCACACCATGCAAGTGAGGAGGAATGCACGGTCTCTTTCCGCTGCAAAATATATTTAGATAAAAAGTACAAGGCTAGATACGCTGTGATGGCACCACATCCCTCTGAAAGAATATGCCACAGCGTCCCTGATGTGAGGTCGGTCTACATGTACGACTTCGTCTTCTTGAAATTGGGAGTTCGCTTCCCCATGACGGAGTTCCAGATGGCCGTCCTGCGTTTCCTAGACTGCGCCCCCACACAACTGCATCCCAACGGTTGGGGTCTAGTCCGGGCTCTGGAGGTTCTGGGGGAGCATTTCAACTTCTCCGCCACTGTGGCCAAGCTATTTTACTATTGCCAAGTGGTCCGTCGTGCTAATAAGAAGGGCGGCCTTGGGTTCATTACTCTCCGTAGTGACTCAAGGGTTGTAAATTTCAAGTCTTATACGGAATCCGCGAAGGTGGATGGACGCTCCTTCAAACACTACTATACACGGGTCCGGATTCAACCAAATAAGCCGGTCTTCTGGCGGAACAAGGAGGGGTTTACCAAGTTTCCCCTTAGCTGGACGCACGAGCATTTTCTCCTTATGAGTCGTGCTTATTATACAGACGAGAGCGAACTTTCCCCTCACTCTGTTGAGGTCTTGAGCGCCATGCAGACGGCCTCAAAGACCCTCAAAGGGTTTTCCAGCCGCCTCCTCTTGGCCGAGGATGATATCAGAAACACCTACCTCCGTAATATCCGCTCTTAATTTCTTTGTGTTGTATGGTTATTAATGAACTGGTTATTTTTCTTCTTGTATGCTTATTCAACCTTTCTTGTTTTGCAGAACAAATCGAAAAAGCCTGCCCAGAGATGTTGTCATTAAGGACCATGATGGCTGACGACGATTCCTCCTCTGAGGAGAACGAAATCCAGGCGAAGAGGAATGCCACCAAAACTCCCCTCATTCCTCTGACCTCTGCGGTAGGAGATGAGGTTCCTCTCTTCGATGAGGAGGAAACTGAACAACAACCTGAGGCCACTGGAGCGGGCAACGAGGAGGCCGTACCAGAGAAGAAGAAAAGGAGGCACCTGGTCAAGAAGACAGATCAGGAAAAGCCCTCCTCTGGTGACCCTGCGAAGAAGCGTCAGAGGACGGCCGAAGAAACTGGATTGAAGAAGGACAAGGTAAAGAAACCCGTTCCTGAATCCTCCACCCCTTCTTCACAAAATGCTTCAGAGCCGGACTCTGGGAATGGTCCTCCTCCGGCATTTGAGCCTCCGCGTGACTCCTTCCTCTCCCCTTACTTGTGGTTCCAGGGGTCTATGCCTCCCACTCTTCCAAAGGCAAGGTATTGCCTCCGCCCCTCCCTCGACGCCGCTGGGGTCCGAGGTGCTTGCAAGGCCGGACGTTGGCAGTTGGATGAACTGTCCAGCCTCCTTGAGTCCCTGAGCGAGAAGGCAGACTATATGGATCAAGTTGAAAAACTTGAGACCGAACTCGCGGTGAAGGAGAAATGGGCGACCAAGCAAGCTGAAGTTCATAGGAGCGTCGAGTCAGAATTGAAGAAAACTAAAGAAACGCTCCAGAGGAAAACTGAAGAGGCGAGCCAAGTTCATTTTGTGAACAAGGCCCTAGAGCGGGAAATTGCCGACCTCCGGACTAAGAACAAATCCATACCCCTCCTTGAAGAAGAATTACAACTGGAGAAGAAGAGATCGACTAAGCTTGCTGACGATCTCAAAATTATGGAGGACGGTCGCAACAGAGACCTTGGGGAGTGAGAGAGCATTCGGAAGGAGATGCAAGCCTAAATTGATGAACTCAAGAAGGGTGGTGCGAGTGCTGGGCCTTCAGAAGAGGATTTTGCCAAGGTTCAGAGAAAACTAGCTGCAGCGAAGGCCAAGGCTTCCAAAGCCTTGGGGATATGCAAAAATGTGGCGTATGAATCCTTCGGCCTGGCCCTTCGTCAAGTCTACTATCGTAACCCCGGAGTGCAACTGAATCTGTACGGATTAGATCCGTTCTTCGAATTCCATGGGGGAAGACTTGTCGAAGTTCATAAGGACGGCTCGCACCATGAACCCCGTGAATCTCTGTACGAACTGCCTCCCCTCCCAGAAGGTCAAAGTATGGAGCCAGCAACGTCCATCGCTGCCTCTGGAGCTGAAGCACAAGAAGGTGCCCAAACTGGAGTGGAGGACAAGACGGAGAAGGCAGGAGTGCCCACTGCGGAGGATCAAGCACCGGCCTCTTAATTTTATGCTTTCATTCATAGCCGTGTTCTGGGATCGGCTCCAGCTTTAAAACACCTTGTAACCTGCATATTTTCTTATTTTTGAAAATGAAATTCACTATTACTTTTCTTCAACTGCTTGCGTCGAATGTGTGATTGCTGAATAACTTAGTGTTATACAAAACACTTTATTGTTTTCAATGCTTTGCGAATCCGTTCTGCGTGGTTACCTAGCTGCTTAAAGCGTACTTATCGCACCAGATTAAGATAACAAATTGTAACAAATAAATGACAATTAAGTTAAAGCATGCCCTGTCCCCAAGTGTAAGTACATTGGGAAGGGAAAGTTTATCTCAAGGATTACCTTTTAACTTCTTAAAAAGATAGAAATGCTTATCTGTCCTCGAAGATGTAGAGCGGGTACGTTAGCGTTCTACCGCTCCGGGGTGGATATTCCACAACTGAGGACGGACATTGCCTTTGAATTTTAGTATAACTTTGACAAGGGTAAGCTTTTACGCCTTTCTTTTGAGGTTCGGTTTGGTCCTACATCTCAAGTCTTCACACGGTGTTCGGTTCGATCCTACTAACCGTACTTGGAGTTCGGTGCAATCCTACAATCCAAGCCTTCAACACGGGGTTCGGATCAGGGCTAATCCTGAACCTACTGTGCCCGTTACTCGGGGTTCAGCGCGGTTTTCTGTGTGAACCGGCCTACTGCGCCCAAGCCTTCGCATGGGGTTCGGTTTATGGCCTTGAAAAAGGACCAACCCTATAACCCATGTAGTCTTCAAATGGGGTTCGGTTTGTGGCCTTGAAAAAGGACCAGCCCTACAACCCATGTAGTCTTCGAATGGGGTTCGGTTTGTGGCCTTGAAAAAGGACCAGCCCTACAACCCATGTAGTCTTCGAATGGGGTTCGGTTTGTGGCCTTGAAAAAGGACCAGCCCTACAACCCATTCCCCCTCAAGGAGTTACACCGTCGAAACACACGATGTGTGATTGAGATCATCCGTCCTGAGGGGTCTTCATCAGTTCCTCGAGGAGTTATATCATCAACTACAGAATTGGTAGTTGAGTCCATCCGTCCTGAAGTGTATGCGTATTAACTACGGCTATAAATCACAACACATAAGAAACGTGAGAATGATAGGGCGGTTAAAATGTGTTCTCATTAAAATTGTAAGTACATTACATGAAAAGCGTAGTTGGGGTCATGCCTCGTTAAAACCTTCTTGAGAAAACCCAATGGGAAAAAACTCAAGTAAGGAAAAAGAGTACACGCCGTCTTACCAACTAGCTGTAATAGATACGTAAGTTCTGAGTGTTCCATTTGTTGCGGATTGGAGTTCCATCAAGCTCTTCCAATCGGTATGACCCTTTTCCAGTCACTTCAGAAACTCTATAAGGACCTTCCCACGTTGGTGCTAGCTTCCCTTGGTGGGCGAATTTATTCCCCACACTTGCCTTTCTCAAAACAAGATCTCCGGTGTTGAAAGCTCTGTACTGGACGCGTTTATTATACCGGAGTGCTACCTTTGCTTTTATTGCCTGATCTCTGACGAAGGCCTTTTCCCTTAACTCCTGGAGGACGTCCAGTTCTGATGCCAAATTGGCGTTGTTATCTTCAGCTGAAAAATACTCCACACGAGCCGATCTTGTTTGTAACTCCACTGGAATCATCGCCTCAACCCCGTACGTCAGCCGGTATGGGGATTCGTTGGTTGAAGAATGAGGCGTAGTGCGGTATGCCCATAAAACATGACATAGCTGGTCAGTCCATCCTCCCTTCGCTTCTCCCAGACGCTTCTTCAACCCCTTTAGCACTTCTCGGTTGGCTACCTCTGCTTGTCCATTGGTTTGGGGGTGTTCAACAGATGAAAATATCTGGATTATCCCCAGTCCTTCAAGCAAATCCGTGAACTTTTTGTCTGTAAACTGAGTGCCGTTGTCAGTCACGATCCGCCCTGGCACCCCGAACCGAGCTATGATATTTTCATACACGAAACGTCTTGTTCGTGCAGAAGTGATATGCACTACTGGTTCTGCCTCGATCCACTTGGTGAAGTAGTCTACCCCCACGATCAAATATTTGATACCTCCTGGCGCAGTGGGGAATGGACCCAAAATATCAAGGCCCCATTGGTAGAACGGCCAAGGCACAGCAGATGAAGATAGCTCTTGGGCCGGTGTATGGTAGAGATTGGAGAATTTTTGACAAGCGTCGCACTTCCTCACAAAATCAGCAGAATCCTGCTTCACAGTGGGCCACCAATCTCCGGCCCTGAGGACTTTTCTCATTAAGCTTCGGCCCCCAGCATGGTGCCCACATTGCCCCTCGTGCACCTCCTCCAAAACCGCTTGAACTTCGTCCTCTCTTAAACACAAAAGATATGGGACAGAGAATCCCCTTTTATAGAGAATACCATCGACCATAGTAAAATATGGCAGCTCCCTCTTCACTCGTCTCCTTTCCTTCTCATCAGTGGGAAGTTGACCATCAGCCAGATAGCGAATATAGGGTATGACCCAAGAATTCTCATATGGATAGTTCACCATGATAGCATTCAGAGAAGGGTACAGAGGTATGCTAGGCGATGTTAAGGTGCTTTGAACTACCGTTGTTGTGCTGCCGGGCTGCTTTGTACTTGCCAATCTAGACAATATATCCGCTCTGGTGTTTTCTTCTCTGGGCACGTGCTTGAACTCTAGAACCTCAAATCTTCCCTTCAACTCATTAACACAATTCAAGTACAATTGAAGTTGCGGCTCCTTTGCCTGGTACTCCCCCTGGATCTGCGAAATCACCAGTTGGGAATCACTGCACAGTGTGACTGCTGATGCTCCGATGTCAATCGCCGCACGGAGACCGGCCAAGCATGCTTCGTATTCAGCTTGGTTGTTGGAGGTTTTGAAATTGAATCGGAGGGAAATTTCTAGGTGCACACCATCATCACTTTCTACCACCACACCTGCTCCACAACCTTTGCTGTTCGACGATCCATCAACGTAAATGGTCCAATGCGCTCGAGGGGTGGCCGGGTCCGCCCCAGTCATCTCCACAACAAAATCGGCCAACACTTGCGCCTTGATGGCTCCTCGAGGCTCATATGAAATTTCAAATTCAGACAGCTCGATAGACCATTTTATCATCCTTCCGGCGAGGTCTGGCTTGCTGAGCACTGAACGGAGAGGCAAATCCGTTCTCACCAGTACTGGGTGTGCGTGGAAATAGGGCCTCAACCGTCGTGATGCCCACACGACTGCTAGGGCAGCTTTCTCAATCTTTTGATATCTTCCTTCCGCTCCCTGAAACGTCTTACTAGTGAAGTACACCGGCCTCTGCCCTTCAGGGGTTTCTCTAACCAAGGCCACGCCTAGGGCTTCATCAGAGATTGCTAAGTACAAGATCAAAGTCTCACCAAGGTCAGGCTTAACCAAAATTGGTGGACTCGAGAGAACGGCCTTGAGCTGCTGGAAGGCTTGTTCTTGCTCCTCTCCCCATTCAAAACTCTTGTGTTTCTTCAACGCCTTATACAAGGGGAGGGACCTGTGCGCCATCTTGGGCATGAAACGAGCTAGGGCGGCCACTTTCCCATTCAACGATTGGACCTCCCTCAAACACTTAGGACTCTGCATGTCCAGGATTGCTTGACACTTCCCAGGGTTAGCCTCAATGCCTCGGGTCAACATAAATCCCAAGAATTTCCCAGCTGGAACGGCAAAGGTGCATTTTAAGGGGTTTAACCTCATGTTGTACTGCCGAAGCCTAGTGAAGACTTGGCGCAGATCTTCAATGTGGTCTCCTCCAGCGGGCGTTTTGGCTATAATATCATCAATATAAACTTCGACCAGCCTTGTATGCATCCCTTCAAAGACTTTGTTAATCATGCGCTGATAGGTAGCGCCGGCGTTCTTCAATCCAAAAGGCATGACGGTGTAGCACAAAACACCGCGGTCATTGATGAAGGCAGTTTTCTCCTGGTCTCCCTCCCACATCGGAATCTGGTTATACCCCGAATAGGCATCCATGAAGCTGAGGTATTGGTAACCAGATGAATCATCCACCATGCGATCGATGTTAGGCAGGGGATATGGATCTTTAGGGCAGCAACGGTTAAGATCCACATAATCTGTACACATTCTCCATTTGCCATTAGCCTTCTGCACCATGACCACATTAGAAAGCCAAGATGAATAGTGTATCTCCCTTATAAAACCTGCTTTCAACAACTCCTCTGTCTGCTCACAAGCCGCCCTCTGCTTCTCCGGTCCCAACCTCCTCTTCTTTTGGGCCACCGGTCTTGTTTCAGGGTACACAGCAAGCTTGTGGCAACAGAAATCAGGGTCCATCCCGGGCATGTCTGCTGCTGTCCATGCGAAAAGATCTTTGAACTCCTGCAAAAGGGCTAATAAGCGTTGCTCCATAGTAAACTCCAGCTTATCATTGATGTGTGTGACCTTTTCTGGGGAATCTCCTAAGACAACATCCCTGGAACCACCATCCGGTGTGGGCTTAGAGGGATTGAGTGGATCAATCTTCAATTCCGCTCTGGGGTCTAGATCAATTAGACTAACAGACCCTGCCGCTTTCCTCCGTCGTTCAGCTTCCTCTTCTTGTTGAACGCTTCTAACTTAACCATGTTGAGGCTTAGGTTATAACAATATCGAGCCATCTCCTGATCACCATGGAGAGAGGACACACCGTTGTCCTTGTCAATGAATTTGATCAAAAGGTGAGGAGTGGATACAATTGCTTCCATCGCGTTCAGTGTTGGACGGCCTATGATACCGTTGTATGGGGATTCCACGTCAATCAGCAGAATTCTTGACTTGACCATTCTCGCACCAGGCTGCCCTTCAAAAGAAATCAAAGTGTCAAGGTACCCCTTGGTGGGTTGCTTGGCTCCATTAAACGCTGTGAGTTCTTGTGTGTAGGGTTGTAAATCTGCATCATTGAAACCCATTCGTTTGAAACAATTATAAAAGATAACGTCACAAGAACTTCCCTGATCGACGAGGATCCTCTTGACATCCTTGTTGGCTATGACTGCCACAATAACTACCGCATCATCACCCCCTGGAATTGTTGGGCCAAAGTCATCATCAGTAAATGACACCGTCGGGGCGGTCATACCGTCCCTGAAAGGGCGGTTATCCCTCGGTTTGCCCTGGACAGACAGAATCATCCTGTGGTGATTCTTCCGTGCTGTGATTGATGTTCCTCCTCCCGCAAATCCTCCAGCTATCGTCTCAATCACTTCTCGTCTGCCCTGCCTCTGCTGCTGGGGCATGTTACTTTGTTGGGCACCTTCAGCAATCACTACTCCCTTCTGCTTCTCAGCTGTAGTGAACTTCCTTGCTGGGTTACGTGTATTATCATCCTCGTCATCAGGATCTCTATTCCTTTTCTCCATCCTCTGAGGCTCGTCCATAGATTTCTCCTTAAACAAATACTGCTTCAGCTTTCCTTCCCGAAGGAGAGTTTCCACCGTATTCTTCAACGCCTTGCACTCATTAGTGTTGTGTCCTGTCTGTTCATGGAACGTGCAATATTTACGTGGGTTACCACCCCTCTTGACTGGGGCTGGTTTTCTTATCCCAAAGACGTTCAAAGTTGGCCAACCAACCTCCCTCATGATTTGTGAATGCCTAGTGTTCAACGGAGCATAGTTGTCGAACAATGATACACGCCTATCTCGTGGATGCGGACGAGCGTTCACAAAGTCTTCTCTAAAGGCATGCTTCTCAGGCCTCACTCTCTCTTTTTTTCTCCGTGGCTGCTGAGTGGGTGCAGAAGGCTTCATTCTTGTTGCAGTTGCCTCTAGATGCATCTCTATGCCCACGTACTTGGAAGCTTTCCTTCGAAACTCCTCAAAGGTTGTTGGGGGGCTCTTTGCCAAAGATAGGGCAAAGGCTGAACCAGGCTGAAGAGCCTCCACTACAATATGGAGTTGTATGGCCTCCGTGAGGTTAGGGACCAAAGCTGCCTCCTTATAAAACCTTTTCAAGAACTCCTTAAGAGTTTCAGTTTCTCCCTGCCTTATCTGGGCCAGGGTGTGAGAAGTTCTTGGGATATCCCTAGAGATGACAAAATGGCTTTCGAACGCCGCGACTATTTCCTCCCAAGAGTCTATAGATCCTGAGGGTAAGCTTTTAAACCAGCTGAGAGCCTCCTCCGTCAACGTCCTTGGGAACATCCTGCACATAACATCTTCATATGCTCCCAAATACATAGCTTCATACACGTAAGCATCCAAATGCTTAGTGGGATCAGTTTCTCCATTATACTTCCCTATCGACAGTGGCTGAGTTGTTTGTAAATGTTTCGGGATGGTAATGCTCATCAGCCTTCTAGAGAAAGGGACACTGAGCTTGTACGTCCCTAAAGTCATCACCGCCTGCTCCCTTCTCCTGGTACTGACTCTATCACCAGAGTCTTGCGTCTGTTCCCTCTCTTCATATGTGGGGATCTTCGAATACTGGAGGGTTGTAGATCTATCCCTCGCTGATACCTGATGAGCATCCTCTGCATGGGACGCTGCCCTGTCCCCAGCTCCTCCTCTCTCCCGCTTCAACTCCATCAGCTCCTCCCTGAGTTGCCTGATAACCTCATCGCGAGGGTCAGGTGTTTGCACTTGCACCATCCTCCGGGTTTGAGTTACAGGGGACTCAAAGACGAGTCTCCTTCCAGTCTGCTGATGGGTCACATCCTCCATGTGACCATCAACGAAATCTCTCCCATCACCTTCCATCGTGACCACCAAACTTCTGCGAAAATGGGAATAACTCTAACGAGTCCCACTGGGCGTGCCAATGAACTGGTTTGGACCGGGGTCTAGGATTCAGTGTGGGACCAGCCATAAGTGTTTAGGTATTTTTAGGGTTTACACACCGGAACAGTGTATATCTGATATTATAATCCGGTCTCTCAGTGGGAGAGGCCGGTCTTGTTGTCCTGGAGATCCTTCACACCAACGTTTCGCGTTGCAGGGGGGCGAAAGGTGGTGCCACCTGCGAAGATTCTCCGACGCTCAAGTTAGAAGAGTGTAAGAACTCAGTGAATGCTCAAGCGAAGTAACAGTAAAGTATGAGATAGAACAACGATACAATGCATGTGTATTGAAATATGCTACTTATAGTTGTACGTGAGAAAATGAGTCGTTGGATGCAGGTGGGTCCCTTAGCTCTGATAGCGTGTATATTATGTCAATCAGGGTGGCTCAACTTTCAGAATGTGTCAGGAGGGTAGGTCAATTATCAGAGTACGATCCTCTAGGAAGAGGAGAGGATAATCACCTTTTTCGCATAATCTGCTGACACATCCACTTGCTTTCTGAGGCCATTGACGTGACGTATTTTGCTACAAACAGTGTCTTCGCTGATAAGTTATTAGGGGCTCTTATCTTGCTATGACTGAAAAGCCAACAGTTATACAAATGTCCTATGAAAACGAACAAAGAGCCGTTATGGAGAAAATAAGTGGTGCAGTCGTGAGATGATGACGGACGGTCAGACATCGGATATCCGGTGTGGTAACGTTGAACCAGGACACCGGTTTTCCTTATATGAGGTCACTCTGACGTCACAGGAATGGGGACCGGTATCCAGACCGGATCATAAAATTTACCGGAAACGAATGAATTAACAGATGATGTGGGACCCACTTAATCGAATTAAGTGTTTGATAGGTCTAGAATGTTTGGAATATTATGGTGATTAAGATGGTGTAGTTAGAATAATTTTTAGTGTTAAGGAACTAATTAATTAGACTCGACATAGGATATGAAACGGGGAAATTATAAACCAAATTGGATTAAAAAGAAAATGAGAATTCCCTTTCTTTTCCTCACTACCACCGTCCACTTCTTCTTTTCTCTCTCCCCACTCACTTTACACTCTATTACACAATGGACCAAGGGGGGGAATATCATATGGGTACATTTTAATAACCAATGGTCAATGAGCCAATAAAACACATTTTTTTCACACTCTTTTCCCTTCATTTTCGGCAGCTTCTTCCTCCTCACCATTCTCCACTCTTTTACTTCCTTCTCCCTCCTTCCATGGTAAAAACCGTCCCACACTCCTTCCTCTTCTATTCCTTGCTAAAATCAAGAGTTATGTTGGAAATGTGAAGCATGCATGGAGCTAGGAAGCTTGCATTGGCCCTCCTCTTTTTCTTCACCCTCATTTTCATTTTGGTGGAGTTTGGACTTAAGGTAAAGATTTCTTACCTCCACATCATTTTATTATGGTTTTGTGATATTGGGTTGAAGATGATAATATTAGAAGCCTTGCATGTGGATGGGTGTTGATTGTGTTGGTAAACCTAGAGTGAAACTTTAAGCATGAATAATGGAGGTGTGAAATTGAACATGGTTTGATGTTGTGGGATGAAGAGAAAGTTATAGTAACCATAAAGATTTTAGGAGATTGATTGAGAATATTGTTAATTGATTTTAGATGGGAAACCCTAAGTGCTAATGAGTTGGGGGTTTTGACCCACTTGATGATCTTGATGATTTTTGGTACCTTAGAATGATTTTATACATGGAAATGGATTTTTGTAGGATATGGGTTGAATATTGATGTTGATAAAATGGGGAGCTAAGTCATGAGTTGCAAATGATGATATATGCATGTATATAGGTATGTTGATTTGAGGGATTAGTAAGTGTTGATATTTATGATGTTGATAATGATTGCGAACCATTAATATTAGACTAAGAGAATGGATGTTTAAATTGATGAAGCCTTAGGTCTTGTTATAGGCCATGGTGTTGTTGATGTTGGGTTGTTTAGCCCTTTGAAATCTAGAAATCTTAGCTTTGGGGAAAGGAATTCCCGAAGCCTAATACAAGCATATGAATTTGGAGTATTAGACAAGTCTAGGACTTGATCATGGGTTAGGTGATGATGTCTAAGATGATGTTTTGTGATAGAATAATAATGGCAATTGTATGTATATTTGTTGTGATAGGATTGCATCCCTGACGATGATGCGGAGCGATCGAGGCATTTGGAGCATTGGAATTGTGGATCTTCCCTCGAGGTAGGAGAGGAGTTTGCATTTCAAGTACATGAGTGATTAATTGATAATTATGTTATGTGTGAACTCATGCATTGCCTTGCCAAGAACTAATTGTATGTTTGAATTATTGAGATAGTGAATGAAGACTTGGCTTATGGGATTGTTGTGGAAATTGTATGAATATATGATGTTGATGATAAATACTTGATATCCCTTTGGATTGACATGAATCAAATGTTTGGTAATATTCAATGAATAAATGAATTAAACAGAGTGTTAAAGATTATGTTGTGATAAAGTGGAATGATGATGAGGGGTGATTATATAACTCTTTTTCATAGTTAATGAATTGATGTTTGAAATTGAGATGTATGAATGGTCGAACCAGGTTCTAAGTGCATGAAGAGAGGAGTAAGAAAGATTAATCTAGGCCAAACTTATATATATAAAGGTGTTGATGTGAGAAGAAGAGGGAAAGACTGAGTTTCTAAACGTGTACTGGTATTCTCGCTCAGGCGAGATGGATTCTCGCTCAAGCGAGAATCCCCTAGACCAGAATTATGGTTACTGGCTCCATCTCGCTCAGGCGAGATGGCGTTCCGCTCAAGCGAGGTGCGTACAAATGAGGATGGAAGATACTGGACGAATCTCGCTTAAGCGGGCGTGGCCACGCTTGAGCGAGCGTGATGGAAAAATGGCACTGGGTGAATCTCGCTTAAGCGAGTGATGAGGCATGTTGGGTCTCGCTCAAGCGAGCAAGTATGAGATTGGATACTGGAAGATTTCCGCTTGAGCGAGAGTGACTCGCTCAAGCGAGATAGTGACCTGATACTCTAAGATTTCTTCGCTCAAGGAGAATTTTTGGGCGCTCAAGCGACCCACTTCAATCTCGCTCAGGCGAGTGTGAGGCTCGCTCAAGCGAGCGAGCGTGAAAACGCTACTGGAAGTATTTTGCCCACGCGAGAGGACTCGCCCAAGCGAGTGATGTTGATCTCGCTCAAGCGGTGGTGAATCTCGCTTGAGCGAGTTGCCCAGAAATGAAATTTATTTCATTTTCCTTGTATTGGGCTTATGTTGGACTCCTTTTCTTTATAAGATGAGATGATTATGGGGATGTATGAAGGACAATATAATGATGATATAATATGGTGGTGTTTGAGATTAATTAGTACATGGGGACTAATTAATTGTGATATAATTTCCACTAAGAAAGATGTAATGAAGGGATGATATTGAGAACCTAATGATAGGATTATGAGATACATCCTTAGGATGAATTTGAAATGTATGAAGGGATAAACAAATGACATTGTATGAATTATAAATGGATGAATTAGAGGAAGTATGATATTAAATAATGTTAGATGATGATGTTGAACACTCTCTTGCACAAAGAGGTGTATATTTACATTGATGAATTGTTGTGTACCATTGTGTGTGATACAAGTATGGTCTTGTATGTGTGGTATGAAATATGAAATTGATAATGTTGTGAATGCCACACAATTTTGTATATATACATATATGAGTATACTTGAGCAATGGTAATGAATAATGAGATGATAATCCACTAAATGAAGTGTGATAATATTGATGAATAATATGTGATGTTGAAATGCCATAGTGGCTGTTTGTGAGTATTGACTTGCGTGTGTGATGTGAAATATATGTGAAAATATGTTGAAATGGAAATGCCACGTTAAAGACTTGAAAATAATAATTATGAAACCAACAATGTTGAAATCCACTAAGGTGTATGGTGGTGTTGGTGATTGTGATGAGGATGATGATGTTTGATGAGTGGCATTTAGGATGCACAGAGTGAGAATGCATTTGATTTGCATTGTATTGCATCCATGGCATATCATAGCTGTCTATGTGGAATAATAGGGGGTTCCACTAGGCGGGCCCAGTGGGAGGGCGGCTCAGTGCACGAGCGTATTATGATTTTTCCCCTGTGACTCGGTGTGTGAGTCACGAAGCTGTCCATAGTTTGGTGACGAGGCACCCTATGTGGCGGGCCCAGTGGGCGGGCGGCTCTATAGTGAGCAAGTTTACCTCGGTGTCCGACGGGACAAGGCTCTCTCGATGTGTGTTCGGGAGGGGCCCGTAGCACTTGTGGTAGTTGAGGCCACGACGTTGATCCGCAAGTCACGGGGTGACTAGTGCTACAGATGGGCGAGAGCGGTTTGGTACCAGTAAAAGTATGATGATGTAAGCATGCGTAAAATTGAGATATATGTGTACATAATTTTTCTACTGCAGTACGGGCATAGTAGCACACCTATGCTCGTCCCACAATTGAATTAATGTTATATTCCCACAGTCGGATCTGCATTTGTTGTCTATTCCATTGTGCATATGCATTAGCCATAAGAGCATTTGCATATAGCATGGAGATATGCCAGAATATGATAATGATTGAGATGATAATATTGGTGTCGATGAGACGCGAGGTTAATATAATGAAAGACCACATAAAAGTATTAAATGATATGAACGTATGAAATGATGTTGAATATGACGATATGTATGATATGGCCCAATGTAATGAAGGGCGTATTTAATTACAATTGAAATGATGACGTTAGCCTATAGTGGCTTGATGAAAGACCAAGATGGTCTATATTGATGAGTTGGCCCATTGGGGCGATATGATAGATATGTGTTGGCCCATTGTGGCGGTGTTATAGATGTGTATATGCTTGCTTTGCTATGATTTGATGAATAAGCATGAAATGAATATATATTGTTGAATTAATAACTTATGATGATTGTTGGCGTATTTAGCAAAGCATACATGATGTTGATATGCATATGCACATAATTTCAATTGTCTTCATATCGTCATTTGAAATGTAAACTCACTCTCCCATGTGTTCTACTTTTTAGTATTGATGCAGGAAAACCATGGGGTGAGGACGTTTATGAAGTGAAGTTTTGGGAAGGTAAATAGTTGTAGAGGAATGCCTTGGCCGGTAGCTTTATAACGTAATGTGTTATGCGTATGATGGATGATATGATGTTGTAATCTTTGATATTGACGGACGAATTATGAGTATAGTTATACATTTGGTTGATGTACTAATATTGGATATATAGGAATTGAAGTTGGGCTGAGTATGGGCTTTTATGAATAAGAATTTTAATGATGTATGATGCATGACCATATAGATGATTACTTGTTTATATCCTGGGTATCGCATACTTATGAGATTGTGCAAAATGATGATGGTTGTCTACTAGGCCTATGTTATGCCATTGCGTGCTCTGCCGAGCCTTTCCTCATATCTTCATATATGGGACTAGGCGTGTGCCCGGTATACATATTTTTCTCCCGCTATAAGCTCTGTTATTTTTGTATACCGCATGGGCAAACTATTCATCGATCCAGTTATAAGTTGTTAAATCTCACTCTTTGGTTTTCTGTGATTCGAGTCTTGATGTGGTCATGGTGGTGTTTTGGAAATGTTTTCCAACGCGAAAAATTTACTCGTATTTTTATTAATTATGTCGATCACATCAGGATTCGAGTACAGTAAATCAGGGGTGTTTTACCCTGCTCAATTGATACAATGTTTACATTGCATGGGTGAACAACCATGTGTTACTGTGCACCTGATGGAAATGAACAAGAGCAAGCCAATTTTCTGCTCCACCAAAGGATACCTGTAGGTAATTTACCTTTTAATCTTGGTAATCTTTTGGCTAACAATTACCCACAGGGATGGCAGAATCAGAACTTTGGCTGGAGATAAGATGTTGGACCTTCTAACAGACCTGCTAACAATCAATCAAACAACAACCATAATCTGATCAGGCATCAAGGCTGACAAGGATAGAGGAATCTATCTAATAATTACTGTAATATATGCAAACTAATGAAGCCGCACGTAAAGCATCAGATGTGCAATTGGGACAACTAGCAAAGGAAGCAGCCGACATGAAAAGTTTTGGTTTTTCTGCAAACACTCAGAACCCAAGAGAACAATGTAAGGCTATTTTCATAAGAAGTGGTAAAGTTGTAGGAAATGATTGTAAAGAAAGTGAAAAAGAAGAAGAAAAAGAAAAAAATGACAAAGAAGAAGAAGAAAAGAAAGAGAAAGAGAGTGGAAAAGAAGAAAGTGAAGAAAAAGAGAACAGTGAAATAAAAGAAAAAGGTGATGAAAAACAAAAAAATCAAAAAAAGAAAAAAAATCAGTATTTGGGTCAGACTCCTCTTGTCAAGGATCTGCCTTATCCTCATGCACCATCAAGAAAGGATAAGGAAAGAGAGTATAAAAGATTCCTTGAAATTTTTAAGTAGTTACACATAAACATTCCATTTTCTGAGGCATTGGAACAAATGCCAACTTATGCCAAGTTTATAAAAGAACTGCTCACTAAGAAAAGGAGGTACAATAAAGAGATAGATGAACTTGAAGCAGGCTACAGTGCTATTTTGCAATACAACATGCCGAAAAAGTCGAAAGACCCCGGAAGTTTCACCATTCTCGTTTCAATTAGAGGTGTAAATATTGGGAAGGCTTTATTAGATTTGGGGGCAAGCATCAATTCAATGCCCCTAAGTATGATAAAGTGCATTGGTGATCTAGATCCTCAAAGTACAAAAATGACTCTACAATTAGCTGATAGATCAATCAAGAGACCTTAAGGAATTGTGGAAGATGTACTTGTGAAAGTTGACAAGTTCTACTTCCCTGTATATTTTTTGGTTTTAGACATGAAGGAGGATACTGAAGTCCCCCTGATTCTTGGATGACCATTCATGAAGACTGCTAGAGTATTGATTGATGTAGACAATGGTAAGGTCACAGTCAGAGTGCACGATGAAGAGGTAAATTTTGACATTTTCAAAGCTATGAAACATCCCAACTCAAAATAAGATTGTTTTAAAGTGGATGTCCTTGATGAAGTTTGCCTCTCCATATCCAAAGGTATGTCTATTTGTGATCCTCTAAATAAGTTATTAATTGACTCTGTTGAATGTTTGAATGGGGAAGAAGAGAAGCAGATAGACAGGTGTTTAGAAGAACTTGAATGAGGGAAAAAAACTTCTCTTAAATCCAGAAAAATTGAAGAAATCAAAAAAGCACCTGTTGAAGAAATCTAGAGGCTGGAATTGAAAGTTCTACCTTCCAACCTAAAGTACATCTTTTTAGAGGAAGGTAATCTTAAACTAGTTATCATTAGTAATTTGTTAACTGAAACAGAAGAAGAAAAACCGGTAGAAGTGCTGAAGAGGAATCAAGAAGCAATAGGATGGACACTTAAAGATCTGAAAGGTATAAGTCCATCATACTGTATGCATAAAATTTTGTTGGAAGATGATTTTAAGCTTGTAGCTCAACCTCAAAGGTGCCTCAATCCAACCATGAAAGAAGTAACAAAGAAGGAGGTTCTGAAATTGCTGAAAACAGGTACCATTTATCCAATTTCTGATAGTGCATGGGTAAGTCCTGTTCAAGTTGTTCTAAAAAAGGGAGGAATGACAGTGATTGTGAATGATAAAAATGAATTAATCCTAACATAAACTATCACAAGTTGGAGAATATGTATTGATTATAGAAAACTTAATCAAGTAACAAGAAAAAACCATTTTCCTCTCCATTTTATGGATCAAATGCTTGAAAGACTATCTAGACATGTTTCTTATTATTTTCTTAATGGATATTCTGGATATAATTAGATTGTTATTGACCTTCTTGACTAAGAAAAGACTGTTTTTACATGTCCTTTTGGTATTTTTGCTTATAGAAAGATGCCATTCAGATTGTGTAATGCACTTGCTAATTTTCAAAGATGCATGGTTGCTATTTTTGCAGATCTAATTGAAAAGAACATTGAGATTTTTATGGATGACTTCTCAGTTTTTGGGAATTCATTTGACTTATGTCTATCCAACCTGGACACCGTATTGAAACGGTGTATTGAAACAAATTTGGTGCTAAATTGGGAGAAGTGTCACTTCATGGTAAAATAAGGTATTGTAATTGGTCACAAAATTTCTGCAAAAGGTATTAAGGTTGGCCAAGCAAAAGTTAAGGTGATCTCTAAACTCCCATCCCCCTATAAATGTGAAAGGTATTAGAATTTTCTTAGGACATGCTGGATTCTGTAGAAGGTTTATTGGAGACTTTTCAAAAATTGCTAAACCTTTGACAAACCTTCTAAAAAAAGATGTTGAGTTCAAATTTGATGAAGCATGTCTTAAAGCTTTTAATTCCTTAAAGGAAAAGTTGGTTTCTGCCCCTATGATTATTGCTCCTAACTGGAACTTACCCTTTGAACTTATGTGCGATGCAAGTGATTATGCTGTTAGAGCTGTTTTAGGTCAAAGGTATGAAAAGGTTTTTAGAGTTATACACTATGCTAGTAAAGTGTTGAATGAAAATCAAATAAATTATGTAACTACTAAAAAAGAGTTACTAGCCATAGTGTATGCCCTAGAAAAATTTAGATCATATTTGATAGGCTCAAAAATAATTATTTTTATTGATCATGCAACCATCTAATATCTTTTGACCAAAACTGATTCTAAATCTCGATTAATCTGGTGGATTTTGCTTCGACAGGAATATGATCTTGAAATCAAAGATAAGAAGGGTAGTGAAAATGTGATCGCTGATCATCTTTCTAGATTAATGAATGATGAGGTCACTACCAAAGAAAAAGAAAGAGTAAACATCCCAGTTAGTCCCTGACTCCAACAAAGTCGGACACTTAGGTCCCTCAGTTAATAAGTGAGTCCCGTTAGTCCTCCACGTCTATCAACATCAGACAAATAGATCCCTGCTGTTAATAAAGTGTTGAAGTCCGTGAGCTTCAGCTGACATGGATCGTTAAATGCCAACAGGGATGCCACGTTTCCATTAAAAAACGACGTCATTTTACTCTTATTAAATAAAACATGAAACTACGTCATTTTGATTTCTGAAATTAGGGGTAAGTTAGTTTAGGGTTCATTTGTTTAGGGTTCAATTTTGCTTTCATCTTTCTTTCTTTGACCTGTTTGTCTTTTCTCCCTCCCTCCTAACTGAAAGACCTCATTTCTAAAGGCGTGGCACTCTGTGTTAGAGGTGCACTTACCACTTGCAACCCACGACAGCGTTCAAGGTGTACATTAGTGTGGACATCGGTGATGGGAGAGCCCAACCAGGTTAGTAGTCGATGATGGTTGTTGGTGTTCACCTGTTGTCTCATGTTCTTTGAGTGGGTATGACTATTGTGAGTGTCGTTTTGGGGGGTTTAGGGTACTGTACTTGGGGGTTAGGGTTTCGATAATTAGGGATTTGTAATCAAAGGGTTTAAGGTGTATGATTTGGGGTTTGGGGTTCTGTTGATTAGGGTGCAGGATTAGGGTTCGCTAATCATGGGCTAGGGGTAGTAATTGGGGGTTAGGGTCTTTAGGGCCCTGTAATTGGGGTTAGGGTGCTATAATGGGGGTGAGGGTTCTGTAACTGGGGGTTTAGGGCTCTATAATTGGGGTAAGTGTTTGGTAATTGGGGTTTATGGTTCTATAATTGGGGGTTAGAGTGTAGGTTAATAGGGGTTAGAGTGTATGAATTTTATCATGCTTTGTTTGTTTGGATTTCCTGTTGGTGTTCATGTGTTGGTTTGCCTGTATCTTGATAGGTTCTGTATCTTGATATGGATTGCCTATTGGTTTGCCTGTATCTTGATAGGTTTTGTATGAAATATGGATTGCCTGTTGGTTTGCCTGTATGCATGTCAATTGTAACAATGTTGTATTTATGTTGTTTTGTTTGTTGGTTTGTCTGGATATATATATATATATATATATATTGCCTGTTGGTTTTTTCTGTTGATTTGTTTGTTGGTTTGTCTGGATATATATATTGGCTTTATTTATGTTGTTTCTGAATAGGGTAATTCTGATAATAATGTAATGTATTGGGATGGACATTTAGGAAATTCAGATTAGGCTTCATATAGGGGGCTGATTTATGGTTGATTCAAATGGCAGAAAAGAGTACAGTTTGGGTAAAGTTGAAGAGTGGGGTGAACTAGACCTGATTACCTAGATTTTTTTGCATTTATGAGGTTTACAGAAAATTGTGGGTTCTATAGGTTAAGTAATATATTTTGGCATGACCCTAAGTGTGATTTAAATGAAGGGTTAAGTGTGTTGAAATGTTTCAGTGATATATTAAAGATGGTTAGTTGTGTAAGGCAGAATGAAGGCTGTATGGATGTGTATTTACAACATCCAAATGATGAGTGTTTAGGGAAAGATGTGGATGGAGTGAGTCATACTGAAACTAGTAATGTCAAGGTTTTTGTTAGGGTGGAAGATGAATTTGTGACTAATGAGGGTGGTGATCTGGAGACTAACATGGATGTTGGGGGCAGTTCTGGGACATGTGATGTAGATGTAGGGGAGACTTGTGGGATAAGTGAAAGTGAAGGGTGCAGTTCTGAGACAGGCGAAGATAAAAATCCAGAAGATTGTGGCAGAAAGAGGAAAGGTGGTCAGAAAGAGGAAAGGAGTAAGAAAAAGAAAAAAATAGAAAAAGAGGTTGCAAGAGACCAGGAGGTCAGCCATTCCCACTGTATTTGAGACTGACTCAGAAGAAGAAAATAAAAAGGGTGATGGTGTGTATGGGGCAGGGAATGTTGCAGGTTCTAATGACTCCTGGGCTTCAGAAGAATTAAAAACCCTTGAATGTTCTGAAGATGAGGGTGGATCAACAGAGGTAAATCCTCTGTACAATGAAGCAGCCACATTTGGTCATTTAAACATGCTGTGAAGGACTATAATATGCATCTGGGCAGGGAGTTTAGATGTGTAAAAAATGACAAAGTCAGGGCAAAAGCAAAGTGCAAGGATAAGAATTGTGCATGGGAGATTTCTTGTAGTCTTAATCCAGTTAGGCAATCATATGAGGTGAAGACTTTCAATGATCAGCATTCATGTGTGAGATTGTTTAAAAATTCAGCATGTGACCAGCAATGGGTTGTAGGGAAACTAGTTAAGCATATGAGAAGACACCACAAGATGACACATTCTGGAGTGTATGAGCTATTTAGGGAAAGGTATAAGGTGAAGCTAGAAGACAAAACAATATACAAGTCAATGAAAAAGTTAAGGGAGGTAATTAAAGGAAGTGAGAAACAACAGTTTGTTATGCTATAGGACTATTGTGGAGAGCTACTTAAGAGGAACCCTAGATCAACAGTACAGATAGAGTGTGACCCACAACCTGAAGGCCCACCAGTATTCAAGAGGCTGTATATTTGTTTAGAGGGATGTAGAGTTGGTTTCCTACAAAGTAGAAGATCACTGGTGTGCCTTGATGGATGTTTTCTGAAAGGTTATTATAGAGGACAACTTTTGACAGTTGTGGCTCAAGATGCAAACAACCATATTTGGCCTGTTACGTATGGTGTTTGTCAGGTTGAGAACAAGGAGAACTGGAAGTGGTTTCTTGAGTTGCTGCATGCAGATGTAGGTAACTATAAGGAGAGGAGGCTCACATTCATGAGTGATATGCAAAAGGTATGTACACTATTGTTGATTTAATAATATGTTTATGGTAATTAATCCTCATTTTGATCTTCATGTTGACATTACTATGATGTTTCCTGCAAGGACTAATACCTGCACTTCAGGAAGTTATGCCTGGTGTACCACACAAATTTTATGTGTGGCACCTATGGCAGAACTTTTCTAAACAGTGGAGGGGGAAGGAGCTCAGGGCCCTCTTATAGCAGGCATCCAGATCAACAACACCAAATGAGTTTGAGAGGAATATGGTGAAAATAAGGCATGTGGATGATAAGGCATGGGCTTATTTATGTAAGTTTCCAAAGAAGTCTTGGAGTAAGGTATTTTTTGATGAGGAGTGCAAGGTGGATAATATCACAAATAATAATTGTGAAGTCTTGAATGCCAAACTTGTACATGCCAGGCACAAACCAATTGTGACAATGCTGGAAGAGGTAAGGATATATCTTATGATCACCATGGGTAATCATAAGCTGAAATTATCAGGTCACCTAGGAAAGTTACCCCCAAGTCAACAGAGTAGACTGAAGAAACAAAAGTCTGCAAGCAACAACTGGACAGTAGTATGGACAGGTAATTTAATTATATGTTTATAAGGTCATGATTGTTTTTTTATTTTTCCTTTGTAATGTATCTGACTATATTTATGTTTTATGACTAGGTGATGGTGGTGTTGAAAAATATGAAGTCAGTTGTTTTCCAGACAAGTTGTCTGTTAACTTAGGAACCCAACAATGCAGTTGCAGGGTATGGCAGCTGACAGGTATGAGTTTATGTTTATTGTATACTATTTAAGTTGTTAGTTTCTTGTAGTTTTTTGTAATGATTTTGTGTTTAATGACAGGTATGCCATGCAAACATGCATGTGCAGCCATAGCACATAAAGGAGAAAGAGCAGAAGATCATTGTCACGTTGGGCTCACCATGGCAGCTTAGCATGCAACCTATGAACACCACATTGAATCAGTCCCCGGTTCAGAATTTTGGGAGAAGATAGACTATGCCCCACTAGTGCCACCTACCATACAAAAGACCATTGGGAGACCCAAGAAACAGAGAAGGAAGACAGGTGACATGATAGGTGACAAGACAGATGCAGATGACAAAAACAACCTAACAAAGAAGATGAAAAGGAAGCCGCAACCTAGGAAATGCAGTGAGTATGGTCAGGTAGGACACAAGAACCTGTCATGCCCATTAGCCAGCGAAACAAGAAGAAAGGATCAAGCTCAGAATCCAGTTGGAGCGGCGAACCCAAGCAATCCTCCAGTTCAACAAACCCAGGAAGTGATTGAGTTGACTGTCTCCTAGCCACTCTCTCAAGTTGAATCTACCACTCCTGTGAGGAGAAGTCCCAAGTTGGCCACGCCTGTCACATCTCCACAACCTGCCACAACCACAACCTCACCACCCAACAGGCTCTATAATTTGAGAAGAAAGCTACCAATCATGAAACCATCACAAATGAAATAACATTATGCATTTGTTTTATAATTGACAATTTAAAGGAGATAGTGCTCCTGTTTTTGTATTGACAATGTTGAAAGGAGATTATACTCCTATTATGTGTTTGTTTAATTGACAATGCTAAAAGGAGATTGTACTCCTATTATGTGTTTGTTTGTTTGACTATGCTTAATTGATATTCTACTCCTATTATGTGTTTGTTTAATTGACAATGCTGAATTGGCATTCTTCATTCCTAATTATTCATCATCCATTTTCCTGACTTTAGTTTTTTTACACAACAAATTCATCAACCTGGCAGTAAAACTAAGGATCTGTTTCAATTTAGCAAAATGTTATCTATTTCTATTTTGTTTCAATTTAATTACAAAATATGCCAAGTTATTCCATCAGTAAAACTAAAACCAAGTTACCTATTAGTAAAAACATGAGAAGGAAATAGAAAATAAATTGTTAAATTAAACATAACCATTTTATAACATAATCATTACTAACTCACAAACCCATGACAGGTATGCCATGGATCATACATTTTTGTCAATAACTTGGTACCTTCGATTCTAATACTAATAACAAAATAACTTTGTCATTACACATTCATGATCATAACCAACAACCCTATTAGAAAAAACAAAAATACAACACTTAGACTAATCAAAACCATCTTCAACTTTCGCAATTCTTGCTGGGTTTCCAAGCCTCCTTTCACCAAGGATTCCATGTACATATGCCATTTACCTTCTTCATTCTGTATAATTTGGGTCATAACTTCACAAATATCCCTTTGCAAATTATATTTGTGCCCTATAATAACAGACTCCATCTCTGTCAACTTACAAATTTGCATATTCCTCCATTCTTCCTCATGAATAAGTAAATCCCCATCCTGGACCCAAGAAAAGAAATCACATTGGGCTCCTCGAAGTCGTCTGTATGTCTAAAACTGGAGGTTAGGGTTACTCACTGTGTGAGACACACGTCGGGCTGGTGGTTCGCCACAACGGCAATAAAGCCAGCGTCGAGATTGGCCTGAAGATGAGGAGGACGATCCCTGACTCCTACCTTCCATGATGGGTTTGCTTCAGCCACCATAATCATAGCGAGGTTGGAACCAGGATACTAACAATGAATTAAACTCAGTGTTTCAGTGGTTATGGAAGCTATAGAATGAGGAAGGAATAAAATGTCAAAGAAGGAGAAGAAGAACCACAACGGCAACGAGAAAATGGAGAAGGAAGAACATAGATAGGGTTTGTCCAAAATGGCGTCGTATTTGTATTCCCATTATGCGTTGGCTTTTAGAGCAAAAAACGATGTTGTTTCATTGAAGACATGGCATCCCTGTTGGGATTTAACAATCCACATCAGCTAAAGCTCACGGACGTGAACATTTCATTAACGGCAGAGATCTATTTGTCCGACGTTGAAGGACGTAGAGGACTAACAGGACTCACTTATTAACTGGAGGACCTAAGTGTCCAACTCTGTTGGGGTCAGGGAGTAACTGGGGTGTTTACTCAAAAAGAAATTATGGAGGAATTTCCTGATGAAAAACTTTTTGAAATAACAAAGCGGCCATGATTTACTGATATGGCCAATTTTAAAGCAGTAGGAATTCTTCCAAATGATTTAACTTGGCAGCAAAGATTTTTTTTTCAAAGATGCAAAATACTTTGTTTAGGATGACCCTCATTTATTCAAAATTGGTGTGGATAATTTGTTACATCGTTGTGTACCCGATTGGGAAATAAAAGATGTGTTGTGGCATTGCCACAAATCATCTTATGGAGGTCATTTTAATGGTGAGAGGACCTTTGCAAAAATTCTTCAATCAGGTTTGTATTGGCCCTCCATTTTTAAAGATTCTCACTTATTTGTGCAATCTTGTGATAACTGCCAAAGAACAAGTAATGTCGACAGGAGGCAAGAAATGCCTCTCACAAACATTCTAGAGGTTGAGGTATTTGATTGCTGGGGTATTGATTTCATGGGACCTTTCCCTTATTCTCAATTTAATCAATATATCCTTTTGGCAGTTGATTATGTTTCAAAATGGGTAGAAGCAATCGCTTCACCTACTGCTGACACCAAAATTGTAGTGAATTTCTTGAAGAAAATTTTTTTTTGCAGGTTTGGAACACCAAGAACTTTGATAAGTGATGGAGGTTCACATTTTTGTAATAAAGTTCTTCAAAAAGTGTTACAGCATTATGGAGTGAGACATAAGGTGGCTACAACATATCATCAACAAACCAATAGACAGGCTGAGATTTCAAATCATGAAGTAAAAAGAATTTTGGAAAAGACTATGTCTTCTTCCAGAAAGGATTGGTCACAAAAACTTGATGATGCACTCTAGGCATACAGAACTGCATTTAAAACTCATTGGCCTTTCCCCTTTTCAGTTGGTCTATGGAAAAGCTTGTCATCTTCCAGTAAAGATGGAACATAAGGAATATTGGGCATTAAAATTTCTCAACTTTGATCTAAATGCAGCAGTTGACAATAGAAAGTTGCAGTTACTTGAGTTAGAGGAAATGAGGAACAATACTTATGAGTCATCCAGATGTTACAAGAGTAAGGTGAAAGCTTACCATGACAAGAAATTAAAGAAAAGAAACTTCACACCAGGTCAACAAGTTTTACTATTTAACTCCAGATTAAAATTGTTTCTTGGTAAATTGAAATCAAAACGGTCAGGCCCATTTGTAATCAAGGAAGTTAAACCGTATGGAGCAATGGAAATTGAGGATCCAACTTCCAAAAGAAGTTGGATGGTAAATGGGCAAAGGTTGAAACCATATTTGGGTGGTGAAATCAACAGACTCACCACCATCTGTTATTTAACTGACTTGTGATATACAATTAATGTCAAGATAGAGACATTAAACCAAGTGCTTAATGGGAGGCAACCTATTATTTTTTTCTCATTTAAGTTATTTCTTTTTTAAGTTTTTTTTGTAAAAAAAAATCATAAAAATAAAAATAAAAAAATTGAAAATTGAAAAAAAAATAAAATAATAATAATAAAGTTCTGACTCCACGCGTAGCATCCCACCCACGCGTAGCGTCCCAGGCACGCATAGCGTCAGGGCTTGCGTTCAGTTTTTAAAACTGAACCAGGGAGGCCTAATCCAGGTTTTAAAACCTAAAATTCCCTCTCAACCTCCCTAATTCCCTCACTGTCCTAAACCTAATTTCTGGAACCCTCACTAAGATTCCTTTCTTCTTCATCATCAAATTCAAGTAAGTATTCAAATCCCTTTTCTCTTTTAAATTTGCATTTTTAATTTGTAGAAAGCATGTGGTTAGGGTTAAGATTAGAAAACCATTGGGTTTAATTGTTGTTGTGATTACTGTTTCTGATTGAATATGGGATAGAGGGGTTGTTGCTGCGCAACCCCCATTTTTCTAGTTTTAGGTCTGCACTCCCACGCGTAGTGTCAACCTGACGCGTAGCGTGGGAAGAACAGGGCTGACGCTATGTGTCAGGCCCCTGTTTCTATTTTCTTAATTTTTCTATTTTACTATTTATAAATTTGTATGAATTTCTGTTGAAAATTAAAAGTTTGTTTTTCTATTATTGTGTGTATAAATTTTGTTTGTTTTAAATTTTTTGTGTGAATTTTTATTTGTTTGTTTTATCTTAAAAATCAAAAAACATATTTTGTTTTGTAATGTTTGTTATATTCTCTTGCATGATTGTTAAAAGTAATTTTAGTTTTTGCATTTTATTTTTCAAAAATATGTATGTGTGATATATTTGTGAATTAATTTTGTTTAAACATCATTTATATGATTATTATATTGTTTTTGAAATTTAATAAATTTTGTATGTATATATAAACTGTTGTTTGTGTGGTTTAATTTATTTTGTTCTGAAAATCATAAAACCATAAATATATGTGATGCATGTATATCATTTTTGAGTGTTTTTATTGGAGTGAAATTTTCTTATTAATTTGTGTGTTTGTTAAATTTTTCTTATAGATGGCCCCAAGAAATCCATTCCAGCTACCGTTCCAAAAAGAAGAAGGATCACTAACACTACCTATTCTGAGGACCCTGATACCCATATTGAGGAGGAGCAGCTTGGGACCTTACTAGGTTCAAGACTGATATGAAGTGGGCTAGGTTCCACCAGATTAAGGGTCAGAGGTTTATCTGGGAGAGAGTTCTAAACCTAGGAGTGATTGATTATCCTGAGCTGATGGGAGAGATACAAAGGAAAAGGTGGGGTACACTATTTGCCCTATCAAATAAGGGAGATCCCATCCTAATGATGGAGTTTTATGTAAACGCCTACCGAACTCGCCAGGACTCGCCCAACATTAGGCAGATGCGGAACAACTAGGTGAGGGGCAGGCACATCACCTATGACAGAGATACTATTAGTGCCCTACTAGGTAATCCTTAGGAGCTTACTCCCGAGAGCGACACTTGTTTCTGGAAGGAAAACAGAAACAAGGTTGCTACTGACGAAGGTGATTTAGGATACTTCCTAGATCAAGTTACTCACTCCTTGAGCAAAGATGAAATCTATTTTAACCTGAGTAGGGTTAATAGAACTCCATCTAATCTGTTGAAGACCCAGATGACTCATTTGGCTCAGGCGTGGTCTTATTTGATGCTCCATAATATCACTCCAGTTTCTCACTCTCTTCTCTACCAATTGATAAATGTTGCTTATTGTATTCCATTCTTCAAGGTTACATCATTGATATAGCCGAGCTTATATCCGAGCAGATTCACTTATATGCCCTTGGGTATAAAGTGAATCGCCCTGTACCCTTTTCACTAATTATTTATGCCTTACTGAGGAGGCAGGGGGTGCAGGTGCCATCACCTGAGTTTACTAGTTCTTCAGGGTAAGTCCCTAAGGTTCTAGTGAACAGAGACTACTTTGTATAGCAGTGTGAGCTTCCGCCCCTTGAGCAGTAGGCTCAGCCTAGGCAAAGGAAGAGGAGACTACCATAGGCACTATCTACTGATGCTATGACATGGAGATTTGTTAGGATGACTATAGAGCATCAGCATATGATGCAGATGATGGCTGCTTCTCATAGAGCTTACATGCATCTTTATGACTCCTTTAACCAGTACAGGATCCAGAGAGAGTGATGTAGGATATTCTTCTAACTCCTTGAAGAAGGGTGGATCTAGGGATCTTCTCTTCTTCTAACCTCCACAAGCCTTGAATGGAAGAATCTTACCTTTGGAAACCGAAGTGGAAATGGGTAAAAAGACTAAAAGCTACATGGAATTGGAAGGAAAAAAAGAAGGGAAAAAAGATGGAAATGGAAGGGAGAAATGAGGAATATGGAAGATGGAATGAAGGAGGTGAATAGGAGGCCACTCCTAGAAGGAGATAATTCCTCTAACTCACCACCAAGAGGGAGGAAACCCCTTGGATAAGAGCTTGCTAGAGCTCACTCTAACCTAGAGAGAAGAGAGAGCTTCTCTCACTAAAAACTCACTTTGAAAGTGTGAAATCTCAAATGGCATTAATGTGTGTCAAAATACAAAGGGAGAGCTCTTTATATAGAGCTGAGGGAATTCGGCCAAGTGACTCCTAAATGGGCCTCTCTATGATGCCTAGGCCTAATAGTGCTAATGGAGAAGGGTATGGCCTATACATGGCCCAAGGTGAGAGTACAAGGCCCAAAAGTGGCCCATTTGACCTTGCAAGGCCCAAATAGAATCTATAAGCCTGGAGAACCTAACCAAGAAGTATATTACAAGTAAAGTATGAATAGATCCTCAAGAAGTCTTCATTGGGCTTAGGCCCACTCAAGGAGAGGAAGGAGGATAAGGCCTGATGGATGCTCTCTTTGGCCTTGTTGGTCTTGGCCCTTGTGAGAAGAACTTTGTAAGCTTCAAGTCCTTTCTCTAAGGTAGTGTGAGGGTCTTCCCTTAGTGTGTCCTCATTAGAGAGGGAGTGCCATTCATGACACCAGTCGAGTTTACAGCTCATGTAGCTTGGTCAGGTGATCAGCCCATATATCCTGATGTAGGAGGACATTCTAGAGCTCAGGCTGACACTGCAGGTGAGGAGGGTGATGCCGATGAGGAGGGTGATGATGATGAACATATGGAGGATGATGACTAAGGGCCATGTTTATTTTATGCATTTATATTACTGCTTTTACATTTAGTTAAGTTTGATATTTTAGTTTGGATTATATATTACTGTGGTTTAATTTTTATTATGTGTGGTGTGATTTTATAATCATCTTTTCTAAAAATAAAATAAAATAAAATAAAAAACAAGTGTGGTTTTCTAAGTAAAAATAACCAAATTTTTAAAAAATAAAAATTTAACACACTTGAAGTTTTAACAATAAGCCGTTTTTAATAATCAATGATTAATTCTTTTGTAACTAAGGCATTTTGATAAAACCAATTCTAATATTCTTATTAATAATCAAGCTAATTTCAAAAACCCAGTAAGTTGAGAGATCTTTAAACACTTGAGGGTTTTAACATAATTTCTTTCAAATTAGTTTTGCTTGATTCTTTGATTCGTTTTGTTATACAGAGGATCCAAGAGCATGATCAAGGCACATTTTTTGTAAACACAAGAACTTAGGGCCAAAAGCCTTACCATGGTAAAATGCATTTATCCTTTGATAGCCATTTTGAGCCTTAAATAATTTCTTTAGCACCGCTAGCTCATAAATATTTTTAACCATTCCCTTTATCTGATTTATTAAAAGAGCATTTAAAATAAAAAAGAAAAGAAAATATATTTTGAGTGTTCTTACAAAATAGGGAGTGAAAATTAACTTAGCCTTTTCAAATCATCAGTGATGCATGTATATGAAAAATGAAAAATAAAAATGAAAAGAAATATATGTGCAAAATCAAATAAAAGAAACAATGAAAAGGATTAAGTTGGGGGTATTTACCATTAAAGGGAAGTGAGATTTTGGGAAAAGAAAAGCACCATAAATTATGAAATGCTCTTTTATGATTTCAGGTGTTTGATTTCCAAGAAAAACCATAAATTCTTGTAACCAAGGCTCATTAGAACCCTTAAAAAGACCTTGTGACTCTTATTTGATTCTGTATAAATGACAATTGATTAGCTGAAAATCAAAATTAAATTTGTTTGAGTTTATGATTGATTAAGCTAACAGATTACCTTTATACAGAGATAAACACTTGTGAGGTAAGCCTTGAAATAAGCTTGATTTATTGATATGACATTATATTAATTTTATCTTCAAGCCTCTTTTGCACAAGATATCCATTTTTGATCATTCCAAACGGTAAATTATAAATTACTTCATGTGGTGGTGAATTTTCAGACTTTTCAAAATTTGATTTTAAAAAGGTTATTTTAGTTTTAGTTTGTGTTGCTCGAGGGCGAGCAATTTCCTAAGTTGGGGGTATTTGTTAGTCCTCAAATTTACTGTTATTTTTATAATTAAAAGTGTGCTAAAAATAATAAAAATTAGTTTAAATGTTAATAAATTTAAGTTTTATTTAAAATAAATGGAAATTATTAAAACTCAGCTGCTATGACCCATTTTCTGTATTTTTGCAGTAAAAAGAGGAAGAATTGAACTAAATTTATACAAAGTTGAAGGGCTGACGCGTAGCGTCAAGGTTTTGGTGTTGACGCTAGACGTCAGACCCACGCGTAGCGTCAGAAGCTACGTGGACTCCACTTCTAGGTGGCCTTGCACTCAGCCAAGTGGCCAAATAATGGCCAATCCACTTCCAGTAACTGCCAAAACGCAATGGGGGATAAATGGGGAACATGTATGCAAATTATTAATAATTAAAAATTGCTAATCATGGTCTGAATTATGAAAATTAGTGGAGGCTAAGTCAGAGGCCTGACGCGTAGTGCTAGCCTCACGCGTAGCGTCAAGACCTCTACTTAGCCCTATAAATAGGTCCATTCTCCACCCATTTTCATCATCCCCTTCTTTAGTCTTCTCTTCATTCACTCAAATTCAGAGTGTCTTTTTTTGAGTTAGTATTCTAGAATAGTTTCCATATACTTGAGAATGTTGTGTTGTATCGTGCTCTTTCCATATTATTAAGTGTGATCAAGTGCTTATGATGTCATCAATTGTAAGTTGTGTTTTTACTTTCACCATGTGTAACTAATCTGTTTATGTTGGAATTGGTGAACCTATCTATGAATATGATGTTGTAATTAAGACCTATATATGTTTATGATTCAAGTACCATGTTAGTATTTCAATCTTTTATTAGTATGAACTTCAAACGGGAGAATGATTTTCATGCGTGTAAACCACTAACGAAAGTAAAAGTTGAAGTACCCTTAATATACCAATTACTAGGAATAGAGTTAGTAATTATTGTTGTGTTAAGGCCAAGACTTAAAGCAAGTTTTTACTGAGAAAGTATCTAAGGGATCAGACTTTACGGTAACTATTTAGAATTTATATCACAAGGGATCGGGTATAATGATTTTAAGCTGTAATAACATGAACTTGATGATTAAATATGCATGTTTATGATTATTTCATTATGTTTTAGTGCGGGGATCCTAATTCCAACATAGTTTATTAATTTATGTTTTCAATCTCAAGTATTGGATTTGTTCTGAAGTGCTACTCAAAGTTATTTCTAGTAAATTTAGAATTTACAATCTTTCACCCAATGTATAAATCAATCTCTAAATCTGTGAATATTGTACAAATTGTGAATACATCATTCTTTTGTTAATAAGTTTTGATTCATTTACCATAGTAAATAAGATTTACTATTTCATATTGAAAACATTCAATCCTTATGGGAATGATATCTATTTCAAAAACTGCAATGATAAATTGGTACGCTTGCCAATAAAGAAGCCTAACACATTTTTTGGGTCCAACAGTACCTTCTAAATCGGATGTTTTCATCTTCTTTTCTCTCGTGGTATCACTCTCATACGGCCACTCTCTTCTTCAATGAAATAGTAACGGCTATATAGAAGATCCTTTAAAAAGAAAAGACTTCGGACCAATGAAAAAACACAAGACACGAATAAAGAAACCCAAAATAGAGACTCAATCTTAAAATTTGTTTACACTACTACTTGTAGTCTCACTCTTTGTTTTATAGATTTAACTTAGTGTGTACCTTTGCTTTACTTCAATCTATGTACAGTGTATCTAAGTTGTCACAAAATAATCCTTCTTTCATCTCAGCTTAAGGAAGATTGTGTTTATCTGTCTTAGTTTCTTATGAAAGCAATGCTGACCTGAAGAGGCTTTCAAAAGAATACTTTGGTCTGAGTCAGGAGTGGCTTGTGAAAGAATATTGGGGTTAAGTCAAAAGTGACTAAAGTTAAGAATACTTATAGCACAGGTGTGTTGATTGTGTAAAAGACAGTTTTTACATAGTGAAAATCCTTCAGACTAAAGGGACTGAACGTAGCTTTAAAATTTGGAAGTGAACTAATATAAATCCATTGTGCAAATATTTCCCTCCCTTCTCTTTTGTTTAAAAGTATGGGTCTAACCCTGCTAAGTCTTTTGCCAATTTTTTTAATAAGGTTCTTTTTTGAAAAAGAGTTCACAGACTTATTTAACCCCGCTTCTAAGTATGTCTCTGAACCTTCAATTGGTATCAGAGCTTTTCCTTTAGGTTGAACACTTTCACAAGTGTTAAGGATAAAGATCCATGATAACACATCAACAAGATCCACTGTTGCAAAAGGTTCTTCTGTTAACAGACCTCCAGCCTTCCTTGGAGAAGACTATGCTTGCTGGAAGGATAAAATGGGGATGTTCATAAAATCCACTCAGTAGTCTATAGGGAATAGTCACAAATTGTGATAATCTAGCACCAGTTGATATAGACGTCAAGATAAAACCTGAAGATCTATGGACTACAACTGAAATAAGAAAAATGGAGGCAAATGCCAAAGCTAGATTCCTCATCATATGTGTCATCAACAAGTTTGAATACAACAAAGTATTCAGTTCTAAAACTGCCAAAGAAGTCTGGGACACACTTCAGAGGAATTATGAAGGAACCTCTGAGGTCAAAAGATCCAAGAAGATATTATTGACCAAACAATATGATAAGTTCAAGATGGAAGAGCGTGAAACCATAGACCAGATGTTTGGAAGATTTCAAACTCTATTAAATGAGCTACAGGCTCTGGGGACAACTTTATCCACTAAGCATATAAATGACTAAGGATATAAACATTAAGCTGTTTGGGAGTCTTCTTGAGAAGTTTGATGTTAAATGCTCTGCTCTTGAAGAAGCCAAAGATCTAAGCATCTTCAACATTGATGGACTTCTTGGAGTTCTAAGAGTTCATAAGCTTAAGCTGAAGCAAAAGAAAGCTGCAAAACCCACTTCCTCACAGAACATTCCCTTGAAGTCTGCTGACTTAAGCAAGAAGTCAAGAGGCCTTAAAGCTGTTGAATCTCAAAGCTCAGACTCATAATTCGAAGACTATAGTAAGGACACTGATGAGAAGCTGGCTCTTGTAACCAAAAGGTTCCTCAGGCTACTGAAAAAGAAAAAGAGCAGACCTGACAAGTTTTAAAAGAAAGACTTAAAAGGTAAGTCTTATTTGAAACCTAAATTTGATAAATCCTCTCTAAAGTGTTTCAACTGTAGGAAACCAGGTCATATAAAAGCGGAATGTTCTCTTCTCAATGAAGATAAAAAGGATAGGAAAGAGAAAGAGATGTTTAAGAAACAAAAAGGACTTATCACCTGCGATGATGAAAACTCAAGTAGTTCTAGGGAGTCTAAGGCAAGGACAAAGTCTGCACAGATATGTCTAATGGGCAACACAGACTCAGACTCTGAAGTAAGCATAAGTGACTCAGACACTGAAGAAGTAAGTTTTCATGAACTAAAAGAAAATTATGAAATTTTATTTAAAAATTCTTCAACTCTTCTGAAAAATTATAAGTTTTTGAAAAAGAAACAAGTTGAGATAGTTACTTCTTATTGAAGGTTCAGAGACAAATATAGAAGGGGGTTGAATAAGTTTGTAACTCTTTTTCACGGAATAAAACCTTTTAAAATAGAAATGGCGGTAGACTTTAACAAACAAAGATTCAAACTTAAGAAGATAAGGGATAGAGAGAAATGCATAACAATTTTATACTGGTTCATTTCTAAACGATGAAGCTACGTCTAGTACCTTCAAACTTGAAGGATTTTCACTACGTAAAAACATCTTTTTACACAAATTACACTCCCCGTGCCTCAAGTATTGTTGACTCTAGCCACTTTAAGCTTAATCCCTAATATTCTTTCAACAAGCCACCCCTGGCTCAAACCCAAGTATTCTTTCCAAAGCTTATTCAATCAAAATTGTTTCCCGCAAGAAACTAAGACTGGTTAACACACTAGACTTTGACACAAGAAAAGAGTAAGAGGTGTTTATGTTTGAGAACTTAGTGTACAAGAGAATTAAACTTAAGAACAAATACACTAAGTTGAAAACAAGAACTAAGTTTGTAAGAAGCAGATGTAAGACGTTGATAATGAGAGTCTTTATTTTTGAGCTAAAAGCTTGATTGATTTACTTGGTTCTCTTTATCGGTTCTATCTTCAAGGTCTGAGGTCTCTTCTTATTTATAGGCCATTTCAAATAGCCATTACTGTTTCATTGAGAAGAGATAGCCGTTTGAGTATGCAGACTTGAGAGAAGAGATGAAGACAAATATCTGGTTTGAGGATATGCAGATGTTGCACTAAAACAGAGTGCCTCGAATATTGCAGTGCAAAAGTCCTTTTTGTTGTCCTTTGTCTATCGTGGACTATCACAAAATAGGCTTGGTTGACCTTCTAAAGCTTTCTGACTCAAGTACTGATCCTCGTCATCTTTTCAATTTACATAGAGTAGCTTCCTTAATTTTCTCTTCATTCGAGCCTTAGTTTTCTTTCAAACTTGCCTTCTTACTTATTTCAGGTTAGAAGTGGACTTGCTTGAAGAAATTAGGTTTGGGGTATCTTCAAAATATCCTTGAGTAAATTGGGTCAGGTTCAGAGGACTGTTCAATGCAAAAAGGGTCTAAGTCTGATGACTTAGAGCTTGGATAGATGAAGTTGTGAGAGATAATGTATGTTAAGTATAAAGAGTAAATGTGATGAAGAGCGTGACTCAACAGTCCTAAGTCTAGGATAGGCATACTTGATAGTTTTTCTCTTGAGCGTTGCCTTATAATACACTTGAGCTGAGACTGTCTTGGATAAAATTGATTTGGTATCACACAGACTTTGTTGCTTGGAATTGATATACTCCCTCTTTAATTTGTAACTTATGCACTTCAGACTTTGTATTAAAACACTCAAGTAAAGGGTTAGATAACACTTGAACAAATTTTATTTATTTAAAAGTCTTTATGTATGATATTAACAAATCTTTGGGTCTCTAAAATAGGTTTTAGAATCTCCAAAGTCTTTAAAAATATACTTGGTTCTAACATTCTCCCTATATTTGTTGATAGCAAACATTAAGTCTTTTATTTAAATAAAGTTTTAGGATAGAGCTTTTCAAATTTTCTCATCCTTAAATCAATAAGGGTTTTAAGCATTAAAAAAATCCTACGGAGTCTGTGATAGATAAAATGTTTTAGAGATGCCATTAGATCATCAGACTTTTATTTGAACACGTGTTGTCAAAGTATCAGAACATTTGAATAAAAATAAAAGGAAAACAAACATGTAGTTAATTAGATTATAATCAAAGTAAACAGGAGATGAAGTATTAGGGCTCATACAGAAACTATGATTTAAGAAATGATCAGAGCAAATATACAATAGACTTTTGTTAATGAATAGAGCATAAAGATTAATCAGAGCATAAAAGTTTGATGATAAAGAATGATTAGAGTAGACTTATTACATTCACATATCATAACAGACTTATAATAATGAGAGCATGTAACTATAAGAAGACATAAGATAAGGATGATTAGAGCAAACAAACAGTTATTAGAGGATCAAGTAAGAAATAAGAAAAAACATTTGAAGGAACAAACTTTTATTAATAAGAAAAAGTAATAAATATAGGACTCAAATAAAAAAATAGGACTCTAGACTTATTACACTTGAACCCATAAAAGAGTTAAGACTCTCTTTTCCCCCTTTTGATTTCAACGAAAAAGGGACATCACAGAGTCATATGAGTCTGTGAACATGATCAAGAGCATGGTGAAGCCAAAAGTTCTAAGCAGAAAGGTCCAAGACATAGTCCTAGAATGGAAAGTCTTCAAGAATGAAATATGAAAATAGAGGTAAGTCAAGGAGATGATGCAGAGCAAAGGGGTCAAGGGTTGTAAGGAACTAAACATGAGCTAGAGTCTGCCAACCGCCTTGAGGTCTGTCGGCCTGAAGAGCTTAATCAAATTAAAAGTGCCATCGGAGTCTAAAAGGAAGGGATGGTGGCACAACTCATCATGGAGAAGATGATTAGGGGAGGGCATCTAGGGCAAACAGAGAGAGCACCAAGACCTGTATAGGAAAACACTATCGTCTTGAACAGTCTTCCACGCTTGAACCAGAGTAGACCCAAAGAAAATCTATCATCAAGCGAGTAGTAGCAGTTGCCTTTTTTACCAATGAACCATAGAATATGGTTCCACATATCTCTAACATGATCTTTATAAGGTTTAGGGGCAGTAAGCAGTCTCTTAAGAGCTTCCTTGGATTATTGCTTCGGTCTGGGCTCATACCAAGGTAGCTTAAAAGAGCTAGACTTTTCAGGGAGTGGTTTCTTTCCTTTATCCTTTGTACAAATCCTGACTGGGGGGAAAAGTTTGTCGGGCGCTACCCAGATCTTCTTGCTTAGAAGAATGAGGCCTGAATGAAGATCTTTGGTTGAGCAAAGAAACATTCCCTGTGTCGATCAAAGATGATCTTCTATTTCTCCATATGAAAGACATAGAGCATGGCATGGTCTTCAACAGATGCGAGAGAGGGGTTGAGCAAAACTTCTTTGAGTGGCATAAGAGGGAAAAACCAGGGGTTGGTGATGATTTCAACCTTGTAGAAACCTTGCTCAGCTGGGTCCATCATAAGTCTGTTATGAATAAGGTGTTCTAAGCTAGAGGTAATAAGGGTGAGAGGTACAATACCATAGGGTTTGGTTAGAGGTTTGGGAGTTAAGAGATAGGATGGGGTTTTTCTTTTTAGGGAGGTGGAGTTTGGGGGGTAAGCAGTTTGAGGGTTTAGGGTAGGTATAGGGATAAAGGGGTCTGATGTTTTTCTTTTTCTGGTTTGAAAGGTATATGTAGAGGTCTGGGGTGTATAGTGTGAGGAAGGAATTTTGATAGATATGGATGCAGATTGTAGAGGTAGAGAGGATTGAGGATGTGAGGAGGGGTAAAGATGTAAAGAAGGGTGAATAGACCTAGAGCTAGATGAGGGAGATGGTGTGGCAGACTTGGACTCAGGTAGCATCTTCTGCTGCTCCTTCAGCTCATTCTTTGTTATCCTTTCCTAATTCTTCTTGACATAGAAACGGTACTTCTCCTTCTAGTCAAATGCAGACCAATTCTTGGTGTCAACCAAAGGACACACCTTAGAGTATTTCTTGATGAATGCATACAACTTCTTCTTTATGATGACCACACCATATTTAGTCCTGGTGTACTTGACATCTCCTCTTCTCTATGATGTAGTCTGGACATGAGAAGTAGGCAAGGACTTCAGACAACGCCCAATTAGCTTATTGTCATCCGAATCTAAAGATTCAATGGTCACTATTGCTTGCAAAGGTACATCTATTGGAACTAGAGCATTTAAGGGAGCATCCTGAAGTGAAACATCCTTTATAGGAGAAACAAACACTTCACGCTTGACTATCCTGGTAGGTCGAGCTGACCTAAGCTTCTTCACGGCAACAACCTTGAGATTTTTTTGTTCTTCAGAAGCCTTCCTCTTTGAAGCAAATGCTACCACTGCAATAGACTTGTCTACAATCACAGTCTGAGCCTTAAAAGTGAGTAGAGTGGAGAAGGGTGGTAGTTGGGTAACCAAAGAACTGTTGAAGATCATGTTATTAACATTCAACATTGGAACATTTTCCAGAGTGAAGACCTTTACTAGAATTGTTGGGTAGGGGATCTTCTTCTGGTTCTTCCCTATTAAAGAGATCATGTAGGTCATGATGATGTTGGGTAGGCTGAACTTTGACATCTATAACATGTGAAACATGTAGAACCTATCCAACTTCATCACGGTATCCTTAGCGCTTTTTTTAGGGTACAAAACTTACCTCATCCGCAAATGAAGCATCTTCATCTTAGGAAAAAGAGACTCAAGTCTTGCTGGCTGGGTTAGTCTTCCCATTTAGAACTTTGTTCATTTCAGTAGTTGATACAATGGAGCTTTATAGTCCTTCATGTACAACATTCCTTCAGGTGTGCATTCATAGACTATAGAGATAGCGTCTTCAAAAACCTTAATCTTCTTGCCTTTGAGGTTCCCATGGATGATGGACCTTGTCTTGTCCACTTGAACAGACTTCCAAAATTCCAGAATCATGGATGGATAGTATGGTTTCCTGTCCATACAGAACTTGAACCAGCTAATCCCCTGAAGCTCAGCAATGACATCCCTTCCTTCCATCTTATGTTGTATGAGGAGAAAGTAAGCAGACTCCATGATGTCTTCCACTGTGTAATTGACAGCCATTGTTAAGGTTAAGATTTGGAGAAGGTAAAAAGACTTTAGGGTTTTTGGAAGGGTTTTTTGAAAACAGAGAACAAAGAGAAAGAGAGGGAAAGCTTAGAAGATGAAGAGTTATAGAGAGGGAAAAAATACATTAAGATGTATTTAAAAGGAAAAGTGTGACACCCTCGATTAACTATGACAAATTCCCACACTAGAGTATCCTACTTAATTAAGGAGTCATTAATATTTGTAAAAAGATGGTTTTTTTGTGATTGGTGATCATCAACACATGATTTAAAATAAGTTCATTACATAGATTCATTCTTTTAACATAAGTGTACTTGAAAGAGCATGGGGCTCGCAGGCTCCCAATAATAACTACTACAAGAAAATAACATAAAAGCATCAAGGTCTGTAACAATCTCAACACATGCAGAAATATATACACATTTCATGCTTTCAATCTGACATCCTCTACTACAGGTAGTCCAAGCGCTGCTCACGCTCGCCTTGACCCTCAGTTGATGATCACAGGAAGGGAAAACAACATACAACATGAAAGGGGTGAGTAAAAAGCTCTCAACCCATAATGTCCACATGCAAGGGTAGCTTAATTATTTAGCAAACATATAAATATCTAACAAGAAGAAAGATCACACACAGCGTACCTTAGAATAATCATACAGCACTTGAATATGCAAGGAACAAGGAAAACCAATTAGGTTAGTCATACAATGATGGTATGCTATGCATGTGTTAGATTCAGTTATTGTTCGTCTTAATTTAATACCAATATACAACAGGGCCCAACTTCTATTGATCAATCTCATATATCAATATCCATATGCACAACCATCCCACCTTATCTTTCCTGCCCAACTAGAGTGACCAAAGCTCTCCTCATTCTGGTCTTCACAAATGGGTAAGGACCCGCAGTCCAATCATCACAATGGCCAATCACAATCTCTGCAGAACGGGCACTCCACGGTCACAGAAACCCCCGCCTCTCGTCGAAGTATATCAGCGGCTGCCACGGGCTATCCGGCATCGGGCGCGAATCCTAGCCATTGGATATCCGTCCCCGATATACTCCCAAGATCTCCCTTAGGGGATCGAGACGCCTGTTGTTTCTTCAATGTATCCATCACTGTATGCTCTATGGGACTATTCCAACATCCCTCCTTAACTCTAAATGCAACATGTCATATGCTTATCTTATCACTAGGGTGCCCGAGTACTAGACAGAACTTTACTTGTTCAACGTATTTGTCATTAAAGCGTGGAAAGTGTACATGGTAAAATCTTTTCGTGCAGTAAGTACTAGGGACCAAATTCTAAATACTGCCCAAATTTTGTTTCAAGATATTGAGATCATTTCTAAAACAAGTCTTAAAAATGTTCTAGGATTGAAATGTTCAATTTATTTTTCAAATCTAGAAGATATTTTAAGTATAATATGTTTATTAAATTTTTAGAGAGTCAAAATTCTTAACTTATTTTATTCCTGTATTTAAAAGTAGGATCTTAAATTTAGATATCACTTCTAAGAGAAAATAAGAACAAAATATATTTCTTACAACTTTCAATTTTACCAATATCGTTTCGTCGTATTAACTTACGACGAACGAATTGAATTGTTTTCAACTAAAAATATTATAAAATCTTAGGTAAAATTCCTTATCATTATGAAATATTTCTCCTAGTCCCATGATGCGAATAAAAGAAATCCTCTTCTCTAAATTAAGGATATAAAGCGGTTAGTTTTCGTTGTTTGTCAAAACCTTGTTTTTGTCGTATTCTATATAGAAAATTCCAAATTAAATGATTCCAAAGCCAAAAGTATTTAATTTTCAAAATACTAATTAAATATAGTAGATTCAAATATGAATTCTGCTCAGACACAGCCCCCACACAAAAAGTTTGCAAAGTGTCAAAATTCATCATTCTAACATTCGTAAAAACGCGTTTAAGGACAAATCACGCGTCGGAAATTATCCCAACCAATTTTACTCATTTGGGTATTTTTCTCATGATCAAAATTCATCTCTCATACCACAAAATACTCCTCCAAAATAGCTTTGCCAAACTCCTCTGTTTACCACGAAAACACGTTTTCCACTATTTCAAACATCATTCAGGTCTAAACTCGCATCCCTTTTTAATTCATTCATTTAATCATTCCATTTACCAAAAATTTTATCACCAAATGTAATAATATACACTCACAAAACAGCAGTTGTGGTGCCCTAAATCCGCTATTCGATATTATAGTTATCTACTTCTAATTAATAAAAAGTAGGAAAAAATTTTCACGTTTGTTTCATCTCTTAATTAAGTCACAACACAATTCAAGACTTATAATAACTACCCTAGATCTAATTAGAAACCAACCCATATGTGAAGATATGAGAAGGTGAAAGTTAAGCAAGTACCTATTTAACTTCATTAATATAAGATTGTCATGCACTAAATTCCTTTATTACTCATATTGATCATTAATCCTTCAAATCAAGGTACATACCCATAGTCCTACACATTCAAGTCTAATAATCCATACTCATAAGCATCCACAACAAAAGTTTTCCAAGCACCTACTTAGGTAACAACACCATCCATACATGTTATCAAATCATCAATCTTTGCTTCTCATCAACTAGACCTCTTTATACACTCTTAACTAGGAATAGAATATCACATTATCTCATCCTACACACCATACACCAATTCTATGATAAAACTTTAACATTGTACACTCATGATTAAAACCTCATAAATCCATTCCATAACTACATCCATGCAACATACACGATGTTATGACACAAACTCAAGTTTCATACATAATACCTTCATTCATAAAGGTTCATATTCACCAACCTCCAACATACTAACAAAATCATAACTCAATCTCTATATCCCAAACATAGCAACAAATAATTTAACAATACCCAATCATAATTCTAAAAACCTAGGCATTTACACTAATAGTCAAGCTATACAAAATAATGCCTATGCCCATTAAAATTCACTTAAAGAATCACAAAACATCATTGTCCCAAAATTTTCCAGCCAACGCAACCTCCATACCCTCTTCACACGTGCCACCCCAAGAATGCGATCATACTCCATGAGTGAGAACCTACATCACAAGGCTAAATTTGACAACATGGAGAGTGAGTATATTTTCTCAATAATGAACAATTATAATGATAATTTCATGTATAGTGAAGTAATCTTACATATTTTCATTCAACATATCCAATCTCATTGATATAATACATTGACTATAATTGACAATCAAACTCACACTTCATACACCCCAAAGGCCAACTCATGCCAAAAGCTTTAAATATCAATCTTATTTCACCAACAATGATCATCACTACATTTATACAATAGCCAACAACACCAACGATATTTCTCAATTCAAGGTACTCATAAGGGATATTCATTTTAGATACACCAATTCAAATGTCATGTCCTCACAAATAATGCATATGATATCCAATAAGTAATGCATATGCAATGAGACCAACTTAGAACAAATTTCATTTCCTCTTCATGTGCATAATTCATTCATGTGACTACAACCACACATAATTGTTCAATATTTTAAACCAACGCAAGGTTTCATTCTCAAGATCAACGCAAGATCATTAAATATCACATGCTGTACACGACGACCATGCATAGTCATTTATACAATCAACCAACGCAAGGTTGTTATTTTTAAGATCAACGCAAGATCAATAAAACATGTCACATGACATCCACTACGACCATGCATAGTCGTTTATACAATCAACCAACGCAAGGTTGTTATTCTCAAGATCAATGCAAGATCATTAAATATCACATACAAGATATATTATGCATGCCATGAGATGTAAAAAGTGCATATGATGGTCTCAATTTTCACATAATCCCACTTCATCATTATACATAAGCTAAGAGAACATCAAAGGTATGTCACCAACACAACCATCAATTTACCACCAATGTCATTTAAGAGTATTACTTTACATACTTATCACACACAACAACAAATAAAGCAAACAAGGCCAACAAGAATATATATATATATATATATATATATATATATATATCACACATACATGCATTATCAACACCAAGGCCATGCATTTAGAAAATAAACTCATCTCTTACCTCAAGAGAAGTATTCCATGGGGTTGGAGGAGTTGGATGGTCCCGCTTCACCAGAATGGTCAAAGCCTACATTTTTAATAAGTACAAGTCCACATCAAACATTATTCTATCATTAAATCAATGTTAACAACTAAGTCTCATTTTAGAGGTACATAATTATATTCATGTATATGAAACTATGTTATGCTTATGCCTTCTCCATCTTGGAGGTTTGGAATTTAAGTTATCCTTATCACACTTTTCCAATGTCTTAAGGATTTAAAATTCACTATTTGTAATTAGACAAAACTCAAAGAGTTATTCATTAGGCTCCTCAAAGCCTTAATTAAATTGTTCACTTCATTATGTTTCATTTTTGATAGTTTCCCTTTAGAAGGCATCAAGTCCTTCATCACTAAGTAATTCAAGTAAATTTTGCTCTTTATTCTTTTTAGGCAACAAATCATCACTAATGGTCTATAAATATTCAAGTGTGCTACCATTAGTCTTTGAAGTCACCTACCTTTCATAATAATCTCCATTAGTACTAATTACAAGTAACATTCCATAACTAAGGTCACTAGTTTTATACCCTAACTTAAACCCTTTAGCCCTTTTTCATGGCAAGGTCACCTATCATCAACAATAATCTTCTCTAAGTTTATCTTGTGGTATTTTATGCCTAATTTGATCCAATAACATTTTCTAGACCAATAATCTTCCTTTCAATTTCAATAGTCAACATTCATTACCTAATCCACTTCTACACTACATACTTTTTCTTTTTAACCTTTCTTACCTAATAACCATCCAAATTCTCAAACTACACTTATTAGCACTTACACAATTTCATAATTACCCTATTTTAGTCCTAAAGTGCTCTTAACAATTTTATTCATCTTAGCCACATACCTAGCCTTTACTAGTTCATATTACACTTCACTTAACTCATGACACTTTACACACCATATCAACCAATAATTATCCAATACTAATTCTAATTAATATCTCACATCTAACAAGAGTTTTCAAGCTATTAGTATGGTCAATACCTCATTGGACCTATTATGCCTCTTTATCACTTTTACCATCCAAGAGAACTTTAAAGCTTAGCATTAATTCCTTACTTTTCTATAATTCATCAAATAAACTCTAGAGCATCATTCAAGGTCCCATAATTACCTTAAAATCATCCCAAAGCCATTTCAAGTCCAAACACAATTTTTCCTCTAAATTAAAGTAAGCTACTAATTAGGATTTTGCTCCTAACTTCATCCAAAACCAAATTCATTCATTCCAACATCACCAATTCATACTAATTTTAGGCCTCATAATCATTATAAAATCATCCAAAATAATTTAAGTCTCCTAATTGCAATTTATCCATCAATTAAAGTATGCTACCAATTTCAAGTTTTGCACCTATTACCATCCAAAACCAATTCATTCATTCCAACAATAACTAATCTCATTCCAGCAACAACAACAACAATTTCTCAATGGTCTCCTAACCTAGGTTTTGGGTTCTACATGCAAAGCATCAATTTTTCCAATACCAATCTCATAATTTATAACATATTATGCTACTAATTTAGAGCTTAACAAAAGTTCATGACTTACTCCAATGGAATTCTAAATTCCAAATTCAAGAGAGTGGTGGAGATGGAGACTTGAGAAATCCCAACACCAAAGGACCAAGCAAGCTTCTCCAAATTAAAATTAAGGCCACCAAAATCCCTAAAATTTCATCACTTCATGATTAGGCACAAGAAAGGGGATTTCGGTTTTGCCATGGATGAAGAGGAGGAGAAGAGCACAAATGAAATAGGGAACGAGAAGAAGAAACATGGAGCCTAGGGTTTCATGACACTTACCTAAGCTTTCCCTTTATAAAATTTTCACAAAGCTTCCATGGGTGGTGCAAACTTAGTCACGAAATGGAGAGGGAGAAGAGATGGTGATTTTCATTTTTTGCTTCTGCAGAATGGGGGCTGTTCACGTGAGAAATGGAGAAAGGAAGAAGAAGAGTCACTTAAGTTACATACTAAATTACCATGGTGCCCTTCATTTAAATTTTTTTGGCTCTAAGACCAAATTTTTGGCAATTATATCATCATGGGCCTAAATAGCTGATGGAAATAGCCCATTATAGCAATCATGGTCAGCTCATTTAGTTGGGTGAAACTCGTTACATTTTGGTTCGAAAACAAAGCATTTTGGTCGATTGGGGCCCCTTTTACGTCTAATTAATTATCTATAAATTTTTCTAGGTTTATTTTTGGGTTTAACATATTTATTTGAGTGTTTTCTAATACTCAATAATTATTTTGGGTTAGTGAATTTTTGAGGCCCAATTAAGGCCTGTTGCCCTAATCGGTCGTTTTCTGATGTTAAACGACGTCGATAAATCTGAATAATTCACGATAAATTCCACGAACGCTCAAATTAATTTAAGTTCATCTTTGGAACACAAATATTCATTTCCAATAATTATCTAATGTTTCTCGGCCCGTTGGGCTCGTCTCTGTATTCTGCTCGTATGTCGTTCATCAATTAAACGACGACAATAATCGTCGTATTCATCGTATTAACTCAAAGGGTTCTCAATTAATTCTACATTCCTAGGGTATCAAATAATCATTTTCTATAATTATTATATTTATTGGCTTTAATTAATTAATTTTACTTAAAATCTGGGATGATACAGCAGTTCCTGTATCTTAAAATTTTCCCAAGAAATAAACTTTAACGTTCCGTAAATAGCTTTTCCGAGTTTATGGCATATCGCAAAATTATCATAAATATAAGCCATTAATTTCTTTGATTTAATAAAAATCCAGCATTTAATACATGTCCAAAAACTCATTTTTAACACAAAGAATTCAGAGATTTGATTATGCAACACATTTTTAAGCGCTAAGTCACTTTAGATGAATTTAGACGTTAGGATCTCTTTAGCGTTAACTCTTTTAACTAACTGCCATTTTTGTCCAGTAGCAGCAACCATTTATCTTAGTTATTAAAGCTCATTTAAAATATGTTAGATCTCCCAAGGAAAATTGCTAACATCATAAGCCACCATTTAAAACCAAGAAATTATAATATTTAGACAACTATATCACATGCATGCATTTATAATAAAATTTTTGCAATAAAAAAGTTTATAAGTTAGTAAATTCATAATTAAATTTTCAAAACTCAAAGAATTTAATAAATTCATGGTGTAGCCATGATACCACCCAAAGATCTTACATTTTCAAAGAAATTTTTAAGATTTAAACCATGAAAATAAAGATCTTTTAGGAGGTACCGAGATTTATACCTCACCATGCATGTGTTATTTTATGAATTTAAACAAGCTAGTTACTTCCCCTTACCACAAAACTTCGCCCTTCAAGAAAAGATGGCAAGGGTTCCAAGACTTGCTCCTAGACCTTCATTATATGTTTCATCAAGGAGAAGAAAAATGGAGGCTTGGATGGTGATGGATCAATGTGAGTATGAGGTGGAAAGAGGAAGAAAATGTTGCTGTTTGGAGGGAATTTAAGAAGGTTTGATGATTGAAAGGTGGTAGCTTGAGTTTGGAGGTTAAGAATGGTGGTGAAGTGGTTTAGGCTTGGTGAAGGAGGATGGAGGATGATGTTAGATATAAGTGGAAGAGGTGAAATAAAGAAGAATATTGCAGGAAAAATATTTGCTAAGTTGGAGAAATAAAGGAACAAGGAGAGTAATGCATAGCTTTTGTCAAAATATCACTTTTGCATGGATTTCCCTTGCTCACCAAGGAGCTCCATGGCCAAAGAAGGAGTGTGATAAGCGTCATACAAGTTTCATGCATAAGATAGGTGTCACATGCAGCTGGTGGAGTGATGTAAAAGGACCTTGCATGGCCTTGGCAAGTGGCAAGGTGGTGGTGCAACATGATTGGTTAATTTCCATGCAAAGCTGATGTGTCAAGTACAGGTGCAGCAACTTGATCATGGATTTAAGAACCTTTGTGGGACAAATTTGAAAATTATCCAAACATAAGAGTTTTAGACCTTTTTGTTATATTTAATTTGGTATATGGAACAAAAATTTTCATTAAGAAATGAGAGAGTTATGACCCAAATACAAAAGCAGTGTAAGGTTGTGACGGGATTATTGTGCCTTGCAAAGATTAATTTTTTGGGCAACATTGGTAGAGATTTGGGCTTCTTTCTCTTCATCAAAGTTGTATAGAATTGAGTTAAGAAAATTTTGGTGAAAGAATCATTCGATTTCATCGTCATACGAGGGAGAGACGCGAAAAATACTAAACATAGTGCAAGTTGCCACTAGAAAAATGTGAATCAGTATGGTATTTTAAATTCTAGGATTTATGGGGTAAGAATTGGCCTTCATAGTCAATATCAAAGTTGTAGATAAATTTGATACAGGGATTTTGGGATAAGAACGACTTCAATCCAATAATAGGAGAGGAAATTACGCTCAAAATATGTACATATGCGCATTTCGACTTACCCGGGTAACTTAGAATCAAGGTCTTTGGGTTTGGGTGATTGAAAACGGGCATCGAGCCCTTCATGAAAATCATCTGATATGGTGTGGGGAGTGTCTCGAGATAAAAATAATCGAATCGAGTCCTTCAGAAAATCTCTTGGCCAAGACCAGGGGAGTTATACAGTCTAAATGACTTAAACAAAAATACTTTAAATATTTCTATTAGACTTCTAACGTTCTAATTGATAAATCATTGTTATTACGAGTATTATCAAACACATTATTATTATTATCTTAATCATCTCTATTACTCATATAATTAAAACAAGGGTATTTGCCTTATATTCATAAAATCTTCTAAAATATAACTCAGCCATCACACACAAGCTAGGTCGTAGCCCAGTCATCAATCCACATAAAATTATCATGCACTCAAGACAATTGGCCTTAAAGACCTGACACACAAAAACGAGGACTGTTACAAAAAGTCTGCAACAGAGAGATGAGAGAAAAATAGTTCAGATACAGTTACACAAAAGCAGTAACTTTGCCACATGTGCACGTTTCAAAGTTAATGGGCATAAAGGATAAAAATGGTTACAAACAAAAATAGACCCAGATGATTTTAATCTCCCAGCATTAGAGAAGAGCAGACTAAGCTCTTGTGGGTTAAGACATATATAACATATATATGAACACCTAGACACAGACTTAGACAAATAACATATTTAATCAAGCAGTAGACTTGGCATAACGTAGATCAAACTTAATCAATTATCAAACAATATTTCTTAAATTTAAATTGTACTTAATAAAGGCAAACCTGGCCTCGGCCAAAGGCTCAGTGAAAATGTCTACCCATTGATGGTCTGCGTCCACAAACTTTATCTCTAGAATTCCCTTCTGCATATAATCTTTTAGGAAGTGATACTTCACTTTAATGTTCTTTGCTTTTGAATGCTGAATGAGATTCTTTGATAAGTTGATTGCACTTGTGTTATCACAAAACATCGGGATCTCTTCTTCCTTGATGAAGTAGTCTTCAAGTTGATACTTCATGCAAAGAAGTTAAGAACAACAACTAGCTGCAAACATGTATTCAGCCTCAACTATAGATAATACAATTGAATTCTGCTTCTTACTTCCCTAGGAGATCAGACTTTGACCTAGGAAGTGACATCCTTCAATTATGCTTTTTTTGTCAACTCTATCTCTTGTAAAATCTGCATCACAATAACCACAAAGAGAAAATGAGTCTACCCTTTTATAAAGCAATCCTAGGTTAGTGGTTCCCACTAGATACCTCAGAATCCTCTTCACAACAAACAAATGTAGTTCCCTGGGGTCTGATTGATATCTGGCACACATACAGATACTAAATATTATATCTAATCTACTAGATGTTAAATACAATAGTGATCCTATCATACCTCTATATAGAGTCTGATCAACTGTGATACCAGACTCATCTTTACTAATTATATAAGTGGGATGCATAGGAGTGTTCATAGGCATTGCATCAGCCATTTTAAACTATTTGAGCAACTTCTTGGTTGTTGATGGATAAAAAATACCATCTTTAGTCTGTTTGATTTGCATACCTAGGAAAACTTAAGTTCTCCCATTATACTCATTTTGAATTTAGCTTGCATTATTTCTGAAAATTCTTTACACAGACTTCATCAGGAGCACCAAAAACAATGTCATCCATATATATTTGCAGAATAATAAAGTGTCTATTAGAGCTTTTTCTAAATAAGGTAGTGTCTACCTTGCCTCTAGTAAAGCCTTTTGAAATTATAAAGGTACTGAGTCTGTCATACTAAGCTCTTGTTGCTTATTTCAAACCATATAGTGCTTTACTAAGTTTGAAGACATAGTTTGGAAATGATGTACTTTCAAACCCAGCAGGCTACTTTTAAAACCATTTAGAAAAGCACTTTTAACATCCATATGATATAATTTTATATTCTTAAAAGTAGCCAATACAAGAAGCATCCTGATAGCTTTAAGTCTGGCTACAGATGTAAAAGTTTCAGTAAAGCCTATACCTTTCTGCTGATTGTATCCTTAAGCAACCAACCTTGCCTTGTTTCTTTCCACATTTCCATCTTCATCAATCTTATTTCTGAAGACCTACTTAGTTCTAATAATGCCTTTGTTCTTGGGTCTTGGTACAAGGGTCTAGATTTTGTTCCTTTTGAATTAGTTCAACTATTCTTGCATAATAATGATTCAGTCCGCATCCTCCAAAGCTTCTGTAACAAACTTTGGTTCTAGTTCTAAAACTAGAGTATTGGATGATTGATGTAAGAGTGTTGATCTGGTCCTTATTTCTGCAACTTGATCCCCAATAATAAGGTCCGATAGGTGGTAAGTCTTGAACTTCCAGTCTCTAGGCTTGTCTGGTTGAGGCATGGATGTTTGTTGTTGTTCAGGTTCTTTGTTATTTCCATCCTTTATGGGTTCTTGTTGGTCTGATTCAGACTCTTGTTGTGGTACACCTGCATCATCATTTTCAAGATCTGTCAGTTTCCTACTAGTCTTTTGAATATCATCAAATCTTATACACATTGATTCCTCAATGGGCTAAGTCCTTATGTTAAAGACTCTATAAAACTTGAAGGTGGTTCAGTAACTCATGAATATCCCCTTATCAAACTTAAAGTTAAATTTTCTAAGTTGATCTCTTATGTTAAGGATATAGCATGCGTATCCAAAAGGATGAAAATATGAAATGTTAGATCTCCTTCCCTTCCATAATTCATAAGAAGTATTATTTAGTATTGGTAGGATCTTGTTTGAATGTAACAAGAAGTGCTCACAGCCTCTACCCAGAAATATTTTGGAAGATTATTTTCACAAAGCATAGTTCTAGTCATTTCTTATAGAGTTTTGTCTTTCCTTTCCACAACACCATTTTGCTGAGGTATTCTTAGGGAAGAAAAACTATGAGTTATGTCAGACTCATTGTAGAATTTTTCAAAGTGTTCATTTTCAAATTCTCTGCCATGATCACTTCTTATTACACCAATACATAATTCTTTTTCATTTTGGATTTTCTTAGACAAAATCTTGAATACTTTAGCAGACTCGTCCTTTGGGTTAGGAACTAAACCCATGTCATTTTTGTATAGTCATCAATAATGACAAAACCATATCTCTTTCCTGCCAGACTTTGAGTCTGAGATGGACCAAATAAATCTAAATGTAACAGTTTAAGTGGTCTGACTATTAAACAATATTTTTGCTTTCAAAAGATGTTTTTAGTTGTTTCTATTTTTGGCATGCTTCACAAGACAAAGGACTGTTAAAAGAGATTTTAGACAGCCCTTAACCCTTTCTGTGAATTTTTGAAATATGTTTCAGACTTACATGCCCAACCTTTTTGTGTTAGATTCAACTCTCTTCATAGTTTGAAAACAGACATGTTATATTTTTATTGTTCAGTTCATTCAAATCAACCTTACATAGGTTTTTATGTTTGTTTGTAAAAAAGAGTATGTTTCAATATTTTTGGTAAGAGTACACTTTTCTTTGTCAAATGAGACTTTATACCCATTGTCACAAAATTAACTTGTGCTAAGTAGGTTATGTCTCAGACTTTCAACAAGATAGACATTTTCAATGATAGGAGAGAGAGATTTACCAACTTTACCAATGCCTATAATGTGTTCAGTCTGATTGCGTCCAAAAATGACATACCCTCCCTTAAACTTTTCCAAGTCTAGGAACATAGACTTTCTTCCCGTCATGTGATGTGAGTATCCACTGTCCAAGTACCATTGATGATGCCTTTCTTTGGCCTTTAAGGATATCTGCAATGGTAATTATCAATGCTTTTGGTACCAATATCTTTTTGGGTCCTATAGGGTTAGTTGTCTTATTCTTCTTCTTCTTTCTTTTTAAACAGTATTTGACTACATGACCATATTTCTTACAATAATTGCATTTTATTATTTTACTCTTAGTTGAGATGAATGAAAGAGAAAGAGACTATTTTGAGTCAGCGTGTTCAACAAATCCTAGTTCAGGTCTGTCATGGTTACTGTGGGAATCTGTAAAAGCTTGTTTAAATTTTTCATATCATTGAAAAACTTGGCTAGGTCTTGTGTGAAAGAACTCACTTGTTTTTTCAAATCATTGATCTCATTAGTCTGAGAACTATAACAGTCTTAAGCATTGTTTCAATCAGACTTTAAACAAAGATCTTCTTTTTTAAGTCTGTAATTCTTCTAACTGCATTCTCTCTTTTTCTTCCATTTCCTCTTGATTACTTTGACCAAGATCTTCTTTTAACTCAGAGATCTTGTTCTTATATGTTGTAATCATCTTAGCTTGTTTCTTTTTCAAAAGCTTATAGTTTTCTAGAAGAGTTGAAAAGTCCTTGAACAAAATCTCATAATTTTCTTTGAGTTCAGAAAAACTTACTTCTTCAGACTCTTCAGAGTTTGAACCACGGGTATTAGTCTTAGAGTCTAAGTCTGTGTTAGCCATCAGAAAAAGTTGGGCAGGCTCTGTTTCTTCTTCAGACTCACTTGAGCTACTTGAGTTCTTATCATCCCAAGTAATGAGTCCTTTCTGCTTCTTGAAGAATTTCTTATTGTCCTTCCTGTCTTTTCATTGAGTAGATATTTTGCTTTCATGTGTCTTGGTTTCCTATAGTTGAAACATTTCAAAGATAATTTATCAAATTTAGATTTAAAGTGAGACTTACCTCTTGAATCTTTCTTTTGGAACTTTTCAGGTCTACTCTTTTTCCTCTTTGGCAACCTGTGGAATCTCTTGGTCACAAAGGCAAGCTCCTTATTAGTATCTTCACTATATCCTTCAGACTGAGTCTGAACTTTGAGAATCAATAGCTTTGAGGGGCTTGGACTTCTTGCTCGAGTCAGCAAACTTCAAGGTAATGTTCTAGGAGAAGGAGGGTTTGGAGACTTCCTTCTATTTCAACTTTATTTCATGAATCCGTAAGACTTTAAGGAGTTCATTGATGTTGAAGGTACTAAGGTCTCTTGCTTCTTCCAAGGTAGAGCACTTAGCATCGAACTTCTCAGGTAAACTCCCAAGGAGCTTGACATTTATGTCCTTTGTGGACAATATTGTCCCAAGAGCCTGTAGTTTATTCAATTGAGTTTAGAATCTTCCAAACTTTTGATCAATGGATTCATGCTCTTCCATCCTAGAATTGTCATACTGTTTGGTCAATAGTATTTTCTTGGACCTCTTGACATTTGAGGTTCCTTCTTAGTTCCTTTGAAGTGCATCCCAGACTTCTTTTATCGTCTTGTAGTTGAATACCTTATTGTATTTAGACTTACTAAGTACACAGATAATAATGAATCTGACTTTCGCATTGGCCTCCATCTTTATCATTTCTTGCACCATCCATAGATCATCGAACTTTATCTTCCCATCAACATCAACTAGTAAAGGATTATCACCATTTGTAATGATTCCCTACAGACTATACTGGGTAGAATTGATGAACATTTCCATCTTGTCCTTCTAGTAAGGGTAGTCTTCCCCAAGGAAAGCTGGAGGTCTATTTACAGAGGAACATTCTGCAATCAGCTGGTCTTGATGTTGAGCTGCCATGGATCTTTATCCTTTACACTTGTTAAAGTGTTCAACCTAAAAGATAACCTTTGATACTAATTGAAGGTTCAGAGACAAACTTAGAAGGGGGTTGAATAAGTTTATAACTCTTTTTCATGAAAAAACCTTTTAAAACAGAAATAACAGCAAACTTTAACAAACAAAGATTTAGACTTAAAATGATAAGGGGTAGAGAGAAATGTACAACAAATTTATACTGGTTCACTTCCAAACGATGAAACTACGTCCAGTACCTTCAGACTTAAAGGATATCCACTATGTAAAAACGTCTTTTTACACAAATTGCACTTCCCATGCCTCAAATATTGTTGACTCCAGCCACTTCTAGGTTAATCCCTAGTATTCCTTCAACAAGCCACTTGTAACATCCTAATTTAAATTTTTTCAAGGAAAATTAATGAGCCTAAAGATTGGAATATTTATTTTACTTAAATTGAATTCAATAAGTTGAATTTATTAAATTCTTTTCCCTTTAAATTCTACATTAATTAATTACATTTTTAAATTCTTGAAATTTCTTATTCTAATTCTTTCCTTACTTGATTTTCTTCCTCTTTTCCTTTCATTCTCACCTGTTCTCCCTCTCTTTCTCTTGAAGCTCTCTTTCCCTCACTTGTTCTCTCATTCGTGTTCTTCCCTCTTTGCTTCACCATTTCGTGCCATCTTCCCTCTTCATTTCTTTTAATTTTGGTTTCCCATTTTACCAAGGTAAGTTGAAAGGTTTAATTTATCATCTTCCCTTCCCTGTATGCATGCCTTTAATGTCATTCTTCTTTTTTCTCTTCCCTCTAGCTTGAACTATGGCGACCATGGGAGATTCAAGTTGAAGCTTGAGAGTTTCCATTTCATGCTTCGAAGTTGCAAGGTAAGGCTCAAACCTTTAACCCTTTTCCCCTCCTCTTTTCTAACTCTTGGGTCAAGGAATCACTAGCGTGGATTTCTAAATCATTCATAAATTATGGTGGATAATATTTGAAGGAATTGTTTCAGAAGGAATTGGTGGGGTTTTAAAGATTTCGGAGGTGTTTCGGAAGGTCGACGATGAACGACTCACTTCGGTAAGTCGACTTGTCTTCAAACTTTATCGAAATGGCATGATTGACTTTGGATTATTTAAATTGGATTGTTAGGGTAATTATTGGTGATTTTAGGAAAATTCGGATTAAGGCATTTTGGAATTTGGAAGCTAAAGCGGTGTGTGGAAGGTTATATCGGAAAGCCAGATTCGTTGTGAGGTACATTTTGACGTACAAGGGGAGTTTATCGCTTGAGTAACAAATAAGAAATTTGGTTCCGGGTCGGGTTTATGATTTGAAGTAATTAATTTTATTAATGATTCTTGCCTTATGCTTATAGTATTTGATGAATGATTGTGTTGTACGCCTTATAGTGTTATTACGAAACGAAGTTGTGATTGAAAGATATGAATTGATGATTATTGGCCCTAGTAGTATGTTATATGTGATAATGTTATGATGTAATTAAAGTGATTTAATGTTTAACTGGCCATGTGGCAATTATTATGAATGATAATTATTGAAATCGATGTTCTCGAATGGTTTAGGGGAGTAGGCTATGATGTCTGTGTTGATATTACTTATTCGCTAAGATTCACATTATATGCATTGTTTATTTCATGACATCATATGCATTTGGCACAACAATTTTCCTGGCACTACGATTTGCTGATGAGACTATCGTTTATAGTTCTATGATTCACTATGTAGTCCTCGAGCACCACCAATTATAGTTCTATTCATTGTGTGGTTGCTCATGGTGCCACCATTTATAATGCTACAATTCATTGTGTGGTCACCGGACGCTCCACGATTATAGTGCTACGATTCACTAAGTGGGTTATCCTTGGAATTGTTGTTGTATTGAAAAGACGGATCCACATAGCATTCTTTTATGCATTGAAAAGAATTATTTTCCAAGTCCATGGCATATTATATATCATTTGAAACTCTAGAGTTGTATTATTTAGTGATGGAGTTTCGGTGAAATATGTATAATTGGTGATAAATGATTTTGATTTAGGAGCCTAGTGCTCACTGATTTTGAGGATGATTGATCAAAGTGATTCTTTATGTTATGGATGTACAATTGTTACATGTGTCTTATATGGATTGAATATTTGACATTATGCCTATAATTGAAGAATGTGCTATGATGAGTTTATATCCTAGGTGTTATTTCTTATTTAGTGCTTTAAGTGGTACTCGCCCTTCTACTTGTAGTTTCAATGAATTTTCAGGAGGGTGATGAGAATGCCACTTGGTGGTGTTGAAGTGTGGAGCTTGATGCAATGCCATAGGAAGAAAAGTTCATAGTTAATGTTTTTATGCACATGATGCTATTTTGGCAAGCCTTGTAATAGTTTGGTGTGTACATATGTGTATATGTATGTTTTGTGTGTGAGTGATGATGAATTTGAAACCTTGACATTACGTTGGAAATGGATATAGTGAAGTTCGTATAGATAAATGTGATGATGTAGCATTTTGAAAATGATGCATTGATACCCATGTTATGCTCTGAGATTGGTATTTGTGTGGTTGATAGGCTAGGATGTGAAATGATTCTTGAATTGTGAATGCATTTATGTGCTTGGTGAAGTCTTGTAATGGTTTAGAGTGTGAAACTACATTTGCATAAGTTATGTATGTGAATGATGGTCTTTGACTAAATTATTGAAGTAGATGTGTGTTTGAGTTGCTCATAGTTTTATTAATGGCGTGAGAAATTATTGCTTGGATGAACACTCATATATCTTGGGGAAGGGTGTTATGTGAAACTATGCTAATTATCTAGTTTTGAGCAACTGGAAGGGTGAATTTTGGATCTATGAGGTTCTATAACCTCTGAACTAGTTAGGTAATGTGTGAACTATATTTAAATTATGTATAAAGTGTCTTGGTTCCATTTGGTCTTATTTAGGATAGTTTGGTGAGGCACATTGCATGAAAATGGCCTTTATCCATATTTTCACATATTTTATTCGTTTCTGAGAATTTTTTAGTCCAGGCAATTCATATAGGTCATAAATGGTATGATTGTATATGTGCTAAAATTTAATAGTAATTGGAAATGAAATGAAAGAGTTAGATGTCTTTGAGTTTCATAGATTTGTCATTTCTACATATCTCGCTTAAGTGAGATTATTTTTGCTTAAGCGAGCCATATATGTGCCTTGGATATTGGTTCTGTGTGATTTTTCCCAAGTGAGTGATATCTCACTTGAGCGAGACTTTTATTATGAGGTTTTGTGTGAATCTCGCTTGAATGAGTAACGCCTCGCTTAAGTGAATCTAAATTTATTAGCTACTATGATTTTCTCGTCTAAGCAAGGTGGTCTCGCTTGAGCAAGAATGACTTGGGTAGTTTCTGTGTGTTTCTCGCTTAAGCGAGAATGGTCTCGCTTGAGCGAGAATGGTTTGATGAGCTACTGTATGTTTCTCACTCAAGCGAAATGGTATCTCTTGAGTGAGAATGCTTTGGTTGGGTACTGCTAAATTCTCACTTGAGCAAGGATGACCTCGCTTAAGCAAGATGCAAGGCCTAGATTCTAGTTGTTTCTCGCACGAGCAAGGATGGTCTTGCTTGAGTGAGAGGATAATGTTTGGATTTTGTTTGTTTCTTGCTTGAGCGAGTGTGGCCTCGCTTGAGCGAGAAATCATGCTTGGATTTTGTTTGTTTCTCGCTTGAGCGAGGGTGGTCTCGCTTGAGCGAATGGTCGATGTTTGGGTTCTGTTGCTTTTTCGCTCAAGCAAAATGGTGTCGCTTGAGCGAGTCTTCAAGGCATGGCTTTTCCTTTTGTTTCACCTTGTATGAAAGTTCTTATAGGCCTTCTATGCATGTTTTATGTTATTTTATATTGGCACCACCCTTAGGTTTCCATTGTTTATCTTTAGAGACGTTGAACGCGAAAAATTTATTCTAGCTTTCTTGATATCCCGAGGTAAATTCTGGAATCTTATAAGGGGATGTTGCACCACTCTTGAATCAAACCCAAGTATTCTTTTTAAAGCCTCTTCAAGCCAAACTATTTCCCGTAAGAAACTAAAACTAGCTAACTAGACTTTGACACAAAAAAAGATTAAGAGGTGTTTGTGTTTAAGAACTTAGTGAACAAGAGAATTGAACTTAAGAACAGATACACTAAGTTGAAAACAAAAACTAAGTCTTCAAGAAGTAGATGTAAGAAGTTAAGAATGAGAGCTCTGTTTTGAGCTTAAAGCTTAATTCATTCACTTGGTTCTCTCTATCGGATCTATCTTCAAGGTTTGAGGTTTATTCTTATTTATAGGCCATTTCAAATAGCCATTATTGTTTCTGTTTGAGCGTGTAGACTTGAGAGAAGAGATGAAGACAAATATCTTGTTCGAGGATATGTAGATGTTGCACTAAAAAAGAGTGCCTCAAATATTATAGTGTGAAAGTCCTTTTTGTTGTCCTTCGTCTATCATGGACTATTACAAAATAGGCTTGGTTGACCTTCTGAAGCTTTTTGACTCAAGAACTGATCCTCATCAGCTTTTTGATTTGCGCAGAGTAGCTTCCTCAATTTTCTCTTCATGTGAGCCTTGGTTTTCTTTCAAACTTGTCTTCTTGCTTATTTTAGGACAGAAATGGACTTGCTTGAAGAAACTAGGTCTGGAGTATCTTCAAAATACCCTTGAGTAGATTGGGTCAGAATCAAAGGACCGTTCAATGCAAGAAGGGTTTGAGTCTGATGACTTAGAGCCTGGATAGATGAAGTTGTGAGAGAGATGATGTGTGTTGAGTCTGAAGAGTGAATCTGATAAAGAGGGTGACTTAATAGTCCTAAGTCTAGGATAGACATACTTGATAGTTTTTCTCTTGAGCGTTACCTTGTAACAGACTTGAGCTAAGACAGACTTTGATAAAATTGATTTGGTCCCATACAGACTTTGTTGCTTGGAATTGATGTACTGCCCCTTTAATTTGTAACTTATGCACTCTAGACTTTGTATTCTGTAACACTCAAGTAAAGGGTTAGATAACACTTGAACAATTTTTATTTATTTAAAAGTCTTGATGTGTGATATTAACAAATCTTGGGGTCTCTAAAATAAATTTTAGAATCTCCAAAGTCTTTAAAAACAAACTTGGTTCTAACATTCTCCTCCTATGTATTGATAGCAAACATTAAGTCTTTTATTTAAATAAAGTCTCGGGATAAAGTTTTTCAAATTTTCCCCCCTCAAATCAATAAAGGTTTTAAGCATTAAAAAAATCCTACAGTGTTTGTGATAGACAAAATATTTTAGAGATACCATCAGATCATTAAACTTCTATTTGAACACGTATTGTCAAAGTATCAGAGCATTTGAATAAAAACAAAAAGAAAACAAACATGTAGTTCATTAGATTGTGATCAAAGTAAATAAAACAGAAAGCATTAGGGTTCATACAGAAACTATGATTTAAGCAATGATCAAAGCAAATGTGCAATATAAACTTTTATTAATGATCAGAGCATAAAGATTAATCAGAGTATAGAAGTTTGATGACAAAGAATTGTTACAGTAGACTTATTACATTCATATCAGAGTAGACTTATAATAATCAAAGCATGTGACTATAAGAAGACATAAGATAAGGATGATTAGAGAAAACAAATAGTTATAAGAGGATTAAGTAACAAATAAGAAAGAAACTATTCGGTCCTAGAACCGGGGTCCAAGAGAAAGGACCCGCACCGGGGTCTAGAAAGTGTGCTTTGATGGGTTGTCGAATTGGGTTACTGAATTGGACGGTTTCTAGGCCAGACTATAGTCATAGAATGAAGTCATGAGCTCCTCACACGGCCTGGCACATTGAGGGGTGAAAGGGGGTGGTACCTGTAAAGACACTCTGACGCTCAAGTCAGTTCGGATTTTAACACCGGAGCTATATCAGGTCTATGAAATGGGTATCAGGGAGCTTGCCACTTATGAGGGCATTGGTTGTATTTATAGCGATGAAGTGTTATTGTAGTGCCTTGTTCTATGTGCCGGATCAGGTCCATACACGTGGGCTCTTTGTAGGTTATCGCCGGTATAGACTATTTAGCCCTCTCATGACTCTGGTTATTTATGCCACTCAAAGAGGCCGACACCGGTCAAAGTGGTGATATGGCTGTACCGGTATAACAGGGTAATGGACGATGTGCTGTCCTCTGGGGGTCCATATTGATTGAGGAGAAGATTATGGTCTGGTGTCGATCTAGGAGTCTGGGGGTCGATATCTAGCATGGATATCAACCCCGGATCAGAAACATTTGAAGAAGGAACAAACTTTTATTAATAAGAAAAAGTAATAATTACAGGACTCAAATAAAAAACAAGACTCCAGACTTATTACACTTTAACCTATAAAAGACTTAAGACTTTTTTTTCCCGCTTTTGATATCAACAAAAGAAGGGAAATCATAGAGTTATCTAAGCCTGTGAACATGATCAAGAGCACAGTGAAGCCAAAAGTTTTAAGCAGAAAGGTCTGAGACATAGTCCTATAAGGGAAAGTCTTCAGGAATGAAATATAAAGGTGAGGGTAAGTCAAGGAAATGATGTTGAGCAAAAGGGTCAAGGGTTGTAAGGTACTGAACATGAGTTGGAGTCTGCCAACCACCTTGAGGTCTGTCACTTAGGACCTAGCCATATATTTCAATGGGACAAGTAATTTAAACAAGCTTTTGGGAATTCCCACTAGCAACCGTGACAAACCTGGGTTAGGATTTGTTGAACCTATTGAATCTAAATAGTCTCTTTCTCTCTCATCTATCTCAAATAAATATAGACCTATTAAATGTAATTACTGTAAGAAAAATGGCCACGTAATCCATGATTTCTTAAAAAAGAAAAAGAACATTAAGAACACTAACCTCATTAGACCCAAAAAGATTTAGGTACCAAAAGCATTGATAGTTCCTATTGTAGATATGCTTAAAGGCAAAAGAAAAACATCACCAGTGGTATCTGGATAGTGGATGCTTGCATCATATGATAAGAAGAAAGTCTATATTCCTAGACCTAGAAAGGTTTAGGGGAGGGTTTGTTACCTTTAGAGGCAATTGGGCTGGAAACATCGTAGGCATTGGAAAAGTTGGTAAATCTCTTTCCCCTGTTATTGAAAATGTCCATCTTGTTGAAGGTCTGAGACATATCTACTGAGCATAAGTCAATTTTACGACAGTTGATATAAAGTCTCCTTTGATAAAGAAAAATGTACTGTTATCAATCATGATGGAAACATACTCTTTTCTGCCAATAGACATAACAACCTATACAAGGTTGATTTGAATGAACTAGACAGTCAAAATGTAACATGTCTATTTTCAAATTCTGAGGAAAGATTGATTTGACATAAAAAGCTTGGGCATGTAAGTCTTAAACATATTTCAAAACTTCATAGAAAAGGCTTGGTCAAAGGACTGCCTAAAATCTCTTTTAACAACTTCCCTTATGAAGCATGCCAGAAAAGAAAACAATTGAAAACATCTTTTGAAAGCAAAGATATTATTTCTTCAGTCAGATCTCTTGAACTGTTACATTTAGATCTATTTAGTCCATCTCAAACTCAAAGTCTAACAGGAAAGAAATATGGTTTTATCATTGTTGATGACTACACCAGAATGACATAGGTTTACTTCCTAGCCCACAAGGATGAGTTTTTTAAGGTATTCAAGATTTTCTATAAGAAAATCTAGAATGAAAAAGGATTATGTATTCGTGCAATAAGAAGTAACCATGGCAGAGAATTTGAAAATGATCATTTAGAAAAATTCTACAATGAGTCTGACATAACTCAGTTTTTCTTCTCCAACAATACCTCAGCAAAATGGTGTTGTGGAAAAGAAAAATAGAACTCTTCTAGGAATGACCAGAACAATGCTTTGTGAAAACAATCTTCCAAAATACTTCCGCGCAGAGGTTATCAACACTTCTTGTTACATTCAAAACAGAATTCTTATCAGGCCTATTCTTAACAAGACTTCGTACGAATTATGGAAAGGAAAAAGACTCAACATATCATATTCTCATTCTTTTGGGTGAACATGTTATATCTTGAACACCAGAGATCAACTTGGCAAATTTGACTTTAAGTCTGATAAATGGATTTTCATGGGATATTATCACCTCTAAATCTTAGAGTTTTTAACACAAGGACTCAAACCATTGAAGAATCAATGCATGCAAGATTTGATGATGTTCAAAAGACTAGAAGTTAACTAATAGATCTAAAAATGATGATGTAGGTATACAACAAAAAGAGTCTGAACCTGATCAGCAAGGATTTGGAAATGAAGAAAACCTAGAACCTCAACAACAAACAGATGTGTCTAAACCAGACAAGCCGAGAGACTAGAAGTTCAAAACATATCATCCATCATACCTCATCATATTGGACCAAGCTGCTAGGATAAGGACCGGATCAACCCTCCTTCATTAGTCATCCATTACTCTAGTATCAAAGTTAGAACCAAAGTCTGTAACAAAAGCTTTGAAAGATGTAAACTGGATAATAGCTATACAGGAAGAGCTAAACCAGTTTAAAATGAACAAAGTCTAGATCCTTGTGCCAAGACCCAAAAACAAAGGATTCATTGGAACCAAGTGGGTCTTTAGAAACAAGCTTGATGAGGATGAAAAAGTGGTAAAGAACAAAGCAAGGTTAGTTACTCAAGGGTATAATCAGCAAGAAGATATTGTTTTACTAAAACCTTTGCACCTATAGCCAGACTTGAGGCTATTAAGATGCTTCTTACTTTTGTTGCTTATAAATATATTAAATTGTATCAGCTAGATGTTAAGAGTGCTTTTCTGATTGGATATATTAAAGAAGTTTTTGTAAAACAACCTCCTAGTTTTGAAGACACAACCTTTCTAAACCATGTCTTCAAACTAAGTAAAACATTGTATGGTCTGGAACAAGCACTTAGAGCTTGGTATGACAGACTCAGTACCTTTCTAATTTCAAAAGGTTTTACAAGAGGCAAAGTAGATACTACCTTATTCAGGAAAAGCTCTAACAAACACCTTATAATTGTGCAAATTTATATGGATGATATTGTTTTTTGTGTTACTAATGAAAATTTGTGCAAGGAATTTTTAGAATATTGCAGCCTGAATTTGAAATGAGCATGATAAGAGAACCCAAGGTCTTCTTAGGTCTACAGATCAAATAGACTGAAGATGGTATCAACATCCATCAGTAAAAGTACACCTAAGGAGTTGCTCAAGAAGTTTAAAATGACAAATGCAAAGCCAATGAACACTTCTATGCATCCAACTTACACAATTAGTAAGGATGAGTCTAGGATTGCAGTTGATCAGACTCTATATAGAGGCATGATAGGTTCTCTTCTGTATCTAACATCCAACGGACCTGATATAATGTTTAGTGTATGTATGTGTGCCAAATATCAATCAGACCCCAAGGAATCATATTTGTCTGCTGTGAATAGGATTTTGAGATATTTAGTGGGAACCATTGACACTCTATAAGCGTACGGGGTTATCACATAATATAAAAAATATCGTCTCCACAGGGACCGTGTTCTCAAGTACCCAGAATAATGATCCTATTTATCTAAACAGATAAGAATAGGGATTTTATGTAAGAAAATAAATTTAAATTTAAAAGTGAAAATCAAAAGATCTCCAGGAATGAATTCAATTAACACACATCTTGGGATTTTTGAGTATAGAATTGCTTTGTAAAGGTGTATAAATATTTTACCTTATCTTTTACTCTCAAGTTTAGCAAGACCAACCCTTTAAAGTTCTAACTCCCCATTTTCAACGTCCCATTAAGCTACTTAGTCATCAAATAAACTATTGTTTAATTCAGAAACCAAGTTATAAGAATAATGGAAGTCTTGAATTAACACAATAATCAAAACAATTCACTGTTCGGTCGCATCCCTAGAATCAATTACAGATAACCCATACCTATGTTTAGGCCAACGAGTAAATCATGCAATCAAGAATACAAAGGTAAACAAAGATGTCATTGATAAGGCAATAAAAATTCCACCAATTACATTGCAAGTCACACCCAAAATCCTGAGAACAAAGATTCTAGCCACTCATGGTAAATAAAGAATCACAAAAGTTCATTGAATTCATATAACTCAAACAAGGATTTCAAAGAGTTAAACTAAAGGTATACCAAGGATCTAAGACAAACAACAAGATTTGTAGAGTCTTGCAATCCTTTATTCTCGAAGTGTTCTCCTCCTAGAAAAACCTCGAAAAGAGTCCTCCTTGGTCACCATTTATGCCTATACAAGTGTCTCTAACTCTTAGAGAGTGAGTCCCCTAGAACAAATCCCCCTACCCCTATTTATACATGAAAAATGTAACTCTGGGGGCATCAGTCTCGAACCACAGTCGTAGTTCACTCTGGACTTTGTTTTGTGAATTTTGGGCCTTGTCCTCCATGGCCCTGATCCCTACCAGGGCCAGGCTGTGGAATACCCTATTTTTGGGCCTTTTTTTCTTTGTTTCTTGATTATTTAGGTATGTGTTGGTTCGTTATGCATTGCTTTCCATATATGATCCAAAAATAGTCCAAAAAGGTCTTTAAACTTGTAATTTCTGCAAAACTAGCAAACCAAGTAGCACAAGCGGGAAATAAGTAAATATAAAAGGGATTTGGGGGGATTTCATACAATTTATCTTAAAAATTCCTAAGAAATACAACCCAAACTAATGTGATTTGAATACACATCAAAACCCCAAAATAAAACATTGTTTGTCCTCAAGCAATCACTATACTCGTCAAGTTAAAAAATTAATAAGTATAGAACTAACATGTCAAGGAACCTAATCAGAATCATGATCTCAAAATTAAATAAGGAGGCATGAATTATGAAAGTCAAACAATACATGTTTTTCTTCTCAACTATATGCCAAATGACTTAAATGACTCACTATCTCACCAATCTTCTCAATTGTTTATGGGTATTATTTAGTGTCGCTTAATGTCTTACTCAATCAAAGAATTACCATAGGCTTGACAAGTGACCCTAGCTCCACAGTGCTAAGAAAACTTTCCTAAGTCAAAAGGTCTTTTAAAGGTTATAATAGGACCAAGGGATAAGATTTAAGGTATGGAAATCAAGGAAAGGATAAATCAAATGGCTAATAAAATTAAAAGGTCATAAAATTTCAAGCTTTGCTAATATTCTTTTTAGGGACCCTTTTTAGTTTCTTTTCCTTTTCAACCCTTTTTTCTAGTTGTTCCAATCATCCCAACATGAACACACAAATAGAAGTCATTGAGTTTTTGGATGATAGGAACCTTTATAAGCATTTCCTTTTCTTTTTGCTTTTTCTCTTTTTCTTTTTCTTTTTCTTTTCTTAATCTTATATTTTTTTTCTTTTTAAAGGTCCCTTATTTCTAATTTTGATACTTATTACCATCTTAGATCCATATTAATATACTTGACCTCAAAACACTTTTAAAAAAAAGGTTCCAAAGAAAGTAATATAGATTTTAGGCTCAAAGGGGGCAACTAATAGATAATAATATTTTCAAAAATAGGGGCTTGAAGAATGCATAAATTTGCCTTTATTATCCTAAGGTATAGAATTCAAACACTATTTTGTCTAGGTCACAAGTCAAGTTCTAGAATACAGAGAAAGAGAAGACAATCACTCAATAGAGAATAAATAAGGTTTAAAATTTGTGGTAAGTGTATACCCTTCTTAAAAGGCTTAAAATCTCACCAAGGCAATATTTAAGTTAAAAGAAACATAGTAAATTTTTTTATCATTTGTTTAGAAATCATAAAATCACCCTATAGAGAATGTTAAGATCATAAAAAAAAATTTAAAATAGGGGTTCCAAGGATGTTTTATGTTCAGGTACTCATAATCAGTAACTCAACTCATATAATAATTTCAAGAAAAACAACCAAAGCTTAATCCTATCATGCAATGACAAGCAAAGATGAATTAATTTAGGTTGAAAACAGTTATCCTAAAAGTAAAGCAGGTAAAGTGGAAGAATGAAAATATGGGTAAGTTGACTGTCCTATCACCCCAAACTAAGAAGGACCTTATCCTCAATGTTCAATTTTGGAAAAGAAATGATAGGCAACTTACCTGAGAGGAATGGATGGGATGTGATACCTCAAACTAGTTTTCTTCCTTCAATTTTTCATTTTTTTCAAGACCTTTATTTGGGCTATTGTAATCTTTGGCTGTAGATTTATGGGATTGGGTCCCCCACAAAGTAATGCTTCAACCTTTGGCCATTTAATTTAAAGGTCCCTACTTCTTCACTCCAAATATCCATCGCTCCATGAGGGTAGGCTTTAACTACTCTAAATGGTCCTTGCCATCTTGATTTTAGCTTGTCAGGAAATAATTTTATCCTTGAATTGAAGAGAAGAACCATATCCCTAGGATTAAAGGTTCTTCTTATAATCCTCATATCATGCCAACGTTTTGTTTTTTCTTTGAAGAGCTTATCATTTTCATATGCATCCATCCTGAGTTCTTCTAATTCATTCACCTGTAAAAGTCTTTTTTCACCTGAAGCTTTCAGATCAAGATTAAGCATTTTTATAGCCCATAAAGATTTATGCTCTAACTCAGCTGGCAAGTGAAATGGTTTACCATAAATAATTCTAAAAGGAGTGGTACCAATAAGGGTTTTATATCCAGTCCTATATGCCCATAAAGCATCATCTAAGTTACTAGACCAATCCTTACAGGTAGTATTAATGACTTTGAATAAAATTTGTTTTATTTCTCTATTTGATACTTCTACTTGTCCACTTGTTTAAGGATGATAGGGTGTGGCTACTTTATGTTTTACCCCATATTTTCTCAAAAGATTTTCAAAGGTTCTTTCAATGAAATGTGAACCTCCATCACCAATAACAACTTTGGGGACCTCAAACCTTGGAAAAATAATTTTCTTAAAAAGTTTCATTACTATTTTGGCATCAGAATGAGGTGAAGCAATTGCCTCCACCCATTTAGACACATAATTTATAGCTACCAGAATATAATTATTTTCAAAATAAAGTAGGAAAGGGTCCCATAAAATCAATTCCCCAAACATTAAATAATTCAACCTCGAGTATTTTGTTTAAAGGCATCTCATGGCGTTTAAAGACGTTACCTACATGTTGACATACATCACATGTAAGCACATACTTACAAGCATCTTTAAAGACGTATGGCCAATAGAATCCTACTTGTAGTACCTTTGAAGTTGTTTTGTTAGCACTCATGTGCCCTCCATAAGAGAAGGTGTGGCAATGATCAAGGATAACATGGACTTCATCCTCAAGCACGCACCTTCTCATTAATCCATTAGCACACTGCTTGAACAGGAGTGGTTCATCCCAATAGTAATGCTTTACTTCTGCTAAGAATTTCTTTTTCTTTTAAAAGCTAAAATCAGGGGGTAAAATACCACAAGCAATATAATTAACAAAATCAGCATACCAAGGGATATGTTTGACATTGAGATTAAGTAGTTGCTCATCAGGAAAATGTTCATTAATAGGAACAAGGTCACTTATCTTTTCCTTTTCAAAAATTAATCTAGATAAATGGTTAGCAACTAAATTTTCAGTGCCTTTCTTATCTCTTATTTCTATATCAAATTCTTGTAGCAACAGAATCCATATGATTAATCCAGGCTTAGCATTTTTCTTTTGCAACAAGTATTTGATAGCAGAATGATCAACATATATGATTACCTGAAAGCTAGACTATAGCCAACAACTCATTTTCAGTGGTAGCATAATTTAACTGTACATCATCTAGAGTTCTACTGGCATAGTATATCACGTGCAACTTCTTCTCTTTTTGTTGTCCTAAAACAACTCCCACAACATAATTACTAGCATCACAAATGAGCTCGAAGAGTAGCTCCCAATCAGGTGGTTGTACAATAGGGGGTGTAATGAGTACTTCCTTAAGCCTGCAAAAAGCCTTAAAACAATGTGAGTTAAAAACAAAAGGGATATTTTTACCCAAAAGGTTTGTGAGAGGTTTATTTTGGAGAAAACTTCGATGAATCTTCAGTAAAAACCTGCATGTCCAAGGAAACTCCCCACACTTTTCATGTTTTTTGGAGGTGGTAGTCTCTCAAATACCTCAATTTTCACTTTATCAACCTTAATTACCTTAATTTTCGCCATTCCCATTTTCATCATCACCGTCTCTATTGTTAACCCCGTCTTTAGTATCTCGTGGGGTGTCACCTTCATCTTTAGTAAGAAGGGTGTATTCGAGGGGCATGTCGGATAGTTCATAAGCTTCACCATCAACTAAGGTAACCAACTCTTTAGCCCGGAATTTGTTACAAATTCCAATTCCATTTAAGTTTAGAACGGTACCACAATTATGATAAACAACTTGTCAGACTGCATGGCTGAAGGCATCCAAAGCAGCATGGGCAAACAGCTACATATCATGTTGATATTTAGCTTGCTCATCCTTGACCGCAGTGGAAAGGCTTTCATTCTTGTTTTGGAGTCTGGAAACCTGTTTCTTCAAGTCGGCCACCTCTTGGCGAAGCTTGTCATGCTCATTTTTTAACTCACCCTTTGTTTTTTACAAGGTCTGGTTACTTTCGTTAAAAGTTTGAAGGTGTTGATGAACCTAACCTTGGTCATTAAGCAGATGAGTATTCTTCTCTTTTAAACGCTCAATCTCTTTGAGCATGCCCTGGAATGCGACGAAGTGGAGAACGGAGAGGCTCTTCAAGTGGGAACACATCGTCGAATCCAACGCATGGGTTAGGTCATTTGAGTTCAGCCCCTCCAGAAGTCGGTAAGGGAGAACAAACCTGGTTGAGAGGTTATCAAGACCTTCATGTTTGGTGTGACACCCAAAACCCAAATTACAAATTCCAATTAATTAACCCAAATTTTTGAAATAAATTTTTCACGTTTAAAGAATTATTTTGAAATTCGTAATTTAAATTTTGAGGTCACGTAAAAATTGATAAATGCGGAATATTATCATGCATACTAGTCATGAACGAATAAAACATAATACATTTATATAGCGGAAACGATAGATAAGATTGCAGTACGAGGTACATAATATTATTACAACACATTAATTCTCAAATAAAATCAAAGTCCAAGCAATAAAACATAAAAACTTCATTAATTGCACCACTCGTCATTCTGTGAAGCGTGCACTGTAAAAATAATGTAAAAGTGAGATAAAATATAGAATAAATATAAAATAAGTAAAATTGTACAAACACAATCAACAAACAATTATGATATGATGAATATGCCAAACAAGGTCATTTACATTTAATAATCTTTAATTTAGTTAAATGATGTCATGTTGGATCCATTTTGATTTAGTGGGAATACTACAGTAAAAAGTCTCATAGAGACACAAGTAGGACTTAGCATAATGCCACGAATCCCTACCCTTCGTAGCGCTCAAGTACCAAAGTACACAAGTAGGACTTAGCATATACTATGAATCCCTACCCTTCATGGCGCTCAAGTACCGAAGTACACAAGTAGGACTTAGCATAAACCATGAATCCCTACACTTCATGGCGCTCAACGAAAATAAGGCTTTAACTCATTATAGAGTAACCCCCCACCAGGGCTGGCAATCATGGAACCCTTAAATTCCATGGTGCGTCCAAATGCTTATGATGCATGAATGCCTTTAATTCTCTTTATCAATTTAACATACCATGATATCAATACTTCTATAATCACTTGAAAGCCATAAGTCCTCAAAGGACACATCACATATATCAATTCTCAAAATCATGGATTTACAGTTCAACAACATATCTCAATAAACCACAAGGCATTCATGTATACATTAATTTAGTCATTCATAATTATTCATCATAAAGATATATTGTATGACATTCATAGGACACTCAATAACATCCATAATAATTAATAATCCCTCAATAATTCATAAATAAATCATTACCCACATGGAAAATATCATTTTCATCCATAATAATCATCATAGGTAAATTTTAGAAATTTACAACAGCAACATACATTAGTAAAAAGACCATAACATGAGCAAATCAAATCCTTTTTAAGTAATTCCACTTTTTGTAGTTCCATAACAAAATTATCTACAACATTCATAAAGACCATAATTTTAAATTCCGAACAGAAACATCACATAATCACATAATAGTCAATAGGTTATCATTTTTCATTATCACCAACTGCTGGAAAATTTACTGGTTTGACAATCTTTAGTAAATTAGCTATAACTCATGGTATAAAACTAATTTTTGAATGAGGACAAGTTATGTGTTTCAATAATTCCATTATCTATAATTTTTATGAAAACCAAAAATTCCAAATCCAAACAGAAATATCACAAATTCATAGTATACTAAACTATCTCAAAGAAAGTAACAAAACGTACATATGTTGGTAAATTTAACTTTTCTGGAGCTACAAAAATAATTTTGGCATGAGACCAGTTCTAAATTACTCATAGCACAAATATATAAAACTTTTATCAAGACACTAAACACTAATTCTCATCACAAAATTCCCAGTTTTAAAAATACAAATAGTGATTCATGTCAGCAGATTTTCAGCATGCACATACTTCTATATTTTAGGTATAACTAGAGCTAAAAATATTCTTTTATGAAGACAGCAAAGTCTAAATATGTATGTATAATTCCCAGAATATTAATATTTACACAAAATAGAAGGTACATATTCCAGAATGGACATACTTTAGTATTTTTGCAATAACTTGAGATACAGGCATCCAAATCATGTCATTCAAAGCCCTAAATTCATATAACACATAGATCTACAACTTTGATGAAGAAATAAAAGTGAAATTCACACGTTTTGAGCTTCAAAAGTAAGTAACAAATTATGAAAATAAATCTCAAAATCCTAGAACAGTATACAATTCTACCCATTCCATATTTATTCACAACCCTATCCCCTCTTACCTTAATGGGGGTTCCTAAAGTGGTTGAAAGTGTTCTTTTATTGTCCTAGCTTCAAATCAAAAGGGACTTTGATGGAAAAAATGAAAGAAAATAAGAGAGAGACTTCACTAACTTTAGCTTGTTCTAAGAATTCAGATTTGGGAACAAGATGTAGTGATGGTTTAATCATGCAAATGACAAGTGGGGGACAAGCTTTTCATAATGGGATTGTAGTGAGATGTTAGGTACATTAACTATGGTGATAATAGAGGTTTTAGGTGAGAAAAATAAGCTGTATTGTTGACCATTTCCGCAGCCTACATAATGTAGCTTGTATGATTGAAGTAAATATCAATTCTGACACTATTTTGGTATTTTGGACATATCTCTCTCATATATTAATGGATTTTAACAAATTTAGTCTTGTTGGAAAGCTAAGACAACGAGGGAGAACTTTGTAGTTTACCACTTTTTTAAATTTGGACTCTACTAGGCATTAAAATATGTACAAGATGATATGATTGAAGTAAAATATCAATTCTGACACTGTTTCGGTATTTTTGGCCTATCTCTCTCATATCTTAATGAATTTTAACAAATTTGGTCTTGTTGGAAAGCTAAGACAACGAAGAACAACTTTGTAGTTGACCATATTTCCAAATTCGGACGCTAACTAGCAATTAAAATATGTACAAGATGACGTATTTTGAGTGGAGTATGTGGTAATTTGATGAGAGTAATTGGAAAAGCCAAAGAAATTAATAACTAAGGAAATAGGTAATAAGTTATTTGATTAACTTTTACCTAAGGTATAAAGTTAAAATTATTTACCATGGTAAAAGGTTAAATTGAAGATGTTGTCCTAACCAAAATTTACGTAAAAAGTCGAGATAAAATGGATAATATCATTGATGATCTTAATCAAAATAATTATACATGAAAATGAAATTTTTAGGATGTTACAATTCTCCCACCCTAATAAAAATTTTGTCCTCAAAATTTAACGCAATGCATCCCTCAGTGGAACAATTCTGGGTAGTGTGTCCTCATAGCATCTTTCCGCTCCCAAGTTAAAGTTACATCATTTCCTTGTTTCTATGCCACCTTCACTAATGGTACATCTTTGCTTCTCGGGCGTTTAATCGACCTTTCCATAATCTGCATATGTTTTACAGGAATGGTCAAATTCTCTCTAACTTCAACATTATCAGTAGCAATCACATGAGTAAATCTTGTACATACTTCCTCAATTGTGATACGTGGAACACATTGTGCAAATTTGCCAGATGAGGAGGAAGTGCAATCTGATAGGCCACCGGGCCAATCCTTTTTAGAATTTCATATGGTCCAATGAACCTTGGGCTCAACTTTTTACTTTTCAATACTCGACCAATGCCCTTGTGAGGCAAAACCTTCAAAAACACATGATCACCAACTTGGAACTCAAGTGGTTTTCTCCTTTTTATCATAATAGTGTTTTTGTCTATCTTGGGATGCCTTCATCTTCTCTCTGATTATTTCTATTTGTTCAATAGTCTGTTGCATAATTTCAGGCCCCAACGCCAGACTTTCACCAGTTTCTAACCAACAAAGGGGTGTTCGACACTTTCTGCCATATAATGCTTCAAATGGAGCCATACCAATACTGCTATGGTAGTTATTGTTATACGTGAATTCAATTAGTGGAAGAAACTGCTCCCAACTACCACCATGCTTGAGCACACAAGATTGCGGTAAGTCTTCCAAACTTTGTATGGTATGTTCTGACTATCTATCCGTTTGAGGATGATAAGCTGAACTTAATCGAAGTCTTGAGCCCAACTCCTGATGCAAGCTTCCCCAGAATCGGGAAGTGAACCTCGAATCTCTATCTAACACAATACTGGATGGTACACCATGTAGTCTTATGATCTCTTTCACATATAATTGTGCCAACTTTTGTAGAGAATTCTTCATATTCATTGGGAGGAAGTGAGCAGACTTAGTCAATTTGTCTACAATAACCCAGATTGCATCATTTCCTGAACATGTTCTTGGTAATCCTGACACAAAGTCCATCGTAATGTTATCCCATTTTCAGACAGGAATCTCCAATGGTTGTAGTTCACCAGATGGCTTCTGGTGTTCCACCTTGGCTTTTTGACATACCAGACATGAAGACACATATTCAGCTATTTCTTTCTTCATCCTTGGCCACCAAAAATTTTTCTTCAGGTCTTGATACATCTTAGTTGATCCAGGATGAATGCTCAACATACTTTTATGTGCTTCTTCTAGGATTATCCTTCTTAGATCAACATCATCTGGTATACAAATTCTGCTTCTAATCCTCCAAATTCCATCTAATCCTTCTTGTAATCCCACATCCTTTCCATTCGCCTGAGTCTCTCTCAATTCTTGTAATTGCAAGTCTTTTTCCTGCCTATCACCTATCAACTTCAGAAAATCATTGGTGATCTTTAAAGTTCCCAAGGTTATACTTCGTGAAGATTTTATCTCCACACCCAAGTTCATATCTCTGAACTGTTCTATCATTTCCATCTCTTTTACCATTAAAGATGCCATATGAATGGATTTCCTGCTAAGTGCATATGCTACCACATTTGCTTTTCTTGGATGGTACTTCAAATCAAAATCATAATCTTTAAGAAACTCCATCCACCTACATTGCCTCATGTTTAATTTCTTCTGATCGAACAAATACTTTAAGCTCTTATGGTCACTGAACACCTCAAACTTGACTCCATACAAATGGTGTCTCCAGATTTTCAAAGCGAATACCACCGCTGCCAATTCTAGATCATGCGTCAAATAGTTCATTTCATGCAACCTCAGCTGCCTAGAAGCATAGGCAATCACCTTTTGTTGCTGCATCAAAACATAACCTAAACCCATCTTAGAAGCATCACAACAAATCATAAAGTCTTCTTGTGGATTAGGAAAAGTTAAGACTGGAGCATATGTAAGCTTCGATTTTAGTTCCTGGAAACTTTTCTCATATTCTGGCGTCTAAGCAAAAGGTTGATTCTTCTGGGTCAGACGAGTCATCGGTAAGGCAATTTTAGAAAACCCCTCAATGAATCTCCAGTAATAACCAGCTAATCCTAGGAAGCTTCGTATCTCAGTAACTGAATTACGTCTCTCCTAGTTTGTTACAGCTTCTATTTTTGAAGGATCCACAGACACTCCTTCACTTGAGATCACATGGCCTAAGAACTTTACCTCTTTCAACCAGAACTCACATTTAGATAACTTAGCATATAACTGCTTCTCTTTCAGAATCTGCAATACCACTCGAAGATGCTTTTCATGCTCCTTCCAAGTCTTAGAATAAATCAGAATGTCATCAATGAAGATAATAACAAACTGATCCAAGTATGGATGAACACTCGATTCATGCAATCCATGAATACAACTGGGGCATTGGTCACTCCAAAAGGCATCACCAGATACTCGTAATGACCATAGCGTGTTCTAAAGGCTGTCTTTGGAACATCCTCAGACTTGACACGAATCTGATGGTAACCCGATCGTAGGTCAATCTTGGAAAATACTGTAGCACCTCTCAATTGGTCTATTAGATCATCAATTCTGGGCAAAGGATATTTATTCTTCAATGTCAATTTATTCAACTGACGATAATCTACACATAATCTCATGCTTCCATCTTTCTTCTTGATGAGCAATACTGGTGCTCCCCATGGTGACACATTGGGCCTGATGAAATGTTTCTCCAACAACTCTTCAATTTTATTTTTTAATTCTGTCAGTTCAATAGATGACATATGATATGGAGCCTTAGACACTGGTTCTGCTTCTGGAATTAAGTCAATTGAGAATTCTATTTCACGTTCTGGAGGTAAACTTGAGACATTTTCTGGAAATACTTCAGGGAATTCAGAGACAATTGGCATCTCAATTGTTTTAGATTCACCACCTTCTTTGGAAAGAGCAAACAAGACAAATAATTGGATTTCTCCTTTTAAAGCAAAGATCTTGGGATTGTCAAAAATAATGTTTCCTTTTGATGGAAATATCACGGTCTTGTTATGACAGTCCACCAAGACACGATTCACTGATAACCAGTTCATCCCTAGAATTACTTCTAGATCCTTCAAAGGTAAACAAACAAGATTGACAAGAAATTTTCTACCTTCTATGAGCACAGAACAATCGTTACACACCTTAGTAGTCCTAAGTTGTGTACCGGTGGGAGTGGAAACAGTCAGGTCATACATCATAGACTTTACAGGTAATTGAAGACGTCTAACACACTCCTCGGAAATAAAAGAATATGTAGCACCAGAATCAAACAATACAAATAAAATGGTACCATTGATCTCACATTTACTTTGCACAAGGTCATCTGTTTGGTCTGCCTCTAAACCGCTGATGGCAAAGACTCTTCCTATTGCTAGTTGTAATCTCTTATCTGTTGACTCCCCATTCTATCTTAGAGGTTGAACAGCACGCGTGTTTCCTCCACAGCCTCCCTGATAACTAGAACCTCTTCGATCATTCATGGTGTTATTATTCTTATTGTTGTTGTTGATTTGACGGTTCTGTGGACAATTTGGGTTGATGTGACCTTTCTGATTACATCGAAAGAAAGTGACATCTTCTAGGCGTCTGTTGCAATCACGTATATGGTGATTACCTCTGCACTTATGACACTTTAGATTCACATGATTGTTATGTCTCTCAGAAGATGATGATAATCCTCCCTTGAAACGATTTGGATAGAATGATCCTTTCCTTTTGAAGGTAACTGGTTGAGGTCTTAGTTGTCTATTGATCTTCTCTTGAGATAATCTGGCTTGGTGGTTTTCTTCAAAAATTTGACATTTATTAATCAGGATTGAGAAGCTCTGAATTTCTTGATAACTGATAGCCTCTTTGATTTCAAGATTCAAACCATTCTCGAATTTGACACACTTTGAGGCTTCAGCACTTGCCTGTTGGAAAGGAGAGTAAAAGAGGGATAACTCTTCAAATTTAGCAGCATACTCACCAACAGACATTAAGCCTTGTTTCAGCTCTATGAATTCCAGCTCTTTTCGGCTCTTCACACTTGCTGGAAAATATTTCTCCAGAAAATAGTCTCTCAAGTTAGCCCAGTCCAATGGTCTGTCGGTCTCAGTCATACAAATCTTGGCATGGATCCACCAGTTCTCTGCTTCCCCAATCATCATGTAGGTGGCATACTCCATCTTTTTGAATTCTGTGCAGGGTAAAGATCGGAAGATACGTTCCATTTCCTTAATCCATAGGTATACTACCTCTGGATTATAGCCTCCTTTAAACTGTGATGACTTCCTTTTCAAGAAGTGATCCAATCCGTGAAGTCCTCCAGTATTTCTTCGTTGATTTTGCCTCTCCAAGACCTCAGCCAAGCGGTTGAAAGCGGCTGTCATAGCGTCGTTATTGTTTCTTGTCATCCTACATTCGTAGTTTGGTTTATACTAATTCTAAGGGAAAGTATATTGTATACAATTACAAGATTATAACACAACTATAAGTACTCTACAATTTATCAGTTAGGCAACAAGTCATATAGTACATACTTAACATATTATCAAGCAAGTAACCAAACAATTCATGTAGTATATCAAAGAAAGAAAAAAAAATACATGTCATAGCAATTGGCCCTGAATTTTTTTGAAAATGCTCTGATACCACTTCAGATGTGACACCCAAAACCCAAATTACAAATTCCAATTAATTAACCCAAATTTTTGAAATAAATTTTTCACGTTTAAAGAATTATTTTGAAATTTGTAATTTAAATTCTGAGGTCACGTAAAAATTGATAAATGCGGAATATTATCATGCATACTAGTCATGAACGAATAAAACATAATACATTTATATAGCGGAAACGATAGATAAGATTGCAGTACGAAGTACATAATATTATTACAACACATTAAATCTCAAATAAAATCAAAGTCCAAGCAATAAAACATAAAAACTTCATTAATTGCACCACTCGTCATTCTGTGAAGCGTGCACTGTAAAAATAATGTAAGAGTGAGATAAAATATAGAATAAATATAAAATAAGTAAAATTGCACAAACACAATCAACAAACAATTATGATATGATGAATATGCCAAACAAGGTCATTTATATTTAATAATCTTTAATTTAGTTAAATGATGTCATGCTGGATCCATTTTGATTTAGTGGGGATACTGTAGTAAAAAGTCTCATAGAGACACAAGTAGGACTTAGCATAATGCCACGAATCCCTACCCTTCGTAGCGCTCAAGTACCAAAGTACACAAGTAGGACTTATCATATACCATGAATCCCTACCCTTCATGGCGCTCAAGTACCGAAGTACACAAGTAGGACTTAGCATAAATCATGAATCCCTACACTTCATGGCGCTCAACGAAAATAAGGCTTTAACTCATTATAGAGTAACCCCCCACCAGGGCCGGCAATCATGGAACCCTTAAATTCCATGGTGCGTCCAAATGCTTATGATGCATGAATGCCTTTAATTCTCTTTATCAATTTAACATACCATGATATCAATACTTCCATAATCACTTGAAAGCCATAAGTCCTCAAAGGACACATCACATATATCAATTCTCAAAATCATGGATTTACAGTTCAACAACATATCTCAATAAACCACGAGGCATTCATGTATACATTAATTTAGTCATTCATAATTATTCATCATAAAGATATATTGTATGACATTCATAGGACACTCAATAACATCCATAATAATTAATAATCCCTTAATAATTCATAAATAAATCATTACCCACATGGAAAATATCATTTTCATCCATAATAATCATCATAGGTAAATTTCAGAAATTTACAACAGCAACATACATTAGTAAAAAGACCATAACGTGAGCAAATCAAATCCTTTTTAAGTAATTCCACTTTCTGTAGTTCCATAACAAAATTATCTACAACATTCATGAAGACCATAATTTTAAATTCTAAACAGAAACATCACATAATCACATAATAGTCAATAGGTTATCATTTTTCATTATCACCAATTGCTGGAAACTTTACTAGTTTGACAATCTTTAGTAAATTAGCTATAACTCATGGTATAAAACTAATTTTTGAATGAAGCCAAGTTATGTGTTTCAATAATTCCATTATCTATAATTTTTATGGAAACCAAAAATTCCAAATCCAAACAGAAATATCACAAATTCATAGTATACTAAACTATCTCAAAGAAAGTAACAAAACGTACATATGTTGGTAAATTTAACTTTTCTGGAGCTACAAAAATAATTTTGGCATGAGACCAGTTCTAAATTACTCATAACACAAATATATAAAACTTTTATCCAGACACTAAACACTAATTCTCATCACAAAATTCCCAGTTTTAGAAATACAAACAGTGATTCATGTCAGCAGATTTTCAGCATGAACATACTTCTGTATTTTATGTATAACTAGAGCTAAAAATATTCTTTTAACTTGAAACCACTTTCTATAGATCCATAACATAAATATCTACAAATTTTATGAAGACATCAAAGTATAAATATGTATGTATAATTCCCTGAATTTAATATTTACACAAAATAGAAGGTACATATTCCAGAACGGACATACTTTAGTATTTTTGCAATAACTTGAGCTACAGGCATCCAAATCATGTCATTCAAAGCCCCAAATTCATATAACACATAGATCTACAACTTTGATGAAGAAATAAAAGTCAAATTCACACTTTTTGAGCTTCAAAAGTAACAAATTACAAAAATAAATCTAAAAATCCTAGAACAGCATACAATTCTACCCATTCCATATTTATTCACAACCCTATCCCCTCTTACCTTAATGGGAGTTCCTAAAGTGGTTGAAAGTGTTCTCTTATTGTCCTAGCTTCAAATCAAGAGGGACTTTGATGGAGAAAATGAAAGAAAATAAGAGAGAGACTTCACTAACTTTAGCTTGTTCTAAGAATTCAGACTTGGGAACAAGATGTAGTGATGGTTTAATCATGCAAATGATAAGTGGGGGACAAGCTTTTCATAATGGGATTGTAGTGGGATGTTAGGTACATTAATTATGGTGATAATAGAGGTTTTAGGTGAGAAAAATGAGTTGTATTGTTGACCATTTCCGCAGCCTACAAAATGTAGCTTGTATGATTGAAGTAAATATCAATTCTGACACTATTTTGGTATTTTGGACATATCTCTCTCATATATTAATGAATTTTAACAAATTTAGTCTTGTTGGAAAGATAAGACAACGAGGGAGAACTTTTTAGTTTACCACTTTTTCAAATTCGGACTCTAACTAGGCATTAAAATATGTACAAGATGATATGATTGAAGTAAAATATCAATTCTGACACTGTTTCGGTATTTTGGGCATATCTCTCTCATATCTTAATGGATTTTAACAAATTTGGTCTTGTTGGAAATCTAAGACAACGAGGAACAACTTTGTAGTTGACCATATTTCCAAATTCGGAAACTAGATAGCAATTAAAATGTGTACAAGATGACACATTTTGAGTGGAGTATGTGGTAATTTGATGAGAGAATTAGAAAAGCCAAAGAAATTAATAACTAAGGAAATAGGTAATAAGTTATTTGATTAACTTTTAACTAAGGTATAAAGTTAAAATTATTTACCATGGTAAAAGGTTAAATTGAAGATGTTGTCCTAACCAAAATTTACGTAGAAAGTCGAGATAAAATGGATAATATCATTGATAATCTTAATCAAAATAATTATACATGAGAATGAAATTTTTAGGATGTTACATTTGGTGCCATGGACCGGGGTGGCCTATGGCTTGGAACCCTCGATGATAAGCCCATTTCCCTTGTCGAGGTCCCTCTCTTGCTCCTCAGCAACCCTTTGCCTTTCTCGATGAACCTCAATATGTTTCTTCCTTTTTTTGGGTCAGGAGAAGCTGAGGTCATCCCTTGGGGGAGGGAAACATGTGTGACCTTCTAAAGTTAGGGGGAAACTTTTTTTTCTCCAGAAGTGTTGATGTTCATTCCAGCGAAGACATTTTGGAGTTGATCAAGAACGTTCCCGCCCATGCCTCTTGAAAAAGATTACAAGTAAAAGGTTATAACAAGCATTATAAAAACTGGTGTTAAAAGGGAAGTGTTAACCCGGCGACGGCGTCTCAACGGTTCGTTTCCACCACCGGGTTTGTTAATTGGCAAGCGCACCAATCGTTTGTAGTTTTTAAAATTTAGATATCGCTCCACTGGGATTGAAAGTCCAATAACAACAGTAATTTTCTATTTACTATGGTAAATGTGGAGGAAATTATAAACAAAAGAATGATTTATATACAGTTTATACAATATTCACAAGATAGCATGGTTGAGTGATTCATAAGATAAAATAAAATAAAAATCTATCTAAAAAGACGAGTTGCAATCTAGAATAGGTAAGATACTTGAGATAAACACAGATAAACAAATTATGTTGGAGATTGGATCCCTAATCTAGAATAACAATGAGGAACTCAAGACATGCATATTTAATCATCAAGTTTCATATCATTGCAGCTTAAAATCATTATAACCGATCCCTCGTGATATAAATTCTAAGAATTCACCGTAAAGTCCGATCCCTCGTGAGCTTTCTCAGTAAAAACTTGCATTAAGACCTGGCCTTATGACAACAATGGTTAACAACCCCTATAGAATTGAGATACCAAGGGTATTCCAACTTTTTACTTTCGTCAAAACAAGTTTCAATACGGCATAAATAATCATTCTCCCGTTTGACATTTACACTAATAAAACCAGTTTCGATACACATGAAAATCATTCTCCCGTTTGACGTTCATATTAATAAAAGGTTGAGATACTAACATGGACTTGAATCATAAACATGCAGAGGTCGAATTCACAACATTATACTCAATAGATTAGTTCACCAATTCCAACATAAACAAATTAGTTACACATGGTAAAAGTAAAAACAACACTTACAGAGTTTGACATTACGAAGACGATGGAAACTTCACGATACAACGATCACAATACACCGAAACACACTCAAGTATCTAGAAAACTATTCTAGAACTACAACTCACAAAAGAAGTACTCAAAGTCGAGCACAAGAGAGAAGAGAAGAGAATGAAATGTTGTGTATGGGATGATTTGAATGGTGTTGGATGGCCCTATTTATAGGGCTGAGTAAGGGTTCGGACTCTACGCGTCCCTGTGACGCTACGCGTCACACCCCTGACTCAGCCTCCATTAAACACTTGATAATGGCCACTTCAAATTATTAAATTTGATCATGCCTGGCCATATGGACATGTCTCCACGAGTTTTGGCCTTTCATGGTGAGTGGGATGGCCCTTTTGGCTGAGTGGAGTGCCCATTATTGGGTCCAAGTGGAGTGGTTGATCAAAGTGGAGGTGGAGACCACGCAGCACTGACGCTACGCGTGGCTGTGATGCGTAGCGTCAGCATCAAAAATAGCTGCTGAGGCTACGCGTGGGGTGAGGCTACGCGTCAGCTCCTCCAGTGTAATTTTCTCTTGATTTCTTAACTTTTTCACTGCAAAACTAGAGAAAATTGATCAAGGGCAGATTATTTCTAACAACATCCATTTATTGAATTTAAATCCTAATTTTCTAACAAATTAGACTAATTTTTATAATTTTTATGAAATTTTTATTTAAGCTTTTATTGAAAATTTGAGGACTAACAAATACCCCCAACTTGAGACATTGCTCGTCCTCGAGCAAGAGAGAAAAATAAGAAAATAAAAATTTGAAATCAAATTTTTAAGTTAGTCTGAAAATTTATCACAAAAAATAATTACACAATTTTAACTATTTTGTAATAATCAAAAACTGATATCAAATATAACAAAGGTTTAATGATAAAATTGTTTACAATATTCTATTAACAACCAAGCAGAATTTTAGGCTTACCTCACAAGTGTTTATCTCTATGCAATTGGTAACCTGTTTTACTTAATCAATCATAAAATCAAACGAATTTAACTTTGTTTGTCATCTAATCAATGGTTATTTATACAGAGTTAATTCGAAAATCACAAGGTCTTTTTACGGGTTGTAATGAGGCTTGGTTTACAAGAATCAATGGTTTTTCTTGGAATTCAAAAACCTGAAATCATAAAAGAGCATTTTCATAGTTTTTAGGCTTTTCTCTTGATCCAAACTCTCATTTATTTTTATTGATGAAAAATAAATACCCCCAACTTGATTCTTTTCACTATTTTTGACTTTTCTTTTCCATATTCTATTTTTTTGAAAAGAATCAAGTTGCTCATTTTCACTCCCCATTTTTGTAAGAACACTCAAAATATTTTTCATTTATTTCAACTGCTCTTTTAATCAATCAAGTATAGGGAATGGTTAAAACAAAATTAGGTTTTTAAGGGTACCAAAGAATTTTATTTTAGGCTAAAATTGGCTTGCAAGGGGTAAAAGACTTTTTACCAAGGTAAGTTGTTTGGCCCAAGGTTTCGTTTCACCAATAAATATGCCTTGATCATTTTCCCGAATTCTCTGTACAACAACACAAATCAGGGATTAAAGCAAAATCAATTCGAATTGAAAATATGTCGATTAAACCCTCAAGTGTTTAAAAAGATCTCTCAACTCACTGGGTTATTGAAATTTGTTTGATGGTTAATAAACTTATTGTAATTAAATTTATCAAAATTCCTAAATTATAAAGAAATTGATAATTGATTTTACAAAATTGGTTTTATTGTGTAAAAACTCTAAGTGTATAAACTAACTTACTAACAAAAATTTGATTGATTGATTTATTTATTTATTTATTTATTTATTTATTTATTTATTTTCTTTTTTTACTTTTTTATTTCCAACAAAATATGCAAAAACAAATAATTACGAAAAAACACACCACACAAATAATAAAATACCATAATATAAAATGTAAATGTAAATGTAAATGTAAATATCAACTAAAACAAATGTACTCAAAATAAGATGGCATCCTCAATCCTCCATCTGATCATCATCCTCCTCCTCCTCATCATCACCATCGCCATCAGAGTCAGCCTGTGCGCCAGATGATCCACCAGTCTCGGGGTAGGTAGGCAAATCTCCGGGCCAAGCTACATGTGCTGCAAACTCGGCCGGGGTAACATAAGGTGCTCCCTCTCCCTGTAACCTATACTGATAAAATTCATCGTGAAGATGAATATAAGCTCTATGAGTGGCAGCCATCATCTGCATCATATGCTGATGCTCAAGTGATATCCGGGCAAAGCCCTGTGTGACAGCATCAGTAGATGGAGGCTACACTGGTGGTCTCCTCCTCCTAGGTCGAGGCTGAGCCTCCTGCTCTAGTGGTGGAAGCTCGCACTGCTGCACAAAATAATCTCTGTTCACTAGAACTTTAGGGACTCTCCCTGAAGAACTAGTAAACTCTGGTGAAGGTACAATGACTCCCTGCCTCCTCAGTAAGGCAGATATGATGAGAGGAAAGGGTATGGGGCGATTCACTTTATACCCAAGGGCATAATAGTGAATCTGCTCGGATATAAGCTCAGCAATATCAATGGTGTGGCCCTGGAGGATAGAATAGAGAAGGCAACAACGATCAACTGGAAGGGATGAAAGGTGGGTGACAGGAGTGATATTATGAAGCATGAGGTGGGACCACGCCTGGGCTATGGGGGTTAGCTGGGTCTTTAGGAGGTTAGATGGACTCCTTCCAACCCTACTTAGGTTGAAAAAGATTCCATCCTTGCTCAAGAAATGAGCAACCTCCTCGAGGGAGTATCCTAACTCTCCCTTAGCAGCAATATTGTTTCTGTTTTCTTTCCAGAAACAAGTGTCATCCTCGGGAGTAGGCTCCCAAGGGTTACCCAATAGGGTGCTGATAGTGTCTCGGTCATATGAAATATGCCGGCCCCTCACCCAACTCGTCCGCTGCTGCCCTATGTTTGGTGCGTCCTGGCGAGTCCTGAAAGCATTTGCATAAAACTCCATCACTAAGATGGGGTCCCCCTCAGTAGGTAGAGAGAATAGAGGTCCCCATCTCCTTTGCTGAATTCCATCTTGAAGCTCAGGGTAATCTCCTACACTCAGATCAAGTACCCTCTCCCAGATCAGTCTCTGGCCCTTGATCTGATGAAACCGTGCCCACTTCGCATCAGTGCGAAATCTGGTGGGATCCCTCGGTCCTAACACCTCCTGTCCCTGAAGATCAGGATCCTCAGAGGTGGTGTCGGTATCTGTGGTCTTCCTCTGTCTTTTAGAGGGACCAGTACTGGGAATAGATTTCTTTGGTGCCATCTGCAAAAATAAAAAGTTTTAAAATTAAACACACATTAAACAATAAATCACACATTAATCCATAAAAATATTTTTTGGTTTTTCTAAAATTGAAATTCAAATATACTACAACATATTTTTGTATTTTTATGATTTATAAAGAAAGTCACACACATATTTTTAAATAATTTTCAAAACAAAGTACAATTTATTCAAAATTTATACAAATTTGTTTTTATGCAAGAAAGTATAACAAATATTAAATATGAAAATTTATTAATTTAAAAAGAAAACAACAAACAACAAACAAACAGCAAGAATTAAAAATAGAGGCTGACGCTACGCGTGGTGTAACGCTACGTGTCAGCCTGTTCTGCCCACGCTACGCGTCTGTGGGACGCTACGCGTGGGCTTACAGTTCATCCTCACGCTACGCGTCAATGGGACGCTACGCGTGAGCTGCGCAGAACAAAAGAAAAACAGGGGTTGCGCAGTAGCAACCCCTTTCCAAACCACACTATATCCATTCAATTCCTAATTCCTAACAGCAATCAATCCCAATGGTCTTCTAATCCTAATCCTAACCACATTTATTTCTACAAATCGAAAATTAAAAACAAAACTAAAGAGAAAGGATTAGAATACTTACTTGTGATTCCTTGAGCAATGGGATTGAGAAGGTTTGGAAGAGAGAAAAAGAAGTTTCTAAAATTTGGTTTTTGAAAACAAAGTGAGGCAGAGAGGAGATTTTAGATTTTAAAACCTAAAATGGGCCTCTCTGGTTCAGTTTTAAAAACTGAACGTGGGCTCTGACGCTACGCGTGGATGGGACGCTACGCGTGAGACCCAAAATTCAGAGTCCACGCTACGCGTCACATGGGCGCTACGCGTGGGCTTCTGTTTTTTTTTTTTTTTATTTTTCAAAATTTTGATTTTCAAAAACCTTTTCTTTTCAATTTTAAACTCCTTTTCTTTTCAAAATAAATTTTCTATCTAAGATTTTTGAAAATTTTTTTTTTATATTTTTTATATTAAAAACATTAAAAATAAAGAGAAAAGAATGGGTTGCCTCCCATTGAGCGCTAGATTTAATGTCTCCAGCCAGACATTACCTCTGATTTAATCAGGTGGTCTCCCAATATCCATTGAGGAATCACCTGTCTTCTTTTTTCTTTTTCTTCTTTTCCGATGCTTAATTACCTGTTTTTCATCTTTCAAAGCATCGGTTAAGTTAAAACAATTTAATTGATTGGGAAGAGGTATACCTGGTTCGGTTAAAAGGTAAACTTTTGCCTCATTACTTATCCTGAGGTGTTCATGAGCACTGAAGTTTACCTCTTCTTCATAAACTTTGACTGCAACCGTACTTAAATCAACATCTACTCTGATTCTTGCAGTCTTCATAAAAGGTCTTCCTAGGATCAGGGGGATCTCAGTGTCCTCCTTCATATCCAGCACCACGAAGTCAACCTTGAAGTGGTACTTGTCAACCTTTACCAGTACATCTTCCACAATCCCAAAAGGCTTTTTGACAGAGCGATCTGCAAACTGTAATTTTGTCTTTGTTTCCTTTAACTCATATTCACCAATGCGTTTTATTAAATCTAAGGGCATCAAGTTAATGTTAGCCCCTAAATCTAATAACGCATTCCTGATGTTGATATTTCCGATTGTCACAGGAATGGTGAAACTCCCCGGATCTTTACATTTTTTTGGGGTTATACAGTTTGTTTCTTGCTCTGTATCTCTTTGCATATTTTTTTCTTTTTCCTTTTTTTCATTTTTTTCTATTTTTTCACTTTCTTTCTCTTCTTCTTCTTTCTTTTTCTCATTTTTTTCTTTACAATCATCAAAAGAAACAGCATTACATTGTTCCCTTGGGTTTTGAGTGTTTGCAGAAAACCCAGAACTCTTTAACTCAGCTATCTCTTTTGCAAGCTGACCCATTTGTATGTCTGATGCTTTACGGGCAGCTTCATTTGTCTCTACAAACTGCAATAACTGTTGAATAGATTCCTTTATTCTTGTCAATCTTGCATTGTCAGTTTGTTGTTGCTTGAATTGATTGTTAGGAGGTCTGTTGGAAGGTCCAGTGTCCTGTCTCCAGCCAATATTCTGATTTTGCCAACCCTATAGGTAATTGTTAGGGAAAGAATTTCCATGATTAAAAGGAAAATTACCTAAGGGTGCTCTTTGATGGTTCATGAAATTGGCTTGCTCTTGCTCATTTCCACAGTAACCACATGGTTGTTCTCCCATGCAGTGCATACATGTTTTAAGTTGAGCAGGGGGTGGTGATGCTACTTGAGCAATTTGAAGTTTTTCCAATTGCTTGCTCATAACTTCAATTTGTTGGGTCAGTAATTTTTGCTGAGCCAACACTGCATCATTTACTCCCAATTCGAGCATTCCTGGCTTCCTCTGTATATTACCTCTTTCATGCTTTGCTTGTCGGTCACTAATAGCCATTGATTCCAATATTTCTATGGCTTCTTCCACAGTCTTGTTCATTAAAGACCCACCTGCACAAGCATCTAACATCATCTTGAACTGAGGCAATAAACCATGGTAAACAATTCTTACCTTTTCGGCATCATTCAAGTTGTGGTTTGGGCATTTTCTCAAAAGTGCCTTGAATCGTTCCCATGTCTCTCCTAGTGATTCATCATTATTTTAAGAAAAAGAGTGTATGGCTGTCATCGCTTCAAAATATTTTGAAGGAGAATAAAATCTTTCCAAAAATTTTCTTTCAACATCGGACCAGTTTGCAAAACTACCCGGTGGACAAGATTTAAACCATTCTTTTGCTTTCCCAATCAATGAAAAAGGAAAGAGTCTCATGTAAACAGACTCTTCTTGATTGGGTTCAAAACCAATTGTGCTACATAACTCATAAAAAACAGTTAAATGTTCATATGGTTCTTCATGATTTAAACCAGCAAATTGGTTGTTTTGAATAATGTTTAAAGTAGCAGGTTTAATTTCCACTGGTAAAACTGGTCCTTGAAACATTCCCAAAACTCGGGGTGGACCATTTATAGCAGCAAACTGTCCCAATGTTCTCCTTTCAGCAGCCATATTTGAATTTTCAAAATCCTTAAAAGTAGAAGAAGACTTAGTTTGTGTTTTAGATTTCAAAGACTTGATTTTCTTTACAAACTTTTCTATCTCAGGATCAAAATAAATTTTACCTGCGGTAGATCGAGTTTGCATACACAAACTAGACAAAGAAAGTTAGTGTAACAATGATAAAAAATAAAAAAAAATTATCTAAGGTAAAAAAAATATTTACCACGGTAATTAAAATTTTACTGTTTTACTGAAACAATTCAATCCCCGGCAGCGGCGCCAGAAAACTTGTTAACCCGGCGACGGCGTCTCAACGGTTCGTTTCCACCACCGGGTTTGTTAATTGGCAAGCGCACCAATCGTTTGTAGTTTTTAAAATTTAGATATCGCTCCACTGGGATTGAAAGTCCAATAACAACAGTAATTTTCTATTTACTATGGTAAATGTGGAGGAAATTATAAACAAAAGAATGATTTATATACAGTTTATACAATATTCACAAGATAGCATGGTTGAGTGATTCATAAGATAAAATAAAATAAAAATCTATCTAAAAAGACGAGTTGCAATCTAGAATAGGTAAGATACTTGAGATAAACACAGATAAACAAATTATGTTGGAGATTGGATCCCTAATCTAGAATAACAATGAGGAACTCAAGACATGCATATTTAATCATCAAGTTTCATATCATTGCAGCTTAAAATCATTATAACCGATCCCTCGTGATATAAATTCTAAGAATTCACCGTAAAGTCCGATCCCTCGTGAGCTTTCTCAGTAAAAACTTGCATTAAGACCTGGCCTTATGGCAACAATGGTTAACAACCCCTATAGAATTGAGATACCAAGGGTATTCCAACTTTTTACTTTCGTCAAAACAAGTTTCAATACGGCATAAATAATCATTCTCCCGTTTGACATTTACACTAATAAAACCAGTTTCGATACACATGAAAATCATTCTCCCGTTTGACGTTCATATTAATAAAAGGTTGAGATACTAACATGGACTTGAATCATAAACATGCAGAGGTCGAATTCACAACATTATACTCAATAGATTAGTTCACCAATTCCAACATAAACAAATTAGTTACACATGGTAAAAGTAAAAACAACACTTACAGAGTTTGACATTACGAAGACGATGGAAACTTCACGATACAACGATCACAATACACCGAAACACACTCAAGTATCTAGAAAACTATTCTAGAACTACAACTCACAAAAGAAGTACTCAAAGTCGAGCACAAGAGAGAAGAGAAGAGAATGAAATGTTGTGTATGGGATGATTTGAATGGTGTTGGATGGCCCTATTTATAGGGCTGAGTAAGGGTTCGGACTCTACGCGTCCCTGTGACGCTACGCGTCCCTGTGACGCTACGCGTCACACCCCTGACTCAGCCTCCATTAAACACTTGATAATGGCCACTTCAAATTATTAAATTTGATCATGCCTGGCCATATGGACATGTCTCCACGAGTTTTGGCCTTTCATGGTGAGTGGGATGGCCCTTTTGGCTGAGTGGAGTGCCCATTATTGGGTCCAAGTGGAGTGGTTGATCAAAGTGGAGGTGGAGACCACGCAGCACTGACGCTACGCGTGGCTGTGATGCGTAGCGTCAGCATCAAAAATAGCTGCTGAGGCTACGCGTGGGGTGAGGCTACGCGTCAGCTCCTCCAGTGTAATTTTCTCTTGATTTCTTAACTTTTTCACTGCAAAACTAGAGAAAATTGATCAAGGGCAGATTATTTCTAACAACATCCATTTATTGAATTTAAATCCTAATTTTCTAACAAATTAGACTAATTTTTATAATTTTTATGAAATTTTTATTTAAGCTTTTATTGAAAATTTGAGGACTAACAGGAAGTAAGAGAAAGAAAATACCCTAACGGGTGAGGTATTCCCTACTCGTCTCTTCAGTGCCAAGGAGAGAGCGACATTTTAGGGGAGCACCCCGGGAGATTCCATGAAGGGTGTCCACAACAGCCTTGGAGCCTTCACTAAGTTAATGTTCCTCAATGGTGTATGTTGAGATCACTAATAAGAAATGTTGGTACGTCCAGCCGGTGTGGATCAAGAATCGACCTTCTTCATCCTTCTAGAAGGGAGGGTCGATTCCTTTGGCAAAGACTTTGAAAAAAGAGTGTTTGAAGGAGGTACCTATAGTCTTTGCAGACTCCACATATGCCTCAAAATTGACGATGTCACTCTAACATCGAAGGTTGATGAAGCTCATACCGCCTCTGGAGTTACCACGCCACATCACACGAGAGTAATAAAAGAAGATGGCAACGGTTGAAGTAAAGCCAAGGTGTCTGGCGAACACTTCCAAAGAAAGAATAAGACCTCATTCGTTGGGGTGAAGTTGGCTAAAAGCGATGTCCAAAAACTCAACACCCCAGTCTCTAATTTGGTAAAAAGGATCAGGACTCCCACCTGGGTTAAAAGGATTTCATGAAGACAAAGTAACGTTCATGGGGGATGTGGCAAATCCGATCAGTAAATTATGGAACGGTCAAGGAAAAAGAATCTTTGTATTTATTAGAACGCAGTAGTGGTTAGCCTCAAGTTATTCGTCATCATCTACTTCAAAGTGGCTGTGAGGGATCTCAAGAATCTCCCTATGAACCCAGAAATAGGGATCCTGGGCCTTGAGGGCCATCCAGTCCAGTCCGCCTGCCAACATGTTGGTGTCCTCGGGATCGGTCCTAACAACGAAGGTTCTAGCAGCCATGGCTGTGTTTGAATATATTAACAGGTCCAAAAGATGTGCAAGGATTTTGATAATGACAAGTACTCTTGAAGAAACCGATGCAAAAACAAAGACATAAAATCAGAATTGAAGTAACAGTGAAGCTAATCGATTAGGCCATAGATTCTAATCGATTAGGAGCTTTCTGTCTTGGAAGAAATTGTATCAGGGTTGAAGATAATCGATTAGTGAAGCCACACAATCGATTAGATACTCACTGGAATTAAGATAATCGATTGCACACTTGAGACTAATCGATTACAGCAATCAAAAATGGAATTAAATGCATCAGGCACACATGCTAATCGATTAAGGGAGCCATATAATCGATTAGGAAGCCACTGGAATTTAAGGTAATCGATTGCAAGATATGCTAATCGATTAGGATGCTACGAAAACAAATTAAATGCATCAGGTATAGATGCTAATCGATTACAGGTAATGAGATAATCGATTAGTGACTCTCTGACTTGAAGCTAATCGATTACAACGCGAGGGTGTAATCGATTACGCTAGTGGAAAAACAGATTTAAGTGGGAAACCAGGTCATGTCTCCACCATTCTTCAAATTTCCACTAACTGCAACGGCTATGATGGACTAGGGCACTCCTCAACAGCTATCTTGGGTCTATAAATTGAAGAGGAAGACAAGCACAAACACACAACCAAGAAGCAACAATTCATAGCTCTATTTTGTGCTTTGTAAGCCTATTTCTTGCATATTGTACTTTCACTTGTATATCCTCTCATCTTGAGAGATTAGAATTTGGGAGAGCTTTTCATTTGTATATTTGCTCTATTGAGAGAGTGTATTGATTGTAAACAAACACCAAACACATAAGTTATTCACTCTAGGTTGAGTGGTTGTTCACTCTAGGTTGAGTGGTTACAAAGGTTGTGGACTCAACCTTTGGGATATTGTGAGATTGAGAGATTGGGTGGGTTGCCCTTATACTTGTGAGGATTGGGTTCTTGAGTGTGGGACACTAGGAAGCCGCAATTGCTCAAAGTTGTATCTCTAGTCTACAATAGTGGAAAATCCTCTAAGTGGGTTGCTTAGAGGCGAGACGTACACCGGATTGGGTGGAACTCGTTACATCGGTTTGCAAGCTTCTCTTCCTTACTCTTTTACTTTCATACATTGCATATTTGTTGATTGGTATTGTTTGGTTGAGAAGAACATACTTGAACTTGCTTAATTTGCTATACCTTAGACATTGCACACCAAGTGTTTGCTAAATTGCCTCAGCAATATTTACCTCTTGTAGTGCATTGCATATCATTGTTACTTGCTTTCACTTGCATAATCTCATAAACTTGGTTATAGAAATCAATTTTAAAGGTATTCCAAGCAAAAGTTTTATAACTCAATTCACCCCCCCTCTTGAGTATTGAGGCCACTTGAACAACAAGTGGTATCAGAGCTTGACTCTTGGTAAATCAAGCTTAACAGCTTCAAGAGATTAAATGGCCTCAAGTTCTCAAAATGTTTTTCCCGAGGGTGGTGCGATAAATAGACCTCCCGCTTTCAATGGGGAAGGGTATGCGTTTTGGAAAGAAAGAATGAAAATCTTCATTCAATCAATTGACTTGAGAATATGGAATACCATTGAAAATGGTCCCTATATACCGATGCATACTATAGATAGCAAGAATGTTGAAAAACCTATAGATGAATGGACAAGCGAGGAAGAAAAGAAAGTCCAATATGGCTACAAGGCCAAAAATCTTATTACTATGTCTTTAGGTCAAGATGAATTTTTTAGGATAATGACATGCCAAACTGCTAAGGAAATGTGGGATACTCTTCAAGTAACCCATGAAGGCACTAATGATGTAAAGGACTCAAAGATTAGTACTCTTACTAGTCAATATGAATGCTTTAGATTAAACTCTCATGAATCGATTGTTGATATGCAAAAAAGATTTACTCTCATCATTAATCAACTCATTACACTTGGAAAGACTTACACTAACAAAGAACTCATTCATAAAGTGTTGAAAAGTCTTAACAGAGAATGGCAACCGCTAGTTACCGCCATCAAACAATCTCCTAGCATAAACGAAATGTCTCTCGCCACTTTATTTGGTAAGTTGCAGGAACAAGAACAAGAGCTGAAAGAATTAAAGATGGCGGAAGAGGAAGAAAAATCTTCCAAGAAAAAGGGTCTTGCTCTCAAGGCTACTTCCACAAATGAAGAAGAAGAATCCGGAAGTGAACTTGATGAAGAAGAAGAATTTGGACTATTTGTAAAACGCTTCGGGAAATTCATGAAAGGCAAACGCTTTCAAAGAAGCTTCAAAAACTCAGGTAAGAAACCTATCACTAAAGAAAACTCTCCCTCACCCAACTGTTTTGAATGTGGCAAGGAAGGGCACTTCAAGGCCGATTGTCCAAACCTCAAAAAGAAGGGCAAGGACAAACAAAGAAGAAGAAGAGCCTATATTGCCTGGGATGAGAATGATGTGAGCAGCTCCGACGACTCGGAAGATGAGCAAGCCAATCTTTGCTTAATGGCAAATCATCAAGAAGAAGATAATGAGGTAAATCTTCTTGACTTAGATAAAAATGAGCTGTTAGAAGCATTTGAAGAATTATATGATAAATTCACAAAAATCTCTAGTAAACTCAAAGCATCTAGGAAAACTAGTGACACTCTAGAGATGCACCTTATGGAAGTTTGCAAAGAGAATGAATGTTTAAAAGAAGAATTGAAAAATGCTCAAGTATGTTCCATTAGTAAACCTTGTAATTTTGCTAAGAAATGTGTTGATCTAGAAAATAAAGTCCTAGATCTAAACAAAACCTTAGAGAAATTCACTAATGGAAGAGATAATTTGAATATCCTACTTGGGCAACAAAAATGCATGTTTAGTAAAACCGGTCTAGGATATGACCAAGAACATAGTAATCATAAAATGGAGAAGCACTATAAAAACTTCTTTGCACCACCAAGCAAATCCTCCTCACCTTTTATGAAATGCAATCATTGTGGTACCAAAGGACATAGTGCTTATAAGTGTAGTGTTAGGAAACTAGGACCAAAGGTCTTAAGAAAGGTGTGGGTTCCCAAAGGAACATCTCCACAAGCTAACCTTAAAGGACCCAACATAAAATGGGTACCTAGTTCTCTAAAATGATTTTGTTTTGTAGGTATGCTTCAAGGCAAGCAACACCCATTGGTACTTGGATAGTGGGTGTTCTAAACATATGACGGGAGACAAAAGTAAGTTCATATCACTTACTCCACGAAGCAAAGGATTTGTTACTTATGGAGATAACACAAAGGGAAGAATACTTGGAATCGGAAATGTCGGTAAAAACTCTTCCACCTCCATAAATGATGTTTTATATGTTGAAGGACTAAAACATAACTTGCTTAGCATTAGTCAATTATGTGACAAGGGCTATAAAATTGTTTTTGAATCAAATGGTTGCATAATTGAAAATAAACTAAACAAGGAGATAAAATTTGTTGGTCAAAGAGTAGATAACATTTACATGATTAATCTAGATTGTCTTGCTTCAAATGATGTACAATGCTTTATAACTAAAGAGGATGAATCATGGCTTTGGCATAGAAGAATCGCTCATATTCATGTAGACCATTTAAATAAACTTGTTTCAAAAGATTTAGTTATTGGTTTACCAAAACTGAAATTTGAAAATAAATTCTGTGACGCTTGTCAAAAAGGAAAACAAGTAAAGGCTTCTTTTCAAGCAAAAAATATTGTTTCAACAACAAGACCTTTGCAGCTTTTACATATGGATTTGTTTGGACCTTCGAAAATCAAAAGTTTTGGTGGAAACTATTATGGTCTAGTGATTGTGGATGATTACTCTAGATATACATGGACATTGTTTCTTACTCATAAACATGAAGCATATCAAGCATTTAAGAAACTTGCCAAGGTTATCCAAAATGAACAAAACTTAAAAATAGCATCCATACGAACGGATCATGGGGGAGAATTTGAAAACCAATCTTTTGAAAAATTTTGTGAAAAGTTTGGCATTGAACATAATTTTTCGGCTCCAAGAACTCCACAACAAAATGGAGTAGTTGAAAGGAAAAATCGATCTTTAGCGGAGCTTGCAAGAACTATGTTGAATGAAGCAAATATTTCAAAACAGTTTTGGGCCGATGCCGTGAACACCGCGTGTCATGTTATGAATCGTTGTTTGATAAGGCCTATATTAAAGAAAACCCCCTATGAACTTTATAAAGGACGAAAACCAAATATTTCCTACTTTCACATTTTTGGATGCAAATGCTTTGTCTTGAACAATGGAAAGGAAAATCTTGGCAAATTTGATGCAAAATCTGATGAAGCAATTTTTCTAGGTTATTCATCTACTAGTAAAGCATATAGACTCTTTAACAAACGGACTTACACAATTGAAGAGTCCATACATGTTAAATTTGATGAACTTAACCAAAATCCTCCGAGAAAGGAAGTTGATGATCTTGTAGGTACCTTCCAAGAAATGAACTTGCAAGACAAAGAAGAAGAAGTCAACAATGATGGAGGTGCAACACAAATAGAGAGACAACAAGATTGGGTAACATTGAAGGATCATCCCTTGGACAAAATCATTGGAGAAATAACCAAAGGGGTAAGTACTCGAAACGCCATTAGAAATGCATGCAATCACTTGGCTTTTGTATCCCAAATAGAACCCAAAAATATTGACGAAGCCATTATTGATGAACATTGGATGTTGGCCATGCAAGAAGAGTTAAACCAATTTGAAAGAAATGAAGTTTGGGAACTTGTGCCAAGACCCAATAATCATCTAATAATAGGCACCAAATGGGTTTTTAGAAATAAGCTAGATGAAAATGGTATAATAACTAGAAACAAAGCTAGACTAGTTGCAAAGGGATACAACCAAGAAGAAGGAATAGACTATGAAGAAACATATGCTCCCGTAGCTAGGTTAGAAGCCATTAGATTATTGCTAGCTTTTGCATGTTGTATGGATTTCAAATTGTATCAAATGGATGTCAAAAGTGCGTTCTTAAACGGCTACATTCAAGAAGAAGTTTATGTAGATCAACCTCCCGGTTTTGAAAATCATATATTTCCAAACCATGTCTTCAAATTGAGAAAAGCCTTATATGGTTTGAAGCAAGCTCCAAGAGCTTGGTATGAAAGATTAAGCAAATTCCTTTTAGAACACAACTTTGAAAGAGGAAAGGTTGATACTACATTATTTATAAAACGCAAACAAAATGACATCCTCTTGGTACAAATCTATGTAGATGACATAATATTTGGTGCTACTAATGAAAATCTTTGTCAAGAATTTGCCAAGATTATGCAGAATGAATTTGAAATGTCCTTGATGGGAGAACTCACTTTCTTCCTTGGACTACAAATAAAACAAGCCATTGATGGAACGTTCATTAGCCAAACCAAATACTGTAAGGAACTACTTAAAAGGTTTGGAATGGACAAGGCAAACGAGATAGCTACACCCATGAGCACATCCTGCTATCTAGACAAAGATGAAAAGGGTAAGGACATTGAAATCACCAAATATCGAGGTATGATTGGATCCTTACTGTATTTAACTGCGAGTAGACCTGATATTATGTTTGCGGTATGCATGTGTGCTAGATATCAAGCATGTCCTAAAGAATCACATTTGACTGCCGTAAAAAGAATTTTGAAATATCTTGTGGGTACTCAAAATGTTGGTTTATGGTATCCCAAAGGCGTTGAATGTAATCTTTTAGGATATTCTGATTCCGACTTTGCGGGGTGTAAGCTTGATAGAAAAAGCACTAGTGGTACATGCCATTTGCTTGGTAGTTCCCTTGTTTCTTGGCATAGCAAGAAACAAGCAAGTGTTGCATTGTCAACAGCTGAGGCAGAATATGTAGCAGCTGGTAGTTGTTGTGCTCAAATTCTTTGGATGAGACAACAACTTCTTGATTTTGGTATTTCCTTGAATAAAGTCCCCATTAAATGTGATAATACAAGTGCCATTAACATCTCCAAGAATCCAGTAATGCACTCTAGAACCAAACACATTGAAATTAGGCATCACTTTATTAGAGATCATGTGTTAAAAGGGGATTGTGTACTTGAACATGTAGAAACTTCTAAGCAACTAGCTGATATTTTCACAAAACCCTTGGCTAGAGAGCAATTCATTCACATAAGAAGAGAGTTAGGCATTCTCGACATGTCCAGTTGTGTTTGAATCTTTTGATAAGAACCTTGTTGAATGGCATAATGCATGGCATATATCACATTTTATGTTTGGAACCTTGCTGTTTGATATGTTTGAAGTTTTTGACTCCATAATCGATTACATTGTTAATCCCAATCGATTACTAAGCTTCTGTTTCTAAGCTAATCGATTAGAGCTCACCCATAATCGATTACAATCATTCTGTTTCAAAGATAATCGATTATCCATGATCCATAATCGATTACGAAACTTATGTTTCAAGTTCAAAACGTTTCCTCTTCTTAATAATCGATTACCACATTGCTCCAATCGATTAGGACGATTCTGTTTCCAAACTAATCGATTACCCTAACCCTATAATCGATTACCCTTTGTATAAAACGTTTGAAATTCCCCAGAAACAGTGACCTAATCGATTACCACCTGACACGTAATCGATTAGTCTACGTTCTGAAGAGACAACTGCAACTCCCTAGGCTCACTCGAAACTCTCCCTCTCTTAACTCACTTCACTCTTTTCTAAACTATCTTTCCTCCTTCCCAAACCTAATTTTCACCTATAAATACCCCCTCATTCCCCTTCTCATCTCACACTACCTCCTTCCTCTCAAACCTCTCAAAAACTCTCTAGCACTCATCTCTCTTCATCTCCTTCTTTTTGCATTTTCCACCATGTCTACCTCAAGGAATATCAAGAGAGCTAGGTCCTCTGCTGCTCAAGCTCATAATCCCCTTGACTTCTCAAGGTTTTTCTCTTCTCCTAGAGATCTTCAGAATTTTATGAAGAATTTTTCTGAAAAGGAGATTATGACCCCTCATTATACCATTGCTGATACCTTTGACAACCCAAGCCTTACCTTCACCCAAAGCCTCCACCACTACAACCTTTTCCCCTTCCTATCCCTCAAAGAAGAAGAATACTATCCTGAGCTTATGAGAGTATTCTACTGCAACCTCCGCCTTGTCAATGGGATGGTTGAATCCAAGGTGAAAAACACCACCATCAAACTCTCCAATGCCCAGTTTGCAGAGATTTCCAAACTGCCCCTCAACAACGCTGACTTTGATGGAGGCGAACCTGAGGATGAATGGGGCTTCAATGCTCTTACTGCTCGCCAATCTTTATGGAAAGCTGACCGTCCTAGGAGCAACCACAAACTAGTTGGCCACTTGACCATGAACAACCGCCTGCTCCACTTCTTCTTGGTCAAGATGATTGTTCCCCGTGGTGGGAACTATGCTCTAGTTGAAGAGGATGATGTCCTCTTAATGTGGGCCATGCTGAACCACAAAGAGATCAACTGGGTTCAGTTGATCAAGTTCCACATGCGCCATGCCAAGGACCAGCAAAAGCTCCCTTATGGTATCCTCCTCACCAAAATTTTCAAATTCTGTGGAGTAGATTTAGCAGGGGAACTCTCTGAGAAAGTGCCCCCTAGAGCTTGCATTGGCACCCATCACCTCACCAAAATGGGTCTTGTTTTCTCCAATGGAGCATGGTACTCACGAATGGAGGGCGTTTATGCCAACATTCCCTTCCAAGCTCCTGCTGAAGAAGCACCTGCTCCTCCTCCTCCTTCACCTCAACCACAAGCTGCAGCCTCTTCATCTGCCCCACAAGCTAACCCTTTTGCATCTCTCTACGCCCATCTTGATCGCCGCTTCGATCGACTTGAAAACTCCCTCCAAGAGTTTTCCATGACCGAGCAGCAACATTTTGAGATGATGCAGCAGCGTTATGAGGAGCTGGCTCACCAAATTGCAGAAATCCGCTTCTTCAACCCGGATAATTAGATTTTCTGTTTAGTTATGTTCCTTGTTTTGTTTTCTGAATTTTGAATAATTTTACTTCTTGTATTTCCCATTTCTTTAAATTCAATAAAAGTATCTTACTTCAGTTTATATTATTTCTCTTCACTGCTCTAATTATTTTTGATGATTACAAAGGGGGAGAAGAATATATGTTCATATGTTGGATAATGCTCTGATGGATAATATTGATAACATGCTCTAACTATAATTTTGAATATGTTCTGGTGCTCTGGTACTAAGAATATGGATAATAGATGCTCTGTTAACATATTTGAAAAATGTTTGTTAAATTCCTTTTGATAGGGGGAGAATTATAGATAAGAGATAATAAAACAATAGATAAAATGAGATAAGACATTGGCTGCTGAATTGCTTTTTGAAATTGGTCATCTGCTATTTGAAAAAGAGATAATGTAGCAGAGTTGTTTTTGTAAAAGATAAGTCTATATTATTTAAACTAACAACCCTCAAGAGATGAACATAGTTGTCATCATCAAAAAGGGGGAGAATGTGTTTGAATATATTAACAGGTCCAAAAGATGTGCAAGGATTTTGATAATGACAAGTACTCTTGAAGAAACCGATGCAAAAACAAAGACATGAAATCAGAATTGAAGTAACAGCGAAGCTAATCGATTAGGCCATAGATTCTAATCGATTAGGAGCTTTCTGTCTTGGAAGAAATTGCATCAGGGTTGAAGATAATCGATTAGTGAAGCCACACAATCGATTAGATACTCACTGGAATTAAGATAATCGATTGCACACTTGAGACTAATCGATTACAGCAATCAAAAATGGAATTAAATGCATCAGGCACACATGCTAATCGATTAAGGGAGCCATATAATCGATTAGGAAGCCACTGGAATTTAAGGTAATCGATTGCAAGACATGCTAATCGATTAGGATGCTACGAAAACAAATTAAATGCATCAGGTATAGATGCTAATCGATTACAGGTAATGAGATAATCGATTAGTGACTCTCTGACTTGAAGCTAATCGATTACAACGCGAGGGTGTAATCGATTACGCTAGTGGAAAAACAGATTTAAGTGGGAAACCAGGTCATGTCTCCACCATTCTTCAAATTTCCACTAACTGCAACGGCTATGATGGACTAGGGCACTCCTCAACAGCTATCTTGGGTCTATAAATTGAAGAGGAAGACAAGCACAAACACACAACCAAGAAGCAACAATTCATAGCTCTATTTTGTGCTTTGTAAGCCTATTTCTTGCATATTGTACTTTCACTTGTATATCCTCTCATCTTGAGAGATTAGAATTTGGGAGAGCTTTTCATTTGTATATTTGCTTTATTGAGAGAGTGTATTGATTGTAAACAAACACCAAACACACAAGTTATTCACTCTAGGTTGAGTGGTTGTTCACTCTAGGTTGAGTGGTTACAAAGGTTGTGGACTCAACCTTTGGGATATTGTGAGATTGAGAGATTGGGTGGGTTGCCCTTATACTTGTGAGGATTGGGTTCTTGAGTGTGGGACACTAGGAAGCCGCAATTGCTCAAAGTTGTATCTCTAGTCTACAATAGTGGAAAATCCTCTAAGTGGGTTGCTTAGAGGCGAGACGTACACCGGATTGGGTGGAACTCGTTATATCGGTTTGCAAGCTTCTCTTCCTTACTCTTTTACTTTCATACATTGCATATTTGTTGATTGGTATTGTTTGGTTGAGAAGAACATACTTGAACTTGCTTAATTTGCTATACCTTAGACATTGCACACCAAGTGTTTGCTAAATTGCCTCAGCAATATTTACCTCTTGTAGTGCATTGCATATCATTGTTACTTGCTTTCACTTGCATAATCTCATAAACTTGGTTATAGAAATCAATTTTAAAGGTATTCCAAGCAAAAGTTTTATAACTCAATTCACCCCCCCTCTTGAGTATTGAGGCCACTTGAACAACAATGGCAACTGTATGTTCTAAAAGTGGAAGAGTCACGTAAAAATCAGTATCTTCAGTGTAATAATGGACTACACTGAAGTCAGCATCTCGATTTGGAGATTAGGTCAGGAATGACGATCGAGGTATGGAAAAATGAAATGAAGGTGATGATTCTGGGTTAAGGGGCGCGCCTACAACCTCATTGTTCAAGTTAGGATCTCTAAATGGTCCACCTCGAAACCCTATCCTAACCCATCTACGAATATCCACTTAACGAACCCGCGGTCTGAACCGAGGTTCCTAAAGTGGCTATGACAGCGGGTTAGAATAAACCTCTATGGAATCATCCCTTGCCTCGTCGTTGTCAGTAGTTAAATTTGACATTGTAAAAGTAATAAATGTAAGAAAGGGTTGGGGTTAAAGAGGATACCTGGGTAGATGAGTCTTACAATTTTTTTGGTACGGGCCAGGACAAAGTGCAACCAAGTAGGACAGTAGAATAGCAGAGTTTCTGAGAAGGAAATGACAAGTGAAGAAGCAGCCACCATGTAAAAATGAATAACTAATGAAAGTAAGAGTCATACCACCCAGAAATCAGAGTCCACATCACACCCCAGACTAGATTTCTAAGGTTAACCCCAGTACAAAAGCTGACACAGAGTCAGAGTCAGATGTAAGTGGACAACTTCCCTTTGACCAAAACTTGCAGCACTGACAAGGGTCAAATTTCAAGTTGCACTATAAGTAGTTCTATAAATAAGAAGCATTCATTAACACATACGATTCATTGATTACACTTATTAATTACTCTTAAAACTTCATTATTGCTCTATTATACCCAATACTGGCTTAAGCATCAGAGTCCCTTTTGCAGGTACAACCCTAGTGCGTCCAGATCAGTATAGATAAGACTAAGATAAGCAAAACTTGAAGGGCATAGTGATCCCCACTGGAACTATTGATCCGCTCTCGATACTGACATATGGGCAAGGTGGTAATTTCATCGTCCTTGCACTTACTACCGATGTCACAGGTAGACCTCTAGACTCTAACCCGTATCAGATTCATATCTATGCCGGAAGTCCGGCTCAACACCTCGCACACCGGAAAAACATCCATGTCACCCGACAAAAAGTACAAGGTACAGGTGCAGGGGAACATTCGTAAGAGACGCAGAGCCACCCGCGTCATGTGTCAAAATCGTACATTGCACAGTGTACGGTTGGTCCCCTGGTCCTAACAAACTCTTTATTCTTCGTATGCATGCATATAAATACCAACATTTTCACTACTCTGGTACATTAGACTCATTCTCGAACTTACGCTTCAGAAACCTTGAATTCCTTTTCTAGTTACTGACTTGAGCGTCGGAGAATCTTCGTAGGTGACACCACATTTCGCCCCTCTTCAACGCGAAAGCTTGGTGTGAAGGATCTCCAGGACTACAAGACTTTTATTCTCCCACTGAGATAAAGGGCACAATACCAGATACTCACTGTACCGGTGTACAAATCTCTTTCAACTGATATCATTTGTGGTTGGTCCCACATCGGACCCTTGACCCCAGTTCAGACCAGTTCACCTGTATTTATAATATCGGACTCCCACTAAGATGGTGTAAAATTAGAAAGACTGTGATGTTTTGACACCGATTACGAAAAAGAACTTTGCCCCCCGCATACTGGACAGAACAATATATAAATACAAAAAATTTATTATGAAAATTATTGATTATGTGAAATTAAAATTATAAATAAAGGAGAACATTATATAAAGTGCTTAATTTAAACAATGGCAGCAAATATAAAGAGTTAGAGATGAGAAGACTTGTAAACCGATATACTAGTTCCATCACTTCCACTGGTGGTGTACGTCTAGTCCCCAAGCAAACCACTTGGAGGAATTTCACTTATTAAAGATTTGAGATACAATTATAGAGCAATTACAGTCTCTCAATGTCTCACACCTAGAACTTAATCCTCACAAAATTTGGATAACCCACCCACTTTCACAATCTCTCAATAACACACTTAGGTTCAACAACCCAACTCTTAGGAATCATTTATATGGGTATACAACAGCTATACTCTCTCAAATAGAATGAATGAAACAAATTAAAGCTCACAAAAACAAACTCACAAGAACTAGAAAGCTTAGAGCTAAAACCTGAAGAATATACAAGTACCAATTCACTCTTGTGTCTTATGTGTTGTCTCCTTGTGATTTGATCCCTATTTATAGGGTCTTGGAGCTTGAGAAATCGAGAGAAAAAGATTAGGGTTCGTGCTCTATTTTGGGAACATATGATTTTGTTTCTGTTTTTCCGTTTTAAAGGTTGATATCTGTCATTTGTTACGCATACTAATCGATTAGAATAACATGCTAATCGATTAGTCTCGAGCAAACCAATTATTATATCTCTACAAATTGATTACATTTACGAGTCAACCTTTTTTCTTCACTTTTTTTTATCATCTAATCGATTACGCCTATTTTGTTAACCGATTACATTTATGAGTTAGCTTTTTTCTTCACTTTTTATATCATCTAATTGATTATGTCTATTTTGCTAATCGATTAACGTGTGACTGACAATAATTCTAAGCACTTTTACATTATAATGATCTCTATACACTATTATTCTTTTTGCTTATAGATCCTATACATGTAATTCTAAGAAAGTATGACTAAGCATAAGTCTGTTTGACAAATAACTTCGTTTCTTTTGATCTTGAACTTGATTTATTGGAGGATTTTTCTTGTCGTTATCAAAACTTGTCATGCAAACATATGCAAACACATTTGTGTCATTACTAACAATTATAATCTATAGTAAAGTTGATTTGTAGTACTTAAGCTAAAGAGTCATAAAACATTATAGTTTTATTCCATAGAGAAATTCATATGTCACTTAACTTAACACATATACAAACACTAACATCATCTAAAAAAGAGTTACCGATTTAAATCTAGCTAAAAAGATGTTTTTAAATATTATCACAATTTTTTAATGTTGAAGGACTAAAATATAAATTTCTATCCGGATAAAGAATGTAAATATAGGTTTAGTCAACGTTGTATTGAAACTTAATATAACTGAGTTTTAGTCTCATATAATATATAACAAAAAAATTATAAAAAAAGTATTTTATAAAGGGGAAAGTAAAAAAAAAAAAAAAAAAGAGGACCCAATAACACAATCTACCCGTCCGTACACACGACTCTTTTCCACAAAATCCACATTCCACACACCCTTGCGGCCCCCTATCACCACCCAGCTTGTCACCATCATGTACTAGAAATTGGCTTCTGTTTTTTCAAAAAAAACAAGATGCTTAACAAAATTTTTATTTTCATTTAAATCTATAATTTATGATTACAAATTTAATTTTTAATTTAGAACTGAGTTGTTTGATTTGATGTATAAAAAACAGTTAAATATTTAAGAAATGACAGTTTTTTTGCCATTAGCACAAAAAGACAGCTTTGCCACCTCTTAAACCTTAACTTTTCTTAGCATCTCAATCTCTTTAAACCTAATCTGAAAAATAGCTTGACTCGGCTTAATCATAGATAGGAGCTAAAGTATTCAAAAGGGATTATAAAGAGAAGAGAAAGATCCTACACGCACACATATAATATTATGCACCCGAAAGAAAAAAAAAGAAAACAAACAAACCAAAAAAGGGGGCGAAAATATCTGTCACTAAGATATTTTGGGATGTTAATCACATAAGTAAGTATTTTCTTAAAAGGTACTTTGCCCATATTTAATTTTTTCTATTATCTCAATCAAGTGTTTGTTTAATTTTGAATTGAGATATATTAATTAGAATTAATTGAAAGATATTTTGAATCACTCTAATACAAAATAATTGGTAAGAGGTGACGAAGAGTGATTGCTTATTCGTGGATTCCAAATGGGCTATTCAATTTAGTTTAGTTTGATTTGAATGAAACAATAATTAATTAATTAATCTGCACATGAAGGGGTGGTGTGGCTAGGCTGGACCCCTAACACGAGACGCGTAGATGGATTCCCTGATCAACACGTGTACGGCTGTGGTGACGTCGGAATAAACAAATCGCCAACTCAACAACTACCGTATATACGGCGTAAGTGTACGCAAAACTCCAAATACAACACGTGTGTGGTGACGTGGACATCGCCTTCTTGTTCACCACCACCATACACAGCCCTTTTTTAGAGACACAAAATGCAGAGGTTTACTACTCCAACCTTAGTCCTTAAATTTTAGGCCAACCACGATTGTTTTTTCGTTTTTGGTTTTTGTTGTTTTGCGACGAGAAGAATTGAGTATCTGTCAGGTACGAGTACGTTGAATTATGTTTCTTTGTTGGTGGGAAGTTTTGATTTTTGAAGGTTTTCATTTTCGGGTTTCATCTGGGGTCTGAGAGAATTGAATGTTTGAGTGCAAGTTTCAAGTTTCATTATTGAGTGCGAGTGGGAGAAGAATAGGTTATCTGGTTCTATTTGATGTTTTTGTTCTCTGGAAACACCCAAAGAAGCTTAGCTTTGGATACCGTTAATTTTCTGTTCTTTCTTTGAGTTTACAAGCTTATTATTGGACTAGAGTATTAGAATTGGGGTTCATGTGGATCTCTTTTTGCATATGCGAAACTTTTGAATTTTTGTGTTTTCTATGTATTGATTTCGTTTGATGTTTGTTGGTTTGCCCTGATGCTAAGTTTGTGAAATGTTGGAGACTTTGTTATATTTCATGAGTTTTAAATTAAATTTATCTTATTTTGATTACAAGGTAGTAATAAGATTATCTAGTTTCCCCATAGCTGAGGAGGGTGTAGATCCGGGTTAAAATCTGTAAAATATTGTCTGTGAAGGTTCAGGTTGCTAATTCAGGAGATTCATTCGTCTTCTCACCATTTCTTGACCCTTGTGGAAAAAGTGGAAGGGTATTTTTGTCATTTAGTTATTGGAAGCTTGTTGGGATGGATTGTAACTTCCCTTTCTATCCGGTTAGTGGGGTGGCCAAAAGACAAAATTGACCCTCTACTGTACCATTTGACTCTTGTGTCTATATTTTCATTCTGTCTATTTTGTCCTTTGTACTGAATCATCTATAGTTGAACTGTGTTTTTGGCTTCTTCTCTGATGTCCTTTACTACTGAAGCGTTTACTCTGTCTCTTATTAGTTATGAGATCATGTTAGTTGGTTCTTTGGTGTTACTTCTTCTCAGTATAGACCAGTCTGTTATTCTGACCTGTGTTGATAAATCTTGGTTCACTTTGCTGCCAACTCCATTGTGAATTACTTAATTATATAAGTATTGTCATCTTTGGTGGCTGCTAGATTTTTCACCGAGACTTTTTGAATATCTTGTAGAGGTTTTGCCGGGGATAGGAAAGTAACTAAATTGCAATTATTGTGTGATGCTTTCATATGCTAGCTTAGAAGGTCAAACATCAGAAGTTATTCTGCAATACATTTTGTTTGTGGTTAAATCTGTATCTTGACTTTAGTTTCTACACAGAATGAGCCAGATTTCCCACTTATCTTATATAGAACATTTCTAGCTTGTTTTTGACATAATAATAATGTGTTCCATTCCTGCATGTATGCTAAATCATTTTGTTTTAAATTAATTTATCAATCGCTATCACTAATTTGAAATTGCTGGAACCGCCTTCTCCTTTGCCAGTGTGTTACATTTATAACTTATCTACAAGTGTGTGAAGTTATAATTTTTTCATAGTAAAGATAATGTTATGAAGAATACATAGGATCATGTGTAGATTATAAATGACATAAATCCCGGTTGATGGGTTTTGTATTGTCCCCTTGAAACATGTTCTTGCTGAAGACAATTAACAGCTGACATAGCACCTGTTGATGCAGTTGTGACATTTTCTCGGTAGCAAAGATCCTTCAATAATAATTGACTAGCTGCTTTCCATTTGGTGCTTACTATGGGAAACAATGAGGAAGAGAAACCTACTAAGACTGAAAAGCCTTCTTCACCCATAACATTGGTGAGCACAAAAGAGTGTAACTGGGCAACGATGCATTTGTAAGGAGCTTGAATTTTAATTCTATTGTACTTACCTTGTGAACAGGATCAGACCAACCAGACCAATATTCATGTCTATCGTGATTGGGCAGCCATGCAGGTTACCTACCTTTTACCTTGATTTAATTACTTTGTCTATTAATGACTAAAGCGTTCATTCTAGTTTCTTGTTAAGTAACTTCAAAGGAAGTAAATACTCTATCTATCCTCAATTATTTAAGGCTTTAAACTGCATCACTCACTCAGTTAATCACTGTCACACCAATGATTGCGGTGAAATTCCGCCATTAATATTCACCAACTTTATTGGATTGTCTACCAGCTACTTCTCTCTTTCGAAGATTTTTTTAATAATTGTGTTGTTATTGACAAACTAGAGAACCATCATATACATCATGTTGTTTCTTTCATGCTTCAAGTTCCAGTAGTCTGCACCCATTGCCTAAATCTTCCTAGGAAGACATCAGCTACCTTTTATTTACAAATAATTTTAATTGAATTCTATATTTTATTTTTCTTGATGAAGCAATGAGCTGATGAAAGCTGTTTATATTATCATTCTCTCTGCATATAAGTGTTAGAGTGCCATTTCTTTGGTGCATTTTGTTGCATATTCTATATTTTGAGTTGCTAACTTGCTATCAATATTTATACCAAATCACTATCAAACTGAAGCTACTCACTGAACTGCAAATTGGGTTCGAATAATCAGTTGGATATCTACAGGATGAGATTTATTTTGGCCTTGAACTTCTTTCTCTTTAAAAAACATATTGATTTGGTGGTGTGCATCATGAATTTATTAATTTTTACCCTCTTCATACTGGTTCCCCTAGCAAGTTTTCAGGCATATATTTCCACTAGAAACTGTGCATTATGATTTAAAGTGTGTATGTGTACTATATCTTTAGGCATATTATGGCCCAAGAGTCACCATGCCACCATACTACAACTCGGCTGTGGCTTCTGGTCATGCTCCTCACCCGTACATGTGGGGACCACCACAGGTAGTAGGACCTCAATGCATCATTTATTATGTTCTATGATTGACATTCTTTGCTATTCTGCATGTCTTTGCATACATCCTAAATGATAGGGATTAGTAACTTGCTAACTTGTTTTTTACATCCAGCCTATGATACCACCTTATGGGCCTCCTTATGCAACAATTTATTCACATGGAGGGGTTTATACACACCCTGCAGTTCCTATTGTAAGCCTGTGTTCTTGTGTTTTGCTTTTGCAATTTATGCTGTTCTAATTGTTATTTTTTGTTATTGGAAGTGGTCTTCTTTCTTTGTTCTATGGATTTGTTTATTTATCAATACATAAAATAGATCAACAAGGGTCACAGACGTTAAGAAAATACTGGGATATGATTTTGTTGTTTTTGTTGGCCCTTTGTAATTTATAACCTATATAATGGACAACAACAGAGGCTTTTTATCCTCTAGTGGTATGCTTTTATTTGTTGGAATTTTACTGCATGCTCTTATGAATTATATTTATAAAATATAGGGGCCACATCAACTTAGTCAGGGAGTTCCATCTTCCTCTGCTGTAAGTTTTAATATCCTTTAAGACCAGTTCCCACCCAACTTCTTGAATGCTATCAGTTTTTGATTGGTTTGAATTTGTGTAACAAAGCAGGTTGGGAATCCTTTAAGCATAGAGACACCACCCAAGTCATCTGGAAATACTGATCAGGGTTTGATGAAGAAATTGAAAGGGTTTGAAGGACTTGCAATGTCAATCGGCAATGGCCATGCTGATAGTGCAGAGCGTGGAGGTGAAAGCAGGCTTTCACAGAGGTTTGTTGACCAGGACCTGTCTCTTTTTGTATGGATATTTTTAAGGACACTATATATATTCCTTTCTTTTGTTGGTGGTGGTGGAGGGGAAAATCTGTCATCTAATACTCTTTAGTCTTTAGTATACTTAAGCTCTACTTTCTCTCCCTCTGTCTGGAAGATTGGTCTATAAGTTGGTTATTGTAATGGAATCTTATGGATGACTGAGTAATTTGATGATGTGAACAGTGTGGATACTGAGGGTTCCAGTGATGGAAGTTTTGGCAACACTGCAGGGGTGAGAACTAGCTTGCAATTAGCAGTTTTTTTCTTGCACTTTGTTGACCGTTTCCAATTCACCTATAGCCTACTTTTCTTTTAAGATGTTTGACAAAATTTAAACATTAAAATATGATATTTGCCCATCTCATGCCCAGGCTAATCAAACAAGAAGGAAAAGAAGCCGTGAGGGAACACCAACCACTGGTATGACTCTGTTCTTCACCAAGTGTCACATCTTGATGAACAATAGAGTTGTCCTGAGAACACATTTATTCTCATGTTGTCATCACTGTACACGTGGTGTCAACTAGTTTATCGAGCTGTGTCTTGATGAATTAAATGCCACTATTGTATTCTTGCTAAGTAAGGTGAAACTGCCAAAGTTTATTTATTTTCAATAAGATAGATGTAGTAGACTCTTAAGATGGGCTTATTAGTCAATTACGGACATGCTACAATATAGGTATTGGTGTTCTATGCTTGCAATTAATTACAAAATGTCTATGCATTGTTTATCTACAAGCAGCTGAAGCTTAGAGCTGGTATCAAGTATCAACATAATTAGTCTTGATGGTTGTTCTTTTTCTTCACGCAGATGAGGAAGGGAAAACTGAGATACAAGGCAGTCCCATTTCCAAACAAACTGCAGCTTCTTCTAATAAGGTGATGTCAGTTGCCCCTGCCAGTGTTGCAGGAAAAATAGTTGGACCTGTAGTTTCTTCAGGTATGACCACTGCACTGGAGCTGAGAAATCCTTCTAGTGCAGTGCCTGCAGAAGCTTGGTTACAGGTATGATCAACCTATAATTCATTCTCGCCTTTCAGACCATATAAATGTGTGTGTGTGTGTGTGTGTGTGTTAGAAGCACGTGTAGGACACATGATAATAATGCAGTATCCTCATCTTTTATTGTTTTTGTGGTGGTATGCTTGGATTCCTTAGAATGAGCGTGAGCTGAAACGGGAGAGACGGAAACAGTCAAATAGAGAATCTGCTAGAAGGTCTAGACTAAGGAAGCAGGTATATATCTCATGAATTTCTTCCAAATATTGTTACTGCTTCTCTGGTTGTCAATATAAAAATAAAAAATTGATGTGTTTCTTTCCTTATCACACATACTTGTACATTCGTTGCACGTGATTCCTGTGCATGCAGTACCCAGGAAAGGCAAAAAGGTAAAGGTTATACTCATTATACAGATTTGTGACTAATGCTCATATACCTGCTCTTCAGGCTGAGGCTGAAGAACTGGCACACAAGGTTGAATCCTTGAATGCTGAGAATGTGTCACTGAAATCAGAAATAAATCGACTGACTGATAATTCTGAAAAACTGATGGTGGAAAATGCGACATTAAGGGTACTGTCCACATAAATCATCAGTATGTTTGCATTTCAATGGGGGTTATTCTGTAATGCTGAGTATACACTGTTTGATTGATTCAGGGAAAACTCAAAATTGCTCAAATGGGACAAACACAAGAGATGAGTTTGAACAGCATTGACAGCCAGAGGGCTACACCTGTAAGCACAGAAAACTTACTATCAAGAGTTAATAATTCCGGTTCTAATGACAGAACTGAGGAGGATGAGAATGGTTTTTGTGACAATAATAAACCAAACTCTAGGGCAAAGCTGCATCAACTACTGGATACAAGTCCTAGAGTTGATGCTGTGGCGGCTGGTTGATGTCATGTAGTTTTGGCATATTACAAGCCCAAAATTACTGCTAACTGTTTTTCAAAAGGATGGATTAGCTGAATTTTAGTATCTATATCCATCAAAGTTAGAACTAATTCATTGCTTATCGTATCAGTTACTTGTGACTAAAACTCTGTATTCTTACTAGATTTGCCAGAAATTGGGATCTAAGTTTGTAAAATGATGAGAATTGGGTGTGTGTGTATTAACGATTGGTTTGGAACTGCTAATGATGGTATCTGTATTCTACTAGATTTGACAGAAATTGGAATCTAAGTTTGTAAAATGATGAGCATTGGGTGTGTATTAATGATTGGTTTGGAACTGCTTGTGGCATCTGATATAAAATATTTCCGACTTAAAAGCTTGTTGGTGTTCTGTTTTATGCTAGTGGATTATGATGCATGCATGGTTTGGGATTTGGTTACATAGGAATGATGGATGCACTAGCGAATAATGTGCAATTTTATTCTGACTTGTTTATATATTTTAGTGTAAATTACTATTCTAGTCTTTTAGGACTATTTTCTTTAAATTTTAAATTAGATCTTTATTTCTTTTAAAATATTTAAGTCCTTTATTTTCTAAAAATATAGGTTTTTTATGTCTTATTTTCACTAAACTTTATTAAAGTTCTATTAATTATTAATGGGACAAATAGTCAACATATATGACCATGTTCATTTGATAAGTGTGGAATGCCATATTATCCTAAACCCTTCTTTCATATTTACATCTTTAAATATATAAGATTGTTTATATCTAATTTAATTTATATATTAATTTATATATAAGTTGGTTAATTTAGTTAAATTTATTAAATTTGATTGAAATTTATAATAGTTTTTAAGATTATACTTAAATTATCATTTATTATTAAAATTTTTATTTACTATTTAATTATTATTGAAAATATTATAGATTAATTTTAATAAAAGTTTTTATTATATATTAATAGAGATGTTTTAATTAGGAAATAATTAATGATATTGAAATTTAAAAGAGAATTTATTGAAAAGAAAAAAAGTTATATTTAAAGGTGGAAGTAATGCAAGATAATGTTGACATGGTAATGAGTTGAAGGGTCTGTTTGGTTTCTAGTTGGAAAACGGAGTTGGGAAAATGGAGAAATTAAGGGTTGATCTTTTACGTCGTTCGAGACAGTCAAAACTCCGTTTGACCGTATGATTTATTTTTGGGGTTCGTATTGGATCAATATTTGTTAAAGAAATGATCATCTACTTAATTATTATTCATAACATTTTATAAGTCTATACGTGGAAATTCGTATTTACATTAATTAATTAATTGATTGATTAATTACGGGACTACATGCTTTTCAACTATGTTTCCAGCTAATTTCACGAATGAAAGCTCTGAATCACATTAATACTTCCTATTTAATCATTATATGCCATTCCAATATTAATATAGGCAAAAATGGATTCTGTAACAATATGATCATAGACCATGTGCGTTGACCATATATATAAATCATTACTACATCTATCGTACATTGAATTTTAAGAAGGTAAGCATGCATGCATTTAGATACATTATTTTCATGTAGAGGGTGTCAATTTCTGAAAAACAATTTTAAGATTTCGAGTCAACTAGAGAATTATGGAAATTATGGACTGTGTGTATGAGAAATGTATCTGAAAGTAAGTGGTTGGACAGTTGGAGGGAGATGGGGCCTGTGTGTGTGGACAAATCGACATTAAGGATTAGGATACGTGTGTCGTACATGTTACGGACGGTGCTGCTTGCCTATTCCAACTCCTCAACACTAATTGTTTAATTACATCATCTAATCCATTAATTACATTAATTAAATTATGTTCCTTCAAACCCTGTTAATATTCAATTAATACCTTTTTTTTTACCAGCAAGCAAATAATATTAACAGATATAAAAGGTATCCAAACTTAGATATAAATTAAGAATGATTACAACTCTAGATGCAAATTACACATATGGAAACTTCCACAAACCTTAATTTCCTTCCAAACCCTCTTCTCTAAAGAGAATGATTAAAATTTTATTTCGAATATGACCAATCAATATTAAGTTCTTAAAAAGTAGACTCGTGATTTTAAATTATTAATGACAAATAAAAAACAAACATACTCTTATCTTGTAGTCTTCTATTTACTCGATTTCTCTTTACTCTCAGTCTATTGAGAGAGACAAATCATAAATTGGAATTGTTACCATAAAACTATTATTACATATAAAAGTGGATGATATATTATTTATTATCCTACGACAATATTTTGATTAAAAATCGAAAAACAATATTTTACTATAAGAAGAAGATGATGAAAAACGAAAGGAACAACTTTCCACCACGATGCAGACGTTTGTAACGGTCGAAATTACATGGACTTATTTTTTGCTTTAATTTTATTCTCTCAATTGAACCCTCATGGATGGATAGGATAAAGATAATAATTTATGAAAATTTTCATCTTTTTTTTTTGCAACTTCATTTTTTTCAGTCTATCATAAATAAAAAAATAGGGAATGTTTCCATGATTAAAAGGAAAGGAAAAAAAAAAAAGACAAATTTGAGGATAAAGGCTGGATTAAGCTGACAAATCCATTTTCCACAACTCATTGGAGAAAAAACCCAAATATACACGCATGTCCTTAAAATATATAAGATATAAAATAAAATATAGAGTGCTAAAGTGATGTGTGTGATTGAATTGAACACAACAGTTTTATTACTTTCATTATCATTTTCTGAGTGAGAAAGATTGATTCTTCATCTCTGCCACAGTCCAAAGAAAAAGGTACCTTTCAACCTTACATATACTGGAATGCTGTACATTTTGCTTCTTATTTTAAAATTTTTTTCTCGTTCATAATATTATACTATTTTTACATTAAAAAAATGTTCAAACTTCAAAAGTTTTGATGGTTTGTACATGTGGACATATACTTCTCGTATCTCAACGTCCTAGATCTCTTCGGCATTACAAAAACCGGTTTTTCCTCCTTATCTTCAGCCCCCATGTAAAATGTTTATCCAACAACACAGCATTGCCACCTACTACTGGTTGCTGTAGTTTTTTCAAATCTTGGGGTGGTTGAAAGTTTTAAACTTTTCTTGATTCCATTGCTAGTTTTGTGATGAATGAATACTTCTAAGAAAAGGGTACCCTTTCACCTTTTTGAACTCTTTCTTCTTTGTCATGCTTCTTTGTAATTTCCCCCCCTTCTGCCTCTGTTGCAGTTGTTAAACAGGTACTGCTTGGGGCCCTTGGATGTGTGAATTTCTGATAATATTGGACACAGGTCATGCATTATACTGGTTCCTCTTGCCTCCTTGTGCATCCAAGACCTGGTGTTGGCTTGCTGGTTCTGTTAGAATTCCTGATTCAGGATTGTTGAGGTAAGTGGGTTGTTTATGTTATGTAGCTGTGTCTTGAGTTTGATCAGATTTCATTTTGGTATTTTGGTATTTAGTTTATTCCATATGTTGCATTTCCTGAGGAAATTACAATTACTATTCTTTGGTTTTTATTCTCAAAGAAAATTACTGCAGTTGTTATATTATATGTCTTGGTTGTATTTGCTTATAGAGTTTTTGAACCATTCTTAGTTCATTCATTATATAAATTGTCTTGTTCTGCTGCAAATCTGACAAGTTTGAAAGGAGGTATTTAGATTTGTGACAGGTAGATTGGTATGCTGTTGCCAAATGTTCAAAGTGTAATGTTTCTGTTTTCGCCTGTCAGGGCTTTAATGTAAATCATATCATACATTGCTGATTTTTCTTTAAAAGGAAGCTAGGTTTGGGGTTCCCTAGATCTGAATCATATCAGTGAGGAGAGATTTGGTGAGTTTAATTAGTTGTTGGGATTTTGCTTTTAATTGATAAGGCTAATTCACTTGTTTGTTACTATATAGGTGTGGACTGAATTTTCCTTCAATTCTTGGGCGTCGGCATGCACCGAATTTGAGAAGTTTATTAGGGTTTGCTAGGGAAGTAGAGAAGTAGAGGACCTACACTAGGTTGAATGGGGCATTCTGCAGCTGTCTGGGACTATAGAGCAGCAACTGAAATTACAAAGGACTGGAATGGGATTGATCAAATTGTGCTTCGCACTCCACGAGGTGCTTCCGCGCGGGTGAGAACTTGATGATATTTGCTTCAGTTTTAGCATTTGATGTACTCATGATTTTATCATTTATTATAACATCCAATGTCAATCCGTGACTAGGAAAACTGGGTGCATAATGATATTCTAGTATAACTTGCTAGTAACTGTTTTTGCCTGAAATTAGGTAAGCTTACATGGGGCACAGGTCACTTCATGGCGGAACGAGCAGGGGGAAGAACTTCTATTCACCAGTAGCAAGGTATGTTTTCAATTTTAATTAAAAATTAATTAATGAATTAAATTTTTCAAATGATATGTATTTGTTTACTGTTGCTGTTAATCAGGAAAATCTATGTCAACATTTCTTGATCCTGCTTTCAGAAATGAGTTCATTCTGGGCTAAACTATGTGAAAGTGTGAAGAACATTGACTGGCATAATGAATTTAATTTTCCTGAAAATGAATGAGTTTGGAGGTTGATGAATCATATAATTCTATGTTGCTCATTAATCATATCAATGCAAGAGAAACAGAAGGGAGAGTGTTCTGATTAAATATTGCACTATCTGATTCTTTTGTTAAGAGAATGGGAGGGGGTTTGTGAATAATCTTGCAGTCATTTTACATACAAATAGCAGATATGTAGTGCATTTATGCTTTTATCGTGTTTGCAAATATAGCAATAGCTGGATATAGATGTGACATTGAACCACTTGAGTTGAATACTGGTTGAGTGAAAATTCGGATGGGATATCCATTTGCTAAACGACACATGTTAATTTATAGCAACAAGAGTGCCTGGTTTTTTTGGGTACTTTGGTTCGCAGATAATGATTGGGTAGGAAGATAGCATTTTTAACCAATTTTACTTTGTAAAGAGGCAAACAATCACAACTTACCCTTTTGCCTTATTTTTAATTGATTGTAGGCGATTTTCAAGGCTCCAAAAGCAATACGAGGAGGAATTCCTATATGTTTTCCACAGGTATGTTAGATTACTTTTTTATATGTTCATTTTCAATGAATCGTTATGCGCATAAATCACGCTTTATAAGATAAATTTGTTGTAACAGTTTGGAAACTGTGGATCACTGGAGCTGCATGGATTTGCAAGAAATAGAATGTGGGCAATCGATGATAATCCTCCTCCCCTGCCTGCAAATGATTCCAGTCGGAAATCCTTTGTTGACTTGATACTGAAATCATCTGAAGAGGATATGAAGTGCTGGCCTCATAGGTATGAACTTGAATGACATAAGACAATAGCTTGTGAATTATGATTCACATAGTATGATAGTATCACAGGGATATTCTTTTTGAGCTATAGTGAATTCCAAGCAGTAGTAAGTTAATAGTTTTCTAATTGTTCCAGTTTTGAGTTCCGTCTTCGGGTGTCGCTTACAACAGATGGCGACCTGAATTTGATATCAAGAGTTAGGAATATAAATGGCAAGCCATTTAGTTTCTCATTCGCTTATCACACATACTTATTGGTCTCAGACATTAGGTATGGATCATTCTTACTCACTTTTAGAGGATATGCAAAGATTTCCCAACATTTTTTCTTTTATGATATAACACCAAATTGAAATGGATTAGAGGATAAAATCAAACCAGATTACATAAATTACAGCAACCTGTTGATGTGCCCGAGTTTCAGAAACTCCTACAGATTATCTCTGTCCAACAAACTACCAAACACAATGTAACTAACTGTTTCATAACTCTACCGCACCAATACAAGCAAACGTATATAATTGTTCCCAGCTGGAACTGCCACATGGCAATCATTAGAACTGTGGTTATTATAATACATAATTATTGGTAGTTTCTAATTCTAATAGAAAACTAAAATAAAACGACTAAAGTGGAATATGTTATTTTTCTACCACATACTGATAATACATGCAATGCTGTTCCTTATTTCTAAGTTCTAACCATAACTACCAACATCAACATGACAGTTTATGTTATACATATATTTAAATATCTAATAATGTATAACTGCACACTACAATAACAACACATTGGAGACAAAAATTTGGTTTATTGACCTGACACGTATTTTCTGCTATATTTTTATACATTGGATGGATTGTTCAGTGAAGGCTTTAAATTGTGGATTTTGGTATGGGGATAATTTATTTAAATCTTTTTATAATTGAGGTATAATTATATGCATATTGTTAGACTTTATCCCTCATTTGATTGCTTTAGAACAAGGAATTTTGTTTAAGATTGGTAGCTAGAACTCACATTTACCACATTGAATAGTGAGATAAGGATTGAAGGTCTGGAGACTCTCGATTACCTGGACAACCTTTTCCAAAAGGAACGATTTACAGAACAAGGAGATGCTATAACATTTGAATCTGAGGTAAATCCTCTGGGTTATATTTATGTTTTCAACATATGCAGATTTAGAATTCCATGATGCAATTTAAGCTTCTTCTGCTTCAGGTTTGTCAATTACACATTGAATTTGCTGAAGTTTTTAGGTTTTGATTTTGGCTTGTCTTTCCTTTATGGCAGATGGATCGAGTTTATCTTAGCTCTCCAAATGTAATCGCGGTGCTAGATCATGAGAGGAAGCGGACATTTGTTATTAGAAAGGAAGGTCTCCCTGATGTTGGTATGCTATTTAGGATGTGAAAGTTGTTCTGGTGTTTGGTCTTAGAGTGTTTTATGTTTCCGTTTTATGTTTTTACTTTCAATTCCAAAACTATTATCTTATTTTTATTTTCAAAAGTTTGTATAGTTGTTTTTGTTGTTTTCTATGCAAACTTTTACAAACAAGAGACAAGGTTTTTGAGGTTTTAATTTGTTATATGAAGTATGAGGAGCTCTTTCCATAAGCAGTTTTATTTTGTTTTCATGCAGCTGTGTGGAATCCATGGGAGAAAAAATCAAAATCGATGGTGGATTTTGGCGATGAGGAGTATAAACAGATGCTTTGTGTTGATGGGGCGGTGATAGAGAAGCCGGTGAGCTTGAAGCCAGGAGAGGAATGGACGGGGCGGTTGCGGCTCTCCGTAGTTCCATCAAGTTTTTGCAGTGAGCGTCTAGGGTTGGAGACAAGTGGGTTTTGAGGAACTGTACAAAATGTTATGATCATTTTATGGTACATTAAGCAATGTAGCATTTTAAGTTGTACAACTAGGTTGTTTTCTGTTGTGATCTTAGGCTAGAAATAGTGTTCTTAGAAAAGCCTATGTTTTTGTGAGGATGGCTATCGCATTTAAATAATTTGTCTGTGGAGTTTCGGAGGTAATGCCTGTACTTGCATTGCATGGATAAATTTCCCACCTTAGAGAAAGTCTGAACCCTCATTTGTGTGCATATCTTGTGCAAGTAGTCAAATATTATAAAATTATATGGTTTGCTCCTGCAGTGGATAATGGATCTCCTTCTGCAAGTGTTACGTTTTTATTTCGAATGAAAACAGTGTCTGGTAACCAATTTACCTATTCGGTAGTAAGTGTTACATAATTTTAATATAATTACTTAATTTAAGATATTGATCTAACTATTTTGAAAGCTTTTTTTTTTATTTTATAGCAGAGAAGTAAAACAAACAGTAAAAAACTAGTCAAAGTTTATAAGCCAACAATTGAAACCTTGTAAGAAATATTGGAAAATTGTAATTCGGTGAAGTAATCATTTTTTTATTAATTGGTGAAGTAATCATTAAATATAAAATAGTGTAAAAAGGTGTATTTATTTAATTTTTTCGTTTTGCATATAAAAATATAATTGTGCTTTTTATTAATTTTAAAATTATCCTTTTTAGAAAAATCAAATATTTCATTAAAAAATTAAAATACTGTAATAATTAAGATAAAACAAATGTTAAGAGCAGTGAATAAGAAAAACGGATAGTTTTTTTTTTCTGTTGAAAAATTGGCGATTTAGGGTGAGATTATAGAAAAATTAAAGTTTCTTTCCTTCTAAACACAGTTTTATGGAACCATCATATTCTTCAAAAGAAATGAGAAAAATAATTTATCGATATTATTTGTGTACTTTCTTATTACGAGTTTACATTAATTAATATTTGAAAATTTTATTAGCTTTTATGGATAAGTTATCCAGATTTTATCTTTTATATATTTTTATTAAATCTATTCTGAAACTTTGACTACCCTGGACGTTAATAAGGGATTTTTTTTATAAAAAAAATGTGCTTATAAATCATTAACCAACAAGTTCTTCCTATTGATAGGATTTGATTATAAAATTAAAACTTCGTATGGATCGTATGATTATGAAATTAGATAATCAGATATTTTGTTATAAAATAAATTATAAAGTGTAGCCCGAAAATTAGTAAAAGTAATACGGATAAGATGACATAAAAATGATTAATCTTTGAATTTTTGAAGTGATTTAAATAATTCATTTTCCATTAAATTTGACTAATTCCGTTTACAAATCTTGAAGTGTTCTTGATTTCTTCTCTTATTTTTTCTTTTCTTCTTTCACTTCCTCTTTTTTTTCCCTCATCCATTTCCCTCCCCTTCTCAATCATCATCGCTTCTTTCAACAAATTGGATATCTTCAAATTTTGTGTTTTCCTTTAACCAGGAACTTGAAACTTTATAGATTTGATTCTAAATAAAATTTGAAACTTTATACCAATATGACTGTTCAATAAAGATTTGGTTGACGAGAACAAAAAATGGTTGCATTTGTGGTGGACACACCTCACTTTGCAACCATGCTGCCCTTGATATTGAAACAAACTTGGATGGGTTGTTATCAAAGAGAGAATCAAAATAAATGAGGATGGGAAGAAACTGAAGAAGAATAAATTAAAGAGTAGAAAAAGAACACGTCACACTGCTAACTGTAATGCTGGTTAAATCTAATGAAAAATTACTTATTTAAATCACTTTAAATGGCTTTATATTAATCAGATAAAAAAATAAAAAGTGAAGTTGTAAAAATAAAAAAATCTAATAGTTAATATTAATTTTTTTAATCATTCATGATAATTAAAATTCCATTGAATCGTTAGATTTTTTTCCCGTTAGTCAAAATACAAACAACCACTGATAATTAAAAAGAAGTTTGAGCTTTAACGTTAAAGAACCAAGAACAATTAAAAAATGTAGATGATTATTGAAAGTATACATTTAGTGCTTATAGCTTCTAACTTTTTTTAAGAACTAATTACTTTTTAAAAATTACTAAAGTAATTTAATAAACACAAAAAGAACCTCATCTTTTCAAAAGCTATAAATTTCTATATTAATTCTTTAGCTATCATTTTAACTTTTATTTTTTTAAAATAATATATCTTTTATCATTTTTACCTTTATATTATGTCATTTAACATCATTTAAATATAATTTAAGATAATTTTAACAAACAGTTCTATTTACCCACAAAACTATAAGCTATAAACTACCCGAAAAGTAACAAGTTATAAACTCATTTTACCAATCGAAACTAAAAAGAAGACGATTCTTTTGTCGCGTGTAGAGATCTAACTAACGTCCATTTAAGCACACTCAACAACATGCTACATGATTTCTGTTCTAGCTTACAAACATGAAATCTCCCTTGTCGAAGTGTCAGATTATGTTGCAACTCACATGGGTAGTGATTTCAGGGGATTTGTGGTATACGATGGACATGTTCTCAAAATAGTTCTTTCTGATATTTGTTACTTCAGTTAACAAGCTGGTTGTGAACAAATTCTAGTCACCTCTACATTTCCCACTTCACAGTGAATACGGTAGAATTGTAATCCAAAATGGGAAAACACGCTGAAACAAGACCATTAGCAATAATAAATGAATAATCGGAATACACAACCAATTGCAAGAATAAACCAACCAACATAAAATGGGAGAAAAAAGGGAAACATTACTTTGTGCTGTAAATCTATACACCCCGTCGATACTCAAGTTGCTTTGTGTTCTCCAGTAAAACCTGCCAAATAATAAAGAATCGGGATTGAGGCTTATACATATAACGAATGTAAACCATGTTTTCACTTCCACCAAGATAATCAAACAAATGATGGGAGAATGGGAAATTCTTACTTCTCGAATGTACTTTGCTATTGCTTTGCAGCCTTCAATTGCCAGTTGCATTACATTTTCCAAAATGTCAATTGGTAGTTTAGAATCCATCTACAGTCAGTAACAAAAGAAATCAGTAGTGCAAATAAAAAATTGAAGTCTTACCGTCCAAAAATCAAGTGAAAGCCTGCACTCTAACTCAACCCAATGTCATCATATCAAAAGGGAGATTATCAATTCTATATTATGGAATATGGCAGTCAGAGAGTACTAGAAAACATTTAAAAGAAATAAACTGGAGTACAAAAGAAATGCATTACACGCCATAATAATAATGATACAGTGGTAAACTTCTTATTAAGATCTTTAAGGTTGAAGGTTCTCAATTTCAATCAGCCTTTGTATATAGCTCATGTTCAAAACAGATCCAACTTTGTAATATCAATCTATATGAGGAGTGCTAGTAGTACACTTTTAGATGCCCTTTTCATTATTGGATGAAATTCAAAGAGCCTCACCCCCTCACTATATGATGAAGGTCCTCATCTTTATTTTGTAGATAAAACATGAATTTGGCTCAATAACAGTGAGTTGAAAATAGTATATCAAGTATTGCTAGTACTCCTTATGAATCTGAAGTCGAAGAACTAACAAAAGATGTGCAACTAAGAAAATAAAAGTCGTTATACGGGAATCTCCAAATCAATAGTTGATAAGTACATTAAAGAAGGTTATAATTCACTAACATTGATACCAACCAAAGATGTCCAACATCCACCAAACAGTATAAAAGGCTCAAATCACTCTATCAAGAACCTTCGTCAAAAGCAAAATGGAAGTCCAGGTCAAAACATTCAGAATCTTCTAATTTGGCTTCACTAAGATGCATTTTAATTTTAACAGGCAAATGCGGAGTTATAGCTGTTGATTGAAACACCAACAATTAATATCGTGAAGGTAAACAAACTATGTAGTTGCTAAACCAAGTGCATGCTATGATTAGCCCTAGAGCCAAAAAACACTATTCTGATTGTTACCTGGGTATTTATCTTAAAAAAAAAAAAAGGAATCAGTGAATTACTGATATGACACCAGACACAAATACAATGCAACAAGGACTCGGGATACAACAAGTTGTGAATATCATACAATAACACCACTATAAAAAATGTAGAAAATTAATTGAAAATTAACATAAAAAAATTATTTCACTTGAGAATTGACATCTTATAGAGCACAACACAAGAAAATGCTAACATGTACCTAATTCTAACATTCCAATTTGTGTTTGCAGAGAAATTCTTTTAGAAAAAGTAAAAAATTATAAAAATGTAAGTGTTTGAAGTGTTGATCCGGTGCTCTAACATGATTACATATCCCGACATGCAGTTACAACATGACATGACTACTATTTAACAGTGATCGTGCCTCCTAATAGTCCCAAAGAATAAGTGCTTTCTGACATGCGCCTACTCCTTGACTTCACTAACAAGGTATATAATATAACTCAGTGCTTGTCCCTCCAAAGTACAACCATCACTTTAAATGAGCCAAACCCAAAATCCTGAGTCTAATGATGAGGACAATTTTGGAACGAGGAAGGGGAGTTACAACTTCAAAACCAACAAGTCTGTGCAAGTACAGTCACAGTGAGCGGGAGAAAGAGTTGAAAGAGGACGGATCCCAAGGGCTTAAGGAATGTACAAACTTTCACAATATGCAAGAAGCGACACACTCCATAACCAAGGACCAGGAATCCAATAGAGCATAAACAAATTCCTTTTTCCAGAATAAATTTACTTTTGTTGACTACAAAAGAAATACAGAGAAAACAATAAGAAACGAAAATTAACCTGAAGAAGTGTCACTTTATCCAACTTGGGCAGAATTCCTAGAGTTACATCAGGACCTCCAGCACTGTCTTCTACATAGTTCAAATCTGTCCATATTCAATCAGCAACTTCCAATAATTAAGACAACACAACCCAGGCATTGCTAAATCAAAATTGACAGAAACAAAAGAAGACACACCACCCTTGTATTTAAGCAGTTAAAATTTCTTCTGAAAACAAATGCGCACACACACACACACACACACACACACATATATATATATATATGTAGTATATGTATATGTATATGTATATGTATATAAATATATATATATATATATATACCCAGCAAAGGAGTGGTATTAAGGTATCCAGCACTGCAGGAAGTTACAAGATCACACATAGGGATCCCTGCATCAGCAAGGGCTAAAGTTGCAGCATTTATACAAGCAGATCTAGTTCCTGTGCAAGGCATGTAAAGAACAGAAGTTATATAAAAGTACAGAGATATGTTTTCATATTGCAAAAAATTAATAGGAGACATACTATTAAAAGAGCAGAAGACATAAAAAAAAATGATAATGTGAGGAGAGGATGATCTCAAGATCCCTTTATCTGATCTTAGTTACCTCCATCTGCTTGGAGAACTTGAACATAAATATCAATCTGCAAATTAGATAACTAAATCATTAGGAATAGAAAATACCCAATTTACATTAATACAAAATATGTTCCAAAGCTTGGTGTAATGGAACCTGAGAGCGAGGCATTAAATGTGTCAATATGCATGCTTCCATGGTTTGCCGAATAACCAGAGAAATTTCAGTTGATCTCCTGTAGCAATAGAAAACTTACATCATATGAAGAAGTAAAAAACAAAAGGGTATAAAATTGACAACTAAATTAACATACTCTGAATGAGGAACAAAACAAGATAAATTTTTTGTCCACAAACATTGATGGCTAACCCATTCAGAACTAAATGCAAATTTTGATTGAAAAAAAAAATATTCATAAAAATTAAAGCACAAAAGACACTATACAAACGAACATGTGGGCAGTAATGGTGCTTAAGATTTTACTTTTCACTGCTCTAGGATACATAGTTCATTGCTGAGCATGTAATTATCAAATCCAAATAGAGGTTTGGACAAGCTAACACCAAAAATATCATAGTAGGTTAGCAAATAGCAAGATAACCATTATACTGAAGTTTAAAGCCTAAACACAATCACCACTGTTGTAGTTTAATTCCTTCTTCTGTAAGAAGATGAAAAGATGTTCTTTCTCATGTAAAGTCTAAAGAAGGGGAAAGAAAAACAGATACCACTTTTGTTTTTATAGTTAATTCCTACTTTTTGTAGGAAAAAAGAAAGTCCTATTCAAAATTACAAACTATTCTCTATATTGATTATATTCAAGCAATATTATTCACTCTCATCCTATTAGTTCACACTCCATCAATATTATTTCAAATTTTAAATAAGTATAACTGTATAGCTATATTAGCTATATCAAAAATCATGCAAAAGATTAGGAAGTTAAACAAGTAAATAAGTAAAACCTGTCGCCCTTAGATTTCCGCATGCGATCTCCAGTGCTAAAATTAGCCATGCTATACTCACACCGAACCTATAGACATGCAAAGCAGATAAAACAGAAATTAATTTCTCATGACGATGAACAAGGAGTATAAATATAGTAAAAAATACAACCAATATATGATAACTTGAAAGAAAAACTACCAGAGCCTGGGAAGATATCTGTTGGCTCCTATTTTGCAACTGAAATGCATAGAAACTACTTAAGAAATACAGCAATTCATCTAAAGTTCAAATGTAACTTCGAAGCTTTTCTAAACATTTAAGCTGATTAACCCCTTAAAAAGGATATTTATCCATCTTCCAGTTACATGGATAACTATGCATAAGAAAAGTAAATAATTAAACAGTACCTCTCTAGGGCCATAAACAGCGGCAATCACTTTGGTATTACCCATCTCAAAAACGGCAGAACTGGTTTCAAAATGAAAGAACATAATTAACAAACAAATGCTTTAAATGAACACAACTTAATTAATTTATTTGAAAAATGCTTTAAAAGTTTGACATGCAAGAATCAATTAATCCCATAAACTAAAATTCATTTACCCATCTGCTTTGGATACAGCACCGATCTCTGCACGAATTTGTCGCATCTAGGACAACATATAGAGAGAATAGAAATGGTAAGGACAGAGCTCAGAAGAGAAAGAAACAAAATCATGAATTTGTCTTCTCTAAAGCAAGGTAAGTGCACTTCAGAGAATGAACTGCAATTACAACCATAGTTGAAATTTTAACAAGTTCATAATCAATGGCTATAAGCATGCATGTATGAAAATATTAAAATAGAATGAAAGCAGTACCTCCATTGGTCGGCGACCATCCAAACGAAGTCCTTCTGGGCTAACAAACTCCATCCTCAGTCACCGATGGCGTGGGCGGTGGTGACGGAGGGGCAGCGCCAGGAACGGAATCGACGGAGGAACGGGCAAGACCGACTCAGGTCACTCGGCGGCTGTATGGTGTGAGGTAAGGGAACTAATATTGAATTAATGTTGTTTTCAGGGTTTCACTTTTTTAGGTTATTAATTATTAATTATTAATTATTATAATATTTTTATTTAAAATAATAATTAAAAATTTATATATAATATACCTGGCTATTTAATAGTGTTGGAAAAATAACTAAATGCTTCTTCTGTTGTGTGTCTGGTATAAAATCTATTCCATTGAAAGGGTACGAGTGTTTTTATAATCAGTTGTAATAATAAGATTGAACTTCATGTTATTTAAAACAAATAAATTTTTATTAAACTAATAAATCTTTTTTATTGGCTCAACCTAATTTGATTAGCGTAATGACCATTGCTGTGCCACCAAACAGGCATCAAATATCATTTTAGAGTGTAAACAATATTAAAATCAAATAATCTGAAAAAAAAAATAATGAAAATCACATAAAAACAAAAAGAATTAGAAGGAAAATTATGCACTTTTATTCATTAACCATTAAGCCCCTTGTATAGGCATACATAAGATAAGAAACAAACCAAAAAGAATAGCAACCGACTCTTTAAACTGATTCTTAAAATTAAACAAAATGGATAAAGTAGACTAATAGTCCGTAACAGCTACAAACAAATACTATCAGAAATCAGAAAAACAATTTGACTAGTTCAACATACTCTCCTTTAAACTAAAAGTTTGCAAATATTCAATTTAATTAGATTCATCAAGTGTGCAGATCCCGAACATGCTCCTTAGCTTTTGAAAGGTAGGCAATTCCAAAGGTTAGGTCATTATATAAGCAATATATTCCTCACTTTTGCAATAGGTAAGATGAATTATTCCTTCATTTGTTAGATTCCTAAGGAAGTGAAATCTCAAAGTAGATGAGAGTTGGTCATAGCTGTTTGGAATGAATTTCTTCAATAATATTTCTTAGTCAAATGTTTCGTAACCTCGTGTTGAAATTGCTATAAACTCTGATTTTGTTGTGGATAAAGTAACAATAGGCTGCTTTCATGATGACCAAGAAATAGTTGTTGTCCCATTATAAAAACATAATTGGATGTGTTTTTCCTGTCATATAGATCCCCTACATTTAAATTTGATTTTTCTCCTTTCATATATAGTATGTCAAAGTCATTGGTGCGACACACATCCAAAAATTCTTTTGGTTGCCATGAGATGCATCTCAGTCGGGCATGCCACGTATCTATTAACAAGACTAATAGAATACATTATGTTTGGTCTTATTGCAGTTAAATACATCAAATTGCCCATAATTTGCTTGAATAATATGTTATCCATCGGCTTCCCTTTAAAGCAAAATGAAAAAAGGTGGAGGAAAAAGAAAGGGTTTGCTACCTGAAATAGACGAGCTCAAAAGATTTTTTATAAGAACAGAATGTAGTAGATTCAAGCAGGACGAAAGGTTCGATAAAGAAGACTCTAACTTATGAAGGATTCTCTCTACACTTCAACAGAGTTTTAATATGATAATTCAAGCGTGTTCTGTGGCGTTTCTGGCTCCACCACTTATAGCCGTGGCTGGGGGCAATAATACGGTGTCGTTTTCGTTCAAATGATATGGGTCGAGTCTCTTCAATTTCCAACACATATTGTTCAAAAGTAACTGCCAAAACAATGAAAGAAGTATAACCACCATGCATGATTGAGAGTAATTGTCCCATCATTGACACAACCCACAATGCGTGCAATGCTACATTTTAAGGGAATGAAATAAATGAACAATAGTTACGAACATGAAGGGAACAGGTAGAAAAATTTTCAAAGTTAACACTTTCCTCTTACCCACGCTTATAACCAGTGCCTCAATGGAAGTTATAGCTTATTAGAGCAACCGGCATAGTCATTTAAACGAGTCAAGGGGCAAATGATCTGGTCCTGATACCGGCCCATAGGCAACACAATACGGATATCCCGTATAGCTTGGTGTCACGACACCGACATTTCGATATCACGCATAAGGTACCTGAACTGACTCCGGTAGGAGCCATCCTTTCAATAACGGAAAGTTAGAGTTGACCTATGCATCAATGTGTTAAACAAGTAACCTACAAAGTGATTGATTAGTAGGTAAAATCGTTTGGAAACATCTCTTTCATGTGTCAGCTTTTCTACAAAGGATCAGAATAATATTGACACGGTATATAGTATATGAGGAACTTCGGGTGCAAGAAGGCTTTTCTGCTACCTCCAGGTATAAATACTCATGCATCAATGTAACAAAGGTAAAGCATTCTCTCTAGAACTTACGCAATATTCACTGACTTGAGCATCAGAGTTTCCTTGTAGGGAACACCTATTTTTGCTATAATAACGGATCCCTATTGGACAAGTGTAAAATCTAAGCTTATAAACATCACTAACGACAGTCCCGAGACTGGCCCTAGCACCTTGACTCATACTAGTTCAACACGCATGATGTAGAGTGCTTTAAATGTCATAAATTTAGTATGTTAAGGTTCTATCTTAAAACTAATTGTCAATAGGAAGAGTAGTTTTAGTATGTATTTAAATCATACCACATATTATAAGATAGACGATATGGGACTTCTAATCTAACATGATTAAATTCAAATAATCATGTTATTTAAGATCAATAGGTTAATTTAGAAAAAGTGATGATGCAACAGTAACACCTTGTCAATAAAACTTTCTCATAGAGACATTTGACATCTAGAGTAAGTCTAAAAAAAGGTTAAAACACCTTTTTAACCCTCTTAAAGTTTACGGTTTTGAAAAAAGCTCCTATTAAAAAACCTTACGATTTTGCCCCTAATAAAATTTTTAGGTTTGCAAAAACAAGAAACGTTTGCCTTTACTATTAACTGATGAGGTGGCTAACGTCTGTGTCACCTCATCACTGACACCTTTGACATGATGTGGCTATACTTTGTTAAAAGTTGATTTGATTAATTAAATTAGGGATTAGTTTAATTAATTTATAATTAATGTAATTAAATTTTTTAACCCAAAATGTGCATTTTGAATCTTTGTGAAAGTTTCCCTCTCCCTCGTATTCTTGTCCTCTGTTTGTGTCTTTGCGGAAGTCTCCCACTCCCTTGTGTACTCGTTAGTGTTACTATCATACAAAGTGGAAAGTTGTGTGGCTATGGAAGCTCGTGTGGGACCTGAACACAACTAAAAAGAGGATGTCGTGTGGGTCAGTATTTCAAGTATCCAGGTACGTATTTTAATTTGAATGTTGTAGCGGTGTGGAACCCTAGTATCATAAATTTGTTAGGAATCTATGTGCGAATGGGTTTTGGGTGTGGGAGGACCACGTGTTTGTTGGTGTATGCACTATGAGCTTTTATGCTTCTTCATTTGTATCATTTTTCTACTTATCAATAGAATAAATATTTCAGTTTCAAATTGTTTTAAAACATATTTATCCTTGAAGTAATAGGTCATATAAAAATTATTCCTAAAATGTCCCTAGTCAAGTATTTACATGGGGACATGTAAATACACTGAGACTAGTGTGTGAGTGTACTGATGACCTGATCTCACAGATCATAGATATAGATGATATCGAGTCTTCACACAGGTACACATTAAGAGTAATGATGTACTGGACAGACCCACCATGAGAACGTTGCATGGATCGTTACATGATTGTCATAAACGATTCTCAATGTGATAATGGTATATGTAGTCCTTCGACCTGAAGTCACTACGATTCCTACATGAGGAGTTTATTGTTTTAATACAATTAAACGTCTTCTGTAACAAGAGGACTATAAAGGTTGTGATTAGGCAATGAACAAATTATGCAGAGGGATGTGAGTGATGTAGATGGGATTTGTCTCTCCTATGTGACAGGAGTGATATCCATAGGCCACTTGATGGAGTAAGACTAAGAAAACGCATGGCCATGCTAGAAAGAATAAATATTAGATATTTATTCGGATCCAGTCTACTCCGGTATCAAGTAAAATAAATTGGGCCGTACAAGGATGACGCGACCATGCCTTGGGCCCAATTAGGATATCGTGACAAAAGGAATAAACATATTAAATAATTATCACTTATAGGTTATGTTGATAATATTCGGACATAATGATGCATTGCTAGATGCCGCTCTTATTTTATATTAATAATAAAATAGTTTATTATTAATATGACCGGGTATTTTACCTATAGGGTCACACACATAGAGTAAGCCCATCAGAAAATGTTGTCTTATTTTAGTTGGACTAAAATAAAGCTATTGGGCCTAACTCATTTGGAATGAGTAAGGAGCCCACTTTTAGAGAGAACAAATTAGGTCAAACCTAAGCCTATAAATAGAGCATAAGATGCTCATAGGCCGTTCACTCAAGTGAGACACAAATTCGTAAAAGTTGCAAGAGCTACACGCCGTCAAACTAGCAGTTGGCAAGTGTTGCGATTCTGGTGGGAGTGCTCGTGTGGACTCCTAAAGGACGAGGCTACGACTACTTCGGAGTTCTTCAAGAGGTAATCCAAAATGAATTTCGAAATTGTTTTTGTGCTTTGAAACACGGAACCTTGCAAATCCTATGGAATCCCTTTTATTTTTCCGCTGCTCATGCTTAGGGATTTCCTAACAGTGTTTGTTGTCTTTTGTGGGTTTAGGGTTTAATTTTTGTTGTGCATATTCAATGTAGGCAGTAGCTTTGTTGTAATACACCGTAATAGGGCTTTTGATGAGTGTCGCTGCTTTACTGATTGTAATTTGTTTAGGGTTGAATTTTACTGTTTGTAATATGATGAGTGTTACTGCTTTATTGATTATAATTTGTTTTGGGTTTTATTTTACCATTTGTAATATGATGAGTGTTATTGCTTTCCTGATTTTAATTTGTTTAGGTATGAGTGTTACTGTTGTTATACACCATAAGGGGAAATTTGATGAGGGGCCACCAATGTTGTACATCGATAAAGACATAGAAGCCATTCACAATATAGACTTGGATAAATGGTCTTTTTTGATTATGGGGACATTAATGACAGGTATGACACTGATGAGATGTATATAGATGTTGAGACAGATGAGGATATTGGTGGAGTTCAACATGAGGCATTTGATGAAGACAAAATGAGGGATAAGTATTAGTTTAAGGTAGGTATGGTGTTTCAGAGTATAAGTCAATTTAGGCAAACCATCGAGGAGTAAGGTAAAGAAGAAAGGTTTGTTAAAAATGAACCTGAATGGTGTCGTATGCATTGTATGAACAAAAATTGTGGGTGGATGGCATATGGGAGCAAGGTGGGGAGGACGAATGTCATTATGTTGAAGAAATTTGGACCTGAACACAGTTGTCCCAAAGTTTTTAAGAACAAAAATCAGAATTCAAAATGGGTTGCTAAGCTTCTTTTAAAGCATTTAAGGGCAAATCCCAAAATTACAGTTTGAGATTATTGAGATTTTCAAATCTATGTATGTTGTACAATTGTCTAGGTGGTCTGCCTATAATGGGAGGAAACTTGCACGTGAGATTTTGGATGGTGAGGGTAGTAAGCAGTACAACCTATTGTGGAGTTATAGTGCTGAGTTAAAGCGTGTGTCAAATGGTAACAGGTGTAAGTTATAGTTGGAAAACCCAGATGGAGATCTACAACCTCGTTTTGGTTCATTTTACATGTGCTTAGATGTATGCAAACAAGGTTTCTTGAAAGGATGCAAACCCTTTATTGGAGTGGATGAGTGTCATTTGAAAAACAAGTATGGAGGATAGCTTCTAACAACAGTTGGAAGGGATATGAATAACCAATACTTTCCATTAGCAGTGGCAGTGGTTGAGGTTGAAAACAAACAAAGCTGGAGATGGTTTTTGAGTATTTTGTTTAAGGATATTGGTGATGTAAGGAGCAAGAGATATGTGTTTATTTCTGACCAACAAAAGGTAGTGCTTGACTTCTTTTGTCTTTTCTTACTAATCCAATAAAGTAGTTATCTTAAATTACTTGTGTTTTTTGTGCTTGCAAGGTCTGTTGCAGGTTTTTGATAAGTTGTTGGATGGTACTGAGCACAGGTATTGTGTCAGGCACCTGTACACAAACCTGAAGAAGAGATATAGTGGAGGTGCCCTACTGAAGCATCTCATGTTGGGTGCAAGTAAAGCCACATTTGTCTAAGGATGGGAGGCCAAAATGCAACAAATAAAGGAGGTGGATGAAAGGGCTATGAGTGGCTAATGGCAATTCCAACCAAGGCTTGGTGCAGGCATGATTTTTCCTATTACCCTACTTGTGATGTGATTATGAACAACAATTGTGAAGCTTTTAACTCAGTGATATTATCTTTTAGGGATAAGCTAATAATCACAATGCTAGAGTGGATAAAGCAGTATTTGTTAGGTAGGTTTGCCAAACTTAGAACCAAGATATGGACAATTAAGGGGGACATTATGCCAAGACCACATAGGAGGCTGTTAAGAGAAGTCAATTTTAGTGGGGAATGGATTCCTGTTTGGGCAGGGGAAATGCTATTTGAATTGAAACACACTAACCCTGATTACAAGTTTATTATTGATTTGGCAGAAAAAACCTGTAGCTATAATTGGTGGGAATTGAATGGCATTCCATGCAGACATGCAATCTCTGCTATTAAATATAGAGGTGACAATCCAGAGGAGTTTGTGTCACCATGGTACTCCAAAACAGCACATGCAAGGTGTTATAATGGTATTATCCAACCAATAAATGGACCTACACTATGGCCACATATTGATACACCAGAGGTCCTCCCTCCCTTGTACAAGAGGGGTCCTGGAAGACCCAAGAAGCTTAGGAGGAGAGACCCCTATGAATAAGACAACCCCTCTAAATGCCTAAGATTTGCAGACTAGTACCATTGCATAAACTGTGATGGTACTGGTCATAACAGAACAACATGCCCAAACCCCCTATTACAAAGGTAACATTATGTCAATGTTGATATGCTATTTTCCTACCCCTGCACCTGTTGTATTTAATGTTCCATAATTATTTCAAAATGCACATGCACCTGATGCACCTGCACATGACAATCCTGTTGAGTCTGAGATACGTGGTTACACTGACGCACCTGCTGATACTGATGCTACCAACACTGAGAGTAATGCACATGCAACAACATCAAGGAGGGGCAGACCCATAAGTAGAGGAAGAGGAATATGAGGAAGAAGGGAAGGGGAAGGGGAATTTAGAGTGTAACACAACAAGATACCACAACTGAGCCCCGTGATTTTCCAGGAACCCAGCAAAGTGTTAACATTTGAATGTATATTTATTATGATGTACTTGTTAGGAACCTGACCAACAGGTCCTTATATTATGTGTATTTGTTTTGATGTAATGTATTTGTTTGGAACATGACCAATAGGTCCATCTACGCTAATGCAAAGGTCCTTATGTTACTTCTGATGTTGATTTAATCATGTTAATTTAATCATGTTGAGGTTTCATTTAACAATTGTGTGCAATGTTTGTTGATTCTAAACCATAAATATTGAATGACATTACAAAATTTGTTGATTCTGAACCATAAATATTGAATGGCGTTACAAAATTTGTTGACTTTAAACCACAACACCATAACAGGGGCTAAACCATAAATGAAACAGGGGATAAACCCTACATAAAAAGGGGCTAAACCATAAACCCTGCACAAAACATGGGTTAAACCTTGAACCCTTAACATTATAGGGTTTTTTTTCTAAACACTATTTAATATAAAGTTTCTCTTACAAAAACATCAACACCCAGTTTTTAACCCTAACACCCAATACCCCATGCCCACATTCTCCATTGACCTACTTCTCCTTAATGCTTGGTTGCTAGATATAACATCATCATCATCGACGTAATGGCCCAGGAAACAATTGTACCGTAACCAACGTTGAAATTTTGTTCTTCTCAGCCACCAACTTAGATTTCATTTTTGCATTCTTAATCTAAAATTCCTCACACATCTTCTCCAGATCCCACTTGCAGGTACAACCCTCACTCCCTTCAACCTCATCAGTAGAAGCCCACTTGAAAAACCCACAATCACCATTGCTTTGAGATAATAAAATACAAACCATAAAAACCCCAACTATGAAAACGATGGCACAACAAATTCTTCCACTTACCAAAAAAAATGGACACCTCCAAAAGGCTCTTCCATTGTTCTTCTTTGTTTTTGAAACAAGGAGCACAAGGTGCTCCCCATACCTACACCTAACATGTTGAATCTCCATGGATGAGGAAGACGCGGTTGAGACATTTGATTTACCCATCTTTTTTTGCATTCTGGTTGAGAAGTTCAGAGGTTGAAGACAACTAGTATTAACGTGTTCCCACATAGGTTAATTAGGGTTTGTTAATTTGGGGAACATTACAAATTTCCATCCCGAGCCACCTTGATATACGTGCAATAAATTAATAATTTCATGTCAAAGGCGTCAGTGATGAGGTGACACAAACGTTAACAACCTCATCAGTTAATAGTAAAGACAAACGTTTTCTTGTTTTCGTAAACCTAAAAAATTTATAAAGGGCAAAATCGCAGGATTTTTTTAATAGGGTTTTTTTTTTCAGAACCCTAAACTTTAAAAGAGTTAAAAATGTTGTAAAAAAATATTATGAATTTGCCCACGACAACTTAACGGTTGGAGGGGAATACAAACAACGAATTATGAAGACAAGTGTCCAATAATGCCTACAGCTAGAAAAAAGAAAAACAGCCCGAAAATGCAACTTCGAAATGCACTGCTGTTGCAAATTTTTGTGATCCCATTTCTCTATGTATCCACACTATCACAACACCTCTTATTCTACATGGTTGTTACACTACATGCACTCTATCCAAACCAAACAATTTTTTCATTTTCACTCTAAATCAACTTAATAAAATTCCTTCCTTTCAAATTTAGTCAATCCAAACCAAACGTTAGTTTTAGATTTCTACTCTTCAGGACTTAAGGCATTCTTATATTATTATTTTACTTATATCATAATATTTTTATAATTTTTCAATTAAAAACATTATATTATTACATTGTAAATAAAAATAAATATATATGTAATATACCATATCAACTAAACCGTTGGGTGTGTTAAAAATTATAGGCTTTTAAAAACATATGATTTGACTTATTTGGTTAAATATGTGTCTTTTCACTCCATGAGCCAAACATACACAATCTTAAACGGGCTAAACCACAGACTTTGATAAATGACCTTGACCTATGTTAAAAAATCGGGTGGAACTAATTAGTTTAAGTGAATCAATCAGATGTTTAAATCGAAATTATTACAACACCGATTATTTATTGGTCAAACCAATTGATTAAATCTTACAAAACATTTACGGTAAAACTTGAATTCTAATTAAATAGGACTAATATAAAGTTAAAGTTAGTTTTTTTAAGGTAATATATATTATTTTAATATCATAAAATTAATTTAATTTTTCATAAATACATATCAATTTACTTATAATATGTCATATATTATTAAAAAAATATAATTATAATAGTTGAATCCAAGTTTGATGATTGGAGTGAGTTGTGATAGTGGAGTAGTAGTAGTAGTGTTCCCGCCAAGACATGTCAGAAAAAGCGGCGCGTGGATCTATCTATCTCTCTCTGGACTCCTTAATTTGGTGCATGTATCCAAAAACAACACATACCATACCCTTCCTTTTCATCATCTCTCTCTCTCTTTTGTCCTCTGATTCCATTCTCCAACTCAGGTAAACAAACTCCCCTGCATTCCATTCCATTTCCATTTCCATGTTTCATTATCATCTGATCCCATGAAATGAAATCCTCAATTCCAATGGAGCCGGCGCCCCAAATGACACCAATGCTACAAAAACCACCCGGTTACAGAGACCCCAACTTGCGACCACCCGTCCTCCCGCCTCCCTTCTGCCCCAAACCCAAACGCCGAGGCTGCTGCAGGCTATGCTGCTGCACCTGCTGCGTCCTCATCCTAACCCTCCTCCTCCTCCTCCTCATCGCCGGCGGCCTCTTCTCCCTCTGGTACGACCCCTCGCTGCCGGAGTTCCACCTGGCCTCCTTCCGCCTGCTCACGCTGAACGTGACGGAGAAGGCGGACGGGGCGTACCTGGCGGCGGAGACGGCGTTGAGGGTGGAGGTCAAGAACTGGAACGCGAAGATGAGGTGGCGTTTCGAGGAGAGCAGGTTGGAAGTCAGGGCGGAGAATGGGGACATTAGTCTGGGGTGGACCAATGTTGGTGGGTTCACGGTGAAAGAGAAGGAGGTGACGGAGTTGAAGTGTGGCACAAGTGTGAAGGGTGTGCCCTTAAACGAGAAGCAGAGGAGGAAGCTTATGGGTGCTTATGAGTCAAAAGCTTTGGTTCCCTCCGTTGAGCTTCGAACAAAAACCGGTGTACGGTTGCAGGGTTGGAACTCCTCTCACCTTTCCCTCACTGTCCTCTGTGGAGATCTCACCATCAGGCAACTCCAAAAGGGAGAGGTGCCCCCTTGCTCCATTGCCCTCCTTGGATGGTAATATTTCTCATTCTACAAGTGATTAACTTTTAAGGAAATTGTTTCTTTGTTTCATTATAGGAGGACATGAAAATCATTATCATTATGTGCTTGCTTTGAAAAATTTTAACTACCTATTTGCATTATAGTTTTACCTTGACTGCATTTAAACTTGAGAACTCCAGATCATTAGATAAGTTATAATGATGATTTTTTCTAATAACTGATGTAAAACTTAATAGTGATCATTTTGAATGAATGTATCTTCGAGGTTGCTGATAACCATAGTTTAAAATATTGTTGCTTACTAGACAGCCATGTTCATCACAGTTGTTTCTTTATAGTAATATGAGTATATGACTTACAGAGCTTTGTATTTAAAGAAGGAAAAAGCATTCATTTCATGGGGAGCTTACTAAGATCTGGCTCTGGTTATGTCCAACCTATTAAAGATATAAAAAAAAACATTCATGGGGAACTTATTAGCTGCGTGTGCTGCTGTTGTTACTACAAACCTATATTAGGTGGGGTGGATCGAAAGGATAACATTAACGTCATAAAGTTATGTCATGAATCCAGCACCAAAAATTAATGTGCAAAGAAATAATTGCAAATTCAAATTAATGACCAACTAACAATTTTCCCCCATGCATTGGGCATTTGCTATGGATTTTCAAATCTCAGTTACCTTTTCTAATTGGCATTGGGTAGGGAAGCCTGAATATGGCATTTGGATTTACTTAGAATGTTATTTGGAGGGAGATGAGTATATTATTAGTCTCTTAATTTAAGCATTCTAATTGAAGTTTTTGCTTTGTTTTTGATGGACCGCAGGGTCAAAATACGATGAGTTGGGGATATGTGTTCTATATATAGCAAATTGATTGATGTCCGTCCCACCATTTGAAATTGGAGGTGAAGATTTTGTGCTCATATTGTTGGCTTCTGTGTCTAAATTATTTTCCACACACTTTCTTTTTCTCTAGAAAAAAAGTAAAGGAAGAATAAAATGTAAACGAAAAATGTAATATTCTTTGCTTAGAAGAAGAAGAAAAGGGTCTCTCTTCTACAGCAGCTCAACTTGCTGCTCAGCTCTCCAAATTCTGATGTGGGATCGATGCACATAATTAAGTACATTACATGATGATGAGGTTGTGTTTGTCAAAATATTAATTAATGTGCTTTGTAGATGTTTCACTGTTTTCTTACTTTCTAATGACAAAATCACAGTCAAGATAAAAATACTTGTTCAAATGAATTATGATTAAAATATAAATAAGAATTGACATAATTAATTACCTAATTGATCTATAGTTCAACTGATTTAATGCTCGATCCAATTTTTATAATCCTAACTTCCTCCCATCCCGTATGATTATGATTAGATTAGTGGTAAGTGGTTTTTAATAGTTTATGATTTGGTTTTTTATTGAATAAAAAATGTTAAATTAGTGGTTGGACGGAAGTTGCGGTAGGTTTTGAAGGTGTAACGTATCATTCTCATTGGTTAACTTGAGTTGAGGGCCAAGGTTACCTTATGAAAGAAATGGCCAACGGTTGCGGGGAGAGGGATGTTAGGTCTGTAATTGTGTTATTATTGCAAAGTAACAATGCATTTTAAGTGCATGATATACAAAAATTCCCTACATTCAACATATTAACCTTGTCAATTGTTTGAGATTAGACCATGATAAATACTTTTTTAAATCTTATGATTATACCATAAATTATTTGCCTTTGATAGTATATGGAGAAGCATAGCACAGCATAAGCACAAGGTGCTATTTTGTTGTTCTCACTCTCAAGTTGCTATGATATTATTGAGTTGGCCTTTTGGTTATAAACAAAAATTGGTTGGGATGGCGACATCCACCCAATACATAAAGCAATGGGATTAGATAAAAATGATTGTTCAACTCATTTTCATTCCTCTTGCATGGTATTCTTATTCATATGATGTTCTTTTTAGAAAAAGAGGACAAAACTTGGAATCATCCATCAGCAGCTGCCAACCTGCTTGTCATGGCAGTTTGACCCTTTCAAAGTTAAAATTATATATGATTTTTCAAATAATAATAATAATAATAATAATAATAATTCTTTAACTCTGGAAGTAAATTTTGAATATCAAAATAGTTATTAAATTTTCTACAATTCATCTATTCAATGGAATTTTTTATTCAAAGGTGAGAATAACAAAGTTGATAATTAATTTATTAGTAGAGGGTATTTTTTCTTCTTTTTATCTCCTTGCTTACTAGATTGTCTTCTGTTTCTTAAACATTACAAACTCCCTTGTGTTTTATGAATGCACAGTAATTAAATTTCTCTATTATAAAATAAATTTGAAACTACTAATTACTTAAATTACATTAATGATATAATTTTTAGCTAAAATTAGAGGAATATAAAAGTATAGACCCTATTCCCATTAAAGATTTTAAACCAGGTTGAGTTAAACAGTGAAATAGATTTTCACATAGAAATTGGCACAGTTAAGTCTTCTCTAAAGAAAAACTTGTTTTTCAGGTTAAACTTTTCTTGAACTGACCTGATCAAATTTGAGCCTCTATTCTTAAATATAAAATTATTTTTAGATTTTTTTTCCTTTAACATAAGATTCTTTTTTAAATTTCAATGTCATTAATTATTTTCTACTCAAAATATCTCTATTAATGTATAATTTTTATTAGAATTAATATAATAATAAATGACATATATTAATTAGATTATTTATCTCTTTAATGATAATTGGGCAGTAAGTGAAGAGAGATTAAATAAAAAGAAAATAAGTAAAAAAATTTAATGATGAATAATAATCGTTTGAAAAATAATTTTAAAAATTTACTATAAATTTTAAATAAATTTAATAATTTTAACTAAATTAATCAACTTTTTAAATACGTGTGACTTAGGTAAAATAATCTTATATTTAGCGGCAAAAGCACCACCTAAGAAATTAAAATTTTGAAAATGGATCCTAATAATTTTTTAAACCCCTAAAGAAAACTGTTTGAATGATTCCCTGTCCCGTCGGGCCACTCTCCCTTAATTAATGATTGAAAAATGTTAGTCAATGTTTTTGAAAAACTGGTTAAAAATATAAAAATAAAATATAAAAATAAAATATTTTTATTTTAAAATATCATTAAAATCTATTCATTTTGATTTTTAAGAAATACTATGATTTTAGAAAAATCATTTTTCTTTCTTAATTAATAATTAAAACACTTATTAACATTAATTATTGAAATTTTACAATTATATATACAAGTTACAATTATACTTGTTTTGCAACTTTCCAATGATTATTAAGGCTGTGTTTAGTTACAAAAAATTATTCTATTTTTTTAGGAAAAGTTTTCTATTTGTTTTCTAAAATTTTCATTTCTTAGACTAACTAGAAAAATTTTGAAAACATGTTTAGATGATGTGAAAGTTTTCCATTGAAAAACTAGAAAACTAGAAAAGTTATTCAAGTACACTCAATTTTCTAGATTTTTTAAAGCATTTTTTAATTCAAATTAATTGAGATATGTTTTATATATATATATATATATATATATATATATATATATATATATTTTATTTATGACAGTATCGTATGGTATATGCATCACGTAAAAATTGTGACAAAAATTTAAATTAGTATTAAAGAGAACATTTTTTCTATTAAATTTTAACTACATGTTAACAATTTTACTAATGTTCTTGATTGTAAAGCCAAAATTTAAGCTACCTAATTGAAAAATCATAACATGTAAAAGAGAGAAAGGGAAATATTTAGATGCAAAGTAGACAATGTACAGTGTATAACATGAATGGGAAAAGTCAACATATGTAAGGACCAAGCATGATATTTCCGTGTGGCCAAATCAATGCTGCGTTTAGTTCATAAGTTTTCTTAGAAAAATAGAAAATTATTCTTAGAAAAATTTAAAAAATAAAAAAATGTTTATTTATAAATTATTTAAATTTTTTTATAGAAAAATAGAAAACTAATTTTCTATTTTTTAAGAAAATCAAAAAACTCTTTTAAAAGGTTTTCTAAGAAAAGTAAAAAAATAGAAAAGACGGTAACTAAATTACAAAATAAGTTAACTGAATTACAAGATAAAACTGATGTAACCAAATGAGAATATGAAATAAACTACTACTAATTCAAAAAGTTCTACTGCTATAAGTTTTCAAAAATTAGAAACAAAACAACTTGCACTATTCATCTAAATTAGTATTATCATCCTTAAATATTGAATTGTTTTTCTTGCAATCCTACTTAACAAAATAAATTATAAAAGGTTATACAGATCTTGTCTATATTATAAGTTGGTTATTAGCGGAAAGACCAACCCCACCATATGTGTAACATCCTAAATTAGGAATTATTTGGCATGGAAGATTAAAAGAGAAATAAAAATTAAAATAAGAGATTAATTAAAACAAATGCAAAAATTACCTATAAGTCCTTAAATCACTTAAATTAATAATCCCTTCTCTTTTTCCATTTTATTTCTCTCGTAGGCAATAGAGAGTGAAAAACTTCACTTCTTCTTTCTTCTTCTTTTTCCTTCAGCATTGCCATTCTTCTTCTTCAATCTTCTCTTGAATTCATCAAATTGAAGTGGAAACCAAGCTCTTTGTCCTTTCTTTTCACGTTGATAGCCATGGTTTAAGGGGGAAAGCTTGAATTCTTCAGATTGAGGTAAGATTGGAGAACTCACATCTTGGGTTTTGATTTAATCTTGCCTCCACCCTTTAATTCTTTTAATTTTATAAATCTTGAAGCAATTGAAAGCCATTGATATAAGTGAACAGCTTGGGTTTTCAAGAACCCTGGGCTTCTCATGTAAAAGTATGTGGAAATGGCTTCTTGATTGCTAATCCTACAAAAATGAAGCTTAATAATTGTTGTTTCAATGAAATAAGGTGGTTTCAGAGTGATTCGGAGCTTGAGGCTTAATTCGGAGGCGAGTTTCGAAGTCAAAATCTTGGTTCAGTGAGTTATATCTTACCGAAATAGTCCTAATTTAATGATTCCTAACTTGGCAAGCGATGTTTGTATCGATTGTGGTATTAAAATCAATTATTATGAATTTTAGGAAGTAGTTTGATTTTGAGAAATAGAGAACGGAGCTTGCAATTAGCGGTTCTCCAATGATCGATAGGTAGAGGAGCTTCTGGAATTCTCTATTTCAGGTAAGGGAGCTTTTACATTTTAAATGCATGGTTTATAGACGGATTCGAGGTATATTAATATATTGAATTGTGAATGAAGTGTTTTTGTGAACTATGATGATTATGTTGTTTTCCATCCATGTAATTATGATAGATTACATAAGATGCAAAGTGTGCTTTGAAATTATTGAGTTATATGTATGTATGAGATGCTTATGTTATGAGATGTATGAATTATTTGATGGAATGGTACCTATGCATGAAATGTATTAGGATACTAGAATTGATGATATTGAAACATAGTATGTGATACTTAGCGATGATATTGGAATGTTGCATGAGATGCGCCTGGATGAAAGATTTCATTTCACTTTATGTAGCATAAGATGCTTTATGTGATTTCTATGTTATGTGGTTTCGAGGATTCCACATAAGTCCTTGAGTGGGACTCAAGGCAAAGCCTACTGAGTGGGACTCAGGGCTACCCATAACACTGCCATTGTCGCTGAAAATGATTGTGTTATGCGAAAAGGCAAACGGTTTGGTACCATTAAAATGGCCGGATCAGCTGAGAACTGAATATTATAGCTGAGAACTTATATTGCAACACTAAGTCATTGAATGTGTAATTGGATCCAAATGAATGAATATGTATATGCATTGATGTGTGTTATTGAGAATAATATGGTTATATAGTTTATGTGATGTATTAAGGTGAATGATAGTTGATATGATAGTTGATTGTAATATTTCATTGTATGTTAGAGAAATAGATAGTTGAATCAGTTCTATGACTATCATTTATCATGTATGATGCTCACCCCTATTTATGGATATATTTACAGTGGACTTAGGACGTGACAGAGATTGGTGAGAGGTCACTCAGCTCGAGCATGGAGCATTATGTAACTGTACCTTGTACGTGATGCACATAGTTATTTTGTAGTAGCCTTGGCCGGCTCCTGTACATACCTGTTTTGATGCATGTATATATATATATATATATATATATATATATATGTTTAGAGGATTTAGTAATTGAGTAAAATTATTTTGAGCCTATACTTGCAGTAATGTTGTTTAGTTGATGTTGTTGGAGTGTGGAGACCATGGATGGTCCCACCATTTATATATATATATATATATATATATATATATATATATATATATGAGGTTGATATATCCAGGAATTGTGGACATGTATATGATGTAATGTTGATGCATGTAATGTCTAGGAATTGTTAATGTATGAGAAATGACCGTGGATATATGTTAGAGTCATGAATGTGTAATAGTTACTTAGCTTTTATGCATATTTTGGCAATTGGGATGGTCAAATGGAAATTTATGAGGTGTGAATGGCATAGAACAGTTTCAATAGCATCTATGTATGATTTGTGACTTGTAGAAACTGGAATGGGTCAATTGTTAGGGAATCCCATCAGGGTCAGGCAGTGGAAACACAAAGGATTCCCAAAAAATAAGAATTGCAAATGCAAATGTCTCAAAGCATTTTGTAATTAAAGTTTTGATCTAGGGATTACCTCTTGTAGACGCACGACGAGTTCCTTGATCGAAGTAATTGTAGCTTCACCCTTACGAGTCCACACGAACACTCCCACCAGAAAACCAATGATCCGAATGCTAGTACGGAATTTTAGTGTAATCTAAATTCTGAGCAGCAGCCTATAAGCATCTCATGCTCTATATATAGGCTTAGGTCTTGACCTGAGCTCTCATTAAACATTGGGCTCCTGACTCATTCTAAATGAGTTAGGCCCAAATAGTTTTATTTTAGTCCAACTAAAATAAAACTATCCTCTGGTGGGCTTACTCTATATGTGTGACCCTATAGGTAAAATATTCGGTTATATTAATAATAAACTATTTTATTATTAATATAAAATAAGAGCGATATCTAGCAATACATCATTATGTCTGAATATTATTTATCATCGACATGACCTATAAGTGATAATTATTTTATATATTTATTCCTTTTCTCACGATATCTAATTGGGCCTAAGGTGTAACATCCCGAATTTTAAAATAGAGGATTAATTAAGGAAAATAAATATTGACAAGTTGAATACGAATTGTTTAATGTCCCAATAAATTGAAATTAATTAAATTAAGATTTTTAGGGGCTGTTGGTAATTTATGGAGACCAGTTAAGTTGAAAATGAGCCCGGTTGAGATATGGGTGTCGGGCCAAGTATCTCGGAATGAGATGATATTGGTCAGGGATGTAGAGAATAATATTGGGAATCCGAATATACATTCGGAATAATTTTCGGATGAAGTATTGAGCCCAAATGAAGAGCCTGTTAGTAACAAAAACGATGAATTTTAATGAATGAAACTAAAAATAAAGCAAAAGCCCAAATTCCTTTCTTTCTCCACGCTGGCTTCTTCCATTACCGAGGAAACATTCCTCTTCATCTTACTCTCCATTTCCTCCTCCATTCTTCTTCTCTTCTTTTCCCAAAAAACTCCAGCCAAGGTGGTGACTCTCTTCTCCATTTTCAAGAGGAAGTTTGAAAGCTTGGAGTTCCTCATTTCTTCTTCCTCTCATTTTCGTGTTATCTCTCTTCCTCTTTTAAACCCATTTCGTTTTGGGTGTGAGGTAAGTCCTTTCACCATTTTTGGAATGGATTGATGATGACATTATGGGGTACTATGATTTGGAGAGGAGATGCATGTGCATGGGTGTTTATTAGAGCATTTAATGCTCATGCCCTAGAATGGGTCATCATAAATGTGTGTATTTATGAAGAGATAATGGTAGTTGGTGCATTAATGATGGTAGAGAATGAGGATTCATGATGTATTAATGGTTGTGGATGGGTTTTGGAGGAAACCCTAACCTAGAAGTTTGGGGAAAATAGTTAATGTTAGTTTAAGAATGTGTTTTATGGAGAAATATATGATATTGAAAGATATGAATGTTGGTAGAAGGAGTTTTGTGAAGCTTGGAGATAGGGTTGTCTTGTAACCCTTGAATTTAATGATGGTGGCTTAATAGGAAGAAATTCCTGAAGCCTAATAAAGAACAAATGATATCCACAACATGTCTAACACATGTTGTGACATTATAAATATGAATATGACTAAATAGAATTGAATTGATAATTTGAGTAGTTGATTGATTAAGGTTTTACATGAATGTGAATGTAGAACCTATTCCGAACGACGAGGCGGGAGCGTCTTATCAATCGAAATTCTTCTCTTGAGGTAGGAAAGGAGTCTAAGTTCTAAATGCATGAATTTGAACGTTATTTGATTGTGGTATGTAGTGTTATGCATGTTAGCCTTGCTTGAATGTTGTGAGAAATGATGATATATGTTGTGATGTAAACAATATGTTTGGCAACATGCTTTGGTGCATTTAGAATATTCATGGTAGATTATGTGAAAGTGTGTAGTGAGCAGCGATATAATGTTAGGTTGTATTTACCATGAATGTGATATGAATGTTGACATTGTTGTTGAGATTGAGAATAAAGAGAATGCCACCCAAAGATTTAAACTATTGTGAACAATCAATGTTAATAAAAGCTTGTGGTGATGTTGATAATGGTGTTGATGATGTTGGATGATGAGTGGCATGTATAGGATGCATAGAGTGAGAAATGCATGTGATCTGCATTTGCATCCATGGCATACTGCATAGCCGCCGTTGTGGAACATTAGGGGAGTTCCCTCGGCCGACCCAGTGGGAGGGTGGCTCGGTGCACGAGCAAGTTGTATTTTTCCCCTGTGACTTAGTGTTAAGTCACGAAGCCGCCCATGTATTGCTTCGGGGAGCTGCATGTGGCCGACCCTTGTGGGGGGGTGGCTCTTAATGAGCAGGTGATCCCCGGTGGTCTTTAAGATCACAGCCGCCATGATTCAATATCTGGCCGGCCCGCAACACCATATGTTGATATGTTGTGTACCGCGGTCATGGTGAAAATGGCCAGGTGTTGCAAGATGGGCGATGCGGTTTGGTACCAGTAAAACTATTGGTGAATGCATGTAATTTAAAGAATAAGTGTACACATTTTACTACTGCAGTAGGGGTGTGGTTAAAGGACCATACTTGAATCCCACAGTTGGTGTTGAGTTTTCCACAGTTAGATCTACAATTGTTGAAATATTCCTTGTGCATATGCATTAGTTAGGAGCATTTGCATATATAGGGAAGTATGCCAAGGTGGTGAGATGTGATGATGATTGTGTGAGGTGGTAAAAATATATTTGAGACAACATAAAAGATATGAATACTAGTTAAAGGTTGTGTGACAATTCAATGGGTGAATAATGTGATTATGTATATGCGTGTGTGCTTTGTATGAAATTGTGTTGGTGTGAACACCTCTTTCGGTCCGGCCTAAACTGTTATAACACCGGACCCAGCCTTAAAACTGGTAACACCGGACCAAGCCTAAATTAACACCGGACCGATGTCGTGCGGAGTAACAGGCCAGTCCAGCCCCAAGGAAAGGGATCAGATCAAAAATAGGCACACCAGCTGGTAGTGGACCCGGACTAGGAGGGAGAACACCGCCCCTGTGATTACATTGAAAGGCTCAACCGGTGTTAGACATAGGTAAAAGGTTCTTAAGATACCACATCGGATCAATGGGAGACTCCGTCCAACCAATATCTTTGCTAACCGATATCACAGATTTGACAACGGATGGACGAGGTCGGAAGTTTGTGCACAATGACCTGGAATCACACTCCCCAAAAATGGCAGACAGGGAGGCGAAAATGGACAATTAAAAAATGCCATGCTGAAATCCTGCTCCCCACGAACAGTTAATGGCCAGGTTTGCACACCACTACGCGCATGGGTGAGTGGGAATTCTGGCTGTCCCAAACCCTCAGCCCATGACCTCAAGGCCCTATAAATGCCCCAGCCAAAGAAGCTACGGGGGTTGCGTTTTTGAGAGGCTGATTCGCAAGGAAGCTTTTCTCAAAGTTCTCTCTGATTTCTTCGAGACCTTTTGAAGACCCTTCCCCACTGGAAACCAATAACCCGTCATAATCACCAATATAAACCCCTTAGCTTTGGGAAGCTTGAAAATTCTTAGTACTCAAAGCTGTTGCCCTTTTCATCGCCCCTACCCCGTGCTCACACCGTCCTCACACAGAATCCACCCCGTTCTAGTTCTTCACTGCCTTGCCCTGTTACTGCCTTCATTGCTCTTCCACATCGTCTTTGCACAGCATCCAGTAACTCACCTCGGATCAACTTCCCACAACACCGGTCGTGTCCCAGTTTTCAAGATTTGGATCCAACTTCGGTCCATTGCTCCTGTCAGTGTGCAAGTCCGAAATCAGTCAGACACCGTTACTGCGTTTGACCCCCACACCGGTTCTGAGCCCATCACACTGGTTCCACCCTGTTCTTTATCTCCTTTACTTTCAGTCTTTTACTTTCCCGTGAGTTCGCTGTTTGTTGGTTATGGTTGTCCGTGTGCTATAGTTTACACTGTTAATATTTTTTATCCTTTTCCCTAACAAGTACATATAATAAAAATAAGTGATTTTGTAAAAAAAAAATAGTGTCGTACGGGAGCACTCCCGTCTACACAATCCTCTTAGGATTCGTGCACGTGCGAAAAACTTCGCTTTGCATGAGTCTTCCACTTCAATGACATTCATCAACATCTCTCAGATTTCTTCCTAAAAATAATAATACTCAGAACTACGTAACCCTGATTTCTTGATAATTCAAGAATACGTAGGAGCAGGACTTTAACTCCTGTCGGGCCCATCTTTCTTATTTCCTTTTATTGATTTATTTCCTTGCTTTTTGCGTTTCTTTCGTGTTGTTACTTTTTGTCGTTTCCGTGAAAATCAATTTAGACGTGACGTCTTGTTGATTTCCCCCTAGTTTTTGTTCAAACCTCACTACAATTCATAGGGAAGGGATACTTAGGACAAGACGTCCCGCTTATCCCTTTCCTATCCCTATCCTTTTTCCTGAGGATGTTTAATTTAGACGTGACGTCTTATTGGCATTCTCTCACCCTCTCTGTCTCATATCGAAGTCGAGCTTAGTTCGGACGAAACGTCCCATTGACCTCACTTCAACATTCTATGTCTGTACAGTTCTCTACTCCATTCTATCATTTTCTAAATACAAGTAAAAGGGAAGAAACCATGTTTTATTTAAGGTTATTTATATTGTGCTTTCAATCTTGGTACTGTCTTTGACAGGCGATGTAGGGTGCTAATACCTTCCCTACTCGTAACCGACTCCCGAACTTGGATTTCAATTTTTTAAACCAGTGCTTTACTGAACTCAGTTTTTTTTCCTAATGTTTTTTCCTATGGATAAAAACGTTGGTGGCGACTCCCTGTTTCATTCCACACATTCTTTCTTTTTCGCTGCGCCGTCGCGATCCAGGTTGCGACAGATGGCGACTCCACTAGGGAAACTTGAGAGAGTCAGGCCAGTTTGATTGAAAGCGCATGTTCTTTTTACATAGCCTTTGTTATCTCAGATTTTTTTTTCATTGTCTTTTTTTTATTGATTGTTGTGAATGTTTGTTCTTGTTTTAATCGTCTTGTTATTTGTTTCGTTGTCTATATTTTGCATGTTTATTGAACCCTAGGGTAGGAGACCATGTTACTTTTCTGCAAACATTGAACCCTAGGGTAGACGACTTTGTATATTTGCTCTGTGTTTGTTATTTGTGCAGAACGGGTAAGGTATAAGGTATGGACTGCCCTTCCACACACTACACTCACAATTATTTGCACACACCTATGAGTGGCGCCCTATACCCGGGCCCCAAATGAAGCTTAAGTTAGGAGAGGTTGGTAACGGAATCGTATAGGATGTACTTCCTATCCGGTATTCGTGAGAACCTCAACCAGAGTTCGACCTCTCATGATATACGCACTTAGTGAGTTCCTCACTGTTTGCGTCCCTGTCATGATTAGGATCTTGGCTCTGGTGACCTTCTAGATGTCTAGCGGAAGCCACCCAATGTGAGAAATCCACTGTTAGATAAGCTATAGGTCCCAAAAAAGAATTTCAGAAAAACCTGGCTTAAGGCACAAAAGGGCAGGCTTTACTATACCTTATCTCGTTCTCGCTTTCCCTTTAAATCCAAAATTGATGAACTGCTTACATGTTCAAAGGGTTACTTTATTCCAAAAAAAAGGGGTGAATCATTTTTCTTTCTAAAAAATAGCAATCCTTTAACAAGTAAGCAGTTCCCTCTCCTTTCGTGTACTTATGAGTCCTGGGTTATAGATCTTCCCAATCGTCAAAACAAAAATGAAAACAAAATTCTATTCAAGCAGATATTGACGATGTTAGGAAGATCCATAACCCACGTGACTTTAGTTTCACATGAGTTTTGCCGACCGCTACTTCTCAAACTGAAAGTGTTTTCCAATAAATTAATAAAGAAGTAGTGGTTCACAAAACATGACAGAAACTGATTTTTTATTTTTCCTCTCTCTTTGCTCTTGCAGGAAGCTGTTTGGAACTTAGCGAGTACCTTTGAGCAATATGGAAATTAACATGAGATCTGATAGTTGTGACACAAATGTAACCGAGTTGAGGAAAGTATTACACCTTAAGGCCAAGAAGATTGACATGGGTAGTCTGCAAACAATGGGGAGAAAATTAAACCTGACACAGAAAATGGCTTTTACAAGAAAGTATGGGAGGATTCTGAAGTTGTTAGAAGTGGAAGTGCAAACTGAGGCGATCACTGCCTTAGCACAATTCTATGACCCACCTCTCAGATGTTTCACATTTAGAGACTTTCAGTTGGCCCCATCTATTGAAGAATTTGAACAAATCTTGGGGATGCCTTTGGGAGGACAGATACCTTATCGTCATCTTGACCATCATGCAACTATTGCTTCCATCGCCCGTGTTCTGAAGATCCGTCCCGACACCTTAAGGGATGTACAACTAAATAGAAATCAGATCCCCGGATTCACTCAGGAATTTCTCGAGAAACATATGCAGGTCCTGGCAGAAAAGGAAGATTGGGAAGCCTTCATGGATGCTCTAGCTATTACCATCTATAGTGTTGTTTTGTTCCCCAACATTGATAACTATGTGGATTATGATGCTATTGCCGTATTCCTAGCCCGCAAGCACAGGCTTGAGAATCCTGTCACGGCTGTATTGGCAAACGTGTACTGCACTATGGATTTCTGCCACACACAAGGTGGAAAAAGGGTTATTTGTTGTTTACCTGTTTTGTATGTATGGCTCACATCGCATGTTTTCCACTAAGTCTGTAAGGCCGAATGTCCGGTTTCTGATCTGAAGCTATGTCAATTAGCAGTGAAAAGTGGGCGTGAGTGGGCCAATCACCTTGTAGGGCTCACAGCTGAGAAAGTTAGATGGTATCCCCAATGGTTGGAAGTTGAATCAATTGTTCATCACTGTGGAAATTACCCAAATGTTCCCCTTATTGGTACGCAAGGATGTATCAACTATAATCCCATCATAGCCAAGCGTCAGCTAGCTTATCCTTTGCTTGGACCACCTGATGAAGAGTCTCTCACTCCTTTCATCTCATATTACTCGAAGGGAAGCTATGTCTTTGTCATTCGGGATATAGCGAATGCATGGAAGAAAGTCCACCGAAAAGGAAGAGAGCTGGGGGCCCGAAGCCATGCTGTCAGAGAAGAATATTATGAGTGGATCCTGAATAGGGTCTCTATTGTTAAATTACCCTTCAGAAGTCCCCCTCATCTCCAGGGAAATCCTCCTGCTCCATCACTTGTTACGGAGGATGAAGCAACCAAGGCGCTAAAGACCAAAATAGAAGAGTTAGCTGCCAAGAACAAGAAGTTAGAGGAAGACTTATTGAGATGTCAGCAAGAATACACCCTTCAGAAAAGGGAGAACCTGGAGAACAAGCAAGCCGTTGAGGAGATTAGGAAGAAACGAAAGATTGATGAAAACTACATGATAAAGCAAGACCAATGTCTTCAAGCGGCCAATTCTCAACTAAAAATGAAAAACAAGCAAAGTGATACCATCCTGGCTGAGAAACATCTTCTGAAGGATATGTTGGCACAATCAAAAGAAAATGAGCAGAATATCATGGCACAAAAGGAGCTCCTACAGACACAAGTCCACAAACTGGAACAACAGCTCAATGAAGTGGTAAAAGCTTGCGAGCAGGAGATAAATAGGGAGCGACAACGCGCCATGAACATTGAACAAGATTGTCAAGAGACCATACGCCTCTTGGAAGCTGAACAAAATGAAACTGTTCACTTATGGATGGATCGCTTTGCTAAGCTGGCGTACCTGGCTAACGGGACCCTAGAAGATCTCCCGTTTTTACTCAAACAAGCGGAAGGAATTGCCAACCCTGTCAATACTCCTAGAGAAATTGCAACGTTCCTAGATTACTGCAAAGGACGGATTTGTAAAATGAGGGAGATGATTGCCCGAGCTAGGAATGACTGATTTATTTTCCCGCTTTGTAACTCAGCACTTTATGGCAATAATGTACTCTTTTCGAGATAATGGATTCCTTTGTCTTCACAACTATCTCATGTTAATTTCCATTCAATGCTTTACTTAGTACTTTTGAACGTGACGTTCTGAGGAACGGTCGAAGGATCCGTCAAGTTCCAACATTGCTTCCCGCGTAATCTCATTTCACTTAATTTTTCTTAATTTACTTATTTTTTCTAAATTTTTGTGTTCCTTTCTAAAGGCAACACGAGGACGCACCCTTACGGAACCCGACTACAGAGGAAGCTCATGGCTGAGACAGAACAAACGAATGAGAACCTCAAGAATGAGAACAATCAGCTAAGGGAACAGATTGCAGAACTAACGAAGATCTTGGAAAAAGGGGTCACTGAAGGGGGACCTTCTGCGGGAAACGAGGGTCCGACATCAAGCCAGGTTATAAATCCCACGGCAGTTCCCCTCACTATTGATGTTGGGAATCCCAATCAGCCTACTGATTCCCACGCCAGGCCTCATGGCTATACGCCACCACACGTTTTCATTGGCTTAGACGGTAGCCCTGTACCCTTTCCACCGTACGGCCTGCCTCCAGGATATTTCCCTCCTCTATTAATCAATTCCCAAGATGGCAATGCCCTACAATAGACAAACTTCCAAACCCCAAACCCTATCCAAACACCCATGCCACCAGCCAACCAAGCCTTAGGTCCTCAAACCGCCCAAGCTCAAGCTCAAATCACTCAAACTCAAACCATTCCGGCTCAGGCAACCCAAACTCAAACCGCCCAAATAGCTCAACTAGTTCCCATTACCCAAGCAACAACCCAACCACAGGGGCCGACACAAAACACTAATCTGGTGAGCCAACCTCATTCGACAACACCCTACTACCCATACTACGGCTACCCGTATGGATACCTGAATCCTTACGCTGCCAACCCGCGAGATGTCACCCAGACGTTGAATCCGGTTGTTGATCATGGCACGACCATAGAGTCCCAGCAAAGAGGGAAAATAGAGATCCTGGAAGAGCGACTGCGAATTGTGGAAGGTGTGGAAGGCCTTGGCTTAACAAGTGCTTCTGAACTCTGTTTAGTCCCAGATGTCATTATTCCACCAAAGTTCAAAATGCCAGACTTTGACAGATATCGAGGAATGACTTGCCCTCGAAATCATCTTACGATGTATTGCTGGAAGATGGCTTCCCATGCCTCTGATGACAAGCTGTTGATACACTGCTTTCAAGACAGCCTAGCTGGGGCTGCACTCACTTGGTACACTTATTTGGAGCGAACTCGTATTCGCTGTTGGAAAGATCTGGCGGATGCCTTTTTGAAGCAGTACAAGTATAACTTAGACATGGCGCCTGATAGAATTCAACTCCAAAACATGACAAAGAAGGATAATGAGACTTTCAAGGAGTATGCGCAGCGCTGGCGTGAGATAGCCGCGCAAGTAGATCCTTCACTCTCTGAAAGAGAGGTAGTAGCCATGTTTATTGACACTCTCCAATCACCTTTCTACGATAAGATGATCAGCAGTGTTTCATCCAATTTCTCTGACATTGTAATTATTGGAGAAAGAATAGAGAGTGGTCTAAGGACAGGGAAGATTTCCAAAAACCCATTTGGGGCACCCACTGTAAAAAGATCAGCACTAGGTGAGGTAAGAAAGAGAGATGGGGAAACCAACTCTGTCTCTTATGACCAGGGGAGAGCTCAGCCCAGACCATTCGGCTCTACCATTTTTCAACATACCAATCACTTTCCTCATGCTCCATACCCCCATATGGCAGCCGCTACCCATAACCAGATCCCCTATCCCGCATCTCCACAACCCCACGTCCGTCCGCCCATTGCCAGGGCACCGAATCCACAGCCAGCCCAGTACAATCCTCTACAACAATGGCCGCAACCACCTAATCCCAACCAAAACCAAAGGAGACCAAACAATGACCGGACACCAGTCCAATTTGACCCTATTCCTATGACATACACTGAACTTCTACCTCACCTTATTCGATACTCCCTTGTAGTCCCTTGTCCTTCTAGGCCAGTGGAACCTCCATACCCTAGGGGATACGATCCAAACGCCCGGTGTGATTATCATGCTGGGGCACCTGGGCACTCCACGGAAAATTGTATGGCCTTGAAATATAGAGTGCGAGATTTGATCAAAGCCAATTGGTTAAATTTTAAGGAAGGAATGCCAAATGTGACTACAAATCCCTTGCCCAACCATCAAGGTCCTGAGATTAATGCTGTGGAAGGAGGTGAAGAGCTTGTGGCGAATGTCTCTGATGAGGTAAACATGATACATGGGGAAACAGGAATGTCCGTTCCTAAACCGTTGGTAATTTACTACACCAAGAACACCTCAAAGACTATAAGCCCTACGCATCAGCCTGTCATAATCCAGACACCCGCTCCTTTTGCATTCAAAGATTCTCACGCGGTTCCGTGGAAATATAATGTGGAGGTAACAGCTGAAAGCCCAAAAATGAATGACTCATTTCTGTCAAACATATCAGGGATAGGAGGGGTGACCCGGAGCGGTCGAGTTTACTATCCACCAGAATCAAGGAAAGAACCGACTCCAGTGAGTGGAACTAGTGGTAGTGGAAAAGCCAAGATAGTCAAAGGGGGCATTGATGAGGAAATCAAGAGAGTTGTGACTGATGAGGAAGCTCAAGAGTTTTTGAAATTTATTCGCCAGAGTGAGTACCAGGTGATATACCAGTTGAACAATACCCCTGCGAAGATTTCCCTTTTATCACTTTTGCTGAATCTTGAGCCCCACCGAAAAATTTTGATGAAAGTGCTTAATGAGGCTCACGTCACTCATGATATCACCGTTGATAAGTTCCAAGGAATAGTGGGGCACATCGCTGCTGATAATTATCTGTCATTCACAGATGATGAGATACCCGCGGAGGGAATGGGGCATAATAAAGCCCTCCATACCTCAGTGAAGTGTCGAGATCATATATTGGCAAAGGTGCTGGTCGACAATGGGTCGTCATTAAATGTCATGCCAAAATCTACATTGGCCAGGCTCCCTTTTGATGGAACCTATATGAAACCGAGCTCTATGGTGGTAAGGGCATTCGATGGCACTAGGAGGGAGGTGATAGGTGAAATTGAGCTTCCAATTCAAGTAGGGCCGTGTACTTTCCAGGTCCTCTTCCAAGTGATGGACATTATGCCTGCCTATAGCTGTTTGTTGGGCCGTCCCTGGATCCACTCAGCTGGAGTGGTTCCCTCTACCTTGCACTAAAAACTAAAGTTTATTATTGATAATAAACTAATTATCGTTTCTGGTGAAGAAGATTTTCTGGTCAGTAAACCCCTATCTACCCCCTACATCGAGGCTGCAGAAGAAGCACTTGAAACTTCATTTCAAGCGCTGGAGATTGCAAATACCACATATGTTGGGGAAAGAAGTGTAGGAATGGAGGCCCATATGCCGAATGCATCCCTTATGATGGCCAAAATGATGCTACAAGGGGGATATCAACCTGGGAAAGGCTTGGGGCATGGTTTAAAAGGAAGAATGGAACTGTTGCATCTGCCAGACAATAAAGACAGGTATGGTTTGGGATACCAGCCTTCAGCTGCTGACAGGAGAAGAGTAGTAGAAGAAAAGAAAGAGAGAAGGATTGCCCGTTTAAAGGGTCGAGAGCCCCGCATCGCTAAAGTCCCCCTATGTAACCTCTACCAGAGCTTCCGAAGTGCTGGTTTGGTACCCCCTGATCATGTAGCTGCTATTGAAGATGATCCCTATGAAGGTGGAGGCTTTGTGATCCCGTGCTCATCAGGCAGAGATCTTTGTAACTGGGAAGCCATCGAGCTACCCACAACTTTAAATGTTCTATCAAAGTAATTGACAAAAACTTTAATGAATTGTTGGCCTCATTGCTATGCCTAAGGCTTTGGGGCATTTTTCTGTAATAAGGGCAAACACATGTTTTTTATCATTTTCAGTCTTCATAAATAAATGTGTATTGAATTACCATTCCTTCTTGCTTTCCCTGTCTTCGCATTGATTCCTTTATCCTTTACTTATTCATTTTTATTATTCACCGTAATAACCTGAATAAACGCAGATCTAAAGATGATCCTCTTGAGAATAATGAGCTTGCAATCCCATTTCATGACTTTGACCACCCGGTTGACTATGCTGATGAGGAATATAAGGAAGTTTGTGATCCTTCGCCTGAATTAACAAGGTTATTGAAACAAGAGGACAGAGAAATTCGGCCTTATTTGGAGATAGTCGAGATTATTAATTTGGGGAATAAGGAGGATAAGAAAGAAGTCAAGATTGGTACCTTCTTGAATAAGGAGCGGAGGCAAGAACTAATTAAACTGTTAATAGAGTTCTGCGACATCTTCGCTTGGTCTTACCAAGACATGCCCGGCCTGGATACTAGCATTGTTGAGCATAAATTGCCACTAAAGCCAGACTGTCCCCCGATAAAGCAAAAATTGCGCAGGATGAAGCCCAAAATGCTCTTGAAAATCAAAGAAGAAGTTAAAAAGCAGTTCGATGCCGGATTCTTAGCGGTGGCAAAATACCCTCAATGGGTAGCAAATATCGTCCCTGTCCCGAAGAAAGATGGAAAGGTACGAATGTGCGTAGACTATCGGGACTTAAATAGGGCTAGCCCCAAAGACGATTTTCCTCTGCCACAGATTGATGTCCTGGTGGATAACACAGCCCAACATACAATATTCTCGTTCATGGATGGTTTCTCTGGGTATAATCAGATTAGGATGGCACCCGAAGACATGGAGAAAACCACGTTTACCACTTTATGGGGCACCTTCTGTTACAAAGTGATGTCTTTCGGTCTGAAAAATGCTGGGGCAACCTACCAAAGGGCAATGGTGACCCTTTTCCATGACATGATGCATAAGGAGATAGAGGTTTATGTGGATGATATCATTGCTAAGTCAAAAACTGACGAAGAGCATATTGTTGATCTGAGAAAGCTTTTTGAAAGATTAAGAAAGTATAAGCTCAGGTTGAATCCGGCCAAGTGTACTTTTGGCGCAAGATCAGGCAAACTATTAGGGTTCATTGTAAGCAAGAAAGGAATAGAGGTAGACCCTGACAAGGTCAAAGCGATTCTCGAAATGCCTCATCCCTGTACAGAAAAAGAAGTCAGAGGATTCTTAGGAAGGTTGAACTACATTGCTCGGTTTATCTCACAGCTGACAGCAACTTGTGAGCCGATCTTTAAGTTACTCCGTAAGAATCAACCGACGCAATGGAATGAAGATTGTCAAGTGGCTTTTGAAAAGATAAAGCAGTATTTACGGGAGCCACCGATCTTGGTACCGCCGACCCCTGGAAGGCCCCTGATCTTGTACCTGACAGTGTTAGATGAATCTATGGGTTGTGTATTAGGGCAGCATGATGAGACTGGAAAGAAAGAGCATGCCATTTACTACTTGAGCAAAAAGTTCACTGACTGTGAAATGAGATATTCGGCTTTAGAGAGAACTTGTTGTGCATTAGCATGGGCAGCCCGACGTTTAAGGCAATATATGTTAAGCCACACTACTTGGCTTGTTTCCAAAATGGATCCTGTCAAGTATATCTTTGAAAAACCGGCCTTAACAGGAAGAATCGCTCGATGGCAGGTTCTATTAACTGAATACGACATAATCTATGTCACTCAGAAAGCCGTAAAAGGGAGCGCTTTGGCAGAATACTTAGCCCATCAACCTATAAGTGACTACCAACCCATGCACTTTGAGTTCCCGGACGAGGATATCTTGGCATTGTTTAATGAAGAAGATACCCAGAAAGACAAATGGATTTTGAGATTTGATGGAGCTTCTAATGCACTGGGGCATGGGATTGGTGCCATCCTAATTTCACCAGATCAAGAATTCATCCCTGTATGTGCTAGGCTTTGTCTTGACTGTACTAACAACATAGCCGAATATGAGGCATGCTCTCTGGGGATTCAAGTAGCATTAGATGCAAAAGTGAAGAAGTTAGAAGTCTACGGGGATTCCGCCTTGGTCATTCACCAACTGAAAGGTGAATGGGAGACTAGGGACAGCAAGTTAGTCCCTTATCAAGCTCATATCGTGGAACTAATCAAGGAATTTGATGATATCTCTTTTCACCATGTCTCCCGAGATGACAATCAAATGGCTGACGCTTTGGCCACCCTTGCCTCAATGTTTAAACTGAGCAATGACTGTGATATGCCTCTCATTGAAGTAGAAAGGCACAACAAGCCCGCATACTGTCAAGCAATAGAAGAAGAGTCGGATGGGAAACCATGGTACTATGATGTCAAAAAATATATACAGACTCAGGAATACCCTGAGGGTACCACAGAGAATGATAAGAGGACCTTGAGACGACTTGCAATGGGTTTCTTTTTGAATGGTGATGTGCTTTACAAGAGAAATCGTGACTTTGTCCTCCTCCGTTGCGTCGATACTGTTGAAGCAAGCAAGATCATGGCGGATATTCATGAAGGATCCTTTGGAGCTCATACCAATGGACATACCATGGCGAGGAAGATCTTGAGAGCTGGATACTATTGGATAACCATGGAGGCCGACTGTTTCTCTTATGTTCGAAAATGTCACAAGTGTCAGATATACGCTGACCATCTTCATGCGCCCCCATCATCCTTGAATGTCTTATCGGCGCCGTGGCCCTTCTCGATGTGGGGCATGGATGTTATTGGACCCATTGAGCCAAAAGCCTCAAACGGTCATCGCTTCATTTTGGTTGCCATTGATTATTTCACCAAGTGGGTGGAGGCAGCTTCATATACCAATGTGACAAGGAACGTTGTAGTCAAATTTGTCAAGCGAGAATTGATATGTCGGTATGGCTTGCCGAGCCAGATCATTACTGACAATGGCACAAATTTGAACAACAAGATGATGAAAGAACTGTGTGAAAGCTTTAAGATTCGTCATCACAATTCCTCTCCTTATCGGCCGAAAATGAACGGGGCAGTCGAGGCAGCCAACAAGAATATCAAGAAGATTATACAGAAAATGGTCCTAACTTACAAAGATTGGAGCGACATGCTCCCTTTTGCTCTACACGGGTATCGTACCTCAGTTCGAACTTCAACAGGTGCGACCCCTTTTTCACTGGTTTATGGTATGGAAGCAGTCCTGCCTTTTGAAGTAGAGATTCCATCCCTTAGGGTGATAATGGAGGCGGAACTAAAGGAGGCTGAATGGGTCCAAGCTCGATATGACCAATTGAACCTGATAGAGGGGAAGAGACTGGATGCCCTCTGCCATGGACAGTTGTATCAGAGGCGTATGAAACGAGCGTTTGAAAAGAAAGTACGACCTCGACAATTTCTGGAAGGAGACTTAGTCCTCAAGAAAATTTTGCCAATCCAAAAAGACAACCGGGGCAAATGGACACCTAACTATGAAGGTCCGTATGTAGTGAAGAAAGCCTTTTCTGGGGGAGCCTTGATACTCACAACCATGGACGGTGAAGACTTGCCAATGCCCATAAATACGGATGCGGTCAAGAAATACTTTTCTTAGGAAAATAATGTCAAAAAAAAAGAAAAGAAAAAAAGACGCTCGCTAGGCTGAAAACCTGAAAAGGCGGCCTAGGCAAAAAATTAGAGCGACCCGGTGAGTCAAAAACCTGAAAAGGCGGCTCAGGCAAAAATTGGGGTCAAAATCCTGACAGTATGACTAAGACTTCCCATGCAAAAAGTACGAGTCCAAACTGGGGCACATAGGTCACAACTGAATCGCTTTCTTAGAAGCAGAGTCGAAGGGGGAGCTTGAAGTCATGATATGGGGTTTAAGATGTGCGTTATCCTCAGGAGTTCACCAAGAGATCAGCAAGTTTTCCCTGTTTCCTCAATTATCAACTTATGTATTAGACTTCTTTTGTTTTCCCTACTTCCCTCTCCATGTACTTACTCAACTCGTAAATAAATTTCACCTCTTTTTTTTCGATACGTGTTTATATCGTGAATTTCATGAATCAGATAAGGCATGTGTTTTCCCTTTATCAAATAAAATAAAAAAAATATAATTATTTAAAGTTGTGGGGGCAAGATGATCCTATTGCTCAATCTCACCTCAGGGGATCGTTATGAAGACTTGAACCCAGACACACCCTTTGAAGTTAGAGTTACTTCATTCGTTCTGTTCGGTCATGAGTCACCTCAAGAGATCACGGTTCCATGGGGAGCTTCCTCAGATTTCTATTTACTTTGCCATTGCTATGCTTATCCCTTTTCTGCAGGTTGTTATAACAAGCGGTCATTTGGAGCCTCAAATTCTCTTTCCCAGTGGAACCCTAATCGTCAAAACTGGCACTTCCCAAATTTTTTTTTCCACAATGGAACTACACTTCTCAAACAAATCAAACTGGGGCATCCCCCCTGGTCCATTCTCTTACAGTCAAGAGACAGTTCCTCCTAGATTCCTCCAAGCCATCCTAAACTGGGGCATTCCCCCTGGTCTATTTTCCCGCCAATGGGCAATCCCCCACCTTTTACCTTTCTGCAAACCAAGGGCCACACCCCACATTTATTTTTCCTGTCAGTCAAGGGGCAGTCCCCCACCTTTTACCTTCCTGCAAACCAAGGGCCACACCCCATATTTATTTTTCCTGTCAGTCAAGGGGCAGTCCCCCACCTTTTACCTTTCTGCAAACCAAGGGCTACACCCCACGTTTATTTTTCCTGTCAGCCAAGGGGCAATCCCCCACCTTTTACCTTTCTGCAAACCAAGGGCCACACCCCACATTTATTTTTCTGTCAGCCAAGGGGCAATCCCCCACCTTTTACCTTTCTGCAAACCAAGGGCCACACCCCACATTTATTTTTCTGTCAGCCAAGGGGCAATCCCCCACCTTTTAACCTTTCTGCAAACCAAGGGCCACACCCCACATTTATTTTTCTGTCAGCCCAGGGGCAATTCCCCACCTTTTACCTTTCTGCAAACCAAGGGCCACACCCCACGTTTATTTTTCTTGTCAGCCAAGGGGCAATCCCCCACCTTTTACCTTTCTGCAAACCAAGGGCCACACCCCACATTTATTTTTCTGTCAGCCGAGGGGCAATCCCCCACCTTTTACCTTTCTACAAACCAAGGGCCACACCCCATATTTATTTTTCTGTCAGTCAAGGGGCAATCCCCCACCTTTTACCTTTCTGCAAACCAAGGGCCACACCCCACAGTTATTTTTCCTATCAGTCAAGGGGCAATCCCCCACCTTTTACCTTTCTGCAAATCAGGGGGCCACACCCCATGTTTTATCTTCAGTAAAGGGGCAACTCCCCACTCTCGCCTTCCTGTCACCCAAGAGATGGCACACCACTTTTTTTTCTAAAAAAAAAAAAAAGACGGTGTGGATCCGATATGGACGCTAGGTAGAGGTTCACTCTATTACGGAATATGGTGATCCCAAAGACGATGTCATGGCTCTCAAAGTCAAACAAAGTAGGCGCTGTGAAGTTATAGGAGACGGTGTCCCGATGGTCACACCGGCCACTACTTTGGGGAAGCAACAAACGGTATCAGGAAATCTACTTCAGACAGAATTGGTTTCAGGGTTGAAGTTACTAAGGCCTATGTCATACCCATTACACCGGAGATTCAAAAGGTAATCGAAGTTGTGGACGGGGTTGCTATTATCCGAGGTTCCATGCTTTGCAAAAGACGGTGTTCGAATTAAACTGGCAAGAAGAAATAAAGTCCTAATTCTAAGTACAAATTGTTGATCAGACAGTGTTACTTCAAGTTGTTACCCTACACCGGTCACACGAGCGAAATACTTGGAGATATTTTAAAAAAAATAAAAAATAAAAAAAATAAGACAAGCAGATGTGGGAAAATTGCATTGTATTAATGGAGGCACTGAGGCCATTACAAAAGTTAAAACCCCGGAGCCCATCCCAGAACAAGGCTAAGAAAAAGAAGGAAAAGAGGAAGAGAAAAATCCTAAGAGTTTGATGCTGGAGAGTCCGGTCTAGCAGAGGCTCTCCTCTCGGATTCTTCCGACACCGTCCTCAGTTCCATGCTTTGGCCTTCGGGGAGAGGCATCGGCTCGTAAGGAATATCCTCAGGTTCCGAAGCCTGACCCCGGTCCATAGCATATAAGTGGCCACCATGAAATTCATAGTAGACACCTATGCCATTCAGGTTAAATTGCACAGCGGAATTCCGGTGTACAACCTGACGAACAGCGGAACTAAAAGCGACATCGGCCAATACTGAAAATTCAGCCATCTGCTCTTCGGCTTCCATCCGCTCCTTTGCCTGCTCCTCCTTCACATCGGCAAGCTTCTCGGATAGCTCCTTGTTTTTCTTGTCCACCTCGGCTTCGCAGCCTTGGCCTCATCTAGTTCGGTCCGGAGAGCTTAAAGGGCGTCCTCTGAAGCCTTAGCCTTGGCTTCAGCAGCATCTGCCCTCTTGGCAGCCGATGTGTAGGCAGCAGTGAGATCGGACAGGTCCTCCTTGCTTTTGACCAGTTCCTGCTCCTTCTGGGTCAAAGCAGTCTGAGCCTCAACTCTCAAAGCCTCAACTTTCTTCATCCAATCTAGGCATTCCTTAGCCTCGACACCGGAATAGTAAGAGCGGCCCAAAGAGCTGAGGACCCCGGCTGCCTCAACCAAATTGAAAATGGCTGCTTCGGCAGCAGATTGAGCCTCAGGAGCAGGAAGATCGGCTTTGAGCTTGAAGGGGATGTGGACCTGAGCCGGTGTCCCTCCAACATACTCCAGAAAGTCCGAGAGGCGGGAGTTGACAACAATGTCCTCAGGTTGAGACCGGACTGGGGAAATATTTACAGGACCAGCCTCCTCCTCCCTTGGCACCTCTACCTCGGCCACAGCCTTTGAAGCCTTGTGTTTTTTCGGCTTAGAGGATGAGCCGAGGTTGGACTTCCTTTTAACTGGGACCCTTTCAGCTGGCCCCAGAGTCATCGCCTCAACATTTTCTGCCGGTATGCTCACCATCTTGGCCGGTGTGCGTCGAGGAGTCACCCTGTTCTCCTGTGCAGCAGCAGCGGCGTTCCGAGCTTCGGCAGCCTCCCTCAGTTTCCTGAGGATGTCTATCCGAGCCATCTCGCCTGAAAAGAAAAAACGATGTTAGTACCGGTGTGAATATATCAATAAATAAATAAATAATAAAAGGGAGGAAAGTTAAACAATATCTACCAAGGTAAGCATCCCGGCCCGACTCCGTCCCCAAAAGCCTCTTGCAGGAGAACTTGGCAATGGCCGAATAACCCTTCAGAGCGTCCAGGACTTTCTTGGACTCAGTTGACAAGGTACTCTCACTGACGATGTAGGCATTGCTTGTCAGGAGAAAGTGTTCATGAGTCCAACCGGTGTAAAACTTTCTGGAAAAATCAGAATTCTCCCAGAACACCGGCCTACCAGCATTGACCTCGACTTTGACGTAGGAGTGTTTGAAACTGACCCCGTCCGTCTTGGCCGATTCGGTGTAACTTTCAAAGTTAACCACCTTTGAGTCGCAGCGGAGGTTGATGAAGCCTAGACCCCCTCCAGAGTTACCCCGGCGCATCACCTGCAATAAGTGAAAAAGAGGGCCACTGTAGGGACGAAGTGGAAGTACTCCCCAAGTACTTCCAAGGCCCTTACCAAACCCCAGCCATTGGGATGAAGTTGGCTGGGAGAGCAGTCAAGAAACTGGAGTACCCCCATCTCAAACTCCGTCAATGGGAAGCGGACGCCGATCTTGGAGAAGACCATCTCATACATGAAGAGATTCCTTGACCCCGGTTGATGGCAGATCCTGTCTGAGGTTTGGGGACAGAATACAGTAAAGTCGTTTTCATGCTCAACATCAGCATGAACAACGACATCTTCGATGGTGACGTCGGCAGCATCTTCAGCATACCGGGAAACAATTGTCTTTGGGTCTTCATGAACCCAGAAGTAAGGATCCCTGGCCTTCTCAGCTAGCCAGTCGATCCGGTGTGCCAAGACATTTGTCTCAACAGGGTCGGTGATCACAGCGACGCCGGTGGAGGAATTTTCAGAAGCCATTCGGACGGTATGGCGAAGGAAGGGAATACAGCTGTAAAAGGCCACATCGTCAGTAAGATATAGATCGGCACTGCTTCCCCCTTCACTAGCAGTGCCAAAGTTAAATGAAGAGTCTGACGATGTGTCAAACCCCTCTGTTTCCCACAAAGGCAATGCGGAGAAACGGTGTCCCGATGAGACGAACCGATGTGAAGCCCCCGAGGTTGCCCCACTTTGGTGACTCAGACCTCGGCTCGAAACTCCACCCGGCTGACGCCGGGATGTAATTGAAGGAGGACCAGATAGGACCTCAATGGAGTCATTACTCGAACCGGTGTCCCCCATGACTTATCTACGAATTAAAATGAAGGAGATGATGGCTACCTACTGAGGCGATGCGTGCAATTCTCTTAGTACGAGCCAGGACGTAACACCGGAGAAAAACTTTAGTGCCGGAGGAGAACTTTGAACACCGGAGAGGTTGAACGTCGGAGAGACAGCACTTCAATATCAAGAAAGGAGTGAAAGTGATGGATCCCCAAAGTTTCTTTTATAGGGGGAGGGGCGAGGATCCAGAACCTTCCGCATTCCGGCCCAAGGCCCATTAAAAAGGGCCGACTTTTGGCATTCCGGTCCAATGGCACGAAATTTGAATTTTAAAAAGAACCAGTTAGCTGACGACACGTGGGATGCTTAGTCACCTCGTGACGTGGACCACGTGTAGGACACGTCGGCTGTTTAAATGGCCACGTCATTGAGCCCCACACCGGATTTAGGTCCTATTTAGCCCCTACATCGGTGTTCATATCTTTACTCCCTTTTTACCTCGGAAATTTACATTTCTCTTGTGAAAGAGAGTAAAGAGGGGCATCTGTGAACACCTCTTTCGGTCCGGCCTAAACTGTTATAACACCGGACCCAGCCTTAAAACTGGTAACACCGGACCAAGCCTAAATTAACACCGGACCGATGTCGTGCGGAGTAACAGGCCAGTCCGGCCCCAAGGAAAGGGATCAGATCAAAAATAGGCACACCGGCTGGTAGTGGACCCGGACTAGGAGGGAGAACACCGCCCCTGTGATTACATTGAAAGGCTCAACCGGTGTTAGACATAGGTAAAAGGTTCTTAAGATACCACATCGGATCAATGGGAGACTCCGTCCAACCGATATCTTTGCTAACCGATGTCACAGATTTGACAACGGATGGACGAGGTCGGAAGTTTGTGCACAATGACCTGGAATCGCACTCCCCAAAAATGGCAGACAGGGAGGCGAAAGTGGACAATTAAAAAATGCCATGCTGAAATCCTGCTCCCCACGAACAGTTAATGGCCAGGTTTGCACACCACTACGCGCATGGGTGAGTGGGAATTCTGGCTGTCCCAAACCCTCAGCCCATGACCTCAAGGCCCTATAAATGCCCCAGCCAAAGAAGCTACGGGGGTTGTGTTTTTGAGAGGCTGATTCGCAAGGAAGCTTTTCTCAAAGTTCTCTCTGATTTCTTCGAGACCTTTTGAAGACCCTTCCCCACTGGAAACCAATAACCCGTCATAATCACCAATATAAACCCCTTAGCTTTGGGAAGCTTGAAAATTCTTAGTACTCAAAGCTGTTGCCCTTTTCATCGCCCCTACCTCGTGCTCACACCGTCCTCACACAGAATCCACCCCGTTCTAGTTCTTCACTGCCTTGCCCTGTTACTGCCTTCATTGCTCTTCCACATCGTCTTTGCACAGCATCCAGTAACTCACCTCGGATCAACTTCCCACAACATCGGTCGTGTCCCAGTTTTCAAGATTTGGATCCAACTTCGGTCCATTGCTCCTGTCAGCGTGCAAGTCCAAAATCAGTCAGACATCGTCACTGCGTTTGACCCCCACACCGGTTCTGAGCCCATCACACCGGTTCCACCCTGTTGTTTATCTCCTTTACTTTCAGTCTTTTACTTTCCCGTGAGTTCGCTGTTTGTTGGTTATGGTTGTCCGTGTGCTATAGTTTACACTGTTAATATTTTTTATCCTTTTCCCTAACAAGTACATATAATAAAAATAAGTGATTTTGTAAAAAAAAAAATAGTGTCGTACGGGAGCACTCCCGTCCACACAATCCTCTTAGGATTCGTGCACGTGCGAAAAACTTCGCTTTGCATGAGTCTTCCACTTCAATGACATTCATCAACATCTCTCAGATTTCTTCCTAAAAATAATAATACTCAGAACTACGTAACCCTGATTTCTTGATAATTCAAGAATACGTAGGAGCAGGACTTTAACTCCTGTCGGGCCCATCTTTCTTATTTCCTTTTATTGATTTATTTCCTTGCTTTTTGCGTTTCTTTCGTGTTGTTACTTTTTGTCATTTCCGTGAAAATCAATTTAGACGTGACGTCTTGTTGATTTCCCCCTAGTTTTTGTTCAAACCTCACTATAATTCATAGGGAAGGGATACTTAGGACAAGACGTCCCGCTTATCCCTTTCCTATCCCTATCCTTTTTCCCGAGGATGTTTAATTTAGACGTGACGTCTTATTGGCATTCTCTCACCCTCTCTGTCTCATATCGAAGTCGAGCTTAGTTCGGACGAAACGTCCCATTGACCTCACTTCAACATTCTATGTCTGTACAGTTCTCTACTCCATTCTATCATTTTCTAAATACAAGTAAAAGGGAAGAAACCATGTTTTATTTAAGGCTATTTATATTGTGCTTTCAATCTTGGTACTGTCTTTGACAGGCGATGTAGGGTGCTAATACCTTCCCTACTCGTAACCGACTCCCGAACTTGGATTTCAATTTTTTAAACCAGTGCTTTACTGAACTTAGTTTTTTTTCCCAATGTTTTTTCCTATGGATAAAAACGTTGGTGGCGACTCCCTGTTTCATTCCACACATTCTTTCTTTTTCACCGCGCCGTCGCGATCCAGGTTGCGACAGATGGCGACTCCACTGGGGAAACTTGAGAGAGTCAGGCCAGTTTGATTGAAAGCGCATGTTCTTTTTACATAGCCTTTGTTATCTCAGATTTTTTTTTCATTGTCTTTTTTTTATTGATTGTTGTGAATGTTTGTTCTTGTTTTAATCGTCTTGTTATTTGTTTCGTTGTCTATATTTTGCATGTTTATTGAACCCTAGGGTAGGAGACCATGTTACTTTTCCACAAACATTGAACCCTAGGGTAGACGACTTTGTATATTTGCTCTGTGTTTGTTATTTGTGCAGAACGGGTAAGGTATAAGGTATGGACTGCCCTTCCACACACTACACTCACAATTATTTGCACACACCTATGAGTGGCGCCCTATACCTGGGCCCCAAATGAAGATTAAGTTAGGAGAGGTTGGTAACGGAATCGTATAGGATGTACTTCCTATCCGGTATTCGTGAGAACCTCAACCAGAGTTCGACCTCTCATGATATACGCACTTAGTGAGTTCCTCACTGTTTGCGTCCCTGTCATGATTAGGATCTTGGCTCTGGTGACCTTCTAGATGTCTAGCGGAAGCCACCCAATGTGAGAAATCCACTGTTAGATAAGCTATAGGTCCCAAAAAAGACTTTCAGAAAAACCTGGCTTAAGGCACAAAAGGGCAGGCTTTACTATACCTTATCTCATTCTCGCTTTCCCTTTAAATCCAAAATTGATGAACTGCTTACATGTTCAAAGGGTTACTTTATTCCAAAAAAAAGGGGTGAATCATTTTTCTTTCTAAAAAATAGTAATCCTTTAACAAGTAAGCAGTTCCCTCTCCTTTCGTGTACTTATGAGTCCTGGGTTATAGATCTTCCCAATCGTCAAAACAAAAATGAAAACAAAATTCTATTCAAGCAGATATTGATGATGTTAGGAAGATCCATAACCCACGTGACTTTAGTTTCACATGAGTTTTGCCGACCGCTACTTCTCAAACTGAAAGTGTTTTCCAATAAATTAATAAAGAAGTAGTGGTTCACAAAACATGACAGAAACTGATTTTTTATTTTTCCTCTCTCTTTGCTCTTGCAGGAAGCTGTTTGGAACTTAGCGAGTACCTTTGAGCAATATGGAAATTAACATGAGATCTGATAGTTGTGACACAAATGTAACCGAGTTGAGGAAAGTATTACACCTTAAGGCCAAGAAGATTGACATGGTTAGTCTGCAAACAATGGGGAGAAAATTAAACCTGACACAGAAAATGGCTTTTACAAGAAAGTATGGGAGGATTCTGAAGTTGTTAGAAGTGGAAGTGCAAACTGAGGCGATCACTGCCTTAGCACAATTCTATGACCCACCTCTCAGATATTTCACATTTAGAGACTTTCAGTTGGCCCCATCTATTGAAGAATTTGAACAAATCTTGGGGATGCCTTTGGGAGGACAGATACCTTATCGTCATCTTGACCATCATGCAACTATTGCTTCCATCGCCCGTGTTCTGAAGATCCGTCCCGACACCTTAAGGGATGTACAACTAAATAGAAATCAGATCCCCGGATTCACTCGGGAATTTCTCGAGAAACATATGCAGGTCCTGGCAGAAAAGGAAGATTGGGAAGCCTTCATGGATGCTCTAGCTATTACCATCTATAGTGTTGTTTTGTTCCCCAACATTGATAACTATGTGGATTATGATGCTATTGCCGTATTCCTAGCCCGCAAGCACAGGCTTGAGAATCCTGTCACGGCTGTATTGGCAAACGTGTACTGCACTATGGATTTCTGCCACACACAAGGTGGAAAAAGGGTTGTTTGTTGTTTACCTGTTTTGTATGTATGGCTCACATCGCATGTTTTCCACCAAGTCTGTAAGGCCGAATGTCCGATTTCTGATCTGAAGCTATGTCAATTAGCAGTGAAAAGTGGGCGTGAGTGGGCCAATCACCTTGTAGGGCTCACAGCTGAGAAAGTTAGATGGTATCCCCAATGGTTGGAAGTTGAATCAATTGTTCATCACTGTGGAAATTACCCAAATGTTCCCCTTATTGGTACGCAAGGATGTATCAACTATAATCCCATCATAGCCAAGCGTCAGCTAGCTTATCCTTTGCTTGGACCACCTGATGAAGAGTCTCTCACTCCTTTCATCTCATATTACTCGAAGGGAAGCTATGTCTTTGTCATTCGGGATATAGCGAATGCATGGAAGAAAGTCCACCGAAAAGGAAGAGAGCTGGGGGCCCGAAGCCATGCTGTCAGAGAAGAATATTATGAGTGGATCCTGAATAGGGTCTCTATTGTTAAATTACCCTTCAGAAGTCCCCCTCATCTCCAGGGAAATCCTCCTGCTCCATCACTTGTTGCGGAGGATGAAGCAACCAAGGCGCTAAAGACCAAAATAGAAGAGTTAGCTGCCAAGAACAAGAAGTTAGAGGAAGACTTATTGAGATGTCAGCAAGAATACACCCTTCAGAAAAGGGAGAACCTGGAGAACAAGCAAGCCGTTGAGGAGATTAGGAAGAAACGAAAGATTGATGAAAACTACATGATAAAGCAAGACCAATGTCTTCAAGCGGCCAATTCTCAACTAAAAATGAAAAACAAGCAAAGTGATACCATCCTGGCTGAGAAACATCTTCTGAAGGATATGTTGGCACAATCAAAAGAAAATGAGCAGAATATCATGGTACAAAAGGAGCTCCTACAGACACAAGTCCACAAACTGGAACAACAGCTCAATGAAGTGGTAAAAGCTTGCGAGCAGGAGATAAATAGGGAGCGACAACGCGCCATGAACATTGAACAAGATTGTCAAGAGACCATACGCCTCTTGGAAGCTGAACAAAATGAAACTGTTCACTTATGGATGGATCGCTTTGCTAAGCTGGCGTACCTGGCTAACGGGACCCTAGAAGATCTCCCGTTTTTACTCAAACAAGCGGAAGGAATTGCCAACCCTGTCAATACTCCTAGAGAAATTACAACGTTCCTAGATTACTGCAAAGGACGGATTTGTAAAATGAGGGAGATGATTGCCCGAGCTAGGAATGACTGATTTATTTTCCCGCTTTGTAACTCAGCACTTTATGGCAATAATGTACTCTTTTCGAGATAATGGATTCCTTTGTCTTCACAACTATCTCATGTTAATTTCCATTCAATGCTTTACTTAGTACTTTTGAACGTGACGTTCTGAGGAACGGTCGAAGGATCCGTCAAGTTCCAACATTGCTTCCCGCGTAATCTCATTTCACTTAATTTTTCTTAATTTACTTATTTTTTCTAAATTTTTGTGTTCCTTTCTAAAGGCAACACGAGGACGCACCCTTACGGAACCCGACTACAGAGGAAGCTCATGGCTGAGACAGAACAAACGAATGAGAACCTCAAGAATGAGAACAATCAGCTAAGGGAACAGATTGCAGAACTAACGAAGATCTTGGAAAAAGGGGTCACTGAAGGGGGACCTTCTACGGGAAACGAGGGTCCGACATCAAGCCAGGTTATAAATCCCACGGCAGTTCCCCTCACTATTGATGTTGGGAATCCCAATCAGCCTACTGATTCCCACGCCAGGCCTCATGGCTATACGCCACCACACGTTTTCATTGGCTCAGACGGTAGCCCTGTACCCTTTCCACCGTACGGCCTGCCTCCAGGATATTTCCCTCCTCTATTAATCAATTCCCAAGATGGCAATGCCCTACAATGGACAAACTTCCAAACCCCAAACCCTATCCAAACACCCATACCACCAGCCAACCAAGCCTTAGGTCCTCAAACCGCCCAAGCTCAAGCTCAAATCACTCAAACTCAAACCATTCCGGCTCAGGCAACCCAAACTCAAACCGCCCAAACAGCTCAACTAGTTCCCATTACCCAAGCAACAACCCAACCACAGGGGCCGACACAAAACACTAATCTGGTGAGCCAACCTCATTCGACAACACCCTACTACCCATACTACGGCTACCCGTATGGATACCTGAATCCTTACACTGCCAACCCACGAGATGTCACCCAGACGTTGAATCCGGTTGTTGATCATGGCACGACCATAGAGTCCCAGCAAAGAGGGAAAATAGAGATCCTGGAAAAGCGACTGCGAATTGTGGAAGGTTTGGAAGGCCTTGGCTTAACAAGTGCTTCTGAACTCTGTTTAGTCCCAGATGTCATTATTCCACCAAAGTTCAAAATGCCAGACTTTGATAGATATCGAGGAATGACTTGCCCTCGAAATCATCTTACGATGTATTGCCGGAAGATGGCTTCCCATGCCTCTGATGACAAGCTGTTGATACACTGCTTTCAAGACAGCCTAGCTGGGGCTGCACTCACTTGGTACACTCATTTGGAGCGAACTCGTATTCGCTGTTGGAAAGATCTGGCGGATGCCTTTTTGAAGCAGTACAAGTATAACTTAGACATGGCACCTGATAGAATTCAACTCCAAAACATGACAAAGAAGGATAATGACTTTCAAGGAGTATGCGCAGCGCTGGCGTGAGATAGCCGCGCAAGTAGATCCTCCACTCTCTGAAAGAGAGGTAGTAGCCATGTTTATTGACACTCTCCAATCACCTTTCTACGATAAGATGATCAGCAGTGTTTCATCCAATTTCTCTGACATTGTAATTATTAGAGAAAGAATAGAGAGTGGTCTAAGGACAGGGAAGATTTCCAAAAACCCATTTGGGGCACCCACTGTAAAAAGATCAGCACTAGGTGAGGTAAGAAAGAGAGATGGGGAAACCAACTCTGTCTCTTATGACCAGGGGAGAGCTCAGCCCAGACCATTCGGCTCTACCATTTTTCAATATACCAATCACTTTCCTCATGCTCCATACCCCCATATGGCAGCCGCTACCCATAACCAGATCCCATATCCCGCATCTCCACAACCCCACGTCCGTCCGCCCATTGCCAGGGCACCGAATCCACAGCCAGCCCAGTACAATCCTCTACAACAATGGCCGCAACCACCTAATCCCAACCAAAACCAAAGGAGACCAAACAATGACCGGACACCAGTCTAATTTGACCCTATTCCTATGACATACACTGAACTTCTACCTCACCTTATTCGATACTCCCTTGTAGTCCCTTGTCCTTCTAGGCCAGTGGAACCTCCATACCCTAGGGGATACGATCCAAACGCCCGGTGTGATTATCATGCTGGGGCACCTGGGCACTCCACGGAAAATTGTATGGCCTTGAAATATAGAGTACGAGATTTGATCAAAGCCAATTGGTTAAATTTTAAGGAAGGAATGCCAAATGTGACTACAAATCCCTTGCCCAACCATCAAGGTCCTGAGATTAATGCTGTGGAAGGAGGTGAAGAGCTTGTGGCGAATGTCTCTGATGAGGTAAACATGATACATGGGGAAACAGGAATGTCCGTTCCTAAACCGTTGGTAATTTACTACACCAAGAACACCTTAAAGACTATAAGCCCTACGCATCAGCCTGTCATAATCCAGACACCCGCTCCTTTTGCATTCAAAGATTCTCACGCGGTTCCGTGGAAATATAATGTGGAGGTAACAGCTGAAAGCCCAAAAATGAATGACTCATTTCTATCAAACATATCAGGGATAGGAGGGGTGACCCGGAGCGGTCGAGTTTACTATCCACCGGAATCAAGGAAAGAACCGACTCCAGTGAGTGGAACTAGTGGTAGTGGAAAAGCCAAGATAGTCAAAGGGGGCATTGATGAGGAAATCAAGAGAGCTGTGACTGATGAGGAAGCTCAAGAGTTTTTGAAATTTATTCGCCAGAGTGAGTACCAGGTGATAGACCAGTTGAACAATACCCCTGCGAAGATTTCCCTTTTATCACTTTTGCTGAATTCTGAGCCCCACCGAAAAATTTTGATGAAAGTGCTTAATGAGGCTCACGTCACTCACGATATCACCGTTGATAAGTTCCAAGGAATAGTGGGGCACATCGCTGCTGATAATTATCTGTCATTCACAGATGATGAGATACCCGCGGAGGGAATGAGGCATAATAAAGCCCTCCATATCTCAGTGAAGTGTCGAGATCACATATTGGCAAAGGTGCTGGTCGACAATGGGTCGTCATTAAATGTCATGCCAAAATCTACATTGGCCAGGCTCCCTTTTGATGGAACCTATATGAAACCGAGCTCTATGGTGGTAAGGGCATTCGATGGCACTAGGAGGGAGGTGATAGGTGAAATTGAGCTTCCAATTCAAGTAGGGCCGTGTACTTTCCAGGTCCTCTTCCAAGTGATGGACATTATGCCTGCCTATAGCTGTTTGTTGGGCCGTCCCTGGATCCACTCAGCTGGAGTGGTTCCCTCTACCTTGCACCAAAAACTAAAGTTTATTATTGATAATAAACTAATTATCGTTTCTGGTGAAGAAGATTTTCTGGTCAGTAAACCCCTATCTACCCCCTACATCGAGGCTGCAGAAAAAGCACTTGAAACTTCATTTCAGGCGCTGGAGATTGCAAATACCACATATGTTGGGGAAAGAAGTGTAGGAATGGAGGCCCATATGCCGAATGCATCCCTTATGATGGCCAAAATGATGCTACAAGGGGGATATCAACCTGGGAAAGGCTTGGGGCATGGTTTAAAAGGAAGAATGGAACTGTTGCATCTGCCAGACAATAAAGACAGGTATGGTTTGGGATACCAGCCTTCAGCTGCTGACAGGAGAAGAGTAGTAGAAGAAAAGAAAGAGAGAAGGATTGCCCGTTTAGAGGGTCGAGAGCCCCGCATCGCTAAAGTCCCCCTATGTGACCTCTACCAGAGCTTCCGAAGTGCTGGTTTGGTACCCCCTGATCATGTAGCTGCTATTGAAGATGATCCCTATGAAGGTGGAGGCTTTGTGATCCCGTGCTCATCAGGCAGAGATCTTTGTAACTGGGAAGCCATCGAGCTACCCACAACTTTAAATGTTCTATCAAAGTAATTGACAAAAACTTTAATGAATTGTTGGCCTCATTGCTATTCCTAAGGCTTTGGGGCATTTTTCTGTAATAAGGGCAAACACATGTTTTTTATCATTTTCAGTCTTCATAAATAAATGTGTATTGAATTACCATTCCTTCTTGCTTTCCCTGTCTTCGCATTGATTCCTTTATCCTTTACTTATTCATTTTTATTATTCACCGTAATAACCTGAATAAACGTAGATCTAAAGATGATCCTCTTGAGAATAATGAGCTTGCAATCCCATTTCATGACTTTGACCACCCGGTTGACTATGCTGATGAGGAATATGAGGAAGTTTGTGATCCTTCGCCTGAATTAACAAGGTTATTGGAACAAGAGGACAGAGAAATTCGGCCTTATTTGGAGATAGTCGAGATTATTAATTTGGGGAATAAGGAGGATAAGAAAGAAGTCAAGATTGGTACCTTCTTGAATAAGGAGCGGAGGCAAGAACTAATTAAACTGTTAATAGAGTTCTGCGATATCTTCGCTTGGTCTTACCAAGACATGCCCGGCCTGGATACTAGCATTGTTGAGCATAAATTGCCACTAAAGCCAGACTGTCCCCCGATAAAGCAAAAATTGCGCAGGATGAAGCCCGAAATGCTCTTGAAAATCAAAGAAGAAGTTAAAAAGCAGTTCGATGCCGGATTCTTAGCGGTGGCAAAATACCCTCAATGGGTAGCAAATATCATCCCTGTCCCGAAGAAAGATGGAAAGGTACGAATGTGCGTAGACTATCGGGACTTAAATAGGGCTAGCCCCAAAGACGATTTTCCTCTGCCACAGATTGATGTCCTGGTGGATAACACAGCCCAACATACAATATTCTCGTTCATGGATGGTTTCTCTGGGTATAATCAGATTAGGATGGCACCCGAAGACATGGAGAAAACCACGTTTACCACTTTATGGGGCACCTTCTGTTACAAAGTGATGTCTTTCGGTCTGAAAAATGCTGGGGCAACCTACCAAAGGGCAATGGTGACCCTTTTCCATGACATGATGCATAAGGAGATAGAGGTTTATGTGGATGATATCATTGCTAAGTCAAAAACTGACGAAGAGCATATTGTTGATCTGAGAAAGCTTTTTGAAAGATTAAGAAAGTATAAGCTCAGGTTGAATCCGGCCAAGTGTACTTTTGGCGCAAGATCAGGCAAACTGTTAGGGTTCATTGTAAGCAAGAAAGGAATAGAGGTAGACCCTGACAAGGTCAAAGCGATTCTCGAAATGCCTCCTCCCTGTACAGAAAAAGAAGTCAGAGGATTCTTAGGAAGGTTGAACTACATTGCTCGGTTTATCTCACAGCTGACAGCAACTTGTGAGCCGATCTTTAAGTTACTCCGTAAGAATCAACCGACGCAATGGAATGAAGATTGTCAAGTGGTTTTTGAAAAGATAAAGCAGTATTTACGGGAGCCACCGATCTTGGTACCGCCGAACCCTGGAAGGCCCCTGATCTTGTACCTGACAGTGTTAGATGAATCTATGGGTTGTGTATTGGGGCAGCATGATGAGACTGGAAAGAAAGAGCATGCCATTTACTACTTGAGCAAAAAGTTCACTGACTGTGAAATGAGATATTCGGCTTTAGAGAGAACTTGTTGTGCATTAGCATGGGCAGCCCGACGTTTAAGGCAATATATGTTAAGCCACACTACTTGGCTTGTTTCCAAAATGGATCCTGTCAAGTATATCTTTGAAAAACCGGCCTTAACAGGAAGAATCGCTTGATGGCAGGTTCTATTAACTGAATACGACATAATCTATGTCACTCAGAAAGCCGTAAAAGGGAGCGCTTTGGCAGAATACTTAGCCCATCAACCTATAAGTGACTACCAACCCATGCACTTTGAGTTCCCAGACGAGGATATCTTGGCATTGTTTAATGAAGAAGATACCCAGAAAGACAAATGGATTTTGAGATTTGATGGAGCTTCTAATGCACTGGGGCATGGGATTGGTGCCATCCTAATTTCACCAGATCAAGAATTCATCCCTGTATACGCTAGGCTTTGTTTTGACTGTACTAACAACATAGCCGAATATGAGGCATGCTCTCTGGGGATCCAAGCAGCATTAGATGCGAAAGTGAAGAAGTTAGAAGTCTACGGGGATTCCGCCTTGGTCATTCACCAACTGAAAGGTGAATGGGAGACTAGGGACAGCAAGTTAGTCCCTTATCAAGCTCATATCGTGGAACTAATCAAGGAATTTGATGATATCTCTTTTCACCATGTCTCCCGAGATGACAATCAAATGGCTGACGCTTTGGCCACCCTTGCCTCAATGTTTAAACTGAGCAATGACTGTGATATGCCTCTCATTGAAGTAGAAAGGCACAACAAGCCCGCATACTGTCAAGCAATAGAAGAAGAGTCGGATGGGAAACCATGGTACTATGATGTCAAAAAATATATACAGACTCAGGAATACCCTGAGGGTACCACAGAGAATGATAAGAGGACCTTGAGACGACTTGCAATGGGTTTCTTTTTGAATGGTGATGTGCTTTACAAGAGAAATCGTGACTTTGTCCTCCTCCGTTGCGTCGATACTGTTGAAGCAAGCAAGATCATGGCGGATATTCATGAAGGATCCTTTGGAGCTCATACCAATGGACATACCATGGCGAGGAAGATCTTGAGAGCTGGATACTATTGGATAACCATGGAGGCCGACTGTTTCTCTTATGTTCGAAAATGTCACAAGTTTCAGATATACGCTGACCATCTTCATGCGCCCCCATCATCCTTGAATGTCTTATCGGCGCCGTGGCCCTTCTCGATGTGGGGCATGGATGTTATTGGACCCATTGAGCCAAAAGCCTCAAACGGTCATCGCTTCATTTTGGTTGCCATTGATTATTTCACCAAGTGGGTGGAGGCAGCTTCATATACCAATGTGACAAGGAACGTTGTAGTCAAATTTGTCAAGCGAGAATTGATATGTCGGTATGGCTTGCTGAGCCAGATCATTACTGACAATGGCACAAATTTGAACAACAAGATGATGAAAGAACTGTGTGAAAGCTTTAAGATTCGTCATCACAATTCCTCTCCTTATCGGCCAAAAATGAACGGGGCAGTCGAGGCAGCCAACAAGCATATCAAGAAGATTATATAGAAAATGGTCCTAACTTACAAAGATTGGAGCGACATGCTCCCTTTTGCTCTACACGGGTATCGTACCTCAGTTCGAACTTCAACAGGTGCGACCCCTTTTTCACTGGTTTATGGTATGGAAGCAGTCCTGCCTTTTGAAGTAGAGATTCCATCCCTTAGGGTGATAATGGAGGCGGAACTAAAGGAGGCTGAATGGGTCCAAGCTCGATATGACCAATTGAACCTGATAGAGGGGAAGAGACTGGATGCCCTCTGCCATGGACAGTTGTATCAGAGGCGTATGAAACGAGCGTTTGAAAAGAAAGTACGACCTCGACAATTTCTGGAAGGAGACTTAGTCCTCAAGAAAATTTTGCCAATCCAAAAAGACAACCGGGGCAAATGGACACCTAACTATGAAGGTCCGTATGTAGTGAAGAAAGCCTTTTCTGGGGGAGCCTTGATACTCACAACCATGGACGGTGAAGACTTGCCAATGCCCATAAATGCGGATGCGGTCAAGAAATACTTTTCTTAGGAAAATAATGTCAAAAAAAAAGAAAAGAAAAAAAGACGCTCGCTAGGCTGAAAACCTGAAAAGGCGGCCTAGGCAAAAAATTAGAGCGACCCGGTGAGTCAAAAACCTGAAAAGGCGGCTCAGGCAAAAATTGGGGTCAAAATCCTGACAGTATGACTAAGACTTCCCATGCAAAAAGTACGAGTCCAAACTGGGGCACATAGGTCACAACTGAATCGCTTTCTTAGAAGCAGAGTCGAAGGGGGAGCTTGAAGTCATGATATGGGGTTTAAGATGTGCGTTATCCTCAGGAGTTCACCAAGAGATCAGCAAGTTTTCCCTGTTTCCTCAATTATCAACTTGTGTATTAGACTTCTTTTGTTTTCCCTACTTCCCTCTCCATGTACTTACTCAACTCGTAAATAAATTTCACCTCTTTTTTTTCGATACGTGTTTATATCGTGAATTTCATGAATCAGATAAGGCATGTGTTTTCCCTTTATCAAATAAAATAAAAAAAATATAATTATTTAAAGTTGTGGGGGCAAGATGATCCTATTGCTCAATCTCACCTCAGGGGATCGTTATGAAGACTTGAACCCAGACACACCCTTTGAAGTTAGAGTTACTTCATTCGTTCTGTTCGGTCATGAGTCACCTCAAGAGATCACGGTTCCATGGGGAGCTTCCTCAGATTTCTATTTACTTTGCCATTGCTATGCTTATCCCTTTTCTGCAGGTTGTTATAACAAGCGGTCATTTGGAGCCTCAAATTCTCTTTCCCAGTGGAACCCTAATCGTCAAAACTGGCACTTCCCAAATTTTTTTTCCACAATGGAACTACCCTTCTCAAACAAATCAAACTGGGGCATCCCCCCTGGTCCATTCTCTTACAGTCAAGAGACAGTTCCTCCTAGATTCCTCCAAGCCATCCTAAACTGGGGCATTCCCCCTGGTCTATTTTCCCGCCAATGGGCAATCCCCCACCTTTTACCTTTCTGCAAACCAAGGGCCACACCCCATATTTATTTTTCCTGTCAGTCAAGGGGCAGTCCCCCATCTTTTACCTTCCTGCAAACCAAGGGCCACACCCCACATTTATTTTTCCTGTCAGTCAAGGGGCAGTCCCCCACCTTTTACCTTTCTGCAAACCAAGGGCCACACCCCACGTTTATTTTTCCTGTCAGCCAAGGGGCAATCCCCCACCTTTTACCTTTCTGCAAACCAAGGGCCACACCCCACATTTATTTTTCTGTCAGCCAAGGGGCAATCCCCCACCTTTTACCTTTCTGCAAACCAAGGGCCACACCCCACATTTATTTTTCTGTCAGCCAAGGGGCAATCCCCCACCTTTTAACCTTTCTGCAAACCAAGGGCCACACCCCACATTTATTTTTCTGTCAGCCCAGGGGCAATTCCCCACCTTTTACCTTTCTGCAAACCAAGGGCCACACCCCACGTTTATTTTTCTTGTCAGCCAAGGGGCAATCCCCCACCTTTTACCTTTCTGCAAACCAAGGGCCACACCCCACATTTATTTTTCTATCAGCCGAGGGGCAATCCCCCACCTTTTACCTTTCTACAAACCAAGGGCCACACCCCACATTTATTTTTCTGTCAGTCAAGGGGCAATCCCCCACCTTTTACCTTTCTGCAAACCAAGGGCCACACCCCACAGTTATTTTTCCTATCAGTCAAGGGGCAATCCCCCACCTTTTACCTTTCTGCAAATCAGGGGGCCACACCCCATGTTTTATCTTCAGTAAAGGGGCAACTCCCCACTCTCGCCTTCCTGTCACCCAAGAGATGGCACACCACTTTTTTTTCTAAAAAAAAAAAAAAGACGGTGTGGATCCGATATGGACGCTAGGTAGAGGTTCACTCTATTACGGAATATGGTGATCCCAAAGACGATGTCATGGCTCTCAAAGTCAAACAAAGTAGGCCCTGTAAAGTTATAGGAGACGGTGTCCCGATGGTCACACCGGCCACTACTTTGGGGAAGCAACAAACGGTATCAGGAAATCTACTTCGGACAGAATTGGTTTCAGGGTTGAAGTTACTAAGGCCTATGTCATACACATTACACCGGAGATTCAAAAGGTAATCGAAGTTGTGGATGGGGTGGCTATTATCCGAGGTTCCATGCTTTGCAAAAGACGGTGTTCGAATTAAACTGGTAAGAAGAAATGAAGTCCTAATTCTAAGTACAAATTGTTGATCAGACGGTGTTACTTCAAGTTGTTACCCTACACCGGTCACACGAGAGAAATACTTGGAGATATTTTAAAAAAAATAAAAAATAAAAAAAAATAAGACAAGCAGATGTGGGAAAATTGCATTGTATTAATGGAGGCACTGAGGCCATTACAAAAGTTAAAACCCTGGAGCCCATCCCGGAACAAGGCTAAGAAAAAGAAGGAAAAGAGGAAGAGAAAAATCCTAAGAGTTTGATGCTGGAGAGTCCGGTCTAGCAGAGGCTGTCCTCTCGGATTCTTCCGACACCGTCCTCAGTTCCATGCTTTGGCCTTTGGGGAGAGGCATCGGCTCGTAAGGAATATCCTCAGGTTTCGAAGCCTGACCCCAGTCCATAGCATATAAGTGGCCACCATGAAATTCATAGTAGACACCTATGCCATTCAGGTTAAGTTGCACAGCGGAATTCCGATGTACAACCTGACGAACAGCGGAACTAAAAGCGACATCGGCCAATACTGAAAATTCAGCCATCTGCTCTTCGACTTCCATCCGCTCCTTTGCCTGCTCCTCCTTCACATCGGCAAGCTTCTCGGATAGCTCCTTGTTTTTCTTGTCCACCTCGGCTTTCGCAGCCTTGGCCTCATCTAGTTCGGTCCGGAGAGCTTGAAGGGCGTCCTCTGAAGCCTTAGCCTTGGCTTCAGCAGCATCTGCCCTCTTGGCAGCCGATGTGTAGGCAGCAGTGAGATCGGACAGGTCCTCCTTGCTTTTGACCAGTTCCTGCTCCTTCTGGGTCAAAGCAGTCTGAGCCTTAACTCTCAAAGCCTCAGCTTTCTTCATCCGATCTAGGCATTCCTTAGCCTCGACACCGGAATAGTAAGAGCGGCCCAAAGAGCTGAGGACCCCGGCTGCCTCAACCAAATTGAAAATGGCTGCTTCGGCAGCAGATTGAGCCTCAGGAGCAGGAAGATCGACTTTGAGCTTGAAGGGGATGTGGACCCGAGCCGGTGTCCCTCCAACATACTCCAGAAAGTCCGAGAGGCGGGAGTTGACAACAATGTCCTCAGGTTGAGACCGGACTGGGGAAATATTTATAGGACCAGCCTCCTCCTCCCTTGGCACCTCTACCTCGGCCACAGCCTTTGAAGCCTTGTGTTTTTTCGGCTTAGAGGATGAGCCGAGGTTGGACTTCCTTTTAACTGGGACCCTTTCAGCTGGCCCCAGAGTCATCGCCTCAACATTTTCTGCCGGTATGCTCACCATCTTGGTCGGTGTGCGTCGAGGAGTCACCCTGTTCTCCTGTGCAGCAGCAGCGGCGTTCCGAGCTTCGGCAGCCTCCTTCAGTTTCCTGAGGATGTCTATCCGAGCCATCTCTCCTGAAAAGAAAAAACGATGTTAGTACCGGTGTGAATGTATCAAAAAGTAAATAAATAATAAAAGGGAGGAAAGTTAAACAATATCTACCAAGGTAAGCATCCCGGCCCGACTCCGTCCCCAAAAGCCTCTTGCAGGAGAACTTGGCAATGGCCGAATAACCCTTCAGAGCGTCTAGGACTTTCTTGGACTCAGTTGACAAGGTACTCTCACTGACGATGTAGGCATTGCTTGTCAGGAGAAAGTGTTCATGAGTCCAACCGGTGTAAAACTTTCTGGAAAAATCAGAATTCTCCCAGAACACCGGCCTACCAGCATTGACCTCGACTTTGACGTAGGAGTGTTTGAAACTGACCCCGTCCGTCTTGGCCGATTCAGTGTAACTTTCAAAGTTAACCACCTTTGAGTCGCAGCGGAGGTTGATGAAGCCTAGACCCCCTCCAGAGTTACCCCGGCGCATCACCTGCAATAAGTGAAAAAGAGGGCCACTGTGGGGACGAAGTGGAAGTACTCCCCAAGTACTTCCAAGGCCCTTACCAAACCCCAGCCATTGGGATGAAGTTGGCTGGGAGAGCAGTCAAGAAACCGGAGTACCCCCATCTCAAACTCCGTCAATGGGAAGCGGACGCCGATCTTGGAGAAGACCATCTCATACATGAAGAGATTCCTTGACCCCGGTTGATGGCAGATCCTGTCTGAGGTTTGGGGACAGAATACAGTAAAGTCGTTTTCATGCTCAACATCGGCATGAACAACGACATCTTCGATGGTGACGTCGGCAGCATCTTCAGCATACCGGGAAACAATTGTCTTTGGGTCTTCATGAACCCAGAAGTAAGGATCCCTGGCCTTCTCAGCTAGCCAGTCGATCCGGTGTGCCAAGACATTTGTCTCAACAGGGTCGGTGATCACAGCGACGCCGGTGGAGGAATTTTCAGAAGCCATTCGGACGGTATGGCGAAGGAAGGGAATACAGCTGTAAAAGGCCACATCGTCAGTAAGATATAGATCGGCACTGCTTCCCCCTTCACTAGCAGTGCCAAAGTTAAACGAAGAGTCTGACGATGTGTCAAACCCCTCTGTTTCCCACAAAGGCAATGCGGAGAAACGGTGTCCCGATGAGACGAACCGATGTGAAGCCCCCGAGGTTGCCCCACTTTGGTGACTCAGACCTCGGCTCGAAACTCCACCTGGCTGATGCCGGGATGTAATTGAAGGAGGACCAGATAGGACCTCAATGGAGTCATTACTCAAACCGGTGTCCCCCATGACTTATCTACGAATTACAATGAAGGAGATGATGGCTACCTGCTGAGGCGCTGCGTGCAGTTCTCTTAGTACGAGCCAGGACGTAACACCGGAGAAAAACTTTAGCGCCGGAGGAGAACTTTGAACACCGGAGAGGTTGAACGTCGGAGAGACAGCACTTCAATATCAAGAAAGGAGTGAAAGTGATGGATCCCCAAAGTTTCTTTTATAAGGGGAGGGGCGAGGATCCAGAACCTTCCGCATTCCGGCCCAAGGCCCATTAAAAAGGGCCGACTTTTGGCATTCCATCCAATGGCGCGAAATTTGAATTTTGAAAAGAACCAGTTAGCTGACGACACGTGGGATGCTTAGTCACCTCGTGACGTGGACCACGTGTAGGACACGTCGGCTGTTTAAATGGCCACGTCATTGAGCCCCACACCGGATTTAGGTCCTATTTAGCCCCTACATCGGTGTTCATATTTTTACTCCTTTTCACCTTGGAAATTTACATTTCTCTTGTGAAAGAGAGTAAAGAGGGGCATCTGTGAACACCTCTTTCAGTCCGGCCTAAACTGTTATAACACCGGACCCAGCCTTAAAACTAGTAACACCGGACCAAGCCTAAATTAACACTGGACCGATGTCGTGCGGAGTAACAGGCCAGTCCGGCCCCAAGGAAAGGGATCAGATCAAAAATAGGCACACCGGCTGGTAGTGGACCCGGACTAGGAGGGAGAACACCGCCCCTGTGATTACATTGAAAGGCTCAACCGGTGTTAGACATAGGTAAAAGGTTCTTAAGATACCACATTGGATCAATGGGAGACTCCGTCCAACCGATATCTTTGCTAACCGATGTCACAGATTTGACAACGGATGGACGAGGTCGGAAGTTTGTGCACAATGACCTGGAATCGCACTCCCCAAAAATGGCAGACAGGGAGGCGAAAGTGGACAATTAAAAAATGCCATGCTGAAATCCTGCTCCCCACGAACAGTTAATGGCCAGGTTTGCACACCACTACGCGCATGGGTGAGTGGGAATTCTGGCTGTCCCAAACCCTCAGCCCATGACCTCAAGGCCCTATAAATGCCCCAGCCAAAGAAGCTATGGGGGTTGTGTTTTTGAGAGGCTGATTCGCAAGGAAGCTTTTCTCAAAGTTCTCTCTGATTTCTTCGAGACCTTTTGAGGACCCTTCCCCACTGGAAACCAATAACCCGTCATAATCACCAATATAAACCCCTTAGCTTTGGGAAGCTTGAAAATTCTTAGTACTCAAAGTTGTTGCCCTTTTCATCGCCCCTACCCCATGCTCACACCGTCCTCACACAGAATCCACCCCGTTCTAGTTCTTCACTGCCTTGCCCTGTTACTGCCTTCATTGCTCTTCCACATCGTCTTTGCACAACATCCAGTAACTCACCTCGGATCAACTTCCCACAACACCGGTCGCGTCCCAGTTTTCAAGATTTGGATCCAACTTCGGTCCATTGCTCCTGTCAGCGTGCAAGTCCAAAATCAGTCAGACACCATCACTACGTTTGACCCCCACACCGGTTCTGAGCCCATCACACCGGTTCCACCCTGTTCTTTATCTCCTTTACTTTCAGTCTTTTACTTTCCCGTGAGTTCGCTGTTTGTTGGTTATGGTTGTCCGTGTGCTATAGTTTACACTGTTAATATTTTTTATCCTTTTCCCTAACAAGTACATATAATAAAAATAAGTGATTTTGTAAAAAAAAAATAGTGTCGTACGGGAGCACTCCCGTCTACATAATCCTCTTAGGATTCGTGCACGTGCGAAAAATTTTGCTTTGCATGAGTCTTCCACTTCAATGACATTCATCAACATCTCTCAGATTTCTTCCTAAAAATAATAATACTCAGAACTACGTAACCCTGATTTCTTGATAATTCAAGAATACGTAGGAGCAGGACTTTAACTCCTGTCGGGCCCATCTTTCTTATTTCCTTTTATTGATTTATTTCCTTGCTTTTTGCGTTTCTTTTGTGTTGTTACTTTTTGTCGTTTCCGTGAAAATCAATTTAGACGTGACGTCTTGTTGATTTCCCCCTAGTTTTTGTTCAAACCTCACTACAATTCATAGGGAAGGGATACTTAGGACAAGACGTCCCGCTTATCCCTTTCCTATCCCTATCCTTTTTCCCGAGGATGTTTAATTTAGACGTGACGTCTTATTGGCATTCTCTCACCCTCTCTGTCTCATATCGAAGTCGAGCTTAGTTCGGACGAAACGTCCCATTGACCTCACTTCAACATTCTATGTCTGTACAGTTCTCTACTCCATTCTATCATTTTCTAAATACAAGTAAAAGGGAAGAAACCATGTTTTATTTAAGGCTATTTATATTGTGCTTTCAATCTTGGTACTGTCTTTGACAGGCGATGTAGGGTGCTAATACCTTCCCTACTTGTAACCGACTCCCGAACTTGGATTTCAATTTTTTAAACCAGTGCTTTACTGAACTTAGTTTTTTTTCCCAATGTTTTTTCCTATGGATAAAAACGTTGGTGGCGACTCCCTGTTTCATTCCACACATTCTTTCTTTTTCGCCGCGCCGTCACGATCCAGGTTGCGACAGTTGGTATATGGTATGGTGATTATTTTCGATGTGTAAAGTGTACATGTGTGGATGCCTATATGCATAATCACATGGTATTCATATTCATACCTTTAGAATGTGGATTCACTCTCCCATGTTGTCAATTTTAGACTTATGATGCAGGGCATTCATGGGAAGAGTAAGCATTTTGAAGTATACTTATGGCTGTGCAGGTAATTAGTGTATAGGGAGCGCCTTGGCCGGCGATATACGTAAAAATATCTATTTTGTGTAGCAGGAGATGTAACGAATGTTTGTTTTGGAAGTTTTCATGATAGATGATTTTGGAGGGTCATGAAGGAAAATGAGAAATTGTATGTGTATTTTATTTTCATTTGTGACCCTGAGTATGTATGAAGGATTCATTTATATTGGAATGTTCCTATATGCTGATGAATGAATGAAGAATTATATTTGAATGTCGATTTTATTAAGTTAAGGAGATGGAGAATTGATTTTCATATGTTTGATGAGTTGAATGGAAAATTGATGAGTAAGATGATGTAGAACAAGTTTTAAATGACTCATAGGATGTTTGAGATGTAGTGAATCCTGGTAAAATAGATGGAATTCAATTTTAGTAGGTTGTGTTGTGCAAGTTTCGAGTTCTGCATGATGTCTGATGATTTCGCTCAGGCAAGGTGGATTCTCGCCCGTGCGAGAGCCCCACCTGTTTGGGAATTGGCTTCTGGGCAATTCTCGCTTAGGCGAGAGTGAATCTCGTTCAAGCGAGATTGTCCCAGTATCAGTGTTTAGATACTAGAGGAAATTCACTCAGGCGAATGGAGTCTCGCCCGAGCAAGGGCGAAGGGAATCGTCACTAGACAAGATTCGCCCGAGCGAGGGATCTTGGGGATGGTATTCGCCCAAGCGAGACGATCGAATGGTGAATGGGTGAGCTCCTGCTCAAATTCTGTCCGAATAGGAGTTTTTGAAAACAATTTAAGTTGTGGGGAATTTTCGAGTGAAATTCCGAGTGACCTATGTCCGAGTCATGACCTTCCGAGTGAGGGAGTGGACATAATCCGAGTGAGAAGACTCTTGAGTGTGATATTCTGGCAGTGGGGTCCCGAGTGGGGAATTTCCGAGTCCAGTGTAAACTGTTCCGAGTGGGGAGCCTCCAAATGTGCATTCCCGATTGGGATGGCACCGACTGGGGGTAGTCGGTGTGAGTTTGTCCAATAGTATTATGGAATAACCCCACTTGAGTGAAAATGAAAGGAGGTCAGTTTTGGGAATGAGATGCCAAGTGAGTGACCAATTAGATGGTGAGTCAGTCTCTGGAATGGTTTACTGAGTGGAACCCCGTATGAGTGAAGACTCGGATTTGGAATGAATATACCGAGTGGAAGACTGGGTGAGAGAGGACTCGGTCTGAACTGAATCTGCAGAGCAGAGGACTGAGTGAGTGATGAATCGGTCAGGGTCATCTTGCCGAGTGGAAAACCCGAATGCTAGTAGTCGGTTTTGGAGGGATTCTGTAGAGTGGAAACCCGAGTGTTGGGAGTCGGTTTCGGAGGAATCTTGCTGAATGAAAATCCAAGTGTTGGAGAGCCTAGTTGAACGAGTGGGCATATGCTTGGCACTAGAAGTTTTTCGCTTAGGCGAGGAAGTCTCGCCCAAGCGAGTCGGTATGGAAATTGATTCTGGACAAATCTCGCCTATGCCCGCTGGCTCTGCCCAAGCGAGGCTTGAGTGTCTCGCTCAAGCGAGTCGGGGTTCGCTTGAGCGAAGGGAACTCTGATGGTCCAGAATGCGTTATTCATCAGTTTCTTTTCTCTTTCACGCTGAGACTTTATTCCATAATAATTGTGAGTACGTTGGAGTATAAAAATTGGGTTTCTTAAATCTTGGTGGTCGGTTTCTTAAAACCCATTCATATTATATTAATGTACGCTATCTTCTTCTGCTGTTTTAATTAAGGAATGCCTTTAAGGTTAATCGTCTCAGTCTACCTTCTCATATCTTCACATATGAGACAGGTTTCTGATAGGTCAAGGGAATTAAACGTACAACTTTACCACTTGTAATTGTCATGAATTAATTACACTAAAATCGTGAAAAATTTACTTCTATTTTGGGTTGTCTCAACCTGGTATTAGAGCAATGGTTGCTCTTGATACAACTATGATTTATGTTGTACATGTGATTATTGATTGTGCATGACTGAATTATGAACTACTTGATTGAATTATGATAGTTGTCATTGAATTAAGATTGTTGTATGGAGTTGTTAAGTCCGACCAAGAGTCCTTACACTATTTACCTCTACTTATGAATATGTTATGATCATGTATTGAAAATGATGTGATTATGTGATATGATACATGATAGACTTATGATTGCTGAAATTCTTGAATTCATAAGTCAAAAAGCTATTGTTTGGCCTAGTGTACTCATGTGTGAGCCATGTTTTGTTGTATAGGCATAAGATATGGCTGGTAGACAAAATCGTGAGGCTGCTGTTATGGCAAACGCCTTGAACCGATTCGCCGATCTCTTGGAAAGGCAAGGCCAGCTGAATGTGGGATAAGGTTCCCACGGTCTTGACTTATTTCTCAAGAGGAACCCTTCAGAGTTTCCTGGAGGTTATAAGCCTGAAGATGCGTATGCGTGGATAAATGACTTGGAAAGAATATATACAAGCTTCGAATGTTCTGAAGCGCAAAAGGTGGAGTATGCGGTCTTTATGATCCGCGATGAGGCTGAAGCGTGGTGGCGTCTTACTAGAGGATGCATGATAGCTGATGATGTTCCCTTGATTTGGGAAAATTTCAGGTTGGAATTTTTGAAGAAGTATTTTCCGGACAGCTATAGGAGCAAGAAAGAGCTTGAGTTCATGGAGCTTAAGCAAAGTAGTATGACGGTGGAGGAGTATGCCTCCAAATTTGAAGCATTATGTGCATTTTATCCACCTTATCAACAAGAGGGCACTGAAGTTTCAAAGTGTGTTAAATTTAAAAATGGACTACGCCAAGAGATCAAGAAGGCGATTTGTCACCAAGAGGATTAGGAGTTTTCCTACTCTTGTGAACAATTGTAGGATTTTTGAAGAAAATGATGTTGCTCCAAAGAGTTACTTAGGGCATGATTACAAGCTGAAGGGCCAATCTTCTAGCTTCAAGAAGAAAGGCAACTTTAAGGACAATAGACAATTTGTACGTGGTTCCTCTTCTTTCAGAAGGGGACGAGGTGCTACTAGAGGCGGTTATGGTGGTGGTAACCAAGACCGTGGAAATGTCCAAGGCATAACTTGCTTCAAATATGGTGCCAACCATTTGGCACGTGATTGCCCTCGTGATGACGTTGTGTGCTTCCAATGCAACCAACCCGGGCATATTCGCCCTAATTGTCCAATGAATGCAAGAGGTGCTAATGTTGACATTCCTAACCGCATGAACTTTGGTGCTAACCGTGGAGGTTTTGGTGGCCGTGGACGTGGAAATGGTGGTGGCCAAAATGGTAGCTGTAATGGTGGCCATGGTGGCAATCACAATGGTGGAAGAAATGGTCGAGGTATCGGCCGTGGTGGAAGAAATGGAAACCGAAATGGTGGTGATCAAGTACAAGCTGCGGGAAGAGTATTTGCAGTTACTGGTGAAGAAGCGGCTCAGGCCGAAGATCTTATCCGTGGTGAGTGTGAAATCCTTGGCACTCCAGTGCATATTATTTATGATTCTGGTGTTACGCACTTGTTTATTTCTGAAGATTGTGTGAGGCGCTTGTGGGTGCCTGTGTGCATGATGAAAGGTTCTATACTAGTGACTACACCGACCGGTACTTGCTTAAGATCGGTAACTCGATGTGAGGACGTCGAGATGAACCTTGAGGGTAGGAAATTTATTGTATCCCTCGTATGCTTGCCTATGAAGGATTTGGATATTATTTTAGGCATGGATTGGTTATCTGTTAACAAAGTCTTAGTGGATTGTCATAGCAAGGCGGTGATCTTCCCGACTTCGAATGCTGAAGGCTTTGATGTACAAGGTATTTCCCAGCTCCTTATGATGTTCTGCTTGGTTGATGGGAATGGTGTTTCCCAATCTGGTGGAATTCCTATTGTTTCGGAGTTTCCCGACGTGTTTCCGGAAGAGATTCCTGGATTACCTCCTCCACGAGAAGTGGAATTTGCTATTGATCTTATTCCGGGTGCGGAACCTGTTTCCCGAGCTCCTTATAGGATGTCTCCTATGGAGTTAGCTGAGTTGAAAAAGCAAGTGGAAGAATTACTTGAACGGGAGTTTATTCGCCCAAGTGTGTCTCCTTGGGGTGCTCCTGTGTTGTTAGTAAAGAAGGAAGATGGGAGCATGAGATTGTGCGTTGATTATCGCCAACTCAACAAACTAACCATTAAAAATAAATACCCTCTTCCGCGTATCGATGATCTTTTGGATCAATTGAAGGGTGCTGTTGTGTTTTCGAAGATTGATTTGCGTTCCGGATATCACCAAATTCGGGTGAAGACTGAAGATATTTTGAAAACTGCTTTCCGAACGCGATATGGACATTATGAGTACGTGGTGATGCCATTTGGGGTGACGAATGCCCCTGCAATTTTCATGAGCTACATGAATTGCATCTTCCATGAATATCTTGATCAATTCATTGTGGTGTTTAATGATGATATTTTGGTGTATTCCAAGAGTTATGAAGAGCATGAAAGACATCTTCGTCTTGTGTTGACTGTTTTTTGAGAGAAGGAGTTGTATGCAAAGCTCTCTAAGTGTGAATTTTGGCTGTCTGAGGTCCAATTTCTTGGACATGTTATTTCAAATGATGGAGTTTGTAACACCCTCGGTTAGATAAGACAAATCCTTCTGTAGGTTCATCCTATTTAACTGAGAGTGTTAACAGTTTTTAAGAAAAGTGAATATATATATATATATATATATATTTTAAAATAAATACGTGGCAGATAAGTGGAAGCAATAATGTATATATCACATAGTCATTCACAAACTGTAAGTAATTGTACTCTTAACAGAATGGGGCACGCAGGCACCCTTAAATATTATACAGTCATCCGGTGTCTGATTATAAATATTCTATCTTTAATGATTGTTCTCAATGGGTTCAGCGTATTGCTGATCTTCACACTCGGGTTCTTGAGTTTCTAATTCCTCTGAAAAATGGTCAACAGTAAGGGTGAGTATAACCCAAGACCCTGATTGGTTAATCCGGTGCGGACATAATCCAGTTAACATACAATGTCACATAAATCATACATTTAACATATTCACAATTATAACAATCAAGCATATTGCCATGAAATAAATCATACATTTAACATATTCACAATTATAACAATCAAATATGCTATAATGAAATGCATGAGGTTGGATTTATTATGATTTATCTTTGGTTAAGTCTCATGATGCATGTGGACCCAATAACTCGTTTCATCTTCTTCTCAATCTTTGGAATATCACCATTCCAATCATCTAGAGCGATCAGGGTCCGCCCAAGTTCTATATGGTACAAATGAACTCATTGGTTCTCATCATTGATTTAAATATTTTTGGAACTTGGATCCCTACGATCATAGTTACACTCCGTCATTTAGTCAAAGTACACTAGAATTGCATCGTCTCACCTGGCTATCAGGCGCGACTCTGATGCCATTGGGTTGCTGTTCCAGTTGTACTCCCAAGATTCTTCATGGAGATCGAACGTGAGTGTCCTCCACTGTACCAAGTGTATGCTCTAGAGGTTTTTCTTCTTCAAAAATATTTTCATGATGCGAAATGCATTTATCTTATCAATTGATTCCTTAAGTATCTTATGTATTTCCAGTCTCATCATATCATTCTCAAGTTCTTTGAATTCCATCAATTATTTAAACATTGTAAATATATCTATTATATCTTGGTTAATATTGTATTTTCCATAAAGAGTAAAATAATATATTCTTTATGTAATTACGCATAATTAAGATGTTAACAAGGTTTATAACAATAAAACTAATAATAATAATAACAATAATAAGATTAATAATAATTAGGATAATAATAATAATAGAATAAGGATAATAATAATAATTATAACTTCTCATTAATTTAAAAAGTATTAAAAAGTAGTTTCTAAATGAAAATCCAAGCGAAAACCATTAAAAATAGAGTTTTCTGAGTGAAACAGGGGCAAATCCGAGTGAAATATGTATAATTCCGAGTGGAACCATACTGGGCAGGGTTCTCCAAACGATCTGGCTAAAAATCCAAGTGAAATGATACTGGAAGGTTGTTTTCCGACTGAAATAAGTTTGGGTCCGAGTGAAAATGAATTGGAATGCTGTTTTCCAACTGGAACAGCTTGAATCCGAGTGAAAAATGAGTTTTCCGCATGAGATAGCTATGAATCCGAGTGAAATAAACTGAGTAGAGTTTTCTAACTGAAATTAATAGGTTTTCCGAGTAAAATAAGACTGGGAAGCTACTGTCCGAGAGCAATAGAGTGTTTCCGAGTGAATTTACTGAAAAAGGGTTCTGAGTAAAAGATAATTATATTTTCTGAGTGAAATTAAGTCAAGTTCCGAGTGAAATAATTTAAGAAAGAGATTTCCGAGTAAAATAAGACTTAGAAGATGCTGTCCGAGAGAAATAGAGTGTTTTCCGAGTGAAATATGTTATGTCCGAATGAAAATGAGTTCGTAATATAAAAATCTGATTGAAATGATACCAAAACCGATCGGATTGGCCTAAAACAGAACCTGTTATCATTAAACCCATCTTTTATTCATAGTTCTTCACTGATTAAATACACTCAGTAACAGATATATATATATATATATACATGCATATACAGATAACAATTTAAAGCATTTAATTCATACACACTGAATCTGTCCTGGAAAGGTGAGGAAACAAATTCCTTAACCCTTTCCTTCACTCGGTTTTCCCACAGAGCACCCAAGAATATACCCCCTTACCTCAATGAAGTTCCTAGATTGAAAGAAAGAGGTTCCCTTCACTGTCCTGCTTCAAATCCGAGTGAAACAGAAGGGAAAAGAGAGAAAGAAACTTGCTGGGAAGGAGAGTGATGAAGGGTGTTTGTGTCGTGTGTGGGTGTGAGTCCTGAGAACCCTTGAGCTGGTTTAAATAGGGAGAGAGTGAGTGGAAAAACAAGTGGGGGACAGCTTTTCTGAGTGGATGATAGTGGAGTGATAATGGAAGGGTCAGTGGAGATTAAACAAAGTGATATGCTGAGTCAGTGCCCATTTCTGGTCGTCCACTATCCATAATGCGCACGATTGAATTTAAATAATCATTAAAAGACAAAATTGAAGTCAATACGCACTTCTGTCAGTGAATACCGAGTGAAATTACACTCGGTTAAAACCTATACCGACTGGAATTCCTACATCCGAGTCAACAATTGCAAGGCTCGCTTGAGCGTGGCTTGCTCGCTTGAGCGAAGCTTCAATTCTTCACTCGGAATTCCTTTGAAACCGACTCAGGCACTCGGTTTCTCACTCGGTAATACCTCTTCAGACCGAGTCCTCTCTTTCTCAGAATCTTCACTCGGAAATCCGAGTCTTCTTCACTTGATTCACTCGGTTTAGGCCAATTTCTTTAATTATATGTCCAATTAATGTTTATTTAAGCCATTACCTCTTGGACCAAGACCCACACGTAGTTCTCTCACTCGGTTTTGGTCCAGTAGAGTATATCTCACTCGAAATTGGCTCCCTCTACCAATTTCCACTCGGTTTCCTAAGCAAATACATAGGAAACCGTTCGGAATCCTTCTCAATTGATTCCACAACACACTCCAATCGGCAGGAAGCATCAAATCATCATAAACATGAGTATTTATACATTCTTTCACTCGGAATACTCCAATTAGTGTAGTCTCCTTCAGAAAAGGAAGCATTCAACTCGGAACCGAGCCTTTCTAGGGTGTTTTGACTCGGATTTTTCTCCTTCACTCAGATTTTCTGACCATTCACTCGGAATTCTTCTCTGTTACTCGGAACAGAGCCCTTTTCACTCGGTTTTTGCATAATTTCACTAATATTCCATATAAATTCTATTATTATGTGTAAAAATGACATTTTTGAGGTACTACAGACCATCAACAGGGTATATATTGACTTATTCTTGCTTACAAACTCTCCATAATTAAAATTTACAAGGGTAAAATCGCTTCTAAAAAGAGGGATGTTACATTCTCCTCCCCTTTTAAGAATTTCGTCCCGAAATTCAAAGTTAGAATAATTGAGGGTACAATTCTCTCATTTTCTCCTCAATTTCCCAAGTAGCATCCCCATCATCTGTCCGACTCCAAACTATCTTGACCAAAGGAATTTCCTTGCCTCTTAGCTGTTTGAGACGTCGGTCAGCAATCTTAACTGGCGATGCTTCAAAGGTAAGGTTTTCTTTCAGAATAAATTGATCGGGACTTAGAACATGATCAGGGGTTGGTACATATTTGCGGAGTTGAGAGACATGAAATACATTGTGAAGGTTTATCAGCTCGGGTGGCAGAGCAATACGGTACGCATGAGTTCCTATCTTTTGCAGAATTTGATAGGGTCCTACGTATCTGGGGCTTAACTTCTTGGCCTTCAAAGCTCTTCCTACTCCAGTGGTAGGGGTAACTTTGAGAAATATATGGTCACCTTCTTCAAATTCTAATAGCTTCCGACGTTTGTCATAGTAACTCTTTTGTCTATCTTGCGAAGCCTTCATTGCCATTTGAATCCTCTGAACTTGTTTTGTTGTCTTCTGAACAATCTCTGGTCCAATTATTGTTTTCTCACTAGTTTATACCAACATAAAGGTGTACGACATTTTCTTCCATACAAAGCTTCATAAGGGGCCATTCCGATGCTTGCATGATAGCTGTTGTTGTAAGTGAACTCAATAAGTGGAAGGTATTCTTACCAATTTCCACCATGTTCCAAGACACAAAGACGTAACAGATCTTTAAGAGTCTTGATCGTCCTTTCTGATTGTCCGTCTGTCTGTGGATGATATGCAGAACTTAACTTCAGACCAGTTCCTAGAGCTTGTTGTAGGCTCTTCCAAAACTGTGATGTGAAACGAGGATCTCGATCGGACACAATCGCAGTGGGAGTTCCATGTAACCGTACGATTTCCTTGATATAGATCTGGGTGAGTTTCTCTAGGGAATACTTCATATTGACAAGAATGAAGTGAGCGGTTTTTGTTAATCGATCCATGATTACCCAAATAGCATCACATCCTGCTGATGTTCTGGGAAATCCACTCACGAAGTCCATAGCAATCTCATCCCATTTCCATTCTGGAATATCCAAAGGACGAAGGGTCCCACTTGGTCGTTGTTGTTCCGCCTTTACCTTCTGACACATCAGGCAAGCTATTACGTACTTAGCGATATCCCTTTTCATTCCTTGCCACCAGAATAATTTCTTCAAGTCCTGGTACATCTTGGTTGATCCTGGGTGAATACTGTATTTACTTTTGTGTGCTTCATCCAGTATAGATCTCTTAAGATCTGTGTTGACTGGAATACAGAGTCTCTGTTGATACCTGATTGCCCCATGTTCATCCTTGCTAAACTCTGAGACTCCTTCTTTCGTCTTTTCCGCTAGATCTTGTAATTCCTGGTCATTGGCTTGAGCTTCTTTGATTTGTTCTAAGAAATCATTGGAAATTCTTAGCATTCCAACCATAAGGCTTCCCCTTTTTGGTGTTATTGCCAGATTCAAATCGCGAAACTGTTCAATCAACTCCAACTCCTTAGTCATCATATATGATAGACGTAGGGCCTTTCTGCTGAGTGCATCAACCACAACATTTGCCTTACCAGGGTGATATCGGAGTTCGAAATCATAATCCTTGATGAATTCCATCCATCTACGTTGTCGCATATTCAACTCTTTCTGGTCGAATAGATACTTCAAACTTTTATGGTCACTGAAGACTTCAAAGCATGTACCATACAAATAGTGTCTCCAGATTTTCAAGGCAAACACAACTGCAGCTAATTCCAAATCATGTGTGGGATAATTAACTTTATGCGTTCTTAGCTGTCTTGAAGCATAAGCAACAACCTTTCTTTCTTGCATTAGGACACATCCTAGTCCTTGTCTTGACGCATCACAATACACTTCATATGGCTTGGCAGGATCTGGCAAAATCAAGACAGGTGCACTTGTGAGTCATTGGCGTAACTCCGTAAAACTGCTTTCACATTTGTCTGTCCATTCAAACGGTTGATCTTTACGGGTCAGCCTAGTTAAAGGTGCTGCAATTCGAGAGAAATTCTCGATGAATCGACGATAATATCCAGCCAGTCCAAGGAAACTGCGGATTTCCGTCACATTCTTGGGTTGTTCCCAATTTAGTACAGCTTCTACCTTTGTAGGATCCACAGCAATTCCTTCCTTAGTGATGACATGCCTAAGAATTTCACTTCTGTCAACCAGAATTCACATTTTGAAAACTTGGCGTACAATTGCCTTGCACGTAAAGTGTTTAAAACAATTCGAAGATGCTCCTCGTGTTCCTCATGGCTCTTGGAGTAGATGAGGATGTCATCAATGAATACAACCACGAATTTCTCCAAGTACTCATGGAAGATTCGATTCATGTATCCCATAAAGACTGTAGGTGCATTTGTAACTCCAAAGGGCATAACAAGATACTCATAGTGCCCATATCGTGTTCTGAATGCCGTTTTGGGTATATCGTCTTTCTTTACCCTGATTTGATGATAGCCTGATCGCAGATCAATCTTCGAGAAGATAGTGGCTCCTCGTAACTGGTCCATCAAATCATCAATTCTTGGGAGAGGGTATCGGTTCTTGATCGTAGCTTTATTCAACTGACGATAGTCAACACATAACCGCATACTACCATCCTTCTTTTTGACTAGAAGAACTGGTGCTCCCCAAGGTGAGACACTGGGTCTAATCATTCCTTTCTCTAGAAGTTCTTCTAATTGCTCTTTGAGTTCACTGAGTTCCTTGTGTGACATCCGGTAAGGAGCAATAGAGATTGGTCCCACGCCCGGTATAATATCAATGCTGAATTCGACTTCTCGCTCTGGAGGTAGCTCTCGTATGTCCTCAGGGAATACTTCTGGAAATTCTTAAACAACAGGAATCTGTTCAAGTTGAGAAGTGGCCTTACCTTCAGTTTCAGTAAGGATCATGTATAGATGGACTTCTTTTAAGATTACATTTTCTGAGCTAACAAGGCAAAAATCAGTGACTTAATCACATTCAGATGTAGTAGACCCGTGAGAGATGGATCTATTATGACAGTCAATCAGAATATGATTGGCAGCAAGCCAATTCATCCTTAGAACAATGTCTAGATCAATCAAAGGTAAACATATCAGATCTACCTGATAAGCTTTCCCTTCGATGTTGAGAGGACACTCTAGACATATGCAAGTAGAACAAATGGGCTTATTGGCGGCAGTTGTGACAATCATTTGATAGGGCAGAGAGGTTGTAGGAAGCTTTAAATGTTTTACACAATTCTCAGATATGAAAGAATGAGTGGCTCCAGAATCATATAATACATTTAATAGAGTACTTCCTATAAAGCATGTACATTGCACAAGATCGTTCTCTCGTGATACCTCTGCACCATTCATGGTAAAAACTCTGGCATTTCCTCCTGGTCTTCCAGTAGAGTTATTTCCGGGCCTTCTTGGATTATTGTTCTGATTGAAATTGTTGCCGCGGTGAATATTTTGCATCCTTGGGACATTGTTGGTAGAGACATTTGCAGTAGATCCTCTACTTCCTTGACCTGTTGGTCGTACTGCCTGTCCTTGAGTTACTTGTTGTTGGTTATTTTTATTCCTGTACCAACAGTCAACATCACGATGTCCAATCCGTCCACAAATCATGCAATTTCTACCACTTTGTTTCTCCTGACCTCTAGGAGGAATTCGGTTGGCTGAGTTGAAGGGTCGGAAATTTGGTCGATCTGATCGAAAATCCCTTCTTTGCTGTCGATCTGGCATACGTCGCTCTGGCCCATGATTAGACGCTCCAGGTCGTCGAAGATTAGAGGTATTCTCAAAGATGCGGCATCTGTCAACCAAAGTAGTGAATTGTGTAATTTGTTGACAACATATGACTTGATGAATTTCTTGTCGTAATCCTGCTTCAAACTTCGCGCATCTTGACGCTTCTCCCATGTGGGTATAGTAGGGACAACATTTTGCCAGCTCATCAAACTTAGCAGCGTACTCCCCAACAGTCATATTGCCTTGTTTCAGATTGAAGAATTCCTGCTCCTTTTGCCTCCTTATGTCTTCGGGGAAGTATTTGGCAAGAAACTCCGTCCTGAATCGTCCCCAAGTAATAATATGCCCATCAGTAGCTAGTCTGACTCTAGCATGAGTCCACCAGTGTTCTGCTTCTCCAACCAGCATGAAGACAGCAAAGGTTACACAATCCTCATCAGAACATCGCATAGCGGCAAAAATCTTTTCAAGGTGTTCAATCCATAGTTGTGCTCCTTCTGGATTGAAGCCTCCTTTGAACTGCGTAGGATTGTTTCTTTGAAAATCAGCTAATCCTTGTCTGGCAGAAGCATGAGGTAACTCTTGTCGTTCTATTACCTCCACAATTCTGGTAAGAAGATTCTCCATCACATGATTGTTATTTTGGCGTGCCATTAGGAATTTGCTGAAAGAATATCAACAAATAGATTCAGGGTATGCGTTATGTGGAGCATTCCACATAGGAGTGTTAGTCTTAGGAGTGTTATGGACTGTCCAATATTTCTATCAGAGTATGTGGAAACCTAATGGTCCACTCCCCAAGCTTGATGAATCGACTATGCTCTGATACCACCTTTGTAACACCCTCGGTTAGATAAGACAAATCCTTCTGTAGGTTCATCCTATTTAATTGAGAGTGTTAACAGTTTTTAAGAAAAGTGAATATATATATATATATATATATTTTTTTAAAATAAATACGTGGCAGATCAGTGGAAGCAATAATGTATATATCACATAGTCATTCACAAACTGTAAGTAATTGTACTCTTAACAGAATAGGGCACGTAGGCACCCTTAAATATTATATAGTCATCCGGTGTCTGATTATAAATATTCTATCTTTAATGATTGTTCTCAATGGGTTCAGCATATTGCTGATCTTCACACTCGGGTTCTTGAGTTTCTAATTCCTCTGAAAAATGGTCAACAGTAAGGGTGAGTATAACCCAAGACCCTGATTGGTTAATCCGGTGCAGACATAATCCAGTTAACATACAATGTCACATAAATCATACATTTAGCATATTCACAATTATAACAATCAAGCATATTGCCATGAAATAAATCATACATTTAACATATTCACAATTATAACAATCAAATATGCTATAATGAAATGCATGAGGTTGGATTTATTATGATTTATCTTTGGTTAAGTCTCATGATGCATGTGGACCCAATAACTCGTTTCATCTTCTTCTCAATCTTTGGAATATCACCATTCCAATCATCTAGAGCGATCAGGGTCCGCCCAAGTTCTATATGGTACAAATGAACTCATTGGTTCTCATCATTGATTTAAATATTTTTGGAACTTGGATCCCTACGATCATAGTTACACTCCGTCATTTAGTCAAAGTACACTAGAATTGCATCGTCTCACCCGGCTATCAGGCGCGACTCTGATGCCATTGGGTTGCCGTTCCAGTTGTACTCCCAAGATTCTTCATGGAGATCGAACGTGAGTGTCCTCCACTGTACCAAGTGTATGCTCTAGAGGTTTTTCTTCTTCAAAAATATTTTCATGATGCGAAATGCATTTATCTTATCAATTGATTCCTTAAGTATCTTATGTATTTCCAGTCTCATCATATCATTCTCAAGTTCTTTGAATTCCATCAATTATTTAAACATTGTAAATATATCTATTATATCTTGGTTAATATTGTATTTTCCATAAAGAGTAAAATAATATATTCTTTATGTAATTACGCATAATTAAGATGTTAACAAGGTTTATAACAATAAAACTAATAATAATAATAACAATAATAAGATTAATAATAATTAGGATAATAATAATAATAGAATAAGGATAATAATAATAATTATAACTTCTCATTAATTTAAAAAGTATTAAAAAGTAGTTTCTAAATGAAAATCCAAGCGAAAACCATTAAAAATAGAGTTTTCCGAGTGAAACAGGGGCAAATCCGAGTGAAATATGTATAATTCCGAGTGGAACCATACTGGGCAGGGTTCTCCAAACGATCTGGCTAAAAATCTGAGTGAAATGATATTGGAAGGTTGTTTTCCGACTGAAATAAGTTTGGGTCCGAGTGAAAATGAATTGGAATGCTGTTTTCCAACTGGAACAGCTTGAATCCGAATGAAAAATGAGTTTTCCGCATGAGATAGCTATGAATCCGAGTGAAATAAACTGAGCAGAGTTTTCTAACTGAAATTAATAGGTTTTCCGAGTAAAATAAGACTGGGAAGCTACTGTCCGAGAGCAATAGAGTGTTTCCGAGTGAATTTACTGAAAAAGGGTTCTGAGTAAAAGATAATTATATTTTCTGAGTGAAATTAAGTCAAGTTCCGAGTGAAATAATTTAAGAAAGAGATTTCTGAGTAAAATAAGACTTAGAAGATGCTGTACGAGAGAAATAGAGTGTTTTCCGAGTGAAATATGTTATGTCCGAATGAAAATGAGTTCGTAATATAAAAATCTGATTGAAATGATACCAAAACCGATCGGATTGGCCTAAAACAGAACCTGTTATCATTAAACCCATCTTTTATTCATAGTTCTTCACTGATTAAATACACTCAGTAACAGATATATATATATATATACATGCATATACAGATAACAATTTAAAGCATTTAATTCATACACACTGAATCTGTCCTGGAAAGGTGAGGAAACAAATTCCTTAACCCTTTCCTTCACTCGGTTTTCCCACAGAGCACCCAAGAATATACCCCCTTACCTCAATGAAGTTCCTGGATGGAAAGAAAGAGGTTCCCTTCACTGTCCTGCTTCAAATCCGAGTGAAACAGAAGGGAAAAGAGAGAAAGAAACTTGCTGGGAAGGAGAGTGATGAAGGGTGTTTGTGTCGTGTGTGGGTGTGAGTCCTGAGAACCCTTGAGCTGGTTTAAATAGGGAGAGAGTGAGTGGAAAAACAAGTGGGGGACAGCTTTTCTGAGTGGATGATAGTGGAGTGATAATGGAAGGGTCAGTGGAGATTAAACAAAGTGATATGCTGAGTCAGTGCCCATTTCTGGTCGTCCACTATCCATAATGCGCACGATTGAATTTAAATAATCATTAAAAGACAAAATTGAAGTCAATACGCACTTCTGTCAGTGAATACCGAGTGAAATTACACTCGGTTAAAACCTATACCGACTGGAATTCCTACTTCCGAGTCAACAATTGCAAGGCTCGCTTGAGCGTGGCTTGCTCGCTTGAGCGAAGCTTCAATTCTTCACTCGGAATTCCTTTGAAACCGACTCAGGCACTCGGTTTCTCACTCGGTAATACCTCTTCAGACCGAGTCCTCTCTTTCTCAGAATCTTCACTCGGAAATCCGAGTCTTCTTCACTTGATTCACTCGGTTTAGGCCAATTTCTTTAATTATATGTCCAATTAATGTTTATTTAAGCCATTACCTCTCGGACCAAGACCCACACGTACTTCTCTCACTCGGTTTTGGTCCAGTAGAGTATATCTCACTCGGAATTGGCTCCCTCTACCAATTTCCACTCGGTTTCCTAAGCAAATACATAGGAAACCGTTCGGAATCCTTCTCAATTGATTCCACAACACACTCCAATCGGCAGGAAGCATCAAATCATCATAAACATGAGTATTTATACATTCTTTCACTCGGAATACTCCAATTAGTGTAGTCTCCTTCAGAAAAGGAAGCATTCAACTCGGAACCGAGCCTTTCTAGGGTGTTTTGACTCGGATTTTTCTCCTTCACTCGGATTTTCTGACCATTCACTCAGAATTCTTCTCTGTTACTCGGAACAGAGCCCTTTTCACTCGGTTTTTGCATAATTTCACTAATATTCCATATAAATTCTATTATTATGTGTAAAAATGACATTTTTGAGGTACTACAGACCATCAACAGGGTATATATTGACTTATTCTTGCTTACAAACTCTCCATAATTAAAATTTACAAGGGTAAAATCGCTTCTAAAAAGAGGGATGTTACATTCTCCTCCCCTTTTAAGAATTTCGTCCCGAAATTCAAAGTTAGAATAATTGAGGGTACAATTCTCTCATTTTCTCCTCAATTTCCCAAGTAGCATCCCCATCATCTGTCCGACTCCAAACTATCTTGACCAAAGGAATTTCCTTGCCTCTTAGCTGTTTGAGACGTCGGTCAGCAATCTTAACTGGCGATGCTTCAAAGGTAAGGTTTTCTTTCAGAACAAATTGATCAGGACTTAGAACATGATCAGGGCTTGGTACATATTTGCGGAGTTGAGAGACATGAAATACATTGTGAAGGTTTGTCAGCTCGGGTGACAGAGCAATACGGTACACATGAGTTCCTATCTTTTGCAGAATTTGATAGGGTCTTACGTATCTGGGGCTTAACTTCTTGGCCTTCAAAGCTCTTCCTACTCCAGTGGTAGGGGTAACTTTGAGAAATATATGGTCACCTTCTTCAAATTCTAATAGCTTCCGACGTTTGTCATAGTAACTCTTTTGTCTATCTTGCGAAGCCTTCATTGCCATTTGAATCCTCTGAACTTGTTTTGTTGTCTTCTGAACAATCTCTGGTCCAATTATTGTTTTCTCACCAGTTTTATACCAACATAAAGGTGTACGACATTTTCTTCCATACAAAGCTTCATAAGGGGCTATTCTGATGTTTGCATGATAGCTGTTGTTGTAAGTGAACTCAATAAGTGGAAGGTATTCTTGCCAATTTCCACCATGTTCCAAGACACAAAGACGTAACAGATCTTCAAGAGTCTTGATCGTCCTTTCTGATTATCCGTCTGTCTGTGGATGATATGCGGAACTTAACTTCAGACGAGTTCCTAGAGCTTGTTACAGGCTCTTCCAAAACTGTGATGTGAAACAAGGATCTCGATCGGACACAATCGTAGTGGGAGTTCCATGTAACCGTACGATTTCCTTGATATAGATCTGGGTGAGTTTCTCTAGGGAATACTTCATATTGACAGGAATGAAGTGAGCGGTTTTTGTTAATCGATCCACGATTACCCAAATAGCATCACATCCTGCTGATGTTCTAGGAAATCCACTCACGAAGTCCATAGCAATCTCATATCATTTCCATTCTGGAATATCCAAAGGATGAAGGGTCCCACTTGGTCGTTGTTGTTCCGCCTTTACCTTCTGACACATCAGGCAAGCTGTTACGTACTTAGCGATATCCCTTTTCATTCCTTGCCACCAGAATAATTTCTTCAAGTCCTGGTACATCTTGGTTGATCCTGGGTGAATACTGTATTTACTTTTGTGTGCTTCATCCAGTATAGATCTCTTAAGATCTGTGTTGACTGGAATACAGAGTCTCTGTTGATACCTGATTGCCCCATGTTCATCCTTGCTAAACTCTGAGACTCCTTCTTTCGTCTTTTCCGCTAGATCTTGTAATTCCTGGTCATTGGCTTGAGCTTCTTTGATTTGTTCTAAGAAATCATTGGAAATTCTTAGCATTCCAACCATAAGGCTTCCCCTTTTTGGTGTTATTGCCAGATTCAAATCGCGAAACTGTTCAATCAACTCCAACTCCTTAGTCATCATATATGATAGACGTAGGGCCTTTCTGCTGAGTGCATCAGCCACAACATTTGCCTTACCAGGGTGATATCGGAGTTCGAAATCATAATCCTTGATGAATTCCATCCATCTACGTTGTCGCATATTCAACTCTTTCTGGTCGAATAGATACTTCAAACTTTTATGGTCACTGAAGACTTCAAAGCATGTACCATACAAATAGTGTCTCCAGATTTTCAAGGCAAACACAACTGCAGCTAATTCCAAATCATGTGTGGGATAATTAACTTTATGCGTTCTTAGCTGTCTTGAAGCATAAGCAACAACCTTTCTTTCTTGCATTAGGACACATCCTAGTCCTTGTCTTGACGCATCACAATACACTTCATATGGCTTGGCAGGATCTGGCAAAATCAAGACAGGTGCACTTGTGAGTCATTGGCGTAACTCCGTAAAACTGCTTTCACATTTGTCTGTCCATTCAAACGGTTGATCTTTACGGGTCAGCCTAGTTAAAGGTGCTGCAATTCGAGAGAAATTCTCGATGAATCGACGATAATATCCAGCCAGTCCAAGGAAACTGCGGATTTCCGTCACATTCTTGGGTTGTTCCCAATTTAGTACAGCTTCTACCTTTGTAGGATCCACAGCAATTCCTTCCTTAGAGATAACATGTCCTAAGAATTTCACTTCTGTCAACCAGAATTCACATTTTGAAAACTTGGCGTACAATTGCCTTGCACGTAAAGTGTTTAAAACAATTCGAAGATGCTCCTCGTGTTCCTCATGGCTCTTGGAGTAGATGAGGATGTCATCAATGGATACAACCACGAATTTGTCCAAGTACTCATGGAAGATTCGATTCATGTATCCCATAAAGACTGTAGGTGTATTTGTAACTCCAAAGGGCATAACAAGATACTCATAGTGCCCATATCGTGTTCTGAATGCCGTTTTGGGTATATCGTCTTTCTTTACCCTGATTTGATGATAGCCTGATCGCAGATCAATCTTCGAGAAGATAGTGGCTCCTCGTAACTGGTCCATCAAATCATCAATTCTTGGGAGAGGGTATCGGTTCTTGATCGTAGCTTTATTCAACTGACGATAGTCAACACATAACCGCATACTACCATCCTTCTTTTTGACTAGAAGAACTGGTGCTCCCCAAGGTGAGACACTGGGTCTAATCATTCCTTTCTCTAGAAGTTCTTCTAATTGCTCTTTGAGTTCACTGAGTTCCTTGGGTGACATCCGGTAAGGAGCAATAGAGATTGGTCCCACGCCCGGTATAATATCAATGCTGAATTTGACTTCTCGCTCTGGAGGTAGCTCTCGTATGTCCTCAGGGAATACTTCTGGAAATTCTTGAACAACAGGAATCTGTTCAAGTTGAGAAGTGGCCTTACCTTCAGTTTCAGTAAGGATCATGTATAGTTGGACTTCTTTTGAGATTACCTTTTCTGAGCTAACAAGGCAAAAATCAGTGACTTAATCACATTCAGATGTAGTAGACCCGTGAGAGATGGATCTATTATGACAGTCAATCAGAATATGATTGGCAGCAAGCCAATTCATCCCTAGAACAATGTCTAGATCAATCAAAGGTAAACATATCAGATCTACCTGATAAGCTTTCCCTTCGATGTTGAGAGGACACTCTAGACATATGCAAGTAGAACAAATGGGCTTATTGGCGGCAGTTGTGACAATCATTTGATAGGGCAGAGAGGTTGTAGGAAGCTTTAAATGTTTTACACAATTCTCAGATATGAAAGAATGAGTGGCTCCAGAATCATATAATACATTTAATAGAGTACTTCCTATAAAGCATGTACCTTGCACAAGATCGTTCTCTCGTGATACCTCTGCACCATTCATGGTAAAAACTCTGGCATTTCCTCCTGGTCTTCCAGTAGAGTTATTTCCGGGCCTTCTTGGATTATTGTTCTGATTGAAATTGTTGCCGCGGTGAATATTTTGCATCCTTGGGACATTGTTGGTAGAGACATTTGCAGTAGATCCTCCACTTCCTTGACCTGTTGGTCGTACTGCCTGTCCTTGAGTTACTTGTTGTTGGTTATTTTTATTCTTGTACCAACAGTCAATATCACGATGTCCAATCCGTCCACAAATCGTGCAATTTCTACCACTTTGTTTCTCCTGACCTCTAGGAGGAATTCGGTTGGCTGAGTTGAAGGGTCAGAAATATGGTCGATCTGCTCGAAAATCCCTTCTTTGTTGTCGATCTAGCATACGTCGCTCTGGCCCATGATTAGACGCTCCAGGTCGTCGAAGATTAGAGGTATTCTCAAAGATGCGGCATCTGTCAACCAAAGTAGTGAATTGTGTAATTTGTTGACAACATATGACTTGACGAATTTCTTGCCGTAATCCTGCTTCAAACTTCGCGCATCTTGACGCTTCTCCCATGTGGGTATAGTAGGGACAACATTTTGCCAGCTCATCAAACTTAGCAGCGTACTCCCCAACAATCATATTGCCTTGTTTCAGATTGAAGAATTCCTGCTCCTTTTGCCTCCTTATGTCTTCGGGGAAGTATTTGGCAAGAAACTCCATCCTGAATCGTCCCCAAGTAATAATATGCCCATCAGTAGCTAGTCTGACTCTAGCATGAGTCCACCAGTGTTCTGCTTCTCCAACCAGCATGAAGACAGCAAAGGTTACACAATCCTCATCAGAACATCGCATAGCGGCAAAAATCTTTTCAAGGTGTTCAATCCATAGTTGTGTTCCTTCTGGATTGAAGCCTCCTTTGAACTGCGTAGGATTGTTTCTTTGAAAATCAGCTAATCCTTGTCTGGCAGAAGCATGAGGTAACTCTTGTCATTCTATTACCTCCACAATTCTGGTAAGAAGATTCTCCATCACATGATTGTTATTTTGGCGTGCCATTAGGAATTTGCTGAAAGAATATCAACAAATAGATTCAGGGTATGCATTATGTGGAGCATTCCACATAGGAGTGTTAGTCTTAGGAGTGTTATGGACTGTCCAATATTTCTATCAGAGTACGTGGAAACCTAATGGTCCACTCCTCAAGCTTGATGAATCGACTATGCTCTGATACCACCTTTGTAACACCCTCGGTTAGATAAGACAAATCCTTCTATAGGTTCATCCTATTTAACTGAGAGTGTTAACAGTTTTTAAGAAAAGTGAATATATATATATATATATATATATATATATATATATATATTTTTTAAAATAAATACGTGGCAGATCAGTGGAAGCAATAATGTATATATCACATAGTCATTCACAAACTGTAAGTAATTGTACTCTTAACAGAATGGGGCATGCAGGCACCCTTAAATATTATACAGTCATCCGGTGTCTGATTATAAATATTCTATCTTTAATGATTGTTCTCAATGGGTTCAGCGTATTGCTGATCTTCACACTCGGGTTCTTGAGTTTCTAATTCCTCTGAAAAATGGTCAACAGTAAGGGTGAGTATAACCCAAGACCCTGATTGGTTAATCCGGTGCAGACATAATCCAGTTAACATACAATGTCACATAAATCATACATTTAGCATATTCACAATTATAACAATCAAGCATATTGCCATGAAATAAATCATACATTTAACATATTCACAATTATAACAATCAAATATGCTATAATGAAATGCATGAGGTTGGATTTATTATGATTTATCTTTGGTTAAGTCTCATGATGCATGTGGACCCAATAACTCGTTTCATCTTCTTCTCAATCTTTGGAATATCACCATTCCAATCATCTAGAGCGATCAGGGTCCGCCCAAGTTCTATATGGTACAAATGAACTCATTGGTTCTCATCATTGATTTAAATATTTTTGGAACTTGGATCCCTACGATCATAGTTACACTCCGTCATTTAGTCAAAGTACACTAGAATTGCATCGTCTCACCCGGCTATCAGGCGCGACTCTGATGCCATTGGGTTGCCGTTCCAGTTGTACTCCCAAGATTCTTCATGGAGATCGAACGTGAGTGTCCTCCACTGTACCAAGTGTATGCTCTAGAGGTTTTTCTTCTTCAAAAATATTTTCATGATGCGAAATGCATTTATCTTATCAATTGATTCCTTAAGTATCTTATGTATTTCCAGTCTCATCATATCATTCTCAAGTTCTTTGAATTCCATCAATTATTTAAACATTGTAAATATATCTATTATATCTTGGTTAATATTGTATTTTCCATAAAGAGTAAAATAATATATTCTTTATGTAATTACGCATAATTAAGATGTTAACAAGGTTTATAACAATAAAACTAATAATAATAATAACAATAATAAGATTAATAATAATTAGGATAATAATAATAATAGAATAAGGATAATAATAATAATTATAACTTCTCATTAATTTAAAAAGTATTAAAAAGTAGTTTCTAAATGAAAATCCAAGCGAAAACCATTAAAAATAGAGTTTTCCGAGTGAAACAGGGGCAAATCCGAGTGAAATATGTATAATTCCGAGTGGAACCATACTGGGCAGGGTTCTCCAAACGATCTGGCTAAAAATCCGAGTGAAATGATACTGGAAGGTTGTTTTCCGACTGAAATAAGTTTGGGTCCGAGTGAAAATGAATTGGAATGCTGTTTTCCAACTGGAACAGCTTGAATCCGAGTGAAAAATGAGTTTTCCGCATGAGATAGCTATGAATCCGAGTGAAATAAACTGAGCAGAGTTTTCTAACTGAAATTAATAGGTTTTCCGAGTAAAATAAGACTGGGAAGCTACTGTCCGAGAGCAATAGAGTGTTTCCGAGTGAATTTACTGAAAAAGGGTTCTGAGTAAAAGATAATTATATTTTCTGAGTGAAATTAAGTCAAGTTCCGAGTGAAATAATTTAAGAAAGAGATTTCCGAGTAAAATAAGACTTAGAAGATGCTGTACGAGAGAAATAGAGTGTTTTCCGAGTGAAATATGTTATGTCCGAATGAAAATGAGTTCGTAATATAAAAATCCGATTGAAATGATACCAAAACCGATCGGATTGGCCTAAAACAGAACCTGTTATCATTAAACCCATCTTTTATTCATAGTTCTTCACTGATTAAATACACTCGGTAACAGATATATATATATATATATATATACATGCATATACAGATAACAATTTAAAGCATTTAATTCATACACACTGAATCTGTCCTGGAAAGGTGAGGAAACAAATTCCTTAACCCTTTCCTTCACTCGGTTTTCCCACAGAGCACCCAAGAATATACCCCCTTACCTCAATGAAGTTCCTGGATGGAAAGAAAGAGGTTCCCTTCACTGTCCTGCTTCAAATCCGAGTGAAACAGAAGGGAAAAGAGAGAAAGAAACTTGCTGGGAAGGAGAGTGGTGAAGGGTGTTTGTGTCGTGTGTGGGTGTGAGTCCTGAGAACCCTTGAGCTGGTTTAAATAGGGAGAGAGTGAGTGGAAAAACAAGTGGGGGACAGCTTTTCTGAGTGGATGATAGTGGAGTGATAATGGAAGGGTCAGTGGAGATTAAACAAAGTGATATGCTGAGTCAGTGCCCATTTCTGGTCGTCCACTATCCATAATGCGCACGATTGAATTTAAATAATCATTAAAAGACAAAATTGAAGTCAATACGCACTTCTGTCAGTGAATACCGAGTGAAATTACACTCGGTTAAAACCTATACCGACTGGAATTCCTACATCCGAGTCAACAATTGCAAGGCTCGCTTGAGCGTGGCTTGCTCGCTTGAGCGAAGCTTCAATTCTTCACTCGGAATTCCTTTGAAACTGACTCAGGCACTCGGTTTCTCACTCGGTAATACCTCTTCAAACCGAGTCCTCTCTTTCTCAGAATCTTCACTCGGAAATCCAAGTCTTCTTCACTTGATTCACTCGGTTTAGGCCAATTTCTTTAATTATATGTCCAATTAATGTTTATTTAAGCCATTACCTCTCGGACCAAGACCCACACGTACTTCTCTCACTCGGTTTTGGTCCAGTAGAGTATATCTCACTCGGAATTGGCTCCCTCTACCAATTTCCACTCGGTTTCCTAAGCAAATACATAGGAAACCGTTCGGAATCCTTCTCAATTGATTCCACAACACACTCCAATCGGCAGGAAGCATCAAATTATCATAAACATGAGTATTTATACATTCTTTCACTCGGAATACTCCAATTAGTGTAGTCTCCTTCAGAAAAGGAAGCATTCAACTCGGAACCGAGCCTTTCTAGGGTGTTTTGACTCGGATTTTTCTCCTTCACTCGGATTTTCTGACCATTCACTCGGAATTCTTCTCTGTTACTCGGAACAGAGCCCTTTTCACTTGGTTTTTGCATAATTTCACTAATATTCCATATAAATTCTATTATTATGTGCAAAAATGACATTTTTGAGGTACTACAGACCATCAACAGAGTATATATTGACTTATTCTTGCTTACAAACTCTCCATAATTAAAATTTACAAGGGTAAAATCGCTTCTAAAAAGAGGGATGTTACAGAGTTGCTGTGGATAGATCCAAAGTTGAAGCTGTAATGGCTTGGGAAAGACCAACGACAGTGATGGAGATAAGAAGTTTTCTTGGTCTTGCCGGTTACTACCGGAGGTTCATTGAAGGGTTTTCCCATTTGGCTTTACCACTAACGAAGTTGACTCGGAAGAATCACTCTTTTGTGTGGACCCATGAATGTGAAGAAAGTTTCCAAGAGTTGAAGTTGAGACTTACTACTGCACCGGTATTAGCATTGCCCGATTTGACGGATGGCTTTGTAGTATATTGCGATGCATCTAAGCTTGGTCTTGGATGTGTGTTGATGCAAAAGGAGCGTGTGATAGCCTATGCGTCGAGGCAGTTACGACCGCATGAGGTTAATTATCCCACACATGATCTTGAATTGGCGGCGGTGGTATTTGCATTGAAGTTATGGCGACACTACTTGTATGGCTCCAAGTTTGTGGTCTTTAGTGATCATAAGAGCCTTAAGTACTTGTTTGACCAGAAGGAATTAAATATGCGCCAAAGATGGTGGATGGAGTTCCTGAAAGACTATGAGTTTGAATTGAAGTATCACCCCGACAAGGCGAATGTAGTTGTCGATGCTTTAAGCTGGAAGTCATTGCATGTCTCCATGATGATGGCAAAGGAAATGGAGTTGATAGAACAATTTTGAGATTTGAATGTGGGCGTGGAAATTTACACACCCAAGAAAATGGCGTTGGAGATGTTGAAGGTTACAAGTGAGTTTCTTGAATATGTGAAGGCGCAACAACCCAATGACAAGTATTTGATTGAGATGAAGAAAACCCAAGAGAAAGGGAAGAATTTGTTCATAGAAGAAGGTCAAGATGACATTTGGCGTATGAAGGGCCGAATTTATGTTCCCTTAAGTGATGATGTGAGGAAACGTGTACTTGAGGAAGCTCATAAAAGCATATTGAGTATTCATCCTGGTTCCACCAAGATGTATCAAGATTTGAAGAAGAATTTTTGGTGGCCCGGTATGAAGCGTGATGTGGCGAATTTTGTAGCATCTTGCCTTGTTTGTCAGAAGGCTAAGGTCGAGCATCAAAGACCATCTGGTTATTTGAGACCATTGGAGATTCCTGTTTGGAAATGGGATAATATAGCTATGGATTTTGTTTCTGGTCTACCCAGAACTCGTGCTGGAAACGATGCTATATGGGTGATTGTAGATCGGTTGACAAAATGTGCTCACTTTTTGCCCTTAATATGAAGAGTTCCTTGGAGAAATTGGCACAAATATATATCAAGGAGATTGTTAGGCTGCATGGTGTGCCGTCCAGCATCATTCTGACTGTGATCCTCGGTTTACTTCTCGGTTTTGGGGACGTTTGCATGATGAGTTGGGTTTTAAGTTGAAGGTTAGTTCCGCATATCACCCTCAAACCGATGGACAATCGGAGAGAACTATACAAAGCCTGGAGGATTTGTTGAGAGCTTGTGTCCTTGAACACGGTGGATGTTGGGAGAGATTTCTACCGTTGATCGAATTCACATACAATAATAGCTTCCATTCCAGTATTGGCATGGCACCGTATGAGGCGTTGTATGGAAGGAAGTGTAGAACTCCCTTGTGTTGGCTTGAAGTTGGTGAAAACTTGGCCTTAGGGCCGGAGATTATCCAAGAAACTACCGAACAGATTAGAAAGATACAAGAGAATATGAAGATTGCTCAGGATAGACAGAAGAGCTATTATGACAAGAGGCATAAACCGCTTGAATTTCAAGTTGGTGATCATGTATTCCTGAAGGTCTCACGCGACAAAGGCATTGGAAGGGCGCTGCAGAGTGGGAACTTGAGCCCCAGGTTTATTGGACCTTACGAGGTGTTGGAGCGGATTGGTGAGGTTGCTTATCGGATTGCACTCCTTCCGCATCTTGCTAATCTACACAACGTGTTCCACGTGTCGCAGTTGAGAAAATATGTCTATGATCCTTTACACGTGATTCCTGTGGACGAGATTGATGTACGTGAGGATTTATCTATCCCTCCTGTTTCCGTTCGCATTGTTGGACATTCCGTAAAGAAATTGCGGAACAAATTGGTACCTTTGGTGGAGGTCGCTTGGAAACATGGAAATACTGAAACGTTCACACGGGAACGCGAAGACGATATCAGAGAACGGTATCCCGATGCATTCGAATCCGGTAAGTTAAATTTCGAGGACGAAATTTTCTTTTTGGAGGGGAGGATCGTAACATCCCGAATTTTAAAATAGAGGATTAATTAAGGAAAATAAATATTGACAAGTTGAATACGAATTGTTTAATGTCCCAATAAATTGAAATTAATTAAATTAAGATTTTTGGGGGCTGTTGGTAATTTATGGAGACCAGTTAAGTTGAAAATGAGCCCGGTTGAGATATGGGTGTCGGGCCAAGTATCTCGGAATGAGATGATATTGGTCAGGGATGTAAAGAATAATATTGGGAATCCGAATATACATTCGGAATAATTTTCGGATGAAGTATTGAACCCAAACGAAGAGCCTGTTAGTAACAAAAACGATGAATTTTAATGAATAAAACTAAAAATAAAGCAAAAGCCCAAATTCCTTTCTTTCTCCACGCTGGCTTCTTCCATTACCGAGGAAACATTCCTCTTCATCTTACTCTCCATTTCCTCCTCCATTCTTCTTCTCTTCTTTTCCAAAAAAACTCCAGCCAAGGTGGTGACTCTCTTCTCCATTTTCAAGAGGAAGTTTGAAAGCTTGGAGTTCCTCATTTCTTCTTCCTCTCATTTTCGTGTTATCTCTCTTCCTCTTTTGAACCCATTTCGTTTTGGGTGTGAGGTAAGTCCTTTCACCATTTTTGGAATGGATTGATGATGACATTATGAGGTACTATAATTTGGAGAGGAGATGCATGTGCATGGGTGTTTATTAGAGCATTTAATGCTCATGCCCTAGAATGGGTCATCATAAATGTGTGTATTTATGAAGAGATAATGGTAGTTGGTGCATTAATGATGGTAGAGAATGAGGATTCATGATGTATTAATGGTTGTGGATGGGTTTTGGAGGAAACCCTAACCTAGAAGTTTGGGGAAAATAGTTAATGTTAGTTTAAGAATGTGTTTTATGGAGAAATATATGATATTGAAAGATATGAATGTTGGTAGAAGGAGTTTTGTGAAGCTTGGAGATAGGGTTGTCTTGTAACCCTTGAATTTAATAATGGTGGCTTAATAGGAAGGAATTCCCGAAGCCTAATAAAGAACAAATGATATCCACAACATGTCTAACACATGTTGTGACATTATAAATATGAATATGACTAAATAGAATTGAATTGATAATTTGAGTAGTTGATTGATTAAGGTTTTACATGAATGTGAATGTAGGACCTGTTCCGAACGACGAGGCGGGAGCGTCTTATCAATCGAAATTCTTCTCTTGAGGTAGGAAAGGAGTCTAAGTTCTAAATGCATGAATTTGAACGTTATTTGATTGTGGTATGTAGTGTTATGCATGTTAGCCTTGCTTGAATGTTATGAGAAATGATGATATATGTTGTGATGTAAACAATATGTTTGGCAACATGCTTTGGTGCATTTAGAATATTCATGGTAGATTATGTGAAAGTGTGTAGTGAGCAGCGATATGATGTTAGGTTGTATTTACCATGAATGTGATATGAATGTTGACATTGTTGTTGAGATTGAGAATAAAGAGAATGCCACCCAAAGATTTAAACTATTGTGAACAATAGCTTGTGGTGATGTTGATAATGGTGTTGATGATGTTGGATGATGAGTGGCATGTATAGGATGCATAGAGTGAGAAATGCATGTGATCTGCATTTGCATCCATGGCATACTGCATAGCCGCCGTTGTGGAACATTAGGGGAGTTCCCTCGGCCGACCCAGTGGGAGGGTGGCTCGGTGCACGAGCAAGTTGTATTTTTCCCCTGTGACTTAGTGTTAAGTAACGAAGCCGCCCATGTATTGCTTCGGGGAGCTGCATGTGGCCGACCCTTGTGGGGGGGTGGCTCTTGATGAGCAGGTGATCCCCGGTGGTCTTTAAGATCACAGCCGCCATGATTCAATATCTGGTCGGCCCGCAACACCATATGTTGATATGTTGTGTACCGCGGTCATGGTGAAAATGGCCAGGTGTTGCAAGATGGGCGATGCGGTTTGGTACCAGTAAAACTATTGGTGAATGCATGCAATTTAAAGAATAAGTGTACACATTTTACTACTGCAGTAGGGGTGTGGTTAAAGGACCATACTTGAATCCCACAGTTGGTGTTGAGTTTCCCACAGTTAGATCTGCAATTGTTGAAATATTCCTTGTGCATATGCATTAGTTAGGAGCATTTGCATATAGAGGGAAGTATGCCAAGGTGGTGAGATGTGATGATGATTGTGTGAGGTGGTAAAAATATATTTGAGACAACATAAAAGATATGAATACTAGTTAAAGGTTGTGTGACAATTCAATGGGTGAATAATGGGATTATGTATATGCGTGTGTGCTTTGTATGAAATTGTGTTGGTATATGGTATGGTGATTATTTTCGATGTGCAAAGTGTACATGTGTGGATGCCTATATGCATAATCACTTGGTATTCATATTCATACCTTTAGAATGTGGACTCACTCTCCCATGTTGTCAATTTTAGACTTGTGATGCAGGGCATTCATGGGAAGAGTAAGCATTTTGAAGTATACTTATGGCTGTGCAGGTAATTAGTGTATAGGGAGCGCCTTGGCCGGCGATATACGTAAAAATATCTATTTTGTGTAGCAGGAGATGTAACGAATGTTTGTTTTGGAAGTTTTCATGATAGATGATTTTGGAGGGTCATGGAGGAAAATGAGAAATTGTATGTGTATTTTATTTTCATTTGTGACCCTGAGTATGTATGAAGGATTCATTTATATTGGAATGTTCCTATATGCTGATGAATGAATGAAGAATTATATTTGAATGTCGATTTTATTAAGTTAAGGAGATGGAGAATTGATTTTCATATGTTTGATGAGTTGAATGGAAAATTGATGAGTAAGATGATGTAGAACAAGTTTTAAATGACTCATAGGATGTTTGAGATGTAGTGAATCCTGGTAAAATAGATGGAATTCAATTTTAGTAGGTTGTGTTGTGTAAGTTTCGAGTTATGCATGATGTCTGATGATTTCGCTCAGGCAAGGTGGATTCTCGCCCGTGCGAGAGCCCCACCTGTTTGGGAATTGGCTTCTGGGTCGCTTAGGCGAGAGTGAATCTCGTTCAAGCGAGATTGTCCCAGTATCAGTGTTTAGATACTAGAGGAAATTCACTCAGGCGAATGGAGTCTCGCCCGAGCAAGGGCGAAGGGAATTGTCACTAGACAAGATTCGCCCGAGCGAGGGATCTTGGGGATGGTATTCGCCCAAGCGAGACGATCGAATGGTGAATGGGTGAGCTCCTGCTCAAATTCTGTCCGAATAGGAGTTTTTGAAAACAATTTAAGTTGTGGGGAATTTCCGAGTGAAATTCCGAGTGACCTATGTCCGAGTCATGACCTTCCGAGTGAGGGAGTGGACATAATCCGAGTGAGAAGACTCTTGAGTGTGATATTCTGGCAGTGGGGTCCTGAGTGGGGAATTTCCGAGTCCAGTGTAAACTGTTCCGAGTGGGGAGCCTCCGAATGTGCATTCCCGAGTGGGATGGCACCGACTGGGGGTAGTCGGTGTGAGTTTGTCCAAGAGTATTATGGAATAACCCCACTCGAGTGAAAATGAAAGGAGGTCAGTTTTGGGAATGAGATGCCAAGTGAGTGACCAATTAGATGGTGAGTCAGTCTCTGGAATGGTTTACTGAGTGGAACCCCGTGTGAGTGAAGACTCGGATTTGGAATGAATATACCGAGTGGAAGACTGGGTGAGAGAGGACTCGGTCTGAACTGAATCTGCCGAGCAGAGGACTGAGTGAGTGATGAATCGGTCAGGGTCATCTTGCCGAGTGGAAAACCCGAATGCTAGTAGTCGGTTTTGGAGGGATTCTGTAGAGTGGAAACCTGAGTGTTGGGAGTCAGTTTCGGAGGAATCTTGCTGAATGAAAATCCAAGTGTTGGAGAGCCTAGTTGAACGAGTGGGTATATGCTTGGCACTGGAAGTTTTTCGCTTAGGCGAGGAAGTCTCGCCCAAGCGAGTCGGTATGGAAATTGATTCTGGACAAATCTCGCCTATGCCCGCTGGCTCTGCCCAAGCGAGGCTTGAGTGTCTCGCTCAAGCGAGTCGGGGTTCGCTTGAGCGAGGGGAACTCTGATGGTCCAGAATGCGTTATTCATCAGTTTCTTTTCTCTTTCACGCTGAGACTTTATTCCATAATAATTGTGAGTACGTTGGAGTATAAAAATTGGGTTTCTTAAATCTTGGTGGTCGGTTTCTTAAAACCCATTCATATTATATTAATGTACGCTATCTTCTTCTGCTGTTTTAATTAAGGAATGCCTTTAAGGTTAATCGTCTCAGTCTACCTTCTCATATCTTCACATATGAGACAGGTTTCTGATAGGTTCAGGGAATTAAACGTACAGCTTTACCACTTGTAATTGTCATGAATTAATTACACTAAAATCGCGAAAAATTTACTTCTATTTTGGGGTGTCTCACAAGGCATGGTCGTCGTCATCCTTGTATGGCCCAATTCATTTTACTTGATACTAGAGTAGACTTTACAAAATAAATATCTAATATTTATTCATCCTAGCATGGCTATGTATTTCGTTAGTCTCACTCCATCAAATGGCCCATAGATATCACTCCTGTCACATAGGAGAGACAAATTCCATCTACATCACTCACATCCCTCTGCATAACTTGTCTATTGCCTAATCACAATCTTTATGGTCATCTTATTACAGATAACGTTTGATTGTATTAAAACAATAAACTCCTTATATAGGAATCGTAGTGACTTCAGGTCGAAGGACTATATACCATTATCACATTGAGAACCGTTTATGACACTCATGTAACGATCCATGCAACGTTCTCATGGTGGGTCTGTCCAGTACAACATTACTCTTAATGTGTACCCGTGTAAAGACCTGATATCATATATCCATGATTTGTAAGATCAAATCATCAGTACATTCACACACTAATCTTAATGTATTTACATGTCCCCATGTAAATACTTGATTAGGGACGTTTTAGGAATAATTCTCATATGACCTATTATTCCAGGATAAATAGCATTAAAATTAGTCTAAAACTGAAAATACTAATTTTATTGATAAGTTAAAATTGATACATTAATAGCTCGTAGTGCATACACCAACATCAATTCCATTGAAAAATGACCCCTCAGTTGCATAAAATGCCTCAAAATGAATCAAACGCAAATTATCCGCATAAATATCTCGTTTTTAGGAATTTTTGAGTGCGGTCAGTGACTACGCGTCACAAATGATGTATTTTAGCTAGTGTCAAAGTTTAATAGTCATTGGATTTGAAATAAAAAAGATAGGGTAGCTAGAAGTTGAAAAATTTGCATTTTGAGTTGCTGTCAATATACTGATAAACTGCAGGTGTGTGAATCGATTCCCTTGTTCCATGAATTGATTCATATGGGAAATTTTTAAGTATGAATCGATTCCCCATATTGATGAATCGATTCACAAAGCAAAATTTTAAACCTAAATCGATTTACCAGGTGCATGAATCGATTTAAGCACCTGTCCAGGACGTGTGAATCGATTAATAGGGGAATGAATTGATTCACCCCCTGTTGCATTCCTGTTTGTGCAAAATTTTACACATGAATCTATTCATGCTTGCTCTGAATCGATTCATGCCTCTGTTTCTTCAAAAATTTTCAGGCTTACTGTATATTAATATTATTGACCCAGGCATCATCATTTCTGGATGTGTAAATGTATCTACCATATTTTGATAATTAATTTGAGTGCTTTTAAATCCTTATTTCAATTTCAGATTTAATCGTGAAAAATTTTCTTGGACTTTCGAGTTTATTTTTAATAATTAAGGTTGTTTTAATATGTATCAATTCAAATTATTATTATTTTTGTTAAATTTAAGATTTAATATTTTGTATATTTTTATGATGTATCATGATAATGTTTTTATTCTTTATAACTATTTTGAAATATATTTAAACACAAACTCATTTGCTCTTATTTTAATATTACTTTAAAATTTTCACAATTTTTAAGTAATACATATACTATACAATATTGTTATAAATAATATATATATATATATATATATATATATATATAAAAGACACATCTCAATTAATTTGAATTAAAGAATGTTTGAAAAAATTTAGAAAAGTGAGTGCACTTAAACAACTTTTTTAGTTTTCTAGTTTTCCAAATTGAAAAACTATCACATTATCCAAATGAGTTTTCAAAATTTTTCTAACTATTTTAGGAAATGAAAAATTTGAAAAACAAGCGGAAAACTTTTCACATAAAACAAGAATAATTTTTTATAACAAAACGTAGCCTAGGGTTTTTTATTTTCTTAAAAAATAGAAAATCAAGTTTTCTATTTTTCTATATATTTTTTAAAAATATTCTGTAAATAAACAGTTTTTTAATTTTTCTAATAACAATTTTTTATTTTTCTAAGAAAACCTATCAACTAAACGCAGCCTAATTATTTTATTTATTTTTCAATAGAATACTGCACCGCAATTAGTACATTTTTATGGGGTGTAAAATTTTTTCTTTTTGGTTATTTATGGTTTGAAAACTTGTAATTTATTATTATTATTTAAAAATGTATTTTTTTAAAATTTCTGTAAAGATAGGATGAAAAATTTAACCGATAGCCTGTAAAAAAAACTTGTAATCTGATATGGGTTGGATCTAGACAATAAAAATTGAGTCTAAATCAAATGCTGCTGGTCCATTATATCCACCCTTAAAAAACCTGAATTTCATCACAACCAGGATACAACTTCCCAAATTAACACATATTTCTCTATTCCTTCCTTTGTTGGTATTTCAAAAGATAAATGAGTGAGCCAAGAGTGAAAAAAATTGAAGTTTTATATCTCAAAATGATGAGAGTTATTTTCAAATCTGTGATAAAATATTTAATAGATATATTTCACATGAACCACTAATAATAAGATAGAATCTAATTAAATTTTTTAAGTCAATTCATCATATCTTTATTGATTTAATTATCATAATTCATGTTATTAAGTTATCATCGTCATTATTATTTTAATTATAATTGCAAAAAACTTATTATTTTGATTATATGAGAAAGATATATTTATTTATTTATCTCATACATTATTTTAAAGTAATCTTAAATTTTTCCTCATTTAATTTTAAATGTAGGTGAATTCAATTGTTACAAATTTATTTCTAAAAGAAATAAGATGTGAGTATTGTTTAAAATTTTTTTTAGAAATTTATTTAATAAGAATAATTTATAATAAGACTATTTTTAATGAATTTCCTTAAAAAAATTAAAATATATAACTATTTGATATGTGCATACCCACTTCCTGCACCAACATATTTTAACTATTTAATATATTTAGGAAAATAAAGTTATAAAAATAGAAATATCTATAATTTAATATTAATTTTTTACACAATTTACAATAACTAAACTTAATTTGACTCTAAAATATTCTTTTTAGGTAGTTTGACCAACTCAATAGGATCCAATACAAACATTCCTCATGGGTTTAATTATAAGATAATTTAATTAATAAACATTTTATTTATTAAACGAGAAAATGATAATTGAATGTTGAAAAAAATTGATGAGGAGACCAAAGGAAAAAATAAAAAGAAAGCAATTAAGCCAAAAAGAAAAACCAAAGGAAAGAAGGATAATATTGGTGGATGTTTTTATCGGTACTCGTGATAATATTAATTTCATAAAAATGGATAGTGCTTTTAAAATGTCTCTTTCTTTCTTTTCCTTTCATCGTCATTTCTTCAACTTTTCTCTCTCTTCCTTTGTTTCTCTCTCTTTCTCTTCTTTGTAGATCGAAAAGGGAATCTTCTTCTTCTTCCTCATTCCATGGCTTCCAAGCGGATCCTCAAGGAGCTCAAGGACCTCCAGAAAGACCCTCCAACCTCTTGCAGCGCCGGTATACCTAATTCCTATTTTTCTCTCTCTTTCAAACATTAATTAACCATCGATCTACGACTTTTGCGATTTACATCTATGTGGGTTGTCTTTTTTCCTTCTTTCTTTTATGGGTTTGTCTTGGTTTTATTTTATGTGTTGCTAGATTCTACTTTACATACGTCTCTGTCATAAATTTACAACCTTTTGAGGTTTTTTGTTCTCACCATGTTGTGAGATTTTTTCATGGTTAAGACTGATGACAAACGATTCATGATTTTGTGTGCTTCGTAGGTTTGTTATTTATTGGCCTCATTTCAAATTTTTGTTTTGTTTTTATTAAAACTTATTCCTTTTTATGTTTCTCTCTTCTGAAGCCAGAATCCTGCATTTAAAGTCCAAATGTTGTGGTTATTTGAATATTTATTTTGCCTTATTTTATTAGAGGTTTTCACCAAACTATGGAATTGTTACTACTATCACGGATTGTAGAATCCATTGAGAAATGTAATATTTATTTTGCCTTATTTTGTTAGAGGTTTTCGCTAAACTATGTCTTTGGTTGTGGAATCCGTTTAAATGCCTGGCTTTAAAGATAACTCTTACTTTAAGATTATATTTGGCTGATGTTATCTTTCTAGATGTCATGTGTTGCTAGAATGTATTTATCAAACGAGCAGATGCAAATTTTGAGTCTGTACCTATTTGAAAGTTTTATTTGATGTTCATTGTTTGGTTTTTGACTCGTTATGCATTATTTTTCCGATATTATATTTGTAATTGAATTGAATGCTAACTTTGTTGTTTTCTTGTGTTTATCACCTTCATAGGTCCTGTGGCAGAAGATATGTTTCATTGGCAAGCAACCATAATGGGCCCCCCTGATAGCCCTTATGCTGGGGGTGTTTTTCTAGTCACAATTCATTTTCCTCCTGATTATCCATTCAAGCCACCCAAGGTATTGTCTTAATCTGGCTCCATAGATCCCAACAATACTGCCTTTGTTACTTATGTTTGGAGAATGCTGGACTTTTTCTGTTTATATTGTTATATTTAATTTTTCATCTAGTGGGATAAGGCTATTATTGTTGTTGTGTTTTATTTTGCTTTTCTATCATCCAACACCCTGTTCCTTTCCTGTACAGTTAATCTTGTCATCCATATTCTAATGTGATTGCTGAGAAGTTTTGTTTTTTTAGTGATATATTCAGTTCTGGTGATGATCGATGAACGTGCTAATAATAATTTGTTGACCTTTTTGGAGGTCGACGAGTCCTTGTTAGTTACTAGTTGTCGAAATGCTATCATTTGAGTAGTATGGTAGTGGATTGCTCTAGTTTCTATAGAGAGTTTTTATACATTTGCTTAGAAGTTTACAATATGGGTGTCTTGGTTGAGCAGTAAACAAATATTGCTTCTCTCATTTGGGGAGCAGTCACCCGCCGTTTTCACCTACTGAAGTTTCTAAGAGTTGCTTGTAGTGATGGAGCTACCTCATTAAAACTGAATCTTGCGGAGAAATTAAAAAATTAGCAAAAAAGGTGAATTCTGCAATGATGAGTTGGGAAGGTGCTAAAATTGATTTTGAAGTAGTCACCCTTGAAGGTATTACTTTGAAAATGCAACTTGGAGGACCAGATGGTTTGAGATTTGCTCAGTGGTGGCACTGAAGGTGTTGGGATACTGGATAATGTTAACTTAGGCAAAGTTTTGGGGTTAAAGCAACACCAGCTCTTCTGGAGTGATATTTAGAGGATATGACCAAGGAATTGGTGGTAGTTCATCAAGATTTATATTGTGGAAGAGAGCCTGTTCTTGTTTGATTGGGAGAAGTGGAGAACCCATTGACCCTGGGTCCTTTATTTGTGAGGTATTCTATAAAGAGTGAAGTGTAATTAGTAACTGCTGGTGAGATAATGAAGAGTTAATTCTTATGTGTTTGTGTCCATGAATTTATTATGTGCTTGTATTTTCTAAAAATCTTAATCATTGATTTTTTTCATTACAATCATCACAAACTTCAAACTATTCATTCAAATTCGCCATGAGTGGTGGTGTATGCAAATGAATTTACTGTGGCTGCTACCACTGAGGGCTGGTATCCTTGCTGTAATGTAACTTACCTGCAAAGGTCAAATGATGCACCTATTATGAAGACGCAAATGGAATAAAATTAGTGTTTTCGTGTGTTGTGATCTAACTAATTTGAACAAGCTCTTTCTATTTGACATTTCAGATTTCATATCTGAAATATTTGTTCTGAGTTGGTGTTAGCCTCTCTTGTGTTTCCGGTAAAACAGAGAGTTTTTCCAATGGCTACCTTTTCTGTTTCTGGATGTGGTTTCAAACTTTCAATTCACACAGCACAATTTGTTCAAATATTAAACACTTCTGTTTCTACCTGTCTACCTTTTTTCTTGCAGGTTGCATTTAGGACTAAAGTTTTTCACCCAAATATCAACAGCAATGGTAGTATTTGTCTTGACATCTTAAAGGAGCAGTGGAGCCCCGCTTTGACAATATCTAAGGTTATGATACTATACTAAATCTTTTAACCAAATATTTTCTGTGCACTCTTGTGTTGGAATTATTTTTTTATTTGTGCAACGTGTAGCAAAAATGCTTGCAAGCACAGTGAAATATTTTGATGAAGACAACAAATATGAATAGGATTGAAAGTGTTTCTAGCCCGTGTAAATATAGTTAATTTTTGTAATGAACTGAAACCAAAATTTAAGAGGTGTTTGCTGATGTGAATGTGATGTCCATAAAGCATCAGCTTAGGTTGCATGCACATGTTGTACCTTAAAAAATGCCAAGTTGTTGGCTAGTAATATTAAATTACGTATAGAAGGAACACTTGTGATGTGACTTAATATTATGTGGTCCTTAATATTGAGAGGCCCACCAATATTGCATTATGTTGGATTATTGCTGTTTTTTAAGTGGGTGGGAAGGGTCTGTGTTTCCATTTTCAGGTGCTGCTGTCCATTTGCTCCCTATTGACTGATCCAAACCCAGATGACCCTTTGGTGCCTGAAATCGCTCACATGTATAAGACAGACAGGTCAAAGTATGAGACCACTGCTAGGAGCTGGACTCAGAAGTATGCAATGGGCTAGCTACCAATGCATGTTCCTTCCTTCCATTTATCTTTTAAGAGTCATTAATTAATTAATGTACAATTTATCTTTTCATTCCTGCCCTTGTTGACATGTGACTGAAAAACAAGAGGGATTTTTAGTTTGTTTGTATGAAAATTCTCCTGTGAGTGCTGGGAAATATCTCTAGTTCCCACTTCATTATCTATGCTGATTCTGAGTTTGTATAATTATATCTATTATTTTTAACTTCTTTTTAGCACTGTACCTACTCTACTACCTATTGTAATCTCAATCTGAGTGAATCTATATTTTTTTCTCTATACCCTATGATGAGAAAACTTAGATTTATTTTCATTTGATTGACAATTTTTATGATATGGAGGAGTCTTTTTCTTTATTTTTTGATATAAAGGTATTTTGATTGTATTATTTTTGCTTGTGACGTGATTATTATTATTATTATTTTATATTTTGAAATTTTAAAATTATTAAATATTTTCAATTTTTATGGTAAATTATATATATATATATATATTAATTTCTGGTTTAATTATTTTTATATTTTTGTTTTTCTACTAATTTTCTAACTTCAGTCACGTATACTCATTAGTTCTTTATTGTTTTAGTAAGAATGATTTTTTTTTTTATAAATTCTATAAGGAATCAATATATATAATTTTATTAAAAAGGCTAGATCAATATTTTGATTTCTTATAGTTTGCTTTTGTTTCAATTGGGGCATTTTTTTTTTTTTCTGTTTCAAATTGATCTTTTAACTATGTTAATGGTATCATGTTTCTTTCGGTTAGTTTCAATCGTTAGTGTTAACAAATGTTTTTGTATAAAATTTAATTATTTTTTTATGTTTCTATTCAAGTTGGTTTCTTGTATTTGCATAGTACTTCAAATGTGCTGTTAAGTTAAAAATTTGGTTTTTATGATAACTAGGGCATATTTTAAACATTAAACTACTACAAATTCTCTATCACTCTATCCTCCCTTGACTTTTCACTCTTTTGGGGTTTAACACCTCTCATTTATCCTTTGTTATCCCAATATTTTTCTGTTTACCTCTCATCCTAAGTTTATTAAACCACATTCTCTCTTATTTTCCAACCTCATCCCTTTCCATCTCCCCTTCTGTTTTTTTTTGTCAACATCTCCCTCACCCTTAACCTCTCATCCTCTTTCACTGTTATAACTTTGTTTGCACCCCTCACTTTTTTCCCCGCCCCTTACTTTTTATCATTCATCATTTTCTTTCAGCTATACTCACAAATAATTATGATGATAATTTTGTAATTGTTTTAAACAATGTAACTTTGTTTTAGCATAAAGATAATGGACATGATGCATGATGGAAGGGTAGGGAGTGAGGAGAGGATGATATGAATAATGTAGAAAGGATGTTAGATGAGAGAGAAAAATGATGGCAGGAGTGGTGAAGGGGAATGTCGAGCAACATGAAGACGACATATTATTGATGAATAGAATATGATAGAGAGAAGTTTAGATACATCAATGTCGTGAGTTTATTCAAGTAATTTTTTAACATATAAGGATCAATTTGAAATATCATATAAATATATCTAAAAATATAACTGATTAATTTAAAACAGCAAAAAGAAAACATTATTATTGTATGGTAGGGATGTAAAAGACACAATTTACGGGTACCCGAACTCGTGGGTATAATTAGCAATTACTCATGAGTTTCATTATTGATTTAAAATAAGAAATAATAAATAAGAAAGTAACATATAATGTATTGGAATAATATTACTTTAGTATGAATTAAATTAGTATTTTTTTATACAACTTACACCTTAATTCATTAAAAATATACCTTGAATCAATATTAAATAAATTTTATCTCATTAAATATACTGTAACAACAACAAAGTCTTATCTCATTAAGTGACGTTGGCTACATGGATCATATAATGTCATTGTGCCATATTGATGACCAATTCCTTGGGGATTCCATTAACCAAAAGGTTTCTATCATTAACCTTTTTAAGGGTTTTTTTCCTCCTATCTCTCTTTACAAGGCTTTAACTCATTTGCTCAAGTCTCTCGATAGATGTTTCCCAGGTCTCCTTTGCACATGTTCAAACCACCTTAGATGGTTCTACACCATTTTCTCTTAAATATGTGTCAATCTAACTTGACTTAAAATTTTGTTGTCATGTATTTGAACTTTTCTTTTGTAGTCACACATTCATCTCAACATCCTTATCTCAACTACCACCATTTGATGTTCATGATGTCTTTTCATCACCCATCATTCATTCTCATGTAGTATTGTCTGTGTTCATCAAAAAGTTGTGAGTACCAAACTTATACACTCCCAGTAGTCTTTATTTATTATTGGAACACTTTTAAAGAGATACATTTCATCACATTTATAAGAATCAAAGAACAAAAGCATTAAATTACTAATAAAAAACATAATAATGATATAAAGAATGACCTCATAATTGATCTTGATGCTACGGTTCCAGGCAAGATTGATGAGTGAATATATCGTGTTTGACAAGTCGACCAATTTAATGCGCTAGGGTATGGAACATCTAATTTTATGACAGTTTGATAAAACTTCTCTTTAAGTTTATAAAATACTTTTCAATTGTTGTGCATAACCTATTTCATGCCCAAGTAATACACCTTATTTATTGCCTAAAATGGATTACCTTCTAAACTAAACAGTTTAAAGAACTAACTTCTAAACTAAATAGTTTAAAGAACTAACTTACTTAAACCCTTTGTGAGGAAGAGTGGAGAAGGAAGTGAACGGATAAGTGCGATTGGAGTAAATGGGTTATCGAGTGAGAGGCAGGTGAACTATTGGATAACGAGAAAGAGTGCTTCTGCCTAGGACAAAGAAGACCAACAAGTTACTCAACAAGCAAGTCTCATGTAGTGGAATCTCCATCAGTACTCTATCTAAGGACTTCTCAAAGAATTTGGACAACCTTAGAGAAAGAAAACTCTCTTCCTTTGGTCACACAACTCCTGAAGTTTTTCTCCCTTTCAACCATCCAATCTTACGTGAAACATTCCCATTAATTTTACTATCATCGAACTTAGATACTTAAACCTTGCACTTGATGCATAACTTGATTTCTGTTCATATTTAAGTAAATTTTTTAAAAAATAATTATTTATGAGTATAGGGTACACACATGGTGAGTAGTGATACTCGTACCTATAGTGAATATGTAGGTAGCAGTCATAAGTATACTTGCGAATTACCCACGTGCATGAGACTCATATGATATGATGACAAAACATAAGTAGCCCTTTGTAATGGATATATTAGGTAAGATATCAAATTAAATTTTGATCAAATTATTCTAATTAAGAACTTATATAGTAAAATAATATTATATTTAAATCAAATAATTTTAATTAATAGTCAATTAAAAGAGCCATTAGATTAGAAATACAGTAACTCGTTAAGATGATTGTTGTAGTAATTGGATTCCTCTTTCATGTATACATGAGATGAGATAAGTGATAACCTTGTGTCATTCTCAAATCAGTTTAAAAAAATTGTCTAATAAGTATAAAAATCTTATATGTACATAAAAAAATATAAAATCTCATATGACGCGATATTAAATACTACAGTGTATTACAATATATCAGATCTTGTACAATCTTTTTGTTTATATGCAAATAAAGATATATTGATTAGAGTAACAAAGGGTAGTGAAATCGATATACAAATAAAAATAAATCCAAAAATATTAATTAAAAAAGAAAACAACAAAGAAAGCTTTAAAAAAATCAATTTGTATACTATCAAACTCATCATTGATTGGTACCCCTTTCATAATTGGTCCCAGGTTTGTTTAAAATTTTAGAAGAATTTATCTTAAACCGAACGTAATTGATACGTGTGTTTAAATTAAATTAATTGATGTGTTACGTTCAAAACTTTGTTTTTTTGGAAAATAATGTGTTAGTAGAAGCCGGTGGAGCAGTTTTTGGGCTTGGAAATCAATTGATTTTCTTCCCTTTATGTTTAAAATTTGATTAATTTTAAGTTTATAAACGGTTCCTTTTTTTAGAAAAAGACATTGGTATTATTAGGAGATATAAATATAGACAAAATCTCTATTTCTTAATTTTCCATTAAAGATTCGGAATGAGATCATTCTTTTCCGTTAATCGACTAACGTAAGGGGAAGAAAAAAGCAACAAACGGATAAAGATTTGTTCTCATAAATTAACAAAAGACGGTTTTGAAACAGAAAGTTTTTGACCAATAAAGAGAAACAGAAAAATTCAAATCACAATTAAAAACGAATTATCATAAACATCGAGTCATTAAGTACCATATAAAAAGGGATTTTCCTTGTCCGCCATGAGTTGCTACTTTTGTGTAACCACTAAACTCTTTGCTCTTCTCCTTTACATGCTCCACAAATCTTTGTTGCACACTCACTCCAATCCATGGAAGCCATGTTTAGGGAGCATAAAGTTGTCACATACAAGCATGTCAAAAACAATGCCATTTTGAATAAGGCACCAAAGATAGTTCGGATTTCAGTGTTGGACCCCTATGCCACAGATGATGATGATGATGGAGATGAAGATGAAGATGAAGATGAACATCCTAGAGTGAAGAAGAAGATTGTGAATGAGATCAGAATTGTGGAGAATAAGCCCGATTCATCTTTCTTAATTGGTAACAACGTGTCCTGTGTCCATGACCCAAGTGTGCCACTGAAACAACAAGTTCATAAAGGAGGCACCTTTACAACAAAAGCTGAAGAGGGTATTGGAAAAAAGTATAGAGGAGTTCGTCAAAGACCTTGGGGAAGATGGGCTGCAGAGATCAGAGATCCATCGAAAAAATCAAGAGTGTGGTTAGGAACCTATGACACTGCTGAAGAAGCTGCTATGGTTTATGATAGAGCAGCTATTCACTTTAAAGGTTCTAAGGCTCTCACTAACTTTATCAAACCTCCTCCTCCTGAAAATAAATGCATGTTCTCATCAGAACAAGGTCTTAATGTGGATGGTGTTGATCAATTTGGTTATGGTCAAGAAGAAGAATTTGAAGCTAGTTATTGTGACAATGATCATTCAAGTAAAGACTCTCATCAGATCCCTTCACCCACTTCTGTGCTAAGAACACTTGAGTCTGATGAACTTAAGTGGGAGGTTTCAGATGGTGTGATCAAAGTAGAGCCAAGTATGGAAGATAGCTTTTTATGTCTAGACTCAGAGTCCATTGATTGTTGTTTGAATTTTGAAACTCCTCTTCCAATGGTTCTTCATGAAACTAGTCCAACACAATGTATTTTCAATGAAAATTTTAGTGATATTTCCTGTTGTCTTAAAGAAGATTTTGAATCATGCATTTGGGATATAGATAGTTACTTCAAATGTCCTTCACCTGAGGTGTGCAAAGATGGAGAATAGTTTGGTTGTCTTTTCTATTTATTTTTTTTTCTGTTTATGATCTGAAAAGATCCAATTTTTGTTTTGTAACGGTGTCATGAGATAATCTTAGTGAAGTTTTTGATATTGTGATTGATTTGCAGTTTTGGCTCTCTTCTAGAAATTAAGTTTTGTTGGCTCTGTAAAATTTGATGCTCTCTTATCTTCAAGCAACAGAGTTTGAAGAGAGTTGGTGGGATATTTTTGTTAAGGCTATTGACATGCATTAGGCGCGGGGATAAAAAAAGCTGCCATTCATGCACTATATAAGCTTTAAAGTCCCATTTCACGTGTCATGTTCAATGCTTGGTCCTCTGCCATCTTGTTTTTGGAGGTAATTAAGTGAGACCTCTCTTGGAAAGAAAAGCCTCAGTGATTTATATCAGGCCTTAAGCACGAGAATGCAAATGTCATTGGGCTTTAAGGTAACACCTTCATGGAAAATGTTCTTGCATAATTGTATTGATGCCTCTTTAAGTAACCAAATGCATAAACAGAATTTGTATTTCTTCTGTCATTTGAATATAAACAGCAAAATAACAAATTTTTTCATCAATCTTTAAATATAAATAAAAAACAATTAAAATGGAAAGTATTCTAGGAATACTATACTAAACTAAACTAGGAATTAGTTATATTTCTTTATACTTTAAAGAAAAGAAATTTTGTATTTTTGGTACTTATATTCAAGACAATACCATTCAATTTAAGGTATAGTGTTTTCTACTTTTCATATCTAAAGAATCATTTAAATATATTTTGACCAACTACTAAAAATTTACTTTTAACCAATTCCAAACAAACACTTAATTGGATTAGTTGTTTAAAAACATGGAGAATAGTTATCAGCTTATTAGCTCTTGAAAATTTAGATGACCTTTTCGTTGTATAAGATACTGTTTAATGTTTATGGAGCTTTGCCTTTGTTGAGTAGCATCTTGTATATCAGTGTCACTATATCTCTAGCTAAGTTTAACTCACTGAAAATGGTAAATTTTAATTAGAATAAATGTAATTATTGTATCATAAAAATAAAGATACAACAAACATAATTACTTAAACTTAATGCCAGCAGGAAAAAAACCTTAATTAAAAGAAAATATATGATGAAAGTTGCATGAGGTCCAAATAAAGAGTTCCGGCATGATCTTTTAAAAAGAGAGAGTGTGGAATGTAGCATGGGAACCACCAAGATACAAAAGGTGTATTATGAGGCAAACCAACTTCCCACAGGGATTTTGGGTGCTAAGGATGAATCTGAAATCTGAATCACTTGGACCCATGCACCTTGATTAGAGAGAAGAAAAGAAACACTGTGGAACTGGAACATTACATAACAGATTGCCTTCACTATTTTGAACATGTTTGCCTCTGTGCTCTCTAGCCTATATTATACACTAAAAACCGTAATATTTATTCATTTATTTTTATTGTTGCTACTTTGTAAATAAATATATACATATATATAATATCTTAAAAATATGAAAAGAAACATCTAGTAAGAACAGTAACTATAATTGTGAAACAAATATACAAATGCTAATAGACATGTTGGTATCTTGGGAAGGGGGGGTCCTAGAGTAGGCATTTTGAAATAAATGCTAAGTGGCTTTTTATGGTAAAATGGCAGCATGCTGCTTCCTCTGGTCAACATATTGCAAGCAAAATATGCAGACTTTTTTGTTTGTCGGATGCTTGTGTATATGTGAAGGAATGAGATTTTAAATGAGAGCAGAGCAAGTTGCATGGCCACATTCATACATACTCATGCACTGCAACCCTGTCATTCGTCCTTTTATCAACACCTTTTACTGTGCCCATTAACCCTCTTATTTTTTCCAACGCTTTCTCTTCTCCCACAAATTGCCATACGAAACATGACAATCATTTCTTGCATTCTTGTATTCAGTTTTAATGTACTTGCAACGGAATTACTCATCTACTTCAAATCTTCATAATCTTTCACCATTACCCGTTTTATTAAGTGTACACCCTAAATATTTATTTATTAGACAAGACACCTACAAATTAATGATAAAGCAATCATTATGTATGTATAAATTTTCAACTATAAAGACAATTCTCATAAATTAAAAATGTAGTGTGTATTTGGTGAAATGAATTTATAACTTTTTGAGAAGTTTATGGTTTTTTAAAAAGTCACCGAAACTATTTGTTGAATATAAAAAATAAAGAGCTTATAGCTTTTGAAAAGCTATTAGCTCCCAATTTTTAAAAAACTATTTTATAAAGCTTATGAATTTTCAAAAGTTATTCCTCAACCCCTTCTCATCAAGACATATATGAAATAGTGTGGTTCGTTTGAGAAAATCCTATATCTCTATCTATTTTTACAGACTTAAACTGCTGACATTTGTCACACGGTGACCACTACCTCTTAGGTCTTTCTACCAGAGGTCAATGATAGACAATATAAGTCATTTAAAGTCATTTAACACAATTTAAACTAGTTTTATTAAACAACTCTATTTTAATAAACTCCTTTAAAAGGTATAAAATACTCAAAAAATCACAAGTCATAAGTTATAAGCTCATTTTGTCAAACAAACTTATCTGCTAACTCAAAGTATCAAGGGTACCTAAAGGAGTCACCTCTTTCTTGCGTTCTTGCAGATTATGTGTATATTGTTTTGTCTTACCACGTATCAAGTACGTGAGATTGCATTCAATTAATGTTCCATTCTTAGCACGAGAGACTAAGGGCCCGTTTATTTAAGTTTATTTTTAAGTACTTTTTTAAAAAGCGCGTTCTTTATAAGTACTTTTTTAATAAACAGATCAGAGTTGCTTATTAAAATAAGTAGAAATCAGCTTATTTTCAGCTTCTGCTTATTATTAAAACTTTAAACAAGCACATCAAAATTTAAAATAAGTGTTTTTTAATTAAAAAGTATTTATTTCTTAAAATAAGTTTAAACAATTAAACCCTAAATATTTTGCCACTAAAAGAATATAAGTCAACCATTTACAGATTAATTATTAATCAATAAAAGTTAATTATATCATATCTTTACATCATTATTAACTTTAAGTGTTTAGACAAGAAGGAGATGAGAGAAGAGAGGGAGAGGTTATGGGTTCGAATCCTTTTTTAAAAAGCTACAAAGTAACTAAAGCATTCAAAAACTTAGAATTTATAATTTACTCTAATTTTACTCTAATTTTGTAAGTTCATAATTATCTTATGCACCTTAGCTTTTTTTTCTTTTGTTTTCTGATTGTGCCTTTGAGAGAAAAAAAAATAAACTCTCACTAATCACCTACTTCACATTCCATGAACAATTAGCACATTAAGGAACACCCCAAAATATTTTTATGGGATCACTCACTCAAAGATCCCAATGTATAATTGATCTTTCTTTTAGTTGTATAATCCATTGTTTGAGAAAGTTTGAATATGTTTAGAATCTAGACTCTTCTAGTGTATTTTTTATTCTTTTTCATTTTCTTCCATCATTGATCCGGTTGAATTTAACCCATTTTATCATTGAGTGAAAAATAAGAAATAAATCTGACTGATTTTCAATCAAAAGTACTATGTGATATATTTGATTCTCTCCCTTTTTTTACCCATATCTCCTAGGTATAGTGTTTTTTTTGTTTCATTTGGAGTTTAACTTGTGTCAAAGGGCTCATAACAATTTACATACTCTACTCAACCAACGCAACTAGTTTCCCTTAATATAGGTAGTTATGCATCCTTATGTTAGAGAGAGTGTTAGTTTATTAGGCAAGAGATACTTAACTATAAGATCTTAAAACTTTATGAGTAGTGCTTCCAACACTTATATAATCTTAACGCTCTTTTATTTTTTTTGTTGTGATACTTCCTAATAAGATCTTAAAACTTTAATCTTAACTCTTTTTTATTTTATTCGTTGTGATACTTCCTAATACCTTTTAATATGAATCCATTTTTTAAAAGATACTTACTTTCATATGTAGGTGGGTCTTCGATGTCCTTTTAATGACCTATATTATGTTAAAATAAATATTTATATAATTTCATCAATTGTGTAAAATGTGTAGTAGTAATAGAATGAGAGAGTATACCAACAAAAAATAATTCAATTTGTATTTAATTAGCTATTTAATTAATATTATTTTTTATTAGCATTAGATTGATACTAATTAGTAATAAGAGACTTGTAACATGAAACTAAGGAGGAAAATTGTTTTCAAATATTTCTAATAATACAATATGAATATACTATCATGTTGATCCAAATCCAAACAACTCCTAATATCTAAATATAATATACTAAAATATAAGCTTATTTTATCAAATGTTAGTACGAATTATTTGGTTTAATACTAAAATGGAATCTTAATTTTACAGCGCAATAAATTAATGCCTTCTTGTAACTAGTAGAGAAAAGCATACAAAAATGATCTGAACTAGTAGAGAAAAATATACAAAAATAATCTGCACTTTTTCACCCAATATGGGTTAGAATTAATACTAATTATCATATATTTTTAATTTTTATAATTAATTAATTATCAAACATACACTAAATTAAGATAGGTGCAGTGGATGGTCTTCCAATAGTTAACCTTCAATTACTGGTGCAGGTAGCAAACAAAACAACATTTGAAAACGTTCAGTGTCGTGTAATCATAAACGACAACTGACTAACGAAGTTGATCTCACTGTGTACGACAACTTGCAATGCTCTGTGTCGCGAGCTTACCTTCTGATCTGAACCAATTTCAGTTCCTTTCTCTCTTGTTCGCTGAATCACAATCACACTTCTCACGAGTGTTCGTCAATCCTAACAATTCCATTTTAAAGCCAAAAATGAGAATCGTATCTAACAAAAATAAAATTATGTAGTTTGATTTGATTTGATTATGTTAAATCAAATCAAATTAATACGGTTTAGTTTATCGATTTTAATTTCCGTTTTAAATATTAAACATTTATACTGGATTCAAACAAGATGGAACGGACATAGATATTATGTTAAAGCAGCTACCTGTTCCTAGGTGTTTAAGACGGGTAACAAGTTCTTGCATGTACTAGTCATTTATTAATATTTAATATTTATTAAAAATAATAATAAGAAAGAAATATGATTTAATGTTTTGTATATAAAATTAATTTTAAGCATAACAATTGGGCTGGTCAATGCGGGTTCTACTCTTCCCATTTGCATACCCATGAAAGTCGGAATGAAATAAATTAAGATGGGTTTGAAATTTTAAAACTCATTATTGCCCCTATCGATTTCTTGTCGGGTTCAAGAAAACCTGTAAAGATCTTACCATATTCTATTTTTTTATATTTCTTTCATTTTAATAATTTAAATATATCATTTCAAATAAATTATATATATCTAAGATATTTTAATTAAAATAATATATATCATAGACATTAAATTTTTTATAAATAATAAATTTCATAATTATATTTTATTTTTAAAAAATATATAAACTTGTTATTAATTATAACTATAACTATAAGTAAAAAGTTATTGAATTTGTATACAGTGGCGGGTTCTAGTGTGGGGTTAGGGTGGGTAGTTGCTTTCCTACATCCGTCTCTTTCCCTATCAAAATTAGGTTGGGTCAGCATGAGCTTTTTCTTACCACTGGTCAAATCAAGTCTTACCCGTCAAACTCAAGGAGAGGGAGGGTCGGTCCGTGTAGATTTGGGTACAATTTTCATGCCTAATTATTTTAGTATGATATAATATAAATGAATATTGTGTAACACATTATAGTTTCATACATTAAAAATATTGTAACGTCCCTTTAATGATTTCTAAAATTTACTCCGGGATCTGACTAAAATCAAAGGAAAATTTTCACTTTTGACTTTTTTGGCAATAAATAGTAGAAATCTAAGGGTCACCTTACGAAAGGAAGCCAAAATCTCAAGTTTTTTTATGCTAGTAATTGATTACCAAGACCCTGATAATCGATTACCAACCAACTGCACAGGGAATTAATTTTTGTTCTTGGTAATTAATTACCAAATCCTAGTAATCGATTACCATAAGTACAGTATCAACAATTATGCAAAATTTTACATGTTGGTCAACTTTTGACCTACCTAATTTGCCCGTTTTAACTCTAATCGCTACGAAACTTCATGGGTACTATGTTTTCCCCATTCCAGAAGTGCTGACACAGTCTATTTGCCAAAATTCCTACATATGACCAAGATATGCACTAAAATACATTTCGCCTAAAACTTCATCAATGCAACGCCCTAACCTTATCAAATGACCTCTAAATTTGGTAACACACATGTACATAAGTTCTAAATGATGTCTCCCCTCTGGGGGTCCTAAATCCCACCAGACCACAAAATTATCCTCCCAGTTGTTAAATTCACTAATTCCTCACCTAATTTGCAATTTCAGTCACCAATCATAAAATCATTAATTTCACCACCATTCATCACACAACTACGCATTTATACTAAAATGCATCTCACACACATACACAGATATTTGCCCACCATCAGTTATGCACCACTCATCAAACAAAATGGCTTTGTGCCAAATACACACACATAAGCAATAGATATACTAATTTTACCCCTATCAAGTTCCAAATCCTAAATCACCATTATCAATCTTTCACACATGAACACATAACATCATTATCACAAACTAAGTCAAAACACACACAAGTATTAACATTCATCATCGTCATAATTTCAACTCAACACATAACAAACCATTAACTTCAAGGTTTACCCACCACAACTAAATTATCAATATTATCAAGATTCACCACTACAACAAATTACATAATCTCCATTTCCTTTTTTGGCATTCGTTCTTCACTTGGCGCTTCCCTCCGGGGCATCGACAACCTCCCTGTCATTGGTTACTAAAAAGAAAGAAACCATAACGATAACGTCCTGTGTTTTTATATTTAAAAAGACTAAGTAGATGAGTAAATGAATTTAAATTATGGAAATTTGAGCAGTATGTGGCATTTATGTAATTCCAAAATGGAATAAAAAGGGAAATTGATGTTTTTACTTGACGCGTAGCGTCAGGGTGAAATACCTGATGCATAGCGTCAGGATGGAATTTTGACTCTGACGTGTAGCGCCAGGGGACGCATAGTGTCAGCTTCGCGATTAAAATTTAAAGTTCCAGAAACAACAACACAAAACAGAAGGGAGAAAAAAGTTTAAGTCGGTTCTCTCTTTTCTTTTCCCTCTGAGGTCCAAGGCATGAATTTAGGCTAATCTTTGGTGGAATCATGGGGTTAATTGTATATTAGAGATGGAAAACATGAGGTAAACATGTGAAATCTTCCAATTTTTAGTTTTGGTGGAAGTTTCTTTCTATTAACAGTGTTCCTTGAAATTTGAATAAGATTTGAATTTTGAGATTCTGAACCGATTAAAAGGTCTTTTAAGGTTCTTAAATGAAGAATTAAGTGATAGAATTAAATTATGTTTTACGTAGACTACAAACGGAATGCCGGAGGTTTAGTGGAATTAGGATTTTCTTGAAATAACTGATAGTTTTAGTAAGGGTAAGCTTATGAAGCTTTTAAGAGTTGAGTTTCAAGTATTTCTTTAAGTTAAGTTAGGATTTTGGTGGTTAATTTCCTAAATCTCTTTCGTAATTTTGCGTATTTAGTACTTTGGCGCAACGATGCTCGCGGGAGAATTAAAGAGCATAGGAATTAAGGTAAGAGGAGTGTAGTATTATGCATTTACTTAAGGTATATGGAATTTTATATTGAAATTTTTTTGTGTATGTACATATTTTATGTGAGATTATATATATAGTTGAAATATATTAATAGTGGTGTAATGTATTTGATGAATATGATAGGTGAAATAATGATGTTGATAATAAGAAAATGATGAATTGTAACAAAAAAGAGGTTTATGAGATGAGATGATGAAATATATGATGTGTTTATGAGATATATGTATATGAGACTTTATGAATAATTGATTTTAATTGATGTGATTATTTTATAAATTGATTGTATTTGTGAATTTAAGATTTGGTGTATGATAGTGATTATGAAAAAATATTGATTGGTGATGAAAATTGAGATTTATGAGAATACATGGGATTTACATGAGAAAGTGATAATAAAGAATATGTTTTATGCTTGGAGATGGCTTTTATTCCAGGACGGAGTTCTTTGAGTTTGAGATGATTACATTGATGTTATATGTTGTATATGCATGTTATGTGGTGTGGACAATCATTTGGTATGTATTACCCATCGCTTTTGCTCCAGTGGTCCATGTAGAGATCTAATTGAGCTACCTAGTGGTTGAGGTGGGGAACCCGTGTGTGGCTCGATGGACCCAATAGAGTTTACAGGATATCGGTGTGTGACTCCCAGTTGGTGGCTGTGTGGCGCCCTTAATCAGATAAATAATATTACAGATATTAATGTTTAGATAATGAAAATTAGGATAATTTTTTTTCACGATTAAAACAATCGTTGGAAGAAGAACACGCAGATAAAATTTTAATAATCACCCTGGATCTATATAAAGAAGACTTATATCATATATGATGATATGAGAAGGCATGATATTTATGTAAACGCCTACATAGGACAATCATTCACATAATTACAAATCACAAATTTACGAAATATTTAAAGTTGGTTCAAAGACAAGTTTAAATTGTTGGTGTGAGTTCCAAAAAGGGTTGCATTAGTAATGTTTACTCATCTTTTGAAATTTACATATTGATTTAAGGATTCTAAGTTACATGATCATGTCAATAACTCTTACCATTTAATTATCAACATCTAGGTATCTCTACATATCACTAGCTAAGGTTAATAATTTCTCTACAACCCATTCCTCACAATACTCATCAATTCACTAGAAAAATTCAACATTTGACATGGTTAAATCCAATCACAAAGATCATTGGCAAGTTTTAAATTCAATACCATGCATTATCAATTACTACTTGGTGATACAAAAAGATCACAAGCCATCCCCATGATCTTAGTATATCAACGATGTCTCAAATATCTCAACCATCATCAAAATCATAAGGCAACACATAATAGTAAGTTTATACAAAATAATTGCCATATACAAGGGAATCCAAAATAATTCTATGATCGATAAAAGTCAAAACATACCGGCCAAGGAATTTAGGCACCTCTTCCTTTACACTATACCTCATTTCTTCAAAAAGTCACCAACTTCACAACCATGCCCTACATCGCAAAAGCTAAAAAGTAGACAACATGGAGAGTGGTCATACTTTCTCAATCATCAACAATTAAACAAAATGTGATAATATGATTATGTAAGTACAATTAACATATCCTCCCATTAAGCATTTAACTCAATAATTAAAGACATAATCCATAATTCTTATCACCAAGCACCAACATAAGCGATTTCAATATCCATAACACATTATGGAATCCATTCATCAATTTAAATTTTCATCATATCTCATACCATATTCCATACCAATCTATATATATATATATGGTCTAAGGTATCATTAACAACAACAACAATAACATATCTAGTTAGTGTCCATAAATTTCAATTGGTCCTAGGTACCTCAAGGTCAAATGCCATGTTCTATGGCTAATGCATATGCTATGCCATCAAAATAATGCATATGCAATAGATTCGATTTTCAAGAAATTATTCATAAGACATGTATACACAATTCATCAAGTGATCACAACTACGCATAATCATTTGAACATTTGTCCCCCGTGCAAGGGTCCTTTTCACAAGATCCCTCAAGATCTCAACTATTTCCATATGTCAAGTGACCACAACCACATATAATCATTCAAATATTTGTTCCCCATGCAAGGGTTCTTTTCACGAGATCTTGCAAGACCTCTATCATTTTAACATGCCAAGTGATCGCAACCACATGCAAGATGATATGTCATGCATTCCATGAGATGTAAGAATGCACATGCTAGCCTTAACTTCATAAGAACTTCCCACCCTCTCACTTAAGGGTACACTTTACACTTAACATTTTGGTTGGTAGCATGTAACAAATTACAACACTCTCCAAGGCATATAATTTATCACTAAGTCCTCTAAATCATAAATTCACTCAATTGTAATATAATATAGTCAAGGAGTCATATTCATAACAATCCACACATGGAAGTTAAAAGACTTATCAACAAACATACTCTATCATACATTATCATCATATGTGCCAAACCAACATCCAATCAACAACAAGAACCAATCTCATTCAATTTCACACATAAAAAGTAGAATATTCTTTCAAGGAAAATATGCAATTGCACACCAACATAGATATATTATCAAAATAAAAACATTGCACATGCATTTAGAAAATATACTCCTCTCCTACCTCAAGAGAAGTATTCCATGGAGTTAGATGGTCCTGCCTCACTAGAATTGTCAAACCCTACATTAAATAAATGTTGGACCATATCAATCACCAAACTAAAATTATTTAAGGTTAACAATTTTACCCATCTTGCACATAACATCATACTAGCTTATAAATTTTTTTATCTTTGAGATCTTAGAAGTTTTGTTGACTTTTTCAATGTTTTCCAACACTTTGAAGATTTAGAATCTTGTCTACAATTTGCCAAGTGTTCAACAATTATCCTTTAAGCTTTACCAAGTTTCTAATAAACTTTTCTCATCACAATGACAATTTGTAACACTTTTCTTTTAGTAGGCAACAAGTCCATCACCACTAACAATTTAATTAACTTTGTTCTTCATCCATTTAAAACACATAACTCACTTGATAATAGTTTTAAATGCTAAATTAAATCATTACCAATCTTTAGAAGCATTTATTATTCACCAAACACATGGTTTCTATGCAATACCCCTTAAAATACCAAGTCTTTTCTTCCTAATTAATTACTTAATCCTTACTAACTCACTATTTAACTTTTATAAATGTTGTTTTCACCAAAACACTAATTACTATAGTTGTTCTTAACCTCCAACATCATATTTCTTTCATTTATTAAATACTAATTCCTCATTCATTCAACCATAATTATTCCTAACCATAAATAACGGTCATACCATTTCCAATAACTCATTTTTAAGCACCAATATCATGTCTAAGGTGAAGGGCACCTTTTATTTAAAAATCTTAACTTAGGTCCTTTAATGAATCAATATAGCAAAATCACTAACCACTTCCAATAACATTTCCTAACTCAATAATTACTCTCTTAGGTTCCAATATGCTCTAACAAGATTTTCTAATCTAGCAACATACTTATTTCTCTTCAATCAATTATGCCCTTCATTTAATTCATCACACATCCTACGCTTTTTCAATCAATAATTACCCAACAACCATTATAAATACTAAACCACATCCAACCATGATATCCAAGTCCACTAACAAGGTCCATACATTCATGAAACCATTTATGTCACTTTGTCATCATTTCCTACTTCAAGAGCAATTTAAGGCTTATTAATAACTTCATACATCTTGTAGCATCTCAAATTTTAGAGAAATAAATTTATTAGATGATGGTAATTAATTATTTATGGTCTAATATATGTGGAAAAATTGATTAGACACTAATTATGATTTATCGGTAAATTAATATTTACTAAAACCAGACAAATTAACGAAAGGTATGGGACCCATTAAATAATTTTGGGTATTTGATGGGTTTAGAATAATGAGAGATTTATTATGGTTATGGTGATATACTCAATAATTTTTGGTGTTGAGGAGATATTTATTCGCATACGACGTATGTCAATAAATAGAGAAATTATGAGCGGAATAGAATTTAAGAAAAATACAAATTTCACTCTTTTTCCCTCTCAATGTGTCATGACCTTCCATCTCTCTTTATCTAATCTCTTCTGTCCATTGGACAAAGGGGTTTTATTAACCAAAAAGCAAAAGGCAAAAGTAAGTACATGGACCAATGGACAATGACCAAAATTTGACTTTTCTCTCTCCCTCTTCTCCTCTAATTTTTGTTAGCTTCTCCACTCCCCTCCATACTCTATTTTTTTCTCTTCTTCTTCATCATTCTCTTTAGCCCAAAAACCATTGCCAAAGCTTGAAGGAAATTGAGGAAATGTGCCATTTTTGACAAGTTTTTGAGGTTAGGACCTTGTTTTTCTTCTCTTTCTCTTCATTCTTCATATTTTCATCATCTTCTCTTAGCCTTCATCACCAAAATCGAAACTAATCTCCATGCACATGGGATTTTTGAATTTTGTTTTAGACCAAGAAGAGAATTTCTAAGCTTTTTGAACTTATTAGGAGGCATTGGAACCATTTCCCCAATTTCACCAACTCTTGAATTTTAGGGTTCCACCATAATTAGGGTAAGTCCTTGAACCATTAATGACTCTTAAATTGATGCCATAATGTGGTTAGAAATTATGTTGTTAGTATTAGAATTATTGAATTTTGCATGTGGAATAAAAACCCTAAGTTAGGAGACCATTGAGAAATTGTTGTGTGTTGTTAGAAAACTTGATTAGGAACTTGAATTGGACTCTAATTGGTTGTTGGATATGAATTTGATGTATGGAATATGATTAGTGGATGTTATGATTAAGTTAGGTTCAAGATTGTGAAATTGGTGCTTACTTTAATTGGGTATGGAAATTACATTTTAAGACCTAAATTATTTTTGATCATTCTATAATAATTGTGAAACCAAATTTAATGCCTTGAAGTGAATTGACAATGTTTGAATGGAAGATGAAACTTTAGTTAGTTGTAGAAACCATTTTGAGTGAAAAAGGAGTGGTAAGAATGTTATAAGTGTTTTCAGCTTGTTATGGCTTGGTTAGTGTGCTAAGAGGATGATGTTAAATGTGGTTTAAGAATTAGAATGATTGTTGGGTTATTTGGGGTAGGAAAAAGTGTAGTGTTGCTAGTGAATTGCATGAAGAACATGGACCATTAAGGTAGAATAAAAGGATTGTTAGCCTAGAGAATATTATTGGACCATATTAGGCATAAAAAGATTATTAGTGGAGCTTAAGAAATGTTGCTGTAGGTGATGGGTAACTTTGGCATGTGAGTGAATTAAAGAATCTAAGTCATGATTTAAAATTAGAGATGATCATGGTTTTAGGAGTGTTACTAGTGACTAGAAATAAATTATAGATGAGTTGTAGTGATTAGTAATGATAGGAAATCATTATGAATAAAAGGGTGATTCCAAAGACTTATAATAAGATACTTTGATATTTAAAAACCATTATTGACAATTAGGTGTCTTAAAGAATAAAGGACAAAATTGACTATAATTTCTAAGCAATGAAGAACTTGATGCCTTTTAGGGGAAAAACATTAAAAGTGAAAAATGATAAGATGAACAATTTGATTAAGGCTTTAGAGAGCTAAATGAATAACTCTTTGAATTTTGTCTAATTATAAATGGTAAATTTTAAATCCTTAGGATATTGGAAAAGTGTGATAATGATAACTTAAATTCCAAACCTCCAAGGTGGTAATGACATAAACCTAACTTAGTTATATATATATATATGTATATACATATATATTTCTAAAAGAGGCATAGTTGTTAACATCAACTTAATTCTAGAGTGGTGTTTGATGTGGTCTTGTGCTTATTTAAATCTAGGCTTTGACCATTCTTGTGAGGCGGGATCATCTAACCAAACGGAATACTTCTCCTAAGGTAAGAGAGGAGTTTACTTTCTAAATGTATGACAATGTTATTGACAATGTATGCATGTATTGATGTATACTTATATGATAGTCTTGAGTGGTATTGATGTTGTATAGATGTGAAAATTGTGTGAAGTGTGTCTCATGAATGATTTGATGTTGGATTGGCAAAAGTGTTGGTTATGTGCTCTTAAAGTGATTATTGATATGTTACTTGCTTTCATGAATGATTAATTGATGAAGTGTCTTCTTGGCTCTTGTGTAATGAGAAGTAGAATGATGCTTCAAAGTAGATTGCAATTAAATGAATGCCTTGGGGGATAACATGATTAAATGCTTGCCATGTCTAAAGTTTTAAAGTGTATGTGATGACACTAAATGTGAATTGGTGGAATTCTTGTGAGAATTGAAATTACCATATGTATCTCCTTGCATTTCATGGCATGCATAAGATATCCCATCATATGATACTTAGATCTTGTAGAATCTTGAGAAAGAAACCTTGCGTGGGTTGAATATGTACATGGTTGCAATGATAGCATGTGACATAATTGATGATCTTGCGGGATCTTAAGATAGAAACCTTGCGTGGGTTGAAAATTTGAACAACTATGCGTGGTTGTAACTATGAAAATGATATGTGCACATGAAAGGAAATTGAATTATTAAAAATCAGATTCGTTGCATATGCATGGTTTAAATGGATAACATATGCATTAATTATAAGGTCATGGTATTGGAATTGAGAATCAAAAGGGTTTATGACTTATATGTGCATTGAATTAAGAGATGATGTTGGTGTTATTTTGGCATGTGTGTTATGTTCATGTAATTGAATGTTGAATGGAAATGAGTATAGTTGCCTTCATATGTGTATATGCTATCATGTTAATATAAATTGTTTATCATTGAGAAAATATACTCACTTTTCATGTTGTCCATTTTAGCTTTGTGATGTAGGTTAGCATTGTGAGGTGATACTTTTTGAAGAGACGGCTTGGTGTGAAGAGGGTATGACGGTTTGCCTTGGCCAGTAATTTTTGGAATTGATGACTTAAATTCTTTTATAGAATTTAATGTATTTGGGCATTGTTTTGTATAGCTTGACTATTTGTGTAAATGCCTAAGTTTTGAATTGATGAATAGAGGTTGTTAAATTATTTGTTGTTATATTTGAGATATTGAGATTGACTCATGATTTTATTAGTGTGATGGAAGATAGTGATTGGGAAATTTGTGTTGGTACATGGACGTAGAGAAAGAGAACCTTTGTGATTGTGGTTATTATGGATGAATGTTGAGATTATGTCATGATATTGTGTATGTTATATGGATGTAGTTATGGAATGAATTTGACCTTGGTTATGACTCCATAAAAAGGACTAGTTGTGAGAAGTAAAGATTGATGTTCATCTAGTATGTGTGAATGATATTTGTAACATCCCATTTTCAACACAAATAGAAAATAGATATTAATATATCTTTAATGAGAAATACTTACTATTAGTTAGTTTATTATTATCATTTTTATGAAATTTTGGTATTTATATTTAATTATTTGTTTTTTTAAAATAAAATAAAATAATAATAATAAAAATATTTATGTATTTTGAATGAAAATTTTAAAATGACTTAATTAGTATTCATTGATTAATAAAATTATATTAAGAATTTTAAATATATTTATTATTCACAACTTTTATTTTATGTTTTTACATATTTGTGATTTAACTCTTATTAGAATTTTAAAATAAACTTTTGAAGGAATTAGACTATGGTTCTTTAGAACTTTTTGATCTACATAATATTTATGATTTTCTAGAATTTTTTGCATTTTTTTTGAAATATTTTAATAAAATATTTTAAATAATTTTAAATTCATATAAAGTTACTTAAAATTAAAAATATTTACAAGAAAGTAAAGTTAAATTATAAGAAAATTTTCTAAAATCCATTTCAAGTAGACTTATCTAAAAATTATTGGTTTGAGCAAAATCTTGATTTTTACCAATCGTAAAAAAAAATCGAAAACATATTAATAAATTTTTATTAACAAAAAAATTTAGATTTTTAAAATTTAAACTTTATATTACTTATCATAAAATTAGTGAGAACTGATATAATATCGTTAAATTTCAAAAGGGACGAATTTTGAATATTTAAAATATACCGAGTGAAAGGTTACTATTTGGCTTAATAATTCAGCCGATATTTACTATGCAAAACACTGTACATGTATGAAATTTTCAAAAGATGCATAGTAACCAGGATTTAAATTTCAAAAAATGCACAGTATTTTTATAATAAAATAATGAAATACATAGTAATTTTCCTTCCTATAAATACCGAAGGAATTCTTCTTTAGAATTCACAATTTTAGATTAAGTTTTCTTAATATAGTAGTGCTAGTGAGATAGTGGTGGAAGTAAGAGAGAGAAATAAAATTTTTGGAAGAAGGTTCTGCTAAAATTCTAAGGTAAGAATACATCTCTTTTATATTTTTTAGGGTTATTTTCATATCATTTTTAGAAATCTATTATTATACTGGAAATAATATTATTTTAAATTACTATTCTGAATAGTAAATTACTATGTCAATAGTAAATCACTATTACGAATAGTAAATTACTATTCAAATAGTAAATTACTATTTACTATTACTATTTATCTTTACTATTCACATTTTACTATTTACCATTACTATTCACGTTTTACTATTTACCATTACTATTCACGATTTACTATTCACTATTCAAATTTTACCATTTCTGTTTCAAGTAGAAATCTTAATTTTTATCTTATAACTATATTAAAGTGAAATTGGTATATTTTAGAACTCAGAGACGAGGCGCGCATGGACTTTCCATAACGAACTAAGATAAAGAGGTAAGGGGGAGTGAGATAGGAATATAATATGAAAAGACATAAGAATAATGGGAGGAGTTCCCTACTCCTTTAAAATTTAATAATATCATTATTTTAAAATAATAACTATTTAACTTAAAAATTTATAATAAATTTTAAATTGAGTATCTTGTGTAACTTGATCTGAATACCTATGCAAATACCTGGATAACTTATGCGAACTGGACTGAACCTATGTAAGGACTTAGACTATTATGACCTGTATGGACTGAACTATATACCTATGCGAGGATTGGACTATATGGACCTACATAGACCTATGCGAGGAATGGACTATAAAGACTTAAAATTAATTTTATTAATTTAAATAACCATTAAAATTTGAATTATATTTAATTGATTTGATTATAATTATTAGTATTTGATTATTATTGATGATATTTAATTTTGATCGATATTATTTGATTATGATTGACATTTTTTTAATTGTGATTGATGATATTGTGATTGATAATATTTGATTATGATTGATGATCTTGTGATATGAGTTTGAGCATATAGCAAGCATGATGGAAAGTTAAAACTCAGTAAGAATTTTCTTACCTTACTCTTTAAATTTTTATTCTAAGAGAAAATATTTTATCATTATTTTAGTCTTTTATTTCTTCTTAGAAATAATTTTCATTAACTTTATTTTTAATCTCTAGAATAAAATCTACTATTAGAAAGAAGCTATTTTATGAAAATCAGAGGTTGAGATAATTAATTCTTGAATTAAAGAAATTTTTTATAGTTTTAAGTATTCTTAGTTAATGATTTAAAAAAAATATTTTCTTTTAGAAACCAGAAATTTAAATTGGTTTTCCCTAATGAAATAACTAAAGGATATTTTGTTATAGTTGAAATTTTTAAACTCAATCTAGATAAGATTCAAATTTGGAAAGATTATGTAAATATGTGAAGTTTTTTAAGAGAAAGTTTTGAGATATTTAAGGCTTGGAAACTCAATTTTGGTGAGATCTGGATTTGAAGACTGTACTAAATTTATTTCTGTATAACAGAAGTTCAAAGAAGAACTTATGGGAATGTACAGTTTATTGAGATGATTTTGTGAACTTTTATGGTATTTAATAATTGAGTTTCTAAAAGTCTTAACCAACTAAATATGTGAGTAGTTCATGCATCATCATTAAAGAGAAATGAGATGTGATATTGCCTGGGGACGGATTATAGAAATCGATGATACATTAGAGGAGGCTTAATTGCGAGCCTTGGGATGAGAGGGTGTGAAAGGGTGCTTCAGGTGACCTGGGGTCGCTCCCTAGTGTTGGGTACTTTCACAATAAAAACTTTCCCAGTCTGACTAGTCTCTAAGTGTTTCCACGCTAGTTGAGCTGTTCATATACCATGAAGGCATTTATGTTATTATTATTCGGAATTATGGAACAATGTAAACTCCTAGTTCGCCCAGTGCAAACTAAAACTTTAAGGGCCCACATGCATAGAATGAATGAGATGGTAGTATTAAAAACATTGCATGACATTCATGTGATTGTGACATTCTATGTGGGTGATTGTGAATGAAAGTATAATTGTTATGTTATGAAAACTCTACTTTCATAATTGATTATGTATATGATTGTGATTGAAATTATTATATTAGATTATGAAAACTCTTATGCTTATGTCTTATTTGTAAAGTATTATATTCTGTTTCTCACTCCTTCTTGTTTGAATTTTGTGTCCAAAATATATGTTACATGATATATAGCTAGCGGTTCAAGATGAAAGGATATGTAATTACAGAAGGGTAAAGTGGTCTCATCCTCAATCAGATAGATGAAGAGATATGACAAGAGTAGGATTCCAAAATTCGATGGTTCAAGGACAAGGAAATGATTGGTCACATTTGTAGTAGAGGAATAGTTTAGTTTTACTTTACCTTTGCCTTATTACAATATCAAATTAGATAATTGTAACAAGGTAAAGGTTAAAATTTGATAAACTTTCTCATTCAGATATAATACTGTAATGATTTATCACTTATGATTTCTATTAATTATTTTGTCATTATGAACAAATATTGAAAGACAAATGTTTTTTTACTTTCAATATTCAAAGGAAATCAGATGTATATACGTCCTTGTATACACGAGATAAAGAGTGATAAATATGTATATCTTTCTAAAAGTTTTTTTAAGGCAAGAAGAATATATATATGTCTCGTGTATATAAGGGGGTGTTACAATATTGTCATATAAGTAGACTCTTGGAAAGATCTTGTTGAATTTACTTATGAATATGGATTATTAGACTTGAAATGAGGTTTGTGGGAATGTACTCTTGTGATTGAATGATTAAGGTTCAATATGAGTATTTGAGGACTTAGTGCATGACAATCTTATATGTTGATGAAAATTAATTAGGCTCTTGCTTAAACATTCACCTTATCATATCTTCATATATGGGATGATTTTTAATTAGATCTAGGGTAGTCGTTTAAATTTTATTTTGTGGTGTGCCTTACCTAAGAAATGATGCAAATGTGAAAAATTTACTTTACTTTTTATTAACTAGTTGTCAACATCTCTATTACCAAATAGTGGATTTAGGGCGCCACATATCCTAGCAACACCAAATTAATTTTAGAACATCACTCAAAGCCTCATAATTGTTTTAAAATCATCTATAAATCATTCCAAGTCTAAAATAAATTTTTCCTTTAAATTAAAGTAAGCTCCTAAATTCCAATTTTTACATTTAATGCCAACCAACATCAAACTATTTCTTTCAACAACATTTAATTCAATTCCAACAACCAATTCAAATCAATTTCAAGCTCCTAAAAATATTCTAACAACAAACAATAATTTCCCAATGGTCATTTAGCCCAGGATTTGGTTCCACATACATTTATTCATTAAAACAACACCTAATTCTTCATTATAATACTCCAAGAACCTTAAAACTACAACTAGAAACCATAAAGGGTCAAAATCACCAACCTTATTTCCAAGCTATTGCCAAAAGTGAAAATAGAGAGTTGGAGAAGAAAATGGAAAGAGCAATGTCTTAATGATCCATTAAAGCTTTATGATTCTTGGTTTAGATGTTGATTTTAGTAAGAAATGAAGGAGGAAAGGTGTTGGACAATTTTTGTGTTTAGAGAAAGAAGAAGAAGTGAAAAAATGGAGAAGAGATGGGGGAAAGAAGGACCCAATGAAAAAGAGAAGAGGAGGAGGAGAGAGAAAAGTCAAAAGTTGATTCCTTTGTCCAATGGTCCATGCATTGTCTCTTGCTTTTGCTTTTTGGTTAATAAAACCCCTTTTGTCCAATGGACAAAAGAGTTTAGAGAAAGGGGAAAAGTGTCCACGGTGAAGAGGAGAAGAGAAAATAGATTTTGGAATTTTCTTAATTTCTATTTCGTTCGTAATTTCACCGTTTATTCACATACATTGTGTACGAATAAATATTTCCTCAACACCAAAAGTTATTTTGAATATATCACTATAACCACGATAAATCCCTCATTATCCTAGACTCACCAAATATCCCATTTGACCTAATGGGTCCCACACCATCTGTTAAATTGTCAATTTTTAGTAGATCTTAAATTACTGATGATGAGTCACACTTATTGCATAATTAATTTTCCTATGCATCTTAGGCATCAAATAATTAATTAAAATCATGCTAATAATTTATTTTTCTAAAAATTTGGGATGTTATAGGCTGCTTCTTTAGTATCTGGATACTAGGTGTCGTTTTATGTGACTGGATCATGAGAGTCAGTTATGACTAATTTATGTTAATGAAACTTGTTTATTGGAAATGATGATCATGAGTATTGAGATTTGATTGAGATGGTGGAAATTGATATTGAGACGTGATTTGTGAATTTGAGATTCAATTTATAATAATGATGTCTGATTTATGATATCATAATTGACTTATGATAATGATGATTAATTTATGATATCGCGATTGCCTATGATGATGTTAATTGACTTATAAGATTGTGATTGATATATGATGATGATATTAAATGAAATGTTGAGGAGATGTTGATATAATTATAGATAATGACTTTGATGAGTTACAAGCTTACTGGGAATTGGTTTAAAAAGAATTAAAGGGTTGATAAGTGAGGGAGGTGTGTGAGCTCCTCCAGGTGATATTGTTTCTATCTCATTTAATTACATTATATTATAATGCTAAATACTCACCCTTACAATTATTTTTATAGAGAATGAGGAAGGGATATTGTGGATGCCGTGGAGATGGGTACGAGTGAGCAGCGGAGCAATGCTAGGATATTTATGATAATGTAATGTATATATATGTATATATGTTATGGTGTTATATTTATATATTTATTTATGAGTGTGGTTGTATTATGAGTTTTGTTGCGGTGTTTGTTTATGTTGTTATTGGTGTGATTATGAGTGTGGATTGTAGTTTGTTAGTTAATGGCACTGAGTCATTAGCATTTATATATATGGTTTGTTTATGGTATGATATTGAGTAATTAGTTAGTTATTCATGCATAATGGCCAAGGATTGTTTATATAGATATGAATATGGAACGGAGCCATTTGGTATTTAAAATCATGCATTGTTGGTAGGAATTATATTGTTTGAGTATTGTATGACTCTGTTGAAATCATAAATTGTTGAGAAAAAGTCTGGTCAAAAATATATGTTTTAAGTCCTGTTGGACCAGACCCCAGATTTTATAAATTCCTAAATTTGGTTATATCATTCATCAAGTATTTTCGCTAAAAGAATAAAGTCTGAACTGTTTACAACATTTCTTTTAGTGCATAAGTAATTTCAGGATACAGAGATTATGTTGTAAAAACAAAGAGGGAGCGTGTATGTTCTAAAAGTCTGGTAGAACAATAAAAGTCTGAGAGAAGCATCCTAATTAAAGAACTCTTCTTCAACGTTCGAAAATTCTATTTTGGTGATGCTTCGGGAAAAATGATCATATCATATTTGCGTGCTTATCATCAAAGAACAAAAAGAAAAAAATCAACATAAGCAGCAGCTGTCAGTGTACCTACCCCTGCGAACTCTGATCACAAGCCAGAAATCTCATCAGGACATCTCGAAAAGCAACACCTCGCTCAATCAAGAATTAGTTCACGAATGGTTTTGTGCATGGAAATACATGAGAAATCATTCTTGTGAAAACATTGAAATATAATTCAGACCTCTCTCAAGCTTGAATTCAACTTCAAGGTCTGATCTCAAGAAGCTTAAAGAAAAATACCTTCAAAGGATTTCCAACGTCTATATATAGTTTTAAGAAGCAATAACGGATATATCTTTCAAGTCACTATAAATATCAAGGAAGTTTGAACATCAAAGTGACACAAGAAAAATCTCAGAAGAAAGCTCTTCAAGTTATCATTCAATCTCATTCTAGTTCATTTCCTTATAAAAGACAAAGACCCTCATTACTTTCTAGCTCTGGTTCTAGCAGGCTCTGGTCTTGTGTCAAAAACACTTAGTGTTCGATCTCAAAATTGTCTATTATTTATACACTAAGTTCTGAAAACATTTTTTATTCTTATTCATGTAAGTCTGGTGAGGTTACCAGAACAAGTTTGTGTTGGGAAACACTTTGTCCTGAAGAGGCTTTTGAAAGAATACTTGGGTTAAGCCAGGAGTGGCTTGTTGAAAGAATACTTGGGATAAGCCAGAAGTGGCTAGTGTCAAGAATACTTCCAGCATGGGTCTGGTGCTGATATTGTAAAGGAGATTTTTACAATAGTGGAAATCCTTCAAGTTGGAAGGGACTAGACGTAGCTTCTGTGTTGGAAGTGAACCAGTATAAACTTAGTGTGTTTATTCTCTCTCTTTCGTCATCATTTGATTACTAGTAAATTTTATTTGATTCAAAATTTAGGTGAAAAAGTGTCTAAGATTTATTCAACCCCCTTCTAAGTCTGACTCTAAACCATCAATTAGTATCAGAGCTTGTCATTTGGGTTGATCACCCCATCGAGTGAAAAGGATGAAGATCCATGGCAGCTTCTCAAAGTAATCAATTGATCACAGAAGGATCCTCTATCAACAGCCCCCAACTTTCTTTGGGGAAAACTATCCATACTGGAAGAACAGGATGAAAATGTTCATAAAATCCACTCAATATAGTCTTTGGGCAGTTATCATTAATGGTGATTGTGGCTCTCTTATAAATGGTGAATGACAACCTAAAGTAGAAAGCGAATGGAGTTATGATGAAATCAAAAAGATGGAGATCAATGCCAAAGCCAGATTTCTTCTCACATGCGCTCTTAGTAAGTCTGAATAACAATAAGGTATTCAGCTATAAAATAGCTAAAGAAGTCTGGGATGCTCTTTAATGCAACTACGGAGGAACGTCGAATGTCAAGAGATCTAAAAAGATATTGTTAGCTAAACAATATGACAACTTCAAAATGGAGGAATATGAGTCAGTAGATCAAATGTTTGGAAGATTCCAAACCCTGCTGAATGACTTCAAAAATCTTGGAACTACTCAATCTATAAAAGACATAAACGTCAATCTTCTTGGATGTTTTCCCTAAAGATTCGACACAAAATGCTCCGCTCTGGAAGAGGCTACGCTACTTTCCTTTCGAACCTCAATTATCATATGCCACCAATTATTTATAAAATTCATATTTTCTAAAATTGCCATTTATTTATTTCATTTATCAACATCATACCATGTTATCACTTATTACATAACATAATTAAATTCCTAAGTTTTCATCCATTACCATAATTTCTACCAGCTATGCTACTTAATTATAACTCCGAGCACCCCCTTACCTTGATTCTAATCTTCAATTAGTTGCTCTCTATGTTGGTCTTTCCCAACGACTTAATTATGCATTGCTCTGGTTTCAATTTTAACACCCACAACGCTCAATGGCTCGCCAACGCTCCTCCTGACACCTATGAACATCGAAACACAAGACCCATGAGTCGATCGACATACCCATTGCCATATAAGCCATTATCAAGGACCGAAACCACCATAAAAACAAAAATGGAACCTCCCTCTATGAAACCTACATTTGACTAGAGAGAGAAACGAAGAGGTGGATAGGAAAACATGAAATTAAAGGTACTCACTCTCACGATCCCAAAAACATGATCAATTTAAAGATTCGACGTGAAAATGACCTCTGATTTGAAGCTAGAAGTTCATGGCCATGGAAGGAAAGAAAATGGCACGAGTTCTATTTCTCTCTCGCAAACTCACGTGAAGAGAAAGAAGATGGGAAATTGTTTTAAAGCCACACGGGCAAAATGGTCAATTCACCCTTTTTTATTTTCTTTTCTATTTTCTTTTATTACCCTTTTTAAATAAACCTTTTACTTTTAATCCTTTGGTAAACTAAAATTTACCATCACCCATTTAATTTAGTTTTTAAAATCTAATAATCAACCAACCAAATTAATTTATTTAATTTCATCTAGGGATGTCAAAATGGGTTGAGCCCGATGGGTTGGCCCGCCAACCCACCTAAAACGGGGTGAGGTGAGTTGACCAAATTTATTTCACGGTGGGTTCAAAATTGGCCCACCTCGCCCCGTAATTTTGTGGGTTTTTGGTAGGGAAGGGCAGGTTGAACCGACGAGTTATATAATATTTTATTTTAAAAAATAATAATATAATATTAATAATATGTTATAAAAAAATTAATTACCTATTTTGGATATTGCACTTTACTAGTTTGATTACCCATTTTGATTCTTAGTGTTAGTGATGCTTTGATACTTTAATTACCTATTTTGGAAGATGCATTTTACTAGTTTGATTCTTGGTATTAGTGGTAGTTTGATAACTTTAATCACCTATTTTTTAAAATGAATTTGACTATTTTAATTATTAATGTTGGTGTGATTATTTATTTTGGATAAATATTGAACTTTTTATTATTGAATATTATTGAAAACTTAAATGTTTAGTCCTTATTTATTATCATTAATTTATTATGAGGAACGAGATTATTTCATTTTAGCATATTACTTTGATTGGTGTTTGAGTTAGAATTATTAAGATAAATATATTTAATTATTTTTGTATTTTAGTGGTATACTACTTTATTTTTAAAATTTAATTAACTTTTCTTATTAAAAATAATAAGTTAACTAATTTTTATTGATTTTTATCATTTTATATTTTTAAACGGACCAATCATTAACCAACCTCCTATTATTTTTTCCAAATACTAAAAATATTTTTAATTTTAAAAAATTTTAAGGGTTGGCAGGCTAACCCGCCTCACCCCGCCATTAAAACGAAGCAAGTCAGAAATTTCAACCCACCTCCAGTAAGAGGCCACCCCCCGCCCCGTATTTTGGTGGGTTGATGGCGGGGCGGGGCGGGTTACCTGCATTGACATCGCTAATTTCATCACCTTAATTAATTGTTAATTAATTTATAGAAATTTTTAGAAAAATCTGAATTAATTCCAAAAAATTTATGTATTAAATTTCTTTAATCAATGATAATTAAATTAAATACCTGGGATATTACAAATATTATCATGAAAAAATATTAAATATTTTTATCTCTTAATAAAATAATAAAAACCTAAATATTTGAGTATATTTAATAAAAAATAAATATTAATAATTATATGGGTAACCATAAGATGGGTTATAACATCCTTGATGTTAAATTAAAATTAGTTATGTCGTATAAGAATTTATTAAGCATTATGGGCATTAAATTAAATTAGTTTGAGGTTCATTTGAAATAATCATAATTTAATCAAATGTAATTGAAAATTGTTGACGAAAGAGTTCAAACAACTAATTCCGATGAATTCAATTGTGAAATTGGAATTAGATCAAATGATGATGGTAAAATATAAATTACCACAGGTTAAAGGTAAAAAGGCTAAACTTTAATTAAATTTTTTAAAAAGAAAAATTAAAACACTCTTCTTCTCGATCACACCATCCTATTCATCATCTCCATCACACTATCTTTCTTCTTTTTCTTTTTCTTTTTCTTCTTGTTCATTCTCTTCCACCATCATACCACCTTCTCTCACTCCATCACTGTGCCATCCCTTTCCACCGTGACCCATTTCTCTCTCCTCTGCAAGCTCTTTTTCTCCTTCACATATTCTATCTATCTCTCTCTCTCTCTCTCTCTCTCTTTCTCTCTCTCTCTCTCTCTCTCTCTCTCTCTCTCTCGCCCCCCTTTGTGGCCTTCTTGCTTTGTGACACTTCCTAGCTCTGTTTTCCTTCAATTTTGTCATCAAATCATCGGTTAAGGTAAGGATTAAAACATTGTGAAGTTAATTTTGTTTTTCCCCTTTATCTCTTTTGTTACCACAACTATACACATGAATGGTGGTTTTAGGTTTTCTTAAATTTTTGCAGTTTGAGTTTGTTAGTGGTAGCCTTGTAAGGTGGTTGATGTTTCATTAAAAAGTTCTTTTTTTCGACGCCGTAGGTTGCAAACCAAGTATCAACGAGACGTTAGTCAAAGTGGAGTTCGGAACCAAGAGTGGAATAAGTCGAGGTAAGATTTGGAAGTGTTAAAAGTATATTTGATGTTGTTTCAACAAAGTGGGTTTTGATTTTGGAGGTCGAGGTGCTACCCTTTTTCATAAATCCTTTAAATTTTAGATATTGAGCATATGCGACATCGAGAACAAATAACAAACATGTAATTGAGGTAAAGGGATGTTCAGAGTACTAATTAATTTAGAAATTTTATTTGACGTTGAGTGACGTTTGAAAAAGGGATATAATTAGTGTTGAATATTTATTTAAATTATAATGTACGATTGATACAATTTTCTAGTATGAATTGTGATTAGACATGAATTTAGAAGTGTTGAGAATAAAAACTATGAATTATTATGCATAAATTATGTATAGTGATGAAATGATAAAATTGATGCGTATGATAATTTATAATTGAAATTGTATTTAAGTATATATGTGAACTTGCGTCCGAGTGGTGGTTAAAGATTGCGGATTTTATTTGTACAAAAAGTGAAAATGGGTTGTACATTATGCATCGAAATGAGTTTCCAAATATGTTAAAATGAATTTAGCATTTATAAGATTTAGTAATTTGAATACACACACACACATACACATATATTTGTGTATGTTGTATCTGAGTGATTGTTATATAATTAAGTGAATATTATTTATGCCTTAGTGACTATAAGAGGATTGAGTGCAATAATGCATGATATGCATGAGAAATAGTGATTTAAAAATATATGTATAGATATATTTGAGTAATTGTTGATGATTAACTAAATGTTATGTATGTCTGAGTGACCCGAAATTAATTAATGATGATGATATATGACGTGAAAGAGAATTGATGTGTGGTATGAGCCAGAGTAGTTGTCATTTTGTTTAAGATAAAATGCCTTGAGTGGCTAGTTATGAAATTAAATGCCTTTGATGGCTTGAATTGTATTTATAGCCATTAGTGCTAAACTATTAAAGAGGATAATTAATTAATATAATGGAAGTGATTAAAACTGAATATGTGTGATTCTATATGGTTTGGTAGGTTGTGTGGTATATTTCACCCCTCAATTTTGGCTCCAGTGGTTAAGTAGGATCCCGTTGAACTACACAATGGTCAAGTAGGACCCATTGGTTGAGGTGGAGAGCCAAGAAGAGCTCGATGGACTAAGTAAAGTTCACGAGGTGTTAAGCAGGATTCCCTAGCTAATGACCGATCCAGTTTTAGTATCTGGATACTAAAGGGTCTAATTAAACTTTGAGTGAGAGTCAATTATGCCATTGTGTGCTTGATGAATGATAATTAGTGCTTTATGCGATGTTTTATTAAATATTCGATGAAATTGAGAATGAATTAATGTCTATCTATATGTACACTACTATTTGTAGTCTAAGTGGTTCATAATGTTTAAAAATGTAATTGTATGCTATTAATGATTGAGTATATGTGTGGTGATGGGAATATGAGGATTTAGAAAGTGATAATGAAGCATGATTTGAAATTATGTAAGTATGTAGGCATTATAAAACTAATATCACGTCTTTTTGATTATAATTGAGTTTCTATATTAATCAGTGATTTCGACGCTCATTATTTCTGTATGTTTGTTTTAGTATTTATATTTTGATATTTAAGTATGTCTGAGATGGTAATTAGTAGATGATGTTTGGTATTATGCATGTGCCAGTGGATAATCTTACTGTGTCTATGCCTATATAATGGAACCCGACACGAAGCCACAAATTATTATGATCTAGGTAGCTGAATGACAATCTGATGTTAGGTCAGAAAGTTTTTGAATGTATGTGTATGCGTGTGTATATTATATTGTGTTAAGAATCTTCTGTGTGTAACAGGTCAAGTTAAAATTTTAGAATGTCCAATTTACAAAGGAGACCCTGATGAAATTTTGGTAGGCCATTTAGGGACTAATGGAATATTAGTGTATCCAAATGTATACCTAGAAAATTAATGTACAAGAGTGGCTTTGAGTTAGGAGTAGAGTGTAAGTGAAGTGAATTCAGAAATTAAATAATCGTGAAAAAAAGTTTCTAGTAAATCTAATTAAATTAAGTATAAATTTATGATTAAATTAAATAATTAGGTGGGACGTTATACGGGTAGTGTAATATTGTTACTCACTCATTTAGTAAATATTCAGGTACTTATTATAGGTAACCCATGGATTAGGAATGAGTGTGATTCTTTTTTTTTGCCTCCCTTGATATATACATAAATTCAATTAGTACAAATTATTTACTCAACCTTAAAAATTAAGAAATAACAAAAAAATGTAGTTTATCTTTTCACTCCATTTTATAAATAATTTATTGTGGTAGAAATATTCTATTTTATAACTTATATATAAAAGACTTATAACAATACTTAAGTTATATATATATATGATTAGTAAATTCATAACACTAATAACAAGTCATTATGAATTAAATTATAATGTTACTTTAAGATATAAGTAGTACAAAATTTTAAAAATATACTTAAGCAAGTTTAATTTGGTTTTGGAAATGACTCCAATTGAATCAAACCATACTTGGAATCGTGATTTTTCATGGTTAAGATGTTTAAGGTTGACAGTTTAGATCAGTTCGGTTTTATATGATTTCTGAATACTTTATTTGGAATATACAATTTCTTCTTTGATTCATAATTATTTATATTTTGTTCCCTATTGACGCCTAATTTTATGCAAGAGGTGGAATATTCCATCACCTCTAAACAACAACTATATTTATTCTTAAAAAATAATCAAATTTTAAATCATAATGTTGGCCTATCAACGTAAAAATATGTAACATATTTGTATTATTTTGAAACATATCAATATCAAGATAATTATTAACACGAGACAATTTTGCTTGATTTTACTATTTCTAGCAAAGCAAGTGTTGGCTATGATATGACACTATTATGGTTATCTTAATGGTTTTCATGAATCCATGTAAGGTAACTTGGTGTGTTGGAACCAAGATTTAATTCGATTCTTCTCCATCCTTTCCTTTACTAATATTCTATAAATGGAAAAAATGACTTTCATGATGTCGTAAATAATCAATATACTAAACAAAATGATTAATATAGTAGTTTAATATTTGATCTTTAAGTATGTAATCAAATCTAATTTATGTAAATGAAATAAATTATTTAATAAATTTCTTATTATTTAATATGTTGATTGTTGGAACTAGAGATTAATCTTTAAATTTATTGTTTGTGTGATTAAAGATTACCTGAGAAAAAACCTTACCTATAAAAGAATAATCTATTGACTACTTATTTAACAAGATGTAACGTACATTAGATGAAAAAAATTAATAGGTTATACCTTTATACGAGTAATTTTATCCAAGAAGACTTGTTTGCCTTAGAAATAGCTATATATGGTATTGCTTATAAAATAAATTACGATGATGGCAATTAAAGGGAAAAAGATGTTACATTGGATTAGCCCATAATAGATTAGGATCATATAAATATTTTTTTGGCTTTACCAACATTTATAACAACTTATATATTTCACACAATCAACTAAACTTATCCGGACCTAGCATATCGAGTTAAGCATGCTTATTCTGGACGAGGGGTCTGCAAAGAATTGAAAGGCATGAGCATTAGAACTGCCCTAGCTCAGGGGACTTGGGATACTTAGCCACCAAACTTCAGCCTCATATGCTGACATGCCACATCATTGATAACCTTAGCAAGCACTGAAAATGTTACTAACAGAATCATGATTATCAATTACAACCATTCATGGCTATCCCCTTATTGAGTAGGCATAAGAGGTGATGTCAATTTCACATATTGGATCTTAGAAATAGACATAAGACACAACCAATATCCCATAACATATTAAGTAATTTCTAAACTAATTATAACTATTATTTTTATCCACATGAAGTTTCTACTATGAGAAAATCATGTTTGGGTCAAAAAATATCTACATCATGATACATGTGATAAATTATCTTATTTTGATGAATGTTTTTTCTATCTACATAAACACAAAATATTGTTTAAGAAGAATCAAATATACATTACTTGAGCTAAATACAATAATCAAGTTTATTTTTTAAAAGCTTAAATTGTTGAAAGGAAGGATTTCGAGCATTTAAAAAGTCTACTAAAGCAAATAAAAGTTTTTCTATTTAGTTAAAGATTAAACATTTGAACTCGTGTCTACAATATTATAAGTTTAAATCTCAATATAAAGATTTTGTTAGTAAGTAATTTTTAAATACATTTGTATCATTAAATTTTGATATGACCTTCAAGGACTCAACTCAGAATTGTTTTTCACAAAAAAAAGCCTTTTAAACCTAATAAGTTATATATTCAAATATTAGATTTAACATTTTAAAAAGAAAACACTTTATATCATGTTAGTATCAACTATGTTACCTAAGAGGGCGTAGGTTCACTTTACTTTTATAGGCTAACTAATTATCTAAACAAATATAAATAATACAATACAATAATAAAAATTGCAATAAGATGATAGGCCCAAAAGAATATTAAAAATACCCAATTGGTTACAAGATTTTGAATTAGAAGATTAAGATAGATTTTTATTTTTATCTTTAGTAATCTTAGCTTATCTTTAATTTAGATTATCTTATCTTTAGAATTTTAATTATCTTTAATAATCCTATAAATAATTGTAACCTTCTCATTGAAGGACACACAAAAATTTCCTTATTCTCATAGTACTACCTTTTCTTATTCTTTGAATACTTACGAAAAACCTATCAACTGGTGCTTTCATTGAGATTAATTTTTTCCTCTATAAGATTAGATAATTTTACATGAACCCTTTTTTTTATACTTGTAATAATAGTGTTAAATATCTTTTTTTCCTCTATAAGATTAGATAAATTTAATTTCTCTCAATAATTTTTTTCCTGTATTCTTATTCTCTATTAAATTATAATATTTTTTGTTAATATAAATCAGTCTAATTAGTTAAAGATTTAACTTGTGACCAAGAATCATGAGTTAAAATCCACTGATATGAGAACACTATTAGTGAATCATCTATAAAAGATTTTTAAGCTCATGTCTCTAAATAAAATTGGACAAAGAGTAAGGGAAACTCCGCAACACATCCAACCAACTCCGCTCCTTATTTCTTGAACAACTATTCCAATGTCAATTAGAAATTTTATTTCTAATAATTATTGTGGGCTATATATATATATATTATTTGTAGTATTTACGTAACATTCCAAATTTTAAATAAAATTAATTAATTCGAGCAAATAAATAGAATAATTATAAAAATAATTATGTGATTCTCTAAGCATGTAGAAAAATTAATTGTGGAAGCTTTGAGTTAATACAACGAATACAACGATTATTGTTGCCGTTTAATTGATGAACGACGTACAACCAGAATACAGAGGCAGGCCCAACGGGCCGGGAAACATGAGATATTTATTGGGAACAAATATTAATGTATCGACGATGAGCTAAAATTAATTTGAGCATTTGTGGAATTTATTGTGAATTATTCGGGATTTATCGGCGTCGTTTAACGTCGGAAAATGACCGATTCGGGCAACTGGCCTCAATTGGGCCTCAAAAATTCACTAACTCAAAAATCATTATTGAGTATTAGAAAACACTCAAATAAATATTTTAAACCCAAAAATAGACCCATAAAAATTTATAGATAATTAATTATACGTACGGGGGCCCCGGGCGAGCAAAACGCTTCGTTTTCAAGCCAAAACGTGACGAAACTCACCCAATCAAGTGGGCTGGCCGTGCATACCATTATGGGCTGTTTTCCATCAGAATTTGAAGCCCAAATCTAATTTTGCCCAAAAAAAGAGGCCTTAGAGCCAAAAAGTTTAAATGAAGGGTACCATGGTAAATTAACATGCAACTTAAGTGACTCTTTTTCTTCTCCTCCGCATTTCTCATGTGAAACAACCCTATTTGTAGAAGGGGAAATCAAAAATGCACTCCATCTTCTCCCTCTCCATTTCGTGAAAAGCATGCTTATTTTCATGGTGGATTTTTGAGTTTTTTTTGAAGGAAAAGGCTAGGTATGGCATCTTGAACCCTTAAGCTTTATCTTTTCTCTATCCTTCCTCCATTCATGTTCTCCTTCTCTTCCTCCCATGACCAAAAACCAAAAATGCATATTGAGCTCACCCATGAAAGTGACGAAAATTATAGGAAATTGGTGGCTTCCTTGACACTTTGAAGGAGCTTGTTCATGCATTAGGGATTTGGGCCCATCAATTTTCACTTCCTCTTGCTCTCTTGAATTTGGAATTTAGGATTCCATTGGGGTAAGTCATGGACCCTTACTAGGACTTAAATTAGTAGCATAATATGTTATGAATTATGTTGTTGGAAAAATTGAGGTTATGCATGTAGAACACAAAACCTAGGTTAGGAGATCATTGAGAAATTATTGTGGTTGTTGTTGGATGGTTGTTTTTGTGATTTAAATATGATGAAAATTAGTTGTTGAAATGAGATTAATTATTGTTGGAATGAATGAATTAGTTTTGGGTGGTAATGAGTGCAAAACTTGAAATTAGTGGCTTACTTTAATTGATGGACAACTTTGTAATTAGGAGACTTAAATTATTTTGAATGGCTTCATGATGATTGCGAGGCCTAAATTAGTGTATTGAAATGAATTGGTAATGTTGGAATGAATGAATTTGGTTTTGGATGGTGTTGGGTGCAAAATCCTAAATTGATGGCTTACTTTAACTTAGAAAAAAAATTATGTTTTGGACTTGAAATGACTTAAGAATGATTTTGAAGTAATTATGGGACTTTGAATGATACTCTAGAATTTATTTGATGAATTGTAGAAAAGTAAGGAATTAATGCCAAGCTTTAAAGTTCTCTTGGATGGTAAAAGTGATATAGAGGCATAATAGGTCGAATGAGGTATTGACCTTACTAATAGCTTAAAACTCTTGTTAGATGTGGGTTATTAATTAGAATTAGTGTTGGATAATTATTGGTTGATATAATGTGTAAAGTGTCATGAGTTAAGTGAAGTGTTATATGAACTAGTAAAGGGTAGGTATGTGGCTAAGATGAATAAAATTGTTAAGAGCACTTTAGGACTTAAAAGAGTAATTATGAAATTGTGTAAGTGCTAATAAGTGTAGTTTAAGGATTTGAATGGTTAATAGGTAAGAAAGGTTAAAAAGGAAAAAATGTGTAGTGTAGAGGTGGATTTGATGACAATTATGGACTATTGGAATTAAAAAAGATTAATAGTCTAGAAATATTATTAGAACACCTTAGGCGTGAAAAAGCTAATAGATGAACTTAGAGAAGATTATTGTTTGTGATAAATGACTTATTATGGTTAGGGATAATTGTAGTGGAATGAATGAGGGATCGACATTTAATGAGAGGAAGAGATATGGTGTTAGAGTTAGGAATAAATATGAGGATTAATGTGTTAGTGGGAACTTAATAATCAAGAAGGAAGAAAGGACTTGGTATTTTAAGGGATATACCATATAAACCATGTGTTGGGTAAGTAACATGTGTTTCTAAAGAATTATCATGATTTGATCTAACAACTAAAAATCACTGCCAAATGGGTTATGTATTAATGGGTGAGGAACAAGTTAATTGAATTATTAGTAGAAAGAAACTTGTTGTCTACAAAAGGAAAAGTATTGTAAATAATTATAGTAAGGGGAGAGGTTTATTAGGAGTCTTGTAAGACCTCATGAATAATTCTTGAAAATTGACAATTTGTAGACAAGGTTCTAAAATTTACAAGTATTGAAAAATATTAAAAGAATCCATAATACTCCTAAAAATCTCAAGGATAAAACTTTTAGGCTAAATACACCTTTTGGTCTTCTATCTCTTAAGTTATTTCCAGATTGGTCCCCTATCATTTTTTAATTCAAAATGGTCCTCTAACTTTTTAAAAAGGTATCAGTTTGGTCCTTTTTTTGATTCAAAATGGTCCCCTAACTTTTTTAAAAAGGACCAAATTGACACATTTTTAGAAAGTTAAGGGACTATTTTGAAATAAAAAATAATAAAGGACCAATCTGAAAATAACTTAAGAGATAGGGGACCAAAAGGTGTATTTAGCCTAACATTTATGGGTTAGTATGAAGTATGTATGTAAAATATAGAGTTGTGAACATCACAAAAATATTAGTAAGATGTTGATGAGTTTCTTTTAATGTAGGCTTTGACAATTCTTGTGAAGAAGGACCATCCAACTCCTCCAACCCGTCGGAGTACTTCTCTTGAGGTAGGAGAGAAGTTTATTTTCTAAATGTATGGCCTTGGTGTTGATAATGTGTGTATCTGTGATGTATATTTGCATGTTGTCCTTGGTTGCTTTTATTGTTTCTATGTGTGATGAATAAGTAAAGTAAGACCCTCGAATGACATTGGTGGTAAATTAATGATTGTGATGGTGATATACCTTTGACGTTCCCTATTGGCTTATGTATGATAATGAAGTGGGTTTATGCGAAAATTAAGACAATCATGTGCACTTTTGCATCTCATGGCATGCATAACATATCTCATATGTGATAAATAATGATCTTGCGTTGATCTTGAGAATAACAACCTTGCGTTAGTTGATTGTATAAACGACTATGCGTGGTCGTGGTGTATACCATGTGATATTTAATGATCTTACGTTGATCTTGAAAATGAAACCTTGCGTTGGTTTAAAATATTGAACAACTATGCGTGGTTGTAGTCACATGAGTAAAATATGCACATGAAGAGAAAATGAAATTTTTTCAAAGTTGGTCTCATTGCATATGTATTACTTATTAGATAGCATATGCATTATTTGTGAGTACATGGCATTTGAATTTGAGTACCCAAAATGATTATGTCTCATGAGTATCTTGAATTGAGAAATATTGTTGGTGTTATTGGCTATTGTACAAATGTAGTGATGACCATTGTTGGTGACATGAGATTAATATTTAAGGCTTTTGGCATGAGTTGGCACTTATGGTAAATAATGTGTGTATTTGATTGTCAAATTATGGTCTATTTGTTATATCAATGAGATTGGATATATTGAAGGAAAATATGTAAGACTGCTTCACTATGCATGACTTATCATTATAATTGCTCATCATTGAGAAAATATACTCACTCTCCATGTTGTCCATTTTAGCCTTGTGATGGAGGTTGGATTAGTGGAGTGATACACTCTTTGGAGGGGCGACATGGTGTGAAAAGGGTATTTTGTTGCCTTGGCCAGCATTCCTTTTTGAACATGATGATTTAAATTCTTTGTAGAAATTAATATGTATAGGCATTATTTTGTATAGCTTGACTATTGATGTAAATGCCTAGGTTTTTAGAATTATGAATGGGTTTGTTAGATTATTTGTTGATACATTTAGATGTAGAGATTGAGCTATGATCTTGTTAGTATATTGGAGGTTGGTGAATATGAACCTTTATGAATGAGGTTATTATGCATGAAAGTTGAGATTGTATCATGAAATTGTGCATGTTGCATAGATGTAGTTATGGAGTGGATTTATGAAGCTTTGATTATGTTAGTGAAAATGCTGAATTTTTATTATATAATTGGTGCATGGTGTGTAGGATAAGAAAATGTGATGTATATTTCCTAGTTATGAGTATACAAAAAGGCCTAGTTGTTAAGACACAAAGATTGATGATTTACTAGTATGTATGGATGGTATTGTCACCTAATTAGGTTCTTGGAAAGCTTTTGATGTGGATGCTCATGATATGAACTATTAGACTTGAATGTGTAGAGTTATAGGAATGCACCTTGAATGTGAATGATCAATGTTCAATATGAGTAATGGAGGCCTTAGTGCATGACAATTTTATACATTGATGGAGCTAATTAGGTACTTGATTAACTTTCACCTTCTCATATTTTCACATATGGGTTGGTTTCCAATTAGATCTAAGGTAGTTATTATGAGTCTTGAATTATGGTGTTCCTTAATTAAGCGACGAAAAAAATTCCCTTGACTTTTTATTAATGAAAAGTAGATAACTATAATTTCGAATAGTGGATTTAGGGCGTCACAATTTATATTAGCTATTTACATTCAATTGGATTCAATATAAGTAATCTAATATTAGTGAGCATTTAGACTACAAATAAATAATAAAAAATTATATAAGCTCAAATAAGTGAAAACCAGATTAGACCCATTAGGGGTTAATGGGAACCCTAACAAGTTTAATCTAACAGTGATCATGGCCCTCAATACGTCAAATCAGAAAATAACCTCTCTCTTCCCCATCAAAGAGAAAGATAAAGTCCTATATAGGAAGATCGTTGCACCAAAAGACCATTCTGTTTCAACTTTCAATCAACGTCAATGGATCTAGGTATTTCCAAAACTCTAGTTTTATTCAATAATCTAATGTAATGGTTCTTGAGTTTTCTTTGGAATTCCATATAGCATAAAAGGAATTTTCCAACAAGTGGTATCAGAGCCATGTTACTGTTAGATTATTGGATTTAAGGTTGATTGATTTATCCTTTTAGGATTTATTTAGAGGTTTTTCATTTATATGATTACATGATTTACATATATATTTATGTATTTTAGCAACATGTTTCATATATATATAATATGTGATTCACATTCTTTTTTTTCAAGCATATATATGTTTTAATATGCTTCACAATTCACGAGGCTTCACGTTCATAAGAATATATAGCAATGTTTTTTTTTCTCCCCTTTGCTGTGTTCACACACACACACACATATATGATTACGTTTGCTGTTATGCGTGAATCTTTATGCTTATTTTTACCTTTTCAATGTTATATGTAAATCTACAAGCATATATTGTATATGGCCAATTGTTTTTGGATATTCATACAGTAAAAATTGTTGCAAAATATTTTATATGATGATATGCAATTAAATGGAATATATGAATAAGGATATTGATGTTATATATATATATATTCAATTTCAATAAGCCTACTTATATATAGTAATATAGCCTTATTTAATAATTCTCACTGAAATGATATAATACAAGGCATTTACATTAATATACATATATTGTAACGCACACTATATTTAAATATATATTGATTTGCACACAGGAATTATTGGCAATGATTTTTAAAATTAACAGATTTTTAATATATATATAATATAATGTGCGATTGTGTAACTTAATATATATATTAAATATAATTTTTAATTTATATACTGTTATGTCCGGTGTCCAAGGGACAAAGTTCTCCTCGTTCAACCGATGTCAAATGTTTCTTTCACTCTTTATTTTACACCGTCTCATTGGGTGTTTAGTATTATAAACACAGGTTTGGTGGGAACATTGTGCTCTTCATGTTTAAGTTTGCCTCTCAGTCAATTTCGAACCGAGGTTGATGGGATATACCAGGGGTGTACCTATAAAAGGGACTCTAATTCTTAAGTTAGTATGAGAATTATGGAAAAATAAAGAGATTACAGAGGGTAGTTAAGGGTAGTAAATTTTGTAACTTGTGAATTAATGAATGATTTCTATTTATATAACTTTCCATAGTGCAAGTTGTTATTTGACCTCTGTCAGTGTAGTTAGTGTTATAGTTTTTGCACAGGACTCAGGTTCAGGTGTTAGCTTTTCTAACAGGAGTCAGGTTGACATATCCGTATCGGAGTCTGATTATTAGTTAAGTTTTAAGGTACTTCATCTAGTTTTTTATTTGACTTAGCATTTATTTATATTTTATAGTAACCAGTGTTGCTTGCCTTTAGGGTCTGAGATGCACTCCGGATCATTTTCCCCCTAGCTTGTTATTGCGACGATGTCGTAGTAATGAGCTACTTTTGCATTTTGGTACTTAGCCCCTCTTGGTGTTGAAAAATATTTTGACTGTAGTGGCAATTCTTGGCCGATGTTGATCTATTTAATTAAGCCCTTAATCACTAATTAAGGTTAATTAAATGCAGCTTAAGGCTTCATTTAATGAGCGTCGTTTGACATTCCTCGGAAATATGATATGGCACGTGAATTGCTGACATGATGAATTACGGTGGAGGCGTTCCCTCCACGTGCCATCTTGTCAGAACGATTTTACCATTGGGAGCTGAAGTGACGTTGGCCTGATGGGCCGCATCGTTTTACATTCCACATCGTCCATGGGCCGCGACAATTGAACTTTGGCCCATCACAACTTCGATTGCTATAAAAGGAAGGGGTTACAGTTGTTTCTTCACTTCACTATTTTTCTGCCCCTATACTCTGTTTCTCCGGTGTCTCTGTTGTTTACACTCCGTCCTAGCCCGCACTAGAAGAACTACAAAGTTTATCTACCCAGGTAGCTATCTCTTCATCTTGGAATTTTATCTCTTCTTTTATGATGTCAAATCTAACTGCTAACAATGGCCAAGCGAGGGACAACTCTGTGGAGATTATTTCTAACCTTTCCTCATAGCCACTTGAGGGTCCCCGGTCTAGATCACGATTTTCTCAAGCGAACATCCGTAGATGGGTTAGGATGGGGTACTGGGGTGGTCCAGTTAGGGACGTTAACTTAGAAAATCAAGCAGTCTTGCCCCTTAGCCCAGAGTTTTCTCCCTCTTTCAATTATCTGAACCCAGTTGCCATTTCTACCTTCATCTCCAAACCTAGATGCTGATTCCAGCATAATTCACTACTACATTAATGACACTGATTTTTATCTAACTATTCCTTTTTTAGAACACGTCGTCGCTATGGATGTAACACCCTCGGTTAGATAAGACAAATCCTTCTGTAGGTTCATCCTATTTAACTGAGAGTGTTAATTGTTTTTAGAAAAAGTGAATATTTTTTTTTTAAAATAAGTAAATGGCAGATCAGTGGAAGCAATATTATATAGATCACATAGTCATTCACAAACTGCAAGTAATTGTACTCTTAACAGAATGGGGCACGCAGGCACCCTTAAATATTATACAGTCATCCGGAGTCTGATTATTAATAATAAATATTCTATCTCTAATGATTGTTCTCAGTGGGTTCAGCGTATTGCTGTTCTTCACACTCAGGTTCTTGGTTTTCTAATTCCTCTGAAAAATAGTCAACAGTAAGGGTGAGTATAACCCAAGACCCTGATTGGTTAATCTGGTGCGGACATAATCCAGTTAACATACAATATCACATAAATCATACATTTAGCATATTCACAATTATAACAATCAAGCATGTTGTCATCACATAATCGTATATTTAGCATATTCATAATTATAACAATCAAGCATATTGTCATGAAATAAATCGTACATTTAACATATTCACAATTATAACAATCAAATATGCTGTAATGAAATGCATGGGTTTGGATTTATTATGATTTATCTTTGATTTAAGTCTCATGATGCATGTGGACCCAATAACTCGTTTCATCTTCTTCTCAATCTTTGGAATATCTCCATTCCAATCATCTAGAGCGATCAGGGTCCGCCCAAGTTCCATATGGTACAAATGAACTCATTGGTTCTCATCATTGATTTAAATATTTTTGGAACTTGGATCCCTACGATCATAGTTACACTCCGTCATTTAGTCAAAGTACACTAGAATTGCATCGTCTCACCCGGTTATCAGGCGCGACTCTGATGCCATTGGGTTGCCGTTCCAGTTGTACTCCCAAGATTCTTCATAGAGATCGAACGTGAGTGTCCTCCACTGTACCAAGTGTATGCTCTAGAGGTTTTTCTTCTTCAAAAATATTTTCATGATGCGAAATGCATTTATTTTATCAATTTATTCCTGTGGTTATCTTATGTATTTCCAATCTCATCATATCATTCCCCAAGTTCTTTGGATTTCATCAATTAAACATTGTAAGATATTCGTTTATTATTTTAGAAATATATCTATTATATCTTGGTTAAAATTATATTTCCCATAAAGAGTAAAATAATATATTCTTTATGTAATTACGCATAATTAAGAAGTTAACAATGTATAATAATAATAAAACTAATGATAATAATAACAATTTAAGTTTGATAATAAATAATAATAATAATAGAATAAGAATGATAATTATAACTTACCAATAACTTAAAAAGTAGTAAAGATTAGTTTCCAATTGAAAATTCAAGCGAAAAACACTAAAAACAGAGTTTTTCGAGTGGAACAGGCGTAAATCCGAGTGAAATAAGTATGATTCCGAGTGGAATCATACAGAGATGGGTTCTCCAAGCGATCTGGCTAAAAATCCGAGTGAAATGACACTGGAAAGCTGTTTTTCGACTGAAATAAGTTTGGGTCCGAGTGAAAATGAACTGGAATGCTGTTTTCCGACTGGAACAGCTTGAATCCGAGTGAAAATGAGTTTTCCGCATGAGATAGCTATGAATCCGAGTGAAATAAAGTTGAGTAGAGTTTTCTAAATGAAATTAATATGTTTTCCGAGTGAAAAGCTGAAAATGGTTTTCTTAATTTAATTATTTAGAATTCTGAGTGAAATAAATTTCTGAGTGAATTAAAACATGAATCCGTGTGAAGTCAGTAGGAAAATGGTTCCCTGAGCAGCATTGTTTGCAAATCCGAGTGAAAATGAGTCTCTAAGTGAAATAAAGTATAATTCCGAGTGGTATTCAGTCAAAAAGGAGTTTTCTGAGTGAAATTAATTATTTCTTGAGTAAATTCTGACTGAAAGGAGTTTGATACGTGAAATAATTATAAATCCGAGTAGAATCATACTGATGAGTTTTTCTGAGTGAAATTAAGGTGTTTACCGAGTTAAAATCACTGGAAAAGGTTTTCATGAGTGAAGCTACTTAAATTCTGAGTTAAAATGAGTTCCTGAGTGAAGTCAAGTATGATTCCGAGTGGAATCAGTATGAAAAGAGTTTCCTGAGTAAAAATAAGATAAGTTCCGAGTGAAACATGAGTTTACCGAGTGAAATTAGTTGAAAAGGGGTTCTGTCTGAATAAGACATATGCGAGTAAAATAAATCCGATTAAGATAATCCTGATTCCGAGTGGAATCAGGTTGGGAAAGGTCTTCTGGGTGTATTAACTTTATATTCCGAGTTACATTAAACTGAAAGGAGTTCTCTTAGTGAAAATAACTGTTTGCTGAGTAAAATAAATTGTTTTCCGATTGAAATAAGACTGGGAAGATGCTGTCCGAGAGAAATAGAGTGTTTTCCGAGTGAAAAATATTATATCCGAATGAAAACTGTTCTTTGTAAGGTAAAAAAAAATCCAATTGAAATAATGTAGAACCGGTCCGATTATCATAAAACAGAGCCTGTTATCATTAAGTCTATCTTCTATTCATAATTCTTCACTGGAAATCACACGGTACCCATTATTCTTAGTATTTTCAGTCCAATACAGTTCATATCTTTTCACAATTCAACAGAGTATATGCACTTAGTAACAAAATATATATATATATATATATATATATATATATATACAAATAATAACAATTATAGCATTTAATTCATACAACACTGAATCTGTCCTGGAAAGGTGAGGAAACAAATTCCTTACCCCTTTCCTTCACTCGATTTTCCCACAGAGCACCCAAGAATATACCCCCTTACCTTAATGAAGTTCCTGGAGGAGAAGAAGAGTCCCCTTCACTGTCCTGCACCAGTTCCGAGTGAAACAGAAGGGAAAAGAGAGAAAGAAGCTTGTTGGGAAGGAGAGTGATGAAGGGTGTTTGTGTCGTGTGTGGGTGTGAGTTCTGAGAACCCTTGAGCTGGTTTAAATAGGGAGAGAATGAGTGGAAAAACAAGTGGGGGACAGCTTTTCTGAGTGGATGATAGTGGAGTGATAATGGAAGGGTCAGTGGAGATTAAACAAAGTGATGTGCTGAGTCAGTGCCCATTTCTGGCTCCCCACTATCTTTAATGCGCACGATTGAATTTAAATAATCATTAAAGACAAAATTGAAGTCAATACGCACTACTGACAGTGAATACCGAGTGAAAATTCCACTCGGTTAACCACTATACCGACTGGAATTCCTACTTCCGAGTCAACAATTGCAAGGCTCGCTTGAGCGTGGCTTGCTCGCTTGAGCGAAGCTTCAACTCTTCACTCGGAATTCCTTTGAAACCGACTCAGGCACTCGGTTTCTCACTCGGTATTACCTTTCCAGACTGAGTCCTCTCTTCCTCAGAATCTTCACTCAGAAATCTGAGTCTTCTTCACTTGATTCACTCGGTTTAGGCCAATTTCTTTAATTATATTTCTAATTAATGTTTATTTAAGCCATCACCTCTCGGAACAGGACCTACACGTTTGAGTCTCACTCAGTTTTGGTCCAGTAGGGTATATCTCACTCGGAATTGGCTCCCTCTACCATTTTCCACTCGGTTTCCTAAGCAAATACATATGAAACCGTTCGGAATCCTTCCTAATTGATTCCACAACACACTCCAGTCGGTAGAAAACATCAAATCAACATAAACATGAGTATTTAAGCATTCTTTTACTCAGAATGCCCCAATCAGAGTAATTTCCTTTAGAAAAGGAAGTATTTGACTCGGAACCGAACATTTCTAGGTTGTTTTGACTCGGATTTTCACTCAGGAGTGGTTCTCTTGAACACACTTCACTCCAAATGTCTCTGTGATCAAGAATCCACTCGGTAGTAACCTTCTTGGTCATATATTACTCGGATAACGTAACCTTACACTCGGAATTTCATTCTTCAGTCGGAATTGCTAATCCTTCACTCGGAATTTCACTCTGTCACTCGAATCAGAGCCTATTTCACTCGGAATTTGCATAATTTCACTAATATTCCATATAAATTCTATTATTATGTGCAAAAATGACATTTCTGAGATACCACAGACTATCAACAGGGTGTATATTCACTTATTACCACTTACAGACCTTCTAAACTTCAATTTTTACTAAATAAGACTGCTACTAAAAATAGGGATGTTACATTCTCCTCCCCTTTTAGGAATTTCGTCCCGAAATTCATGGTTGGAATAATTGAGAGTACAATCCTCTAATCTTTTCCTCAACTTCCCAAGTAGCGTCTCTATCATTCAACTGACTCCAAACTACTTTGACCAAAGAGATTTCCTTTCCCCTTAACTATTTTCGACATCGATTAACAATCTTAACCGGTGATGCTCCAAAGGTAAGGTTTTCTTTTCAGAACAAATTGATCGGGACTCAGAACATGATCAGGGCCTAGTACATATATGTGGACATCATGAAGGTTTGGAAGGGCTATACGGCACACATTGGTTCCTATCTTTTGCAGAATTTGATAGGTTCTACGTATCTGAGACTTAACTTCTTAGCCTTCAAAGCTCTTCCTACTCCAGTGGTAGGGGTAACTTTGAGAAATACTTGCTACTAATATACCATTATAGGGCATTATTCCCTCATAACTCATTGTCAAGTCCTAGACTTGTCTAAATCCAATTTACACGTTTGTATTAGGCTTCGGGAATTCTTCTCCCAAAACCAAGATTCTTTAAATCTTAAAATGCTAACCACACCTAACAATAACAATACTATGATTACTTAGCCTTAAGACTTCCAAATCATCACATGAATCATTTAATCATTACTAAAATTTAGTCAAACTCATTATAAGCCTCTTGGTTTCATCTAAGATCATCACCAATTCATCTTATTTTAAAATGACATGCCTAATTATCATTTCAAGTATCTTAATCCACTATCAATTGTTTCCTTAATCTGCTATCATAACATCAATAGTCTAAATTAATTACTCCAATTACATACTTACTTATATACACTCCTTTCCCAATCCTCAATAATCAACACCTAATGCCTCAGATATTCATTTCCTTATATGTAATCATTCTAGAGTATTCAAAGCCATCAAGATCATCAACTTAGTTAAAATCCTCAAATCACTACACTTAGGGTTTTTCATCAAAATTTAATGATCATTTCTAATAATCACCAATTTCCATTATTAACAACACCTACATACACATTATCGTGGGTTTTCGCTAAAAATCATCTCTCATGACATTATTATTCACTTCCCTTAAATCCTAAGTTAGGGTTCCACTAGAATCAAACAATCGCCATTAACAACCATCATCTTCTGTCTCAAATCTTGAAATTTTTGTATACCACTTCACATCTATCCTGAAACACACATAAGTGTATTCTACCTTTGGGTTTTGCATGAAAATGGTTTCTATTCCTAAAACCCATTCACAAGGCATTCTCTTAATCACATAGAAATTCAAAACCTAGAAACAAAGATTAGAGAATTTTACCTTACGCTCCGAGCTATCCCAAGCCCTAGTATGCACACAAAAATGAAGAGAGAATAAGGAAATAGGTCATATCTTGTCCCATCATTAAAACGTTTTCTGCTTTATAACAGACAGGATCTCTATTCGGGCTTAATACTAACTCTAAAAATTATTCCGAATATAGATTCGGATTCCCATTAATATTCTTAATAGCCCTGACCAATGGTATCTCAATCGGAGATACTTGGTCCGACACCCAGATTCTAACTGGGTCTTATTTTAACTCTTCAAGTTCCAATAATGTTTGACGGATTTCCTGTCGTAGCTGTCCTTCGAATTGTGTAAGATCGTTCCGCTGAAAGTTAGCTAGTCCTTGGCTCTGCCTAGTAGAGTATGGGATAATTCTCGTTGTCTTATCGTCTCCACGATTTGAGTAAGAAGTTTCTCTATGTCATGATCATTGTTTAAGTGAATCGCTTAGGAATTTGTTGATAGAATATCAACAAAGAGGTTCTGTGTATATGTTATGTGGAGAATTCCACATAGGAAATCTAGTCTTAGGTGTTTTATGGACTGTTTAATATTTCTATCAGAGTACGTGGAAACCTAATGGTCCACTCCCCAAGCTTAATGAATCGACTATGCTCTGATACCACCTTTTGTAACACCCTCGGTTAGATAAGACAAATCCTTCTGTAGGTTCATCCTATTTAACTGAGAGTATTAACAGTTTTTAGAAAAAGTGAATATTTTTTTTAAAATAAGTAAATGGCAGATCAGTGGAAGCAATATTATATAGATCACATAGTCATTCACAAACTGCAAGTAATTGTACTCTTAACAGAATGGGGTGCGCAGGCACCCTTAAATATTATACAGTCATCCGGAGTCTGATTATTAATAATAAATATTCTATCTCTAATGATTGTTCTCAGTGGGTTCAGCGTATTGCTGTTCTTCACACTCGGGTTCTTGGTTTTCTAATTCCTCTGAAAAATGGTCAACAGTAAGGGTGAGTATAACCCAAGACCCTGATTGGTTAATCCGGTGCGGACATAATCCAGTTAACATACAATATCACATAAATCATACATTTAGCATATTCACAATTATAACAATCAAGCATGTTGTCATCACATAATCGTATATTTAGCATATTCATAATTATAACAATCAAGCATATTGTCATGAAATAAATCGTACATTTAACATATTCACAATTATAACAATCAAATATGCTGTAATGAAATGCATGGGTTTGGATTTATTATGATTTATCTTTGATTTAAGTCTCATGATGCATGTGGACCCAATAACTCGTTTCATCTTCTTCTCAATCTTTGGAATATCTCCATTCCAATCATCTAGAGCGATCAGGGTCCGCCCAAGTTCCATATGGTACAAATGAACTCATTGGTTCTCATCATTGATTTAAATATTTTTGGAACTTGGATCCCTACGATCATAGTTACACTCCGTCATTTAGTCAAAGTACACTAGAATTGCATCGTCTCACCCGGCTATCAGGCGCGACTCTGATGCCATTGGGTTGCCGTTCCAGTTGTACTCCCAAGATTCTTCATGGAGATCGAACGTGAGTGTCCTCCACTGTACCAAGTGTATGCTCTAGAGGTTTTTCTTCTTCAAAAATATTTTCATGATGCGAAATGCATTTATTTTATCAATTTATTCCTGTGGTTATCTTATGTATTTCCAATCTCATCATATCATTCCCCAAGTTCTTTGGATTTCATCAATTAAACATTGTAAGATATTCGTTTATTATTTTAGAAATATATCTATTATATCTTGGTTAAAATTATATTTCCCATAAAGAGTAAAATAATATATTCTTTATGTAATTACGCATAATTAAGAAGTTAACAATGTATAATAATAATAAAACTAATAATAATAATAACAATATTAAGTTTGATAATGAATAATAATAATAATAGAATAAGAATGATAATTATAACTTACCAATAACTTAAAAAGTAGTAAAGATTGGTTTCCAATTGAAAATTCAAGCGAAAAACACTAAAAACAGAGTTTTCCGAGTGGAACAGGGGTAAATCCGAGTGAAATAAGTATGATTCTGAGTGGAATCATACAGAGATGGGTTCTCCAAGCGATCTGGCTAAAAATCCGAGTGAAATGACACTGGAAAGCTGTTTTCCGACTGAAATAAGTTTGGGTCCGAGTGAAAATGAACTGGAATGCTGTTTTCCGACTGGAACAGCTTGAATCCGAGTGAAAATGAGTTTTCCGCATGAGATAGCTATGAATCCGAGTGAAATAAAGTTGAGCAGAGTTTTCTAAATGAAATTAATATGTTTTCCGAGTGAAACAGAAGCTGAAAATGGTTTTCTTAATTTAATTATTTAGAATTCTGAGTGAAATAAATTTCTGAGTGAATTAAAACATGAATCCGTGTGAAGTCAGTAGGAAAATGGTTCCCTGAGCAGCATTGTTTGCAAATCCGAGTGAAAATGAGTCTCTAAGTGAAATAAAGTATAATTCCGAGCGGTATTCAGTCAAAAAGGAGTTTTCTGAGTGAAATTAATTATTTCTTGAGTAAATTCTGACTGAAAGGAGTTTGATACGTGAAATAATTATAAATCCGAGTAGAATCATACTGATGAGTTTTTCTGAGTGAAATTAAGGTGTTTACCGAGTTAAAATCACTGGAAAAGGTTTTCATGAGTGAAGCTACTTAAATTCTGAGTGAAAATGAGTTCCTGAGTGAAGTCAAGTATGATTCCGAGTGGAATCAGTATGAAAAGAGTTTCCTGAGTAAAAATAAGATAAGTTCCGAGTGAAACATGAGTTTACCGAGTGAAATTAGTTGAAAAGGGGTTCTGTCTGAATAAGACACATGCGAGTAAAATAAATCCGATTAAGATAATCCTGATTCCGAGTGGAATCAGGTTGGGAAAGGTCTTCTGGGTGTATTAACTTTATATTCCGAGTTACATTAAACTGAAAGGAGTTCTCTTAGTGAAAATAACTGTTTGCTGAGTAAAATAAATTGTTTTCCGATTGAAATAAGACTGGGAAGATGCTGCCCGAGAGAAATAGAGTGTTTTCCGAGTGAAAAATATTATATCCGAATGAAAATTGTTCTTTGTAAGGTAAAAAAAAATCCGATTGAAATAATGTAGAACCGGTCGGATTATCATAAAACAGAGCCTGTTATCATTAAGTCTATCTTCTATTCATAATTCTTCACTGGAAATCACACGGTACCCATTATTCTTAGTATTTTCAGTCCAATACAGTTCATATCTTTTCACAATTCAACAGAGTATATGCACTTAGTAACAATATATATATATATATATATATATATACAAATAATAACAATTATAGCATTTAATTCATACAACACTGAATCTGTCCTGGAAAGGTGAGGAAACAAATTCCTTACCCCTTTCCTTCACTCGGTTTTCCCACAGAGCACCCAAGAATATACCCCCTTACCTTAATGAAGTTCCTGGAGGAGAAGAAGAGTCCCCTTCACTGTCCTGCACCAGTTCCGAGTGAAACAGAAGGGAAAAGAGAGAAAGAAGCTTGCTGGGAAGGAGAGTGATGAAGGGTGTTTGTGTCGTGTGTGGGTGTGAGTTCTGAGAACCCTTGAGCTGGTTTAAATAGGGAGAGAGTGAGTGGAAAAACAAGTGGGGGACAGCTTTTCTGAGTGGATGATAGTGGAGTGATAATGGAAGGGTCAGTGGAGATTAAACAAAGTGATATGCTGAGTCAGTGCCCATTTCTGGCTCCCCACTATCTTTAATGCGCACGATTGAATTTAAATAATCATTAAAGACAAAATTGAAGTCAATACGCACTACTGACAGTGAATACCGAGTGAAAATTCCACTCGGTTAACCACTATACCGACTGGAATTCCTACTTCCGAGTCAACAATTGCAAGGCTCGCTTGAGCGTGGCTTGCTCGCTTGAGCGAAGCTTCAATTCTTCACTCGGAATTCCTTTGAAACCGACTCAGGCACTCGGTTTCTCACTCGGTATTACCTTTCCAGACTGAGTCCTCTCTTCCTCAGAATCTTCACTCGGAAATCCGAGTCTTCTTCACTTGATTCACTCGGTTTAGGCCAATTTCTTTAATTATATTTCTAATTAATGTTTATTTAAGCCATCACCTCTCGGAACAGGACCTACACGTTCGAGTCTCACTCGGTTTTGGTCCAGTAGGGTATATCTCACTCGGAATTGGCTCCCTCTACCATTTTCCACTCGGTTTCCTAAGCAAATACATATGAAACCGTTCGGAATCCTTCCTAATTGATTCCACAACACACTCCAGTCGGTAGGAAACATCAAATCAACATAAACATGAGTATTTAAGCATTCTTTTACTCGAAATGCCCCAATCAGAGTAATTTCCTTCAAAAAAGGAAGTATTTGACTCGGAACCGAGCATTTCTAGGTTGTTTTGACTCGGATTTTTACTCAGGAGTGGTTCTCTTGAACTCACTTCACTCCAAATGTCTCTGTGATCAAGAATCCACTCGGTAGTAACCTTCTTGGTCATATATTACTCGGATAACGTAACCTTACACTCAGAATTTCATCCTTCAGTCGGAATTGCTAATCCTTCACTCGGAATTTCACTCTGTCACTCGGATCAGAGCCTATTTCACTCGTAATTTGCATAATTTCACTAATATTCCATATAAATTCTATTATTATGTGCAAAAATGACATTTCTGAGATACCACAGACTATCAACAGGGTGTATATTCACTTATTACCACTTACAGACCTTCTAAACTTCAATTTTTACTAAATAAGACTGCTACTAAAAATAGGGATGTTACAATGGATGCTGTCGAAACTTCCGCTGTGAGGACAGACCCTTAAGACACTCATATAATTATGGACAGTGTTAACTGGATGCCCCACAAGGCCTAGGACCCTTATTTTTGGGTTTTAAGAGATATTGTTGTGACCATCAGCCAGTATTCTAATGCCAATTAGAACCAGGAACTTGATGCCAATAAATTCTGGCATTCTAAAAAATACAAAGACTCATTCGCCCTGATCGCTCCTTAGTTCACGGATCGGGTTTGCCATATCCCCCGTGAAAGATTCTTCTTTTTTCATGAGTTCACACTAACCAAGGTAGGAGACTGGCTCTCTTTCACTAAGTTCGAGACGAGGGTGTTAAAGTTTTTAGACATCGCCCTCAGTCAACTATACCCTAACGGTTAAGGTTTAATCCTTTCTCATGAAGTGCTTGCTAAGCACCTTGGCTTCACCCTGATAGTCACCATATTTTTTTGGTATGCTCAGGTGATGTGCCATAGTAGCGCAGGTATGGGCTTTGTCAACCTATGATGTCAAAGCAGCAACATCAATTTTGAAGCCTTCGTGGAGTCTGCCAAGACTGCAGGAGCCTCCTTTAAAAGCTTATTTTTTAAAGTTTTTGCCAAAGGGACCAAACCCTTATTTTGGAAAGATGAGGAAGGCTGGTTTTTGATTCACAGCTGGACTCACCAACACTTTCTCCTTGAAAGCTCAGCGTATGCTGTTGAGGAACGTCAGCTTAGCAAAAGCTCTAGGGTTGTAATGGATACCCTTCATGCCATCTCTCGAGGTGCTCCTTGGAGTGTCGCCCCTTGGTTGGCACTATGGAGACGAGGAATGATTACCTCGCCTGTTTGGGTACTTACCCTTGCTATTTTCTTATGATTCTGATTCTTGCTACACCGGTTCTAACCCTTTTTTAACTTTGTGTTTTTTTAGGAAGCATAGTGAGGACGCTCTGGACTAACTCTGCCATGTTCTAGCCAGCATGAACACCGATGCTTTTGAAGAGAATAGGGTCACCCCTAACTCAGAAAGGTTGCCAACCTCCAACTCCCTGGGGCCAACACCTTGGCTGAAACTGGGCCCAAGAAGAGGAAGAAGAACTCTGAGGGACACAAGAAGAAGCAATAGGTCATCAGGGAAAAAGAAAAGAGAGACTCTGACAAGGGTAAAGTCGTTGTTGTTGAGGATGAATGAGTGAAGGAAACCCCCTACCATGACGTCAGTTCAAAGGGCCTAGATGACTTAGTAGAGAGAATTACCACTCCGTCAACTGAATTCACCCATCCATACCGGCTTAAGGAGGGGTTAAACTCCAATGATATTCAATTTTCCCTTGACATGACAATATGGTCCCATCTAAAAACTCTCTCCGTCATTCATTCTGCCGCCACTAAGGGACCGTTGAGGGAGATAGAGTGGTTGAAAGAAAAGAACACCCGTCTATTGGACAACCAGGGCCAGGTTCATCAAAGAATTCAAACGCTGAATGAAGCCAACTAACCCTTCAGAAATTAGAGAGTGATTTGAAGAAAGAGAATAACAGGCTTTGCTAGGAGGTGGATGAATTGAAGGATCAAGTGGCCGGACTTCAAAAGGATAATGAGGGCCTCTTTACTACAGTCAAGGAGGAATAAGCAAAATATCATAAAGATATAGAGCTGTTCGTTTGTTCCGCTCCAGATGCTTTTAGCCATGCAGTCTGACAGGTCGTCTTTCGCAATCGTGGTATCGATCTCAACTTGAATGGAATTGGATTTGACAACAAGTTCCATGGTGGGGAGTTGGTTATCAAGGTCAATAATGAGGCCTATGTTCCCTCTGATGAGCCCTTTAGGTTCACTCCTTTAGCGGCGGGTAAAGATGACACTCCCCTGAACTTATCGCAACAAACACATAATGAAGATGAATAAGATTAAAATAGGGAGGAGGAGGAAGATGACAACAGGGAACATGTTGACCCCTGAATCTTTGATGCTTTCTTTTACTAGCTCTGTAGACGGGATGAGCTCCATCCATTTTAAATGATTGCTTGACTTGGCCTTCTGTGCTCTTTTTGTTTTTACCGGGGTGTGGCCACCCATTTTGTGTGAATGACTTTCTTTTTTGAATGATGATATCATCTCTTTGTTTACATATCGGTTTCTTCTAACGTTTATTGCAACTTCGGATTTATGTCTTTAATCGTTGATATCGTCCATAATTAGACTTCGTAACTTAGAAATATTTGTTTTTATAATTTCTTTCGATATTTAGAATCTAAAATGATATCTGGATTCCTTTCTTCGTATAAACTATAAAACATAGTATCAAATAATCATAGTCCACTCGAGGCTTCATGCCACTCTTGGGGACATAAAATTTTTTTGTATCCACTCTGGGGTTTTTCAACCACTCTGTGGTTTAGTTTCATATTCCGTTCTTGGGGATTTTTAGCCACTCTAAGTTTTTAGTTTAATTGATAACCACTCTTGGGAATTTTTAAGCCACTCTGGGGTTTTAGTTTAATTGATAACCATTCTTGGGGTTTTTAAGCCACTCCAAGGTTTTAGTTTAATTGATAACCACTCTTGGGGCTTTTTAAGCCACTCTGGAGTTTTATATTTATTAAGAATACGTTAAGTCTTTTTAGACCGTGGCTAGAAAATAAAGGAAGAAGAGAAAAATCATATCTCTTTGGAACTGATTTCATTTATGGAGAAAGCACCCCGGTTGCATGCCTCGTTAAAAACCTCCTAGGCAAAACCCTGTTGGAAAAAACCTAGGTAGGGAAAAAGAGTACATGACGTGTGACACCGGTTAGCTATAATACATGCATAGATTCTTGACATTCCACTTGTTCTTAAACACTTCTCCCTGCAAAGTTTCTAAAAAGGTAAGCTCCTCCTAAAGTGAAATCGTTCACCCGGTATGGGCCCTCCCAGTTGGGTTTCCTACCAAAGCCTTACTCAAGACCAGATCACCAACGTTGAATCTTCCTTTTTTTACCTTCATATTGTAGCGCAGGGCGGCTTTAGCTTTAATAGCTTGATCTTAGACAAATGTTGCTTCCCTGACTTCATGAAGGGAGTCTAGTTCATTTTTTAATCTCAAATTGTTGTCTTCTTTATTGAATTGTTAAACTCTTAGGAAAATCTGGTTGATCTGAACCCGTCTTGGAATGCCAAATCGGGTGATAATGTTCTCATACAGGAATCAACAAGTTCAGGCCAAAGTTATGTGAACTACGACTTCCGCTTCAATCCAATTGGTGAAATAATCAACTCTGACTATTAGGTATTTGACTCTGCCTAGGGCCTTTGGAAATAGACCCAAGATATCCATACCCCATTGATGGAATGTCCATGGGACAACCAACGTGAACAACTCCTCTGCTGGGACGTGGTGTTCGTTGATATTTTTTTGACAGCATCACATTTCTTAACATGTTCAATCGCATCCTTGGTCATTGTGGGCCACCAATATCCTACCCATAGTATTTTTCTTGCTAGACTTTTTCCACCATAGTGATGGCCACAAGTTCCTTCATGCACCTCGGCCATGACCTCATTCACCTTTGCTTCATTTAAACATGATGGTACAAAGTTAGACTTAGAAAGAGGGGTTGAATAAGTCTTAAACTTTATTTTGAAAAACTTTCAGACTCCTGAACAGCTTAAGTAAGTTAACAGACCAGAGTAGGGATAGAGAATCACACAGCGGGTTTATACCGATTCACTTCCAATGTTGAAGCTACGTCCAGTCCTTTCAGACTTGAAGGATTTTCACTATTGTAAAAGCACCTTTACAATAACAGCACCAACCCAGTGCCTTAAGTATTCTTAACTCCAGCCACTTCTGACTTATAACCCAAGTATTGTTTCAAAGGGCTACTCTTGGCTACGGACACCCAAGTATTCTTTCAAAAGCCTCTTCAGGCTACAAGTGTTTCCCACACTAACAGAATTTAGCAACACATCAAATTTTATAGAGAGTAGAGAGAAAAAGTTTTAATGTTACAACAAATAACTCAGCGTACAAGAATATGAAATGTTAAGGTAAGTACACTGAGCTATACACTACTATAAGTCACGGTCTGCTAGAAGCAGAACTATAAAGAAGACTTAAGTAGTAAAAATACAAGAACTTAGAAACTTTTAGAAAAATTCTTTTAGACTTTTGGTTTCTGAGAGAGATCAGAGAGTGTTGAATGATGAGGGAAAAAAAGTCTCTCTTGAATTTGAAAGCTTTTCATATTTATAATCCTCCTTGAGATAGCCGTTAGTTAACCTTGGAGGTTGTTGATCTTCTCTAGGATCGTACAGTCAGCGAGTGTAGAGACATTCTTCAAAGATGATTCCTTAAATGGATTGCCTCGATAGTCTTCTTGAAAAGATCCTTTTTGCTTATCCATTTTGAGTAATCAGGTACAACTTCATAGCAATTGACCTTAGGCTATCTGTCTTGCACCGGTTGAGCTTTTGCTAACATCTTAGAATATGTAAGGCAGTTTTCTTGATTCATGCGAGCAAGCCTTCAACTTTTTCGTTTATTGCCTTTTTAATGATATGGATAGATTTGATATGTGAAAGTCTATGCAGCTCCTTATTTAGAAAGGAAAGATCCTTTTCGCATGTTGTATCATGAGAGAGAAGACATCATCTTGAGGTTTGTAGCTTCAGAAAGACTTGATTTATTTGAAGTCTTTAGAGAGTGCAGACTCTTCTTAACAAGAGTGAATTAGAGTTTTACGAACTTTGCAATTGGAGTTCTACAGACTTCCTAACATGCTTGAACAAAATAGTTAGATAAACTAAACGTACAAACTTCATTTTAGCTAAGAGTCTTAATGTATATTATTAACAAATCACATGGGGTTGAGACTTCTTAGGCTTGAGTTCAGACTTGATTCTAACAATCTCCCCCTATTTGTTGATAACAAATATTTAGTCTCTAAGATAAATTGAGATTTGTATTAAAGGGAGAGTTGAAATAGTGAAATTACTTGATTCTGAATATCATGAGTTTTCATATTTCAAGGTTTCAAGATGATCAACTTATTCACATATAACAGACTTCAGTTATAATAATATATTTAAAGAAATGGATATGCAAACTGAGTAGATTATTATTCATGTAAGCAAAAAGTATTACATATTCTTCAAAATAAGATATAAGGGACTACAGACTGCACACTCCTAACTACATACACTTATTTCACTCTTAGACACTTTCCATCTTTTATGATCAACAATAGGAGGGATATCATAGAGACCTAGTAGCCTTGAAAGGTGAAGGAAGACACTATGAAGCAGAAGTCGAAATAAGTTGAGAAGTGGAGGTAGACACCAAAAGCAAATGCCCAATTTGATGACAGAAAAAGAAAAGATAGTCAGTGAGAACAATGGAAGGGAAACACATGGAGGGAGAGATTACTGTTGTAGATGGATCTTAGAAGGAATGATAAGTCTAAAGAATTCTGCCAGCACAACTCCAAAAGTTATGGATATCAACCATAGTTTCTTCAGCAGAAGTACTGCATGCTTGGTGAAACACCCCGAAAATTGGGGGTAAATTTTTCACGATATTAACATCATTAATTAATGAACACATAAAGTGGTGAAGCTTTAATTCATCACCCTGGATCTATAGAAGACCTATCTCATATATGGAGATATGAAAAGGTAAGTTAAAAATGATTAATGAGAAATCCTCAATTAAAATTAGCAGAAAGAATTATTTAAATTGGTGCTATATGGTTGGATTTAAAGAGGTCAAACATCATGAGGTTTAATGACTTCATAATTTGTCCAAATTATTTTAAAGATGTTACAAGAAGAAGATTTCATGCAAAAGGGGAAGGAAAATAATTAAAACAATGCAAGTTAGAGAATCAAGGCACCACTCGCTCAAGCGAGAGCCACACTCGCTTGAGCGAGTCTGAGTGGGGCGCTTGAGCGAGCCACAAAACATGCTAAGCGAAAGGAAAGAAATAGTATCAGGGGCTATCTCGCATGAGCGAGCCCCATCTCGCTTGAGCGAGATCCTCAGGATTCGCTTGGGCGAGGCAAGCGAGCGTGGGTGAAAGTGCCCCAGAACCCAACACATGCTCGTTTGCTTGAGTGAGTGCCACACCCAAACGCCTTCCACTTAAACAAAATTGGTCCAGTGGCAATTTACCCCGCTCTCGCTTGGGCGAGGCCTTACTCGCCAGAGAAAATCTCCTAAAATGGCCAACAACTGATGCATGGGCAATCTCACTTGGGTGAGATACTCGTTTGCGAGAATTGTCCAGTATGTAAATACCCAACGTAGGGGTGTCACACCTGAGCGAGACCCACTCTCGCCTAAGCGAGATTTGGCCAGTGGCCAAATATCCAACATAGGAGATTCTCGCTTGAGCAAGAATCCATCTTGCTTGAGCAAGATTATCAGACATGCGCATAAAGTAAGAAATTTACATAGCTTAACATATGAAAATCCATATAAAACCAAATTGAACGAGTTTAATATATCAATTGCATCATATTAGGCATTTAGAACTTATTTCAAATGTCACATTCAAAAATTCCCCTTTTTAATCCATTAATCACATCCAAATCATACTTATCATTTTATGGGTTCTATAAAACACAAAATCTAGATGGATATCCGTTCGTTCACCAATTCTAAGTGCATCATACATCATTTTCATTATCCAACCAATGTCAAGGTCACCAATGAAAATGAGCCATATGTACTAGGGTCTCATTTTCCTACATGACCTCCCAAAATTAACATCTATATATCTATCTTCCTTACAAGTTACTTACATTAAATTCATGGCTAAACAAAGTATTCATTATGCATATTCATTACAAAAGATCACATATAAGTCATAAAATCGAAACATTACCGGCCAAGGCATTCTTTACCCAAAATAATCTCCTTCATATAATTCTTCCTCCCATGAGCTACATGGTCAAGCCCTACAACACAAGAGCTAAAAAGATAGACCGCATGGAGAGTGAGTATACTTTCTCAATAATAAAAAATCCAATAATTAGTGATAATATACATATGAATGCAAGTTAAATATCTCCTCCCAAAAAGGAGTTCAAATGACACTAAAATCAATCAATCACCCCATTTCATAGAACATTCATATCCATAAAGATTCATTGAGCCACACCAAACCAATAACAATAACATAGTTAGTGATCAAGAGGATTCCATATACACTTCACATAACCTCCTCGTTGGGATATCACTCAATGCCATGCTTCTATGGCTAATGCACATGCTGGTGTTTAGAGATGCATATACACGGATCTGATTTCATTTCAATGGGTGATCGCAACCACCATAATTATTCATTTATTCTCATTGGTTTCCTGCCTCGTAAGGGGTACTCCCTCTAGCAGCCTCGCAAGGTGCTTTCTCATGATCGCAACCACGTTTAACAATTCATAATGATTTCCCGTCTCGTGATCGCAACCACGGGCATTCAATCTCAATGGTCCTGCAGGGCCTTTCATTTCAAACACCAGGTGATCGGAACCACTAGCTCAATATCACAGGCACTCGCAAGCCCTTTTTATCTCATATCTCAAGTGATCACAACCACTTTTCAAGTATGATGTCATGCATGCCATGCTATGTATGCAACAATGCTTATGCATGCCTTAACCTCATAAGAATTATCTCACCCTCTCATCTAGGATACCATTCATACTCAATCATAATATTCCTCCCATATAATCAAATATATATATATATATATATATATATATATATATACCATTTCATAATCATTCATCACAAGATTCAATCTCTATTTCATATCACACACATAAAGCACTACATCCATTCAAGGGGCAACATGCAACATGGCATCAATACATACATTATCAACATACAAGGTTTCATGCATTTAGAAAATACACCCCTCTCCTACCTCAAGAGAAGTAGACTTCCGGGTTTGATGTTCCCGCCTCACAAGTGTTATCAATTCCTACATTAATAAATTGTAGGACCATATCAATCATTCATTCAAGCATCATTCTTAATGCATAGACATATACACATATAATTCTTATCATATAGCATTTATTTACAAGTTTTATTTATTTGCCTAATTAGGCTTTGGGAATTCCTTCCCTTAAATGAAGGCTCCCTATAATTAAAACAATAACGCCAATAACTAGGTTACCCACACACATTAATTTCCCACCAACACCTAGGGTGAGTTTTTCATTTATGGCTTCCAACCAACATCATAAATCATCATTAATGCCAATACCTCATCATTAGTAACACTTCTTTTATCCATAAATGCCAACCCCCTTCTACATTACACATTATCCCCAAAATTATAAGTTAGGGTTTTATTAAAAACCTACCAAACATCATAAATGCATATGGTTTATCATCTTCCCATCTATATTTTTATGTACCCACTTTAAGGCTCATAAAAAATCACATTCACATCACCCCACCTTAGGGTTTTCATATTTAAGGCTTCTCCCAATAACCCATATACACTTAATACTCTTCCAAGCCTTAATAATTCATATTCTAGGGTTCAAACCCCAATAAAATGAGGAAGAGCTTACCTCAATCAAGAAATGAAAATGGGTTGCTAGGGAGAGGAAGGTGAGCTCAAAAATGGAAGAGAAGAAGGGAAAAACTTCAAGCACCCATTGTCTTCTCCTTGCCCAATGGTGAACGAAAATGAGAGGGGAAGGGGCACCATTTGGTCAAGCTTTTTGGAGAAGAAGAAGATGTAGTGAATGGGAATAAGAAAATGAGAAGAAAGGAGAACAAGGAGTGTTTCCCCTTTTTGGGCAAAAAACAACATGAATAATGAGAGTGAGAGTGAAGTTTTGTTTTAATTTTAACCTCATTCATTTAAATTTTTTCATTTTGCCACAAACAGGATCTGTGTTCGGGCTCAATACTTATTCTAAAATTATTCTGAATACATATTCGGATTCCACATAATATTATCTATAGTCCTGACCAACGACATCTCAATCAGATATACTTGGTCCGACACTCATATTTTAATCGGGTCAGTTTTTCGCTTTTTCGGTCCCAATAAATTACTAACAGTCCCCGAAAATCTTAATTTAATTATTTCCAATATTTTGGGACATCAAATAATTCGTATTCAATTATTCAATATTTATTTCCCAAGTTAATTTTCTATTGTAAAATTTGGGATGTTACAATTCAACCCACCTTAAAGAAATTTTGTCCTAGAAATTGACATACCGGATTCGAATACGTGAGGATACCGTTCCCGAATATCATCTTCTCGTTCCCATGTAAGTGTCTCCATGTTTCCATGCTTCCATGCTACCTTCACCAAAGGTACCATTTTATTTCGTAACCTTTTTACGGAATACTCGACAATACGAACAAAAATGGGAGGAACGGACAAGTCATCCCACACATCAACATCATCAATAAAGATCACGTGCAAGGGATCGTGAATATACTTCCTCAACTGTGACACGTGGAACATATTATGTAGGTTTGCAAGATATGGAGGGAGCGCAATCCGATAAGCAACATCTCCAATTTGCTCCAAGATTTCATAAGGTCCGATGAACTTAGGGCTTAATTTTCTGCTCTTCAAGGCTCTCCCAATACCCTTATCATGCGAGACTCGTAAAAACACATGATCGCCAACTTTAAACTCAAGTGGCTTCCTCTTGTCATAATAGCTCTTCTGACGGTCCTGCACGATTTTCATCTTCTCTCGGATTATCTTAATTTGTTTAGTGGTCTCTTCAACAATCTTAGGCCCCAAGGCCAAGTTTTCACCAACTTCAAGCCAACATAAAGGAGTTCGACACTTTCTTCCATACAACGCCTCATAAGGTGCCATACCAATACTAGAATGAAAACTGTTGTTATAGGTAAATTCGATTAAAGGCAAATATTTCTCCCATGAACCACTGTGCTCCAAAACACAAGCATGCAATAAGTCCTCAAGACTCTGAATAGTCTTCTCAGATTGTCCATCAGTCTGAGGATGATACACCGAGCTTAGCTTCAATTTAGAACCCATCGCCTTATGTAAGCTTCCCATAAATCGGAAAGTAAATCGGGGATCCCTATCAGAAACAATACTTGATGGCACATCATGCAACCTCACAATTTCTCTGATGTATAACTGTGCCAAGTCCTGCAAGGAACTCATCATACTGATCGGTAGAAAATGTGCGCTCTTTGTTAAGCGATCCACAATCACCCAGATTCCATCACATCTGGACCTCGTCCTAGGTAAACCGGACACAAAGTCCATAGCAATAGCATCCCACTTCCAAACAGGGATATCAAGTGCTCTCAAAGTACTTGAAGCTCTCTGATGCTCTACCTTCGCCTTCTGAAAAATAAGGCACGAAGCTACAAAGTTGGCAATATCACGTTTCATTCTGGGCCACCAAAAATTCTTCTTTATGTCTTGGTACATCTTGGTCGCACCAGGGTGAATACTAAAAATGCTTTTGTGTGCCTCCTCCAGCGCCGTATATCTTAAATCTCCAAATGAAGGCACATACACATGACCTTTTACACGCCATAAGCCATCAACACCCTCAACGAGGAATATATTTTTCCCATCACATTAAGATCTTCTCATCTCCTATAAGTAATCATCATCTTCTTGTTTCTTCTTCACAAGTTCTAAAAACTCATTACATATCTTCAGTGTAGCAAAACACAACTTCTTAGAAGATTAAATTTCGGTCCCAACATTCAAATTCTGAAATTCTTCAATCAATTCAAATTCCTTGACCATCATGGCCGACATATGCAAGGACTTCTGACTAAGAGCATCTGCAACTACATTAGCCTTTCCTAGATGATGCTTCAATTCAAAATCATAGTCCTTCAGGAATTCCATCCATCTCCTTTGGCGTATATTCAATTCCTTTTGATCAAAGAGATATTTCAAGCTTTTGTGATCACTAAAGACCATGAACCTCGAACCATAGAGATAATAACGCCAAATTTTCAAGGCGAACACAACCGCCGCCAACTCCAAGTCATGAGTCAGGTAGTTAACTTCACGAGGTCTCAACTGGCGTGAAGCATAAGCTATAACACGTTCCTTTTGCATCAAAACACATCCAAGACCATGTTTGGAAGCATCACAGTATACTGTAAAGTCTTCTTGTAAATCAGGCAATGCCAATATAGGCACAGAAGTCAGCCTCATTTTTAACTCTTCAAAACATCTTTCGTACTCGACTGTCCATACAAACGGTTGGTTCTTTCTTGTCAACTTTGTCAAAGGTTTAGCAAGACGAGAAAAATCTTCAATGAACCTTCGATAATAATAGGCAAGTCCAAGGAAACTTCAAATTTTAGTAACCGATGTAGGTCTAGGCCATGCCATAACGGCCTCAACCTTAGAAGGATCTACCGAAACACCTTCTTCGGATATCACATGTCCAAGAAACTAGACGCTCATCAACTAGAATTCACATTTAGAGAGCTTAACGTATAACTGATTCTCTCTAAGAATGTTCAACACAAGCTTCAAATGTTCCCTGTGTTCCTCACGACTCTTGGAATGTATTAAGATGTCATCGATGAATACCACCACAAAGCGATCTAGGTAATCATGAAAGATGCAGTTCATGTAACTCATGAACACCGATGGTGCATTAGTTACTCCAAATGGCATCACAACGTACTCATAATGGCCATAGCGCGTCCTAAAAGCAGTTTTTGGTATGTCCTCGGTTTTCACCCAAATTTGGTGGTAACTAGAACGCAAATCAATCTTCGAAAACACCACAACACCTCTTAATTGATCCAACAGATCATCGATACGAGGCAAGGGATATCTATTTTTTATTGTCATCTTGTTCAATTGGTGGTAATCAACAGACAACTGCATGGTTCCATCTTTTTTTTAACTAATAAGACAGGAGCCCCCCAGGGTGAGACACTGGGTCGAACAAATTCCTTCTCAAGTAGCTCCTCACTTGCTTCTTAAGTTCAGCCAACTCTATAGGAGACATCCTATAAGGAGCGATAGACATCGGTTCCATGCCAGGTACAAGGTCGATAGCAAATTCAACCTCCCACGGAGGCAACAAGCTGAGTACCTCCTCGGGAAACACATCCAAAAGTTCTGACACTACAGGGATATTAAGGGGATCGGACCATTTGTCCCATCGGTAAGAGATAATAATATGTAAAGTTGAGCTATACCTTGCACATCGAATTTCCTCACATCTGAAGAAGGGAAAATGACAGTCCGTTGTTGACAGTCAACTAAAACTATATTGGCGGAGAGCCAATCTATACCAAGTATGACCTCCAATCCCTTCATAGGTAAGAAAATGAAAGACATAACAAACTTTCTCCCCTCTAGGAGCACATCAACGTTATCACACCGATTAACCGATCTGAGACAAGTACCGGTTGGGGTGGTAACCACAATAGCATTTTTCATTAAACATACCGGCAATCTCAATCACATAATCCTTGGATATAAAAGAATGAGTCACACCTGAATCATAAATAACATGCACGAAATTTCTGAGTATTTCATACTTACTTTCAACTAAGTTATTGGCTTGAGCTGCTTCCTCACTGGTCACAGCAAACACTCTTCCAGTAGTTGGTTGAGGATTCCCACCATTTCCATTCCCCTCACGAGCACCATTGCCGTTACCATGACCATTACCATGCCTTCCACCATTATAGCCACCACGGCCACCATTTTGACCACCATTGTTTCCATTACTACAGCCCTGACCACCATTGTGGCCTCCGTGGTTCACATGAGTGGGAGCAATAGCACAGTTTGGAGTATTAGCTTACATAGGAGCCTGTCTTGTGAGCAAGGAACATGCAGGACGGATATGCCCCACTTGATCACAATTAAAACACACCATATCATCACGGTGCACACACTCGCGAACATAGTGAGGACCACCACACCTATAGCATTTCGGCCCATTGGTATTTATATTGCCCCGACCAAAGGTATTACCATGACCGCCGCCTCTAGCTTGAACATTAGAATGAGCACCCCTTTGAAAACGTCCCCTTCTGAAATTCCCTTGATTCTTGAAACCGAAAGATTGACCCTTCAACTTAGAGTCAAATTTGGAATGATGAGGAGGGGCATGTTCCTCATAAATGCGGCACTTATTCACAAGTACTGTGAAACTTCAGATCTTTTCATGGCATATGGCCCTTTGAATGTCAGGGCGTAGACCGTTCTCAAATTTCACACACTTAGAGGCTTTGGTTCCCTCTTGCTAATAAGGAGGGTAGAATTCACAGAGTTCTTCAAACTTGGAAGCGTACTCTTCTACTGCCATTATGCCTTGCTTAAGTTCCATGAACTCAAGCTCCTTCTTACTCTTACAGCTTTTAGGTACGTATTTCCTCATGAGTTCGAGCTTAAAATTTTCCCAAGTCATGGGAATAGCAGCAACAATCATCCTACTCTTGGTGAGTCTCCACCAAGTCTCAACTTTATCTCTCAACATAAAAACAACATACTCCACTTTCTGGAGCTCAGTGCATTCGAAACTATCAAAGATCCGCTCAACATCTCGGATCCAAACATAAGCTTGCTCAGGTCTAAATCCCCCATGAAACTCAGAGGGTTTCCGCTTCAAGAACATGTCAAGGCCTTGAGTACCTTGAGCAGCAGGAGCAGTTTGCCTTTCCGCTTCTTGTCTATCATTGTTTTGCAACTCAAGGAGGTCCGCAAAGCGATTTAAAGCTCTAGTTATAGCATCATTGTTATCTTGACGACGACGAGCCATCACAATATCTATAATCATAACATTAAATTCAACTAACATCAGTAAACTAACTCATAGACCTCTCTATAGTCTCATGCTATAATAATTCATCATCTAATTGAGTCATGGCCCTCTGTCATGGAGTCCAACATCGACCAATCCACATTAAAGCTCATAAAAAGCATATCATCATATTATGATGTCACATGCATTCACATAATCATAAGAATTCATCATTGAGGAAGAATAATGTGAAGAAAGCTTGGCCGTACTTATAAATCAAATTTCATCAACAATCAATCCATACGAGTCAAACTACAATGACAATCATTCATCAAATGCATGTCATGTCCTGATAATATTAATCAATCATAGCAATAAGGAATAAACAAAGCTCTGATACCAGGTTGAAACACGCTGAAAATTAGGGGTAAATTTTTCGTGATTTTAACATCATTAATTAATGAAGACATAATGTGGTGAAGCTTTAATTCATCACCTTAGATCTATGGAAGACCTATCTCATATATGGAGATATGAGAAGGTAAGTTAAAAACGATTAATGAGAAATACTCAATTAAAATCAGCGGAAAGAATTATTTAAATTGGTGCTATATGGTTGGATTTAAAGAGGTCAAACATCATGAGGTTTAATGACTTCATAATTTGTCCAAAGTATTTTTAAGATGTTACAAGAAGAAGATTTGATGCAAAAGGGGAAGGAAAATAATTAAAACAATGCAAGTTAGAGAATTAGGGCACTACTCGCTTAAGCGAGAGCCACACTCGCTTGAGCGAGCCACAAAACATGTTGAGCGAAAGGAAAGAAAGAGTATCAGGGGCCATCTCGCTTGAGCGAGCCCCATCTCGCTTGAGCGAGATCCTCAGGATTCGCTTGGGTGAGGCAAGTGAGCGTGGGCGAAAGTGCCCCAGAACCCAACACATGCTCGTTTGCTTGAGTGAGTGCCACACCCAAAGGCCTTCCGCTTAAGCGAAATTGGTCCAGTGGCAATTTACCTCGCTCTAGCTCGGGCGAGGCCTTACTCGCTTGAGTGAATCTTCTCCAGTGGCCAACAACTGATGCATGGGTAGTCTCACTTGGGCGAGATGCTCGTTCGCCTGAGCGAACCACACCCAGGGATATTTTGACATGGCTCTTGCTTGAGTGAAGGAGCTTGCTTAAGTGAGAATTGTCCAATATGCAAATACCCAACGTAGGGGTGTCTCACCTGAGCGAGACCCACTCTCGCTTAAGCGAGATTTGGCCAGTGGCCAAATATCCAGCACAGGGGATTCTCGCTTGAGCGAGAATTCATCTTGCTTGAGCAAGATTATCAGACATGCGCAGAAAGCAAGAAATTTACACAGCTTAACATATGGAAATCCATATAAAACTAAATTGAACGAGTTTAATATATCAATTGCATCATATTAGGCATTTAGAACTTATTTCAAATGTCATATTCAACAATTCCCATTTTTAATCCATTAATCATATCTAAATCATACTTATCATTTTATAGGTTCTATAAAACATAAAATCTAGATGGATATCCATTCATTCACCAATTCTAAGTGCATCATACATCATTTTCATTATCCAACCAATGTCAAGGTCACCAATGAAAATGAGCTATATGTACTAAGGTCTCATTTTCCTACATGACCTCCCAAAATTAACATCTATATATCCATCTTCCTTACAAGTTACTTACATTAAATTCATGGCTAAACAAAGTATTCATCATGCATATTCATTACAAAAGATCACATATAAGTCATAAAATCAAAACATTACCGGCCAAGGCATTCTTTACCCAAAATAATCTCCTTCACATAATTCTTCCTCCCATGAGCTCAATGGTCAAGCCCTACAACACAAGAGCTAAAACGATAGACCACATGGAGAGTGAGTATACTTTTTCAATGATGAAAAATCCAATAATTAATGATAATATACATATGAATTCAAGTTAAACATCTCTTCACAAAAAGGAGTTCAAATGACACTAAAATCAATGAATCACCCCATTTTATAGAACACTCATATCCATAAAGATTCATTGAGCCATACCAAACCAATAACGATAATATAGTTAGTGATCAAGAGGATTCCACATACACCTCACATAACCTCCTCATTGGGATATCACTTAATGCCATGCTTCTATGGCTAATACACATGTTGGTGTTTAGAGATGCATATGCACGGATCCGATTTCATTTCAACGGGTGATCGTAACCACCATAATTATTCATTCATTCTCATTGGTTTCCCGCCTCGCAAGGGGTGCTTTCTTGTGATCGCAACCACGTTTAACAATTCATAATGGTTTCCCGCCTTGGAAGGGGTACTCCCGCCTCGTGATCGCACCACAGGCTTTCAATCTCAATGGTCCCGCAGGGCCTTTCATTTCAAACACCAGGTGATCGGAACCACCAGCTCAATATCACAGGAACTCGCAAGCCCTTTTTATCTCAAATCTCAAGTGATCGTAACCACTTTTCAAGTATGATGTCATGCATGCTATGCTATGTATGCAACAATGCTCATGCATGCCTTAACCTCATAAGAATTATATCACCCTCTCATCTAGGGTACCACTCATACTCAATCACAACATTCCTCCCACATAATCAAATATATATATATATATATATATATACTATTTCACAATCATTCATCGCAAGATTCAATCTCTATTTCATATGACACACATAAAGCACTACATCCATTCAAGGGGCAACATGCAACATGGTATCAATACATACATTATCAACATACAAGGTTTCATGCATTTAGAAAATACACCCTTCTCCTACCTCAAGAGAAGTAGACTTCCGGGTTTGATGTTCCCGCCTCACAAGTGTTATCAATTCCTACATTAATCAATTGTAGGACCACATCAATCATTCATTCAAGCATCATTCTTAATGCATAGACATATACACACATGATTTTCATCATATAGCATTTATTTACAAGTTTTATTTATTTTCCTAATTAGGCTTTGGGAATCCTTCCCTTAAATGAAGGCTCACTATAATTAAAATAATAACCCCAATAACTAGGTTACCCACACACATTAATTTTCCACCAACACCTTGGGTGAGTTTTTCATTTATGGCTTCTAACCAACATCATAAATCATCATTAATGCCAATACCTCATCATTAATAATATTTCTTTCATCCATAAATGCCAACCCCCTTCTACATTACATATTTTCCCCAAAATTATAAGTTAGGGTTTTATTAAAAACCTACCAAACATCATAAATGCATATGGTTCATCATCTCCCCATCTATATTTTCATGTACCCACTTTATGTGTTTGTATGTTGAAATAGGTTTTGATGAATGACAAACAATTGAAGGATCAAGAAATTTAATTGATAAATACAAAGGATTTTGTACAAGCAATTAATCAAAAAGCATGAAGATCAACTCTACATGAGTCAAGAAATCAAAAAATAAACAAGGATTAAATGAATATGCAAAGTACCATGCACACAGGAACTAGAACGTATTAAAATACATCAAAAAATAAGGAAACAGGTCTAGGAGAAGCCTAGGAATTGATTCACTCCTATGGGAATTGATTCCCACATGAAAAAGGAACAAGGAATCGTTTCAAGACCGTTGGGAATCGATTCATGGGGTTGGGAATCGATTCCCCCTATAGGAATCGATTCATTCATGTTGGAAAAGACAGGAATCGATTCAGTGACCCAAGGAATCGATTCATTCATGTTGGAAAAGCAGGAATCGATTCAGTGACCCAAGGAATCGATTCATATGACTCCACAAAAGTGAAAACTAACAGTACTATTTAAAAATTAGTAAATAGAATTATAAAAATATAAAATATAAAATTAATATTTATTTTTTATGTTGTTTGAAATAGTTACTAGATAACAGTTACAACGAGACATGTATTATAAAAAACATTTGGATTTTATAGTTAGATTTTAAACAACAATTGACAAATTACTCAACAGCATAGATACTGAGTTTCCTCGGAGGCATCATCAACAATTTATGTTTAATATCATATATCATTTAAGTTACTGTTTATGCTCTAATTACATTTAATCAATAGATGGAATACTTACTTTTAATTAAATCATGTTTGGTTCAATTAAAAACTAGACACACACATTCTGTTCATTAATTAAATCTTCATGAAAACTTATTACCTTGGAACTTCTACTTTTCCCTTCTTTTTTATTTTTCTGATTTCAAGATTAGAAAAAAAGCATGTGGTGGTCCTCATATGAAAAAAAAAACAAACTTTTGGACCACCAAAGAATTGATGGGACCTTTGGCTATTTGCTTCAGCAAGAACAAGCAGTAGTTGTGAGGATATTGGTTGATTTCTATTTCTTTATCCACATGGGGTCCATTTTCAGTACCCCGTCCCTTCACACCTCAAACTCTTTCAACAGATAACTACAGTTAACTTAGTTCGAATGAGTGCCATTTTGATAAGCGTTTCCTTTTCTGCATTCCAGTTATTAGAATGAAAACAAAAAATGGAAATGAACTTGGATGATAAAGAAGAAATCAAAAATGAAGAAGATACAACACAAAATGATGAACCTCAACAAAAGGAGTGGATCACAATGAAGAATCACCCTTTGGACAATGTCATAGGTGAAATAACAAAAGGTGTAAATGCTTGAAACGTTATTAGAAATACATGCAATCACTTAGCCTTTGTATCACAAATAGAACCCAAAAATATCAATGAAGCTATTATTGATGAACATTGGATGTTGGCCATGCAAGAGGAATTAAATCAATTTGAAAGAAATGAAGTTTGGGAACTTGTGCCAAAACCCAATAATCATCAAATAATAGGCACTAAATGGGTTTTTAGAAATAAGCTAGATGAAAATGGAATAATAACAAGAAATAAAGCTAGATTAGTTGCTAAGGGATATAATCAAGAAGAGGGGATGGACTATGAACAAACGTATGCTCCTGTATCTAGGTTAGAAGCCATAAGATTATTGTTAGCCTTTGCTTGTTGTATAGATTTTAAGCTTTATCAAATGGATGTCAAAAATGCTTTTCTAAACGGTTATATTCAAGAAGAAGTTTATGTAAATCAACCTCCCGATTTTGAAAATCATAAATTTCCAAACCATGTTTTTAAATTGAGAAAAGCTTTATATGGTTTGAAACAAGCTCCAAGAGCTTGGTATGAATGACTCAGTAAATTTCTTCTAGAAAATAATTTTGAAAGGGGAAAGATTGATACTACACTGTGTATAAAACGTAAAAACCATGACATCCTTTTGGTACAAGTTTATGTTGATGACATAATATTTAGTGCTACTAACGAAATTCTTTGTCAAGAGTTTGTCAAGATTATGCAAGATGAATTTGAAATTTCCATGATGGGAGAACTTACATTCTTCCTTGGGCTACAAATTAAGCAAACAAAAGAAAGAACTTTCATTAGTCAAACAAAATACTACAAAGAACTACTCAAAAGGTTTGAAATGGATAAAGCAAATGAAATAGCCACACCAATGAGTACTTCTTGCTACTTAGACAAAGATGAGAAGGGTAAGGACGTTAAAATAACTAAATACCAAGGTATGATTGGATCCTTACTTTACTTAACAGCTGGTAGACCCGATATTATGTTTGTAGTATATATGTGTGCTAGATATCAAGCATGTCCTAAAGAATCACATTAAGCATGGTACTCAAAATGTTGGCTTATGGTATCCCAAAGGCGTTGAATGTATTCTTGTAGGATATTCTAATTCTGACTTTGCCGGTTGCAAGTTAGATAGAAAAAGTACCAGCGGTACTTGTCATTTACTCGAAAGTTCTCTTGTTTCTTGGCATAGCAAGAAACAAGTAAGTGTCGCATTATCAACAGTTAAGGCAGAATATGTTGCAGCTGGAAGTTGCTGTGCTCAAATCCTATGGATGAGACAACAAATTCTTGACTTCGGTGTTGTTCTAGACCAAATACCCATTAAATGCGACAACACCAGCACCATAAATATCTCCAAAAATCCAGTTATGCATTCACGGACAAAACACATCGAAATCTGTCACCACTTCATACGAGATCATGTTTTAAAAGGAGATTGTGTTCTTGAATATGTTGAAACTTCTAAACAATTGGCGGATATTTTCACTAAACCCTTCCAAAAGAATAGTTTATAAATATTAAAAGGGAGTTAGGCATTTTAGAAATGCTTTAATCATAAATTTCATTCTCTTAAATATTTTCATTTTTTTGAATATATTTTATTATCACAAATCTTTAACTTAAAGATTTATTCTTCCTTCATAAAAATTCTATTTTTGAAAATATCAATTTACTTTATCTTGAGATTTAAATCCTCATTAAAAAGATAATCATATTTTCAATAATCATGTTAATACCCTATAAATTTTTAAATCCCCATTTTGCATCTACTTAATTAAAACATATTTCTTTTACAAAATAATCTCTTATGAACCACATGATCTCAAAAACAAATGCAAATTAACCTTTGATTTTCTTGATAATTTTATGAAACAAAATCATTGGTAAAATTGTAAAAATTTTAAAGCCCTTCACGTTACTCCATAATACCATCAGGAGGCAAAATCACATTGCCATTTCTATGCAATTATGTAATTCTCGTGACTTCTAAAGCTCTAGCATGGTTCTCTTCAAAGCCTTATTCATGCATGTGATTGTAACTTGTCTCTTATGCCTTGTCTTGATTCCTTTCCTACAATTCAAAGCCTTTCTCGTGACATCAATAGAACATGTGAAGGATAGAACAAAATTCATATTCCTAAAGAGGCAGCGCATCAAAATTGGCAAGGAACACATGGAGGAATCAATTCCCCCTCACATGAATCGATTCCCACTTTTACAATGCACCCAAAATGCCAAAATTTTCCCAATGAATCGATTCCCCTCCAGATTGAATCGATTCACGTTCCAAATCATAGCCAAGAGGAATCAATTCCTATAACATTAAATTGATTCCCATAGTAATTTTCTTATAAAAACCGACACTTACAGTGTCTTTCGCCACAATACTTCATTGTTCTCATCCTCTAAACTTTTGAACTCTCTTATTCTTCTCCTTTCTCTCCATAAATCTTCATGGCCTCTTCATCTCATAACAAGAAGAAAAGAAGAGGAGATGTTGGTTCCTCATCCTCAATATCAATGATCTCTCAAGATTTTTTGATAATAAAACCCAACTTGAGAGGTACCTTGAAAAGTATTCAGAGAGACTTCTCATACCCGCTCTTTGGCTTGATGTTCTTCTCTTCGACGAACATGATTTTCCTGTATTCAACATCCTTAGACAACAAAATCTTATGGAGTTTGTGGCGCTTGAAGAGAATTACATCTATCCTGAGTTGATTAGAGCTTTCTACTTAACTTTAAGGATGTCTAATGGACAATGTTTAGCCAAAATCAAAGGGGTAACCATTACCCTTGATGATAATATTCTTCATCAAGTCGGGAAGCTTCCATTCAACAATGTTGATTTCTTTGGCTTTCAACCTTCTCCCGATTGGGAATATAATTCTATTGATGCTCGTGCTTTTCTAAATCTATCTTCTGCTTCCAAAAGCACCGTTGGGGAGATAAACATTGATTATCGCCTTCTGCACTACTTCTTGGTCAAAATCATTCTTCCAAAAGGGTCAAACAATGCTAGAGTAAGTGAGAACCAAACTCTTATTCTTTGGGCTATGCTCCATGAAAAAGAGATAAATTGGACTAAACTTATTCGCAATTATATGATTGACTCTAAAAGACTCACAAAACTTTCTTATGCTATTTTAATCACCAAGCTTCTCAAGCATTTCAATGTTGATCTTTCAAATGAAGTAAAGGAAGCAGTGGGGCGTAAAGTAAAATAGGGAGCACTCATCTCTCAAAAATGGGTTGGCACAACCAAGATGGTGTGTGGCAATACTCACCTCCACATGCATAAAGCAGTAATGACAATGATGATCAACCTTAACAACAAGCATTTCCACCACCTCCTATAAATCCAAATAATGCTTTCTTTAATAGGTTGACCTCTCATTTTGATACCCGCTTTGATGCAATAAATGCTCGCTTTGATGGGATGACTTCTCGCATTGATGGAATGAAGAACAATATGAATGTGCATTTTGACCAAATAGAAGACAACATGACTACCCACTACAATGAACTCTCTCAACAATTTTCTGAGTTCCGATTTTTTAATCCTTAAGTTAGTCTTTGTTGTATCCATCTTTGCATGTATCTTGTTTAATAAAATTTTGTTATTTGTTTAATCTCTCTTTTTTAATTCTTTATTTTTTAATGATGCCAAAGTGGGAGATAGAATCTAAATTCAGCATCTCTATCTATCCTTGTTAAAAGTGTATGATTAAGGGGGAGCTCTATAAAATATTTAATAATATGTCATTACAAGTGGTATACCAATACATGAAAATTATAATTAAATTTGATAGGGGGAGTTCTATATTTTGAAAATATAACTATTATGAAACTAACACCCCAAGAGATAAACAATTGTTGTCATCATCAAAAATAGGGAGAAGGTGTTTGTATGTTGAAACAGGTTTTGATGAATGACAAATAATTGAAGGATCAAGAAATTTAATTGATAAATACAAAGGATGTTGTACAAGCAATTAATCAAAAAACATGAAGATCAAGTCTACATGAGTCAAGAAATTAAAAAATAAATAAGGATTAAATGAATATGCAAAGTACCATGCACACAGGACCCAGAACGCATTAAAATACATCAAAAATTGAGGAAGCAGGTGCAGGAGAAGCCTAGGAATCGATTCACTCCTATGGGAATCGATTCCCACATGAAAAAGGAATAAGGAATCGATTCAAAGCCATTGGGAATCGATTCATGGGGCTGGGAATTGATTCCCCCTATAGGAATCGATTCATTGATGTTGGAAAAGATAGGAATCAATTTAGTGACCCAAGGAATCGATTCATTCATGTTGGAAAAGCCAGGAATCGATTCAGTGACCCAAGGAATCGATTCATGATGCTGGGAATCGATTCCCCTTGCCAGGAATCGATTCATTCACTATTTTTGATGGAAAAATGGCCTGAAGAAATCGATTCAACACTGAAATCATGCGCTGAATCATGGAAAACATCAGTACGCATTTTCAGAAGCTCAAACTGCGCTGATTTCTCTGATTTCTCTCGAGACTCAAATTGAAACGACGATTACATTAATTGAGGCAGACAATCACCTTCTCCAAGTCAGAAATCAAGCACGCAGGAAACATGAGGCAGACAAAATTCAAATTAACTGCCTAAATTGAGGATCAGAGGTTGACAGAAACCATGACCAGTCACCTATAAATAGAGAAGAAGTGAAGAGGCAGAATACACACCTTGCAGCAACGAAAAATTCATTGCTTCCTTCTTGCTCTCTTATTCTCTCTAAGTTACTTACTCTCTGATTCTCTTTCCTTTGCAAATAATTTTTAAGAGTTATATTGTGAGAAAAATATTTTTGAGTGCTAAATTTGCATATCCTTTTCCAAGAGAAGAAAAATATTTTTAAAGTGATTAAAAATTGTATATCCACTCTATTGAGAGAGTCACACTTGTAAAATCACATTCATAAATTCTGAGAGATTTTGGGTTGGGTTTCAACCTTGTAATTGAGAGATTGTGAGATTGGGTGGGTTGCCCTTTTGCTTGTGAGGATTAAGTTCTTGAGTGTGGCACACTAAGAAGCTGTAATTGTTCAAAGCTTATATCTCAAATTCTCAATAGTGGAATCCTTCAAGTGGGTTGCTTGAAGGCGAGACGTACACCGGTGTGGTGGAACTCGTTAAATCGGTTTGCAAATCTCTCATCCTTAAACTCCTTTATTATTAAGATTTAATTTGCTTGAATATTTAAGTACACCATTAACTTGATATAAATTGCTTAATCAATTATTTAGATTAATTTGTTAAATAATCTAAGTAATATTCTTGAATTAATTGTGTTAAAATTAATTATTACTTTCTAAGTGCTAAAGTAACTTCGTAATTAATTTGACATTATTACTTGTTCTTTTGTGTATTATTCATATTTATTAAATTGATTACAAAAGAATTAATTTCAAAAGCATTCCAATGAAAATTTTTAATACTCAATTCACCTCCCCTCTTGAGTAATTAAGGCCACTTGGTTAACACTTTAAGGCTCATAAAAACTCATATTCACATCACCCCACCTTAGGGTTTTCATATTTAAGGCTTCTCCCAACAACCTATATACACTTAATACTCTCCCAAGCCTTAATAATTCATATTCTAGGGTTCAAACACCAATAAAATGAGGAAGAGCTTACCTCAATCAAGAAACAAAAATGAGTTGCTAGGGAGAGGAAGGTGAGCTCAAAAATGAAGGAGAAAAAGGGAAAAACTTCAAGCACCCATTGTCTTCTCCTTACCCAATGGTGAACAAAAATGAGAGGGGAAGGGGCACCACTTGGTCAAGCTTTTTGGAGAAGAAGAAGATGAAGAAGATGTAGTGAATAGGAATAAGAAAATGAGAAGAAAGGAGAACAAGGAGTGTTTCCCCTTTTTGGGTAAAAAAAACATGAATAATGAGAGTGAGAGTGAAGTTTTGTTTTAATTTTAACCTCATTCATTTAAATTTTTCCGTTTTGCCACAAACAAGATCTCTGTTCAGGCTCAATACTTATTCTAAAATTATTCTGAATACACATTCGGATTCCCCATAATATTATCTACAGTCCTGACTAACGGCATCTCAATCAGAGATACTTGGTCTGACACTAATATTTTAATCGGGTCAGTTTTTCGCTTTTTTGGTCCCAATAAATTACTAACAGTCCCCGAAAATCTTAATTTAATTATTTCCAATATTTTGGGACATTAAATAATTCACATTCAATTATTCAATATTTATTTCCCTAGTTAATTCTCTATTGTAAAATTTGGGATGTTACACTTGGTCTCCTTCCCAAAGGTAGTGAGCCATAATAGACCGCGGGTGTGGCTATTGGGAGAGGGTTGTAAACGAAGAACCTCTAATATATCAGCAGGGAGTCTTTTGGCAGTCCGCATGTACCAGTCGGGTGCAGATGAAGCAGAGATCTAGACTTTCTCCTTTAACTTGTTGGTGATTATCATCTGGTTCTTTGGCATAAGGCGATCTGGATACACCAAGCAAGCCCGAGGCTTAGCAAACGCTTGAATCCAAGGTTTGGTAGGAAGCTTAAGGTCTTGGGGAAGCTGACGAGCCTCTTACTGCATACGGATAGCTTAGGTGTAGGCAAGGAATTCAGGTCTATAAAGGTGAGTATTGGAAAGAAGGTCTTCAGGAGAGATGGAAAGGTGGAATTTATTCTAAGGAAAGATGCAGACACCACTTCCAGGGAAGAAAGTCTGCTTGTAAATGGGTAGATCAGGGGCATGGTAAAGGAATGGACAGCCAGGGAGCTGAGGGATTATGGTATAAGTTTTCTTCACGACTAAGGTAACAACATGGGGTTGGTAGAATTCTTTGTGTGGAGAGAAGGTGATTATAGGGAAAATGGGCCTTGGTATAGATGGTATGGGTATGGTAGGTTTAAAAGTAGGTCGAGATAGGGTTACAGATTTTTTGGATATTGGTTTAGGTTTAGGTACAACTGTTTTAGGTTTAGATGGGTGAGGGATAGAAGGTTTGGTAACTAAGGGTGTGGGTACAGACTGAGGTGGGGGAGTGGAAGGTTTGGATAAAGGTACCTTGGGTGGAGGAGCATATGGTTGAGGTTCAGATACCTGTGGGGAAGGTTCAGAGGGTTGGTTAGTAGTAGAAGTCGAAGAAGGTGTCTGGATCGATGCAGGAGCAAGAGTCCTCACAGAAGACGTAGACATCTTCTTCTTCTTCTTCTTCTTCTTCTTCTTCTTCTTCTTCTTCTTCTTCTTCTTCTTCTTCTTCTTCTTCTTCTTCTTCTTCTTCTTCTTCTTCTTCTTCTTCTTCTTCTTCTTCTTCTTCTTCTTCTTCTTCTTCTTCTTCTTCTTCTTCTTCTTCTTCTTCTTCTTCTTCTTCTTCTTCTTCTTCTTCTTCTTCTTCTTCTTCTTCTTCTTCTTCTTCTTCTTCTTCTTCTTCTTCTTCTTCTTCTTCTTCTTCTTCTTCTTCTTCTTCTTCTTCCTCTTCTTCTTCTTCTTCTTGGAGTTGAAGCTTAACCTGTTCATCAGACTTTATCTTGACAGAGACAACTTTTTTAGATTTGGCTTTCTTCTTTGCTTTAGTGTAACATCCTAAATTTTATATAAATATTTAATTAAGAGAAATAAATAGTAAATAATTATATATGAAGTGATTAATGTCCCAAAAGTTTAGAAATGATTTCATTGGGATTTATTATAACTGTCCATAATTATTAAAGCTTAATGAGCTGAAAGTAATACCCGAATAGAATATGGGCGTCGAACCAAGTAACTCCGATTGAGATGCTATTGGTTAGGGCTGTTAAGGATATTATTGTGAATCCGAATATATATTTCGAATAATTTTTAGATAAAGTATTGATCTCGAACGAAGATCCTGTTTATTATAAAACAGAGAAATTATTAATGAGAGGTTAAAATTTTAAACACAACTTTTTTCTCCTCTCCCATCTTCACGTTGGCTTTTCTCCTCCAAGGAAAAAGATAATTGCTCTATTTTTTCCTCATTTCCTCTTTATCTTCTTCCATTCTCAAAAACCTAGAAAAGGGTGTGGTGTGCCTTCCTCCATTTCTATTTTTGTTTTCACCATTGGTCAAGAAGATGGTGATGACTTGAAGCTCTTCCCTCATTCCTCTAAATTTAATGCTCTCTCCCCCTCTCTTGGTATCTGCTCTCTTTTCTTGTCTTGGGGTAATTTCCTTACCATTTTAATGAGTTGAAGCCCTAGGTTATGGATTGTAGTGGTTGGGAGAGTGTTTAAATACATATGGGTTGCTGTGGGAACCATTAAATATGAAAAACCCTTAGGTGGGGTATCTTAAATGTCATATTTATGAGGGATGGTGATGGTATATGGTAATGGCAATTAATGTAATGGTGGAAACTATAAGCATCTATGATGGTTGTTGGGTTTTTGATAAAACCCTAACCCTTGATTTTGGGGGAAATATAAAATATGAATGGAATGGGTATTTATTGATGTTGGGGAAGGTTATTAAAGAAGAGAGATAGCCATCGATAATGGTTGGTAATTATTGATGATGGGTGAAAATCATTAATGATGGTTAATGATGGTGGTTGGAAGCCATTAATGAGAAAACCCCCTAAGGGAGTTGGGTGAGAAAATTGATATGTGTTGGGTAGCTTAATTGTTGTGTTGTTGCCCCTTTGAATATAATGAATTTTGATTAAAGGGAAGAAATTCCTAAAATCAAAGAAAATAAGGAAATGAAACCTATTGCAAGTTGTAATATAATAAGGCTTATTTATGTACATTAATTGTATACAAGAATTGAAAACGATGTTGAATGAGTCATTGATGGGGTCCTACAATTATTTAATGTAGGGTTTGATAACTATAGCAGCACGAGACCATCTAACTTGGAAGAGTACTTCTCTTAAGGTATGAGAGGAGTATATTTTCTAAATACATGATTCAATTTATGTTGATAATGTATATTATCAATGCATATTTGTATGTTTTACCTTGTATGGATATACTACCTGTTAGGGAATCCCTCAGGATCAGACAGCAGAAATACAAGGATTCCCAAAAGAATTACAAAATGAGTGTTTCAAGGCATTATATACAATAATTTTAACCACTTGGTTTTAGGGTTTACCTCTTCTAGACACGATACAAGTTCCTCAATCAAAGCAATTGCAGCTTCGTCCTTAGGAGTTCATACGAGCACTCCCACCAGAATCTGAAATTTTGAATGCTAGTATGAAAGTTCAGAGAATAATCTAATTTCAAAGCAACAACCTATGAGCGTCTCATGCTCTATATATAGGCTTAGGTCTTAACCTGATGAGCCCTCATTAAACATTGGGCTCCTGACTCATTCAAAATGAGTTAGACCCAATAGTTTTATTTTTAGTCCAACTAAAATAAAACTATTCTCTAGTGGGCTTACTATATGTGTGTGACCCTTATAGGCAAAATATTCGGTTATATTAATAATAATTTATTTTATCATTAATATAAAATAAGAGTGATATATAGCAATACATCATTATGTCCGAATATTATTTATCATCGACATGACCTATATGTGATAATTATTTTATATATTTATTCCTTTTATCACGATATCTAATTGGGACCAAGGCATGGTCGTCGTCATCCTTGTATAGCCCAATTCATTTTACTTGATACAAAAGTAGACTTTACATAATAAATATCTAATATTTATTCCTCCTAGCATGGTCATGCATTTTGTTAGTCTCACTTCATCAAGTGGCCCACAGATATCACTCTTGTCACATAGGAGAGACGAATCCCATCTACATCACTCACATCCCTCAGCATAATTTGTCCACCGCCTAATCATAATCTTTATGGTCATCCTACTACAGATGACGTTTGATTGTATTAAAACAACAAACTCCTTATGTAGGAATCGTAGTGACTTCAAGTCGAAGGACTATATATCATTGTCACATTGAGAACCGTTTATGACACTCATATAACGATCCATACAACATTCTCATGGTGGGTCTGTCTAGTACATCATTACTCTTAATGTGTACCTGTGTGAAGACTTGATATCATATATATCCATGATTTATGAGATCAAATCATCAGTACATTCAAACACTAGTCTTAATGTATTTACATGTCCCCATGTAAATACTTGATTAGAGACGTTTTAGGAATAATTCTCATATGACCTATTATTCTAGGATAAATAGTTTTAAAATAATCTTAAAACTGAAAATACTTATTTTATTGATAAGTTAAAATTGATACATTAATAGCTCGTAGTGCATACACCAACAATACCTCTATGTGTGTTATCGATTGAGATTGATTCCATAATTGATGGTTTAATTTGGATTGGCACATTTGGTGTAGGCATGAATTTAGAGTATGTTTATTGGTATGCTATTTGATTCCAATGTATGGATTGATATTAGTATAAATCCTTAGCTATTGTGTTGTGAATGATGTGAATGATATGCCTTGGATGGTTTTATGATTGATTGTACACCACTAACTATAATGTTAAGTATGAATTATACCCCTAAGTGAGAGGATGAGGAACTCTTATGAAGCTAAGGCTAGCATGTGCATTGTTGCATTCATGGCATGTATGACATAGCATTTAAATGTGGTTGTAATCATAAAATATATTGAAACAAAGGAGGTCTTGCAGGACTATGAAAAGGAGTACCCTTGCGTGGGGGAAACTAAAATATGGATGATTATGTGAGGTTGCGATCACAAGTGTGTTGAAATGATAGGTCTTGCGGGACTATGAGAAAGAGGACTCTTACAGGGGGACTTATATTTGAATGCTCCCCAGTGGTTGCAATCACTTAATATATGGAGATGATACAGATCTTGCGGGATCTTGTGAAAAGCACCCTTACGGGGGATAAAGGTTAAAGCAACTATACGTGGTTATAATTATTAAAAAAACCATGTGCGCATGGGTTATGAGGAAATGTTTTGAATTAGATCCATTGCATATGTATTATACATTATGACATATGCATTAGCCATAGGAACATGACATATGAGTTAAGAATGATCAAGAGATTGATACCCTATTGAGAGTGTAAATTGAGAAATAGACTCCATTGTGGTCACTAACCAAGTATGTATTGTTGTTGTGATGATCCCTTGATGTTGCTAGTGGATTTTGGTAATGAATATGATAATGTTGTGAATTAATGATTTGGTCTTACTTGGTGATGTCCTTACTTAATGGACTTGTTATACATGAACATGTGAGTTCAATAGAAGTAATGAATTATGTAGCCTTATTGGTTGATTGAACCCTTTTGATAGGAGAATGTGTTGAATTGTATTCATATTTATATTATCACAATTTGTTTGATTTTCATCATTAAGAAAGTATAATCACTCTCCATGTTTTCTATCTTTTAGCCCTTGTGTTGTAGGGTATGGCCATTGAGCAAAAGCTTTTCAATAAGATGAGGTATGGTGTGAAGGAAGAAATGGTATGGTTTTCTTGGCTGACATATTTTGTGTAAACCTTTTATATATCCTTTTTTTGGAAATAGTTGTAAATGACATTATTTTGTATAGCCATGACTTAGCTTGAATGATTTATTGGTATGATGTTCATTGAATACTTAATGACTTGAAATCCTAGGATGGTAGTTGATACACTGGGATCATTAGGGGTGAACTTGTGATCATTTTGTATCACCATGTGAAGGATGTTGATATTTTAATAGATGTAATCTTTGACGATGCATGGTGCATAGTTGTGCATGTTTGTGTTGTTGAAAAGGTATGCACATTTGGAAGTGGATAGGCCACATTCCTAATTAATGACTAGTACCTCAAATAGAGATTACCTATAAGTCATATTGCTCACACATGACTTAAGTGTGATATTGGCTGTGACCAAATGGGCATAAATTGTGATTTGGTATGCTTGATTGGGCTAAAATACCCTTAGATTGCCATTTATGCATGGATTGATCTAGAGTCCAAATTATGGTGGGTGGCTTGTTGGAACAAGTCCTAGATGGGTGTTTAAATGTATGCCAAGTGTTGGTTTCAGGTAATTTTGCATGAAATAAGTGTTTGCATATCATGTTGTATGAATTGTATAAGTTGGAATGTATTTCTGATAAATTCGCTCAAGCAAGTGGATCGTCCAAGCGAATTCTGGTCGTTTCGCTCAAGCGAGAATGACGTCACTCAAGCGGATTCTTGTGGCTTGATTCTGTGTATTTTTTGCTCAAGCAAGAAAGGTTCGCTTGAGTGATTTCTTTAAGAATTGATTCTGCCTCATTTTCACTGAAGCGGACTAGGTCTAGCTCAAGCAAATTATCAAAGAAATGGTTCTGTGATGTTTTACTCAAGCTAGGGGTGTCTCGCTCGAGCGAATTAATTATGAAATTGGTTCTGGACTATTTTCGCTTGGGCGGATGTGGCTCGCCCAAGCGTAATCGTTGGGTCTGATTGTATGTTGTCTCTCACTCAGGCGAATCTGAGCTCGCTCAAGCAAATGCTCGTGATCTCGCTTAGGAGAGTGATGTTTCGCTTAAGCGAATTGGTCAGGATTCTGCTTTTTTATTCACTTCCTTATGTTTGGGCCTTTTCTCATATCTTCATATATAGGACTAGGCGTATTGTCCTATACGTTCATTTTCTTCTACTGTAAACTCGGTTATTTCGTATACATATTAGGGCTATTTATTTATCGATCCAGTTTTCATATTCTTAAATCTCACTCTTCAGTTTTCCAAGGCTTGGGTCTCTAGTTAATGATTGGGAGTTCAAACTTCTTAAACGTGAAAAAATTTACACGTGTTTTGTTGATTTAATTACGATGATTATATTGCGATTCGGGCCTCGAGAATCGAGGTCTAACATTCAACCTTCAAGGCTTCCCATTGAGCCTTATCAGATTTATACATATCATAGTTCAGATTGTACAGATCTACCCAGTCATACATGGTCCATTTAGAAACATCTACATCAGGGAATTTCCTATAGTAGTAGGGAATGAAGTTAACATATCGCTTCTTTGAAAGAATCTTGACGTAGTCCTTGAGGGGAGTGGAGTATAGATCATAGGAGCTCTTTGATGAAGGATAGAAGAGGCAAGTTAAGCTTTTTCAGTAGTAGCAGGAGTCTCAGGAAGTGGTACACTTTACACATTCATGTGTAATCGGTTTTTGACGTTGCAACGTAGGCTCCCAGCCTTTTTATACATAGCTCTCAGCTATCAATTCAGCTCCAAGCTGCTTGGCCGTTTTACAGGTACCCAACCGTTTGCCCACAAGGTGACACCAAAGCTGTCAGCGCCAACGGAGGTGTTCACGGGCAGCCCTGAGTCCCACTCAATAGGCTACCTTGAGTCCCACTCAAAAGGATTTCACAGCGTCCCACGCTTTCAAATAACCGATGGTAGTGTCCCACACTACGTGCTCCCAGCACAAACGCATCCCATGCGCCACACGCGGATTCATCACACAACACAGAGTTCATATACACAACCATTCACTCAGCATTACATGCATCACATACAGTCGGTATGAGGTATTATCAGAACTCATTCAGCACATGTATCTCGTGCAATCAACATTAGGCAGTATCAGGACTCAGACAACACATGCATCAGTGTGATATATTATCAGATTCATTAAGTCAACATTTTATCACATGCAGTCAGCATTTTAAACTCATCATAAATTCCATGTCACATAAACCATACGGTAATCATCATCAACACTTTAGCACATTCCTTTCATGCAACCATTCAATATTTCTCAAAGCAATTAACATGCAATCCATGGACGGAACTAAACATGCATCACTTCAACACCTAACCATCACGCATCCGGGTATCATACACTCTTCATGCAACCACAGCACACAATCAGACACAGAAACAACAATCATCGACACCCAGAACCTGTCCATAACCCATGCATTTAAGATATAAGATACCCCTACCTGGAAAGAAGCTTCCAGTCGGTCAACACGATACTCTGTTCTAGAGGAACACTGAGTCACTCTTAGTACATCTGCATGCAAGGACAGGGGAGGCCATTCGAGCCTCCGAGACACCCAGCTCTCGGTTCGCTCTCTGGAGCAGCTCCATCACCACGCTGGTGAACGCTCCAACCACCCCGAAGCACTTCGTAGTGTAGATCTCCACTGAGACTAAGGTAGCTTCGAGCAAAGGAGAAGGAGAAGGAGGGAAGTCGATGAAGGCAAATGAAAGAGCAGGGAAGGAACAGCGTTTCGTCCCTGCGTCGTCGAAGGAGAAACTCTCAATTCGACTTCCTCACCCTCCTGCTCGACGAAGGAAGGAGAAGAAGAACGAAGAGCAAAGAAGAAGAAAAGAAGAGAGAACGGAAGGGAGAGAAGCCTGAGGGGAAAAATGAATAATAAAGTGGCCCAGTAGCACATATATGCATGCACGGAGAAGGGAAGAGTGGGGTGGGAAGTCGTGCACATCAGCAGCTCCTACACGCGTCACACGCACATAGTCACAACTAATCAGCTATTGACAACTAATCACAATTAATCAGCCTTTATTTCTTTAAGTTAAATTAATTAAGTCAATTATAATTAATAAATAATTTTTCCCACTTTGAAATTATTATTTTAATGATTTATTTTCATTCGGCAATTAACTATTAAATCGGGATGTTACAGTTCTCCCCTTCACAAAAGAATTTCGTCCTCGAAATTCAATCGGTAACTCACCATAAATAAATAACTCAGAAAATTGCTGACTCATTTAGTCACACGACTGTGCCTCCACAAGCATTCACCGACCGGTTCACAATTTCACTCGACAAAGCTTCACCTCTCAAGCGGTTTACCGACCGCCCCACAATTCCAGTCGGCAAAACACAAAATTCAGGTCCTACCTGATTACAACCTCATCATAGAATTCAATATATTTGGGGACTCAATTTTTAAAACATACAAGTTACCCCATTTAACTCAGCCCAATCACCACAATCAATGGCACCCTCTAGTTCTTTGGCCACTCGGCCCTACACTCCCAACACCATTCGGCATATTTACACCACCGGGTTCCCCGACTCAATGAGTCACTCGGCACAGCCATGAACTCACACAGAGCATAGGCTCAAAATTGTGTCACTCGAGACACCTTCTAGATGTTAATCAACCAGTTTGGAAGAATACAGTCAGTAAACAACATTACCGATTCCCACTAATACTCACTTCCGACCGATTCATCTCGGATTAAACCCTCGGATTTTCGAAATCCGACCACAAAATTCCTTCCTTAACCTAAAATGAACACTCAAGAGTTCCTATGTGCTTCAATTAGCACAATTTGCCTGGATTTACTTCGTACAGGCACCACACTCAGTTCTAACATCTCAGATTTCTAACCATTCCTTCGGCTAATTTCATGCTTACATCCTGAGAATATCACTCGGTCCTCTCACACAAAATATCATTCGGGGTTCAAGGGTAATTCTCACCCGGAAATCTTTCCACTTACCAGAAATTCACTCGTAATTCGAGCCTACCTCGAAACCAAACCTGAGTTCAAGCCCAGCAGTCCCAATCACTGACCTGAGTACGACTTCAATTAAATCCTTCTCTCAGATATCTACTCCTCTCGGAGACCCTTCACTCGGAAACTTGCACACTCTAAGTTCCATTTTCTGACCAGAAGTACTTTTCTCCTGGAGAAAAATCACTCGGTGAAACATCACACGGGTATTAGGGATTCTACACTCGATATCTCTCCACTCAAAATCATTCCACACGGTACCATTCCACTCGAAAGTGGTATACTCCGAGTCGCATCACTCGAATCTTACCTTACTCAGGAATGTTACGCTTGGACATAATTCCCTTAACTTAGTAATGATCCTCTCTATGAGGTTCTACTCGGGACACCATAATCTCACTCAGTAGTCCTTTCTCCCGGAAGCTTTTCACTCAGAATTATCTCTACTTTCTCACACTCGGAATATGCTAATCTTTCCCGAGCAATTCCTCACCTCCCAGATTACCTTGGCTCAAGATCCTGGTCCCCTTATTAAATTGACAATATCACTCGGTTAACCTTATAAAACTCCAATTCCAGTGACAGACTTGATCACCCCTCTTATTTCAATAACTAACCATCATTTTAGTAGTCAATCTATACCCAACAACCTTTAATCCTCTCGGAGGCATACATATCAAGGTTAAACAAACCCCCTACCTTCATTTTGATACATAACCACATAATATTCATTTAATACAACTCTCATCTTCACTCAGGACAGCCTGATAGACTCACCATCACCATAAGCAGCTACAACCTCACTTGCCTGACTTATGAATTGTTGCATCCGACTTATAGGATGACGTCTCATTCCTATAGGGTCATAACAATTACACAGTCACTGCAACGTGTACGCTGCCACAATACCTATGGCATGAAGAGTCATCTCAGGACAGCATGCCTCACACTGACCAGACTCACTCGACTAATACTAATTCACACGGTAATTAATGGCAGTTCAGACACACATTATAAGCAATACATCTACATCAACATCATCATTATGCATTACATAGGGTACATCACGCAACAACAACCATGAAAATTATGTATCACTTCTGTAAAACAGTACAATGGCAATAGGCTCCCGACTCACACAGGGTACATGCCTCATCATTACATATACTCCAGAATAATTCACACGATGACGATCCTCAAGTACCAAACATCATTACCATAAGATGGCAAAACAACAATCGGCTTCTAGCCAACACCGAGTAAATATTTCCTCTAAACCTTATTTACCACAAAACCATGGCTCGGATTTAATTCTCAATTCTCAGCTATATATATATAATAACATCACTCATTCGGATTCATGCAATTCAGTCAGGATTAAGTAATTCACAATCACATGCTGTCATAACACACCATGAACTTGACAATGGCACTAATGTACATATAGACACTCAGTCGGATTTCATACCAATTTTTCATGGCTATATTATTGTTCACTACAGCATGCACCATAACCATAACATCATATTGCACTCGGCAATAGCATCAATATATATACATATTTATTCAGTCGGAACTCACTCATACAACATCATCAAGTCGGAATCTACTCAAATCATTCAAACCCATGCGAATCATGTTAGTCTCAATAACAATGCTCTTACACACATGCATGCGGATCCGACTTAAACAGTGATTTCAGTTGCAGATTCCTTCCCGGCCCCTCGTCCACTAGCCCTTTCCGTGTGGTACCGGTCACCTCGTGACGTCTCGAGACTCAGCTCTAGCTTCATCGGTTACCACGGGTCCTCATGGAACTAGCCAGGAATCTATGACTGAAAATCATCTCATGTATGCAATTCTCATGCAATTTCATAACAAGCATCCAAGCTTACCAAGTGCGTCTCACGCAGCCATTAATAGGTCACAACCGTTTCAACACGGCATATAGATTCACTCGGAATTTCACAGTTTCATCACAGCATCACATGCGTTTGTCATAGTAACTCACAACAAGCAAATCAGGGCAACAATACTACAGCACATCCTCTCGGTATTTTTTAATGAAGTCAGCATGTAGTTCAACACAACATTCCGAATGGAAATCAACATATCAACTCACATATCATGCATTCGGAAATCATCATGGCATTCTCATTCATATACATTTAAACATGAAACTGCAAACAGGACTCAGCGAATCATCCCCTTTTTAACTCATGCACTCGGCAATAATGGTAACACTCTTATCTACAAGCATTCAGTCGGCATTCGTAGAAATATTAACATGCACTCATGGACAGAGTCATACAACACTAAACAGTTCATAAATACCACAAATCTGGGAGTTGCATGCACAGCACAGCTATCAACACATTTCACACATAACACATCACACGATAATCATTCAAGCCTCAATGAGTTACTACGCAATTGCTTTACTCGGCTCAACAACTCACTAGATTAATAAATTATTAGACTTAGAATTCCTAAGGGGTCACTATTTACCCATCGTGGGTCACACCCAAAATATCCAAATATTATAAAGCCTAATATCATTCACTCGGTCTTCACACACCAAAACTGAGGCAGTATCCAAGTCAATCGGGTATTCTATTTCGCATTCATTCACTCATGATCATGCCCAATTAACTGAGTCACCACACCTAGTGGTCCAGCATCTAGTCCATCATTCACTTGGTTTCTTCAATCACCACCGAGACACAATCCCAATTCAACATATACCCGACCTCACCTTTACTCACTTATTACACGCCCAGATTTTTAACTTAGGAAACTGCAACACACCTCTTATACCGCAAATCATATACCATTCATAGTCAACCTATACCAAATCCAATAGAAGATCATAAGCATATATTATCACACAAGTCATGATAAAACATGTATCAACATTTAATAGAATATCATAAGCAATTATGACAACCTGTCATAATGCACACAACCGCCTTCTAACAGTAGGCAAACCTTGGCCATGGACCTTTTGGTCTGCTCTGATACCAAAATGTAACACCCTAATTTAATAAATAATAAATACTGAAACAGGGAAAATTTTTCCCAAAATAAAATTCAAATAGACCACAAACAACTGAGTAGAATATGGAATGGAAGGCAGGAAAAACGCAAAGCCATTCATACGTATGGCAAGAACCGACAAGAGGAGAGAAGAGGAAAGAAGGCAACGGAAGCAAGAGCCATGCACAGCGGAAGGCATAAGTGCCTAAGCGAACCCAACAGCACCACGCTCACTCGCTCAAGCGAGACCCAGCGTCGCTTGAGCGAGACAGCCCACTCGCTCGGGCGCACACGTTCGTCTAAGCGAACCAACCAAAAGCCTCCCCAACCATTCACACTCGCTGGAGCGAGAACTCACTCGCTAAAGCGAGAACTCGATCATTCGGTATCAAGACATCCATTCACTCGGAGTCAGGGGTTTCAATTGCTCGGAAACAACCCAACACACATACTTCCCATAACTTAGCTCCTTACATCTTTCCACCCAGTTTATACACACGATCTACTCGGGTAAAGAGGGTTATCCCACACGGAATCCTTAACTGTCTCACTCGGAATATTTCCCAATTGAACACCACTCGATGTATTCCAACCTCAACATAATCGGGTCACTTTACACATTCACTACTCGGTATATGTTCACCTTAGATCACCCGGACACATTACTCCTTCACTCGGTATAACCATCATATTCACTCGAGAAAATTCAGGAAGTTAAGTCCCACGCAGACCTATTCAAAACTCAACCACTCGGGATACAGATCCTCATTCACTCGGATTATAAATATCATACACTTAGAATTCATTCCACTCTAAACCACTACACTAACTCCTCTCTCGGAAGAGGATCACTCGAGGTTTTCACTCGGGAATACAAACTCTTCCTCACTCGGGATTTACTTATATTTTTCACTCGGGAACGGCCGTCCTTAATACTACTCGGGGATTCTCCCATCAGATCTCACACAGTATAGGTTCATATAAGGTATTTTACTCAGAATCCATTTAAGTATCACCACTCGGAAAAGGAGACACAGCCATATATAGTCTCACTCGGAGGTGGCACTCACAACTATGTCCACTAGGAAAATCATCAACTTAGCAATATTTTATCCATCATCATCCCAGTCGATAAGAAGCATCAATTCAACATAAAACACTTACATATATATATATCTATTCGTACACTCGGAATACTCATTAGCTTAACATTATACATTTACCAATACTTACAATTCCATACAAGGGACACCATATCTATATTTCTTATAATCAATCTTTATAAATAAATATGTTTAATCGTCATTTTACATGAGAGCCGGCCAAGGCTACACTGACTAAACATAATAAATACAACATAAGCACTCAACAGTAGGAGTGCACCTCACTCGGACTTGAGACCCTCACACCATTCCGAGTCCGACCTGCATACACTGAAAAATGGTGTAGGGGGGTGAGCATCATAAATATTAAATGATAGATACTGACTCGGATTATTCCTCAACCATGCAACAATATAATGTACACAGCTACTATCAAACATACACAATACCAATTAAACCAAGACATACATATTCAACATTTCCCGATCAGAATCCATCAGTCTCACTCGGCTATATGCATACAACATTTCAATAACATTAACAATTATTCATAGAACAGATTTCAATCGATATCAACAGTATATGCACACAGAATAATTCACTCGGTTCCGCATTCGTGTGTAATCGGTTTTTGACATTGCAACGTAGGCTCCCAGCCTTTTTATATATAGCTCTCAGCTATCAATTCAGCTCCAAGCTGCTTGGCCGTTTTACAGGTACCCAACTGTTTGCCCACAAGGTGACACCAACGCTCTCAGCGCCAACGGAGGTGTTCACGGGCAGCCCTGAGTCCCACTCAATAGGCTACCTTGAGTCCCACTCAAAAGGATTTCACAGCGTCCCACGCTTTCAAATAACCGATGGTAGTGTCCCACACTACGTGCTCCCAGCACAAACGCATCCCATGCGCCACACGCGGATTCATCACACAACACAGAGTTCATATACACAACCATTCACTCAGCATTACATGCATCACATGCAGTCGGTATGAGGTATTATCAGAACTCATTCAGCACATGCATATCGTGCAATCAGCATTAGGCATTATCAGGACTCAGACAACACATGCATCAGTGTGATATATTATCAGATTCATTAAGTCAACATTTTATCACATGCAGTCAGCATTTTAAACTCATCATAAATTATTAATCATCATCAACACTTTAGCACATTCCTTTCATGCAACCATTCAATATTTCTCAAAGCTATTAACATGCAATCCATGGACGGAACTAAACATGCATCACTTCAACACCTAACCATCATGCATCCGGGTATCATACACTCTTCATGCAACCACAACACATAATCAGACACAGAAACAGCAATCATCGACACCCAGAACCCGTCCATAACCCATGCATTTAAGATATAAGATACCCCCTACCTGGAATAAAGCTTCCAGTCGGTCAACACGATACTCTGTTCTAGAGGAACACTGAGTCACTCTTAGTACATCTGCATGCAAGGACAGGGGAGGCCATTCGAGCCTCCGAGACACCCAGCTCTTGGTTCGCTCTCTGGAGCAGCTCCATCACCACACTGGTGAACGCTCCAACCACCCTGAAGCACTTTGTAGTGTAGATCTCCACTGAGACTAAGGCAGCTTCGAGCAAAAGAGAGGGAGAAGGAGGGAAGTCGATGAAGGGAAATGAAAGAACAGGGAAGGAACAGCGTGTCATCCCTGCGTCGTCGAAGGAGAAACTCTCAATTCGACTTCCTCACCCTCCTGCTCGACGAAGGAAGGAGAAGAAGAACGAAGAGCAAAGAAGAAGAAAAGAAGAGAGAACGGAAGGGAGAGAAGCCTGAGGGGAAAAATGAATAATAAAGTGGCCCAGTAGCACATATATGCATGCACGGAGAAGGGAAGAGTGGGGTGGGAAGTCGTGCACATCAGCAGCTCCTACACGCGTCACACGCACATAGTCACAACTAATCCGCTATTGATAACTAATCACAATTAATTAGCCTTTATTTCTTTAAGTTAAATTAATTAAGTCAATTATAATTAATAAATAATTTTTCCCACTTTGAAATTATTATTTTAATGATTTATTTTCATTCGGCAATTAACTATTAAATCGGGATGTTACAAAACCTGTAAGTCTTTATTTTTACCATGTGTTATATGTTTTATTTTCCTTCCATCATGTGTATTAAATTGAATTATTTCATGAGTAACTAAATTAATTATCTTGGGATGATGAGGGTATGATAATATTTTATGTTAATATTATTTTGACTTTGAATTAAATAAATTCTGTTTTCCATTTAGTTCAAATTATGCTTAATGCTCTTAGTAATTTCTAACAAGAACCTAAGTGTTAAAATTGTATACTTGCGGGTATATTAGTAAGTTTAAGTAATTAATAAAATCGAGAGATTTATTGTTACTGAAAAGTTTTTGAACTAAACCTAAGGTTTTGAAATACTTTTTGTGACCTCGGTAAAACCGTGAAAGTAATCAAAAATCTTTTGAGGAATAAAAAGGGATTTTCATAAAATAGTAAAGGGCCTATCTTAGGGATTGAACGCGGTTCTCCATATGTTAGGTACATTAATAGGATTCTGAGAGGAACATATTAATTAGCTTAAGGAAAATCTGCCTTGTAAAACTTAATTTGATTTTTATTTATGAAAAGCCAAATTATTAATATAAAATAATGTCTTGATCCCCCGTAATCCCAAGATACTCTCAACTCTATTTTTAAGTGTCAAGTAAATTTTGTTTCTGTATTTATTCTTTGTTTTATTTTACAAAAACATTAAAAATCAATTGTGTGGATAATTAAATTTCAATATGCTGGTACTTTGAAAACAGTCCCTGTGGATACGATAATCTTTTATATTACTCGACATAACCCGTGCGCTTGTGGAGCCCTGTCACAGCTTGAGCAGACTTCTTTTTCCTTAGCACTTGCCTAATGGGCACTTCATCATCCGATGTAGAAGATACATGGATGGGTTGAGCAGGCTTCTCAACAGCTACAACTTCAGACTTCTTGGTGGAGGTGGATCTAGACTTCTTGTCTGACAGAACAAAGACCTTTGTAACCTTAGCCTTCTTGACCTGAGGTTGTTCCACAACTGGTTTAGACTTTTACCTTCCTCTTCAAGGGAGTTTTTTGCACTTCAGCAACAATGGTAGTAGCAGAGGGCTTGTCCATCAAAAGAGAGAAAGTAGGCAACTTAGTGATCAATGAACCACTTATCATCCAATATGTTACAAATTTCAAACATACATTCTCCAACTTAAAGATCTTTATCAGCACAGCTGGGTATGGAACCTTCTATTTCTTCACAGCAGTAGTAGTCATGTAGGTAAACAGAATGTTGGCAAGGTTAACTCTTTCCTTATTCAACATGTGGTACATGCAGAATCTGTCCAATTTGGAGACAGTATCCTTTTCAGACTTTCTGGGGCAGAACACTTGACATATCAAAATATGTAACATCTTGGCCTTTGGCAACAAACTTCCAGAAGTTTCCTTGTCTGGACGGGCCTTTCCATACAGAGCTTCATTGATGGTGACACTGTAGACTTCAGTGAACACAAAGTCTTTGGTGAAGACGGTTACTCCAGGGTTGCATTGCAACACAGTCACCAAAAGATCTTCAGAGATTTTAATTTGCTTCCCACATAGAGTTCCAACTAGAATGCATTTCGTCTTATCCACTGATATTGTTTTCCCGAACTCGAGAGCTACTGACAGAGAGAATGGTTCCTGGTCCAAGCTGTAACATCCTAAATTAGGAATTATTTGACATGTAAGATTAAGGAGGGAAATTAAATTAAAATAGGAGATTAATTAAAACAAATGCAAAAATTACCTGTATGTCCTTAAATCATTTAAATTGCTAAATCTCTTCTCCTTTTCCATTTTGCTTTCTCGTAGGCAACAGAGGAGTTCATTCTTCTTTCTTTTTCTCTTTCAATTCGTGACACCATTCTTCTTCTCCTCCAATCTTCTCTCAATTTCATCAAATTAGAATAAGAATTCATCTCTCCACCTTCCCTCTTTCATGTGGCAGCTTGAGTTTGATAGGGGGAAAGCTCCAAATCCATCAATTTGAGGTAAGATAATGGAATCCTACTTTGGGCTTGATTTAATCTTGCTTTCATCCTTTAATTCTTTCAATTTTATGAACTTTGAAGCAATTGGAGTCGATGGACATATGTGGACAGCTGAGGTTTCCATGGACCTTGAGCTTTTCATGTAAAAGTATATGAAAATGATTCTTGATTGCTATTCTTATAAGATTGAAGCTTAATAATTGTTGTTTCAATGAAATAAGGTAGTTTCAAAGAGTTTTGAAGTGATTCGGAGCTTGAAGCTTGTTTCAGAGGCAAGTTCTGAAGTCAAAGACTTGATTCGGTGAGTTATATCTTACCGAAATAGTCCTAATTTAATGATTCCTAACTTGGAAAATGATGTTTATATTGATTGTGAAATGAAAATCAATTGTTATGAATTTTAAAAAGTTGTTTGATCTTGAGGAATGGAGAGCGGGGCTTGCGATTAGCGGTTCACTAGCGTTCGATAGGTAAAGGAGCTTTTGGGATTCTCTATTCGAGGTAGGGGAGCTTTTACATTTTAAATGCATGGTTTATAGACGAATTTGAGGTATATTAGTATATTGAATTATGAATGATATGTTTTGTGAACTATGATGATTATGTGGTTTGCCATCTATAAAATTATGAAAGAATACATGGGATGCAAAGTGTGCTTTGAAATGATTGTGCTATATGTATGTGTGAGATGCTTATGTTATGAGATGTAGTAGGATGCTAGAATTGATGATGTTGAAACATAGCATATGATGCTTGTTGTGGATATGGAAATGTTGCATGAGATGCATTATGAGATAATCTAGCATGAGAAGAGATTTCTATGTTATATGGTTTGTGGTTTTGAGGATTCCATAAAATTCCTTGAGTGGGACTCAGGGCTGCTCATAACACTGCCATTGTCGTTGAGAGTGATTGTGTTACGTGAAAGGGCAAATGGTTTGGTACCATTAAAACGGCCGGATCAGCTGAGAGCTAAATATTATGGCTGAAAGCCTGTGTTGCAACACTAAGTCATTGAATGTACAATTGGATCCAAATGAATGAATATGTATTGATGTGTGTTATTGAGAATAACATGATTATATTGTTTATGTGATGTATTAAGGTGAATGATAGTTGATATGATAATTGATTGTAATATTTCATTGTATGTTAGAGAAATAGATAGTTGAATCAGCTCTATGACTATCATTTATTATGTATAATGCTTAACCCCTATTTGTGGATATATTTACAATGGACTTAGGACATGACAGAGATTGGTGAGAGGTCACTCAGCTCGAGCATGAAGCATTATGTATCTGTATCTTATACATGATGCACATAGTTGTTTTGTAGTAGCCTTGGCTGGCTCCTGTGCATACCTATTTTGATGCGTGTATTTATATATGTATGTGTATATGCTTAGAGGATTAAGTAACTGAGTAGAACTGCTTTGAATCTATACTTGCAGTTATGATGTTTAGTTGAGGATGTTGGAGTGTGGAGACCATGGATGGTCCCACCATTTATATATATATATATATATATGAGGTTGATATATCCAGGAATTATGAACATGTATGTGATGTGATGTTGATGCATGAAATGTCCAAGAATTGCTCTTATATGAGAAATGACGGTGGCTATGTGTTAGAACCATGATTGCATAACATTTATATGGTTTTCCTACATAAATGAGCAATTGAGATAGTCAAATAGCAAATTATGAGGTGTGAATGGCATAGAATAGTTTCAATAGCATCTATGCATGAATTGTGACTTGTAGAAACTGAAATGGGTCAATTCCATTGAAAAATGACCCCCAGTTACATAAAATGCCTCAAAATGAGTCAAACGCAATTATGCGCATAAATTTCTCGTTTTAGGAATTTTTTTAGTGTGGCCAATGGCTACGCGTCACAAATGATGTATTATAGCTAGTGTCAAAATTTGGTAGTTATTGGATTTGAAATGAAAAAGATAGGGTAGCTAGAAGTTGAAAAATTTACATTTTCTGAGTTGCTGTCATGAAACTGATATACTGCAAGGTGTGAATTGATTCCCCTGATACATGAATTGATTCACATAGAAAAATTTTTATACATGAATCGATTCCCCTGTCTCATGAATCAATTCACAGAGGAAAAACTTTAAGCCTGAATCGATTCACCAGGTGCATGAATCGATTCAAGCCCCTGTCCAGAACGTGTAAATTGATTCACAGGGGGAATGAATCGATTCATCCCCCTGTTGCATTCCTGTTTATGCAAAATTTTCTACATGAATCGATTTATTCCTGCTCTGAATCGATTTATGCCACGGTTTCTTCAAAAAAATTTTAGGCTTGATGTAGATTGGTATTATTGACCCAGGCATCATCATTTCTTGATATCTAAATGTATTTACCATATTTTGGTAATTAAATTATGTGTTTTTAAATCCTTATTTCAAATTCAGATTTAATCGCGAAAATTTTTCTTGGATTTTCAGGTTTATTTTTATTAATTAAGGTTGTTTCATAAGCAAAAACTAGTCTAGCCAATGCCTTCAATCTTAATAGTTACATCTCTTCCTTCAACTTTGTGTTAAGCAGCATCAAAGAAGAGAGACTAAATCACATCCTTCACGGATAGGGAGATTTCAGCCATTGTAGAGAGAAAAGAGAAGTTTTAGGAAGAAGAAGAGGTTTAGGGAAAAAAAGAGTTTCAAGGAAATGGAGAGAGAGAAAGGGATAGAGAGAAAAGCTTGCAGAGAGGTTGTAGAGGACATGAAAGGTTGCAGAGAGTGAGATAACAACTAAGACGGGCTTATTTAAAGGCAACGTGGCTTAATGAAGGGAAAACGGTTTCAAAAATGGTTGCATTCCAAGCAATAATTGAATGCCACACATTATGAAAAAAGAATTAAATGAATAAATAAAAGATTTAAATAAGGCAACAGAGTGTGTCTCTCAGTATAGAAATGAATAAGTAAAAATTATTCTAAGTTAGGAAGCATGTAGACCATAATCATACAGACAATTCAATCACATAATATTACGCATGTTCAGATTATATTTGATAAAAATAAACCCGACTTTTGCTAAAGGTTTGGTGAGAATATCAGCCCATTGGTGATCTGTATCTACATACTTCAGATCCAGAGTACCTTTCTGGACATAGTCATGAATGAAGTGATACTTGACTTCAATGTGCTTTGCCTTTGAGTGTTGAATAGGATTCTTTGATAAGTTGATAGCACTTGTGTTGTCATAGAATATAGAAAACTCTTTTTCTTAAATCGAGTAGTCCTCCTGTTGATACTTCATCCACAAAAGTTGTGAACAATAACTAGTTGCAGATAAGTATTCTACTTTAGTTGTAGAGAGAGCTATGAATTCTATTTCTTGCTACTCCAGGAAATCAAGCTAGTTCCTAGAAAGTGACATCCACCACTTGTACTTTTTTTATCTGATCTATCACCTGTAAAGTCAGTATCACAATCCACAAAGGGAAAATGAGTTTGTTCTGTTATAGAACAACCCAAGGTTAGTGGTACCAGCAAGATACCTCAGAATCCTCTTCACTACAGACATATGTTATTCCTTGGGGTCTGCTTGATATCTTGCATAGACACACACACTGAACATTATATCTAATCTGTTGGATGTCAAGTATAATAGTGATTCAATCATTCCTCTATATAAAGTCTAATCCACTGATGTACCAGATTCATCTTAACTTATGATGCAATTTGGGTGCATTGGTGTACTCATAGGTTTGGCATCAGCCATTTTAAATTTTATGAGCAACTCTTTGGTATACTTTTATTGATGAATAAAAATTCCATCAGTAGTCTGTTTGATCTGTAGACCAAGGAAGAATTTAAGTTCACCCATCATGCTCACCTCAAATTCAGCCTGTATAGTTTTTGCAAAATCTTTGCACAGACTCTTTTTAGTAGAACCAAAGATAATGTCATCCATATAAATTTGCACTATAAGAAAGTTTTTATCTAAGCCTTTTCTAAACAGAGTTGTATCAACTTTTCCTCTAGTAAAGCCTTTTGATTTCAAAAAGAAACTAAGTCGATCATACTAGGCCCTTGATGTTTATTTCAGACCATACAATGCTTTACTTAGTTTAAAGACATGAGTTTCAAAAGATTTGTCTTCAAAACTGGGAGGTTGTTTTACAAAAACTTCTTCTTCAATAAAACCATTTATTTGATATAATTTAATTCCTTTATAAGCAGCAAATGCAAGTAGAATCCTTATAGCCTCAAGTCTAGCTACAAGAGCAAATGTTTCAGTGAAGTCTATACCTTCTTGTTGGTTGTAACCTTATGCAATGAGCCTTGCTTTGTTCCTTATAACTTTGCCTTCTTCATCCAATTTGTTTCTAAAAACCCATCTTGTTCCGATGATACTCTTGTTCTTCGGTCTTGGAACCAAGGTCCATACTTTGTTTTTTTCAAACTGATTTGGTTCTTCTTGCATAGCTATGATCCAATCAGGATCCTCTAAGGCTTCTTCAATGGTCTTGGGTTTAAATTCTAAGACAAATGCCATTGATGATTGATTATGAAGTCTTGATCTGTTCTGAACTCCTGTAGCTTGATCTCCAATAATGAGATCTGAACTTTCATTCTCTAGGTCTTGAACTTCCATTCTCTAAGTTTCTCTAGTTCAGACACTATCTATTGATCTGTTCCTTGTTTTTGATAAGTAGTAGAGTCTGATGGTTCAGGTTCTCCTTCAGGTTGTATAATTCCTGCATCATCACATTCTAGATCTGCCAATTTCTTGTCAGTCTTTTTAGGTCATCAAATCTTACATGCATTGATTCCTCAATGCTTTGAGTTCTTGTGTTAAAGACTCGGTAAGATTTTGATGTATTTGAATAACCCATAAAAATACCTTTATCACACTTTGAATCAAACTTTCCAAGTTAATCTCTTGTGTTTAGGATATAGCATGTGCATCCAAATGGATGAAAATATGATATGTTTGGTTTTCTTCCTTTCCACAATTCATAGGGAGTCTGATTCAATATTGATCTGATAAAGACTCTGTTTTGAATATAACAAGAAGTACTTACATCTTCAGCTTAAAAATATTTTGGTAAATCATTTTCACAAAGCATGGTTCTAGCCACCTCTAATAGACTTCTATTTTTCCTTTCCACAACACTATTTTGTTGAGGTGTTCTTGGAGAAGAAAATGTGTGACAGATACCAGTTTTGTTACAAAACTTTTTGAAAATTTCATTTTCATTCTCTGCCATGGTCACTTCTTATTGTTCTAATACAGACTCCTTTTTCGAACTAGATTTTCTTACAGAAAATCTTGAATACCTGTGCAGACTTATCTTTATGGGCTAAGAAATAAACCCATGTCATTCTAGTGAAATCAACAACAATGACAAAGCCATACCTTTTTCCAGTAAGACTTTGAATTTGAGATGGTCTGAACAAATCTAAATGTAACAGTTCAAGTGGTCTGGTAGTGGAAACAACATCCTTATTTTTAAAAGAAGTTTTGTGTTGTTTTCCCTTTTGACGTGCTTTGCAGGGTTGGGTTTCATTGAATGAAATTCTAGGAAGTCCCTTAACTAATCCTTTTCTGTTGATCTTTGAAATACGTTTCATGTTAACATGTCCAAGCTTCTTGTGCCAGATCCACTTCTCTTCAGATGAAGAGAAAAAGACAAGTTATATTTTGACTGTCTAGTTCATCCAAATCAACCTTGTAGAGGTTGTTATGTCTGTTGGCTGAGAAAAGAGCAGTTCTATCATGATTGATGACTATACACTTTTCTTTATCAAAAGAAACTTTGTAACCACTGGCACAAAATTGACTTATGCTTAATAGGTTATGCTTCAGACCCTCAGCGAAATAAACATTTTCAATTATTGGAGAGGGAATGTTACCAACTTTACCAATTCCAGTTATTCAACCAGACTGGTTTCCTCTGAAAGTAACTTTTCCACCTTCAAATTGTTCCAGGTTTAGGAACATAGACCTTTTTCCTGTCATGTGATGTGAGCACCCGATGTCTAGATACTAGTAGTGTTACTTTACTTTTGACTTTAAGCACATATGAAATAGGAATAATCATTATCTTTAGTACCCAGAACTTTTTGGGTCCTATAGGGTTAGAGTTCTTTGCATTTTATCCTTTTTCTCTTTAAGCAGTCTTGAATCACATGACCATACTTCTTGAAATAGTTGCATTTAGCATGCTTATGCTTAGTTTGAGAAGATGAAGAGGGAGAACTCTTTTCTTTGAAATCAATTTCTTCAATATACCCAGACCAGATTTTTTGGAATTTCCTTTGGATTTACCCATAAGTTTGTATAAATTTTAAGTTCCATTTACAAAACGGGCCGGGTCTGTAGTGAGCGTGCTTACTTCTTGTTGAAGAGACTTGATTTCTTTATCTTGAGAAATACAACGAGCATCTGAACTATTTAGTTCAGTTTTCAAGAAATCATTTTCCTTTCTGAGCTTATGTATCTCTTCAAGATGCATCTTTTCTTTCTCATCAAGCTCCTTAAGAAGTTCTTGATCTGAATCCTTTTTCTTCAGTTCAGATATTGTATTTTCATATGGAGAAATAGTTTCAGAATGTTTCTTTTTCAACAGTTTATAGTTTTTCAAAAGAATTGAAAAGTCTTTAAAAAGAGCTTCATAATTTTTTTTAGTTTAGATTGATTTTCCTCTTCTGATTCAGACTCATTTAAACTTACTTCAGATTCTGAATCTGTTTTGGCCATAAGGCAAATCTGAGTAAACTTTGTTTCTTCTTCAAACTCACTTGTGCTGGTTGAATCTTCATCAACCCAAGTGATGAGTCCTTTTTGCTTTTTGAAGAATTTCTTTTTCTCTCTTCTATCTTTTTTATCTTTATTTAGAAGAGAATATTCTGCCTTTATATGTCCTGGTTTTCTACAGTTGAAACATTCTAAAATAGATTTATAAGTCTTAAAGTTAAATTGACTTTTACCTTTAGGTTCTTTTCTATTGAACCTTCCAGCTTCACCTTTCTTCTTTTTCAAAAGTCTGTGGAATCTTTTAGTGATAAGAGCTAACTCTTGATCAATGCCCTCCCCTTCATTAGATGCAAGATCTGAGCTAGTTGACTCCTCAACTCTAGGATCCTTGCATCTCTTGGAAGTCTCTTCAAACTTCAAGGCAATGTTCTTGCAAGACAAAGGCTTTGACACTTCCTTCTGGTTGAGCTTTAGCTCATGAACTCTTAAAACTCCAAGAAGTTCATCTAGAGTTAGAGTACTGAGATCCTTGGCTTTCTCTAGTGCAGCACACTTGGCATCAAACTTTTCTGGTAAGTATCCTAGAAGTTTCACATTGATATCTTTAGTAGAAAGCGTAGATCCCAGGGCTTTGAGCTCATTGAGTAGAGTCTGAAATCTTCCAAACATTTGGTCAACATACTCATGATCCCCCATTCTGAAGTTGTCCTATTTCTTGGTCACAAGGATTTTCTAGGAGCTAATTCATCACCTCTTGTGATTATTCCCCATAAGGCATACTGTGTAGAGGAAGGCATGTGGTATATTCATAGAGGAACCCTCTATAGTAAGATGATATTGAGAAGAGGCCATGGATCTTATTCCTTTTTACTTACGAGAGTAACCAACCTGAAAGGACAAGCTCTGATACCAATTGATGGTACAGAGTTAGACTTAGAAGGGGGGTTGAATAAGTCTTAAACTCTTTCTTGAAAAACTTACGGACTCCTGAACAGCTTAAGTAAGTTAACATACCAGAGTAGGGATAGAGAATCACATAGCGGGTTCATACTGGTTCACTTCCGATGCAGAAGCTAAGTCCAGTCCCTTCAGACTCGAAGTATTGTAAAAGAACTTTTACAATAACAACACCAGCCAAGTGCCTTAAGTATTCTTGACTCCAACCACTTCTGGCTTGTAACCCAAGTATTGTTTCAAAGAGCCACTGTTGGTTATGGACACCCAAGTATTCTTTCAAAAGCCTCTTCAGGCCACAAGTGTTTCCGCACTAACAGAATCTGGCAATACACCAGATTTTATAGAGAGTAGAGATAAAGAGTTTTGATGTTACAACAAATAACTCAGTATACAAGAATATGAAATGTTAAAGTAGGTACACTGAGCTACAGATTACTGTAAGTCACGGTCTACTAGAAGCAGAACTACAAAGAAGACTTAAGTAGTAAAAATACAAGAACTTAGAAACTTTTACAAAAACTTTTTCAGACTTTTGGTTTCTAAGAGAGATCAGAGAGTGTTGAATGATGAGGGCAAAAAGTCTCTCTTAAATTTGAAAGCTTCTTGTATTTATAATCCTTCTTGAGATAATCGTTGGTTAAACTTGGAGGTTGTTGATCTTCTCGAGGATCGTACAGTCAGTGAGTGTAGAGACATGCTTTAGAGATTATTCCTTAAATGAATTGACTCGATAGTCTTCTTGAAAAGATCCTTTTTGCTTATCCATTTTGAGTAATCAGGTACAGCTTCATAGCAGTTGACCTTAGGCTGTCTGTCTTGAACAGGTTCAGCTTTTGCTGACATCTTGGAATATGCAAGGCAATTTTCTTGATTCATGTAAGAAAGGCTTTAACCTTTCCATTTATTTCTTTTCTGATGATATGCACTGATTTGATATGTGAAAGTCCATGCAGATCCTTTTCGCATGTTGTATCATGAGAGAGAAGACATCATCTTGAGGTTTGTAGCTTCAGAAAAACTTAATTTATTTGAAGTCTTTAGAGAGTGCAGACTCTTATTGGAAAAAGCAAATTTGAGTTTTATGAACTCCCCTTGTTCTTTGGAATTGGAGTTCTATAGACTTCCTGACACGCTTGAACAAAATAGTTAGATAAACCAAACGTACATACTTCATTTTAGCTAAGAGTCTTGATGTATATTATTAACAAATCATATGGGGTTCAGACTTCTTAATCTTGAGCTCAAACTTGATTCTAACAAAACATTTCAAGTAAAGGTTCAATATTCCTTTTTAAAATAACTTTCCATCAACCAAAACAAAATTTGGAAGCTCTTTCTTCAACTTTTTCTTCTCAATTGGGTCAGTTAGGAGTTGTCCACTCACCATATACTGGATGATTGGGATGATCCATGAATTGTCTGGGTAAGCTCTGGCTTAAATAGCGCAAACTCTGACAAGTGCCGCAATGCTCAGGGTAGCCAAAGTATTTTGGATGACTGTAGTCGTAGAACCTGCTTTCTTAATGCTCTCTAGCTGAGAGAACACATCGACTCTTACATTATCCTCCCCTGGGACATGTTTATACTCAATTTCTTTAAATTTTTATCCTTAGTCCTTCACCTTAGTTAGGTATTGGTGTAACAACGGTTCTTTGGCCTGATAGCTTCCATTAATTTATGAAATCACTAACTGTGAATCACTACAAAGGACAACGGCCTGAGCTCCAACATCCAAGGCTGCCCTCAGTCGTGCTAAGCAAGCTTCATATTCTTCCTAACTATTCAATGTTTTAAAATCTAATCTAAGAGAGATCTCTACACTAACTCCATATTCTCTCTCGATAACAACCCCAGCTCCCCACCTTTTTGAATTTGATGAACCATCAACGTAGATAACCCAGTGCTCTCGTAAAGGCGTGGGTGCTTCTCTAGTTAGTTCAGTAACGAAATCTGCTAACACTTAGACTTTTATGGTTGTTCTTGGCTCATAAGAGATGTCAAACTCTGAAAGCTCAATAGCCCATTTAATCATCCTTTCTGCCAAGTCTGGTTTGTAGAAGACTGCTCGTAGTGGGAGATCAGTCTGTACTACAATTGGATGGGCATGGAAGTACTGCCTCAAATACCGGGACATCTAGACTAAAGCCAAATCAGCTTTCTCAAGCTTCTAATACCGGCCTTCTGAACCTTGCAGAACGTTTCCAATGAAGTACACCGGTCGTTGTCCTTTGATTGTTTCTTTAACAAGGATTGCTCCAATTACTTCATCCAAAACTAAGAGGTAAAGGAAAAGCTACTCCTCGAGGTTTGGTCAAGTCAACACCGGAGGGTTGGCCAATATCTCTTTTGAACTTTCAAAAGTACTCTCCTGCTCTTTGCCCTATTCGAACTTCTTATTTTTCTTCAGAACCTTATACAACGGCAGTAACTGGTGTGCCATTTTAGGCATAAATCGGGATAAAGCAGCAACTTTCCCATTCAAAGATTGGACCTCTCTTACGTTTGTTGGACTTTGAAGCTCCTTAATCACCTTGCATTTATCAGGATTCACTTTAATCCCCCTCTAGGTCAACATGAATCCCAAGAACTGCCCTGTTGGGACTACAAAAGTACACTTCAGGGGGTTCAATCGTATATTGTATATTTGAATCCTTTGAAAAATCTTCCTTAAGTCTTCAACATGATCACCCCTAACTAGGGTCTTGGCTATTATATCATCAATGTACACCTCGACCATTTTAGATCGCATCCCTTCAAATACCTTATTCATTATTCTCTAATATGTAGCTCCGACATTCTTTAATCCATAAGGCATTACGATATAGCAAAAGACTCCCTTGTCATTGACAAAGGCTATTTTTTCCTTGTCATCTTTCCACATCAGGATCTGGTTATAATTGGAGTAGGCATCCATGAAAGATAAAAATTGGTACCTTGAAGAATCATCCATCATCTGGTCAATGTTGGGCAATGGCTATGGGTCCTTTTGGACAAAACATCTGCCACTTTCCATTGGCTCTCTTAACCATGACCACATTCGAGACCCATGATGAGTACTGTACTTCACTGATAAAATCGGCCTTCAACAATTCTTCAGTTTGTTCATAGACTGCCTTCTACTTTTCAGGGCCCAGCCTTCTCTTCTTTTGGGCCACCGCCCTGGACTCTGGGTAAATAGCCAACTTGTGGCAGCAAAAATTAGGATCTCTTTCGAGCATATCCACCGTGGTCCAAGAAAATAGTTGCTTGTATTCCCTCAACAACTTTATCAACCGTTCCTCCATGGTGGTCTCCATACAATTTTTGATTCCTGTGGTTCTAGCGGGGTTATCTCCAAGAAGAACTGCTTTGATTCCTCCTTCCGATATAAGCCTCTGTCGGTTCACCAGGTCAGCCACTAGTTCTTCTCTAGGATCCAGATTAATTAAATTCGCAGACCCTAGAACGTCTCCTCCATCATTCAAATGCTTCCTTTTAATTGACTCCTCTACCTTAGTCATCTGGACACTCAAGTTAAAATAGTATCGTGCCATTTGCTGGTCTCCCTTTATAGAAGAAACTTGGTTGTTTTTGTCAATTAATTTTATTAGCAGATATAGTGTTGACACCATGGCTTCCAAGGCATTAAGAGATGGCCTCCCAAGAATCCCATTAAATGAGGACTTTACATCAATCACTAGGACCCTAAATCGAACCGTCCTCGACCCTGGTTTGCCTTCAAACATTAGCCTTAACCCTTTGTCGGCTGTTTTGCTCCGTTAGACATAGTTAGGTCCTGGGTATAGGGTTGTAAATCTGAATCAGACAAACTCATCATCTTGAAGCATTTATAGAAAATCACGTCACACGAACTTCCTTGGTCCACCAAAATCCTCCAGATTATCTTATTCGTAATCACTACTTCAATTACCACTGCGTCATCTCCCCCCGGGATGGTGGGACTATAATCATCATCTGAAAAAATGATAGGCGGGGTATGAATCCCACCTCAGTATAGTCGATTGTCAATCTTTGTCTGTACAAACGTAATCATCCTCAAATGATTCTTCCAAGCTATATTTGAAACTCCTCCTCCTATGAATCCTCTAGTGATCATATCAATCACATTCTTTCTCCTTGAAGGTAGGGGCTTCATCCATCCTCGTCTTCTTTGATAACATCAACTATGGCCTTGCCTTTGTCCAAGGTCGACTTCTTGAAATTCCTAGCCTTTTCTTTTGGAGCATGCCCCTCCTCCTGGTGCCTCATTCTCTAGCTTTCTAAAAATACATTGCTTGAAGAGGTACTATTTCAATTTTCCCTATTTGATTAGAGTTTTAATTACTTCCTTCAACTACCGGCATTCATCAATGCTATGATTTGTCTGCTCATGAAATTCATAATATTTGCTAGTGTTCCCTGGCCGCTTCATTGGTAGAGGTTTCTTAACTCCATATACCATCAAACCACACAATCCAACCTCCCTCAGAATTTGTCTGGGATGGACTGATAAATGAGTGTAATGGGTAAGGTTGACACTCCGGCACTCCCTCTTCCTTAAGGGCGCATCCTGATTGTGACTTCTGGGCTTAAACTTTAGGTCTTTCCTCTCATGGACTCGGGTTCTTTCATCAGCTGCCGGGGTTTTTCCTTTAGCAGCGGCGAGGTGTATCTCTCTTTCTACATACTTGCTGCCTTCCTTCTAAATTCCTCAAAGATCTGTGGGGCTTTTTTTGCTAAGGACAAAGTAAAAGGTGACTGTGGTTACAGGGCCTCAACCGTTATGTGCAACTGAAACTGCTCTGTCAACCCCAGCACTAAAGCCGCGTCTTTGTAAAATCTCTAAAAAATCTCTTAGACTTCCATCCACTCCCTACTTTATCTAGGCCAGGGTATAAGACATCCTCAGAACATCTCTTGAAACAACAAAGTGTTGTAAGAAAGCATGGGCCATATCATCCCAGGAATCGATGGATCCTAATGGTAAGCCTTTGAACCATCCTAAGGCTTTAGAGACAAGGTTCTAGGAAACATCCTACACATTACGTCCTCTTTAGCACCTAGGAAAAGAGACTCATTCGTATAGACATCCAAGTGAAAGCCCTGGGTCGGTCTCTTTGGTATACTTCCTTATCGATAACGGTTGAGGCGTCTACAAATTCCTTGGGATTGGGATGTTTATCAACCTCCTCGTGAATGAAATGTTGAACCAGTATTCTCCACTCCCCCTACCTTGCTGCAAGGGTATCCTCTGTCCATTCAAAGCCTATATTCTATAGGTTGACTCATGTTCATCATAAGTTTGAGCTCACGAATACTAGTAAGTATAAGAGGGTTCATGCTACTACCTCTGATTTCCAACCGTTGTCTCCCTTACCTCTTTACTTTTTTTCAGATCTTGTATCTCTAACCGAAGTTGTCTTATTATTTCGTCCCTAGGGTCAGGGTGTACTAGGGCAGCCATCCTTCCTTGATTCTGATCTGTTCCCAGAGTCTTAATGATTCCAACACCATACTCCAATATACGGGGCTTTGTTCTCTGGGCCAGATTTTGAACATGGCCCTCTAGAGTTCCATTCCTTCTACTTTGCTCCATGACTTGCTAGTTTCTTACAATTGGGACTAAATTTATGCGGTCCCATTGGGCGTGCCAATGTTATGTCTTGTGTTTGGGAGATAAACTTCTCCTTATTCAATCGGTGTCAAATGTTCCTCTCATTCTCTATTTTACACCGTCTCAATGGGAGTCCAGTATTATAAACACAGGTTCAGTGGGTGGTGTGTAAATCCTGAGCCATTAACTTGATGCTAAATTCTCAGAGGATTTATTCTTTTGGCAAGCGCACCAATCGTTAAATTTGTAATATATTTGATCGTTCCCACAGGGATTGTGGTAATTACCGTAATCTTAGACTGATACAAGCTGAACCAACACAATGCAGATAGAGTTCATTCTGTTTTTGTTGTTTTATGCTTTCTATGTTTTTGTATTTTCAAAGACAGTGTGAAAGATGAAATGTGATTAATGGAAGATAGGTTAGGATTACTTCAGTTTACAATTTCATCAAAAAACATGCAATTAAGGTTTAATCAAGCTTCAGACTCAAGAGGACAATCCATAGATGGTTACTCCCTAATTCCTTAGGTGAATAACACTAATTCCTAAGCATTAAACCCTAATCCCTTAGGTGCTCAATTGACAGAGGAATCTAATACGAAATTGGGGGTTGAATCCTAACTAATCACCTAATTACTAGGCCTGAATTAGTTAGGAAGTGAGAAGTTACCTAAGCCTCAACCATGATTCCTCACTGGTGAGTTTCTTCATCAGATCTGGATTTGTCAATCCAGCAAAGTAGATCCACTCCTCAGCTTGTTCTCCTCATGATTTAGAAGTTGATTTCCTCACTACACTTTCAAGATTTCATTATAAACCTTCACAATCCCAACCTTAGGGACTTAGAAACCCATGGAAATGGATTCTATCGAAGGAATGTGGAGAGACATGGATGAGAGAATTTAGAGAGAGAAAAGAATTAGAGAGAGATTGAAAATGGGAAAATGAATTGTGTTGTATTCTACTGTGCTCTGTTGTCTCTCACTTTACATAGTATGTGCAAGTATATATAGGCAAATAACTAACTAACTAACTTAATTAATTACAAAGAAACCTTAATTAATAATTAAACTAACTAAACTAATTACATAATTAGAAGTAAATAAATAATTACAACTTAATACTTAAATTACTAATGTACAAAAGCAAAAGATCAGGCAACAGGAACAGAAATGGTGCAGAGCGTCTTTTGGAGGAACAACAGCATTTAAATAACTGCCTTCACGCTTGAGCGTGAAGGGCTCTCGCTTGAGCGAGCTCGAATTATTCAATGCACTGTGTGAGTCACGCTTGAGCGTGAGCGTGGAAGCTTTGAGCGTGGATGGTATTTTGGACTCACGCTTGAGCGTGAGCTTTCTCGCTTGAGCAAGCTCGTGGTTTCCTTTCTTTTCTTCTGACGTTCTTTGCATGGCTCTCGCTTGAGCTTGCAGTCTTCAAGCTTGAGCGGGACTTGTTCCTGCACCAATAAATAAATAATTGCCTAGCGTTTGTACGCTGGCTGTCCAGCGTTTGTACGCTGGCTGTCCAGCGTTTGTACGCTGGGTTAGTGAAATTATAAATAAACATAATTTCTTAACTAATTAATGTTTTTAATCATTTTCTTACATAAATTAAACACTTTTGAAATAAATAAATAAAATAAGAATTATTGACAATTTATTAAATAATAAAGCCAAACTAAACAATGTTGAATGAATTATGTTAAATAAAAGGTGAAATAATTAAGTCTTTTCAAGACTTATCAGTGGGAACATTGTGCCCTTCAAGTCTGAGTTTGCCTCTTAGCTAGTTAAGAATTATGGAGAAATAAAGAGATTACGGGGGGTAGTTAAGGGTAGTAAATGTTGTAACTTATGAATTAATAAATGACTTCTATTTATAGAACTTCCCTTAGTGCAAGTTATGATTTGACTTCTGTCAGTATAGTCAGTGCTATAGTTTTTACACAGAAGCAAGTTACCCACTTGCATCTGACTCTGATTCAGGTGTCAGCTTTTCTAACCAGAGTCAGGTTGACAGATCCGTACCGGAGTCTGACTATTAGTTCGATTTCGAGGTACTCCATCCAGTTTTTTAATTTGACTTAGTATTTATTTATATTTTATTGTAACCGGTGTTGCTTGCCTTTAGGGCCGGTATATATATATATATATATATATATATATATATATATATATAGATTGTAACGTGCAGCCATATATATTTTGTAAACTGTGGCCATACATAGTTTTTTAAATCAATAGATTTTAATTTTTATATATATGTTGAGAAAAAGTCTAGATGAAAAAGAATTTAAAGTATTACTGAACCAGACCTCAGACTTTATATCCTTAAATTTATTAATATCATCCATCAAGTAGTTTTGCTTTAAACTAAAGTCTGAACTATTTTTAACTGATTTGTGCACCTAAGTACTTTTCAGGATATGAATAATAAGTTAAGAAAACAAAAGGGGAGTATTAGCATTCTAAAAGTCTGGCAAGTTATCACCAAAGTCTAATAGAAGCATTCTATTTGAAGAACCATTTCTAACACTCCTAAATTCTATTTTAGTGATGCATTGGGATTCATGCTCTTATCATATTTGCGTGCTTATCATCAAAGAACACAAGGAACAAGATCAAGATGAGCAGTAACTGTCAGCGTACCTACCTCTGTGCATACTGCTCATGTTTAGAAATTATGTGAGAATCCTTCAGAAAGCTCTGGTATCCCTCTTATCTCTCAATCGAGAATTAGTTTACAAACAGTTTATGCATGGAAATGCATGAGAAACCTTTTTCATGAAAAAGTTGGAGAAATCTTGTATCAGCCTTCTTAAGTTCATTTTATTCTCAAGGTCTGGTAACAAGAAGCTTAAGGAAAAATACCTTCAAAGAATTTCCAACGTTTATATCTCCTTTCAAGAAGTAATAATGGTCATATCCTCCAGCCTCTATATATACCAAAGAAAATTAAACATCAAATACAGACTCATAGAGAGAATTTCTTTAAGCTATTGTTCAATCTCATCCAAGTTGAAAAATTCTCTTGCTTATTTATTTATTGTAAGACAAAGACCCCCTCTTCTTGTTTTGCCTCTAGCAGACTCTGGTCTTGTGTCAAATTATAGTGTTCAAACTCAAATTATTTATCTCTTATACGCTACATTCTAAAAATTTCTTTTCATTCACATATTTTGTACAAGTCTAATATGTTACCAGAACTAGTTTGTGTGGGAAACACTTTTGGCCTAAAGAGATTTTCAAAAGAATACTTGGGTTAAGCTAGGAATAGCTTGTTGAAAGATTACTTAGGTTGGGGCAGAAATGGCTGGAGTCAAGAATACTTGTGGCACAAGTCTAGTGCTGTTATTGTAAAGGAGATTTTACAATAGTGGAAATCCTTCAAGTTAGAAGGGACTAGACGTAGCTTCTGTGTTGGAAGTGAACCAGTATAAACTCTATGTGTTGATTTCTTCTCTTTTTCTTTATTTGATTACTTGTGTTATTTAGTTCATAATTTTCATAAAAAAGAGTCCTGACTTATTCAACCCCTCCTTTAAGTCTGACTCTAAACCATCAATTGATATCAGAACTTGTCCTTTAGGTTGATCACTCCCTTAAGTGAAAAGAATCAAGATCTATGGTAGCATCTCAGAGTAATCAATTGATTGCAAAAGGATCTTTTATCAATAGACCTCCAGCTTTCTTTGGAGAAGATTATCCATACTGGAAGGATAGAATGGAAATGTTCATAAAATCCACTCAGTATAGTCTATGGGCAGTCATTACTAACAGTAACTATGATCCTCCTGTTGACAATGAAGGTCAACCTAAATCAGAAGATCAATGGTCTACTATGGATATCAGAAAGATGGAAATAAATGCCAAAGCCTGATTTCTACTTACTTGTGCTCTTAGTAAATCAGAGTACAATAAGGTCTTCAACTATAAAATAACAAAAGAAGTCTGGGATGCACTTCAACGCAACTATAAAGGCATATCGAATATTAAGAGGTCCAAGAAAATAATGTTGACCAAACAGTATGATACCTTCAAAATGGAGGAACATAAGTTAGTAGACCAAATGTTTGGAAGATTCCAAACTCTACTAAATGAGTTCAAAAGCCTTGGAACTTTTTCCTCTGTTAAAGATATAAATGTCAACCTTCTTGGATGCCTACCAGAGAGGTTCAATGCAAAGTGCTCTGCTCTAGAGGAGGCTAAGGATGTTAGTACCTTCTCATTAGATGAGTTGCTTGGAGTTCTCTGGGTACATGAGCTAAAGCTAAAACAAAAGGAAACCAACAAACCATATTCTACCAAAAGTATTGCATTAAAGTCCGATGAATCAAGAAAAGGCAAGGCTTTGAAAGTTGAGGAATCTTCAAGTTCTGAGCCAGACTCTAACGATTCAAGTGGTGAAACTGATGAAGAATTGGCCCTTGTAACCAAAAGATTCCATAGATTGTTGAAAAAGAAAAAGTTCAAACCAGAAAAGTTTTAGAAGAAAGACTACAAAGGTAAAAATCAATTCAAGTTTAAAACTGATAAATCTACTCTAGAATGTTTCAATTGTAGGAAACCAAGTCACATAAAAGCATAATGTCATCTTCTAAATAGAGATAAAAAGGACAGAAAAGAAAGGAGGAGGTTTCCTAAGAAACAAAAAGGTCTGATAACATAGGACGATGAAGAATCATCCAGTTTGGAAGAGTCTGATGAAGAAACTGAATCAAGTCAACTCTGTCTCATGGCAAACAAAGAATCAAACTCCAAAGCCAGCTCCTGTGACTCAGACACTAAGGAAGTAAGCTATTCTGAACTAAAACAAAATTATAAGTTGTTATTCAATGATTTTTCTAAATTACTAAAAAAACTTCAAAAAGTTAAAACTAAAGCATGTTGACATGATTACTAATTTTGAAAATCAAATTTCTAAAATGGAAGAAGAAAATTTTGATAAAAATGCTTTGAAAGAAATAGAAGAAAATGAAAGCATACATCTCGAAGAATTAAGCAAACTTAGAAAAGAAAGCATTAATTTGAAAACAAATTTCAAAAAATCTAAGACTTATTGCAACTCTCAGGGTAAAGAAATCATCAAGTTGAAAAAAAAAGTTAATTCTCTTGTCTCAGACTTAGGAAGGTTCTTAAACAATACTGAAAACTTGGATGCTCTATTAGGAATATCTCGAGGAAATCAGAAAGGTCTAGGTCTATGATATATAGAGAAGAAAGATAATTTCATGCCAAGAAATATTAAGCACTCTTTGACTCCAATATTCATTCCTGAAAATCAGAAGTTTGTTAAATGTAATTATTGTAAGAATCACGGTCATCTAATAAACGAATGCAGGAAAAGAAAAATAAGAAATGAGAGAATTGCTAACAATTCCAGACCTAAAAGAATATGGGTACCAAAGTCATTAATTATTCATTTTGCATATATGCTCAAAGACAAGAACAAAAGCTCTGCAATGATATCTGGAAAGTGGATGCTCACATCACATGATAGGAAGAAGGTCTATGTTCCTAGACCTAGAATAGTTTAAAGATGGATCTGTCACTTTTGGAGGAAACTAGACTGGAAGGATCATTGGGTCTTATAAAGTGGATAAACTTCCTTCACCTGTTATTGAAAATGTATTTCTTATTGAAGGTCTGAGACATAACCTACTGAGCATTAGTCAATTTTGTAACAGTGGGTACAAAGTTTCTTTTGACAAGGATAAGTGTACTATTATTAATCATGATGGAACCATACTCTTTAATGCAAACAGACATAACAACCTTTATAAGGTTAACTTGAATGAACTAAATGATCAAAATATAAAGCGTTTGTTTTCAAACTCTGAAGAAAGATAGATCTAGCATAAGAAGCTTGGGCATGTTAGTTTAAAACTTATTTCAAAACTCCACAAAAAGGATCTTGTTAAGGGATTGCCAAAAGTTTCCTTTAACAGTTCCTTGCCCTGTGAAGCATGTCAAAGTGGGAAACAACACAAACTTCTTTTAAGATTAAAAATATTGTTTCCACAACCAGACCTCTAGAATTATTACATTTAGATATATTCGGTCCTTCTCAAGTACAAAGTCTAACAGGTAAGAAGTATGAATTTGTTATCATTGATGATTACACAAGATTGACATGGGTGTACTTTCTAGCCCACAAGGATGAGTCTATAAAAGTATTTGAAATTTTCTACAAGAAAATTCAAAATGAGAAAGGCTACTGTATTGGTACAATAAGAAATGATCATGGCAGAGAATTTGAAAATGATTTTTTTGAAAAATTCTACAACAAGTCTGGGATAACTCATAGTTTTTCCTAACCAAGAACACCACAATAAAATAGTGTTGTGGAAAGGAAAAACAGATCCTTACAAGAGATAGCCAGAACTATGCTTTGTGAAAATAATATTCCAAGATATTTATGGGCAAAAGTTATGATATTTCTTGTTATATTAAGAACAGAGTCTTTATCAGACCAATACTAAATAAGACTCCTTCTGAATTGTGGAAAGGAAGAAAACCCAACATCTCATATTTTTGCCCTTTTGGATGTACCTGTTATATTTTGAACACTAAAGATTAACTTGGAAATTTTGATTCAAAGTGTGACAAAGGAATATTTGTGGGATATTCAACTACATCAAAGTCTTATAGAGTATTTAAAACTTGAACTTAAACCATAGAAGAATCTATGCATGTAAGATTTGATGATTTTAAAAAGACTGAGAAAAAACTGGTAGATCTAGATTCTGATGATGCAGGAACTCAGCAAGAACCAAAACAACCATAAGCAAATGATTAGCCGCAATCAACAGATCCTAAAAAACCTAAGCATGATCAACTTTCTGAAGCAGAAAAGCCAAGGGATTGGAAATTCAAAGTCTATCACCCTTCAGACCTTATAATTAGAGATCAAGCAGTTGGAGTTAAAACTAGATCCAGCCTTCACAATCAGTCATCAATCGCTCTTATCTTAGAATTAGAACCAAAGAATGTTCTGGAAGCCCTAAAAGATGCTGATTAGATCATTGTTATGCAAGAAGAGTTAAACCAATTTGAGAGAAGTAAGGTATGGACACTTGTTCCTAAGCCCAAAGATAAAAATATCATTGGAACTAAATGGGTGTTCAGAAACAAGCTTGATGAAGATGGGAAGGTTATCAGGAAAAAATCCAGATTAGTAGCTCAGGGCTATAATCAGCAAGAAGGTATAGATTTCACTGAAACCTTTGCTCCTGTAGCCAGACTTAAGGCTATCAGTATACTTCTTGCATTTGTTGCTTTTAAAGGTATTACATTATATCAGATGGATGTAAATAGTGCATTTCTAAATGGTTTTATTGAAGAAGTTTATGTAAAACAACCTCTTAATTTTAAAGATGTATCTTTTCCTGACCATGTTGTTAAATTAAGTAAAGTATTGTAAGTAAAGCTTGGTATGACAGACTTAGCTCCTTTCTTATTTCAAAAGGCTTTACTAGAGGACAAGTTGACACAACCTCTTCAGAAAAGGCTCTAAGAACCACTTTATTATTGTGCAGATTTATATGGATGATATTGTTTTTGGTGCTATTGATGATAGTTTATGTAAAGATTTTTCTAAAATGATGCAAGCATAATTTGAAATGAGTATGATGGAAGAACTTAAATTCTTGCTAGGCTTGCAAATTCAACAGACTAGTACTGGAATTTTTATCCATCAACAGAAGTACACAAAGAAGTTACTTAAGAAATTTAAAATGGTTGATGCTAAGGCTATGAGTACTCTTATGCATCCAAACTACATTATAAATAAAGATGAGTCTGGTACATCAGTGGATCAGACCTTGTACAAAGGAATGATTGGTTCACTTCTATAACTTACATCTAACAAACCTGACATAATGTTTAGTGTTTTCATGTGTGTAAGATATCAATCAGATCCCAAGGAATCACATATGTTTGCTGTGAAGAGGATTCTAAGGTATCTTGTTGGAACCATTAACCTTGGGATGTTCTACAAATGAACAGACTCTTTCTCTCTCTCTCTAGATTTTGTGATGCGGACTTTGTAAGAGATTGAGTTGATCGAAAAAGCACAAGTGGTGGATGTCACTTCTTAAGAAGAAGTCTAATTTCTTGGAGTAGCAAAAAGCAAAACTCCATTGCACTTTCAACAGTTAAAGCAGAATACATGTCTACGGCTGGATGTTGCTCTCAACTTCTTTGGATTAAATACCAACTTGAAGATTATTCAATCAAAGAAGGAGAAATTCCAATTTTATATGATAATACAAGTGCAATAAACCTCTCCAAGAATCCCATTCAGTACTCCAAAGCAAAACACATTGAAGTAAAGTATCACTTCATTTGTGACTATGTAAAAAAAGGAACTCTAGACTTGAAATTTATGGACACGGACCATCAGTGGGCAGACATCTTCACTAAGCCTCTAGTAGAAGCCAGGTTTCCTTTTATTAAGCAGAATTTAAATCTACAAATAATCAACTAATAAGTCTGGTACATGAAAAGTCTGTTATAGTTTGCCTTGTTTGACTTCACACCGACTTCTAAACTTTTCTGAGAGACTTCCTTTTAAAATTATTTTATTTTCACTTTTTACAACGTGGCAGCAGTTATCATCTTTTTGTATAACCATTTTCTGAACATGTTTTCTCTCTCCACTTTATGGTCAGTTTTCATCCTATATATTTCCATCTTTTCACTTACATTTTTTCCCACACATTTTACAAAACTTTTCTCTTACCTCTTCGAACTGTCTTTCAAAAAACTTCTTTCACCCTCCATTTCCAAAACCCTTTCTTCTTCCTCATCCAACTGAGTAATGGCATTCAAAGTTTCTAACATTGTTGAGTCTTCAATATTCAACCTAAGGCAGCACAAACTGAATAGTCGTGATATCTCTACTAAGCTAAATGGAATTGGTTGGACAAAGTTTTGTCTCAATCAAACACCCTACTCACCATCTTTGGTTCTCAAATTCTGGAGGACAGTCTCTATGGACAAGTCTAAGTTTATTGTCCTTGGGAAGCTTCAAGGGAAATCTATTGAGATTTCTGAGGATGTTCTCACAACTATCACCGGTTTAATTCATAAGAAGTCTAAATCCCTAGACGTTTTCAAAACTTTTAAAGCTAAAGTTGAACTTCAACTTGGAAATAAAATTAAGGCTATCAAATTTAACCGTGGAGGTAAATATTATGGTATTGTTCCTCAGTATACTATGCCTGGGAAACCAAGCATGAATGGTGTTGAAGAACGTAGAAATAGGACTCTTAAGGATATGATAAGAAGTATGATTAGTCATTCTTCTTTGCCAGAGTCATTATGGGGAGAAACGCTTAAGACTACAGTTTACATCATAAACAGGGTGCCAAGTAAAGTAGTTAACAAAACTCCTTATGAGTTATGGACTAGTAAAAAGCCAAGCTTAAAGCATTTACACATTTAGGGTTGTCCAACTGGGCGCATCCTTATAGACCACATAAAAGCAAGCTGGAATCAAGGACTATTAGCTGTTAGTTTGTTGGCTATCCTGAATGCTCTCCGAGCTATAAATTTTACAATCCTACTACTAGATCATTCTTTGAGACAGGGAATGTGAGATTCCTTAAGGATGTTGAGTTTAGGAAGAAAAAGAACATAAGGAATGTTGTCTTTGAGGAAGAACCACTCTTTAACAATGATCAAGTTCTCGTACTTATTACTATTCTAGTTCCTACTCTAGTAATAGATGATAATAATGAAATTATTCCTGACATTGTCCCAATACAAGACAACAATGACGAGAAGTGTCATTGAAGAGACCCACTAAAGAAAGAAGAAGTGTAACTCTAGATAATTAAATTGTGTTTTTTTAAGAACATGAGGATGGCATTGGTTTAACATAAAATGATCCAATCAATTTCTGTCAAGCCATGCAAAGTTCTAACTCTTAAAAGTGGATTGATGCTATGAAGGGTGAGATAAAGTCTATGCAAGACAATAATGTTTTGGATCTTATTGAATTACCATAAAGGTGTGAAACTCATTGGTTACAAATGAATATTTAAAACCAAGCGGGATTCAAAGGTTGATGTTGAGGGATATAAGACCCATTTAGTTGTTAAAGGCTTCACTCAAAAAGAAGGCATCAACTATAAAGAAACTTTCTCTCTAGTGTCTTCGAAGGATTCTTTTAGGACAATTATGGCACTTGTAGCTCATTATGACCTAGAGCTCCATCATATGGATATTAATACCATGTTTCTAAATGGTGACATTGAAGAAACAATTTATATGTTATAACCAGAAAATTTTATGATTGGTGACTCAAAGTCTATAGTATGCAAATTAAAGAAATCTATCTATGGTCTCAAACAAGTTTCCCGTCAATGGTATCACAAGTTTCATCAAGTTATTACCTCATATGGTTTTGAGGCAAATATAGTTGATGATTGTGTTTATCATAAATTAAGTGGGAGTAAATATATATTATTGGTGTTATATGTCGATGATATACTATTTGCTAGCAGCGATATAGGCTTATTGCAAGAAAGCAAGAGATCTAACAAAGAATTTTGAAATGAAACATCTTGGTGAAACCTCTTTTGTGTTAGGTATTAAAATACTGAGATATCGTTCTCTTGGTATCTTAAGGTTATCACAAGAGAGCTATATTGATAAAGTTTTGGATAGATTCAGCATGAAAGATTATAAACTAGAAGATACCCTGATAGCCAAGGGAGACAAATTTAGCCTCAAACAATGCCCTAATAATGATCTTGAAATAAATAAGATACAAAAGATTCTCTATGCTCTAGCTGTTTGAAGTCTAATATACGTTCAAGTTTGTACTCGTCCCGATATTGCATTTGTAGTGGGATTTTTAGGCAGATACTTAAGTAATCCTGGGATGTAGCATTAGAAGGCAGTAAAATGTGTAATGTGCTATTTGAAGAGAACAAAAAGATATATGTTCACTTTTCAGAAGTCAGACAATTTGGAGATCATTGGGTACTCTGACTCTGATTTTGCTGGATGTCAAGGCAACAAGCGCTCCACGTCAGGATACATCTTTATGTTGGCTGGAGGATCTATCTTTTAGAAGTCTGTTAAATGGACTATTATAGCTTCTTCAACCATGGCTGCAGAGTTTATTGGTTGTTTTGAGGCGTCAAACCATGGGATATAGCTGTGAAATTTTATCACTAATTTACATGTTGTCGATGAATTGAAAGGCCATTGAAAATCTATTGTGATAATAACTTAGCAGTTCTTTATTCCAATAACAACAACAATACAACCAAGTTAAAATTCATTGATATCAAGTTTTTGGTTGTTAAGGAAAGAGTTCAGAATAAGCAAATTTCTATAGAATATATAGGGACTAAATTTAGGCTAGCTGATCCACTTATTAAGGCTTTAGTGTGTCACAACGTGATTTTCTGAACATGAATCCCGATGTAATCAAGATAATAATTAATAAAAATATGGGTAAATTTTTCACGTTCAAAAGAATTCCAAAACACCTTACGATTACATCAAGACCCAAACCACAGAAAAACGAAGAGTGAGATATAAATAAGTTTACAACTGGATCATTAAATAAATTGCCCATAACGGTATACAAAATAACAGAGTTTATAGCCGAAGAAAAATATGTATACCGGGAACACGCCTATTCTCATGTATGAAGATATGAGAAAAGGCTCGGAAAGCATGCAAGCATACAACACTAGCCTATTAGGCCACAACCAATCTTACACATAAATCATAAACATGCAATGCCTTAAATATATTTATATATATATATATATATACATCTATATGGTCATGCATCATACATATCCAATATCCATATTCCATAATTGATCACATACGATTCAACCCCAAAGACATACGTCATCAACACTTATACATTCCTAAAATGGACTACATATCCAACATCATTTTATTCATCAAGTGGGTATGAATTCAAATACCCTAAATATCGATACATCATCCACTTATATCATTATTCACAATACATCCACCAATATCAATAAATATCAACACTATCATGTACATCATTCATAATTCAATAAATTACTATCGTTGTCGGCCAAGATATTCCATTACCACTGTTTACCTTCCCAAAAGCTCTACTTTAAAATCACCATCTTATCCTATGATATTCCTACATCAATGCTAAAAATGGACAACATGGGAGAGTGAGTTATACATTTCAAATGACGAATATCAATACAATTGAGATTATGTACATATGTATATTAACATCATGTATACTTTGCTAAAATCATTAATAATCATCTTAATCTATTCATTTCAACAATATACATATAAGTATTCATCCATTAATTCATAGCAAAGTAAGCACATATACACACATTTTCTTAATGCCACAATGGGCCAACATCATTGTAATCAATAATAGACAAACAAGCCCTTAATCACATTGGGCCATCACATACAACATCGTCACATTCAATATCTTTTCGTTGTATTCATATTTTACATGTTGTCTTTTAGGTATTCATTTACCCATCTCACCATCATCATATCTCAATCTTAATCTCAATCATCATCAATCATCATCACCTTCTGGCATATCTCCTTGCTATATGCAAATGCTTTTAGGCTAATGCATATGCATAATGGAATTATCAACAATAAATGCGGATCCGACTGTGGGAATAAACACCAAATTGTGGGTCAAGCATAGGTGTGCTACTATGCCCCTACTACAGTAGTAAAAGTGTACACTTATATCTCAATTCATGCATGCTCAATATCATATTTTACTGGTACCAAAGCGCTATCGCCTATCTGTAGCACTAGTCACCCAGTAACTTGCGGATCAACAATATGGCCTCACTTGCCAAAAGTACTACAGGCCTCTCCTGAACACACATCGAGAGAGCTGTGCCCCGTCGGACACCAAGGTAACTTGCTCATCATAGAGCCGCCCACCCATTGGGACTGCCACATAGGGTGCCTCGCCACCAATCTAAGGGCAGCTTTGTGATTCCTAGAATCACTAGGGAAAAACAACAATTTACCCGTGCACTGGGTCGCCCTCCCACTGGGCCTGCCTATTGGAACCCCTAATATTCCACACAGACAGCGTATGATATGCCATGGATGCAAATGTCAATCAATGCATTCTCACAATATGCATCCTACCATGCCACTCATCAAACATCATCATCATTACCAACACCACCATATAATCTTTAGTGGATTTTATCATTGTTGGTTATAGCCATTATTTCAAGTTTTAAGTGTGGCATTTTATTTTAACATATTCCATATCATCATGCAAGTCAATACTCGCAACAAATCACAATGGCATCACAAACATAAATAACATTCATCAATCTTTCATCAACACCACCACCTATTTCTTTGTGGATTTTCATCTCGTTGACCATTACCATTGTTTCATACATTAGTGTGGCATTCACAACAATTCACCAATATAATTCAAACCACACATATAAGATCACACTTGTATCAAACACAATGGCATTCAACAATTATTCATAATAACAATCATTCTTTACTCTAGGAAATGATCAACAACATCATCCATCATTATACATTATCGATATCATCTCTGATTCATCGATTTAAAATGAATAGAATGTCATGCAATTATCCCCTCATTAGTATCATCATCATACAAGGGTGTGTCTCATAACCACATCATTTAACTTGTCATTACCAAACCTCATAACATATCATTAATGGTGTACGTTCATGTTTTCATAACATATCATAGGTACATACATGTTTTCCAATGTCTCAATCAATATCCAATACCATCAAGACACACCATCATCATATACCCCTAACATAATCTCTTATTTTTACATAATAGAGGGGTTTTGGGTACTATTAAGCTCATGACAATTTACAACATTAAGACATGAGATAAACTTATTATTAGCTTTAAAAATAGTGGGACGTGTCATAAATATCACCTATTGGTCCCAATTTGATAACCATAAAAAGTTGGGTTCAAAACCCTCTTAAATTTGAATTTTACAATGCAGTAGGTCCGATGTTTTATGCCTAATTAGAGTTAACTCTAATTAAGGCAAGACTAATTTTTAAACCTCTATATCATAATTATATACAACTTTCATGAAGAAGTCAGAGGCCAAAAATGTCATTAAGATACCCAAACGGGCCAAAAACAGCAAGGGAAAAGCAGCAGCTGGAAATTTCTGACAATGGAAAATTCCACTGGCCACGGGAAATTCCCACTAGCCATGGAATCCATATATCCACCACCTAAAATGGCCATTTTTTTCACGTTTTGAGGCAGAACGATCCACTGGCAGTGGGAAATTCCCACTGGCCGTGGATCTCACTGTTGTAAGTCCCATTTTGCAGCTTTTTTTTGGCCCTTATGTTTTTGTCAACTTTGGGACCCCTTCTCACTAGGCTATTCAACTCCAATTTACATGAAATTTTATACACAACTTACCTACCCTAATATCAATTATATGGCAAAGTTTCAAGCCCAAATTCCATCTCAATCAAAATCTAAGCTATAGGGTAGTTTTATGTGTATTTTAGGCATTTTACATGACATACCAAATTGCAATTGGCTATGTTTTAGTCCAAACTATCCATTGACCTATACTCACATACAAATATGACTTGCTCTAACAAGTCTCATCCAATAACTCATTTCCTAGATCAAGGTATGTTCCAATAGGACTTCAAGCCCTTTTTGGCTAAATCAAGCCTGCTAAATTACAAATTAAGCCATGCATCCACATGAAATTCCCAATTATATACATACATATTTCAACTCCTCATGGGTTATTCATCAACAACACATCATTCCCATCAAGGGACCACTAGCCATTCATCATCATCTCATATATACACATATGGATTCCAAAAACCAATAATTTGCCAAACATATCATTCACCATATTATTTCAATCATGGCAAGGCAAGCATGAGTATAATCATATGTTAGGGAATCCCTAGTGTATGAGCAGTAGAAATATAAGGATTCCCATAGGATTTATAAAGCGTCATGTTTCAAAGCATAAGACAAGCACAAAAAAATTGTGTTTTAGGATTACCTCTTGAAGAATATTGAAGCAATCGTAGCCTCGTCCTTTAGGAGTCCACACGAGTACTCCCACCAGAAATGCTACACCTTCCAAATGCTAGTTTGACGGCATGTAGCTTTTGCAACTTTTACGTATTTTATGTCTCTTTTTGGGTAGCCGCCTATGAGCATCTTATGCTCTATTTATAGGCTTAGGTTTGACCTAATTTGCTCTCTAAAGAGTGGGCTCCTTACTCATTCTAAATGAGTTAGGCCTAATAGTTTTATTTTAGTCCAACTAAAATAAAAAGCTATTTTCTGATGGGCTTACTCTATGTGTGTGACCCTCTAGGTAAAATACTCGGTTATATTAATAATAAATTATTTTATTATTAATATAAAATAAGAGCGGCATCTAGCAATGCATCATTATGTCCGAATATTATTTATTATCAATATAACCTATAAGTGATAGATGTTTGTTCCTTTTGTCACGATATCCTAATTGGGCCCAAGGCATGGTCGCGTCATCCTTGTACGGTCCAATTTATTTTACTTGTTACCAGAGTAGACTTTATCCGAATAAATGTCCAATATTTATTCTTTCTAGCATGGCCATGCATTTCCTTAGTCTCACTCCATCAAGTCGCCTATAGATATCACTCCTATCATATAGGAGAGACAAATCCCATCTATATCACTCACACCCCTCTGCATAATTTGTTCATTGCCTAACCACAACCTTTATAGTCCTCTTGTTACAGAAGACGTTTGATTGTATTAAAACAACAAACTCCTTATGTAGGAATCGTAGTGACTTCAGGTCAAAGGACTACATATACCATTATCACATTGAGAATCGTTTAAGACATTCATGTAACGATCCATGCAACGTTCTCATAGTGGGTTTGTCCAGTACATCATTACTCTTAATGTGTACCCGTGTGAAGACTTGATATCATTTATATCCATGATCTATGAGATCAGATCATCAGTATACTCATACACTAGTCTTAATGTATTTACATGTCCCCACGTAAATACTTGACTAGGGATATTTTAGGAATAACTCTCATATGACCTATTACTCTAAGGATAAATAAAGGTTGTTAAACTATTTAACAAAAAATGACTTATTCAAAATGATACGTCCTATATAGGCTTTTAGTGCATATTTCCAACATCATATACATCTATCATCAATCATTCAACTCATGCAATTGAAATGTAAACTCCTCTCCTACCTCGAGAGAAGAACCGCAATGATCTGCATATTCCAACCATTCCGCCGCATAATCGGGAACACAATCTACACCAATACACACATATACATATATATTCAATCAACAAGCCACCACAAGGCATCATCATAAATCTAAGCAATTGCTAGCTTATCATAAAGCTTAATATCAAGTCCTAGACTTACTAAAACACCAATTCGTATACTTATGTTAGGTTTTGGGAATTCCTTTCCTAAAACCAAGATTCTCTAAGCCTAAAAGGGCCAATCATACCCAACAACAACAACATCTCTTTCATCATTCATAATGCATTCATCATTACTTAAACTATCCATTTGCCATTCAAATTTATCATGAGCCTTTTAGCTCCTTTCAAACCATTATCAATCAACAATTTCACATGTCATTTATCATGGCCCAATAACTTATCAACTCACTTTGTCTATTTCATTAATCCCACTATCAATGATCATCATTCTTATTGTTCAAGCCTCTCCTAACATTATCTCAACTCCTTAACACACTAAACAATTTGGAGTCATTACTCCATTCTCTTGATTTCACAATTCCTCAACATCAACAATCAATATTACTCATTCAAAAACTTATTCCAAGAGCATAAATCATCTTTAGTTATCAATTAAGTCAAAAGCCCCAATTTCCATACTTAGGGTTTTCCTCTAAAATCACCCAACAACCATTATTAATAACCATCTACCATCATCATAAACAACATCCATATGTAAAATATCATGGGTTTACACTTAAAATCATTTCTCACAACATCATTATTTATTTCCCCCAATTCCTAGAGTTAGGGTTCCATTAAAATCTAACATTCACCATTAATAATCATCATCTTTCACTTCTAACATTGAAATTTTCATACACCCTTTCACACCCATCCAAAAACACACGTAAATCACATCCCACCTTTAGGTTTTACATGAAAATGGCTCCCATTCCTAAACCCATTCATAAGGCACTCTCCTAATCAAATAGAAACCAAAACCTAGGGCCAAAAACATCAAAAGAGTGGAGAAATTTACCTCAAGCTCCAAGCTATCCCAAGCCCTAGCATGTACACGAAAATGGAAGGAGAAAAAGAGAGCTTCCAAGCATTTGAATCACCTCCAAAATGAAGAAAAAGAGGCATGGTTGGTTGGGTATGGAAGAAGACTCACAAAAATGGTGAGCTTTGTAGAAGAAGAAAAGAAAAGAGAGAGCTTGTGTAAGGGAGAAGAGAAGTGACGAAAATGAGGGAGAGGGGAGGAGAGGTTATGCGTGAAAAATAAGGGAGAGGAAGAGGGAATCAAGTTATAACTTGGTCCATCATTAAAATGTTTCCCGTTTTATAACAAACAGGATCTCAGTTCGGGCTCAATACTTAATCCAAAAATTATTCCGAATATATATTCGGATTCCCAATATTATTCTTAATAGCCCTGACCAACGGCATCTCAATCAGAGATACCTGGTCCGACACCTATATTTTAACTGGGTATAATTTTAGCTCCTAAAGCTCTAATAAATTATAAATAATCCTCATAAATCTCAATTTAATTATTTCAATATTTTTGGGACACTTATTAACCCATCTATAATTATTTAATATTTATTCCTCTTATTTAACCATTTATATAAAATTCGGGATGTTACATAGTGCTTAAAGGATTTCATGAGCACATTGCTTATATAGGTTGCTTGACAGAACCTTAGTTTAAGTGGGAGTCTCATTTATACTATATGTTAGTTGATGTTTGTCATTCTGATCTAGCTTATTTTATGCAAAATTTATATTGTGTTGATCTCTATAAAGAATAAAGTTTAGACCAGTTGGAAATAGGCGGGCCTAAGATCACATTGCATATAATTTGCATGCCACTTATCCATATTTAATCTATGTCATCAAGTACATACAATTGTGGTGATCATTGTCGTTTAGCCAAATCTAATTACGATGAAATTTACGTTGGTTCTCTGTTGTATTATAAGATGGACCAAATTATTTAAGGGTAGTTTAAAAGTAAATAGCATATAATTGCGTGCCTAAATAATTTTGTAAATATAAATACTGAACTGGTCTGAACCGGGGTCTAGGATCCGGTGTGGGACCAGCCACAAGAATATAGGTGTTTTTAGGGTTTGCACACCGGAACAGTGAGTATCCGGTGTATTAATCCGGTCTCTCAGTGGGAGAAGCCGGTCTTGTTGTCCAGGAGATCCTTCACACCAGCGTTTCGCGTTGCAGAGGGGCGAAAGGTGGTGCCACCTGCGAAGATTCTCCGACGCTCAAGTTAGAAGAGTGTAAGAACTCAGTGAATGCTCAAGCGATGTAATAGTAAAGTGTAAGTTAGAACAACGTCACCTTGCATGTGTATTGAAATGAGCTATTTATAGTTGAACGTAGGAAATGAATCGTTGGGTGCAAGTGGGCCCCTTGGTTCTGATAGCGTGTGAAGTGTGTCAATCAAAGTGGCTCAGTACTCAGAGTGTGTCAGGGGGGTAGGTCAATTATCAGAGTACGATCCCATAGGAAGAAGAGAGGATAATCACCTTTCCGCATAATCTGCTGACACATGTACTTGCTTTCTGAGGCCATTGACGTGACATATTTTGCTACATACAGTATCTTCGCTGATAAGTTATTAGAGGCTCTTATCTCGCTGTGACTGAGAAACTAACAGTTATATAAATGTTCTGTGAAAATGAACAATGATCCGTTATAGAGAAAATAAGTGGGGCGGTTGTGAGATGAGAACGGAAGGCCAGACATCGGATATCCGGTGTGGTAATGTTGAACCAGGACACCGGTTTTCCTTAAATGAGGTCAATCTGACGTCGCAAGATCGGGGCCGGTATCCAGACCGGATCATCTGTCCCCTAGCTTGTATGAGGGACTATTAAGTTGCTCATATGAGCTACACAACTCTGGAGAAGTCTGGATGCCGGTGGTACATTCTGGAAGGTCTCTGGAAGCTCTGTTGCATCCGCTCTAATAAACGAGTGACCGCTCTTCTTGCACTGCGTACAACGGATTCAGACAGCGTAAAATAAATGATGGAAATCCCAAGAGTCTTTGAGAATCAAAACCCTTGGTATTCGAAAAGTGGTTGAAAGGCATTAAATGCGCATGGCATGATTGGACATTAAATGCATTTTTTACACACAAGCCATCATTATCCAAGAGTGTAACCGTCGATTGGGCTTATTGGGCCTGGATTCAGACTGAAAGGGGGGCCCATTTTGCCAAAACGTTTACTGAAACGTTACCATTTTCGCGCTCGTACGTGACGAAACGACGAAGTCGTTTCAATTTGAAAGGTTGCGTTTTGAGGCAAGCATTGTGACCTTCGACGGAACACTATGCCTCCTCGTTACCTATAAAAGGGGCTCTTAGCAGATTTTGGAATCCACTCTTGTTTTCAAGCTTAGTGAACCTCTGCTCAAATTTCTTGGAAATTTCTCTGCCGTCTTCAAACTTCTCAAAGATCTTCTTCCTTTAGGTAACCTCCCTTTCCTTCAACTCCTTGCAATTTTTGTTCATTCTGTGTCCACCATGCGCCCTGGAGCAGGCAACGCTGGTCCTTCAAACAGGGGGAGTTTTGGCTCTCGTGCCCCCCTTAGCCACCGTGGTGGGAGGATTCCAGTGAATCTTCCTGTGGCTGGGCCTCGTCGCTCAGAGAGAGCTGAAGCTTCTTCCTCACGAGCGTCCTCTTCCCAACGCCGCTCTGAGGTTCCCCTTGACTCGAGGGCTACCAGCCGCTCTGATGAAGGGTCAAGTGCTGAAGGTTATCTCTCTGACGATGTTGCTTTTTACCATAGCACGTACGCGTTCCACCGTGCCTGCACAACTATGGATCTTCTGGGACATGGAAAAACACCAGTTCTCCGCTCTACTGAAGGATGTGCCAACGTTGTAGCACACGGGCTTGACTGGGAAAAGCTCAACAGGGAGAAACCCTACTGCTAGGTGGAAGAGGAATTCCTAGAGATCCCTTCGCACCATGCGAGTGAGGAAGAATGCACGGTCTCTTTCCGCTGCAAAATATACTCAGACAAGAAATACAAAGCGCGATACGCTGTGCTGGCACCACGTCCCTCTGAGAGAGTATGCCACAGAGTCCCTGATGAGAGGTCGGTCTACATGTACGACTTCGTTTTCTTGAAATTGGGGGTACGCTTCCCCATGACGGAATTCCAGATGACCGTCCTACGCTTCTTAGACTGCGCCCCTACACAACTGTATCCCAACGGTTAAGGTCTAGTCCGGGCTCTAGAGATTCTGGGGGAGCATTTCAACTTCTCCGCCACTGTGGCCAAACTGTTCTACTATTGCCAAGTGGTCCGCCGTGCTAATAAGAAGGGCGGCCTTGGGTTCATTACCCTCCGTAGTGACTCAAGGGTGATAAATTTCAAATCTTATACGGAATCCGCGAAGGTGGATGGACGTTCCTTCAAGCATTACTACACGCGGGTCCGTATTCAACCGAATAAGCCGGTCTTCTGGCGAAACAAGGAGGGATTTACCAAGTTTCCTCTTAGCTGGACGCACGAGCATTTTCTCCTCATGAGCCGTGCTTATTACACAGATGAGAGTGAACTCTCCTCTCATTCTGTTGAGGTCTTGAGCGCCATGCAGACGGCCTCGAAGACCCTCAAAGGATTTTCCAGCAGGCTCCTCTTGGCAGAAGATAACATCCGAAACACCTACCTCCGTAATATCCGCTCTTACTCTATTTGTGTTGTATAGTTATTCCGTTCTGATTATTTTTTCTTCTTATGTGCTAACTCCACCTTTCTTGTTTTGCAGAACAAATCGAAAGAGCCTGCCCAGAGATGTTGTCGCTAAAGACCATGATGGCTGACGGTGATTCCTCCTCTGAGGAGAATGAGATCCAGGCGAAGAGGAACGCCACCAAAACTCCCCTCATTCCCCTGACCTCTGCAGTAGGTGAAGAGGTTCCTCTCTTTGATGAGGAGGAAACAGAAAAACAAGCTGAGGCCACTAAAGCGGGCGACGAGAAGGCCGTCCCAGAGAAGAAGAAGAAAAAGAGGCACCTTGTTAAAAAGGCAGATCAAGAAAAGCCCTCCTCTGATGACCCTGTGAAGAAGCGTCAGAAAACGCTCGAAGAAACTGGATTGAAGAAGGATAAGGGAAAGAAGCCCGTTCCTGAATCCTCTACCCCTTCTTCACAGAATGCTTCAGAGCCGGACTCCGGGAATGGTCCTCCTCCAGCGTTTGACCCTCCACGCGATTCCTTCCTCTCCCCATATTTATGGTTTCAAGGGTCCATGCCCCCCACTCTTCCAAAAGCAAGGTATTGCCTCCGCCCCTCCCTCGACGCTGCTGGGGTTCGAGGTGCTTGTAAGGCTGGGCGTTGGCAGCTGGATGAACTGTCCAGCCTCCTTGATTCCCTGAGCGAGAAGGCAGATTATATGGAGCAGGTTGAAAAACTTGAAACCGAACTCGCGGTGAAGGAGACATGGGCGGCCAAACAAGCTGAAGTTCAAAGAGGCGTGGAGTCGGAATTGAAGAAAACCAAGGAGACGCTCCAGAGGAAAACTGAGGAGGCAAGCCAAGTTCATTTTACCAACAAGGCTCTAGAGCGGGAAGTTGCCGACCTTCAGAAACAGAACAAATCCATACCCCTCCTCGAAGAAGAATTACAACTGGAGAAGAAGAGATCGGCTAAGCTTGCTGACGATCTCAAAATTATGGAGGACGGTCGCAACAAAGACCTTGGGGAGTGGGAAAGCCTTCGGAAGGAGATGCAAGCCCAAATTGAGGAACTCAAGAAGGGTGGTGCGAGTGTTGGGCCTTCAGAAGAGGATTTTGCCAAGGTTCAAAGAAGATTAACTGCTGCGAAGGCCAAGGCTGCCAAAGCCTTGGAGATATGCAAAAATGTGGCGTATGAATCCTTCGGCCTGGCCCTCCATCAAGTTTATTATCGTAACCCTGGAGTGAAGCTGAATCTGTACGGATTGGATCCGTTCTTCAAATTCCATGGGGGGAAACTTGTCGAAGTACATAAGGACGGCTCGCACCATGAACCCCGTGCATCTCTGTATGAACTGCCTCCCCTTCCAGAAGGTCAAAGTATGGAGCCAACAACGTCCACCGCTGCCTCTGGAGCTGAAACGCAAGAAGGTGCCCAAGCTGGAGCAGAGGACAAAAAGGAGAGGACAGGAGTGCCCACTGTGGAGGATCAGGCACCGGCCTCTTAATTTATGCTTTATTCATAGCTGTGTACTGGGATCAGCTCCAGTCTTTAACTACTTTATGACCTGCATAATTTCTTATTTTTGGAAATAAAATTTATTGTTGCTTCTCTTCAACTGCTTGCGTCGAATGTATGATTGCTGGATAACTTAGTGCTATACAAAACACTTTATTGTTTTCAATGCTTTGTGAATCCGTTCTGTGTGGTTACCTAGCTGCTTAAAGCGTACTTATCACACCGGATTAAGATAACAAATTGTAACAAAGAAGCGACAATTAAGTTAAAGCATGCCCTGTCCCCAAGTATAAGTACATTGGGAAGGGAAATTTTATCTCAAGAATTACCTTTTAACTTCTTAAAAAGATAGAAATGCTCATCTGTCCTCGAAGATGTAGAGCGGGTACGTTAGCATTCAACCGCTCTGTGGTGGATATTCCATAATTGAGGACGGACATTGCCTTTGAATTTTGGTACAGCTTTGACAAGGGTAAGCTTTACGCCTTTCTCTTGAGGTTCGGTTTGGTCCTACATCTCAAGTCTTCACACGGTGTTCGGTTCGATCCTACTAACCGTACTTAGAGTTCGGTGCAATCCTACAATCCAAGCCTTCAACACGGGGTTCGGATCAAGGCTAATCCTGAACCTACTGCGCCCGTTACTCGGGGTTCAGCATGGTTTTCTGTATGAACCAGCCTACTGCGCCCAAGCCTTCGCATGGGGTTCGGTTTGTGGCCTTGAGGAAGGACCAGCCCTACAACCCATGTTGTCTTCAAATGGGGTTCGGTTTGTGGCCTTGAAAAAGGACCAACCCTACAACCCATTTGGTCTTCGAATGGGGTTCGGTTTGTGGCCTTGAGAAAGGACCAGCCCTACAACCCATGTTGTCTTCGAATGGGGTTCGGTTTGTGGCCTTGAAAAAGGACCAACCCTACAACCCATTTGGTCTTCGAATGGGGTTTGGTTTGTGGCCTTGAGAAAGGACCAGCCCTACAACCCATTTGGTCTTTGAATGGGGTTCGGTTTGTGGCCTTGAGAAAGGACCAGCCCTACAACCCATTCCACCTCAAGGAGTTACATCGTCAAAACACACGATGTGTGATTGAGATCATCCGTCCTGAGGGGTCTTCATTAGTCCCTCGAGGAGTTACATCATCAACTACAGAATTGGTAGTTAGATTCCTCCGTCCTGAGGTGTATGCGTGTTAATCTACGGCTATAAATTGCAACACATAAGAAAAGTGAGAATGATAGGGCGGTTAAAATGTATTCTCATTAAGATTGAAAGTACATTACATGGAGAGCGTAGTTGGGGTCATGCCTCGTTAAAACCTTCTTGAGAAAACCCAATGGGAAAAAACTCAAGTAAGGAAAAAGAGTACACGCCGTCTTACCAACTAGCTGTAATAAATACGTAAGTTCTGAGTGTTCCATTTGTTGCGGATTGGAGTTCCATCAAGTTCTTCCAACCGGTATGACCCTTTTCCAGTCACTTCAGAAACTCTATAAGGACCTTCCCACGTCGATGCTAGCTTTCCTTGGTGAGCGAATTTATTCCCCACACTCGCCTTTCTCAAAACAAGATCTCCGGTGTTGAAAGCTCTGTACTGGACACGTTTATTATACCGGAGTGCTGCCTTTGCTTTTACTGCCTGATCTCTGACAAAAGCCTTTTCCCTTAACTCCTGGAGGACGTCCAGTTCTGATGCCAAATTGGCGTTGTTATCTTCAGCTGAAAAATACTCCACACGAGCCGATCTTGTTTGTAGCTCCACTGGAATCATCGCCTCAACCCCGTACGTCAACCGGTATGGGGATTCGTTAGTTGAAGAATGAGGCGTGGTGCGGTATGCCCATAAAACATGACATAGCTGGTCAGTCCATCCTCCCTTCGCTTCTCCCAGACGTTTCTTCAACCCCTTTAACACTTCTCGATTGGCTACCTCCGCTTGGCCATTGGTCTGAGGGTGTTCGACAGACGAAAATATCTGGATTGTCCCCAGTCCTTCAAGCAAATCTGTGAACTTCTTGTCTGTGAACTGGGTGCCGTTGTCAGTCACAATCCGCCCTGGCACCCTGAATCGAGCTATGATGTTTTCATACACGAAACGCCTTATTCGCGCAGAAGTAATGTGCACTACGGGCTCAGCTTCAATCTATTTGGTGAAGTAATCCACTCCCACGATCAAATATTTGATACCTCCTGGCGCAGTGGGGAACGGGCCCAAAATGTCAAGGCCCCACTGGTAAAACGGCCAAGGCACAGCGGACGAGGAAAGCTCTTGTGCCGGTGTATGGTGGAGGTTGGAAAATCTTTGACAAGCGTCGCATTTCTTTACAAAATCTACAGAGTCTTGCTTCACGGTGGGCCACCAATATCCAGCCCTGAGGACCTTTCTCATTAGGCTTCGACCCCCAGCATGGTGCCCGCACTGCCCCTCGTGCACTTCCTCCAAAACCGCTTGAACCTCATCCTCTCTCAAACACAAAAGATATGGGACAGAGAATCCCTTTTTGTAGAGAACACCATCAACCATAGTAAAATATGGTAGCTCCCTCTTCACTCGTCTCCTCTCCTTCTCATCAGTGGGAAGTTGACCATCAGCCAGATAGCGAATATAGGGAATGACCCAAGAATCCTCATATGGATAGCTCACCATGACAGCATTCAGAGAAGGGTACAGAGGTATGCTAGGTGATGCCAGAGTGCTTTGAACCACCGTTGTTGTGCTGCCGGGCTGCTTTGTACTTGCAAGTCTTGACAAGATGTCCGCTCTGGTGTTTTCCTCTCTGGGCACATGCTTGAACTCTAAAACTTCAAATCTTCCCTTCAACTCGTTAACACAATTCAAGTACAATTGAAGTTGCGGCTCCTTCGCTTGGTACTCCCCCTGGATCTGTGAAATCACCAATTGAGAATCACTACACAGTGTGACTGCTGATGCTCCGATGTCAATCGCCGCACGGAGACCGGCCAAGCATGCTTCGTATTCAGCCTGGTTATTGGAGGTCTTGAAATTGAATCGGAGGGAAATTTCAAGGTGCACACCATCATCACTTTCTACCACAACACCTGCTCCACAACCTTTGCCATTCGACGATCCATCAACGTAAATGGTCCAATGCGCTCGAGGGGTGGCAGGGTCCGCCCCAGTCATCTCCACAACAAAATCAGCCAACACTTGCGCCTTGATGGCTCCTCGAGGCTCATACAAAATTTCAAATTCAGACAACTCGATAGACCATTTTATCATCCTTCCGGCGAGGTCTAAGCACTGAACGGAGAGGCAAATCCGTTCTCACCAGTACTGGGTGCGTGTGGAAATAGGGCCTCAACCGTCGTGATGCCCACACAACTGCTAGAGCAGCTTTCTCAATCTTCTGATACCTTCCTTCCGCCCCCTGAAACGTCTTACTAGTAAAGTACACCGGCCTCTGCCCTTCAGGGGTTTCTTTAACCAAGGCCACGCCTAGGGCTTCATCAGAGATTGCTAAATACAAGATCAAAGTCTCACCAGGGTCAGGCTTAACCAAAATTGGTGGACTCGAGAGAACGGCCTTGAGTTGCTGGAAGGCTTGTTCTTGCTCCTCTCCCCATTCAAAATTCTTGTGTTTCTTCAACGCCTTATACAGGGGAAGGGATCTGTGTGCCATTTTGGGCATGAAACGAGCCAGAGCGGCTACCTTCCCATTCAATGATTGGACTTCCCTCAGGCTCCTGGGGCTCTGCATATCCAAGATTGCTTGACACTTCCCAGGGTTAGCCTCAATGCCTCGCTGGGTCAACATGAATCCCAAGAATTTCCCAGCTGGAACGGCAAAGGTGCATTTTAAGGGGTTTAACCTCATGTTGTACTGTCAAAGCCTAGTGAAAACTTGGCGCAGATCTTCAATGTGGTCTCCTCCAGTGGGCGTTTTGGCTATAATATCATCTATATAAACTTCGACCAGCCTGGTGTGCATCCCTTCAAAGACTTTGTTAATCATACGCTGATAGGTAGCACCGGCGTTCTCCAATCCAAAAGGCATGACGGTGTAGCAGAAAACACCGCGGTCATTGATAAAGGCAGTTTTCTCTTGGTCTCCCTCCCACATCGGAATCTGGTTATACCCCGAATAAGCATCCATGAAACTGAGGTACTGGTAACCAGATGAATCATCCACCATGCGATCAATGTTGGGCAGGGGATATGGATCCTTGGGGCAGCAACGGTTAAGATCCATATAATCTGTGCATATTCTCCATTTGCCATTAGCTTTCTGCACCATAACTACATTAGAAAGCCAAGAAGAGTAGCGTATCTCCCTTATAAAGCCCGCTTTCAACAACTCCTCCGTCTGCTCACAAGCTACCCTCTGCTTCTCCGGTCCCAACCTCCTCTTCTTCTGGGCCACCGGTCTTATTTCAGGGTACACAACAAGCTTGTGGCAACAGAAATCAGGGTCCATCCCAGGCATGTCTGCTGCTGTCCATGCGAAAAGATCCTTGAACTCCTGCAGAAGGGCTAATAAGCGTTGCTCCATAGCAAACTCCAGCTTATCATTGATGTGCGTGACCTTCTCTGGGGAATCCCTTAAGACAACATCCCTGGAACCACCATCCGGTGTGGGCTTAAAGGGATTGAGTAGATCAATCTTCAATTCCGCTCTGGGGTCCAGATCAATTAGACTGACAGACCCTGCCGCTGTTCCTCCGTCGTTCAGCTTCCTCTTCTTGTTGAATGCTTCCAACTTGACCATGTTGAGGCTCAGGTTATAACAATATCGAGCCATCTCCTGATCACCACGGAGAGAGGACACACCGTTGTCCTTGTCAATGAATTTGATCAAGAGGTGAGGAGTGGATACAATTGCTTCCATCGCATTCAGTGTAGGACGGCCTATGATACCGTTGTATGGGGATTCCACATCAATCACCAGAATTCTTGACTTGACTGTTCTCGCTCTAGGCTCTCCTTCAAAAGAAATCAGAGTGTCAAGATACCCCTTGGTGGGTTGCTTGGCTCCATTAAACGCTGTGAGTTCTTGCGTGTAAGGTTATAAATCTGCATCATTGAAACCCATTCGTTTGAAACAATTATAAAAGATAACATCACAAGAACTTCCTTGATCGACGAGGATCCTCTTGACATCCTTGTTGGCTATGACTGCCACGATAACTACTGCATCATCACCTCCTGGAATTGTTGGGCCAAAGTCATCATCAGTAAATGACACCGTCGGAGCTACCATACCGTCCCTGAAAGGGCGGTTATCCCTTGGTTTGCCCTGGACAGACAGAATCATCCTGTGGTGATTCTTTCGTGCTGTGATTGACGCTCCTCCTCCCGCAAATCCTCCAGCTATCATCTCAATCACTTCCCGTCTGCCCTGCCTCTGCTGCTGGGGCATGTTATTTTGTTGGGCACCTCCAGCAATCACTACTCCCTTCTGCTTTTCAGCTGCAGTGAACTTCCTTGCTGGATTACGTGTATTATCATCTTCGTCATCAGGATCTCTACTCCTTTTTTCCATCCTCTGAGGCTCGTCTACAGATTTCTCCTTGAACAAATACTGCTTCAGCTTTCCTTCTCGAATGAGAGTTTCCACCGTATTCTTTAATGCCTTGCACTCATCAGTATTGTGTCCTGTCTGTTCATGGAAAGTGCAATACTTGCGTGGGTTACCACCCCTCTTAACTGGGGATGGTTTCCTTATACTAAAGACGTTCAACGTTGGCCAACCAACCTCCCTCATGATTTGGGAGTGCCTGGTGTTCAACGGAGCATAGTTGTTGAACGATGATACACGCCTATCTCGTGGATGCGGGCGAGCGTTTACAAAGTCTTCTCTAAAGCCATGCTTCTCAGGTCTCACTCTCTCCTTTTCTCTCCGTGGCTGCTGAGTAGGTGCTGAAGGCTTTATTCTTGTTGCGGTTGCCTCCAGATGCATCTCTATGCCCACGTATTTGGAAGCTTTCCTTCGAAACTCCTCGAAGGTTGTTGGGGGGCTCTTTGCCAAAGATAGGGCAAAGGCTGAACCAGGCTGAAGAGCTTCCACTACAATATGAAGTTGTATGGCCTCCGTGAGGTTGGGGACCAAAGCTGCCTCCTTATAAAACCTTTTCAGGAACTCCTTAAGAGTTTCAGTTTCTCCCTGCCTTATCTGGGCCAGGGTGTGAGAAGTTCTTGGGATATCCCTAGAGATGACAAAATGGCTTTCAAATGCAGTGGCCATTTCCTCCCAAGAGTCTATAGATCCTGAGGGTAAGCTTTTAAACCAGCTGAGAGCCTCCTCCGTTAGTGTTCTTGGGAACATCCTACACATAACATCTTCATCTGCTCCCAAATACATAGCTTCATACACATAAGCATCCAAATGCTTAGTGGGATCGGTTTCTCCATTATACTTCCCCATCGACAGTGGCTGAGTTGTTTGTAAATGTTTCGGGATGGCAATGCTCATCAGCCTTCTTGAGAAAGGGACACTGAGCTTGTACGTCCCTGAAGTCACCACCGCCTGCTCCCTTCTCCTGGTACTGACTCTATCACCAGAGTCTTGAGTCTGCTCTCTCTCTTCATACGTGGGGATCTTCGAATACTGGAGGGCTGTAGACCTGCCCCTCGCTGATGCGTGGTGAGTCTCTTCTGCATGGGACGTTACCCTGTCCCCAGCTCCTCCTATCTCCCGCTTCAACTCCATCAGCTCCTCCCTGAGTTGCCTGATAACCTCATCGCGAGGGTCAGGCGTTTGCACTTGCACCATCCTCCGGGTTTGAGTTACAGGGGACTCGAAGACAAGTCTCCTTCCAGTCTGTTGATGGGTCACATCCTCCACGTGACCATCAACGAAATCTCTCCCATCACCTTCCATCGTGACAACCAAACTTCTGCGAAAATAAGAATAACTCTAACGAGTCCCACTGGGCGTGCCAATGAACTGGTCTGAACCGGGGTCTAGGATCCGGTGTGGGACCAGCCACAAGAATATAGGTGTTTTTAGGGTTTGCACACCGGAACAGTGAGTATCCGGTGTATTAATCCGGTCTCTCAGTGGGAGAAGCCGGTCTTGTTGTCCTGGAGATCCTTCACACCAGCGTTTCGCGTTGCAGGGGGGCGAAAGGTGGTGCCACCTGCGAAGATTCTCCGACGCTCAAGTTAGAAGAGTGTAAGAACTCAGTGAATGCTCAAGCGATGTAATAGTAAAGTGTAAGTTAGAACAACGTCACCTTGCATGTGTATTGAAATGAGCTATTTATAGTTGAACGTAGGAAATGAATCGTTGGGTGCAAGTGGGCCCCTTGGTTCTGATAGCGTGTGAAGTGTGTCAATCAAAGTGGCTCAGTACTCAGAGTGTGTCAGGGGGGTAGGTCAATTATCAGAGTACGATCCCATAGGAAGAAGAGAGGATAATCACCTTTCCGCATAATCTGCTGACACATGTACTTGCTTTCTGAGGCCATTGACGTGACATATTTTGCTACATACAGTATCTTCGCTGATAAGTTATTAGAGGCTCTTATCTCGCTGTGACTGAGAAACTAACAGTTATATAAATGTTCTGTGAAAATGAACAATGATCCGTTATAGAGAAAATAAGTGGGGCGGTTGTGAGATGAGAACGGAAGGCCAGACATCGGATATCCGGTGTGGTAATGTTGAACCAGGACACCGGTTTTCCTTACATGAGGTCAATCTGACGTCGCAAGATCGGGGCCGGTATCCAGACCGGATCAAATACTTAAATGAATATAAAGCCCAAATGGGAGATTGTTAAAAATTTTATTTCTAATAATTATTGTGGGCTATATATATATATATATATATATATATATATTATTTGTAGTATTTATATTAGCTATTTACATTCAGTTGGACTCAATATAAATGATATAATATTAGTAGAGTTGGCAAAATGGGCAGGCCCACATGGGCCAGCCCGAACCCGCCCATAAAAATATAGTGCGCTGGCTTAAAATAAAAAATTAAAATCACTACATAGAAAAAAAAGCTTGAAAAAAATGGCCTGAGTACGGGAAGGCCCGTGTGGCCCGTGAACGGCCCGATTATTTTTAAAAAATAAAAATAATAATTTTTAGTTAGGTTAGGTGTTTGCTTTTGTTACTTTTATTATGGACTTTTATGAAATATATGATTCAACTTTGTGCATTTTGTTTTCTTCCATAATGTTTTCTTTGATTGATTTTGTACATTTTATTAAAAAGCATAATATAGAAAGTCAAACATAATGTCATCTCCATAAGATAATATCACTTTATGTCAACACCAATAGTTATGTAGTTCATGACTTCACCTTAATAAGGTTTCACAGTGTTGCCATTGTGAATTGATAATATCACTTTATGACTTCACTAATAGTTATGCGCTACGTTATATGCATTTTTAATTTGATTACTACAAAACTTGAAGTTGTATGTCCATAATTTTTAGCTATAGCCTATATGTTTACACAAATCATGATCTTTGATATATGTATATTTTTTTAATCGTGTGCCTTTCTCATTCGGTAATGTCGTTTTAATTAAGACTTTTTCCAGTTAATTTAATTAAATAGTATTATTACATAGAATAATTTTTTATAAATTTATTTTTTTAACTTTTTTTAAGCGGGCCGTCTGAAGTGGCTTGAGGGCCAGGCTAGGGCCTTTAATTTCAAGGCCCGACTTTTTGCGGGCCTTTTTTGGCCCGGCCTAAATGGCCCGCAGCTTGATAAAGCCCGGTCCGTTTAGGACCGCCCGCCTGAATTGCCAGCTCTAAATATTAATGAGCCTTTAGACTACAAATAAATAATAAAATAAAAAAATTGATATGGGCTCAAATAAGTGGAAACAAGATTAGGCCCATTATGAGTTAACGGGAACCTTAACAATGGTCATGTTCCCCAATACGTCAAAGCAGAAAACAACTTCTCTCTTTCCCGTCAAAGAGATAGATAAGTCCTGCAGAGGAAGATCATTGCACCAAAAGACCATTCCGTTGCAACCTTCAGTCGATATTAATGGATACAGGTATTTCCAAAATTCTAATTTTATTCAATAACCTGACGGTGGTTCTTAAAGTTTTATTTAAAATTCCATATAACATAAAAGGAATTTTCCAAGAGTGTCTACTTGTTAATCCACTGTAACTACAAAAATAAAGTGATGAAAAATGATTCATATTAATTTTGTATGGGTTCGATATTGTTAGAAGAAAGTTTACTAATGGTTACATGTCAGCTTATGTTTCTTAGAGCCTAAGAACTAGGAAATGCTGGCGGGTGTTCAGCAAATTTCGTAGAATTTACAGGCTTTGTTTAGTTTTATTTTTCATTTTGATTTTGTGTTAGGGGCCGATAATATTTCACACATTTTCTCAAAAGTGAGTTATTAACAAATTCACCCTCTTTCCCTCTGTCTCTGATAAACAAATTATTAAGAATTTTTAATTATCTAAATTTTGAAACCACAATCGATAATAAAGTTAATATTTAGAAATAATTGATTTTAAAAAATCTTGTAAATTACATAAATTACTAGCTAGTTATTTATAATTATGAAGAGATATCAAACTGATTTGAAATACTTAAACTTTTAGGAAGAAAGAAAAAAAAACTCTTAATTATCAACGTGATTACGTGCTTGCTTGAATATGTTTCTCTTCATTTTTTTAATCAATCAAATCTTTTTGTACAGAGCAAAAAAAAAAAAAAGCAGAATAAAAGGGAGTTTTTTTAAAAAATAATTGAAGGATATTCAGGTTGAGTCCACGACCAAATTTGGCGCCCTCAAATTCACGCCACGAATCTCTCAGTTTCCATTCCAAATCTGCAAAAACCTAAATATTAATCGCAGAGCCGCTACGAATGTTGATTCTGAACGACACGTTTCTTCAATGTCGTCAACAAACTCCAATTCCGATACGCAATTGACTATCGGAGAACGCGCTTTCTCCGCCGCCGGTGCCGCTTTCATCTCTGCTATCATCGTTAATCCTCTCGATGTTGCCAAGGTCGGTCTCTCTCTCTCTCCCCCCCCCCCCCCCTAAAATTTAATTTCGTGAATGCTTTCTGAAAATTCAGTGTGTCTCGCTTTCATGATTTTCAGACAAGATTGCAAGCACAAGCTGCTGGTGTTCCCTACCAAGGTGTTTGTGGAATGGCGTCTTTTCAAACTAACTCGGTAACGTTCATTCACAGTGTTCCTATTCGTTAACAATTGAATTTGTCTCTGCTTGGTTGGTGTATTCGTTTTTTTCGATTTGTGTATGTTATGAATTTGTTTATTTTGTCTATTTTCAGATGCTACACGATATTGGATGTTCTTCTGGCCGTAATAACCACTATAAAGGGACACTAGATGTCTTCTACAAGGTTATTCGTCAGGTTAGTGCTTGGTGTTTTACACGTGATTCATATACCTGGTAAAAAAATGTTTGAATACATAATATATCATATAAATGATAAATGATGTGAGTGGGACTATAGAGAATTCCCAAGTCTTGCGTGAAGTTACTGATAACATTAAGACAAAATATTATGCAAATTGCAAAATGTGGCATGTCATATATTTCACAAAAGAGGTAGTATAGTAATATTCAAGGACTTGTCATGTTGATATTCTTTTGTAATTATTTGTTTTTCCTCTCTTTGACACTCAAATAACTTACTATAAGAGGGTTCACAGGAGTGAATTTTGCAGGAAGGCTTTACAAGATTATGGAGAGGTACTGGTGCAAGCTTAGCATTATCTGTGCCAACTGTAAGCTCTCTTTCCTGTCTGGAATTTTGTGCTTTATGATTTAATTTATACTGATATTGTTCATTTGAGGTCTACTAATGGTCTTGTGCCGTTCTCTTTTTTTTTCCTGTCAAATAGGTTGGAATCTACATGCCTTGTTACGATATTTTCCGCAACATGATGGAGGAGTTTACAACTCAGAATGCTCCAACTTTAACACCTTATGTTCCATTAGTTGCAGGATCAGCTGCACGTTCATTAGCTTGCATTTCTTGTTATCCTGTAGAACTTGCAAGAACTCGGATGCAGGTGATAAATTTTGTATAGATTGTATAATTTGCCATGATTATTTATAACTTCTCTAAACAAACTTGTGTTTTTTTCTCTAGGGTTAAATTACTATTTTTCGTACATATGTTTAATCTTGTGCTTTAGGCATTTAGGTTAACCCAAAGGGGCAAGCCTCCAGGGGTGTGGAAGACATTGCATGGAGTCATCCACCCAGTTGATGGCACAAGTATTCTTCACAGTTGTAAGTGTACTATCTTAAAAATACATGTTTAGGCAAGTTTCTCTTTATGATCCTTTCTCTTATAAAAGCCTAAATTTGCAGTTTCTGTTCCACAGTATGATGTCTGTGTTCTTTTGTTGACCTTAATTAATAATTACTTTGATTACATTATTTTGGACAGTTCATAGGTACCGTTTCTGGTGGACTGGCCTTGGGGCACAACTTTCTCGAGATGTTCCATTCTCTGCAATTTGCTGGTCTACCCTTGAGCCTGTGAGATTTTGTTACACTTAATGAATAAGATTTGTGTTTTTCGGTTTGATGTAATATGTGTTGACCTCAAAGTTGCTTTATAGATTAGGAAAAGCATACTTGACTTAGTGGGTGATGGAGCAACTGTGGCCACTGTTCTTGGGGCAAATTTTTCTGCTGGTTTTGTAGCAGGAACTTTAGCATCTGCTGCCACATGTCCACTGGATGTGGCAAAAACTCGACGACAAATAGAGGTTGTGTCTCAAAACCTTTCTTTTAGTGGATAACTTTCTATGCACTTAAACCACTGATTCTCCCTTTCCCTGCCAAGAAAAACGCCGAATGTTGACATTCCATCAATAAAAGAAATCAACATAGGTTCTTGTAGAAGGTGAAATGTATCATCTAAAAATACAATGCATCCCTCTGCCTTACAATTTTATTATTTTGTTTTTTGTCCTTAAAACCAGTAGGCTAATAGTCTGAAACCATAATAGTTGTTCTCGAATAGATGTGTTGTTTATAAGAACAGGATAGATTTTCAACTTATTTTGGGTACTGGGGGTGGGAGGTTGTGCATTTTAAATTGTCATGACCCGTGAATCGTGTTTATATTATTATGCATTATGCATTAACATATAGCTTTAGGCTTCATCTTGAATGGAAAATTGTATGCTAAGCCTTTAAGAATATTTTGCCATTGCTAAGCTGTTGTAGGTTTGGTTCATAAATCACAATGCAGTTTTATCTTGCAGAGTCACATAATTAGGTGTTGATATGGTTTTCCAGCAACTTCAATAATGATGAGTAATGTTTAGGATGAAATTTATCCAACTTGATTCACAAGTTCAATCTGGGACGTGAATTAGGGTCCTCTTTAGGCTCTTAAATTGATAGGTTTATAGTGTTAAGGAGTTTCAATTAGAAACGAAATTTATAGAAAACCGAAGTGAGGTAGGAAAGAAGACGTAAACAATGGACGAATTAACATAAAATGTTATAGAAACTATGATAGCAACACAAATAGAAAAAGCATCACGGATTACACCCGAGACAATCTGTAGTTTGTAGTTTCAAGTAACATAGATCAAATATTACTATAATGTGAGGAAATGATTTAAACAGTGATGGAAAAACACATTAGAATTTGAAATATAAAGAAATACAAACATATGCAGTAAGGTAAAAGATGTGGAAATTAAAGTTGAGAGACTAACTATAGATTTTTCTGATTGTTAGTAATCACAACATTAGAAGTCTTAGGCGAGCCTTCTGATTTTGTTTTCTCTCTGTTCTGAGTCCAATTTTTGTTTTTATGCGTTACACATTTGCCGCTAGAAAGGAGTTACCTCCCTCTCTCCCACATGAGAGGTTACAAGGTGCAGTAACTATGCAATGCCAAGTGTTCCATTACGGTTGAACCTAAAAAACTGTCCAAATTATTTATTTAGACATGTGCTCTGGCCCAAGTCCTCATGAGGAGCAGTTTGGTCGTAACTTGAAAACCTATTAACCTGGAGCCTGCTAACTTGATGACATGTATATGTTGGAATTCTTCGCTTCCTTCTTTATTTTCCAACCGAGGCTTTTAATTGGCAATAAAACACATATTGACTCTTTAATTGAGGGTTACAAATTAATTCTAATTTGATTTAACCAATCAACATCTTCATTGAATAATTGATACCAAAATGTATCCAAACGATTTTATATTTAAAATTCAAAGCATCCATAAACATCTTTTTTTTTTATCTAGGAATTTAATTTTTACTCCCAACAAGTAGACAATTTTTTTGGTGTGACTCTCCCCATCTTCTCTCTTTTCCTATTCTCTCTTTTCTCTCATCTCTCTTGTAATAGTCATTCCCATAATTAGCCATTGATATCCTTTTCTATAAAGTTTAATCTCAAGATGATGATTAGACAAATATTCTAGTGTGATTCTTCCCCATTAGTCATCATTTTTAATTCCCTATAGAAATTGTAGTTTGAGTGACTTCATTTAAATATGATCTCCTTTGCAATTTCCCAGAAGGATCCTGAAAGGGCATTAAAGATGACAACAAGAACAACCTTGATTGCTATTTGGAGGTATGTGTATCTTTCAAATTTGATAATTGTTTTAATATCATTTAATTTCCTACTTTGTGGATCATTTATTGGGACAGGGATGGAGGATTTAGAGGGTTATATACAGGTGTTGGTCCCCGCATAGGTCGTGCTGGTCCATCGGTTGGAATAGTTGTCTCATTTTACGAATTTGTCAAGTATGCTTTACATCATAGACATCAAACTTCATCATAGAAGATGCATGTCATCCAGTCTTGTTTGCTTGAGGCTTCTAATTCCCTTTGTAAAGATAGCTTAATAGTGAATCGCATCAAAGACACCAGTCTCAGCCCCAGAGGAACAATGTTCCTAACATCGCAAGAAGCAACAGATCGCTCACTTATTAATGAGAAATATTCCCATAATAATCATGCCAAGACTCCCTTTGGATACGCGTCGTGTACATTTTCCCATCATTACATTTTGCAACATTATGAGCAAACTTAATAAGTTCGATTGTACGAAACGAGACAGAGTTGGCCCTCAAGCAAATTGATAAGTTTGCACACGGAAAATAGATCGATCTTTTTTTCTTTCTAAATGCGAATTTACGCAATTCTTGTATTTTATGAATTATCACAATCATTCACTTTACATAGGCTAAGATCAATTTGTGAATATTATGGAAGAATTCCTGATTCTAACAATGGAATACAAGTATTTTTGTGGAGTCCAAGCATTGAGACATGAGAACTCTCCTCGTTCTGTAATGGAACAACAGACAAACAAGTAGGTACAACTCTCCCTCTCTTTTATGAGCATCTTTCTCTTTTTCTATCTTTCTGTTGGTTACAGTTCTCAATATTTTATCACGTGTTTCGGGGTATGTTAAAAGGGGTTGTTTTTTAAAAAAGGGATTTTGAAATTAACATTCTAGTATCATTGTAATAATTGATCTCAAAGCAGAGTCAAATTAACTACCATATAAATGGTGAGGCACTTGAAAGTATTAATGTGACACTTGGTATAAGATAAAAAATATTTTAATATTTCTGAAAAATAAAAATATTAGATGTATAAGATTCTTGAAAATATTAATTTATGATAAATTGCAAGTGAACTTTATTCACTTTTCATAAGTAGGAATAAGACATTTTGGTGATAATTGATTGTTAATATTATTTTTAGAATCGTTAAGCGACTACTAATAATTTTTTAAAATTTCTCAGTAATTTTATTCCGAGAAATCATGATTTTGTTGAGAATGGAATAATTATTTTGTACCAAATGTAATCTAATATAGATTGATATATGAAAAATGAAATAATGATAGGATTTGTGTTTGTGCTTTTTGGGATGGAATGTTTAATAGGACTAAACTTTGTTTTGTTTCATGGTATTTACCGAGCTCTGAGTATAAAAGTGATAATAAACCAAATCAACTTGAAGAATATTTAAAATTTGATTCGTTTATCCGTTTGTTAAATTTAATTTATGTATCAAATTAGTTAAAATTGAGCTAAAACTTTAGCTCATTAGTTAAATGAGCTGAACTTATACTTTATATATACATTTCAACTTGGTGGAAGTAAGAATCTGTTAATATTAGAATAAATATTTGAAAAAAAATAAAACTAGTTGTTAATTTGTCCCAATATAATTTCTTCCGATGATAATAGTAGAACAGAACATGCAAACACCTCCACTAGCAATCATCATCAACAAGGGTGGAAAAATAAAAAAGAAATAGAAAAGAGATGATATTAGATAAAAACCATTGATTGTAATGTCCTTATCCACAGCCACTGCTAAGTTCAATATGTATAATAAAGCAGTAGGAATGGATACTTCAAAAGCGATGAGAAGACGCGTCAAAAGGGTGGATGAGGTACGTGAGCACAAGCGCCACAAGCATAAGTACGTATGCAATTCCTTGGTCTATCGAAGTACCTATAAAAAGAATAAATCAAAACTAAAATGACATAAACAAATGGCACATTTAGTTATTGTCATGTCACGCAGATTCATCCCACTAACTAAAAACTGTATTTTTGTCATTTCATTAGGACAACTAGATCTACCAGTTTCCAGCATCTATCACACCACACTTGAAGGCATTATGTTTTTGAATCTTGATTCTTTCACCCTAGAAGAAGGGGGGAAAAGCTTGAATTTTTCTGAAGCTAGAAAATGTGAAAAAAATAATGGGAGAAATTTAATTACCATCGCTAGAGGGAGTAGGAGCAGGTGCCAGGGAAAGGGATTGGACTTGAAGCACAGATGGTGAAAAGACAGCTAAGACAAGAGTGTAGATAGCTAAAACTTCAGAAGCTGCTCTCAAAAATGCCATTTTCTCCCTTTCACACTCAAAATCAACAGGTGAATATGGGTTAGTGTTTGGAACACTGAGTTGAAATTTGAAGACCCTTTTTATATAGAAAGTCAGCGAGTGACTGGTGTGTGAGCCGGTAAATAATATCATCACATCATTGGGATTTGAGTGTCTCTCTTCCTTCTCTTTCCTTATATTAATGGGACCACATACTGTTATGCCACATCTTTTCTTCTCCTAATTTGAATTGGAGCTAACATGCCCATGTGGTAGTTGTTTATTCCCTTTTCTCCTTGAGTATACACACATGTAGTCTTAGCAAAACAGAGTTAGGTTAGAATAGAGGTTAAGATGAGTATTCATCCAAACTTGGTATACTGGTACGCCATCAGTTAGCCCAGCACACTATCTGTCTGTTTGGTTTTTAGTTGGGAAAACGAAGTTATGAAAATAGAAAAATCTAAAGGTTATCCATCACGGCGTTCAAGACAATTAAAACTTCGTTTGACTGCAGGATTTATTTTTAGGGTTGATCAAACTGAGATTTAACCTACCTAGTTAGAAAATCAAATGGTACCTATATCTTGGATATGAGTTTTCATTGTCCTATGCAACGTATAACATATACCGCCTGCAACTCACAATCTAGGATACACTTCATCCGGCCTCCAACCACATACATCAACCTAAACTGCCACATCACTCATAAGAATTTTATTAACTCTAAAAAAGCTATTGACAAAATTATAATGTTGTCCGACAACTCATTATAAATACCCCCATTATTTATTAGCAAGATATATTATTCACTATCTTCACTTACTTCTCATCTCCGACATATACTTTTGTAATTTTTTTACTTAGACATTAGAGAATTCTAGAAAACCTACTCATTTCGGTCTCTTAGACTCTTATGCAAGTACTTCATTTACAGACCTTAGAGTTTACATACCGGATCATCTGTCGGAGATATCGGCAAAACCAACAATTATAAAGAGAGAAATTAAATTGAGTAATTAAAATAAATAGAAAGTATATAAACGATATAATAGAAAATATAATATTTTTTATAAATCAAGATAATTAAATATATTATTTTATTCTGGTACCATAACCTTACATGCAATTATTCTTCAGAGAGCCTAGAGGGAGTATTTTTTTTCCTGTTGTCTCTATAAAATTAAAACTAATTTATTGTGGATTCTTCTTAATTTTTACCATGAAGGGAAGGTGTTGGATATGGAAACCTGAGTGTAAGAATATGTAGTTGAAACTTGAAACAATAATCCCTTCCCTCAAATAAAATATTCATTAATGAGACAAAAGATAATGTAAAGAGCCAAAGCTTTGAGTTGATTGGCCAGTTTTCTGACAAATTCAAGAACTTGTGAATAAGAAACCCCTAAGAACATCGAATTGTGTTATTTCTTTTGGATTATTTGTGGTCAAAACAAACAGGAATCAACTAGGGTGGCTTCTACAATGGTCCACCTATTGATATTTCTAATGAAAACTTTGCTCAAGATCCTATATTGCTTGCATGTTCTTCATAAACGGATAACCAAAATGCAAGGCTCTTGGGTTTCTAAGTGAGGTTTGTAGCAAATATGGACATGTTTGAACATGGAAAGAGAACAACCCAATCCCATGTCTAAAGGTGAACAGAACATGCATCCAAACATCAAAAGAGAACATCCCATGTGCAACATCCTAATTTGATACGCTTTGAGTAGCAATCAATGGCAGAGATGAATTTAGTGCTCCGTTCCACAAAATTGATTTATTTTTGCATACTGCAAATTTTATTATGAATATGAAAATGCTATATCAACAGGGTCGTAGTCTGAGTCATGAACTCTCCCATTAATTAAGTTAAAACAATGCCAATTTGAAGATTAAATTTTGGTCAGATAATAGAAAAATAAACAATATTAGTAACACTTGAACTGGTTTCATTTACATTTTAGTAAACTTTATCGTAATTTTTTTTAACATACACGTATTCGGTTATGATATTTTTAAAATAAATAAATTATGAAAAAAAAACTATGTAGTTAGTGAAGCAAAATTCCTTTTGTAGCGTAAACAAGATAAAATATGGTATTTAATAATTGTTGCTGCATGTGGGAGGCTTGCCCACCACACAAGGAATCTTAGTGCACCTCCTTGCTGATACCACAGGTGTTGTTCAAGAGTGTCCTCAACATTAAAAAAATATCAATTTTTCCACAGAAAAGTTAAAAGTATACAATTCTATTAAACTTCTTTTTATCCAGCACAAAAAATGAGATAGTGCAAAAAAAAGAGTCAGCAAACAAAAATAGAGGGGGTATAATAAGAAAAGGACAGAGAAAAAGGAAAAAGAAATGAGGTCATAAGAAATTAGAGATGTCCAAAAGTAATTATTGATTTTGGAATGCATTTTTTTATTCAGTTGGCAAGCTGGTTTTTTGTTGCAGTGCAGTGGATTGTCAACGCATGAACCTTTTCCCCCTTGGGTGCCACTGCCACTGCCACACATGAAGGTTATTTTTTTCTTGAGTCCCTTTCTCAAAATTTATTACCAGACAAACACCCCCTATCACGGTGTCGATGATTGAGGAATCCAAGGCAAAATTAAAACAGGTAAATCTCAGTTTCACATGAAACGTTTAAATCTATGCAGCACAACAATTTGAATATTTTAATGGTCATATCATACTAAGGCAACAAACACACGTCAGATCCAGTTAATAAAACTAGATTTCCTAATTCTCTACATTTCAATGACCGACCAACATTTACATTGCTAAAAACGAATCAATACAGTGAGATTCTGTACTCTATCTTACTTGGCCGAATGGCCGAATGATTAGCAAACAAATGCAAAACCAAATTAATCACACTGCAAACCATCCCATAACCCCTCACAAAAACAATTAAAAATTAATCAAAAATCTTGTTGATCTTACACAAAAATCCTTTCCTTTTCTATGCCTCCCTTGTGATACCTGCAATGATTTGGTGCAGCCTTGTCACTTTCCCATCAAGTATTCAAAATATACCTAGGCATTGAGGCTTCATTTTGAGCTATAATAAAGATGTGGAAATTAATAAACAAGGGTTAAATGCTGATTACCAAACTAAACCGTGTGCATCTATTCTTCCTATTTAAGAATTTTCTAAAAGAGTCGACTTCAAGTGAAACTGAAATTGGTTACAAGTTACAACAATGATGTGAAGTTTGTCCAATGATAGTGTAAAAAGTTTCACATTTTCAGTGGATCAATTATTCAAAATTAAACTCAACATATTTGCAAATTGTTGATTATAACATAATACTCCAAACTGTCTAGTTTTTTGTTTACAATGAAAGCAAGAAAACCCGAAGCTTGAATCTAAAACCTCAAGGACTACCAAATAAAACCTCAAGGACTACCAAACCCCTATTACTAGGCGGACCCTGGTAGGTTTAAAACAATTGTTTATTGAGTATAGGATAATGGAGGCTATTAAATATTTACATCACTGGAAAAAAAAAACATTTTTGCGTATGTGGAAGATTTCACAAAATACAAGTTTACAAATTTTCTTTATAATTAAAAACAAAATGATACATCGTACATCATCACAATACTTTATTCTAAAATATAATCACTTAAATGAGCAAATAACCAAACAAATACTACTAAATTAGATTCTTACAAATGTCAAAATTATCTAAAATTTGGTATGGATAATCTTCATGAAAATATCATACGATGGAGAAAATATTGAATACTTATATCTGGTGTCAATGCATCTATACTATAACCTTAAACCCTACCTTACAGCAAAAGTGGCAAGAAAAGGAGATGGGGCAGGGCAGATTAGACTAAATAATACATATTGAAAGAAAGTTCTATTCTTTACAGAAAACAGACTGAAAGACAGCATACTTATATTCAAACAAAAAGCATAAAGGTTACACACATCATCACAGGTAAAGACATCCCAAGAAGGAAAGCAAACCAAAATTTAGTGCCTGGCTGATTGAACCTAAATGATGTACATGTAAGTTAACCACATTTAACATTCAAGATCCTACTTGGCTCATCCATCTTTAGCTCTTAACAAGCAATTATTCTGCATGTGCATTGCGCATTAATTTTTTAAAAAGATAAAACAAAAATATTTATAATTATAAATAAAATAAGCATAATTAGTTTAAATAAATGAATATAAAAATTAGAGGCAATTTAGATTTAGAAGGTAAATTTTAAAATAAATTGAAAACAAACTTAAAAGAAAATTCAATGTAAAAAAGGTGAAAAGGAGCAAATATTCTTGCATTCAAGAGTGAGAAACCAAATTTATAACACAGGGATATGGATGGATATTTAGTTTATCATGCTAGAGAAAGTAAAATCAAATCAGAAACTAAGAATACCTAAAGTATGGCCTAATCATAGCTTACTTGGTTTCTTCACACCACTGAATTTGGATCCAATGATCCTGCAGCATTGCCTTCTCCTGTCATCATGTTGTTAGGATCCTATAAAAGATGGAAAAAGAATTAGCAATAGGGAAGATGAACTTAAAACAGGAAGTTATCTAACAAAACAAAAAGGAAGGGAGTTCCATAGCATGTACCTCCATTCCCCATTTGATATAATCTGGGGACTCACAGGCCTTATATTCATCAACCAAACTCTCAATTATGTCTCTTGATTCATCAAATTCTGAGAGGTCATTGTCCTGCCATGTTTTATTGATGTCATCAGAAGAAATGACAAGTATCCGAGTACTACACGAGGATGCTACAGGCCAAAGAACTGAAGGAAGTGTTTAAATGATGCAGTAACAGCATTTGAAAGATCGATAGCAGATTATATATGTGCACAAAATTGGCAAACTTACAGCAAACATTGGGAACTTCCGGTAGTTGTCTAAAAAGGCTTGTTTCTTTCTCAACTTCTCATACTGACTCAAGCATTTACTGAAAAGGTGACGGATGCTAGTGTGGCTTGCCAACATAAGGCCGCTGACCTACCAAATGCAGCAACTAGAGGTTATTTCATAACCCAATTTTTTAATTCTTCAACCTCAGAATAAAAATCACTTTAAGAAAGCTAGGTTGAACACTTGAATGTATGGATATAAAACAAAACAAGTATAAAAAAAGACCTAAAGAAAAAAGATATAAAGTCCTACCCTGTGTGCAGTTTGAACATATGGAGACTTCCTTGATAGAGCAACCTACCAGAAAGCAGGAAAGAAGATTGGAATGTCATAAAACTAAATATAATGGAGGCAAATAACATAATCGCCACAACCACAGAACACAGACCTGGATACTTGCAGGACCCCACTCTATAAAGTTAACTAGTTTTCTTTCACGAATCCTCTGCAAACTTTCGTGAACCTAAATCCATAGAGAAAATGAAATCATTATTTAGCAAAGCACTGTTAAAAAATATTTACATTTTACATGCTGGAAATACTTAACTATCACATGAAAATCTGAGTAAGCTGCAACTTGATGATAACTTAAACACAAATAGTAGTTCCAAACTAGAAGAATTTCACCAACTTTAGAAAAGAATTTAAGTTTTGAAATAGAATTTCTAATTTCTCAAGCTTTTTGACAAAAGTTAGAATTGCTTAAGTTTTTTCATGACAGAAGAAGCAAAAGATTGAATGTCAAATAGAAGCAGAAAATTGGTGTTTCAGTTTCACCCAGGAAGACATAGTATAAGCAGGAAAAAAATCACATCAACAAAATTCTATCTTCATAATAATACTTTTGTAAAATTTAATTAAGAAAGTGTCTCCCATTAAAAAAAATCACAACAGGCCAAACAAGAACTTAGCAAATGGGTAGCAAGATAAGTTTTTTGGTAACTTGGTTTCAATTTAAAAAGAGAAAAAAATCAGAAGTACCAAAATTAATGCATAAATACTCTGATTACCTGAGTTGGATCAACCTCTCCTTGGATGATATTCAGAATTGATATATATTTTGCTTGGCTAGCATCTTTGGTCCGAGCATAAGAAGAGACCATAATATTCTTTGCCTGTCAGGAATACACATGTCAGTAGTAGAGCACATAATCAATTCAATTTGAAGCTTACATCTTTCGGCAGCCATTATACCTGCAGAAGTCGTCTCATAACATCAAGTACAGTAGTCTTACGAATTACATTAGCCTGCAAGGAAATATTGTCTAACTTTTAAATGTCTAACTTAGATTATGAAACATATGCATATCCTAATCAGACTATAGGAGTGTAAAGAGAGAGAGAGAAAGAGAGAGAGAGGAAGAGAGAAGAATTCATAATCTCTCTGCTGATTCCTTCCAATTCAACAACAGAAATCTTGAAATATTATGACAGATTTAGGAAACTTTGATCCTCCAAACATCACTAATGAATGACCTTACCTGGCGTTCCACTGTCAAAGGTGTATATCCTGTCATTAGAAAATGGCATCTTGGGGTTGGAATCAAAGAGGCAAGTAGACCAACCAAATCATTATTCATGTACCCTGGATAGCGAAGGGTGGTTGTGCTGGCAGACATAACTGTAGAAACCAAGGAATTTGTTTGCGCAAATGTCGGATTCGATAAATGAAGCCGTTCCACAGCAATTCTATTTAGTGCAGTATTGTCAAGAACCACAACACAATCCGCATTCAGTGTCAATCGTTTGAGCGTCAAAAGTGAATTGTATGGTTGGACCACCACATCACTCGTCTCCATTTGGTTAGGAAACACACTGTATGTCTGAACCAGTTTTTTGCTGTAGCGGTCATTCAAAGTCTCCAACAAGTATGAGCCCATACCTTCACAAGCAAAACGAAAAGTACTCAATTTTTTTTCTTGAATTGGCCACAGTTAGCAATTAATTTGTTAGTTTTGTCAACAACATGGGGGACCTTCTTCCACCTTTACGAATCCTTTCCTGCCAGATCACCTTATCACTCCCAGTAATCAATACACAGACAAATTCCAAATCAAGTTTTTTTTTTTACCCTGTACTTAACTAGTTTAAAGGCAAATTAGGGAAGCCCCAACACGGTGTATTGTTGTAAACACTGTTTAAGCTAAAAGGTGCAATGCTGTTTGGTTTCTTCTCTTAAGGGTAATATTAAGATTAACTAGACTTGTGGTTGAAATTAAGACTAGGAATTAAAATTAGTGGATAATTTGAGCAATATTTTCCAAATGTAGCTACCCAGTAACTAAAACAAACGGCAGTGAGAAAGAAAAGAGACCTGAGCCAGTTCCACCAGCAATAGAATGGCAGAGAACAAAACCCTCAAGACTGTCACTGCCATCAGCTTCACGGTCAATCATGTCCATTATGTCTTCTTCAACATTCTTGCCCTGATGGTAACCACTGGCCCAAATGTTACCAGCACCACCACCATGATCGGAGATGAAGATGTTCTCGTGATTGTAGAGATTACGGTAGTCGCTGTTCTGAATACCGTTGATAACTCTTGGCTCCAAGTCAATCAAGAGAGCACGTGGGATGTAATGCTGATCATCGGCTTGGTAGAAGAACACGTCCTTGCGATCACCTCCCTGAATCAAGTAACTAAGTAACAACATGGACATTGGAATTGAAATTGAACTTGAAAAATGAACCAACCTGAGTGGCGAAGTCTTCAAGGATTCCATCTTTGCTGATTCCATGCTCGAGGCAAAGCTGCTTCCAGAACTCCATGCCGATCTGGTTGCCGCATTGCCCAACCTGAAGAGTGATGATTTCACGAGGCATTTTCCGATTCCAGCTAGCTAGGGTTTCGTCGTCGCGAGGGAGAAACCCCTTTTTCAAATATATGAAAATTAATTATGATCCCTTTCCCTTGTTTTTTTTTTCCCATGAATCATCATCCACTTCTAATAATCACTCTCAACTTTTTTATTTCACTTTTGCTTTGTAGTTTTCTGCTGATTTTTTTAATCTTTCTATTTATTATTTATCATCTTTTTTTATTTTGAAATCATAATATAAATTAATTCTCAAACATGTAAGTTAATTATTTTTAAAATGTAAAGGTTACAAATTCTTATGGTGACTTAAATTAATTTATGTCTACTGCAGATTGTGTAATGCTTATGTCAATCATATATACAAATTGGTTTTGTTAGTTTATTGTTTATAATCATTGAATAACCTGTTATTTGATGATGCTTATATAAACTTTGTTAGATGTTGGCTATTTAATTTTTCCTTGGTTTATTTTTTTTACATAATCTAGTTAACATTAACTAAAATATAAGAAAAAAATAAGTCGCTTGTTGTCTAATTGTCTTCTCAAAATTATGTTATGTTAAAATTAACAGAAATTAGACTTTTTTTTTTGCTGATGTTGCTAATAACTAAAGGAAATTCAGGAATCATTTAAGGGTGCTAAATGCACCATACATTACGAGTGTGTTAGTTGAAGAGATTATTTTTTTTGTGGTTTGCATGATAAGTAATATTATTTTATGTTTGAATATTTATATGGAAAGTAAATTATAGTCTATTAGATTATTTAAAATAATAATAATAATCAAAATTGTTATGAAATTAGAAAGAAAATGAGAGAAGAAAATGAACTTGAATTAAAAGATTGGGAGAAGACAGAGTAGTGAAATTGGAGTTGCTAAGTGTGTATCTTGATGGAGTCCTTTTATAGGCAATTGGACATCCATAAAATAATATGAAATATTCATAACACTCCCCCTTGGATGTCCATATTTAAGAATGTGTCTCGTTAAAACCTTACTAGGAAAAACCCAGTGGGATAAAAACCTAATGAAGGAAAAAGAATACAACATTCTTTACAAAATATTTTCATGGATAAAATAAGTAATTAAATGTACAAGTATTTAATTTTCCCCCTCATTATAACATCCATGTCTAAAACGCTGAAGACCAATCTTCTGTACTAGTTGCTCGAAGACTTTGGTTGGTAATGATTTTGTAAAAATATCTGCTAGATTCTCACATGATCGGACTTGTTGGACATTTATTTCACCATTCTTTATAAGATCATGAGTAAAGAAAAATTTTGGCGAAATATGTTTTGTTCTATCTCCTTTAATATAACCTTCCTTTAACTAGGAGATACAAGCTGCATTATCTTCACATAAGATTGTTGGTGGTAATTTTCCAGCATGCAAGCCATAAGTTTCTTGAATATGTTGAATCATAGACCTCAACCAAACACATTCTCGACTTGCTTCATGTAATGCTAGAATTTCAGCATGGTTAAATGATGTTGCTGTAATCGCTTGCTTTCCATGAAATTGTTGTACTATCACATGTGAACAAATATCATATTTGTGATCGACCATTATGAGGATCAGACAAATACCCCGCATCTGCATAACCAATTAGGTTTACCTTAGATACATATGGGAAAAATAAACTCATGTCTATTGTACCTCAAAGGTAGCGGAATATGTGCTTAATCTCATTCCAATGCCTTTTTGTCGGTGAAGAACTATGTCTTGCTAACATATTGACAATAAATGATATATTAGGTCGTGTATGACTAGCAAGATACATTAATGCACCAATTGCACTGAGATATGGTACTCCAGGACCAAGTAGTTCTTCATTTTTCTCTTGATCGAAAAGGATCTTTGCTCACTTCAAGTGACCTTACAACCATTGGACTGCTCAATGGGTGTGACTTGCCCATATAGAACCACTTTAGCACCTTTTCTGTATAAGTTTTTTTGGTGCATTAAAAATCATTCCTTTAAATATTCTAATTGTAATCCAAGACAAAACTTTGTTTTTCCTTTCATCTCAAATTCCCTTTTAAGCAATTTACAGCCTTTTGAAAGCTCTTCAGGAGTTCCAATGATGTTTAAATCATCTACATAAATAGCAATTATAACGAACTCTTTTTTGAATATTTTTATAAAAACACATGGACAAATCGGGTCATTTTATATCCTTCTTTCAACAAATATTCACTGAGATAATTGTACCAAATACGTCCAAATTGTTTTAGTCCGTAAAGAGATTTATTCAATTTAATTGAATAACTTTCTCGAGGATTTGTCTTGTATGCTTCAGGCATATTAAATCCTTCAGGGAGTTTCATATAGATGTCATTTTCAAGTGAGCCATATAAATATGCTGCAACAACATCCATAAGGTGTAAATCAAGTTTTTCATAGATTGCCAAACTTATTAAATATCGAAAAGTACTTGCATCCATCACTGTATTTCCTTAAAATCAATACCAGGTTTTTATGAGAAATCTTGTGCTACAAGCCTTGCTTTATATCATACAATTTCACCATTTTCATTTTCTTTTCTTATAAAGACCCATTTGTACCAACTGGTTTTACACCTTCAGGTGTTTGGACTACAGGTCCAAAAACTTTTCATTTTTGCAAGTGAGTTTAACTCTTCTTGCATTGCATCTTTCCACTTTGGCTAATCATTTCTTTGTACACATTCCTTAACAGATTTTGGCTCATGATTCTTATCATCATTTATAATATCAAGAGTTACTTTGAATGTAAAAATTTCATCAACATTGACTTTATGTCGATTCCATTGTATTCCATCCATGACATAATTTATAGAGATCTCTTTATTCTTATCAATTTTAGGTACTATGGTATCTTCTGGATTTGAAACCTTGATTATGTCAGGAGACTCTACTGGAGTCTTTATATCCTTGATTCGACCATCCACTTTATTTACTGAGGATTTTTATCTTTAGAACCAACAGGTCTGCCACGTTTTATTTTGGCTTCAGACTCATTTACAATTTTAGATTGTCCTGCGGGGACATCAATCTTTATTGGAGTATTAACAACTGGTATGTGTGACTTAGTCACTCTTTTTGGATCAGCAAATGCATTTGACAATTGGTTTGCTAAATTTTACAAACTAATTATTTTTTGAACTTCTAGTTCAAATTGCTTTGTTCGAGGATCAAGATAAGATAGAGATATCTCATTTTAACTAATCCTTATATCCAACTGTTTATTTTCTCCCTCTAATGGTGGGAAAACAGATTCATCAAAATGACAATCAGTAAAACGAGCTATAAATAAATCACTTGTTAAGGGTTCAAGATATTTTATTATAGATGGACTTTCATATCCAACATATATTCCCAACCTTCTTTGAGGTCTCATCTTAGTGCATTGTGAAGGGGAGATAGGAACAATATACCGCACTTCTAAAGATTTTTAGATGGGAAATATTTGGTTCTTTACCATGAACCAATTGTAAAGGGGAATACTCATGATAACCTGTAGGCCTGATGCGAATAAGTGCTGCCACATGCAAGATTGCATGTCCCCAAGTTGAAATTGAGAGTTTTGATCTCATTAACAATGGTCTTGCTATTAATTTCAAACGTTTAATCAATGATTCAGCAAGTCCATTTTGTGTATGAACATGTGCTACAGGGTGTTCAACATCAATTCTAATGGACATACCATAATCATTAAATGATTGAGATGTAAATTCACCAGCGCTATTAAGGCGTATTTTCTTAATTGGATAATCAAGAAAATGAGCTCTTAGACGAATTAATTGAGCTAGTAATCTCGTAGACGCCTGGTTGTGAGTTTTCAATAAGCAAACATATGACCATCTAGTTGATGCATCAATTAAAACCATAAAATATCTAAATGGTCCACATGAAGGGTGTATTGGTCCACAAATATCACTTCGTATAAGCTCTAAAAATATGAGTGATTCACTCCTAACTTTCATTGGTGATGGCTAAGTAATTAATTTCCCTTAAGAACAAGTAAGCCCATGAGAAATTCTTAGTTTGGAGAATTTGTCTGCTGGACAAGCAATGAACATTTAAATTCTCAACTATTTTTTACATCATTATTGTTCCAGGATGGTCTAACCATTCATACCAAATAACAAAGTTATTCTTATTTGCAAACTTCTGGTCTACAATAACATTTGTTTCAACTGTACTAATATAGGTGTAGCACAAATTGGAGGAAAATGAAGGCAATTTTTCCAATATACATTTCTTATCAGAAATTAACTTTGTGATGTAAAGATATTCATCATTTCCTTCATTCGTGGTCTCAATATGGTATCCATTTCTATGGATATCCTTAAAACTTAATAATTTCTTTGAGACTTCATAGAATATAATGCACTTTCAATGTGCAATTTTGGTCCTCCAGGTAACAAAATACTGGCTCTGTCGGAGCCTCCAATTATATTTATACTATCAGATATAGTATTTACATTGGCTTCTTGTTTTACTATATGGTAGAAATATTTCTCATTCTTGAAAATAGTATGAGTTGTTGCACTGTCTATGAGACATATATCTTCGTCATTCACATGAGCATTCATTCTTCATTAAATAATAACAATAAAAAAATCATGAGTGAAAATATAATTAACGATAAATTTTTAACATAAAATTTTTATTGATAAAGACTAAAATTCATGACACAAACAAATTATATGAAACATAAAATAATTTATTTAGGGGCATTCCCCTCTCCAACCGAGTGGTTAATATCTTCTTTAGGAAGAGTAAGAAAATCATCAACATCAAAGTGAGTATAAACATCATCTATACCAGTAAAATTTGTTTCTATTATTTTCCCTTTATTTTTAAGGGATTTTTGGTATAGATCAATCAGATGTTTTGGTGTGCGACAAACACGAGACCAGTGGCCATGACTACCACAACGATAGCAAATATTTTTAGTTTGTTCTCTACTTTGTACCTTCTGTCGGGTGACGTGGATACTTTCCGGCATGCAGGGTGTCAATGTGTACACGTCGGCTTAAGCACTTGGCCCACTTCAAGTAACGAGGATTTGGGTAGTGGAGCAGCCACTTATCCTCTCTCAAAGTATGGGTGAATGATTATGTATAATAAAATAAGGTGAGTGCAAGTGTTGGGTCAGGAGATAGAAAGTGCGTTGCGTAGAGCATGCTTCTGACACATGGCATGGGAAGAACTTTGTCTTTGCCAATATCCCTGTGGCTACAGAACGGATCATAAACGGTGTGTGAAGTGTTGTCTTGGATATACCGGTATAGGAAGAATGCCTATACGGTCTAGTAGTCTGTGACCAACCTGCAGCTTCGGTAGCAAGTGGAAAATAGATAAAATGACACCTTTGCCCTGGTATTGGTATCTAGACTGAATCATCTGTCCCTTAGCTTGTGTGAGGGACTGGTAGAGTTGCTCATATAAGCTAAACTATCTGCATATAAAGTCTTGATACCGGTGTGATGCTTGTGCATATCACTGTACTGATAACATGTTTATTGGTCTATTCTTAGAACGAGGATACCGCTTTCAAGATGCCTATACAACGGGTTCGGACAATGATAACGATTGTGAGAGGACCCCAAGGGTTTTGGGAATCGAAACTCTTGGCATTCGAGTGTTATAAATTTGGGGCCTTGAAACGCTTCCAATGATGGGCATTTAATGCTTTTAACACGTGAGTCATAATGGCCTCAGGACACGTGGTTTCATAACCGTCGCTGGGGCTGTTATGGGCCTAAATTTTGAATTTTTAGGCCTATTTCGAAAGGAACTTTTCATGAATCGTCATCGTTTTCACGCGTTTGGGCTTGAAATGCCATCATCGTTTAGCTCTAAAACGTTGCATTTCATTTCAAACGACACACCCTCTAGCTGGTGGTTGGACACCTTCGTCACCTATAAAGGGTAACTTGGCAACTTCTGGAAATCACACTTGTTTTCAAACTTAGTGAAACTCTGCCTAAATTTCCTAAAAGGATTGTTGTTGCCATTTTCATGAAGTTTTCCTCATCCAACACTTACTTCCCTTTAGGTAACCTCATTTTCTCCTCTTAGCTTTTGCATTTTACATTCCTTTATACCACAACCATGCGCTCTAGGTAGGACAGCGCTGGTACCTCGAATAGGGGAAGGCAAAATACTCGTGCACCCTCTGGCCACTGTGGCGGGAGGATCCCTGTGGACCTTCCTATGGCTCGGTTCTATTGCTCGGAGAGGATGGAAACTTCCACCTCACGGCGGCCAGTGGTTAGGCCTCGCCCTGACAATTCCTCTAACTCGAGGGCTAACAATTATTCTGATAGTGAATCAAGTGTGGATAGATACCTCTCTGACGAGGTTGTGTTTTATCACAGCGTCGAAGCCTTTCAACACGCTCAGAGCGAGATGGAAATTCCTGGGTCTGAAAAAATGCTTATCCTTCGAACTGTTGAGGGGTGTATCAATGTTGTTGCACACCATACTGTTAGGTTGAAGAGGAATTTAAAGAGATTGCCTCACGCCACGCCAGAGAACATGGGGGTTCAGTCACTCCGCGCTTCAAAGTTCACTCTAAAGAAAAATATAAAGGTCGCTTCCTCATCCTTGCACCCCGGCCAACAGAAAGGATTTACCATCGAGTCCCTGATGACAGGTCGGTATACATGTACAACTTTGTCTTCCAGAATCTAGGGGTGCGCTTTCCCTTGACTGAATTCCAGATGGCCGTCTTACACTTTCTGGAGTGCGCCCCTACGCAATTGCATCCAAACGGATGGGGCCTAATCCGTGCTCTCGAGGTTCTTGGGGAGCATTTTAATTTTACACCCATTGTGGCTAAGCTCTTTTATTACTACCAAGTGGTCCGCCATACAAACAAGAAGGGTGGTCTTGGATTTGTCACGCTCCGGTGTGATTCAAGGATCATCAACTTCAAATCCTTTACCGAATCCACAAAAATTGATGGGCACTCCTTCAAGCAGTATTATACGCGGATTCGGGTGTAACTGAACAAGCCGGTATTTTGGCGTAACAAGGAGGGGATTTTGAAGTTCCCTACGAGCTGGACCCACGAGTATTTTTTGCTCGTCAGCCATGCTTATTACACTGAGGAGAGCGAACTATCACTGCACTCTGTAGAGGTGTTAAGTGCAATGAGGTCTTGCTCAATATCCTTTAAAGGGTTCTCCTGCAAGCATCTCCTTGGAAATGCCGTTGTCAGGGACAAATACCTTAGTAAATATCCGATCTCTTATTTTTCTATTGCGTTTATAACTGCACCTAATGTATCCTATTTTAGCCTCATCACTTATGTTATTTCTCCTTTTGCAGGTCAAATTGAAGAAAACTCTACCGCTATGCTTTCGTTGAAGTGCATGCTAGAGGATGATGATTCTTCCTCTGATGAGAACAACATTCAAGCCAAGAGGAATTCCTTCAAGGCCCAAACCCAATCAATCCCTCTGACTTCTGAAGTTGGTGACGATGTGCCTCTGAATGAAGAAGAGGAAGGTACAGAGGATGGTATAGAGATTGAACAGCAGTCGGAGCAACTAGTTGTTTATGAAAAGAAGAGAAGAACTCTGGTGAAGGCATCTGACAAGAAGAAGTCTTCTGCTGACCCACCTCCTCAAAAGAAACAGAAGACTCTAGAAGAATTCAGTATACAGAAGAAGGACAAGGCTAAGAAACTGATTGATTCCCCTCTTACCCTACCTTCTAATACCGATTCAGAGATGAGGTCGGATCATGAAACTGCCATCATCCACTCTCCTCCTAAGGAGTCATTTCTCTCTCCCTTCCTGTGGTACCAAGGTTCAATGCCGCCTACACTTCCCAAGCCAAGGTACCACCTCAGGCCTACTCTTGAGGCTACTGAAGTTAGAAGAGCTTGCAAGGCCGGTCGCTAGCAGTTGGATGAGCTTTCCGGTCTTCTAGATTCCCTGAGTGATTCGACGGATTATATGGAACAAATTGAGAAATTAGAAACTGAGATCGTAGTGAAGGAGACTTGGGCGGCTAAGCAAGCGGAAACCTCCAGGGGAGTCGAGGCTGAATTAAAAAAAGCTAAGGAATTAGAGAAAGAACGGGTTGCTGAAATAAGCCATTTACATATGGCAAATAAATCCTTAGAGCAGAAAGTTGTCGATCTTCAAGAAGAAAATAAATCTATCCCCCAACTGCGAGAGGAGTTCAAGCTTGAGAAAGAGAAAATAGCCAAGCTGAGCACAGACCTTGTTGTTGTGGAGACCGATAGACATAAGAATGCTGCGGATTGGGAAGCCAGGGAGAAGGAGTTGCTGGCGTAGATTGAAGAGCTGAAATGGGAAAGTGCAACAGCTGGGTCATTGGAGGAAGAAAATGCCAACTTACGAAAAAGGCTAGTTGCTTCCAAGGAGAAGGCAAGCAAGGCTGTAGAAATTTGTAAAAATATAGCCTTCGAATCCTTCGACCTAGCTGTTCGCCAAATCTTTTACCGCAACCCCAGTGTGAAACTTAATTTATACGGGCTCCATCCATTTTATGAGTTTCATGCAGGGAAGTTAGTTGAGGTCAAGGATGATGGTAAGCACAAGGATCCTGCCAACTCTCTTTATGAGTTACCTCCTCTTCCTGAAGGTCAGAGTATGGAACCCTCACCCGCCACTCCGGGCCCCGAAAGTACCACTGAAGAAAACATAACAAAGGAAGAAGAGCCCGGAGGTGAAGGAGCCCAAACGGGGAAAGAAGAGGAGCCTCTTACTGAGAAGATCTCTGAAAGAGCTGTTGGGGGAGAGGATGGAGAGAAAGAGGCTACCACAGCTGAAAACCAGACGCCAGCCTCTTAGTCTTATATTTTTTCTTTTTTCAATTGCTGTGTTCCGGGATCAGCTCCGGTTTTGAATTCAAGTTCTGAACCACTATATATAAATTTGATTTATCGAATGAACGAATTCCCTTCTTCAAATATTGTCTCTGATATGATTGTGAGAAATGAACTGCTATAATACAACTCTGACGTTTTTCCATATACTTGTCAACTTTTTACCTTCGTAAAATTCATTAAGCCATTCTCTGGGTTGAAACCTTGGAATAAGTAGTAATGATTACTATGTAGAACAGATTCAGAGTAACCATATCGTATAATATAGACTTGAACTCAATGAATATTGTCCCCAGGCATGTGTTGATTGCGAAGGGCATGAGCATCTGGTATAGAATATTATCCTTTAACTCTTAAGAATAAGAGCTTTAGTCCGCTCTGATAGTAGACGAACCTATTGAATTACTCGTAGAGTGATATCGTTTGAGATAGAAATAACGACTAGGCGTATCCATCCTGCAAGAAGCTGCCTCAATCATAAGGATGATGATTGGGCCTTCAATCACAAGAGTTATGATTGGAATTGTCCACACCAGGAGGTATACCATCGACCATAGGGGTGATGGGTAATATTATCCATCCTGGAGAATTGTTCCTCAATCATAAAGATGATGATTGGGTCTTCATCGGTGTTCAGCTAAACTTACTAACCGTTCCTAGAGTTTGGTTTAATCCTACAATCCAGGTCTTCTAAGGGGCTTCGATACAGCCTCGGAGAAGGTCTGATCCTACAACCCCTTGGTTTACTCGAGGAGTTATATCACCAATTATAGAATAGGTAATTGGGATCATCCGTCCTGAAGGTCTCCACATACACCGGCGTAATGCTATAAATCACAACATAAGAAAGAAAAGTGAGATATCATGTTCATGAATTGAATTCTCATTAAATTGAATGTGGATTACAAAGAGAGCGTAGTTGGGGTCATGCCTCATTAAAACCTTCTTGAAAAAACCCATTGGGAAAAAACTTAAGTAAGGAAAAAGAGTACATGCCGTCTTACCAACTAGCTGTAGTAAATACGTAAGTTCTGAGTGTTCTACTTATTACGAATCGGTGTGCCATCGAGATTTTCCAACCGATATGACCCTTTCCCAGTCACCTCAGACACTTTGTAAGGGCCTTCTCATGTCGGTGCTAACTTCCCTTGGTGAGCAAATTTATTTCCTACACTTGCCTTCCTTAAAATGAGATCTCATGTGTTGAATGCTCTGTGTTGAATGCGCTTGTTGTATCGAAGTGTGGCCTTTGCTTTAATTACCTAGTCCCTTATAAAAGCTTCTTCTCTAAGCTCCTGAAGAACATCCAACTCTGATGCCAGATTGGCATCATTATTCTCCTCAGAAAAATACTCCACCCTTGTTGACCTGGTCTGGAGTTCGACTAGAATCATCACCTCGACACCGTAAGTAAGGCAATATGGAGACTCATTGGTGGAGGAGTGGGGTGTAGTACGGTACGCCCACAAGACGTGGCACAGCTAATCAGTCCATCCGCCCTTTGCTTTGCCTAGATGCTTCTTTAGCCCCTTCAGCACTTCTCTATTAGCTACCTTTGCCTGACCATTCATTTGAGGATGTTTGACAGATGAGAAGATTTGAACCATCCCCAGTCTTTCGAGCAAATCTGTAAACTTTCTATCAGTGAATTGGGTTCCGTTGTCAGTAACAATTCGTCCTGGGACTCCAAATCGTGCTATGATGTTTTCATACATGAAGCGTCATGTGCGAGCTGAGGTGATATGCACAACAGGCTCTGCTTCTATCCATTTGGTAAAATAATCTACCCTAACTATAAGATATTTGATTCCACCAGGTGCTGTTAGGAATGGACCCAGAATATCAAGGCCCCACTGATGAAAAGGCCATGGCACAACTGATGTAGAAAGTTCCTGGGCCGGTGTGTGATAAAGATTGGAAAACGTCTGACATGGATCACACTTCTTTACAAACTCAATGGAGTCTTTCTTCATTGTGGGCCACCAGTAACCCACTCTTAGAACCTTCCTCATCAGGCTTCTACCTCCGTTGTGGTGCCCATATTGTCCCTCATGTACTTCTTCTAGAACCCCTTATACTTTATTCTCATTCAAACACCTGAGGTATCACACAGAAAATCACCTCCATATGAGCATGCCATCTACCAACGTAAAGTAAGGCAGCTCCCTTTTCAATTTCTTCCTCTCTAGGTCATCAGTGGGCAACTGTTCATCCACGAAGTACTGTATGTAAGGAACTACCCATGAGTTCTCATCAAAGGCATGATACGTTATTGCATTCAATGACGGGGTCAAAGGAATGTTGGGAGACGTTAGAGTGCTTTGCACTATTGTGGTTGTGCTTCTAGGTTATTTCATGCTTGCAAGCCTCGGGAGGATATTCGCCCTACTGTTTTCCTCTCTAGGTACATGCTTGAACTTCAGCATAGAGAATCTTCCCTTTAATTCATTCACACAGTTCAAATATAGCTGGAACTAAGGCTCACGAACTTGATATTCTCCCTGAATCTATGATATCACCAGCTGTGAATCACTACAGAGGGTTACTTCTGTTGCTCCGATATCAATTACGGCTCAGAGTCCGGCAAGACAAGCTTTGTACTCAGCCTGGTTGTTGGAAGTTTTAAAATTGAATCAGAGAGAAATCTCCAAATATACATCATCATCACTCTCAACGATGACATCGGCCCTACATCCTTTGTTGTTTAATGACCCATCCACATAGACGATCCAGTGAGCACGAGGTGCGGCTGGGTCTGCTCCCGTCATCTCCACAACAAAATCAACCAAAACTTGGGCTTTGATAGCTCCTTGTGGCTCATAGGAAACCTCGAACTCTGAAAGTTCGATAGACCACTTAATCATTCTCCCAGCGAGGTCCAGTTTGCTCAGTACAGACAGGAGTGGCATATCCGTTCTCACCGTAATTGGGTGTGCGTGGAAGTATGGTCTTAAACGATGTGAGGCCCAAACAACTGCGAGGGTGGCTTTCTCAATCTTCTGGTACCGGCCCTCTGCTCCTTGTAGCGTCTTGCTAGTGAAATATACTGGCTTTTGCCCCTTTAGGGTCTCCTTGACTAATGCTACTCCCAGAGCTTCATCCGAAATCGCCAAATACAAGATGAGAGTTTCACCGGGGTCCGGTTTTACCAAGATCGGGGGACTCGACAACACCTCCTTGAGCTCCTGAAAAGCTTGCTCTTGCTTCTGTCCCCACTTAAACTTCTTAGATTTCTTCAATACTTTGTATAGGGGAAGGGATCTATGTGCCATCTTTGGCATGAATCGAGCCAATGCTGCCATCTTTCCGTTCAAAGATTGAACCTCCCTCAGGTTTTTTAGACTCTGCATGCCCAGTATTGCTTGGCATTTCCCCGGATTAGCCTCAATGCCGCACTGAGTTAACATGAAACCTAGGAATTTTCCAGCTGAGACAGCGAAAGTGCACTTCAATGGGTTTAGCCTCATGTTATATTACCTCAAGCGTGTGAATACCCGGCGCAGATCTTCAATATGGTTAACCCCAGCCGGGGTCTTGGCTATGATGTCGTCAATGTACACCTCCACCAACTTGGTGTGCATGCCCTCAAATACCTTATTAATCATACACTGGTAAGTGGCCCCAACGTTCTTCAAACCAAAGGGCATGACGGTGTAGAAGAAAACACCGTAGTCATTGACAAAAGCTGTCTTCTCCTGATCCTCCTCCCACATTGGAATCTGGTTGTACCTTGAATATGCGTCCATGAAACTCAGGTACTGATAACCAGAGGAATTATCCACCATTCGATCTATGTTGGGGAGGGGATATGGATCCTTTGGGCAACAACGATTAAGATCCACATAGTCAGTACACATCCTCCATTTATCATTGGCCTTCTAGACCATCACTACGTTAGAGAGCCAAGAGGAATAACGAATTTCCTTGATAAAGCCGGCCTTTAGCAATTCCCCCATCTGTTTACAAGCTGCCTTTTACTTCTCTGGACCCAATCTTCTTTTCTTTTGGGCGACTGGCCTCATCTCAGGGTAGACGGATAACTTGTGACAACAGAAATCGGGGTCCATCCCAAGCATATCCGCAGCAGTCCATGCAAACAAGTCCTTAAACTCATGAAGGACAATAAGCAGCCGCCGTTCCATCACAGTTTCTAACTTGTCATTGATATGCGTGATTTTTTTTGGGGAATCTCCCAACACAACATTTCTTAAACCTCCTTCTGGTATGGGCTTGGAAGGGTTGAGAGGATCAATCTTCAATTCTGCTCTAGGGTTAAGATCAATTAGGCTAATAGACCGTGCCGTTGTTCCTCCATCATTCAATTTCCTCTTCTTGTTGAATGCCTCCAGCTTCACCATGTTTAGGCTCAGGTTATAACAGTACCTGGCCATCTCCTGATCACCTCGGAGGGAAGATACGCTGTTGTCCTTATCGATGAATTTGATAAGGAGATGTGGAGTGGATACAATTGCTTCCATGGCATTTAAGGTATGCCGTCGTAAGGTGACTCCACATCAATCACCAACACCCTGGACTTCACCGTTCTCGCCCCGGCTCGCCTTCGAAGGACACAAGGGTGTCAAGGTAACCCTTGGTAGGTTGCTTCGCTCCATTGAAGGCTGTGAGTTCCTACGTATAAGGTTGTAAGTTTGAGTCATTGAAACCTATTCTTTTAAAACGGATATAAAAATTAACATCACAGGAACTCCCCTGATCAACAAGAATCCTCTTGACGTCCTTGTTAACGATGACAGCAATGATAACCACAAGTCATCGCCTTCGGGGATGGTTGGACCAAAATCTTTGTCAGAGAATGATACCACCGGTGATATCACACCGTCTCTGAAGGGGAAGTTGTCCTTGGGTTTCCCTTGGACGGACAAAATCATACGATGATGATTCTTCCGTGCTGTGATCGAAGCACCACCCCTAGCAAAGCCTCTAGCGATCATGTCAATTACTTCGCGCCGGCCTTGTCCCTGCTGCTGAGGCATACTATTCTGCTGAACCGCCTCGCTGTTTACAACCCCTTTTTGTTTCTCAGCAGTTGTAAACCTCCGGAACGGGTTGCGGCTATTATCGCCCTCATCATCGCGATTTCTCCCTCTCTTCTCAGTCCGGTTCGGTTTATCTAAGGACTTCTCCTTGAAAAGGTACTACTTCAATTTTCCCTCTCTGATGAGAGTCTCCACAATGTTCTTCAGTGCCTTACATTCATTAGTGGAGTGACCCACTTACTCGTGGAAACCGCAGTACTTGCACGGATTACCAGCCGTCTCAACGGAGCTGGTTTTTGAATCCCATATACGTTGAGTGCAGGCCATCCGACCTCCCTTAGGATCTGGGAATGCCTGGTGTTCAGTAGTGCATAGTTGCTGAAAGAAGCTACGCGCCTATCCTGCTGCGAGGTCTGGGGCTCCTAAAGTCATCCCTCCGTGCATGCCTCTTCGGCCTCACTCTTTCCTTATCTCTCCGAGGTTGAGCGGAAGGCACTGGTGGTTTAACCCTAGCTGTCGTGGCCTCCAGATGCATCTCTATGCCTACGTATTTCGAGGCCTTTCTTCGGAACTCTTCAAACATCGTCGGAGGACTCTTCGCCAAAGACAAGGCAAAAGCTAATCCGGGCTGCAGGGCCTAAATAACAATATGCATCTGAATAGCCTCCGTAAGATTAGGCACCATAGTTGCCTCCTTGTAAAACCTCTTTAGAAACTCCTTAAGAGTTTCGCTCTCTCCTTGCCTGATCTAGGCCAAGGTATGAGACGTCCTGGGGACATCCCTAGAGATGACAAATGATTCTCGAAGGCTGCTGCCATCTCCTCCCAGGAGTCTATTGACCCTGATGGTAGACCCTTGAACCAGCTAAGGGCCTCATCCACTAAAGTTCGTGGGAACATCCTGCTCATCACATCTTCATCAGCCCCTAAGTATATAGCTATATGTATGTAAGCATCAAGATGATTAGTTGGGCCAGTCTCTCCATTATACTTCCCGATTGAGAGTGGTTGAGTCATTTGCAAATGCCTGGGAATAGGTACGCTCATGAGCCTCCTCAAGAATGGAACGTTGAGTCGATACGTTCTAGAGGCTACTGCCAATGGTTCCCTCCTTCTTCCACTGACTCTATCACCAGAGTCATGCGTTTGCTTTCTCTCATCGTAGGTGGGAATCTTTGAATATTAGAGAGTGGTAGATTTTTCTCTCCCAGAGGTGTGATGAGTCTCCTCTACCTGAGACATCACCTTGTCTTCAGTCACCTTTCTCTCTCTTCTCAGCTCCATCAACTCCTCCCTGAGTTGCCTTGGGATGATGTACCAGACTCATCTTTATTTATGGTACAGTTAGGATGCATAGAAGTACTCATAGCCTTGGCATCGGCCATTTTAAACTTTTTGAGTAGTTTCTTTTTCTACTTTCGTTGATGAATAAAAATTCCATCACTAGTCTATTGAATTTGCAAGCTAAGAAGAATTTAAGTTCACCCATCATACTCATTTCAAATTCTACTTATATCTTTTTGAAAAATCTTTACACAAACTATTGTTGTAACTTTGGCAAACGCACCAATTTATTATTGCAGTTTTCGAAATAGATATCGTTCCCTCAAGGATTGAATGATTTTAGTGTGTAACAGTAATTCTTATTTGCTCTAGTAAAAACTTAAAACTATTAATAAACGTATGATTCTTATATAAATTGTATAATATCTAGAAAATACTTTAGAATGATTCTTATATAAAACTATCTAGAAAATAACTATAAAATAATACTTTAGAATGATTCCAATACTTGAGTTTTAACACAGATTAACGAACTATGTTGGAATTAGGATCCCCGCACTAGAATATAACATAACAACTATAAATATGCATATTTAATCATCAAGTTCATGTCATTGTAGCTTAAAATCATTAAATTTGATCCCTCATTGGATAAATTCTAAATAATTACTGTAAAGTCTGATCCCTTAGATGCTTTATCAGTAAAAACTTGCTTTAAGTGCTGGCCTTAACACAATAATAATTACCAACTCTATCCCTAGTATTTGGTATATTAAGGGCATTTTAACTTTTACTTCCGTTAAAGTAATTTTCACACGCATGAAAATCATTCTCTCGTTTGAAGTTTATACTAATAAAAGGTTAAAATACTAACATGAGACTTGAATCATAAATATGCATAATTTATAATCACAATATAATATTCATAGATTGGTTCACCAATTCTAATATAAACAAATTAGTTACACATGGTAAAAGTAAAAACACAACTTACAAATTGAGACATGATGAACACTTGATCACACTTGACAACACCCTTCACAACACAAAAGGAATAACACTAAAACAACACTCTCAAGTATATGGAAGCTATTCTACAATACAACTCAGAAACAAAGGTTCTAGAATGGAAGAAAAACGTAATGGAATTAAAGAATTGGATGCCAAAACCCTTGGCAAATGGCCTATTTATAGGGCTGAGTCGAGGTCCTAACACTACGCGTGGGCATGGCACTGTGCGTCAGCCTCCTAACTCAGCCTCCATTAGTCATCCTAATTTTTAGCCATAATGTCTCAATTATGCTTCAATAATATGTACATTTGGTCCCTTGTTGTCTCCCACTGCGTTAATTCCTTTGGACTGAAGTGGTTTGGCCATTATTTGGCCCTTTTTTAGTGTAATTCCACCTAATAGTGGGATACACATAGCACCTGACGCTACGCGTAGGCCTAATGCGTAGCATCAGGACCAAAATTCCTGACGCTGAGTGTGGGGTTGATGCTATGCGTCAGCCCTCCGACTTGCATAAAATTTTCACTTTTAACCATAACTTTTCACTACAAAACATGAGAGAAATGGGTCATGCTAAGTTGAATTCAATAACTTCCATTTATTAAAAATAAAACCTAAATTTGTTTCTATTTAAACTAATTTTTATTAATTTTCTTCACACTTTTTATTATAAAAATAACTCTAAATTAAGGACTAACAACTATTATCAGTAGCACCAAAAACAATATCATCCACATAAATCTGTACAATAATAAAGTGTTTCTTAGAGCTTTTTCTGAAGAGGGTTATGTCAATTTGGCCTCTTGTAAAGCCTTTTGAAATAAGAAATAAACTGAGTCCGTCGTATCAGGCTCTAGGTGTAGCATCCCAAAAATTTAAGTAGATTTAATTAATAAGAGTAAATAAATAGAACAATTATAGAAAATAATTATTTGATGCCCTATACATGTAGAGAAATTAATTATGGACCCCTTGAGTTAATACGGCGAATACAACGATTACTATTGTCGTTTAATTGATGAACGACGTACTAGCAAAATACAGAGACGGGCCCTGTAACATCCCAAAATTTATAAAAATAATTAATTGAGAGGGATAAATGGTAAATAATTATATATGGGTTGATACATGTCCCAAAAATTTAGAAATAATTAAATTGAGAGTTATTATGGATATTCATAATTTATAGAGACTAAATGAGATAAAATTATATCCGATTAAAATATGGGTATCGAACCAAGTATCTCCGATTGAGATGCCATTAGTCAAGGTTGTTAAGAATATTGTTGGAAATCTGAATATGTCTTCGGAATAATTTTTGGATAAGGTATTGAGCCTGAATTGAGATCTTATCTATCACAAAATGGTAAAATTTTAATGAAAGGATTAAGTTAAAAACAAAACCCCTTCTTTTCCCTATCAATTTTCATTGGCTTCTCCCTCTCTCTCCCATCTTCTTTGCTTTTCTTCTTCTTTACCCAAAATCGTCCACCTCTACTCCTCCACCATTCCTTGTAAAAATCAACTTCCAACCCAAGATTCATGAAGATTTAATGGGACCTTTGAGAAAATATTTGAGGGCCTACCTTTCTCACCTCCTCAATTTTGTGTTCTTCTTTGGGCTAGGAGAAAGAGGTAAGATTTTGATCACCCATGGATTTTGTTGATGATTTTGAGTTTATTTAAGTGTTGTAATAAGAGATTAGAGGTTATTTTGATGAATAAAGGTGTGTAGAACCAAACCCTAGGTTGGATAATCCTTAGGAATTCATTGTTGTTGTTGATAATGATTGGAATATAATGTTGTTAGCCTATGGATGCTTGAAATGATGCATATAAATGGCTAAAATTGATGATTGTGGATTCTTGGTGAAAACCCTAGGAATTGAGATTTTGGGGCTTTGAGAAATTCTTGAGGAAATTATGAGTAATTGACATTGGAGAGGTTTTATATATGAGAATAAGTTTTTGAATGAGTAATATTGATTATTGATGTTGAGGGTAGATTAAAATGGTAGAGGACCATGGATGATGAAACCTATAAATGAGTATTATTATAAGTGTGAAATAATGAGTGTGAGCACTAAACTATATTGGTGGTGATGGATTAATGAATTGAAATTGTTGATTAATAATGCATTATATGTGGCTAAGATGGCACATGTTGAACTCTAAGTGACAATAGTGGCATTTGAATTATTGATGTAATATGGAATGCATCTTAGGTGATGGAAGGATGAGATGTTGTTGTTGGGTATGGTTAGCCCTTTTAGATTTAGAGAATCATGATTTTGGGAAAGGAATTCCAGAAACGTAACATAATTATGTAAATTGATGTCTTGAGATGGCTTGTTAATTGAATGTATATATGTACATGTGTGTAGGTCGGTGTAGATGATATTCCAGGCAATGAGGTGGAATGTTCATGATATGCAAAACGCCGTTGTTCTTCTCTCAAGGTAGGAGAGGAGTTTACGTTCTAAATATATGAGTAGAATAATTAGTGATCTATGTATATCATGATACTCATGCTTGCCTTACCATATTTATAGTGAAATAATGTGAGTGGCAAATTATTGGCTATTGAAAATGATATATGTGTATATATGTTGATGATAAATGTTTAACTATCCCTTTAATGGGAATGATATGTTGTTGATGAACCATCCTTGAGGGGATAAAGTACATGTCTTGAGAAATAAGGATTTCATGTGAACATTTGTCATTGAATATGATAGCCATTGTGATCGTGGTGATGATAAGATTGAAGGATAATGCATAATTGAGGAACTCATAGAGTCAAATTAAGTGTTATGTGATTTTGATGGCATGTAATAGTTCCAATAGCCCATATATGTAGTTTATGACTTGTAGGAATTGGAATGGGCCAATTCCAATGAGAATAGGCCCTTGAGTTGCACAAAAGTGCCTCAAAATAGGTAAAACGCATTTATACGCATAAGTCCCTCATTTTTGAGAATTTTTTAGTGTGGCCGGTGACCACATGTCACAAATAATATATATAAATTGGTGTTAAAATTTGGTAGGCATTGGACTTCGTATGAAAAAGTTAGGGGGATTAGAAGTTTAAAGATATGGCTTTTTCTACATAAAAAGGGGTTTGTGTTGTCATGAATCGATTCAAAACAGTATTTGAATCGATTCAAAGGATACTAGATGGGCTTGAATCGATTCATACAAAGGCTTGAATCGATTCAAGATGCACTAGATTTATTGTTCCTCAATTTCTCAATGCTTGAATCGATTCATACGGGGTTTGAATCGATTTAAGGCTCTCTATTTTCATTGTTTTGAGCTCCTAGAACATATGAATCGATTCATGGAGTGTCTGAATCGGTTCAAGGCCCTCTGTTTGTCAATTTTGGAACTTAAGAATGCATGAATCGATTCATGCAAGGGCTGAATAGATTCATGACCCTGTTATGGCCAATGTTATGCTGTTTTTCCAACTGTTGTAATTCCTTTGTTGTTTTTGGCCAATTTGGGCATCTTAATGACATTTTTAGCCTACAAATTCTTCATGAAAGTTGTAGATAATAATGTTGCGGAGGTGTGAAAATTGGTCTCACCTCAATTGGAGTTTTCAACTCTCATGAGGCATAACATATCGGACCCACTACATTGTAAAACTCAAGTTTAAGAGGGTTTTGAACCCAACTTTTTATGATTGCCAAATTGGGACTAATAGATGATATTTGTGACATGTCCCTCTATTTTTGAGACTAAAAGTGAACCTTTCTCATGTCTCCATGTTGAAATTTGTCATGGGCTTGTTATTGCCCCAAACCTTTTTTTTATTATGTTAAAAAAACAAATGATTTCATTAGGGGTACATGTGTGGTGTGTCTTAATGGTGATTGGGAAATGGCTTAAGGCCTTGGCAAGGTATGTGTATGCCTATACTATGTTATGAATACATGTATGCTTCACCACTATTGATATATTATGAATCATGATGAAAAGTAAACAATATGGTTATATGACACACCTTGTGTGATAATGAAATTAATGAGGGGACAATTGAATGGCAATGGGTTATGTAAATAAATGAATTTGATATAATGTTGATGATGATTAAAAGTAGATGATGCCACACGTACTGAATGATAAATGTTAATGTTGAATGAAAAGGGACGTTGTTGTGAATATGCCCTTGAATAAGTAGTGTTTGTTATTATTGATGAGTGTGGTGCCATTATGATTAATGCAAGTATTGACTTGTATGTATGAGATACAATGATGATTGCTGAATGTATGTTTTGAAATATCTTATTGGTTTCCATGTGTGGATTAATGCTATGATGATTGATATGCTATAATTTCCATGTGTGGATTTCTGAAAATGTGAATGTTGTGCCTTGAGGGGTCTTGTGATTAATTGCATGCCAATGATGATAAAACTAAATATATAATATACCCCTAAGTGAGAGGGTGAGGAATCCTTGCGAGGTTAAGACTTGGCATATGCATTATTACATTATTACATTCATGGCATAACATAGTATTGATTATGTGGTTGTAATCACAGTGAATGGTCTTGCAGGACTATATGAAGGGAGTACCCCATACGTGGCGGGAAACCAATATATGAATGAATAAAGGTGGTTGCGATCACCAGTATATTGAGAATGATGAACGTGGTTGCGATCACGAGTACTGAAATGATAAAGATCCTGCAGGATTCTATGAGGGGAGTACCCCATGTGTGGTGGGAAACTGATATGATATGATAAAGGTGGTTGCGATCACCAGTATGTGGAAATAAAATTGATCTTGCGGGACAATGACGGGAGTACCCCATGCATGGCAGGAAACTAATATGAAATGAATGAAACGTGGTTGCAATCATGAAGAAAGCCTTGTGGGGTTATGAAAAGGGAGTACCCCATGTGTGGCGGGAAACCAATATGAGATTGAATTATAAGTGGTTGCGATCACTTAAGATACCATATGCGTATGGGTGATTGAAATGGATCCATTGCATATGCATTAAACAATTGACATATGCATTAGCCATAGCTACATGACATTTGAGATAGAGATGACCCAAGAAAGATGAGAACCTCTTGAGAGAGTGTTAATTGAATAAAGATTTAATGACTTGATGTTGATAATTATGAATGCCCATAATAACATAGGGCTACGAGAATGTGTATGTGCTTGTGCTTGTGCTTGACATGAATTGTGAATAATGAGGCTTGTATGCCTAAGATAATATCTTGATGATGGTTTAATGATGAATTGATGATTTATAGCAAAGAACATATATTGGTTGAATGCATGTACACATAATCACAATGTATTTATATTCGTCATTTTGAATGTATAACTCACTCTCCCATGTTGTCTCCTTTTTAGCATTGTGATGCAGGGTTGTCATGGGATGAGTTTGGGTTTTTGAATTAAAGCTCTTGAAGAAGGTAAATAGTGGTAACGAAATGCCTTAGCCGGCAGCGATCATTAAATAGGTTGTAATGAATTAAATTATGAACGATGATATCAACGATGGATGCTTTGTGAATATGTATTGCTCAATATGCAAATGAATGTTTATGATAATATATATTAATGATGATGATATTTGAATTGATACCATTTGGTGAGGGATGTCTCAAGTAGAGGCTACTTATAATTGATGATGTATGATTACGATTTAGGTGCATAGTCGATTATGGCCTAATAGGCTTATGTTATGAAATTGCATGATTGCTTGAGCCTTTTTCCATATCTTCATATATGGAACTAGCCGGGTGCCCCGTATACATATTCTTCCTCCGCTGTAAACTCAAATTATTTTGTATACATATATGGGCGTTTTGATCAGCGATCCAGTTTATAAATTATTAAATCTCACTCTTCGATTTTCTGTGGTTTGGGTCTTGATGTAATCATTATGGTGTTTTGAAATTATTTTAAACGCGAAAAATTTACTCGCATTTTTATTAATTATTATCTTGATTACATCGGGATTCGGGTCCAGAAAATCGGAGTGTGACAGGCCCAACGGGCCAGGAAACATTAGATAAATATTGGGAATGAATAATTATATCCCAAAGATAAGCTAAAATTAATTTGAGCGTTCCTGGAATTTATTATGAATTATTCAGGATTTATCGGCGTCGTTTAACGTCGAAAAATGACCGATTAGGGCAACAGGCCCCAATTGGGCCTCAAAAATTCACTAACCCAAAAATAATTATTGAGTATTAGAAAACACTCAAATAAATATTTTAAACCCAAAAATAAACCCAGAAAAATTTATAGGTAATTAATTAGACGTAAAAGGGGCTCAGGCGGCCAAAACGCTTCGTTTTTTAGCCAAACACGCAACGATTTTTCTCGTATACCTTGGGCTGCACGTTTTGAGCATCATGGGCTATCCTAAATCTGAATCTTAACGCCCAAATTTGATTTTGCCAAAAATTTGGGTCTTGGAGCCAAAAATTTTAAATGAAGGGTACCAAGGTCATTTTACACATGAGACAAGTCTTTTCCTCTTCCTTCCTTCTCCTCTTTCATGTGAAAACAGCAGCCCCTCTTCTCCAAAACCTAAAATCCTCCTTCCTCTTCCTTTTCTCTCCTGTCACGTGAAAGGCTTGCTTCTCCATGGTTCCTCTTTGAAATTTCTTGAAGAAAAGCTAAGGTAATGCACATAGGACCCTAGCCTTCATCTTCTGCATTTCCTCTTCTCCTTTCTCCATTCAAATTCTTCTTCCTCTTCACCATGTATCAAAACCGAAATTTCATTTTGAGCTCACCCATGTAAGTGACAAAAATTATAGATTCTTGGAGGTTTTAATTGCAATTTGGAGAAGCTTGCTTGGCTTTGAGTGTTGGGGCTTCTCAAACCTTCATCTCCATCACTCTCTTGAATTTTAGGTTAGGTTCAACTTAAGGTAAATCATGAGCCCTCATTAAGCTTTGGAATTAGTAGCTTGAGGTAGTGTAAATCATGTTGTTAGTGTTGAAAAAATGTAGAAATTGCATATGGAACCCAAAACCTAGGTTAGGACACCATTGGGAATTTATTGTTGTTGTTGTTGGATAATTATTTTTTTGACTTGAATTTGATGTGAATTAGTTGTTAAAATGGGATTAATTATTGTTGGAACAAATGATTTGGTTTTGGATGGTATGAGGTGTAAAATATTAAATAGGTAGCTTACTTTAATTTGAAGGAAAAATTTTGTTTTGGATTTATAGTGGCTTAAGAATGGTTTTGATGTAATTATAAGGCATTAGGTAGCATTCTAGAATTGATTGGTGTTAGTAAAAAGTATATGTTGAGTGGTAAGCTTTAAAAATCCTCCATGATGTAGGAAAGATGATAAGTGGGAAGAATAGGCTCAAAAATGCATTGACCTTGTTAAATGAGCTTGAAACCTCTTGTTGGGTGTAGGTTAGTAATTAGAGTTGGTGTTGGGTAATTATTGATGGACAAAGAATAAAGTGTGACATGAGTTAGGTGAAGGACAATTGTGAATTGGTGAGGAAAAGACATGTTACTAGAATAAATAGATTTGTTGGAATACAATATGACTTAAAAGAACAATTATGAAATTGTGTAAATACTAATAAATGTGGTTTAGGAATTTGGAGGGCTATTAGGTAAGAAAGGCTAAAAAGAAAAAGTATGTAGTGTAAAAGTGGATAAGGTAATGAAAATGGACTATTGGAATTGAAAGGAAGATTATTGGTTTAGAAAATGTTGTTGGATCATATTAGGTATAAAAGACCACAAGATAAATTTAGAGAAGATTATTGTTAGTGATAGGTGACCTTGTCATGAAAATGGGCTAAAGGGTTTAACTTATGATGTAAACTAGAAGTGACCCTAGTTATGGAATGTTACTTGTAGTTAGTACTAAGGGGGATTATTATGGAAGGTAGGTGGCTTCAAAGACTAAGGATAAGATACTTGAATATTTGTAGGCCATTAATGACAATTTGTTATCTAAAAAGAAGGAAGAACAGAATTGACTAGAAATGCTAAATGATGAAGGACTTGATGTCTTCCATGGGAAAACCACTAAAAATAAAAAGTAATAAGGTGAACAAATTAATTAAGGCCTTAAGGAGCCTAATGGATAACTCTTTGAATTTTGGTTAATTACTAATAGTGAATTTTAAATCCTAAGATAAAAGATGTGATATGGATTATTTAGGTTCCAAACCTCTAAGATGGAGAAGGCATAAACATGATAAGTTTCACATACATGAATATATTTATGTACCTCTAAAATGAGACTTAGTTGTTAACATTTATTTAGTGATAGAATAATGTTTGATATGGCCTTGTACTTATTAAAAATGTAGGCTTTGACCGTTTCGGTAAAGCAGGACCATCCAACTCTTCAACCCCACGGAATACTTCTCTTGAGGTAGGAAAGGAGTTTATTTTCTAAGTGTATGGCCTTGGTGTTGATAATGCATGCATGTGTGATGTATATTCGCATGATTGGCCTTGGATGTCTTTATTGTTGATGTATGAGATGAATATATAAAGAGAGACTCTTGAATGACATTGGTGATGAATTGATGATTGTGATAGTGATATACCCTTGATGTTCCCTTTTGCTTATGTATGATAATGAAGTGGGATTATGTGAAAATCGAGACCACCATGTGCATTTTTTGCATCTCATGACATGCATGATACATCTCATATGCAATATTCAATGATCTTGTGTTGATCTTAAGAATGACAACCTCGCGTTGGTTGAATATATGAATAACTATGCGTGGTCGTAGTGTATGCCATGTGACATGTTTTATTGATCTTGCATTGATATTGAGAATGAAACCTTACGTTGGTTTTAAATATTGAACAACTATGTGTGGTTGTAGTCACATAAGTAAAATATGCACATGAAGGGAAAATGGATTTTGTTCAAAGTTGGTCTCATTGCATATGCATTAATTATTGGAGATTATATGCATTAATTGTGAGGACATGGTATTTGAATTGGAGTATCCAAAATGAATGTGTCTTATGAGTACCTTGAATTGAGAAATATTGTTGGTGTTGCTTTGCTAGTGAACAAATGTAGTAATGACCATTGTTGGTGAAATTAGATTGATATTTGAAGATGTTGGCATGAGTTGGTTTGTGGGTATATGATGTGAGAATTGGATTGTTAAATTATAGCCTATGTATTATATCAATAAGATTGGACATGAGATGAAAAATGTTTAAGATGGCTTTACTGTGCATGAATTATCATTATAATTTTCATCATTGAGAAAATATACTCACTCTTTATGTTGTCAATTTTAGCCTTGTGATGTAGGTTCTCACCCATAGAGTATGATTGCATTCTTGGGGTGGCGCGTGTAAAAAGGGTATGGAAGATTCCTTGGCCGGTAAATTTTGGGACAATGTTGTTTTGTGATTCTTTATGTGAATTTTAATGTGTATAGGCATTATTTTTATAGCTTGACTATTGGTGTAAATGCCTAGTTTTTTTTGGATTTATGAATGGGTTTGTTAGATTATTTGTTGTTATATTTGGATGTAGAGATTGAATTATGATCTTGTTAGTATATTGGAGGTTGGTGAATATGAACCTTTATGAATGAGGTTATTATGCATGAAAGTTGAGATGGTGTCATGATATTGTGTATGTTGCATGGATATGGTTATAGAATACATTTATGAGGCTTTGACTATATGGGTACAATCTGTAACATCCCGAATTTTATAAAAAATAATAATTAATTGTAATGGCAAGTTGATGATTATTGAGGAAAATATGTGAGAATATATGGATATGTTGCTGCAAGGTATGAATACATGTATATAAGATGATGACAAGTTTGAATTCACCATGATTAGTATGTTTGAAATGAGAATCTATGAGTATGAAGGTATGAACAGGTTGTATAGGTCTTTATGATGTGTAAGAATGTGGAATATGTCCAATTTTGGCTTATAATGTGAATTACTGAGTAAGGACTCTTAGAACAAGTTGTATGAGTTTCAAATATCATAGATGATGTGTTGGATATGATTTAATAGGCCTAAGATGTAAAACCATATGTTGAGCTGCGTGAATTTTTATTCCTTGATGTGTGCTGGTATTCTCGCTCAGGCGAGAAGGGATCTCGCTCAGGCGAGATGGGACCTCGCTCAGACGGGAGTCTCCTGCACCAATATTATAGCTTCTGGGCAATTTTTGCTCAGGCGAAGGTGAATTTCGCTCAGGCGAGAATGTCCCAGTATCAGTGTTTAGACACTGGAGGAAATTCGCTCAGGCAAATGGAGTCTCGCCTGAGCGAAGGGTCTGAGGAATGGCATTCGCCGAGGCGAGTGAGGGATCAGCTCGAGCGAGTAGAGTGTGTTGTAATCAAGGGACTTGAGCAAGCCAGTGAGGAAATGGTCACTGGACCTTTTTCGCCCAAGAGATTGTGAGTAGCTTGAGCGAAAGTGGGAAGTATGAATGCTGGGTGATGCTCACCCAAGTGTGTGACAGGTATGGTTATGTTAGACCGAGTGTGACGTGTGTATGGTGAATAAGTAGGATTCTGGAGGAAATTTCACTTGAGTGGGAACCTTAGAAAATAATTTCTTGATGTAGTGAATTTCCGAGTGGCTTTGCCAAGGCGGAACCCTCCGAGTGTTGGAGTGGATAAGATTCTGAGTGAGGGGTCTCCCTGTGTGATATTCCGAGCAGTGGAGTTCCGAGTGGAAATATCCGAGTTTAAGGTAACTCATTCCGAGTGAAGTCTCTCTGTGTGAGTAATTCCGAGTGAGGATGGCACCGAGTGGGGACACATGGTGTGTTGTCCAGAAGTATTTTGGAATGACTTCACTCGTGGGAAAAACAAACGAAGTCGGTTTTGAAATAATTCACCGAGTGAGATTTGATCAGGTGTTGAGTCAGTTTTGGGAATAAAATGTTAAGTGAATGATGTTATATACATTCCGAGTGAATGAGGTTCGGACTCCGAGTGAATGTTAAGAATAAATTCTGAGTGAATAAGATTTCATGTATTTTGAGTGGCTAAGTGTTAAGTAATTTCCGAGTAGAACTTGATTAAGGAGCTTATTCCTGAGGAATGAATGGTTAAGGTATTCTCCGAGTGAGAAGAGGTATGAATACCGAGTGGAAGACCCAATAAGTGATGGGTCAGTTTTAGAGAAATTACCGAGTGAAAGATTGATTGAGATTACTCGAATTTGGATTGAAATTGCCGAGTGAGAGACTATATGAGTATGAGTCGGCCCTGAATGACTTGGTTGAATGGAAAGTGGATCGGTCTAGATTGTTATGTCACGAGGAAGGCTGAGTGTGAGATGACTCGGATCCGGATGAACTTTGCTGAGTGAAAACCGAATGAATATTGGGTCGGTTTTAAGGGATTCTGTCAAGTTAAAACCTGAGTGATGGGAGTCAGTTTTGGTGGGACTTTGCTGATTGGAAAACCAAGTTGAGTAAAACCGAGCGATTGGAAGAACGACCTCTGGTCGGATTCCGCCTAAGCGAGTGGATACCTCGCTCAAGCGAATAAGTATGGAATTCCTTACTGGACAATTCTCGCCCGAGCGAGTGGCTGGTTGAAGGGAGCCTCGCTCGAGCGAATATATTTGGGAATGCTTACTGGAACGATTTCGCCGAGCGAGCTAAGGCGCTTAAGTGAAATGGGCTGTCTCGCTCAAGCGAATTTGAGCCTCGCTTGAGCGAGTGACACCCTGATTGTGTTTTCCCCTTCTTTTCTCTCGGTTTAATTATATTAAACCTTCTTTTCTCGGTTCTAATGGCATTGAGCTTATTTCCCTTACTCTGCTAGACACCCGAGGGGATATAAAAGGACCTTAATGTAAATATAACATGACATGATGGATTGTTGGGCTGCCATCTTATTTATGAGATAACAGTGAAATTTTAAGGAAAAAAAGAAAAACATTAAAACAAAAACCCTTCTTCCTCTCATGCTTCACGCTACTTTTTCTCACCCTCATTATTCTTTTTTCCTCTTCTTCTTCTTCTTCTTCTTCTCCTCACAACCCAAACCGCATGGTGGCTTTCCCCTCCTCCACCAATTTCGTTTTCATGGAAGCTTGAAGGAGAAACTTGTGCTGGAACTCCCTCTTCTTCCACTCTATTTCTATGTGGATCTCTCTCTTTTTGGAAGCTCATGTTGTTTCTTTGGGTGAGGTAAGTTCCTCACCATTCTTTATGAGTGTTTATGCCTAGACTTTGGATTCTATGTATATGGGGGAGTATTTATGGCATATGGGTTGTTGAGAGAGCATTAAATCATGGAAACCCTAGGTGGGGTGTTGTTATTATGGCTTTTATAGTGGGTTATTATAGATGCATGAATTAATACTTGGATGAGTGGAAAATAAATGAGCAATTATGATGTTGATGGGTATTAATGAGTGTTGTTGGGTTTTAATGAAACACTAACTCTAATAAATTGGGGGAAAGTGTGAAATATGAATAGAATGTGGGTTTAATGACATTGGAGAATGATATTAATGATGAGAGATGACCATTGGTGGTGATTCATGAACATGGGCTTATGTTGTTTAAGTTTTGATGAAAAACCCTAAGTGGAGTGATTTGGGGGTCTTGATTAAATAAGTGATTTTGATGTCTTAGAAGGAATTGTAAGAAGGGATTGAATCTTTAGAATTATTGGGATTGATTAATGAGATTAATAATGTTTTGTACTATGTTCATGAGGTTGTGTAAAATAATAAATGCTATAAGGATTTGTTAATTGATGATAGTCTTAATTGGGGCCAAGAGGCTTGTAATGAATTTGAATGATTAATTGTGGTTATTGAAGGATATGAGAGCTAAGTTGAATATTTGGTAACAATGATGATGTTGTTGGGTTAGTTGGCATTTATGATCTAAAGGATCTTGGCTTTGGGAAAGGAATTCCCGAAGCCTAATACAATTATATAACTTGGTGTTTAACAAGTCTAGGACTTGATGATAAGCTAGAAAATGTCTAAAAGCTATGAGGAATGCCTTGTGATGGCTTATTAATTGTATGAGTGCATATGTATAATATGTAGATCGTATTCCGAATGGTGCAAAGGAGCTTTTGGAGCATTGGACTAATTTCGGCTCTTCCCTCAAGGTAGGAGAGGAGTTAATATTCAAATTGCATGAGTAAATTTAATAGTGATTGTTGTATGTGATGGATACTCATGCTTGCCTTGTCATGTATATGTATTGAATTAAGTGAAATGGTAATTTGATAATTATTGAGAATTATTACGATACTCTTGTGTTGGGTTGGAAATCACCAATGAATATATAATGATATTGACGGATAATACGAAATATTATGACACCCTAGTGGTTGATACAAGTAATTGACTTGTATGTACAGTGGCAACGATGATTGCTATACATATATTCTTATATATATTCCGAAAAACACCTTATTGTTACATGTGTGGCTTGATGTTATGATTATTGCTATGCCTTTAGACATCTACGTGTGGATTGTCATGAATGATGTTGTGGCCATTGAAGTGCCTATTATATGTATGTTGTGCCTCGAGGGGCCTTGTGAATGTTTGTATGCCATTGAATGCTAATTATATTAATGATATGCCTTGAGGGGCTTGCAAATAAATATATGATTCTTGAAAATGCCAGATTAAATTATATCCCTAATTGAGAGGGTGAGATATCCTTGCGAGGTTGTTGAGTATATGCATTATTGCATCTTGCATTCATGGCATGGCATAGCGTTGATATTATGTGGTTGCGATCACAATGATGAAAGATCCTGCGGGATTCTATTAAGGGAGTACCCCTTGCGAGGCGGGAAACCAATGTGATGATGATATGATATTGTAATGGTGGTTGCGATCACCTGATTATGGAATGTGAAAGGCCCTGCGGGGACCATTGTATGATGATGAGCCAGTGGTTGCGATCACTAGGTATTTGATATGATAAAGGGCTTGCGAGCACCTATGATGCCCATGGTTGCGATCATGAGGCGGGAGTACCCCTTGCGAGGCGGGAAACCAATGATTATGAATGATTGATTATGGTGGTTGCGATCACCCGTGATATGAAATCAGATCCGTTGCATATGCATTAAACAGTTGACATATGCATTAGCTTTAAGACCATGGCATTTGAAATGGGATGACCACGAGTGTTGAGAAACCCCTTGCAAGGAGGTATTGATTAAAGATATAATGAATTGATAAGAATAATTTGAGAATGCCCTTCTTGATAAGTGGTAAAGTGACGTTGTATGTGATTTATGTATATGTTGTGCTTATTATGATATGAATTGTGATCCATGAGGCTTGTATGCCTATTATAATAATGAGATGATTGATGAATGATAATTTCGATGATTTGATAGCAAAGCACACATGTTGTTGTATGCATATACACATGATCACAATATCTATATGTTATTCGTCATTTTGAATGTGTAACTCACTCTCCCATGTGGTCTCCTTTTTAGCATTGTGATGCAGGTTGCCATGGGATGAGTTCAGATTTCAATTAAAGCTTGGGTGAAGGTAAATAGTGGTAATGGAAGTGCCTTGGCCGGCATCATTTATGGATTTTTGTGTAAAGAATAAATTGTATATGATTGTATAGATGAGTTAGAGATTTTGAGTATGTATAAGATAATCCTTTGAATTGATGGGTGATGAATATATATATGTAGAATATAAGAGATGATTTGATGTGTATTAGAAGGATTGAAAGTGAATGATGTTCATTGATGATTGAGATGGTCGGGAGTACATTCCCGAACGTATATAAAATTAGTTATATCTTAGGCATTGCATGCTTATATAATTATGTAAAATGATGATGGTTGTCTAATAGGCTTGTGATATGCCATTGCATGATTTGCCGAGCCTTTTCTCATATCGTCATATATGGGACTAGGCGTATGTCCGGAATACATATTCTTCCGCTGTAAACTCTATTATTTTAGTATACCGTTATGGGCAATTTAACTATCGATCCAGCTTTAGGTTATTTAATCTCACTCTTGGGTTTTTTGTGATTTGGGTCTTGATGTAATCATGGTGGTGTCTTGGAAATATTTTCAAACGCGAAAAATTTATTCGTAATTTTATTAATTATGACGATCACATCGGGATTCGAGTACAGAAAATCAGGGGTGTTACACAATCACTACAAGAATTTCATTTTTTAGCGGCGGTTCCATGCTGGTGGTTAAGATAAACCGCCGGTAATATATTTTGGTTAAATAATTTGGCGTCGTATTTCTCAAGCGTCGGGAAGAAAATTGTAGACGTTATATTTTCCGCGCCTATGCGTTTCTCTCCTTTAATTTTATTAAAATAAATTTTGATTAAATAACTTTTAACAAAATAAGTTTTGATAAAATTATTTTTCATTAAAACTTTTCAATCATTCCTTGTCTCATACATGACTCCTCCTCTCTCAACCGCTGTAAAACCCTCTAAACCTCTCTAAAGCTCTCTGAGGTGGTTACGATTAGTTTCGAGGCAGCGTCCAATAAAGAAGCTACGAAGCTCTCTGTCGTAGTCCTTCACATTCTGAGGCTACAATCTGTTATGAGGTATATCTCAAAACCTTAAGGATTTGCGTATCCCCTTCACATCATTCCTTATTTTTCGAAGGGTTGTACCCTGTAATGACTCAAGTATATATAAGGCTATTTGGTTTCAAGTAACATTTTCTCAAAGGTTGCATGTGCCTCTACTCCTTCGTTGTTCTCACGAAATTGATTTCTCAAAGCTTTGGATCCTTAAACTCTTCACATATAGAATTTAGAAGGGGTGTTCACTGCATTTAAAAAATTTAGGATTGGAAATTTTAAGGGTTTAGGATCGAGTATTGTCAAGATAATAATCCATGTTGTTTTGTTGATTTATTACAATCGAATGCTGAAATTCAGTAATGTGCGGATGGTGTTTAACTCACCTTTTGGTACGAGTCGGATCATAATATATCCAAAAGTATTACCAAGTCAGAGGCATTTTGAGTATATAATTTTGTTAAAAAATAAATAAAATGGTGACGGCAGAAGAAACCATTGTAGAAAAATTCCCCTCGTCAAAACCAACAAAGTTAGAACAATTTAAATAATGCATTCCATCTTAATTGTTTATTGTTTAGGTGACCTAATGTTTTATATATCATTTTTTTAACTATCATATATAGTGGTACACATCTAAAAAGTTTTTTTAATGGGTTGTATGTGATCTCCAAGTGTATGTAGGTGTTTTCCACGGTGCTTAGTTTACTTTTAGAACTCATGTGATTTAGTTTTTTACTCACAGTAACATATAAATAAAATTAACAGGTTTTGGGAAATTATGTACATTAATTTTTTAAAAAACTAATTCACCCTTAAAGGTATTAAAATATGAAAAGACATTTGATTTGATAAACAGATTATATAGAGTAAAATATAATTTTGAAGTAAGGTTTAGGTAAAGGGGTTGTTTCCGCATTTGAATCTGTCACTATTTTGAGTAATGTTTAAATTTGATTGAGTTATTATACAAGTATTTTTCTTTGTTTCAAGTATCAATGTTCTGTTTAATGTTTTAGATGTTTGATCACCATTCAAATAATGTTTGGCTCATGCCTATGCCAGGAATAATGGGATATAAATGTGCTTCTTGCTTTTGGTATTCTGAATGAATTATCAATCTAGAGATAGATAGAATTTGTCTGGTCTTTGTTAAATTTCATAGAATTTCATGATCTTACTTCGCTAATTTGATTAGGCTAGTTGATATAGTTTAGGTGCGGTTATTTTCCCAAAGAATTTTATTTTATGACTAGTTTTGAGAATTTGCCCAATGACTAGCTTGGAAAGTGAAATTAGGATAGTAAATAACTAGGGTGGTTTGTATATGAAGTGTCTGGAATTTGCATATTAGAGTTTATGTCATTTCATTATTTTTTTGGTAAGCTTTTTGTCATTTGAATAGCAATCAAGAGAAAAGTTTAGAAGGAGAATTTTTTATGAAAGCAAATATTATGATGAAATTGGACAATGAATTGTCTAAAGCTATGGCTGTGAAGAGCTAAAAGAACTGTGTTAAGGAAAGGAGCCCTGTAAAACACTTTAAAAATTGGTCACAAGTAGAAACCCATAGGAAGCTGGAAAGGAAAGCTTTTCCCATAAATTTTGCTGTCAAAGATAATTCTTTTCAACTAAAAATTTCAGGATTATGGTCTGGTCAACTGCAGCAGCCGTCCAGTGTAAATATCAGGTATGTGTTCTGGTGCATATCATTCTTTTAAGTTCTCTTAAATTAAGCACCCTTGTCCAAGCAAAACCCTTCACATTAGACATAGCTTTGGCCCTCCAAATTTAGTTAAGGAACTGCCATGTATAAGATGACAGAGTTGTATGATTCTTTGTGCTCCTCTAACCTTTGTGATCTTGTTCTTATTCATGAAAACATCCTAGCACTTACATTTTGCATGAATGTTAATATCCTATGTAGCACAGGTATAGAGGAAGGATAATTTGTAATTTGTATTTGTACTAAGCAGATATTATTTCTATATCTCCTGTACACTCTAGGATAGAGCAATTGTGGCAGCTAGCCTCCATACAGCGCTATCAACAACTACATGCTCGTGTGAACTCTGGTTTGTGTGGGCTTCTCTTTACTTTTGTTATGTGCTTTTCTTTAAGCTGTTTGGGATCTGGTTTAAATAAGCGAAGTAAAAAAAGCACTGGTTATTATAAAACACCCCATATGAAATATTACTTTGTAAAAAAATTGAATTGGAAAGAGAAAGGTGAGTTTCTTTAAGTTCCTTAACCAGTACTTTTAGAATAATGATGACATTTTTCATAAAATAGTTAATGAATATAAATGTATATATATTTGAAAAACAAGCGTATAAGAATATGCCTTGTATCAATGAAAAACAATGTAAGAAATAAACAAAAAAAACAAAAATATAGTGACAGGTTCACATGATAATATAGTGCTAATAAATTTAAAATATTGACTCTATTTTTAGTGCTAAGATTTTTGATATAAGTTAAAAGGTTTTTTAATCTATTATAAAATCTAGATATATTATTGGTAGTAATGAAATTTAGGTGGCAGGGTCTGCATGATGTTGGGGCAAGAAACAAATTAAACACTTTTTCATATATAAAATTATGATTGATTTGGTATTTTCCGTGAAACAAATAATAATAACAGCTATAATAATAGTTAAAACGGTGATGCTGCTAAGGTAAACATAAAAATCCTGATCTGGATCATGTCTACTTTTCTTATGCCTTTTTTTAAAGATCATATAATAATGGTGAGAATCTGAGTTATAGCCTTTAGCTCAGACTATAGCTTTTCAATTTCCTTAATTAGTCACATGACAATATGTTCTTAGAGTTCCAATAACTCTTTATCAGGCTTCTATGATATGTTATATCTCACGTTAATCTAAGGATGAAAGAAACAATTGAATTTGGGTAGAATGTGAATCAAGAGAGCTATATATTGTGTGCCAATTATAACAACTATTTAACGTGCAACTAATAATGTTTAATGCATTGCATTCACATATACATATACATACCAAATTACATTTAAACAAATCATAAGTCAGCAAAAAGAGTGCTTTGTATAATAAATAACATAACATAAAATAAGCTTTGAATTTGTATTGGAGTTACTCATATTTCTTTTTGTACTTTTTTGTTTCTTATATTGATTCATGTATTTTCTTTTTTTTTTGTTGGAGGTGTAAAATTCATAATATGTAAAAGTTATGTTGGGTTTGGACTAATATAATGTCTTTCTATTTCGGAAAATATTACTCTATACATTGTTATGGCCAGGCATCAATTGGTAGGTTCCAGAAGCAAAAGAGTCAACCACGGACGAAGTTTGCAGGGAGAAAATTAGATTTGAATATTGAAGATTATTCCGTAAGCTAACTAAAGGATGATATAGAATATTAGTTTCATTATTTCTTTATTTGAGATGAATATTGAATCTTGAATTCTAAGGATTTTCTGTGTGTTTTCTTTTGTTCTTGTGTTATTGTCGAGTTCCATAGCATAATCATTTATTATTTAAATTGGTAAAAATAAATTGGCATCTACCAAGGTGCACACACCCATGAAAGTTATTTGTACAGTGTCCGACCATGACATATATTTATGTGTGTTTATATATATTCAAGGTAAATTTAGTCACTGCATGCCTGATATATATAGACATGTCTGTTGGTTAGCTTTTATCATGAATGAAGGTAATATAATTATATTTTGATTGTATTCATGCGTGATTGTAAATTAAACAACTCTTGTTTTGATGTACGATTTCTTTCATAACCGAATTATAATTATACTAAATTATTATATTCTAATACATTTGTTATATTTATAACCGATTAAAATTCTTTATTATATCAATTCATATATCATGATATTCTAATTAGTTTGAGATTTATTTATATGATATTATTATAATATTTTAATATCAATTAAGTGTTTACCAATTCAAACTCTTGAATGAATGGATGTAGAGGAGAGGTTTGATGTTTTAATTTATATTATTGGTTCTTATTGGTCTCGTGTATTGCATTGTTTTTTGTGGGAATTATGTAATGTGAATTTATATTGTTATATATAACATTTGATTTAATGTGCAAATGCTATATTCCATCGTTGTCCATATATTGAACTAATACTCCAATGTTTTTTGTACTCAGTGGTGGATAAGTCGTGGACTAAGATGCGACACAATACGCCTGAGTGTGAAGCTGGGCTGAATAAGTTTCTAGATTTTGCTTTTCAACATAGTGCTAGAGTCGGTAGAATAGTCTGTCCTTGTAGTAAATGCAATTTCAGGAAATGGCATACGCGGGATGAAGCCTTTGATGACTTACTATGTAAGCCATTTCCTGAATGTTATACATTCTAGTGTCTCCATGGAGAAACATTAGGGGAGGAGATTGGCATCGTGCATGAAGTTGGAGAAAGTACGCCAATAAATGAAGATGTTATGCAAGCAGATGAAGAAACACTAACTGAAGATCCAATTCGTTGTATGTTAAATGTTGCATTTAGATTTCCTTTAATAAATGGTGAAACAGAACCCGCTTCATTGCTTACTAATCAAGTTAAAGATGAAGAGAGAGGGTCACATCTCCGTTTTGAGGGAAATTTTGAAGCAAAGGAATTTTATGACTTACTCAAGGATGGGGAGCAACCATTATATAAAGGATGTAGCAAGTTCTCAAAATTGTCTTTCTTGGTTAAATTATACCATATTCAGTGTTTGTGTGGTATTATTGATAAAGGAATGACAATGATTCTTGAATTGTTGCATGAAGCATTCGAATTTGCAAAGATTCCTTTAAGTGGTTATGAGGCACGCAAAGTAATCAAAAAGTTAAGTCTTGGATATCAAAAAATTGACGCATGTCCTAATGATTGTATGTTATATTGGGGGCATGACAAAGACAGAGAAGAATATAAAGAATGTCATACTTTTAGATGGAAGAAGAGAGGTAATGAAGATGAAGTCAACATAGGTAAGCCATGAAAAAAATTGCCTGCTAAAATTTTAAGATACTTTCTGTCGATTCCAAGGTTAAAAGGATGTTTATATGTTCAAAGACTTCAAAGAATATGGTGTGGCATGATGAGGCATCGGGCACTAATGGAATAATGAGACATCCAAAAGACTCTGAAGCATGGAAAGTTTTCAACAATACTTATCCTGATTTGCTGCTGATCCTCGAAATGTTCGACTTGGCTTGGCAAGTGATGGATTCAAACCATTTGGTAATATGAGTGTTAGTTATAGCATTTGGCCATTAATTCTTATTCCATACAACACTCCTCCATGGATGACTATGAAGCCAACAAATTTTATACTTTCGGGGTTGATTCCTGGTAAAGAAAGTCTGGGAAATGATATTGATATTTACATGCAACCTCTCATTGCAGAGTTGAAGGAGTTATGGGTAAGAGGTGTAGAAACATGTGATGCTTCCAAAAATGAGTTGTTCATCATGCGAGCTGCCTTTTATGGACTATAAGTGACTTTCCTGGACTTGAGATGCTATCTGGATGGAACACTCATACAGGTCTTGCTTGTCCAAGTTGTAACTTTGATGCGAGTCCTCTTCGTCTTCCATGTAGTAAGAAGAACTGCTTTATAGGTCATCGTTGATTTTTGTCAAGAGGGCATAAATTTTGATTGAATCGATTTCGATTTGATGGAAAAACTGAAGAGAGGGATCCACCAAGACAATTGTCAGGCTCTAATTTTGAAACAAGCAGAGAATATTAAAGTGACGTTTGGGAAAAAGATAAAGCCATCAGTGAAGGGACAGAGAAAGAGAACACGAACGAAGAATACATATGACAATGGAACTAAACAATGGAAGAAGAAAAGTATATTTTTTGAACTTCCATATTGGGAGTTTAACTTGTTGCGTCATAACTTGGATTAATGCACATTGAAAAAAATGTTTATGACAATATACTTTTCACTTTGATTAATGACAAAGACAAAAGGAAAGATCACGTTGGAGCTCGTAATGACTCACGTGAGTTGGGTATAAGAGAAGAACTATGGCCACCAGATGATGGGAAAAAGTATCCTGCAGCCTTTTTTACTATAACTAAGGAAGAGATAGAAGTGATGTTGACTACACTGAAAGATGTGACTGTACCAGATGGTTACTCAAGTAACATTTCAAGATGTATTGACATAACACAACATAGGATCTTTGGGTTAAAGAGTCATGATTGTCATGTTCTTATGGAACAATTACTACCTTTATCGATTCGGAATGTGTTGCCAACCTCAGTGGCTAAAGTAATAGTTGATGTGTGTACATTTTTTAAGCTAATATGTGCTAAAGTTTTAAACCCTGTTGAGCTAGACAGATTAAAGGATGAAATTATTCTCACTTTATGTCATTTGGAAATGATATTCCCCCCTTCATTTTTTACGGTCATGGTTCACGCATTTAGTTGATGAAGCCAAAGTTGGAAGGCCGACACATTATCGATGGATGTATCCCATTGAAAGGTATATCAAATTACACTATGAGTTTTTAGCATTCCGTTTATGTTTTTGTTACTTATTCTTTTATATATCATATAGGTTTCTGGGAGAGTTGAAAAATTTTGTGCGTAATAAAGCACAACCCGAAGGGTCAATTGCAGAATGTTGGATATCGGACAAGATCCTTATATTTTGTTCAAGATATTTAGACACAAATATTGAGACAAGATTCAATCAAATAGGTCGTGTTGATGACAATCCCTTTGAGTCAGTATCATCAATGTTGGCGAACCTGTTGGAAGTGCATCATATTTTAATCTAACACCAGTTGAGATGTTACAAGCGCATCGTCATGTTCTGATCAATTGTCAAGAAATTGAAGGGTTTATTACGTAAGTCTTGATCAATAACTTCATATTAGTTCTAAAGGAAATATATCCTAACCATAATGCTTTGAATAGTGAATTTAGGAAATTCATAAAACGGAGGCTACAGAATTCAACAAGGTCATCAAATGAGATAGAAAAGGAAGTTCATTGAGGACTTGTGTCATGGTTTAGTCGTCAGGTGAGTGCATTTTTTTTGTCTTACACTGAAACTATTAATCAGTTTGAAGCATTTTTAAAATCTTTATGATTTCATTGTTCATAGATTCTTAATGATGATAAACACAATACTCTGATGATATTCGTGCCCTAGCTAGAGGTCCACTTCAACAAGCTAGAAGGTTCACTGCATATAATGTGAATGGATATAAATTTCAAACCTTGCACCGAGAGCAAGGGTTCAAAACTCAAAATAGTGGTGTCTTTTGTAACTTTGGAATTAAGAGCTATGCTAGTACAAGGGATAACAGACCGGTTGAAGGTGTAGTTCTATATTATGGGAAGTTAATTGACATTATTGAATTAAACTACCATGGCCATTTTGTAGTCACTTTGTTCAAATGCCAATGGGCAAATACCACAAATTCAAGATACATTAAACAAGATGACCTAGGCTTTACATCAGTGAGCTTTACTCATTTGATTCATAGTGGTGAACGGGAAGATGATGAACCTTATATAAAGGCAGCTGAAGCACAAATGGTTTATTATGTGGAAGATAAAGTGAATAAAGGATGGTGCACCCCAGTACATCTCAAACCAAGGGACTTATATGATATAGGTTTTGAAAACTTTTCTTATGAGAGTGAGCCTTATCAAGGACAATTTCCTGTCCTGAGGTCAGAAGATGACACTGATGTTCATTTGGTTAGGCCCGGTGTACTTGTTGAATTTGACTAATTAGTTACACTACTCAAGTAAATTTTTATTAGGTTTTTAGATGTAAGTTTTAGTTCTTATTAAATTGTTTTCTTCTATATGTTAGTTCTTACTAATTCATCTTCTTATTAAATTCTGTTGTGGTCCTTGGTGTCAATTAAGTCCTAAATTTTTCTATATGTTACTTACACTAACTTTTTGTGTTATTTCTTATTTTACTATGATCATAAAGTAATGTCACAGGGTGCTTCCATCCCTGCAACAAATGTTGATTTATATACATAAACTCAAAGTAGATCAACTGAGTCTAATCTGTCAAGTGATTCTACTAGAGATTCCATTAGTATTGGAAAAAGACAAAATTGGCTTGTGCAATTGATAAGTATGTGTTTTACTTGGTTTCTTTTACTTCATTAAAACATATATTAATATAATTTTATGGAGTTTCTAATTTTTTAAACAGATGCTGAAGGAGTGCTTAGAGAGGATACATTGAAGGCACGCGATATTTGGTTACTTGGACCTCGAGACAAGGTGGTTGTCCCTTGGAATGGTGCTCAACCTGTTGGCACTCCTGCTAGTAGTTTGTTGACCCGTTTTCTTAGGTTATTAGTCAGGGATGGCAAGTATTTTCCTATCAGTTTCAAAACTTGGAAGAAAGTTCCATTGAACTTTAAAGATGAAGCATGGCAGAAAGTGATCAAGGTATAAAGTATACAATGATGCTTATTAATTTGTTGGTTACAATATAGTTCTCGCTTATAAAATTGAATGATCATATAGCCAAAATTTTGGTGGGAACCGGTACATGATGCGCCAACAAAATCATATGTGTTCAAGGATTGCAGTAAGAAATGGAGGGATTATAGATTAGAGCTATATCAATAGTTTTATGACCCAACCAAAAGCCAACAAGAAAATATAAGTAATCCTCCTTTGTCTATTACAGAAACTGAGTGGGCTTTATATATCGATTATAGAGCAGAAAAAACAACTCAGGTAACATAAACTTAAATAATTGCATTGATACAAAATCTCAATAACCCTATTACTGATGCAACTTTTCTATCTATTTATAGGATATATGTGAACAAAATGCAAGAAACCGTGTAAAACTTACAATCCCACATACTGGAGGTTCAAAAAAACTTAAGAAAAGGGCTGCAGAGATTGTGAAAATTTATAAACTTTGCATTCTAACTTACATTATGTTTTTAACAATATTTTATAAGAATAAAAACTAGAAAACTACCTGTTGAATGCAACAGACAGCTAAGACAGGGCAACAAGTGAGTCGGGGCAAATTATATATTGAAACTCATAAGAAGAAAGATGGGAAATATGTCAATGAGGCTGCTGCAATTGTTTGTGTAAGTATTAGGCCTTTTATGGTTATTTAAGGTATTAATATATGCATATGTTTTATCTAATATTTACATGTCTTAATTGATTGGATGCAGGAAAAGATTATCGAGATTGAGAGTCAGGGGAATGTTTCTACAGATATCTCACCAAATGATTCGTTTGGCCAAGTTATGGGGAAAGAGCATCCAAGTTGAGTTCGGGGTTTAGGAGGAGGCATTTGTCCCACTCAGGCATTTGGCACAAATTACCAACAGTACAATACAACTTCTTCTGCCCCCGCTGCAAGTGCTTCTAATACAGAATTGCAACAAAAAGTGGCAACATTGGAGCTCAAGTTACAATCTAAGGGTGAGAAGATAAAGAGGATGGAGATGTTGATTGTCGAGTTATACAAGAATGCAAATATGCCTTTGCCTGAAGAAGTAGCTAATAACAGTAATGATTCAGTTAGTTATTATCTTTACTGTATTTCATATACTATTTATAACTAACTTGGTTCTTGTTATTTTGCTGCCCGTGGAACCATCTCCAGGAAACCAACCATCTACATCTCAGTCTAGCACACATCTCCAAAACTAGACAAGTCACCATTTAGTCAAGTTTTATAGGAATTATAGTAGAGGTGTTATGTTATTTTCAGTGTTATTAGTTTTTGTTCCAAATGTAATATGGATTATCATGTTGGACCTTAATGTGATTTGTAGTTTTTTTAGGAATTATAGTGGAACCTTTATGCTGTTTACCATTTGTGCAAATTATACTTTAGATTCTCTTTAATGAGTGGCATAATTGAATGTGTTTCATAGTTTGGAAGTTATTTTACATATTATTTTTAATCCCTTGTAAGTGGGGACATAGGTAATCCTATTGTGCAACTTATTAGTGTTGTTTATGTTGGTACTTGCTATGTTTGTTGTTTCTAGTTCAAGAGGACACTACCAAGCTTTGATAGTCAGAAGCTTTAATATTTCAGAATGAAAAAGATAAGTGGCTTGTTCTTTTCCCATCTCTTCCTTCTTCCTTACTTTATTTCCTTTATCTTCTTTAATGTTTATGTGCCATTGTAAGTAGTATGACTAAATATTATCAGTAATTTGATATATCTTTTTAATTGCTACTGTATTGAACTTCTTTAAGTGAAACAGGACAAATTCTTTATTGTATTTATTAAATCTAAATTGAAGAGAAAGTAGTAGGGGTGTGGCCATGCCATAAGGTGCATTATCATTTACTTTTTTGTTGGGTTTCAAACTTTCAGGAATATTTGGATCGGCTAGAGGAGGCTAAAAAGTATGATCACAGTATTTTGGGTGAGAAACTGGAACTTATTCTTCATCATGAGTGAAGGTATGTTGGGTTATTCATCTGATTGAAGCTTTTAGTAAGCACATTTAACTGTTCTTGATCTGTCTTTGTTTCTGTCAGTCTGGGAAATTGGTGGTAGCTTTTATTAGTTTTATCATGTATAGGAACTAGCATTGTTTAGTTGTAAATTAATTAATGTAATGGAACTCTATTCTCCCATTTTCTAGCTTGTTCTTCATTAAAGTTTTGCTCTTTCAGTTCTATCTCTCTTGTTTCTATTTTATTTTCTTCAGGTTTCTATCAAACCTCCTAGGATTCCAATGCATAAATGTCATAAATATGTGTAACAAATGTAACATAAAGAGAACAGATCATAGTATTAAGCCATTTAGTAAGTGTCTCTTACTAATTCTAATGCATAAACAGGAACCATTAAAATGAGACTGATCAGAAACTTCTGTTCCTGTAGAAACAAAATTAAGAAAACAAAAATAGAGAATTAGAAATAGACAACATTACAAATGGAAAGGGAAATGAAATACTGTATATACTTTTCTTATGGAACTACTAGTACTTGCTTTGAAGCAGAGTATAGAGTTTTTCATAATGATGCGTTTCCCCTCTTTTCTTGTTAATCTTTAATGTATGATTTGTGGTTGAGTCTACTAGCAGAGCAGACAACATGTTGCCCCAAAATTCAGTTTTGGAGTCCACAGGATCTGTCAGTTAGATATTGGTCAGTTCAAGTATATTTGTGGTTGTTGCTCTTGTTCTCTCCTTGTATTTATTATTCAAGCATTTAGCGGCCTATAATCAGCCTGAGGTATATCCCGTTGTCCCTTTCAGCTTACTTGGCTATTTTCATCTTAGTGTTTCATTTCCTTTTCCATTTGTAATGTTATCTATTTCTAATTCTCTGTTTTTGTTTTCTTAATTTTGTTTCTACAGGAACATAAGTTTTTGATTGGTCTCATTTTAATGGTTCCTGTTTATGCATCAGAATCAGTAAGAGACACTTACTAAATGGCTTAATACTATGATCTGTTCTCTTTATGTTACATTTGTTACACAGATTTATGACATTTATGCATCGGAATCCTAGGAGGTTTGATAGAAACCCGAAGAAAATAAAATGGAAACAAGAGAGATAGAACTAAAAGAGCAGAACTTTATCATGTACAGCAATAAGTGTGTATATAGTTACCTAATATAAACCATATTAGGCATTAACATAATCTTAGAATGATGTATTTAAGATTGTGATTGCATTGTACATAATACGCATGTTGGTCTACAATACTTTTGCATTGTATATAATAGGCGTTTGTCCTGTCCTCAAATCAACAACTAATTTTTTTTTTGTATTGACAACTTTCGTGGCGGTTTCGGCCGCCGGTAAAAAGGCTGATTATTATAAAGTTAAAAACATAGTGAGGTTAAAACCGCCGGTAATGAATAGAACTTTTGCAATTTGGAGTTCATTGTAGTAGGCACCTTAGAGGCGGTTGGAACATTCCCAAACGCCGCCAACAACCCGCCGTTACATTACTGCCGCTGGTTCCGGCGCTTGCAAAAAACCGCCGTTAATTATTTACCGTCACCAGTTTTAGCGGCGGTAATCGCCGAAAGTTGATTTTGTGGCGGTTTAAACGCCAGTAAACCTCTTATTAAAACGCCACTAAAAAGCAAAATTCTTGTAGTGAATGCTGAATTTTTACTATATAATTGGTATATAGTGTGTAGGATAAGGTGATGTGATGTTATATTCCTAGTTAAGGGTGTATAAAGAGGTTTAGTTGATGGGAAGCAAAGATTGATGATTTGACAGCATGTATGGATAGTATTGTTACCTAAGCAGGTTCTTGGAAAACTTTTGTTGTGGATGCTCATGATTTTGGATTATTAGACTTGAATGTGTAGGATTATGGGTAGGTACCTTGAATTTGAAGGATTAATGACCAATATGAGAATTAGAGGAATTGGTGCATGACAATCTTATATATACATTAATGAAGTTAATTAGGTACTTGCTTAACTTTCACCTTCTCATATCTTCACATATGGGTTGGTTTCTAATTAGATTTAGGGTAGTTATTATAATTCTTGAATTGTGGTGTGCCTTAATTAAGTGACGAAATAAACGTGAAAAATTTCCCCTATTTTTTATTAATTAGAAGTAGATAACTATAATATCGAATAACGGGTTTAGGGCGCCACACTAGGAGCTTGTTTCAGACCATACAGTGCTTTACTTAATTTAAAAACATGATTGGGAAGAGACACATCTTTAAAACCAGGAGGCTATTTTACATAAACCTCTTCTTCAATAAAACCATTCAGAAAAGCGCTCTTTATATCCATCTGATATAATGTAATACCTTTAAAGGCTACAAATGCAAGAAGTATCCTAATAGCCTTAAATCTGGCTACAGGAGCAAAAGTTTTAGTAAAATCTATACCTTCTTGTTGATTATATCCCTGAGCTACCAATCTTGCTTTGTTTCAAATTACCTTTCCATCTTCATCTAACTTGTTTCTAAATACCCACTTGGTACCAATTATACTTTTATCTTTGGGTTTGGGAACAAGTGTCCATACTTTACTTCTTTCAAATTAGTTTAGTTCTTCTTGCATAGCAAGAATCCAATCTGTATCCTTTAGTGCTTCTAGGATATTTTTCGGTTCTACTTCTAAGATAAGAGAGATTGTTGACTGATTGTGAAGGCTGGATCTGGTTCTTATTCCAGCAGCTTAATCTCCAATGATAAGGTCTGAAGGATGATCATTTGGCTTTTCAGGTTCAGGGAGTTGATCTTGTTCAGACTTTTCAAGATTTGTTAATTTCGATTGACCATTTTCAGTTGGTTGTTTTATTAATTACTCTTCCTCTTGCTGAATCCCTGCATCATCAAAGTCTAGATCTGCCAGTCTCCTATCAGTCTTTTGAAGGTCATCAAATCTTACATGCATAGATTCTTCTATGATTTGCGTTTGAGTATTAAATACTCTATAAGATTTTCATATGGTAGAGTATCCCATGAATATACCTTTGTCACATTTTGAATCAAATTTTCCAAGATAGTCCTTGGTATTCAGAATGTAACAGGTGCACCCAAAAGGATGAAAGTATGAGATGTTGGGTTTTCTACCTTTCCACAATTCATAAGGAGTCTTATTCAGTATTGGTCTAATAAAAACTCTGTTTTGAATATAACAAGAAGTATTCACAACTTCTGCCCAGAAATATTTTAGAAGATTATTTTCACAAAGCATGGTTTTGGCCATTTCCTATAGAGATCTGTTTTTCCTTTCCACAACTCCATTTTGCTACAGAGTTCTTGGTAAAGAAAAACTGTAAGTTATTCCAGACTCATTGTAGAAATTTTCAAAGATTTCATTTTCAAATTCTCCGCCATGATCACTTCTTATTGTACCAATACAGTATCCTTTCTCATTTTGAATTTTCTTGTAAAAGATTTTAAATACTTTTATAGGCTCGTCCTTGTGGGCTAGGAAATATACCCATGTTAATATGGTGTAGTTGTCAATAATGAAAAATCCATATTTCTTTCCTACCAGACTTTGTACTTGAGATGAACCAAATATATCTAAATGTAATAATTCTAAAGGTCTGGATATAGAAACAACATCTTTGTTTTTAAAAGAGGTTTTATGTTGTTTTCCACTTTGGCGTGCTTCACATGGTAGGGAACTATTAAAGGAAATTTTTGGTAATCCTTTGACTAGATCCTTTCTATGAAGTCTTGAAATAAGTTTAAGACTTATGTGTCCAAGCTTTTTGTGCCAGATCCATCTTTCTTCAAAATTTGAAAATAGACATTTTACATTTTGATCATTTAGTTCGTTCAAGTCTACCTTATAAAGGTTATTGTGTCTGTTTGCATTAAAGAGTATGGTTCCATCATGATTAATGATCGTACACTTATTCTTGTCAAATGAAACTTGGTACCCACTGTCACAAAATTGACTAATGGTCAGTAGGTTATGTTTCAGTCCTTCAATAAGAAATACATTTTCAATGACAGGTGAGGGAAATTTACCCACTTTACCAGACCCAATGATTCTTCCAGTCTGGTTCCCTCTAAATGTGACAGATCCTCCTTTAAATTTCTCCAAGTCTAGGAACATAGACCTTTTTCCTGTCATGTGATGCGAGCATCCACTGTCTAGATACCATTGCAGAGTTTTTATTCTTAATTTCAAACATATCTGCAAAAGGGATGATTAATGATTTTGGTACCCATATTCTTTTGGGTCCTAAATTGTTAGTGAATTTTTCATTCCTTCGTTTTCTTTTCCTGTATTCATTTATAGAGTGACCATGATTTTACAATAATTACATTTAATGAATCTTTGTTTTTCTAGAATAAATGTAGGAGCTGAAAGATACTTAGAGGTTTTTGATTTTGAAACATTTTTTCTTTTTCACATATCCTAGACCAAGACCTTTTTTGATCTCCTTTGAATGTTCCTAATAAAGCATTCAAGTTTTTAGTGCTAGTAACAAATTTGCCAGATCTGAGGTAAAAGAGTTGACAAGGTTCTTTAATCTAATAATTTCTTTATCTTGAGAGTTGCAATAGCTCAGATTTTTCAAAATCTATTTTCAAAGAGATGTTTTCTTTTCTAATTTCACTTAACTCTTCAAGATTCATTTCCTTTTCTTTTAAAGTATTTGTACTGTGCTTTTCTTCTTTTAACAACAGAATTTGATTTTCAAAATTAATGATCATATTAGGGATGTCAATGCGGGTTACCCGTCAAAATATGGGGCGGGGCGAGTTTGGCCGCCTACCGGAGGCAGGTTGAAATTTCTAGCTTGCCCCGTTTTGATTGAGGGGAGAGGCGGGGCGGGTTAGCCCGCCAACCTTTACAAAATTAAAATTATTTTTAGTATTTGAAAAAAAAATTAATGGAAGGTTGGTTAATGTTTGGTCTACTTAAAAATATAAATTAATAGAAATTAATAAACTTATTATTTTTAATAAGAAAAGTTAATTAAATTAAAAAAAGTAGTATACAACTAAAATAAAAATTTTGAATATAATTATATTAATATTTCTAACTCAAACACTAATCAAAGTAATATGCTATGAAAAAATTAGAATTTTTTTTATAAGATATTATTAATATTATATTAATTTTTTAAAAATAAAATATTGTATAGCCCGTCAGGTCAACCCACCCCGCCCCGCCAAAAACCTGTAAAAATACGGGGCGGGGTGAGCCAATTTTGAACCCACCGCGGATTAAATTTTGTCAACTCGTTGTGCCCTATTTTAGGCGGGTTGGTGGGCTAACCTGCCGGGCTCAACTCACTTTGACATCCTTAGATCATATCAACATGCTTTAGTTTCAGTTTCTTAAAACTTTTTAATAGTTTAAAAGAATCATTAAATAATAAGTCATAATTTTGTTTAAGTTGAGTAACTTACTTCTTTAGAGTCTGAGTCGCTGATGTTGGCATCTGAGTCTGTTTCTTTGCTTGCCATGAGACAGATTTGAGTTGACTCATTTTCTTCATCAGATTATTCTAAGCTGGATGATCCTTCATCATCCCAAGTGATCAGACCTTTTTGTTTCTTGGGAAACTTCATTCTTTCCCTTCTGTCCTTTTTATCTTTGTTTAGAAGAGGACACTCTGCTTTTATGTGTCCTCGCTTTCTGTAATTAAAACATTCTAAAATAGATTTGTTAGTTTTAAACTTAAATTGACTTTTAACTTTGTAGTCTTTCTTTTGAAACATTTCCGGTCTGAAGTTCTTTCTTAGTAACTTATGAAATCTTTTAGTTACAAGAGCAACTTCTTCATTAGTGTTATCATCTGATTCATCAAAGTCTGGCTCAGAATTAGATAATTCTTCTGCTTTTTGACCCTTGCCTTTTCTTATTTTGTCAAACTTCAAGGCAATGCTCTTGGTGGAAGCAGATTTATTGGTTTCTTTCTGCTTCAACTTAAGCTCATGAACCCTAACAACCCCAAGCAACTCATCCAGAGAGAAGGTACTCAGATCCTTAGCCTCTTCTAGAGTGGAGCATTTTGTGTCGAATCTTTCAGGCAAGCATCCAAGAAGCTTGACGTTTATATCTTCTATAGAGGGAGTAGTTCCAAGATTTTTTAAGTCGTTCAATAGGGTTTGGAACTTTCCAAACATTTGATCTACTGACTCATGTTCCTCTATTTTGAAGTTGTCATATTGTTTATTTAACAATATCTTCTTAGATCTTTTGACATTCGACGTTCCTTCGTAGTTGCGTTGAAGAGGATCCCAGACTTCTTTAGCTGTTTTATAGCTGAATACCTTGTTGTATTCAGACTTTCTAAGAGCGCATGTGAGAAGAAATCTGGCATTGACATTGATCTCCATTTTTTTTATTTCATCAAAACTTCATTCACTTTCTGCTTTAGGTTGTCCTTCACCATTTTCAGGAGAGCTATAATCACCATTAATGATGACTGCCCAAAGACTATATTGAGTGGATTTTATGAACATTTCCATCCTATCCTTCCAGTATGGATAGTCTTCCCCAAAGAAAGCTGAGGGTCTGTTGATGGAGGATCCTTCTGTGATCAATTGATTACTTTGAGAAGCTGCTATAGATCTTTATCCTTTTCACTCAAGGGAGTGATCAATCCAAAGGATAAGCTCTGATACCAATTGATGGTTCAGAGTCAGACTAAGAAGGGAGAGGTTGAATAAGTCTTAGACTCTTTTTCACCAAAACTTTGAATCAAATAAAATTTACAAGTAATCAATTGATGATGAATGAGAGAGAATAGACACACAGTTTATACTGGTTCACTTCCAAAACAGAAGCTACGTCCAGTCCCTTTAAACTTAAAGGATTTCCATTATTGTAAAAATCTCCTTTACAATATCAGCACCAGACCCGTGCTACAAGTATTCTTGACACTAGCCACTTTTGGCTTATCCCAAGTATTTTTTCAACAAGCCACTCCTGGCTTAACCCAACTATTATTTCAAAAGCCTCTTCAGGCCAAAGTGTTTCCCAACACACAAACTTGCTCTGGTAACCCACCAGACTTACACGAATAACAAGAATAAAAATGTTTTTTGAACTTAGTGTACAAATAATAGACAATTTTGAGATTGAACACTAAGTGTTTTTGACACAAGACCTGAGTTTGCTAGAAGCAGAGCTAGAAAGTAATGAGGATCTTTGTCTTTTACAAGAAAATAAACTAAAATGAGATTGAATGATAACTTGAAGAGCTTTCTTCTGAGATTTTTCTTGTACTCTTGATGTTCAAACTTCCTTGATATTTATAGTGACTTGAAAGATATATCCGTTATTGCTTCTTGAAAGTAGATATAGAAGTTGGAAATCCTTTGAAGGTATTTTGCTTTAAGCTTTTTGAGATCAGACCTTGAAGTTGAATTCAAGCTTGAGAGAGGTCTGAATCATATTTCAGTATTTCAAGAGAATGGTTTCTCATGCATTTCTATGCACAAAACCATTCGTGAACTAATTCTTGATTGAGCGAGAGGTTGCTTTCTGAGATGTCCTGATGAGATTTCTGACTTGCAATCAGAGTTCGTAGGGGTAGGTATACTGACAACTGCTGCTTATGTTGATTTTGTTCTTTTTGTTCTTTGATGATAAGCACACAAATATGATATGATCATTTCTCCCGAAGCATCGCCAAAATAGAATTTTCGAACGTTGAAGGAGAGTTCTTTAATCAAGATGCTTCTATCAGACTTTTGTTGTTCTACCATACTTTTTAGAACACACATGCCCCCTTTGTTTTTACAACCTAATCTTCGTATCCTGAAATTACTTATGCACTAAAAAAATGTTATAAACAATTCAGACTTTATACCTTTAGCGAAAATACTTAATGAACGATATAAACAAATTCAGGAATTTATAGAATCTGGGGTCTGGTCCAACAGCACTTAAAACTTATATTTTTTACCAGACTTTTTCTCAACAGTCTTCTTGACTCTAACAAGCATGGGACAATTGGTGCTAATCATGTCCTGAAACTGTCATTTTGATATTTTATTGTGTAAAATTCTATTTTGATGTCCCGAAAATCTTGTACGGAACTTTTACCTAAAGTTATGTCCAATTGAATTATGGTTTGAAAAAAATGTATTTTGTAATATTTAGTTATTTTAAAAATATTTATTTTTTAAGTGATTTTTAAAGAGTTGATAAGACGAAAAATCTTCATACTCATAATGTATATTGCAGTTTTAAACTATATAGCTGCATTTGTTTTCTTAGATTTTGAAATTAAAGGGACACAAATAAGACAGAATATTAGGCTTGTAATAAATTAAAAATTAAATTGTATTTTTTGTTTTTTTTATTTAGAGACTTTGGCCTCCTTAATTAAGTTTAAGTAAAGAAAGCTAAAATCACATAATTTCGAAATCAGTAACTTTTAAAGTGTAATTAAACCTAAATTAAAGAAAATGAAAGCTAAAGAAGCCTTTGTTGTTATTTGATTGATCAATTAATTTTGTTAGCGTTAGATATAATTTGTATGTATTTAATTGTTGAGTAATAACTAATAAGATAAGATAGGCTTGTACTGGAGAAAAGAAAATTATTAAAAACAATTAACAGAATTTACAACTATTCATGATGAATTTAGATTTGATATAGATTATTTTCTTTTCTTTTCGACATAACAATTCCTTTATCTTAGAATTTTTTTTACGCTGATCTTAGAATTTAATTTAAATATATTAGCATAAAAGTTTTTTGAACATCAACTAATCACGATTCAACATAAAAATTTATAGACTTTTTTTTTACATTGCGATGTATAAAAATCAACTCTTTTTAGTTAATACATAATTTCCTGTTAAATATCCAAAATTCCAAATTCGCCTCCTTCCGCATCGAGATTATGAGAAGCTGCACTACCCTTATCTTCAACCTGTGTGGCTCTTACAATCTACAATTGGTTGCTTTTATCATTTGTTGTTTCAATGGTTCAATTAGACAAAAGTTTCCAAATTAACACTTTTGAAAAGGATGTAATCATTTTATTAAATTAATATCCAAAATGTATAAAACATGCATATTTAGCTTTTCAAAGTTTTAAAAGGAAAAAATAACTTCATTTATTTAATTTTTATGTGAGACAATCATTTTAATCATTTAATGATCAAGATATCACACAGAATAATGGGATAAGCATAGGAGATAACATGTTAAAATTTAGACTTCCAGTGTAATCTATTATGAAAAAAACACACCAAAAATATCTTATAGGATGGTAGTTTAACATTTTTTTATGATGTAAAAATCACTTAAGTTAATTTTATCTCTCTTTCTAATCGACGTTCATCAAAAGATAACCTAACCACATTTATATAATTAAAAACATCAATGTAATTTTGTCTCTCTAGAATGTTTTATATACACTACCAATCTAATTTTCACAATTAAATTACAGAAAAGGGACTTAAGTCCAAAGGAGAAAAAATACCAGTTATTTCGTAATTCAGATCATCCAGGGCGAGTTAACCCCCCCCTACCCTGCCAAAAATGACACAAATTGGATCGCTTCAAATTATCCATAGATTCCTTTTCATGGGTCTCGTTCTAAATAGCATGATACCAGGAAGCTAAAACTACCAAGACATGTTCATTTTCATATTAAGTACCGCCCATTATTAATTGCTCCCTATTTAAATTTTAAATTATTTGACATAATCTATTCAGTTTAAACAACGCAAAACAAAACTATTATATTTAACAAATATTTCCCTATTAAGATTTAATAATATTAAATTTTCTAAGACTCGGTTAAACTAGAACTCCTACCAACTCATCCACCCACTTGGTGATAATCCTTATTTAGTTTGTAATAAATAAATAACTTCCTCGCCCTAGCAATCACAAGTTTCCAGTCATATAATCCATGCCATAGTAACCTTCCCTACTAAACAGAAATTATTATGAATAATTATGGATGTCCCCCCTAAAGTTTTGATATTTATAAATGTCCCCCTCTCACCTCCTATAAATACCCCCTTCACTCATTAATACAATATACTTCTTCTCTTCAATTTTACTTCTCTTTCTTTACTCTCATTACTCTCCTTCCTTCATCTTCAAGTCCATTTTCTTCTCTAATTTCCTTTCAAATTTCATAACACGTTATCAGCACGAGGTTCCGACCAACTGAATTTAAGGTAACATAGAATTTTAATTTCTTTTCATAATTTCATTTCAATTTATATTTTATATATATATATATATATATATATATATTATAATAAGTTCCTGAAAAACTTATATTCCATACATCCCAGCAGGATGTATAAAATATTAATAAGTTCCTGAAGAACTTATATTTTAAACATCCCTATGGGATTTAAAAGAATTCCCGAAGAATTCTTAAAAATATTTATTGATAGTTCCTGAAGAACTATAACAATTTATGAAATTGTAAATAAATAAATAAGTTTATACATATACAATTATCTTATATAATTGTTTATCTATACGTTATATTATTCATTCAAGTTAATCCACTACATATATTATACAAAGTGCATTTGCTATTGCTGATTGATATTATACATAGTGCATTCACGTTAATGCTTGTTTTGTCCATTAGCGTTAATGCGTGTTTGGTCCATTAGCATTGCTTGTTTTGTCCATTAGCATTGAATATCATTGGATTATACATTATTGCTGTACCTGCTCTTGCACATATATTATTGTCACTTCCTTTTATAATTCGGCACTTAGTATTATCCTATACTAGCATATTTTTATGATTACATATATTTATGATTGTAATTAGTTTAATAATTTATTTCTATTTTATATTATTAAATTAATCAATTGCTATTTTGTTAGCTACTTTATTTATTCCATTAATTGTTATTGTTAATATTATTTTATACTTTCATTTATTAATTCATTGTTATAATTGGTCTTTATAATTCATATAATATATTTTATTATATATAAAAGTGTTAATATAATAAGATAACATTAACAAAGATTCAAACTCGGGACTTATAACATAATAAGTTATCAATCTACCATTAGACCACTAGTATCTGAATGACATTTTATAAAAAAATTGTAAGTCTTTATTACCGGATCATTTAAGTTACTCTATTTTTTTTTTAAAAAATACTGTTCTTATAATTAAATAAAAATAAAATATATTCATAATAATTATTGACTTGTTACCATTATTAGATATTTATAATTAATAAATTTGTTCATTTGAAATGATATCTAATATATTGTTTTAATTTCTTATATAGAAATAAATATGTCAAATATTACCAACCTTGAGTTCGTAGCTCTTGACATATCTGGAAAAAACTATCTATCATGGACACTAGATGCCGAGATACATTTAGATGCAAAAGGTCTTGGAGATACGATTAAAAATGGAAATAATGCATCTAATCAAGATAAAGCTAAAGCCATGATCTTTTTACGCCACCATATACATGAAGGGTTGAAAAACGAGTATTTAACCGTTAAAGACCCTCTCGTTTTGTGGAATAATCTAAAAGAGAGATACGACCATCAAAAGGATATAATTCTTCCAAAAGCCCGTTATGAATGGATGCATTTACGATTTCAAGATTTTAAATCCGTAAATGAGTATAATTCTGCAATGTTTAGAATTACTTCGAGATTGAAATTATGTGGAGAACAAGTCACTGAAAGTGACATGTTAGAAAAGACATTCTCTACTTTTCATGCATCCAATTTGCTCCTGCAGCAGCAATATCGCCAAAAGGGCTTTACAAAATATTCTGAATTAATTACTTGTCTCCTTGTGGCTGAGCAAAATAATGAATTGCTTATGCAAAATCATGAATCCCGTCCAACTGGAACTGCTCCATTCCCAGAAGTGAATGTAGCAACGCACGATCATAATACTCATGGTCGTGGTCGTGGCCGTAGCCGCGGTCGTGGACGAGGTAATGCTCGGGGACATGGTATTGGTCGTGGATATGGTTTTGGCCGTGGTCATGGTCGAAATGATAAGAGATCATCATTCAAATGGAAAAATAAAGAACTTATGAAAAAAGGGACAGATGCTCAAAATAGCGAACAAACTAAAAACATCTGCTATCGTTGTGGTAGCAAAGGACACTGGTCTCGAGTTTGTCGCACACCAAAGCATCTCGTAGATCTATACCAAAAATCCCTTAAAAATAAAGGGAAAATAATAGAGACAAATTTTACTGGTATAGATGATGATTTCTCTGACTTTAGTGTTGATGATTTTCTTGCTCTTCCTGAAGAAGAAATTGACCACTCGGTTGGAGAAGGGAGTGCCCCCAAATAAATTATTTTAATGTTTCATGTAATTTGTTTTGTTGTAAATTTTGTCTTTATCAATAAAATTTTGTTAAATATTATTGTTAATTATATTTTACTCATGATTTTTTTTATTTATTTAATGAAGAATGAATGCTCATATGAATGATGAAGATATATGTCTCGCAGACAGTGCAACAACTCATACCATTCTCAAGAATGAGAAATATTTTTACCAAATAGTAAAACAAGAAGCAAATGTTAATACAATATCTGGTAGTATAAATATAATTGAAGGCTCCGGCAGAGCCAGTATTTTGTTACCTGGAGGAACAAAATTGCACATTGAAAGTGCATTATATTCTAAGAAGTCTCAAAGAAATTTGTTGAGTTTTAAGGATATCCGCAGAAATGGATATCATATTGAGACCACAAATGAAGGAAATGATGAATATCTATACATTACAAAGTTAATTTCTGATAAGAAATGTATATTGGAAAAATTGCCTTCATTTTCCTCCGGTTTATACTACACATATATTAGTACAATTGAAACAAATGCCATAGTAAACCAGAAGTTTACAAATAAGAATGACTTTGTCATCTGGCATGAACGATTAGGCCATCCTGGATCAATTATGATGCGAAAAATAGTTGAGAATTCAAATGGTCATTGTTTGTCCAGCAGACAAATTATGCAAACTAAGAATTTCTCATGTGCTGCTTGTTCTCAAGGAAAATTAATCATTCGGCCATCACCAATGAAAATTGGGAATGAACCACTTATATTTTTAGAGCGTATACAAGGTGATATTTGTGGACCAATACACCCTTCATGTGGACCATTTAGATATTTTATGGTTTTAATTGATGCATCAACTAGATGGTCACATGTTTGCTTATTATCAACTCGCAACCAGGCGTTTGCGAGATTACTAGCTCAATTAATTCGTTTAAGAGCTCATTTTCCTGATTATCCAATTAAGAAAATTCGCCTTGATAACGCTGGTGAATTTACATCTCAATCATTTAATGATTATTGTATGTCCATTGGAATTGATGTTGAACATCCTGTAGCACATGTTCATACACAAAATGGACTTGCTGAATCATTGATTAAACGTTTGAAATTGATAGCAAGACCATTGTTAATGAGATCAAAACTCCCAATTTCAACTTGGGGACATGCAATCTTACATGCGGCAGCACTTATTCGCATCAGGCCTACAAGTAATCATGAATATTCCCCTTTACAATTAGTTCATGGTAAAGAACCAAATATTTCCCATCTAAGAATCTTTGGAAGTGCGGTATATGTTCCTATCTCTCCTCCGCAACGCACTAAGATGGGACCTCAAAGAAGGTTGGGAATATATGTTGGATATGAAAGTCCATCCATAATAAAATATCTTGAACCTTTAACAGGTGATTTATTTACAGCTCGTTTTGCTGATTGTCATTTTGATGAATCTATTTTCCCACCGTTAGGGGGAGAAAATAAACAGTTGGATAAAAGGATTAGCTGGAATGAGATTTCTTTATCACATCTTGATCCTCGAACAAAGCAATCTGAATTAGAAGTTCAGAAAATAATTAGTTTACAAAATTTAGCAAACCAATTGCCTAATGCATTTGCTGATCCAAAAAGAGTAACTAAGTCACATATACCAGCTGTTAATACTCCAATAAAGATTGATATCCCTGAAGGACAATCTAAATTTGCAAATGAGTCTGAAGCCAAAATAAAACGTGGCAGACCTGTTGGTTCTAAAGATAAAAATCCTCGGAAAAGAAAAGTAAATAAAGATGATGGTCGAATCAAGGATATAAAGACTCCAGTAGAGTCTCCTGACATAATCAAAGTTTCAAATCCAGAAGAAACTAAGGTACCTGAAATTGATACAAACAAAGAGATATCGATAAATTATGTCATGGATGGTATACAATGGAATCGACCTGAAGTCGATGTTGATGAAATTTTTGCATTCAAAGTAGCTCTTGATATTATAAATGATGACAAAAATCATGAGCCAAAATCTGTTAAAGAATGTGCACAAAGAAATGATTGGCCAAAGTGGAAAGATGCAATGCAAGAAGAGTTAAACTCACTTGCAAAACGTAAAGTTTTTGGGCCTGTAGTCCAAACACCCAAAGGTGTAAAACCAGTTGGGTACAAATGGGTCTTTACGAGAAAAAGAAATGAAAATGGTGAAATTGTGCGATACAAAGCAAGACTTGTTGCACAAGGATTCTCACAAAGACCTGGAATTGATTTCGAAGAAACATATTCACCAGTGATGGATGCCACTACTTTTCGATACTTGATAAGTTTGGCAATCCGTGAAAGGCTTGACTTACGCCTTATGGATGTTGTTGCAGCATATTTATATGGCTCACTTGAAAATGACATATATATGAAACTCCCTGAAGGATTTCATTTGCCTGAAGCATATAAAACAAATCCTCGAGAAAATTATTCAATAAAATTGAATAAATCTCTTTATGGATTAAAGCAATCTGGACGAATGTGGTACGATTGTCTCAGTGAATATTTGTTGAAAGAAGGGTACAAAAATGACCCAATTTGTCCATGTGTTTTTATGAAAAGACTCGGAAAAGAGTTCGTTATAATTGCTATTTATGTAGATGATTTAAACATCATCGGAACTCCCGAAGAGCTCTCAAAGGCTGTAAATTGTTTAAAAAAGGAATTCGAGATGAAAGACTTGGGAAAAACAAAGTTTTGTCTCGGATTACAATTAGAATATTTAAAGGAAGGAATTCTGATGCACCAAAAGACTTATACAGAAAAGATGTTAAAACGGTTTTATATGGACAAATCACACCCATTGAGCAGTCCAATGGTTGTAAGGTCACTTGAAGTGAACAAAGATCCTTTTCGACCTCAAGACAAAAATGAAGAACTACTTGGCCCTGAAGTACCATATCTTAGTGCAATTGGTGCACTAATGTATCTTGCTAGTCATACAAGACCTGATATATCATTTGCTGTTAATTTGTTAGCAAGACATAGTTCTTTACCCACGAAAAGACATTGGAATGGGATTAAACACATATTCCGCTACCTTAGAGGTACAATGGACATGGGTTTATTTTTTCCATATGTATCTAAGGCAAACCTAATTGGTTATGCAGATGCGGGGTATTTGTCTGATCCTCATAATGGTCGATCACAAACAGGTTATTTGTTTACATGTGGTGGTACAGCAATTTCATGGAGATCCATAAAACAAACAATCACAGCAACATCATCTAATCATGCTGAAATCTTAGCATTACATGAAGCAAGTCGAGAATGTGTTTGGTTGAGGTCTATGATTCAACATATTCAAGAAACTTGTGGCTTGCATGCTGGAAAACTACCACCAACAATTTTATGTGAAGATAATGCAGCTTGTATTTCTCAGTTAAAGGAGGGCTATATTAAAGGAGATAGGACAAAACATATTTCACCAAAATTTTTCTTTACTCATGATCTTATAAAGAATGGTGAAATAAATGTCAAGCAAGTACGATCATGCGAAAATCTAGCAGATATCTTTACAAAATCATTACCAACCAAAGTCTTCGAGCAACTAGTACAGAAGATTGGTCTTCGACGCTTACATAAGTGTTCTGATGAGGGGGAGAATTAAATATTTGTAATTTAATTATTTTTACGGATATACTTTATAAAGAATGTTGTACTCTTTTTCCTTCACTAGGTTTTTATCCCACTGGGTTTTTCCTAGTAAGGTTTTAACGAGGCACATTCTAAATATGGACATCCAAGGGGGAGTATTATGAATAATTATGGATGTCCCCCCTAAAGTTTTGATATTTATAAATGTCCCCCTCTCACCTCCTATAAATACCCCCTTCACTCATTAATACAATATACTTCTTCTCTTCAATTTTACTTCTCTTTCTTTACTCTCATTACTCTCCTTCCTTCATCTTCAAGTCCATTTTCTTCTCTAATTTCCTTTCAAATTTCATAACAGAAATCAACAAGTAGGACACTCGAATATCATTTATCTGCCAAAACTTTATACACAAGTTATTGTATGCTCAAAAATAGAATGCAACTTTTCAGATTCTTCCTTATCTGCAACTCGTACTCCTTTCATAAGCAGTTTTTTTTGTGACGTCTCTCTTTTTTTTTTTTTGACAAGTTTCATAAGCAGTTAAACTTTATCTTGAATTTAGAGGGGGGAAAATTCGAGTTTATTGTCCTCCACGGAAATAAACAAATGTCAATTGATGTTGAACGTTGACGATTAACCTCATTCCCTCAACCTTCTCTACTAAATGCAGCTAAAAAGATGGAAGGAGGGAGACAGAGAAAGCATTACCCCCTCAATTAGAGGGGGTTCAATATGATCATCAAAGTGTAAAACAGCTCTATTTAAATTAATCAATGGTGAAGAATTGTTTAGTTTGTACATAGACCAGGTAGAAAGATTGACCACGTAGCTTGACTTCCATGTACCATTGTGTCAATGAGTAGCACCTCTATTACTACAGCAAGTTGAAGACTTACCAAAAGCCAATGGCAAGATTCTATTTCCGTCTAAAGTCTAAACCGCATACTGCCCACTTTCATTCAACAATCTTTTCCTCCAATATCCTCCTTTCATATGTTTAAACATAGGCAATACATGGGAATAACCATATAAAGTCATCCCATCAAAGACACCCATGCTCTTAAAAGTCAGAATCATCACAGCAGGGAATAATATTCAGCACTTGTTCTATCAAACAGGTGACGTTAATCGCCTTACAATAAAAACCTGGGAAAGAACAACGTTAAAATATCTGCAAAACCAACAATATATTGAAATCATAGCTTACAATTGAATTTACAGGGATAAAAAGTAATAACAAGCTCAGTAAATTAATGCAGACAAGTGCAATTTGCAACATTAGCAACCAATATATATTTCTAACACCACTTCAGTGTAAATACGCAAGAAACTGAAAGTAGATTTAACACAAAGAGGCATGTGATTGTCCTTCAAAAAAAAATAAAGATTAAATTGTAGCAGCTTGTTATGTACCCAAAAACTGCAATATCTAATGGAAAGTGATATATTTCATTCAGAATACTGCATGCAACATATCATACCACCCTTCTCTTTCTCTATCACTAGCTTCATAGTTCATACAGATCTGCCCATACATAACATTATATTATTATAACATAAAATTGGAGGATTTGAAGTCATGTTTGTGCAGTATAAATGCTCAAAAGGGTAGCCAAATTTACAAGGCTCCCACTATTTTTAGGTTTAGGAAGGATCAGATGTACACAGCCTTCACCCTCGTGAGAGAGAGATAATTAAGGGTTTCCAGTTTCCACTACTATAACCCAGGCAAGCAGAAAACTTATTTAATATCAAATAAATACTTTCTTAATGCTACACACATTATGTAGTAATGCCGAATGTCATATGAGAATATTTTGCTTGAAGTACTTAGAAAATTAAAAGAAATTCAGAATTGAAATAAATGTTCATTTACCAAAGCATTGAATTTGGATGTCAATATAACATCATGAGCGTGTTCTTCGATCAACAGCAACTTCAATGAGCTTCTCTTCATCTGGTTTAACTGTTAATGGCATATCTAAGAGCATACTTGGTGGGGCAAAATACATGTGTAGAGACATCATACAAATAATAATGCCCAAGAAAAGCTGCAAAGAGAAAAGAAAATGTAAAAAATAAATATCCCGTAATAGTCCGAAAGCAACTGCAAGAAATGTTTTAAACAATCAAATTAATATTCAACAAGAGTCTGAAACAAAAAAAAGAAGGGTATTCACTAACAAAGAATGACCAGTTGTCTTAATAAAAAAAGAAATTTTCACATTGGTGATCTGCTTTCATAAGAATGACTAAAACATGCATTCCACTAAATTTAAGAACAATGGATTCTAAACTAGAGCAAAAGCAGAACAGCAATGCTTCTCCTGTGAAATGAAATCATAAGATTATGTCTCTGTGAGGTATCCAAGATTCCTAATTTTGTGCAACAAGGTGATTTCACTAAAATGTTACACCAGCAGGCAGATCATGGAATGGTTGACTACAAATATAGGAACTGCGTAGGCTGGAAATTTACCTGCAAGGTAGGTTTGAAGTTGAAGAGAAATATTGATAGTATCATTGTCAGCAGCATTGCCATTGATGTGGAATAGACCTAAAGAAAGCAGAAACAACCGTTAGGCGAGAAAAAGAACAGAGAATAAATAAAGAAACAAAATCATATACTGTGATTTGATACCTCATTACTAATTTCAGGATCACATTATATAAGAAAAAAATTATTAGGAGAAAAACTCTACATTAAGATGTGTCAAAATACATTATGGATGTTAACAATCACAAGAGAAAGAGGTTTGCAGGAGAGACAAAGAATATACCTTCACAATATTATCAGCATGTTTCATTAACCATGAAACTAAAAGACCAGTTGACCCTAGATTTAGTACCACCAACCAGGTAGTGACAGAGTATCCATTGAAAATGCGTTGCCACCAGGGTCCATGTTCAAATCCACCTCTGAAATCATCCATAAGTAGGCGTGCCATATTGAAAATTGTACCAAACCTGAAGAGAATTTCATTTAGTGTGTATTTCTCTAGGTATATGACTAAAAATTACTTGACAATGGTAATCCTAATCATTAGCTAGAGTGCCATGCACATACTAACAAAACTCAAGGAGCCTTTCTCACATCTTTTGATTTTACAGAAACAGCAACTTACAACTTTCCAAGAAAGAACAACAGAGAATAAGATTCCTCTTAAAAAAACACTCAAAAGATTAACTATAAAATGTACTGCAGGCTTATGTTCCAGGATATTCCAACAATCATGGAAATCCTAATGTATTACGTGTAAAACAAAGCTACCTGAAAAAAATAAAAACACAAAAACAACAAAAATTCAAGTAAAAAAAAGTTCAAGAATTAGAAACCTACATTGGAAGAACTACATGATTTGCTCTTTCATTTACTAAGCTAAGGGAGAATTAAAGGACGGGAATAGCTTCTGAAATAAACAGTTTAAATGATTATCAGACTGACACAAATGTGACCATGCCTATGCAGACCTTTGACATGACAAAATCAAGAAGTACCTACGTGTACAACTGTATATTCTGCCAGTATAAGCTGTCATTGTTTTTCTTCATCAAGAACTCAGTGTAAATTCCAGCCAATGCAGAGAGACAAGCAGACAGTACTCCTAACATGTAGCCCTGAATTGGTGCTGAGAAAAGGGAGTCACATGAAGCCTCTCCACAGCCCCTAACCTAAAACAAAAAACAATAGAGATTCCATCTAAATAAAATATTTATCACAGGACTAATTTTCCTAATACACTGACTAGTGACCACAAATACAAAAAACAGAAACAGAACAAATATGTATTCGGGGTTCAATTTCAAGTAATTTAATGTGCAAGCTCATTATATCCCTTGGGTCTTGTAGTAACATGCAAAGAGAACAGATCTGTTACATTTGTAAACCACTTTATGTTGGTGTTTTCTTTAATATATTTTGGAAGAGCAATTATCCCCTCCCTAAAGGTAGTTCCTCTCTGACCAAAAGAACATTCAGTCTAATCTCCTTTCCGAGTGCACATATGTGCCATCTATCTAGATTAATAGAATTTTTCTGAAACTAGGTACAAGTGTCAGCAGAAGAAGCCAAGAGCTGGTTGAATTGATTTGAAAGTTGAAACCCTCTTATTCGAAGAATGTACTTCTCAAAGTTTCATGGTTGAAGCTATCAGGATCCTAAAAGATCATGATTATCACGGAAGAAGAAAACAACAGAACTTAGCATGTTATAGCTTCATATCACAGCACCAAGTCACCAACACAGCAACAAGTATAGATATTTCGAAGGAAAAAAAATCTCGAAGGGAGGAAAGGATATGTGCAAGTAAAGCATCATCCAGAAAGCAGCTACAAAGGAAAAACTTTGCTGTATGAAACTGACCTTATAAGATTCTAGCACTATCATGTCAATAAATAACATCCATAATTTATCCAAACCTATTTCATCACAGGACTAGATGTTCATCCAAGCCCTTAACACTGAATTTTCAGCTCATGAAACACAGCAAATAATGCACAAAATTTAGAAATCTTCTCATGAAAAATAAACTTAGAGCCACAAAACCAAAGTTTTCCGAAACTCGTAAAAGCTTTAGGCACCTGACTTGTGGTTGTTCCAACAGCCAACAGCACAATAGCCATCCACTGCAAGTTAGAAAGCCTCCTCCCTAAGAAAAGCCTATTAAATAAATTCTAAAAAACAACTGTCAAAGAATTGAGAAAAACAAAACAAAGCAAACACAATGAAGATTGATCTGAATTGACCTGAATAGTATTCCAGTGGTAACAATCTTCAAATTGCCCATTATCTGATAGGTGGAAGTGTCGACAAAAGTGAGGGTAGCAAACTGAACATTGTTGTGGATCAGATATATAATCGAAGGAATTGGATACAGAGCCACCGTTTTCCACTCCGTCGTCATCTTTGGCAGAGGTGACTTTTGGCATTCCTTCCACAGCAACAAACTCGAAACTGCAAGCTGAGTAAAACATTCATAAAACCATTGAAAATCAAACAGAATAAAATTGATGCATTAATCATTTGATTATTTTTTATTGACCTTGAAAACCTCAGCGAGAAAGGGGATAGTTGCGTAATCGTACTCATACTTTCCGTTGCTTTGCGAGAGGGTTGTTAATATTCCCTGCGACGCGAAGATAATTGGTATTGAAGTAATGAAGCATGAAAAATGGAAGAGAATGAGAGCGAGTGTGACCTGAGAACTGGTGAGAACGGTGAGGAGCGCAGCTACAAAGTACCACTGCATCTTCTCTTCTTCTTCCACTTCTGCAGATCCACGCACAGAGAGAGTGAGAGACTCCACAAACACGCGTTCAAACGCATCGTTTTAGTGCCAACTTCCATGTGCTTAGCGCGTGTCTCTGTTAAGTAATTAACCAATAACCAAATGGATTTTTTTTTCGAGTTTTTTACGTATTTAGGCTACTTTTAAAAAAAAATTATTAGTATAAGCCTGATGTGAAATGGTGGTTTGGGTGTGTTTATGTCAAATCAATTTTTAAATTCGTTTAGTAGGGGACGAATTTAAGAATTCATTTACCGAGGGATGAAATTGCTAGAGCATGTCATGTCTCAGGCCATCATAAATTCGTCTGATGGGTAGATAAAATCCTGGTCAAATTCTCCTGGTGGAAATGCAAATTCACCAGGTGTCAACCCCACTTTTCAATTTAGTTTGAGGGGGTGTTCCATAATTTTAAAGTTAAAAACAAATTGAATATATAACAAAAAAATATTTATAGTTCAGGTTAATTTCGTTAAAATAAAATATAAAAATCAAAATAAATCAATTTATCACAGTTTGTATTGATTTAATTTATAAGATATTAAATATTTGTTATATATCATAATTTATATGGCAACTTATTAATTTTTAAAAAAATCAGGTTATAGAATACTCTATTGTTTTTATAATTCGTATTGTATTATATTATGTAATTCTCTTTGAGTATACCCTCTAAACAGTTTAAAAACAACAGTTTAAAATCGTAAAAAAATATTTTAAAACTTAGTGTTATCTTTAGTTCTTATGGATAAAAAATTAGTTATCGTTGTTAATGTCATCTTAAACATTCCATGTGGACAAAACCTTAGTTTAATTTATAAACCATACAAGATTAACTATAGAGGTAGAGGTTAATCATAATTTTGATAAAATATAAGAAAATTCAGATGAAAATATACGTATTAAAAAATATATTAATGTATTACATTTTATAAAAAGATATTATAATATTTTAATTTTTCTTATTTAAATTCAAATTTTACTTTAATATTAACAGTATTATTTTTTTAATCAAAGTTAAAAATAAAAATAAACTTAAACAAATTGATAAATTTTGTCTTAGGATCACTAATTAATATATATATATATATGATTTATAAATAGGAATGTATAATATTTTATGTATAAGCTGTATTTACTATACATTCACGTTTCTAGTTAATATTCTTTTTCTTGATCAATAATAACTAAATTTTATGTAAGTTTAATTTTTATTTTGTTTAGACGCCTAAAAAAAAGAGATTTTAAAAATCAGTATACCATTTATTAGTTAAATACTAGTTTTATGACTCGTGCGTTGTACGAAAAATTTCTTTAACACACATAAAAAATAATTGGTAGAGGAAAATTTAAGTTAACAATTTACATTATATATGATTGGAATTAAATTTGAATCCCTAAAGAAATAAGAAACATTAATAAGTAATTTTGATAAAGAAACAATTTAAGTAAAAAATATCTGTCTGTAAAAAAAGTAAACAATGGAAAGACAAAAATGTTTGGTATTATGAGTTCAATGATAGATAGGCAAAGAACAAATTTGGAAGAAATTCTGAGAATTGTTTAAATAGGTGATGTAAATGTACAACTATTTTCATGATTCCCTACTTTAATAAAAGGAAATGTGGTGGACAAACATTGTTGGATATCATCAATTAACCTTTCAACTGTAGAGTGATGCAAGCGAAATGTATTTTTCCTTGTGTTATACTTGATACAAATATTGTAATTATTCTTATTTTTCATATAGTATAAAAAGCTTGAATCTAATTTTTCATATAAATAAAATGATAATATGAACATACCTTTCATTAAACCTGGTTGATGCATTTCCGTGTAGATAGAAAACTGAAATGAAGGAAATTTATTATAAGTTTTTGTAAATGCTTTTAGAAGAATACTAATGATAATTTGAGTTCAAAATGATAATGTAGAAAATACATACCTAAGACAACTTAGAAAATATCTCCCTATACACAACGTTGATAGTGTGATTTGGAGAAATATCATCATGGTTTTTAAGTAGGATCCTTAGACCCTTTCTTGACCTGACTCTTGACAATGCAACATATAATTGGCCATGTGTAATGAAACACCCCGACTTAAATAAAACAAATCCGAGACAGGGGGAAAATTTTCACGTTCACAAAAAGGAGTCGGGGAAAAGAAAACGAGTCAGGGTGCCACTCTCTTGGCAAGACCCAGATTCGACTAAGCATGACCAACACAAATCGCTGGAGCGAACTCTATTCGCTGGAGCGAGATCCTACACTCGGTATTTCATATCGTCACTCGGAATCGGGACTTTCGTTCACTCGGGAACGGTCCCCACCAGGTCATACCTCACTCGGAATTCTTACTCAGCCAGATTCTTACTCTTCACTTAGAAGATCTCCTCACAAACGTGGTTCGCTCAGAAGCATTTTAATCTTCACTCGGGAAATTATTCCCTCAGTTATTTCCACTCGGGATCTATAAACCTTCCTTCACCCGGAAGTATTTTTCCCCAGTCATACATAACTAGGAGGCACTTCAACCTCAATTCACTCGGAAGTGTTTTACCCATTCTTCACTCAGGAATATTTTAATCTTCCTTCACCCGGAAAACACCTTAACCTTTCTTCCCTCGGAAGTGATCTCCTTAATCAAGTTTCACTCGGAAATACTCTAACCTCTCTTCACTCGGAAGAATTCACTAGGTTAAGACCTGCTCGGAAATATTTGAACCTTATCCACTCGGAATAGGTTTACTAAGATGGGTTTCACTCCGAAACGTTTTGACCGCTCTTCCCTCGGAAGAAATTCTCTCGGTCAATTCTCACTCAGGAGTATTAAACCTTTCTTCCCTCGGAAGAGGTTCTCCCAGCAATGTTTCACTCGGAAACGTCTAGACTATTCTTCCCTCGGAAGTAGTCCTCTCGAACACATCTCTCTCGAAACTATTTGAAGCTTTCCTCACTCGGAAAGGGCTCTCTCATCTATATATCACACGGAACCATTTACTCTTTAACATATCTCCTGTAACAATACTTCTCAGATAATGCAACAACCTCATAACAATATATATATATATATATATATATATATACACATATGTTCTTAATACTGGGTAGTTCAATACATATATAAATATGATCAAGAGAACGATGTTCAGAAGAGCCGGCCAAGGCTACATCAAAACTATACGTAATATGTACACTACAACTGTACAATACTCTTCACAGAGCTGATGTTCACTCGTCATTCTCCATCCCGACCTATATCCACTGAAAATATAGCCACAAGTAGGGGTAAGCATTTTACATATTAAATGACAGTTATTGACTTGGATTAATCATCCAATTCTCAACTCCGCACTCGGATGTCACAACCAACAACAACATACACTGTCATTCAATCGAAATTTACTCATATAACATCATTCAGTCGGAATTCACTCAAATCATTCAAGGCTATATTAATCATGTTATTCTCAATAACATATGCACACAACAATACAATTCATATTACTCTCAGCAACACATAATAGAGTACGTACATTCAATCACTCGGATTTATTTGTTCATTATTAAGTTTTTATGTTGCAATAGAGGCTCCCAGCCTTTTATTCAGCTCCCAGCTGATCCGGCCGTTTTACTGGTACCAAACCGTTTGCCCTCTCATGTAACACAGTCACTCTCAGCGACAACAGAAGTGTTATGGGCAGCCCCGAGTCCCACCCAAGGTCTTTCATTGTATCTCATACATATTCATCTGATTACCATTTCTATATTAAGTGTCTCACGCTATATGCTCCCAGCATTTTCAATGGTGAATCAGATGCATATGGTTTTAATCATCAAGCGTCCCACGCTATATGCACTCGGCATTCTTATCATCATATCTCATACATATTCATTTGATTACCATTTCGATAACAAGCGTCTCACGCTATATGCTCTCAGTATTTTCAATGGTGAATCACATGCATATGGTTTTAATCATCAAGCGTCCCATGCTATATGCACTTGGCATTATCATTTCGTCACATGCATCTCATGCAGTTCATTATAAAATCACAAACAGAATCAGCACAACATTCTCACAGTACATACACTCGGCAATCACAATAATATCCACATGCATCTCATGCATTTTAATATAAAACCACACACGGAGATCATCATAGCAGACTCATACTATATGCACTCGGCTTTCTCATTAACAGCAACATGCATTCATGGATGGAAATCAACATAACACTACACGACTCATAGCTATCACAAATTTGGGTATTTCTTAAACTATCACTTAACCAGAAAACAACAATCATCACATTCCAAGTTATAAACAAACAGTATGGCAATTTCACCCGGAACCCGTCCATAAACCATGCATTTGAAATGTAAAGCACCCCCTACCTACTGTAGAGATTCAAGAAGCTCCTCGAGCTACAATGCTGACCGATCGCCCTTTCGGTCACTCCTTCTCAGCCAAAACAACCTTCGAACCCAGTCAAACTCTGCACTCAGCTTGGAGAAACCGAAAGCTGTCCTCTTCCTCGAGCAGCTCTGTCTCACCAACAGTGGAGTATTTCTACAACTCCGAGACACTCAACGCTGCAGACTTCCCAATCGAGACTCTAACAGCTTTCGAGCGAAGAAGAAGAAGAAGGAGAAGAAGACAAAGAAGAAGAGACTCGATGGAATTTTAGAGTGAACAGGAAGAGTGCCACTGCATGCACAAAAAGAGAATGAGCTCAGAGTAAGTGGAAAAGTGAGACCGAATTCACTTATATACCACAAGGGCACATGCGTAATTTCCTTACCTCTTTTAATTACTCAGTCATTAACTTTAATTGCCTACTAACTCAATAATCAGGATGTTACATGTAAAGACTGGTTGGGGTAGATACAACCCAAAATTTGAAAGAGTTGTCCTTGAGACTTATTTATTGTCATTGCAAATGACACCATGATGGGAAACTGTCTCCTTTGAAATTTAATGGGAAGAGTTTCTGATGAAGGTATCATGCTCATTCTTGGAATCTGAACTATGTCCCCAATTTTAGTCCCTATTAACACCTTACACTGAAGGACATTATTCCCAAGTCTTTTGACTTGCAGCCTGGTACCGTTACACAATCCGTTAAATTGATCTATATTTCTTAACAGCATGACAGGAACACCTATCTTTAAGATCAATTCATGAGGAGGAAGACCAGAACAATTAATTACATTCAGAACGTCTGGAGTGAATATCTCCAATTCAAAATTGGAGCAATTTTCTTGTGTATAAATTGAGTCTGAACTGAGGTATGACTTCTCCTGCCCTTGTATCTTCTCCATTATGTAATTATTCACTTTAGAAATAACATCCAATGTAGAAGCTAAGATTGATCTATCTTTGAAATATCCATCTGTGTTTAGGTGTTGTAACATATCTGGATATACAAAGTCAATCAATTCATCAAGAGCTAAACCATACTATTGTATAAGAATATCATCTAGAATTTGAACTTCAGATTCTCCTTTGGTTGAATCTCCGATGAGGCCATCACCTACATTAAGCAGCCAATCATTAAATTAGTTGGTATCAAGTTGAGATTGGTTCATCTGATCAAGACGCATGTTTCTTGTTAACCTCAAAACTTGACAAGAAGACCAAAGATAAGATAAATTAATTGTTGTATGACAAATGTCTTGTCTGGACCCTTTCGGAACAACAAGAAATATTTGTCTAAAGTCACCTTCAAGAACAACAACCTTGCCGCCAAACGGTAGTGTGGGATCAAATGAAGATGAAGAACGAAGAAGGTCCTTTAGACTTTTGTCCAAAGCCTCAAAGCAGAATCTATTTACCATCATCCCAAATGATAAGTCTTGCTTGCTGAATTAACTTTGCATGAATGGATCCCTGCTTAACATTACAGGTTGAGTCTTCATTAACAATCAAAGGGATTTTGAATCTAGAATGTACAGTCCTACCATTGGGCAATAAGAGGGATGCGATTCCACTTGATGCAACATTTAAGCAAATATGACCTTTGGATCTAATTGTTGTAGATAAAGTGTTCCAGACAAATGTTTTCCCTGTCCCCCCATATCCATATAGAAAGAAGAAACCCCTTTTATTCTAATTGACAACGTTATAACCTGAAAAGCATAATCTTGTTGTGGATTTAGACATGATTTGTATCTCTCACGGGATGTCACTAAATTAGCACGGTTAAAATTAAGTTCTTCAGTAATTATCCTCTCTTGTAAGTTTTCAACCAAGTTGGTTGAAGGATATGGCATTCCATGGAACTCCTTGAGGCTTCTACCATTGTAACACCCCGGTTTTCCGGACTCAAATTTCGATATGATCAACATAATGATAAATAAAATGAGAGTAAATTTTTTGCGTTCCAAAATAATACCGGTGTCACACCGAAACTCGAATCACAGAAAACCGAAGCGTACAATTTAAACAAAATAAAGTTGGATCGACATCTAAATTGCCCATAACAGTATACGAAAATAATAGAGTTTATAGCGGAAGAAGAATGTGTATACCGGGCAAACGCCTAGTCCCATATATGACGATATGAGAAAAGGCTTGGCAAAGCATGCAAATACCCAACATATACCTATTGAAACAAGCTCGTCTAATTCACTCACAACATACACATGCTTTGCCTAAGACACAATTATAAATATATACATATACATATACATCTGGGAATTTTCCCCAACTATCACTATTATCAATGATCATCATCCAATTTCAATCCTTCTAGTACACATTAAGATATCTCTTACATACTACATTTATATTCACTATTCATAAATTCAAAGGATTAGCATATACATATCCAAAATCACTAAATCCTCTATATCCTCATAAACAATTCATTCATTACATAAGAACTCTTAAATGTTGCCGGCCAAGGCACTTCCATTACCACTATTTACCTTCACCAAAGCTTCAGTTTAAAACCCGAACTCATCCCATGGCAACCTACATCACAATGCTAAAAAGGAGACCACATGGGAGAGTGAGTTATACATTCAAAATGACGAATAATATATATATTATGATCGTGTGTATATGCATATAATCGTCATGTGTGCTTTACTATAAATTCATTAGATTATTATTCAATCATCATCACAGTATTATAATAGGCATACAAGCTTCATGAATCACAATTCATATCATAAACCAGCACAAGCACATACACAATCACATACACAATCACATTGCCACTTATCAACAAGGGCATTCACAAAATTATCATTGTCAATTCATTAAGGTTTCTCCCAATTCCTCCTCGCAAGGGGTTTCTCATCACTCGTGGTCATCCCATCTCCAATGCCATGCTTTTATGGCTAATGCACATGTCAACTGTTTAATGCATATGCAACGGATCTGATTTTTAATTCAATAATGATCACAATCACTTAAATTATCATCATCACTCAGGGATACACCCTTCGTGGCACCCCGCAAGGTGTTTCAATTCAATAACAAACCACATGATATCATCTTCACTCAGGGATATACCCTTTGTGGCACCCCGCAAGGTGTTTCATTTCAATAACAATACATGATATCATCTTCACTCAGAGATATACCCTTCGTGGCACCCCGCAAGGTGTTTCAATTCAATAACAAACCACATGATATCATCTTCACTCAGGGATATACCCTTCGTGGCACCCCGCAAGGTGTTTCATTTCAATAACAATACATGATATCATCTTCACTCAGGGATATACCCTTCGTGGCACCCCGCAAGGTGTTTCATTTCAATAACAATACATGATATCATCTTCACTTAGGGATATACCCTTCATGGCACCCCGCAAGGTGATATATTCAACAATAATACGATAACATCGTCTTCACTCCGGGATATACTCTTCGTTGCACCCCGCAAGGTGATATATTCAACAATAATACATATCAATGCCATGCTATGCCATGAATGCAACAATGCAATAATGCATGTGCCCAACAACCTCGCAAGGATATCTCACCCTCTCAATTAGGGATTTAATTTGGCACTTCAATAATTATACATAATCGTTTATAAAGCCTCTCAAGGCACATCATTCGTATAATTGGCATCTCAATAGCCACAAACATCATTTCATGGCAATCCACACATGGATATCAAAAGCATAGCAAGCATCATCATGTTAGTCCACACATAGAATTATTCAAGGCATATTCATCATTCCACATATGGCAATCACACTTATGCCCAATATAATCGTGTTATTAGCATTACGTAACCTATATATTTTTCACATCACATGGCAAGTCAAAACTTGCAATCAACCAGAACGGTATTGTTCATGATCTTCGTTCATTAAATTTTCATCATTATTACCACATAATCAACTTATGGATTTTCTCAATATTATTCATTGCCATTGCTTCATCTATACATAAATTGGTGTGGCATCAACGACATTTCATTATTACACTCAACCCACATATACAAGATCTCACTTGCTTTACACCCACAAGGGTATATCACGATTTATAAGAATAATATTCGCCCTGTTTCTCAAGGGAATACTCACAACATCATTCATTACCACATCTTATCGACATCATTTCCGGTTCACCGGTTTATAACCAGTGCTATGTCATATAACCGTTCTCTCTTTAATTTCATAATCACTTTCAGGTGTATCTCACAACCCCATCATTATATCCTATTTGCCATTGTTTTATATTCCGTCTTGGTGGTCAACATTTATGTTTCTCATTATGTATATTATAGGCATTAACAAGTTATCTCAACATTTTAATCACTATTCAACACCACCTTATTATGTCATTAATATATATCCCTAAAATTTCCCTTAATCATCTTAAATACAAAGGGAAGGCCCAACATCATCAAATTAGGAAAAAGGAAATAAAATTTCCATCAGGGGTCACTCGCTCAAGCGAGATCCCCATTCGCTTGAGCGAGACACGTCTATCTCGCTTGAGCACCCCGGCTCGCTCAGGCGTAATCACGCCAGTGTCCATTTCCACGCTTGCTCGCTTGAGCGAGGTCTAGTTTGCCTCGTCATTCGCTTAAGCGAAAAACTCCCAGAACCGATTTCTCTCTCGCTCGCTCAAGCGCGGCCACACCCACTTGAGCGAGATTCGTCCAGTGACTCACCTGCTCAGTTTTCACTCATCTCGCTTGAGCGGAAAGCTCGCTCGCCTGAGTGAGATTGGCCCAGAGGCCATAACACCGATACAGGGGACTCTCGCTTGAGCGAGAATCCATATCGCTTAAGCGAGATTATCAGAATCTATGCAGAAAATGAAAATTTTCTCAACCCATCATATGAAATCTCATTATAAGCCAAATTTGGACATATTCAACATTTCATACACATCATAAGAGGCATATACAACCTGTTCAAACATTCATACTTATAAATTTTCATTCCAAACTTATTATTCACATTAAAATCATACTTATCATCTTTAACAAACATATTCTCATACATTATCCTCAATAATCATCAATTTGCCATTCCAATTATCTCAATAACTATATGGCAAGGCAGGCATGAGTATTTAACACATACATCAAATCACTCTCAATTTACTCATGCAATTTGAATGTAAACTCTTCTCCTACCTCAAGGGAAGAGCCAAAATCCGAGTGCTCCGATTATTCCGCGTCATCATCCGAAACACAATCCTATCAACAAACAAACATATATGTATTCATTCAATCATAAGCCATCACAAGGCTTTCATCATAATTCTTAAACAACCATAAATATCTTTTAAGGCTTGGTAACAAGTTCTAAATGCGTCAAAGCTCCTATTCACATACTTGTGTTAGGCTTCGGGAATTCCTTTCCCAAAACCAAGATCCTCTAAGTTTCAGGGGTTAACCATCTGAACAATGACAATACCATGGCCCATATCCATGAGGCTTCCAAATCATCTCATGAATCACTCAACTATCATCATCAATTAATAATTCCCAAATGGGCATATCAAGACTTAAGACTTCATCAATTTAAATATCCATTTCCTTAGTCCACTATTAATGGGTTGCAACCATTATCAACATCATAGACATCAATAATTTGGACTAATCCCTTAAATCAACACACCTATATACATGTATATATCATCATTTGCAACTCATGACTTAGTTCACCATTTTATCAACATTAACATTCAATCTTAAACATCATCTATTCACTTTCAATTTAACCTCCTAAGTTACAACATATCCATTTTCCCAAATTCTTAAAGCAAGGGTTTTCATCAAAACCCAACAACTATTACCAATACTCATTAATCACCATAAATGGCCATCTTTCATCATTAATATCATTCTCCAATATCATTAAACCTACATTCTACTCACATTTCACAATTTCCCCAATCTATTGAAATTAGGGTTCCACTAAAACCCAACAACACTCATTAATACCCATTTATTCCTCATTACCATCTAACTATGCATTTATCCTCTTCATTTATTACCACCCATGTTAACATTTATGATAACCTACTCTAGGGTTCCACATTTAAAGCTTCCATTAAATACCTCATTTACCTACATTACTCCCCCAAGCCTTAAAACTCATAAGAATGGTATTAACTTCATCAAAGATAGTGAGAAAAACTTATCTCACCATGAAAATAAAAATGGGGCCAAGGGAGGGAGAGAGACACAACGAAATTGGAGAAGAGAGGAAGAGGATCAACACCCAATGGCTTCCTTCAAGCTTCCATGAGAATGAAAATGGAATGGAAAGAGCATAAAGCCTCCTCTAGGTTTTTGGGAAGAAGAAGAAGAAGAAGAAGAAGAGAATGAAAAGGGATGAAGGAAAAGAATAGAAAGGAGAAGAAGGAGAGTGGCGTGAAAATGAGAGGAGGAAGAGAGTTTTATTTTTAAGTTTTTACTTCTCATTAAGATTTTACCATTTTATAACATACAGGACCTCAGTTCGGGCTCAATACTAATTCCAAAAATTATTCCGAAGACATATTCGGATTCCCAATAAAATTCTTAACACCCCTGACCAACGACATCTCAATCGGAGACACTTGGTCTGACACCCATATTCTAACCGGGTATAATTTTAACTTTTATGGTCTAAATAAATTATAATTAGCCCTCATAAATCTCAATTTAATTATTCCAACATTTTGGGACATTCGTTAGTCCAGTTATAATTATTCATTATTTATCCTTTCCATTTAATTATTTTCATAAAATTCGGGATGTTACAACCATTGCATTGCATCAGTTGTTCTATATGTGCCAGACAAAGTTGTTTGATTTCTTCATCATCCAAATGAATATCTGTAAACATAAATAGATAAATTATAATTATAAAGATAAATAAATAGAATTTAATAATATTTATGGATTGTATACAATAACCAAACTTACCATGACATTCCATTAGTCTCCTTTGTTTATAGATGACATCATCAGATAATTGTCTCCAACAACTATTCCAAACTACCTCAGGCATACAGATGTTGTTAGATACCAATAAGATTGAAAATAATTTTCAAAGGTAATACCCAAATGCCCATGTTGACGCTTCATTGATAGCATCCACAAACTCTCTATCATCCTGTAATAATCCCAATGCATAACATGCTTCCTTGAAGGTATCATATGTTATCCCATTAATCGTACGAATTTTTGCATAGTTTGTGCACCCCTTCTGCATATTTAATAATAAATGCATATAATATTGTTCACCAACAGTGGATGGAACATGGTATATTCTCCCAATTACATACCCCTGTTTCCTCGGTAACCAAATTCCACTATTTTGTTCTAAAACAAATTTTGAGGAAATCAGTATATGTTAGTATTCTTACTTGAGGGTACAGTTTGTTTGCCTTTATCCAACTGATGAACATTGTATCCTTCAGGTCAGCCCTATTCAAAACATTCTCAATGTTCCCCATCTTCATACACTATAGATTTCTCATTAGGAAGATGAAAGTTGAGTTGAATAACCGGTGGTTCTTTTAATTGTATATCAAAACTGAATAATCGCTAACTTGCTTCACACGCTAAGATGTACCTACAATCATAGTATGTTTTGATTAGTAACATTTGTTAATAATTATAAACATATAATGATATATAAAAAATATTTAACCAAAAACTTTGTCTAACTACATATATGGTTCAATTTATTAATAATTTAATAAACATATTATCAAATATAGAAACTATGTAACCAAAAGTTAGTCTTATTGTAGAGTGTATAAACATAATAATATTCATTGATGGTATTAAAAGAATTTGATATGAATAGTTTAGTTTCACTATAGATAAAGAACATTTTATGAATAATAAAAAAACAATTATGGAATGTCAAAATGATAGTAAACATGAAGTTGAACATATTTCCAATCGTATAGAGATGATCATACCAAATTCATTGTAACAACATATAGTTTGATATAACAGAAAGTTATAGTTTATAATATATTATTCAAATTTATATAAGAAAATGCTTGTCTTATTGAAAGTGTATAGACATGAGATATACCTGCAATTGTAGTATGTTTTAATTTCATCAATTACACCCTCCTTCAGTAACGCTGCAATCACTCTATCACTCCTTTTGTGAACATATTTGAATAGGTACTTAATTGAACTTGTCTGGTACGTATACTCCATGTTGATATGACAACTATACTTCAATAATGGAGTAACATTATAAGGAACAATGAAACTATTGTCTAAATCAACACTTTTTTTTAATAGTTCTTCCATCATCTCTTCACCTATATCTTGGAAGCCCTCTTCATCAATGACTGTCCTGTTGCGTTTGCTTTGGAAAATTTTTGGAGCATCTTTCATTCTTCATGCATGGGCATTTTGTATTGTATGGTCCACATGGACCATGGACTATGTATTTCTATACCATAGCAAACAATGCAGGATTAAGTTGTTCATTTGGAATCTCTGTGGATATGAACCTATCAATATCCTCCGCACCCTTTGGTTTATTGGTCGGGTCTATGAAAAGAAGAATATGAGTATGTGGCAATCCATGTTTTTGAAATTCTATTGTAGAAACACCTATAAATTGCAAAATTAAATAAATATTAGTTTGTTAGTATTAAGAATTAAACCTTTAAGGAAAATAGAAATAGAAGAATATATTTTTTGTTATTTACAACTAACAAATTTTCCAAATATAGATCTGTAACACTCTTATTTTTATTTTTATATTAAAATTTTGAAGTAATTAGATTATGGTTCTTTAGAACTTTTTAATCTACGTATTATTTATGATTTTTTGAAATTTTTTGGAATTTTTGAATTTTTTTAATAAAATAATATATTTTAAATAATTTTAAATTCATATAAAGTGACCTAAAATTAAAAATATTTATAAGAAAGTGAATTGAAATTATAAGAAAATTTTCTAAAATCCGTTTCAAGTAGACTTATCTAAAAATTATCGGTTTGAGAAAAATCTTGATTTTTTCTAATCGTTAAAAAATTGGAAACGTATCAATAAATTTTTATTAACAGAAAATTTTAGATTTTTAAAATTTCAGCTTTATATTACTTATTATAAAATTAGTGAGGACTGATATAATATCGCTAAATTTCAAAAAGGACTCATTTTAAATATTTAAAATATACCGAGTGAAAGGTTACTATTTAGCTTAATAATTCTGTCGACAGTTACTATGCAAAACACTGTGTATGTACGAAATTTTCAAAAGATGCACAGTAACTAGGAATAAAAAATTCAAAAATGTATAGTACTGTTATATTAAAATAATAGAATGCATAGTAAATTTTTTTTCCTATAAATACCGAAGGATTTCTTCTTTAGAATTCACAATTTCAGATTAAGTTTTCTTAATATAGTAGTGCTAGTGAGATAGTGGTGGAAGTGAGAGAGAGAAGTAAATTTTTTTGGGAGAAGGTTCTGCTAAAATCCTAAGGTAAGAATACTTCTCTTTTATATTTTTTGGGTTATTTTCATATCGTTTTTAGAAATCTGTTATTCTACTAGAAATAATATTATTTTAAGTTACTATTCTGCATAGTAAAATACTATTTCAATAGTAAATTACTATTTCAATAGTAAATTACTATTCAAATAGTAAATTACTATTTACTATTACTATTTACCTTTACTATTCATGTTTTTACTATTTACCGTTACTATTCACGATTTACTATTTACCGTTACTATTCACGATTTACTATTTACTGTTACTATTCACGATTTACTATTTACTATTACTATTTATGTTTTACTATTCACTATTCACTATTCAAAATTTACCATTTCTGTTTTAAGTAGTAATCTTAATCCTCATCTTATGCCTATACTGAAATAAGATTGCTATTAATATTTCTAGAAATCGGAAGCGCAAAGCAAACTCTTTTTTGGTAACAACTCAAGGTAAGGGGGAGTGAGATAAGAGTATAATATGAAAAGACATAAGAATAATGGGAGGAGTCCCCTACTCCTTTTAAATTTGATAATATCATTATTTTAAAATATTAACTTTTTAACTTAAAATTTTTAATAAATTTTAAATTAAATATCTGATTTAACTAACTCTAACCTACCTATGTAAGGACTTGGACTTTTATAACATATATAAACTAGACTATACCTATGTAAGGACTTGGACTACTATGACCCATATGGACTGAACTATACCTATGCAAGGACTGGATTATATGGACTTGCATATACCTATGCGAGGAATTGACCAAAAGGACTCAAATTGACTATATTAATAATCATTAAATTTTGCATTATGATATGTATTAATGATATTTAATTGATTTGATTATGATTGATTGATTGATTGACGATATTTAGTTATAATTGATAATGCTTGATTTTGATTGATGATTTTGTGATGTGGAGTTTGAGCATATAGCGAGCATGACGGAAAGCTAAAACTCAGTAAGAATTTTCTTACCTTACTCTTTAAATTTTTACTTTAAATCTTCTCTTCTTAGAAATTATTCATATTAACTTTATTTTTAATATTTAGAATAAAAAAAATTAGTATTTATTTTAGAAAGAAAACATTTTATGAAAATTAATAATAAATTGAAATAATTAAATCTTGAGATAAAGAAAATTTTTGTAATTTTAAGTATTTTTGGTTAATAACTTAAAGATTATTCTCTTTTAATAAAATAAAATTTTCAAAAGAAAATTATTATTTTTTTCCAACTTAATAAGTAAAGATATTTGGAAATAATTGAGATTTCTAAATTTGATTTTGTTAAGATTTAATTTGAGAAAGATTATGTAAAGTTTTATATGAGAAAGTTTTTAGATATTTAAGGCTTAGAAACTTAAATTTCAGTGAGATTCGAAAACTGTACCAAATTTATTTCTGTGGGACAGAAATTCAGAGAATTGAGAAAATGTACAGTTTATTGAAATGATATTGTAAACCTTTAAGGGATTTAATAATTGAGTTTCTAAAAGCCTTAACCAACTAAATACGTGAGTAGTTCATGCATCATGAATCATTAAAGTGAAATAAAATGATATTGTCTGGGGACGGATTATAGAAACCGAGGATACATTAGTGGAGGCTTAATTACGAGCCTTGGGATGAGAGGGTGTGAAAGGGTGCTTCAAGGGACCTGGGGTAGCTCCCTAGTGTCGGGTACTTTCACAATAAAAACTTTCTCAATCTGACTAGTCTCTAAGTGTTTCCATGCCAGTTGAGCTGTTCATATTATTATTATCCGGACTTATGGAACAGTGTAAACTCCTGGTTGGCCCAGTGCAAATTAAAATTTAAGGGCCCACATATATAGGTAAGTTATGATGAAGATATTGCATAACATTCATGCATTCATAATTGATTGTGTATGTGATTATGATTGATATTATTATGTATTGGTTTGTGAAAACCCTTGGTTGCTTATGTCTTAATAGAGAATATTATATTTTGTTTCTCACTCCTTTCTCCGTGTTTTTGTTTCATATATTCTAAATTGATGGTTCAGAGGGAAGAATCGAAGAATATCGGCAGTAACTATAGCACGTTCTAGAAAGGGAGCTCGGTATGAATACCGTGGTCCAATGAATAAATAATGTTAATAAGTAACTGCTTCTGGGACATGGAGTTTCCTCTTTTTCTTATAATGTTTAATATTTATTTTCATTGGATCAATGTACAAATACTTTATTAAGTTTTAATAATATTTATGAGGTATTTCAGAAATAATGTATGTAATTTATTCCGATAGTTTCTTTCTAACAATCATATCTTTAAAAAAAAAATTACAAATTTTTTTAGAATTCATTAAGGTGTAACAGAGGGTGTTACAAGATCCATCCTTCAAGTCCTAAATAAGTTGATCCAATTTAATTTTGAACACCCTACAAAGGATATTCGGTTGATCCTTGGCTTTAACATTCTTCATGGAAAGGAATCTTTTGATCTTATTCCATTCTGGGTTGCATGTCATTGTTATGAAAAAACTCGGATACCCAAAGTGTTTGCATATTGCAAAAACATCCTTGCAATTGTTTGACATATATCTAGGCCTACCAGTAAAAGAACTTGGTAGAATGATACGCTTCCCTGTTGCAGTTGCAGCAACTTGACCACGGTTAAATGATTCGTGAAGTCCATTATACTGTTCGACCTTTAATTTTGGTTGATTGAATCTAATGAACTTCAGCCTCTTTGACTTAACCATGGTGTATGCATCCACTAAGAACTGTTGGAACAAACGTCTAGATCTTAATAATATTAGAGAATCACCTTCTCTATCTTGAACTCTGTATGTAAAGAATTCCCTCATTGTGATTTTTAAGCGCTTTGATATGGATCTTCGGGGTAAAGATTGATCACATGGGATATCAGGATGAAACCCGTCCTCCCCAAAAGGGAAGAGTAAAGGATATTGCAATCCAAGGTACTGTGGATGGAGAGAATCTATACGTTGAAGACATCTGGATTTTGTTTCAAGTATTATGTCTCGATCAACAATTGCGTTATCAATGTCACCTACCACCAAAGTTGCAATCTCAGATGCTGATGGGAGGTTATAAGTCCTTCTGTCAGTGTTCCTTTTCCTTATCAACTTTAACCTAACATCATTATGACTTTCATTGTTGAAACGGTCTCTTGCATAATGGAAACTTTTTGCGAGGATATTATATTCATCAAACATGTTCTTAATGTTTGTGACTATATGAAAATCCAAATCATGTGAAGCTCTTCCAGACCTATAGAACATTGAAGTTAAAAAACATTAACATTAAAGAAAATAATACCATAAAAAAATATTTAAAACTCAAATATTTTTCAACATATACATGTACCTGACAGCATTAATTCGATTTTCAACTTCATGATTTGTGTCATAGATATATAACTACACAAACCTTGGCTTCTCTGAATCTACAAGCAGTAAACTTCCCACTGAGTGAAAATTTTGTCCACCTAATACAAAAATTGGGGGAGCAGTGCCATCATTAATACCATAATCAATCTTTCCAGACATGGAGGTGAATGCAAATATGACATTAAAAGCTCTAATATTCTTTAGGAAATGAACACTTTGATCATCAGTATTTGAATATAGATCAATAAGAGTCTGTGGAGGTGATTTTAGTAATGGGAGGTGAACTTTTTCTTCCATACAACAAATAGAGAACAAAGGTGTCTTTAGCTTCCTTGATTTCGCCAATCTTTCATCCAACCACATAAAACCTTATAATACTAACACTGCCATATAGGGTCACCTATATCCCAAGTTTCTAAAAAAACAAATTCATTATAGGTTTGATATAGAACACATGTCAAACGATTTTAAATTTCAAAAGACAAATGAAAAGTGTAATAAATACATTAAGTATGATTCATTATTTACATATAAAAATGTGATTAAATTTAAGATAAAATGAAAATATGATTACATTAACTTCTAATCAATCTTAGAATCAATGATACAAATCAACAAAATAAAATTTGTTTTTGTATAAATATGAAAACTATGAAAAAAAAGTTCATAAGATGGTTCATGAATCAAAGCATGGGCAACAAAATTTTTTATGGAATGAAGTAATCAATAACTTAGCAGTAATTACCACAACAACATATTGAAGGAGATAAACATCATTATATTTGTTTTTACCTTGTTCATCTGTTGTAAAGAGAGAAACATCGTCAATATCTTCATCCATAAAGCATTCAGTATTTGTAATACAAACTGCTGTTTATTTAAACATCTAAACAAAGAGTGTTTACAAAATATTCAAAATAAAGTTGGATTAAAGAATCATTAACAGTTAATTGTTCATTGATGATGAACTGACCTTGATTGGGAACAACAAACCCATCCAATGCTCCAATATCTGATTGAATGTTTTCAGCAAGGTGGTATAACTGAGGAAGCTGAACTCCATTTAATGATGTTATAAAAGTTGATGTATTTGACAAATTGATGTCATCTGATGAATGAAATAAATTTGATGAAATTGTTATTGATATTTGCATGATGTGGGATCATCTTACAATGAATGATACAAATCAACATTCCTAAAATTTATTTCTACATAAATATGAAAACTATGAAAAATAACTTCATAACATGGTTCGTCAATCATTTCATTCAACGAAATTTTGAGAGGAATGAAGTAATCAATAACTTTGCAACAAATACCACAACAGTATATTGAAGGAGATAAACATCATTGTATTTGTTTTTACCTTGTTCATATGCTCTAAATAGAGGAACATCATCAACATCTTCATCCATAATGCACTCAGTATTTGTAGTACAAACTATTATTTATTTAAACATCAAAACAAATAGTGTTTACAAAATATTCTAAATAAAGTTGGATTAAAGAATCATTTATAGTTAATTTTTCATTAATGATGAACTGACCTTGATTAGGGATAACAGACTCATCCAATGCTCCAATGTCTTATTCAATGTTTTGAGCAAGGTGATATAACTCAGGAAGCTGAACTCCGTCTAATGATGGCATAAAATTTAATGTATTTGACAAATTGATGTCCTCTGATAAATGAAATATATTTGATTAAATCGTTATTGATATGTGCAAGGTGTGGGATTATCCAGTTGTAACACTTGTGAAAAGGCAAGAAAAATCAGTAAAGCAGTTGAACAAAAAACCTTTATTTTGATTAGATTCTGTAAATCCTCCATGTTCAAGGTTTCTGCAGTCTTTAGCAACTTTTGCTTCAAACAATGATGACAGGTTCTTCGAGGTATCACCATCAAGTATTCTCGACTGAACAATTTTATGTTTCCCTACTTTTAATGAACTGCATGCATAATGTACATACTTCATCAAAAAACCATACTTTAACATCATGATAATCTTCTAATGACATAAAAAATAATGGCAAGGTATGAGGAAGGTGCATTGAAAGACATGATAAAAAATATGAAGATAAACTTACCCTTTCTTTGGCAATACATTACATACTCCAGACATGTTATTTGAGTAATGTTCCAAATCTATTAAAGAAATTATTATCGAAGGAATATGAAGATAACATTACTTTTTATTAAATTGCACAATAATCATTTATAACATACCTTGGATATAGAAAATGTTGGGAGATTGATTTTGATTGCCAATGTTAAGTCTCTTTTTCAAATTGGTTTCCTCTGATCATATTTTAAAAAAATTAATGTTGCGTATATATATTTGTTAAAGTAATTCTAAAACAAAACAAAGGAGAAAACATTATCATACCCTTTGTTATCTCTGATAAAGGGGTTCTATTCCTGGAAGGTTCATTCGGATTTGGGGTATTAGCAAATATTAATTCTCCATTTCCTACAATAAAAAGCATTGAGTCATAACACATTTATGATTTCATGACATTGAACTAATAGTATGAAATATACAATTTTATCTTCACCTTTCATTTGAAGACCACCATTTGATAAAGAGTCATCATTGTTGGGACCTGATAATGTGTTACCTATTCATAAAAGCAAAGTCCCCGTTTATTAATAAGTTGATAACCACGATAACATTATATAACATATCAAATCATGATACCATTTGTTATGTCAGAGAATCAGGTTTTATTCATCAAAGGATGGACCAAAATTGGGGTCATGGACAATGTTAATGCTGCATTTCCTAAAGTAAAGACAATTAAATAACGAAAATTTTTATATTCTATGAGATATAGACCTTTCCAATATTTGGATTGGAACATATTGGTCTATTTAAGTTTGAACAGTAGTAGTTGATAAATAAATTACATCAGTGCAAGTTGTTGGTGGTTCACACATGCTGGTTTAACCATATTCACAATTAAGAAGATAGTATACATCATAACTTTATATAGAATAGGTTGTATGATATCATGAGAAATTGGAAAAGCATGTTAAGATTCCCTGGTGGTATGAGCATGCTGTCATGAAAAGGTGGTTCCTACTTCTAGTATGAAACGTTTCCAGTTTTGTTAAGCAAAATAAAATTAACCACTAACCTTTAATTTGAACAGAATGAATTGGTAAGGAAGCATCACCGTTGACATCACTTGATGAACTACCTATTCCTTCAAGTACATTGGTATAAAAGATAAAATTCTAAAAAGATTGAAACATAGAAGAGCATCTTATAACATTGTATGCATATGACCATCCTGATATAACTTAGTTTATAATAATGTCTTTTAATGAAATCATAAGTATATACAAAATTATAAACCAAAAAGTTCATAAATTTATACTGCAAGAAGAACATTAAAATGTATGATAATTACCTTGAGCATTTGAATGATTAGATTTAGTAGACCATTGTCTTTTTCTTTTCTATTGTAGTTGTTCTTTCCATTCAGACCTTGCCATTTTTTCTAAGGTGTTCATCCAGTCCATTGTGAAGACCCTTCAAGTTGTTCATGCACTAATGTTTACTACCTTGAAAAATTTGCTTCTATACACAAAATGATAGAAGACAGAATCGTCACTTTGCACTACGAGAAGTTTCACAGCTACCAGTTGGCCTTAGTTAATGTTGAAGTAAGGTATACCAAGAGTTTATTCAAGAGAGAGAACTGATTGCTGGTCTTATAAAAAAATCACTTAGTTAATTGAGACAGACATATGGCAAAGAGCTACTCGTATTAATTACATTTAGTATGAAAGACTTTATATGTTAAGGGTGACTTTTTATGTTTTCTACCTTTATTGCACGCTTATAGTAATTAATCATAATACCAAAGGTTTGAAGATCTAACAAAATATTAACCGTTGTTAATGTGTTATCCAACCATTATGGGTGAATATTTAGAAAATGCTTGAATGAAAACTTATAATTTAGGAAGTCCATATAATAGAAAGAACAAACCCCATTTTTAGAAATTACCAGTTTAATCAGTTAATTAATATAGGGGTAATTTGCATTTATGTTTTTAAAATTTTCCTGAAATTGACTTAAGTTTTTGGAAGAGGGTCTAACATGAGATTAATGTTTGTGTTTCTCAGAATGTGCAGCTTGGTTCTGACATAATTGTTAAACATGAAATGCATTATTAATCATCTTGGATATACGATAGTGAGAAATGCAAAGTTCTGTAGCTTGTCATAATCAATTTACCAAAAACTTGTTTTTACTTACTCCAAACAAAAGTAACTTGTCATTTATCTATTAATCTATCTACTTGTTTTACAGTTGCATCAAATTTGCATGTAATACGACTTTTACATAAAATTTCAATAATTTCTCTACTTCAAACATAACTAACATGTAATATGATTTTTAGACAAAATTGTATAGTCAGTTTTTAAAACAACTAATGTATATCTTATTATCAATTATGTGTAACATTAGATAGCGTGGCAGTTTTGTATGGTTACGGTATTATGCTTATGGTATTAAGTTTTCCTTTCGATGTTATTTTTGGTATTTGATTACCAATACTCCATATTCAAAAAGATGTCTATAAAATAAAGAATAGTATTAGACATTAAGAAAACATATAAGTATTATATATTGAAGGTAATGAGATCAATATAACTATTAAAAAACTAAATAATAGAATAATTTCCTTTGAATTGAATCAAAGGAAATTCCAATTGTTCTTTCGCATTCTTCAATAAATTAATTTTCACCATATGCATTCTTACAAAACTACTTAATGCCTATCGATATTGACAGAACAATAATTGTCTTTGTCTGAAAAAAATTGGAAGGAACATTTATCATACTCTTTCTGAGAATGCATTTTGCAAAACATTTTCCAACCAGCTCTTAACTTGGCATGTCGTCGGCCTTTGACATGCTTAATGATACGATAGTGGACTTCTACACTAGACACACCACAAAGAGTCCATGTACTTGACCCAGATGAAAGAAGATGGTCAGATGCATTCTTTGGGAAGTTCTGTTAAGGAAACCATGGAAAGAATGGAATAACAAATCAACTAATCTATCCACCATATAACAAAATTGAAGGAATAAAAAAAGGGTATAAATATTCGAAAGGCAAAGGTATTTTCATAATGAACATTTAATCATGAGTTATTTGTCATTTGTTTTATGGGGAACACGACAACAACAATGTCACATATAATGCTTAAATAATTCATTTGAAAACAAGAGATACAAGAATTCCCAAGGAAATAATCTAAAGAATGGAATAACAAAACTATTAATGTATGCATCATATAAAAAAAATTCATGGGATAAAAAAAATAGGGGTATCAAAATTCCAAAAGGAACACTCTGGTTTATAAAGAACATTTGTTAATGATGTAGTTATTTGTTATTTGCTTTGTGGGGAACACGATAGCAGCAATGGTACATATAATGGCTAAAAAATTCATATCAAAATAGGAGATGCAAGAGTTGCCATATTTTTTTTTAATTTCACTATAAGAATAAACATGTGTTTGTAACGATAATGCTTGGAATGTTACCAGATTTTTGAACCTGTATTTGATACACATTTTAGTATGAATGTCTGAGTTAGATATCAATGGTTTGGGGGTACAAAGTAGAGGGTTTTAAAATTATTTTAGATATTTAAAGGGATAAAGACCAAAAACATCACAAGAATTTGGGATCAACAGTGTCTATGCAGAAAGTTATTGAAAAGACAGATTATTTGAACAAATTTACCAATTGGCTGGCTATGGCTTAGTAAGAAGTAAGTCTGACATCAAAGTCTACAGGATGAGTCTGTTGAACCAAATAACCTATCTCCTTTCCATCCTCATCATAGATTCTGATTTTGAACTTCCCCTCTCCCATATAATCAATCACCACCCAACTATCAGATTACAAACTATAACAGTCTCTCATCTTCTGCAAACCTTCTTTGAGGAAACCTCTATTTTTGGTGAGATGGAACGTCAGTTTAACTACATGGTTGTTCGGATCCATTAACAACCATTCGAAGGGAAGTTCGGTTCCAAACCTGTTTAGAAGACATTTATCATGTGCAAAAACCTGTAAGAGAAAAAAATGGAGGAGGTTCATTATTCATGGAAACAGGGAACAAATAAATGAATGACCATTATACCTTGTTCGGGTCGTTCAGAAAGACGCTGCTATGGAGAGCATCAGGATTACTTGACCACGACATTCTGAGGAGCTTCAGTTAGTGTTCACTTGGAAATCTTTCAGATTCTGGGGAGTTTCTTGGTTTGAGAAGCAATGCACATTTAACAAAAGCGTTTGAAGAGAAACTGTTCAAGTCTATAAAGGAAAATATATTGGAGGGAGAATGAGAAGCTACTCGGTTGAATTGCATTGAAAGGTACAATGCATGGAAAAAATGGTTCATTTAATATGAAGGATCTATTTCATTATTTTAAAATTTTAAGAATGAAATAAGATGTTATTATTACTTTTAAATATTAATTTAAAAAATGTCTTTTAAATTTAGATTACATCAAATTTGGACATACTCTTTATACAAAACGGTATGATTGATGTAATTAAAATAATAATTAAACTAATAATTGTATAACAAATGTATTTTATATTATCAAATATTAAAGAACACATTATGAAATCTTAAAATTATATAACTTAAACGTTGTCTTATTATCAAGTATATAACCAAAAGTATGTTTTTTGTCAACTGTGTACACATGAAAATTGAAAAAAATATATTATGAAATATAAAAATTATATAACACAATGTTTGTCTTATTATACAGTTTATATGATATTTAAATTGCTTTAAATATTATTTTAGGAATTCAAGCGTTTATATCATGTGTAAGTCAATTGATGTTGTCTTTTTTATATTTCTAAATTTATGTTAATATGGATCTGAATTGTAACATTAAATAAAAAAAATTTAAATCATATAAACCTAAAAACATTAAAAGTATATAAGCAAAAGTATGTTTCTTGTCAAATGTATAGACATGAAAATATTAAAAGACACATTGTGACATTTAAAAATTTGATAACACAAAGTTTGTCTTATTATAAAGTTTATGTGATATTTAAATTTCTTTAAACGTGATTTCAGGAATTCAGGTGTTTATATCATCTCTAAGTCAATCCATATTGTTATGATTTGTGAAGTGTATACACATGATGAAATATTAAGAAACATATTATGAACTCTAAAACTTATATAACTTTGAGTTTGTGTTATGATAAAGTTTATATCAAATTTAGATATTTTTAAATTATATAAACCCAAACAATTAAAAAGCATATAACCAAAAATATGTTTTTTGTCAGCTGTATAGACGTGAAAATGTTAAAAACATAACATTTAAAAAGTTTATAACCAAAAATATATTATGAAATATGAAAATTATATAACACAATTTTTCTCTTATTATACACTTTATATGATATTTAAATTGCTTTAAATATGATTTTAGGAATTCAAGCGTTTATATCATGTGTAAGTCAATCGATGTTGTCTTTTTTATATTTCTAAATTTATGTTAATATTAATCTGCATTGTAACATTAAATAAAAAAATTTAAATCATATAAACCTATAAATTTAAAAAGTATATAAGCAAAAGTATGTTTCTTGTCAGATGTATAGACATGAAAATATTAAAAGACACATTATGGCATATAAAAATTTAATAATACAAAGTTTGTCTTATTATAAAGTTTATGTGATATTTAAATTTCTTTAAACGTGATTTTAGGAATTCAGGCCTTTATATCATCTCTAAACCCTAAACCCTAAATCAAAAATATGTATTTTGTCAGCTGTATTGACATAAAAATGTTAAAAACATATTATGAAATATTAGAATTATATAAGATAATTTTTGTCTTATTATAAAGTTTATATGATATTCAAATTGCTTTAAATATGATTTTAGGAATTCAAGCTTTTATATCATGTCTAAGTTAATTGTTATTGTGTATTTTGTATATTTCTAAATTTATGTTAATATGAATCTGAATTGAAACATTAAATAAAAAAAATTAAAATCATATAAACTTTAAAATTTAAAAAGTATATAAGCAAAAGTATGTTTCTTGTCAGGCGTATACACATGAAAATATTAAAAGACACATTATATGTTATAAAAATATTATAACACAAAGTTTGGCTTATTATAAAGTTTATATGATATTCAAATTTCTTTAAACGTGATTTTAGGAATTCGGGCGTTTAGATGAAGTTCTGAGTCAATCCATATTGTTTTTTTATCAAGTGTATACACATGATGAAATATTAAGAAACACATTATGAAAATATAATCAAAAGTTTATCTTATTATAAGGTTTATATCAAATTTAGATATTTTTAAATCATATAAACCTAAACATTTAAAAAGTATATAACTAAAAATATGTTTTTTGTCAACTGTATAGACATGAAAATATTAAAAACATATCATGAAATATAAAAATTATATAAGACATTTTTTGTCTTATTATAAAGTTTATATGATATTTAAATTGCTTTAAATATGATTTTAGGAATTCAAGTGTTTATACCATTGTTTTTTATAATGTGCAGTATTTACACCATTGTTGTTTTTTTATATTTTTAAATTTATGTTAATATGAATTTGAATTGAAACGTTGAATAAAAAAATTTAGAATCATATAAACCTTAGAATTTAAAATGTATATAAGCAGAAGTATGTATGTTGTCAGGTGTATACACATGAAAATATTAAATGACACATTATGAACTATAAAAATTTGATAACGCAAATTTCGTCTTATTATAAGGTTTATATGATATTTAAATTTCTTTAAATATGATTTTAGGATTCCAACCATTTAGATGTAGTTTTGAGTCAATCCATATTATTTATTTCTATATTTATAAATTTATGTTAACATGAATATGTATTTAAACATTAAATAACACAATCCATATTTTAGATGAAGTGCATGGACTGTGTTCCTAAACACCTATGTCAATACTAAAAAATAAGGAATCACTTGAATGAATGAAATACATGCATATTAAAATATATTCTCAACCCGTAAAGTATAATAGTCTTTGAAAGTGGTTTTAGATTTTATAAATAGTTTTTGAAATAATAATTTGATAATACAAAAACATATAGATGATATAATGTTAAAGTTCACAGTCTGATATTATAAAATATGCCATACTTCTGAATAGATGATAATAGAAAGTCGCACATATTTTTTAACATTAACTTAATAACTAAAAAGATATAACCCGACATCTTAACTTCAACTAAAATAATAAGAATTCTGAATGTAACAACGGGTTCAACCAAAAGACAATATTGTTAAATAGTACTTACTGACAAACCATGATATCCAATAAAAACATTCAAACCATTACAATCATAACAAAAGACAATAGGCTGTTGTATCACTTGGGTTCCTGCTTCATTATCTTCCTTAGTTTGTTGGAGGAAAGTTCAAAATCCTTATGTGAGTTCCTGACAGGGTCCACAGTCTAGCTTTCATCCACAACTGACTTCTGAGGAGTTACCATTGTCTCATTTCCTAATCTAAGAGGAACACCCGGAGACTGTATTACAAAAAAAAAACAAATTTAATTAAAAGAATTTTTTTAAGGCTTTTAATAAAAATACTTGACAGACCAATCACTTTGTACCAATTTATGAAGGAACTGCATTTGACTATGTTATATGGTTATTTGACAGGTAAATCTGAATCATATATACATTTCAGAAACATTACCTTGTTTTATGTGCTAATAATAGAATAAGGATTATCACCGGGATGGAAAACCATCCTCTAAACCTGGTTAGGAAAATTACCTTGGAAACACTAACATCATCAACCAAATTTGCCATATTAGGATTTGACTCATTTCCTAATAAGAAATCTTTTGGATTCTTTTATCCAAGAAAATGACATAAAATGATTTTGACATTCAAACGGGATTCGTTAAATTGGATTACGCATCTCACAAAGAAAACTACCTTAATGCCACTGGAAATGTCGATGGCCATGGGCATGTTAGAGGTTGATTGACATCCCAAAGGAACAACTGCATTAGATGACTCAGTAAGGTTGTCCTGTTCAGCAAAACATGACAACAATATTTGTTATTAGGTATTAAAGTTAATCAAAGAGTCATTTAGATTGACTAAATCAGTGTACTACATCACACCTTTATACCATCTGCTGAATATCCCAAGGCAGTTATAATTTCTGAATTGTCAATAGGAAAAGGAGGCTGAAACCATTGAACAACAAAGTATGAGACAAAATATTTTTTAACAGTTTAGTTAAGGAGTGTATTCTTCATACAATGTAATTATGATTTACCTCATAAACCTTGTATTTTTGTTCAAACTATTTAATCAATCCTTCTTCATTGCATATCTTGATGACATTAATTGTGTATGGAACCAATCCCATAAACTCTTGAATTTTGACCTGAACTTTGAAAATAAACTTTTTGTCCTTTAGAGCATCCAATTCTTCAGGATACATGTTCTTGTCTCCACCCTTATATAGGAAATAAAAAAAGTGAACATAATATTTTTTATAAATAAAAATTATGTGGAAAGAGTATTTATTATACCCTTGAAAACTATTTTTAGTGAAGATCCTTTACAAAAATGTTGAGCAAGTTCGCAGCCTCCCTATCAAATAGAATGAATGATGCAAAATCTGATTCATCCACCACCCTCAGATGAATACAATACCTTAAGCAAAATCGTATTAGAAAATTATTTCACGTCATTTTACATAACAGAATCATAGAGGGAAAAATAATGTGAATTCAAATAATATAATATAAAATTACAAACCTCATAATAAAATAAGAGTAATGTGTTCTACAGTTCTTACAATAGAACACATCCCCATCAAGCTTAAGTCCATATACACACTTAGTACAACCCCTGTAACACCAGCTGTACTCTGACTCAATGTGGTTCACTATCCCAATTGTAATAAATACCCCATTCTATAATTGGAAAATTTACCAACACTAGTGGAAAAAATGGCTTTAATCACGGTTAAAAAAGGCTTTTAATCACGGTTGAACAACCGTGGTTAAAAGTGGGCGTGGTTGTATATCAGGATATTTAATCACGGTTGAACAACCGTGGTTAAAAGTGGAGTGGATATAACCACGGTTGCCCCTAACAACCGTGATTAAATGTACTGGACCAAAAAAAAAATTAAAAATCGTGGTTATCATCTTCACCATTCAGAAACAGCAAGAACACAATGAACACCAACACCAGAAATAAGAAACACAGCAAGAACGCAAGAAACAAAAACAGAAGAAAAGTAAATGAATGAAACAAGAAATGAAGAAAAGTAAATGAATGAAACAAAATCAGAACAACCACAAGAAACAAGAAACAAGAAACAAGAAACAAGAAACAAGAAACAAGAAACAAGAAACAAGAATGCTACTGCAAAACGAAGAACACAAGTATAAATCTAAAATGTAAACCTGTAAATAAGCAATGGCGTGCGATGGGAAACCTGTAAATGGCATATGAAAAATAGTGAGAAGTCACATAATAAACAAATCTAGAACGTAAATAATGAAATGTAGATGTAAATGGAAACATGAAAACAGAGAAGAGAAACCTTACAGAGAAGAAGGAGAGAAAAGAGAGTTAGGCGCGCTCATGAAATTACGAAATTTAAAACGAAAAGGAAGCTATAATCACGGTTACACAAGGAACCGTGGATATATGTATAACCTATAACCACGGTTATGAGAGTACCCGTGGATATATGTATGACCTATAACCACGGTTACTCCAGGACCCGTGGTTATATATATGTATCCACGGTTACTCCAGGACCGTGGTTATATATATGACATATACCCACGGTTGAACAAGGGACCCGTGGTTATATGTGAAAATCTTATTTTGGCATTAGAAAACACCATAAAAAATTTTAGAATTTTTAGAATTTATTTGGTAGGTAAAGTAGAAGCCTAAAAATCCAAAAAATAAGCAAATAAATCACAAAAAATAAAAAATTTTGAGAAAACAAGGGTTTTTTGAAGATCTGAGCAACCCCAACTGGCGTAGCGAGTTGGAATGAATGCGGATTTTTTTTCTACCCCAAAATCATATGCAGCAATAAGGATTCTGAGTTTTCTAGCTCAAGTTATGCTCGTTTGAAGTTTGCCGATTTTTGTCTTCACAAAATTTTTGTATCTCTCACTCAAAAATTTATTTTTCAAAAATTCCAACTCGAATGGCTAATAAGTACCAAAAGAAGTCATGACGCAAAAAATCAGATCAAAATTCCATGTTTTTCTATTTTTTTGGATTTTCCTAAAAATAAGGTGAATAATATTTTGACATATAACCACGGTTGTCAAACAACCGTGGTTATAGACACACTTTTAATCACGGTTGCCTAACAACCGTGAATAAAAGTTTTCCCAAAAATTTCAAAAATGCCACCGCGTCATGACATATATCCACGGTTGTCATACAACCGTGATTATAGAGACTTTTAATCACGGTTGCCATAACAACCGTGATTAAAAGTTTTCTTAAAAATTTCAAAAATGCCACCGCGTCATTTTTAATCACGGATACACACTAATCCGTGATTATACCCCCGTGGTTGTATCCATTTTTTCCACTAGTGCAACAGGTAAGAAACATGGGTCAATTTACAGGTAATAAACATTAACAACAGAAACATTTACACTACAAAATAAGATAACATGTATTTGTATATATGGATGTATATATATACATTGTATGTAACATAAACAGTATGACAGATTGTTTCTAATATAAAACATTAACAACAGTAACAGTTACAGTACAAAATAAAATTTGTATGTATTTGTTTATATGGGTGTACATATATATATACATTATATTTAATATAAACAGTATGAGACATTGTTTGTAATATAAACCGTATAATATGATAAGTTTATGTATAACTTTCTTTTGTTGAATTTAAATAACGGATGACTTAACCTGGTTAAACTCTTTGAGTTCTTCAATGGATTTGAAAGTCATAATATTCAAAAAATCATCCTCCACAGATACTTGAGTCTTGTTCATTAAGGGAGTAAAATAATGTTGGTTAGACTAAATCTTGCATAAAACCAAAATAATGGTTGTCTCAGCTTTACTGACTTAGTAGGAAGTAGTCAACAATGATTTTGAACCCATACTTATTCTTAAAGTGCTTAATCTCAGGAATTTCATCATTAATGTATAGTCTGGATGTGTAGGTTGTGTTAGACATACTCATGACATCTATACAATTCAAACATTTATATACATGTAAGTTTAATAAATTTCCTCACCACAGACAAAAGACTATAATAAGGTTATTAAAAAAAATAGGGTAGAAACTTACCCTTCCATTTTTTCATCATCCCAAACTGCAGAAGAACAACATAGTTGTCATCACTTTTCTTCGATAAGAATTCAATGAATTTTTTGGCAAAGTCCTGCCACAGAGTGCATCTAAGCTTCATTCCCCTACATACGATGAAAATATAAATACCAGGAATTATTTAAAGAATAAAAATTTGATTGGTTTTGTAGATCAAATCATTACTCAAGGTTATCCATTTCTATCACTATGTAGTTAGAAGGAACCTCTCCTTTCTTAAACTCAACTAATTCTCCTTTGCCAGTGACCAAGTCAATAATATCTGTAATCCACCAACAGTTAATTGTATCAAAGGGGATTCCACATAAATAATTAAATCAGCTATGAACAACATAAGTGAAAAAAGTTGGACTTACCAACTAATTTTATTTTTCATGGGGCTCACTAAGGACATCACTAAAAGGGACAATCTTGAAGACGTTTTTTAGAATGTCAGAATCCTCAACCAACCAAGCCTGAGTGTCCCTCTTGAAGAACACCCTAAATTCATGTTCAGTGGGTCTACAGACTTGGTCATTTAAGGCCATTGAAAAGTTAAAAAATATATAGACATTTCCCTCAGACAGCACCCTCTCAAACAATATGTATGTATTGTCTTCACAATAACCTGTATCTTGTCAGCCTTTGGATTGACAATGACAAAAAAACAGAAACAATTAGTGAACAATGAAATATATACAAAACATTAAGATGGTCGTAATGGGAGGAGATAGTAACTTACCAATTCATCAACAACAACCATCTCAATTGATCCATCTTGGGAAACAAATCTTCTGTTAGGGAGTTTCCATAACCGAAGCACTCGAACCTTCATCCGCCATATGTTATGATCAGAACCAGCGTCCACGTCTCTCACATAGTCATAACGTGCATTACTGGATGCCATTGTAATCAGAGACACAGATGTGTTGTATAGGGGGTGATCAGTAAGGGGAAAGAAGGAGAGAAGTGAATGTAAAAACTCATGACATGCAAAACTTATATAGGTGAATAAGACCTGTTAGTTGTGGGCTTCCAACAGTAAAGCCCCCTCTATTAAATGATGTTATAGTTCCCAAGACATAATCATAATAATTAAGATATTAAGATTAAGATGTTAAGATATTAAGATAATAAGATATTAATTAATAAGATATTATGATATTAACATATATTAAGATATTAACATATTAATTAATCAGATATTAAGATCTTTTATTGTATTTCATTATCGGAAGTGAAGTGATGATTCATTTTCCCAATGCACATATTAAGACCCTAAACCATTTATTAATTAACAATATATTAAGATCTTTTATTGTATTACAGGTAGTGAAATGATGTTTTAGTTCCCCAATGCACATTTAATGGGGTGTGTTAGTTAAAAAGTTAAATTTAAAAGTTAAATTGAAAATTTAAACATTAACCCAAGTGATGATTCAGTTCCCCAATGCAGCCATGCAGCTAGTTAATTATCCAATCAATGTCAGGCATGGTTTAACATTAACATATTCACATATTAAATGAAATTGCGGCTAACAATAAAAAAACCAACTGCAATGAATGATGTTATAATTCCCAAGTGATGTGAATATATAATTAAAAGAAAATTAAAAGTAAATAAAATTCCCTTTAAAGGATACTGCATGTAAAACGCTATAGTTTAACTGATATGTAAAAGGATACAACATATAATAAAAAGTTAACCATGATGATTGTTTAAATGAGTTTTAATTTCAAACATGGTTTAACATTAACTAAAATTGGGGCTCCTATAATGAATGATTTTATAATTCCCAATACAAATGTAATTGAATCAGACACGCAAGGCAAAATTATCAGCTTAGGAGTTTTTAGTAACATTATTAAAACCGAGCTTATTATCTTATTAAATTATCTTATTAAAACAAAGTGTAATAAGCTTTTTACAATCTTTACAATATCTTAATCAAATATATATGTTAACTAATTCCATGGAATAAAAATTTGGATGAAGCAAGTGAAAGGATATCACCTTGGCACTTGTTATAAGGACTCTATACAGTCTAACCTTCAATGGGATCAATGTTTAGGTTCCATTACATATGAATTGTATACAACCTGAAATAATTAATTTACCAAAGTTGAATATAATTTGATCGACAATCTAATTAAAATTTTATATATAAAAAATTCATCAGAATACTGGCATTATGCATACTATGGTGCAAAAAATGATTTGTTGATAAAGATCTTTTTGCTCGGACAAGCAACTTTCAAATATAATAAAGTTGATGTATAATATAATTCTAAATTTGCTAATTAAAAGCATAGGTACAGACTATGCATATAACCATTTTTATGTTCATCTTTAGAACTGGAAAACCATTTAAACACTAAGCGTGAACAACATAAAACCATTGTAATAATATTATAAACACTGCGATGATCTATACATAAAAGACAACATTTTTTCAGCAGCAATGACTAATATCAACGGATGTAACATACTAAACGTGTTAACTACAAAATCCTAAAGTATAAAATCGAACCATCCATAAATGGAATTCCAATTAAAATTGTATCACCAATCTTCAACTTGTGTCCAACGCAGAATTCATGCTAACCATCACCCATATGGACTTCCCATGGCCGACGTCTAGTCCACCGTAATTGAATAGGCCAGGAATCAGATCCTCCTTCCATCATAGCATGAATGACTTTAGGCTTCCTTGTTAGAATAACAAACAACAAATTTGAAGGCAAATCCTGCAAAAGTCCACAACACAGTCAACATTTCAGCATAACAATATGGAAAAGTGTTGGAAAAGTTAAGGTTACTAACCAAAACGTTTTGCATCTAGAATTTAGTCAGCAACTTTGTTTTAGAAAATCTAAATTTATTATAAGGTACCCCATGCAGACTTCTCAAAACCTGTTACAAATTAGGGTTCATCATCTTTGATATACAATAAAAGAACATAAAACATTGACTAACGGGTAAATCTACCAACGAAGTTACATCCGGTGCGATCAGCAGCTCCAATACCACATGCAGTTAATAAACATCTAAAACATAAAAACTGACAATAACCTCATCATCAGTTTCAATAAAGACCTAATTGGAAAGGGGAAAACACACCCTAAACACCTCATCTTACAGTATCATGATGCAATGAACAAACATTAATCAAAACATGTGGGTTATTCGGAAAAAATTAACATATAATTGAAAAACTACAAAACCTTATACAAAATCTTCATTCTCATTTACAGTATCATGATGCAATGACCAAACATCAATCAAATTTACAATGTATACTATTAACATAAAAAAATGAAGGATTAAGAAGATAATAAATAGTTCCTTAGGATCATCGACATCAACCATTGGAGATTTTCCCTTGTTCATCTGATAACAAAAAATAATGATGACATAAGAAAAAACACACCAAAGTTTTAATATGGCTTAAACACTTATTTCATGCAAAAAAACAAAGAAATGTTTTTCACTACCTAAATAACTATTTGGAAAGGGGCAAAAACACACCCTGAACACCTAAATAGAAAGGGGAAAAAACACATCCTAAACACCTCATTCTACAGTATCATGATGCAATCATTATTATCATAATCAAAACATGTAGGTGTTATTTGACATAAGAAAACACAAACTTTTAATATGGGTTAAACACTGATTTCATGCAAAGTAACATAAAAAAGTAATTGCACACAAAAACCTATAATTGGAAAAGTAAAAAAACCAAATATACAATATATACAATATATACAATAAAAGAATTTAGTAACAAAAAACAAATTATACAAAATACACAATAACACAATTCAGTAACAAAAATATAAAAAAAAACCTATGGGGGGTCATCTGGAAAAGTTAACATATAATTAAAAAAGTATAACACTTTATACAAAATCTTCATTCTCATTTCACAGTATCATGATGCAATGACCAAACACTAATCAAATTTACAACGTGTACTGTTCCCCTCCCCCCCCCCTAAGTTTAAGGGGTGGTCCCCATAACCCCCCTAAATCTCTTCATGTCATTTAGTAATAGATTGATTTAGACTATAGCCTAATGGGCCAAGGCCCACTTTGTAACCTAAGTATAAAAGTACCTGCTACACGTACGTTATAACTAAGTGACACATTATAGATATTAATAAACCTAATTCCTAGGAGGATTTTTCTAGGGTTTTGTGCTCTAAGCTCTGTGTGTGAACATTTTGGCGCCCATCGTAGGACCCGGTAAAACAGATCCTACACCACCACCATCACATAAACCCTAATCCTAATCCTGATCCCAGACCATCCCTGACCATGGTGAACACCCGTAACACATGACAGGAGGAAGACAACAAGCACCAAGAACTATCTGATCACGATATCAGATACAATACCTCACCAACATGGTCGAAACCTTGCAGAGGACAGTTGCCAACCTATAGCAGAAGAATGCGGAACTCAGAGGGCAAAAAAGGAGGGAACACGTAGCCTCCAGTCAAAGTGCTGATCGATCCGCTTGCCAAAAGACCGCTGGTCAGGCCTCGTACCAGACAGAAACTGCTAAATATGACCCAGAGTTACCTTTCGCTGCATATCCCTGGACCGACCCGATCATGGAGGCACCCACCCCCTCAATTATAAACCCCCGGTGATTGAGAAATATGACGGTAGAGGTGACCCAGAGGACTATCTCACTATCTACACTAATACCATGCTGGTAACAGGGGCGTTCGATTCCCTTTTCTGTTGGACCTTCCCCACCACTTTGACCAAGTTGGCACTTTGTTGGTTCTTCCACCTCCCTCCAAAGAGTGTCTCTAGCTTTTCTGACCTGAGCAAGAAGTTTCTTAACCAGTTTTCCACCAGCACGGCCGTACAGCAGACATCACACAGCCTGGTTAATCTGTGCCAGTTCCCAAGCGAGTCCCTAAAACAATATATGGCCTATTTCTTCAAGCAAGCCATCCAGATCCAAGACCTCAGCCCGGAAATAGTTTTACACGCCATTCAGATGGGTTTCCGCCCTGGAAAATTTACTGACTCCCTAACGAAGAGGCCACCACTAGACATGGACGATTTTCATATAAGGCCTCAAGGTATATTGCTATCGATGAGGATGGAGATGATCAGATCAATCTTACCGATCAAGCCAACCCTACAGATCAGAGAAATCATCACCCTGAGCTGAAAAGGAAGAGCCCCAGAAGAAACCGAGACACACGTACCGAGGCTTACATTGCTCCCCTCTACACAAACTTTACGCTACTAATGGACCGCTGTGATCAGATCTTACACGAAGTATACAACACGGGACTCCTTGCTCTCCCACCTCTACGGGAAAGCCCAAAGGGGTCGAACATGTCCAAGTTCTGCGAATTCCACAGGGCCTACGGCCATGCTACCAAAAACTGTCGATCCCTCCGCAACCAGATAGAGCACCTAATCCGACAAGGATATCTAGCGAGATTTATCACTCGGAAGGATGACAATTTTAGAGAGGGACCTTCCTAACCAGTGGAGCTCCAGACTCGAAACCACTCGTGATCCCCTCGCTCCCGATCTCCCAAATCCGTAGAAGAAAGGGGAGATGCACGATGAGTTATACACACTATTTCAGGAGGATTCCCAAGAACCTGCGCACGCCGATCATATCAGTCAGGTCAAGTAAACTTATTGCAGGAACACCCCGAATATACGGTCATCATATTCGATAGGTCAGACTTCCCAAGGGGAGGGCCAAACTGAGACGAGCCAATGGTGGTTACTATGAAGGTCGAAGATTTCGTGATAGAGCGAGTGCTCATAGACCAGGGGAGTTCAACAGACATACTACATTGGAAGGTGTAGCACAAAATGGGTCTCCCCATCCAGCAGCTCCAAAGGTATGACGGTGCACTTCTTAGTTTTTTGGGTGATTCTATGTAGGTCTTAGGATGCATCGACTTGATGACCAACTTTGGAATCAGAAAAAATAGTCGTACGATATGGGTCAAGTTCCTGGTAGTAGACTTCCCTAGCTCCTATAACACTCTATTGGAGCGACCTTCGCTCAATGCCTTAGGTGCTGTTGTCTCAACCATTCACCTAACTATGAAATTCCCACTGAGGGATGGAAGAGTAGGAATTATCAGAGCTGACCCAGAGGTGGCGCAAGCGTGTTACCATGAAAGCCTTTGCCCCAAGTCAACATTCATAATCAAGGAAGATGTGGAGACAAGTTTTGATCCTCGTGACGATCAAGAATATGAGAGGCCTCAACCGATGTTGTCACTCAAACTTATTCAAGTCAGATCCTCCCCTAGCCAATTCAAATGGGTCAGCGTGATTCTCGACCCAGACTTGGAGGAGGCCCTCGTCAGACTACTAAGGGAAAATGTTGATCTATTTACCTAGAACCCCACCGACATTGCCAGGCATCGATCCCAATATAATCTGCCACTCACTCAACCTCGAGCAGGACGCCAAACCCATGTCTTAAAGGCCTAGGAAGATGGGCCCCGATCGGAGGAACGCAGTTAAAGAAAAAACAAACAAACTCCTATCTGCAAAGTTCATTTGAGAAGTTAAATATCCGACTTGGCTATCGAACATAGTCATGGTAGGGAAGTCAAGCGGCAAATAGCGAATATGTGTTGACTTCACCTATCTGAACAAGGTATGTCCCAAAGATCCCTATCCTTTGCCTAGCATTGATAGTTTGGTGGATGGTACTTCAGGTTACAGGATGCTAAGCTTCATGGACGGCTACTTGGGCTATAACCAGATCTGAATGGACCCAAAAGATGAGGAGAAGATGGCATTTATCACTGGTGGGGCCAATTACTGCTACTGAGTAATGCCTTTCGGCCTAAAAAACACAGTAGCAACTTACCAAAGACTAGTGGACAAGATATTCTCCAAGCAAATCAAAAGGAATATGAAAGTGTATATGGATGACATGGTCGTGAAAACCAGACAAGCCGAGTCACACGTACAAGACTTGGAAGAGACATTTACCAAGCTGCACAAGCACAACATACGGTTAAATCCTAAAAAAATACTCTTTTGGGGTCCAAGGGGGAAAATTCATAGGATACATGCTCACTTACAGAGGCGTCGAGGCTAACCCAGATCAGTGTCGGGCCATCTTGGAAATGCGAAGCCCCCAGAATGTCAAGGAGGTTCAACGCCTAACTGGGTGGATTGCGGACCTTTCCCGATTCCTCTTAAAGTTCATCGAAAAGTCCATGTTATTCTATAAGGTGTTAAAGAAGACAGACTCATTTGAGTGGACTCCTGAATGCGAACAAGCCTTCCAGGACCTCAAAGTTTACATTGCATCCCCTCAATCTTGACGCGGCCTGAAACGGGGTTGGACTTGATTATTTACCTTTCCGCGGGAGCTGAGGCGGTGAGCTCAGTCTTAGTCCAAGAGGAGGGCCCGATCCAGAGGCCAATTTACTTCACTGACAAGACCCTACAAGGAGTCAAAACACGATACCAGCGGGTGGAAAAGTTTGCTTACATCTTTGTCATATCCGCCCAGTGACTCCGTCCCTACTTCTACAACCATCAAATAGTGGTGCGAACCGACCAGCCACTTGGGAAAATTCTTCAGAAGCCCGAACTTGCGGGGCGTATGGTGGCCTGGGCCGTAGAGCTGTACGAGTATGGTATTCGGTATGAGTCCCGAGGACCTATAAAAGCCCAAGTGCTCGTGGATTTTTTAGTAGAACTAGGGGAAGACAAGGAAGAGTATGACACGGAGCATGGTTTATGGACCCTATCAGTGGACGGCTCCTCCAACGCTAAAGGTATTGGGGCGGGTGTTGTTTTGGAATCTCCAATTGGTCTGATAATTGAGGAGTCATTGCATTTCCGATTTAAAACTAGCAACAATCAAGCAGAGTATAAGGCCCTCATCGCTGGGTTACGCATAGCCATCGACCTAGGTGCTCGATGTGTCCAAGCAAAGACCGACTCCCAGTTAATGGCCTCACAGATTGAGGGGTCATACCAAGCCAAAGACTCAACTCTAGCAAAGTACTTGGCCCAGGTAAATGAGATAGTAAAAGACCCCAAGCATTTCCAAACTGTCTATGTTCCACGAGTAATGAATGAGCGTGCGTACATCCTCTCCAAGCTTGCCAGCACAGTCAAGACAGGGAACCTAAAGACGATTGTCCAAGTTATCTTTGAAGAGCCTACGATCCATAAAACACAACAGATCCATCAGGTAAGTGAGGTTCAAATTAAAGATACATGGATGAACCCTATCGTTAATTTTCTAAAGCAGGGAACTCTACCAGAAGATCGGCAACAAGCCAAGAAGTTGCAAGTCCAAGTGGCCAATTACTCTCTAATAAATGGATCCTTATATAAGAAGAGCTTCACAATGCCTTTCTTAAAATGCTTAAATGAAGAATAATCTGACTATGTCATGAGAGAATTACACTCAGGAATTTATGGTCTTTATAGAGGAGTCCAACCTTTAGCCGCTCGAGTCCTCCAAGAAGGGTATTTCTGGCCAACTCTACACTCCGATTGCTATGGCCTTGTCAAAAAATATGACTCTTACCAGCATAATGCCAATCAGATCCACAGCCATCCAGAACCGTTACATGGAATCCTGTCACCTTAGCCTTTTAACACTTAGGGGATGGATATCTTGGGCCCTTTTCCCCCCAGGAAAAGGATAACTTAAGTTTCTCTTAATAGCCATCGACTTTTTCACCAAATAGATTGAAGCCGAAACCCTGGCCACCATCACGACAGCTAAAGTAAAAACCTGCACGTGGAAGCACATCATTTGCCGACACAGACTTCCCCACATAATGAGGACACACTAAGGGAGCACCCTCACACTACCCTAGATAAAGGACTTGAAGCTTACAAGGGTCCCCTCACAAGGGCTAAGACCAAAAGGGCTAAGAGATCATTCACAAAGCCCTATCTTCCTTCCTCTCTTTTAGTGGGCCTAAGCCCAAGGATGATAGCTTGAGGATCTACCTATATTCTTCTTGTAATATACTTAGTAGTTAGGTTCTCTAGGCATTTAGGATGTATTTGGACCTTGCATGGTCAATAAGGCCACTTTTGGGCCATGTACTTTCATTTTGGGCCATGTATAGGCCATGTTCTTCTCCTTTTTGTCATATTGGGCCTTGGATTCATGGACCAAGCCCATTCTCCCTCCCTTGGCCGAAATACATAGGGGCTATATAAGGGAGCCCTTCTTTGTAATTTGACACATTAATTTATTTTGAGATTTTCATCACTTTGAGTGAAGTTTTGGTGAGAGACACGCCTCCTTCTCTCTAGGATTAGTGAAGCTCTTGCAAGCTTTTATCTAAGGGGTCTCTCCCTCCCTTGGTGGTGAGTGGAGTTATCTTCCTCTCTAGGAAGTGGCCTCTAAAACCTTCCTTACCCCTTTCTTAGCCTATCTCCTTCATTCCACCTTTCTCCTATTCCATCCCTTCCCTTTCCTCCATCAAACTTGCGTCAAATTCCTTAGAGTTTTGCCCTTATGTTTTCGGTTTCCACCTTGAAGAAGAAGGTTTCTAGTTGCTCTTGAAGGAAGAACAAGGAAAGGAGCCAAGATCCACCCCCTTTCAAGGATAGAAGAAGCTTCTCCTACATCACTAACTATCATTTCTAACAATGGCCGATAGTTTACAGATAAGAGTTTCATGAAATTCTATGAGAACTTGGGTATAAAAAGAAAATTCTCTTCCGTGGAACATCCACAGACCAACAGTCAGACTGAGGTAGCAAACAAAGTCATCCTTCAGCAACTCAAGAGACAGCTCAGATAAGCCAAAGGCCAATGGATAGAAGAATTTCATGGAGTTCTTTGAGCCTATCACACTACCCCGCACTCATCGACTCATGAGACCCCGTTCCGACTCACATACGGAGCTGATGCCATGATACCTGTTGAGTTGGGAGAACCCACTTTTTGACGTCTTGCTTATGATGAAGATGCAAACAACGAAGGAAGGAAAGAAGATCTAGATCCCAGTCTAGAAGAGCGAGATATGGCATACGTCAAGATACAGGCGGCTAAACACAAATCTGCTTAGAAATGGAACTCTTTTCTCCGAACCTAACCCTTTAGAAAAGGCGACCTTGTTCTGCGCACCGCGGACAGTAACAGAATAGCAAGAGAAGATGGCAAGCTTGCGCCCTCTTGGGAAGGCCCATACCGAGTCAAAGAAGCATTGGGGAGAGGCGTATTCCGAATAAAAGAGTTGTCAGGAAAGGAACTACCTAGAACTTGGAATGCAACCCATCTAAAGATGTATTTTAGCTAATTATTGTACAGTCGGGTACTCTTTTTCCTACCTGAGGGGTTTTTCCCATTGGATTTTTCCCTCAGGAGGTTTTAATGAGGCCCCCTCCCCCATCTTTTCAATAAAAATTTTCTACATTATTCATAAAAAACTTCTTGAATTCATTCAAGTATTACGAAAAGTCCGAGTGCAGAGTCGAACTCTTGGCATATGTTCTGAAAGCTTGAATTCATTCAAGTATTACGAAAAGTCCAAGTGCGGAGTCGATCCCTTGGCATACGTTCTGAAGGCTTAAATTCATTCAAGTACTGTGAAAAGTCCAAGTGCAGAGTTGATCCCTCAGTAATACGTTCTGAAGGCTTAAATTCATTCAAGTACTACGAAAAGTCCGAGTGCGGAGTCGATCCCTCGGCATACATTCTGAAGGCTTGAATTCATTCAAGTACTGTAAAAAGTCCGAGTGTGGAGTCGATCCCTCAGCATACGTTCTAAAGGCTTAAATTTATTCAAGTACTATGAAAAGTCTGAGTGCAGAGTTGATCCCTCAGTAATACGTTTTGAAGACTTAAAAATCGTTCAAGTATAAAGTACGAGCGCAGAATCAATCCCTCGGTAATACATTTTGAAGACTTAAAAATCGCTCAAGTATCCAAAGGTCCGAGGTTGGAATCGATCCCTCGGCACATACATTGATACTTGAAATCGTTCAAGTACGAAAGGTCTGAGATTGAAACCGACCCTCGACGCATACGTTCAAATGCACTTATCCCAATAAACATTGTTACAGTCAATAAGAGAACAAGAATACAACACAAACGATTGTAAATACATCTAAGGATAAGTCTCAGCCGATACAGGGGAAGGGACCTTTAAGGCCGACTCACCCAGAGCAATTCCTGTTCCAGGACCATTCTGCTTTCCCTCTACACTGCGCCCTGCTCGTTCATCTTCAGAATCAGGGCATGATACTAACTAGACATCCATGACAAGCTTGAAGGGACTTAAACCCTTAAAATTTAGCGTAAGAGACGGAATTAAAAATGAAATCTGCTCTTGGCAGAGTCGGAAGGCATCAACATATTTAACAGAAATATCTCTCTCTATGGAAACAAGATTCGCCTCCGGTTTTTCCTTCAGAGCCTCCAAATCTGCTCGAGCCGCCTGAAGATCCTTTTCCAACTCCCGTTTTTTAAGGGATACAACATTGTAGGTTTCCTCTACCTCTCGCACCTTCTGATCCCAATAAGAGCATCTCTCCTTAGCAACTGACAGTTACAATTCTGTAAAATCCCGCTCTGCCCTAGCAGTTTTCAGGTCCTCCTCAGCATCGACCAGTCGTGACTCTGCCAAATCTTGACCCACCCTAGCGCCCTTCAGGTCTTCCTCTGACCGCTGCAGGACCGACCTCATAGTGGCAATCATTTTCTTGGTATCTACAGCACGGGCAGCATCCTTCTTTCTCCCCTCTCGCAACAACTCATTCTCTTTCTTTAAAGATTCATGTTCTTGAACAAGCGCTACCATTGCATTACCCTGATCAACCAACCACTTTTCAAGAACTTGAGATATCAAAGTTTCCCGGAGTCCAAACATCTCTGTAGCTCTGCACATGGAAATGGGATTGGAGGAGGCATATTTTTCCTTATCTTCCTCTAAAAGGACCGTGCGATCCCCAAACTATGAAATAAGGAAGTGCGTGTCCCAAAGAGAAAGAACCGGGCTCCTGTCAACGCTCAACGACCCATTAACAAACTCTTCCTAAGGACATCTAGTCGCGTTCATCATGCTAGGCATGGACCCGATGATTGATTCCGCGGACATAAATTGGTTAGGGCCAGAGGCCATATCCCCAGATGGCTTTGAAGTCTCCCCACGAGCCGCCAAGGGAGAAACTTCCATCTCCTTCTCCCCTTCATCCTTGATAACGATAACGAACCAAACAGGAGTGACGATTGGGGATGGACAAGACTCGGATACTCCATCAGCCCCTGTCGCTATCGAAGAATGTCTGAGCTTCTTGGTGACCTTTTTCTCAACCCCTTAAGGATGTACCTCCTGGTAACGTTTCATTAGATCTTTTAGTGTCAGTTTACGCGGGGCCATATCGCCTGCCCATAAAAGTACAACACTCGGTCAACACCAAATGATAAAATAAGCATTAACTCAGTGTAGCATCAGTGATAAAATAAATGACAATTAACTTCAACAAGGACGTGTATAAATCTACCCAGCGCGACTCCTACGTGGCAACAATTCACTTATAAAACAAGATTTTCCTAACTCAAGACTTCCCTCCTCTCGAAATGAATCCCTCGTAAGATAAAGTCCAAGGCTGGATCCGGTCTCTCGACACGTACGTATACAAAATTTAAAATGTGTTCGAGTATAGAAAAAACACCAAACACAAGCTCACCTATAAGAATAAAGATACGAACAGCACAAGCCAAACAAATCAGGCAACAAGCAAGTAACGGAAATCTAGCTTTTATTCGTAACTTAAAATACACATTACACAAGGAGCAAAATAAAAGCAAACAGAAAAGATTAGGCATCAGCCGTCGAGGAACCCATAGCAGTGTCTCCAGGGCAGGAGTCTTGGCAGCCGGAGCAAGAAGAGCGAAAGTGTCACCTTGCGGAGCCATAGAATTTGTGCAACTCTCCGATCTGACGCCAACAGCAGTTTCGGCAGCTAACTCCTCCTCCTTCCCCTCAGAATTCGAGATATCCACTATCTTCCTATCCATGACAATGCGGAATGGGTTGACGCCTTCCAGATTCAACTCCAAAGAAGGATTCAGTACCTATATCTGCTGTTGGCAAAGGTCGAAGGCAGCCACATATTTTTTCAACAGCTCCTCTACCATAAAAAGCCTGTAAGCCTCCCTCTCTTCCCTCTCATTCTCCAAGGCAGACTTCACCTCCATCAGCTTATCCTTTGCCTCCCTCTTACCCATGCAAACCGAGCCATAAGCCTCCTCGACAGAGCTCAACTGCCTACCAAGATTAGCACACTTCTTCGCGGCAGTGATCAGCTTTGTCTTGGCTAGTTCTTGCTCCTTCCGGGCTTCCAACAGTTTAGCCTTAGCCCATTTTAGCTTGTCAGTTATTCCCCCAACCTCCTTCAAAGCACTATCAAGCTGCATGATAGAGAAATCACGAGACTGCTGCAGCTGGTCTTTCTCCTGAAGAAGGGTGGCCTTCTCCACCTTCAACGCAGCGAACTTCTTCTCCTACTCGGCGAACCTTTTCTCCAAGAACCGAGTCATTAAAGTCGCTCGGAGGTTGAACATCTCTATCGCTTGGCATATGGATAGCGCGTTTGAACCTTCGAACTTCCTCTCGTCATCCCTGAAGACCACCGTCCGATCCACGAAACTCAGAACTGAAAATCAGACATCCCACAATGAGTGAGCAGGGTTATGGGTGCCACACGGAGACCCGTTGGCAAAACTCTCCCACCTCCTGCCTTCAAGGTCCATCTCACTGGGAAGGGTTGCGGCAATCTGCTCCACCGACACCTCCCCTGTAAAGCCGGTTTCATCCGACCTTTGGCTCACCCGACTCTGAAGCTCGGGAATCTCTTCTTCCTTCTCAGGGCTGTCAGGTATAACAATCCAAGAGACCCCTTCCCCAGCTTAACCTTTGATGCGTCGTGGAGAGTCGGGATGACTCGCCCCGAAGGCCTCCGACCCCACCTCACCTTTCTGACCAAGTTCTTCTGTGCGCAACCTCTTCGATGCGCCCTGCTTCCCTCTCCAGCTGAGAAGTGGTAGGAACCACGGAGATGGGGACAACGTTAGTGATAACCCAGGGAGAGCCTCTAGGAGCAGCAAAACTCTCGTCCCTTTGTGTCGTCCCTTTCTTCCCTCCCGCTTGGGAACCTTTCCCAGGGTACAGCTTCTTCAAGTCCTTCAAAGAAAGCTTCTCAGGGGCCATATCAGCTGCGCAAACATACGCAATCGGTCAAAACACACAAACCAAAAATAACTAAAAGCATACACAACAAAATAGAAACTACTCTCACCTATCCAAGCATCAAGAGAACTCAGATGAGGAGACAGGGCGATCAATTCCTGGGAGCTAAAGAAGATCCCCAAGTCATCAGACAAAACTTAGCGTCCGCCCTGTCGGACAAAGTCAAGTCATCCAAGGAGACTCAGAATTGAACCAGGTTGCAAGTCCAGTACAACGGGAAACAGGGTTGAGCGTCAGGATAATGCAAGAAATCCTCCCTGGATGGGTCCAACCCGACTCGGATTTTGAAGAAACCCATTTTAAAGTTCTTGTAGGATTGGTCAAAGGCTCTAATAAGGTTACAATGAGCAACACCATTGAATGAAACCCATCGTATGGGTGTCCTGGCCTTGGGGATCTTAGCATTAAAGAAGTAAAAGAATAAGGGTACAGAAGGAGTACGGCCAAAGTGCTTGTACAGTATCTCGAACGCCTGGACAAACACCAGCCGTTCGGATGAAGTTGAGTAGGGGCAATGTTCAACGCACACAAAACCCCAATCTGAAACTTAAAAAAGGGAAAGGAAATATGAAGTTGGGAAAAGAAGGTCTCATACACGAAGGTAAAATCTAACTCACTAGGGTCATTACGCTCATGACAAACCCTGTCAACCGCGAAGCAACAAACGCACTCTACATTGCAAGCCAAGGTAGAGTGGTTGAAGGTCCCTAATTCCCATAACTGGGCCACCGACTCCTTACTTTGAAGAGAAGAAGAGATGTGCAACACCTCGTCCCTAACCCAGTCATAAGCCCCCGTGATGGATACACTCACGGTAATTCCCAAAATTAAGTTAAAAGGGTTGAGAAATGAAGAAAGCCTGGAGCAAAGAGAAGCACTGACTTGACAAGAAGAAATGCTGAACGAGAAAGAAGGCAAGGGATGAAACAAGGACAGCAGTAGAAATCACTGAGAAGTACAGAGCTACTTAACGAAAGAGGCGAAAGAATGTGGAAGGCCTGAAAGTTTTGAAATGAAGAAGGAACATGAATTTATAAATAGGAAGCACCTTTTGGTCATACCCCTTAAATCCAATGGCAAGAATACAAAAGGGCAGGGGGAGCAATGGACACGATGTATCTAAGAGCTAACACCCCTAAAGAAAGCCATGTAATCCAAGATCCAACGATTGGGGATGCGAGAGCCCTAGATCGACGGGTGTGACGCTTCAAGACAACTTTGGGTGAAACGACACACCCTTAAATGACCTTGGGATATAGAAACGGTGCAATCATGACAAGTGCTTGCCTCCACTCCCTCATGATAGCAAATGACGGTTATCGTACTCCCGCCATGTGGCCAAGACTCGCTTCACTCGGAGACCCTTACTCGAAACCAAGACTCGCTTCACTCGGAAACCCTCGCTCGGAAGTAAAAGCTTTACCCACTCAACAATTTTTACTTTAACCCAAGCAACAACTTCCCTCCCTCAGCAATCAGGGAAGTCTCTATGGGAAGAAAGAAGTTTCGACTTGCATTTAAGCCACTTCGCTCGGTTTCATACCCAAGGCTCGTGGCTAGGGTCTCCTGTTCCCCCCGAGTTTAAGGGGTAGTCCCCACAACCCCCCTAAACCTCTTCACGTCATTTAGTAGTAGATTGATTTAGACTATAACCTAATATAGACATCTAATTGGAAAGGTAAAAAAAACACAGTATACAAATTACACAATAAAACCATTGGTGGAAAGAAAATACAAACAAATGAAAGAAAACAGTTTTTGATTGAAAAAGAAAGTCCCACCCTCTAAACATCGCTTTCATGACATGGTGAAAAATAGAAGACTAAAAAAACAAAAAAACATGCAACGACCAAACACTCATCTAAAGGGTCAATAAAAGAATTGGGGTTTACGTTTCGAAAAACCTCTGAAAAGGTGAAAAGATGAAACATGGTTTAAGCATAAAACATAAGCATGTACAAAAAAAGTTTAACATAAAGAACATATTAAAAGATCTTAACATGCAGGACAAAAAATAGAAAATTTTCTAAAATAAAGAATTTACATCACCTTTTTCTCATCAGCTTCGTCATACACTATCTCTATACCCTTCGTCATGTAAAAGACCAAAGAAAGATGTCGGGTGTTCAATATCATGTTTAAGAAATCTTAGAGATAAAAAGCAAAACCGTATATAAAGAAAGAGGAAAAATCATTGAAGTGCCCTGTCTACACATACCTACTAGGAGACGAAATGACGCGAAGCGCGATTGAACATACACAGGGGGAGAGGGGAAAACCAAATAGAAGAGATAAACGACGGGGAAAATAAGGTTGGCAGAAAGGGAGAGAACAAAAGGACGCTACTCTAAAGGGTTGGAAAGTCACAATGCAGAGTTTACAGTATTAAGAGGAGAGCAATGGTTAATACATGCGGGAAGGGAAGCGATAGCACAATCGTGTGAGTGAAGAAATTAAAAAGAGAGCAAAGGTTAAGGTGTGGGAAGGGAAGAGAAAGGAAGACAAATGAAATGTCAGAATGATGTCAGCGTTTTTAAAAAAAATCAATGCAAGATTTTAAAAAATAAATCATAAATATTAGGAGGAATTCAGGAACCCTAAAAACCCTTAATACATGAAGAGTTGATTTATGAAGGAATTCAGGAATCACCAGAAGGTGACACCTGTAAAATTCTACTATCTATTAGGGTTTCAGAAACTGACAATTATATATTATTAAGATATTAATATACAACTTTCGAAGTAATTATTATAAAGATTAAATTTTTTTAAATGACACATCAATTATTTTTCCTTTTTTATAATTTTTTTGTAATCAAAGACTAAAATTAAATCAAAAAGTGAGGTTTGGCATCTGGCAAATTCGCACTTCCACCAGGTGAATTTGACCAGGATTTCGTCTCCCCACCAGACGAATTCATGATGGCCTAACACATGGCATGCTCCAGCAATTTCGTTCCCTCAGTAGAAGAATTCTTAAATTCATCCCCCCACCAAACGAATTTGAAAGCTGATTTGACAGAAATGCACCTAGGCCACCAATTACTTTCAGATCAGGCCTACACTTATAATTTTTTTTTGAAAAGTAGTCTAAATATGTCAAAAACTCTTCTTTTCACCTCAATCAATGTAAAAATAACAGAAATAGGTTTTAGCATGGTAAATAAATTTAAATAAAAAATCTTTAGATTGTTTTAGGTTCATATCCTCAATTTTCTACTTGTGTTTTTTTTACAATTTTTTCTTCTCTTATTTTCTTACATAATTTCTGAAAATTATTTTACACCATAGTTTTTTTTATATAATTAAAAGAGTCTATTACACAATTAAAAAAGAAAAAAACAATTGGATCAAGATTACACATAACTTAAGAAGACAACTCTTCGATCCAGATATATTCAATAAAAAACAACTAACTATATCGAGATATATTCAAAATAATAAAACACAACTAACCAAACTAAAATTATTATTGAACAAGTCCTAAGTATATGTTCGATTCAATGTGACTTTGATCGAAAAAAATCTATTTGGTTGAGTTTATAGAAAACTTAAATCTAAACTTTTGAAATAATTATAATAAGGTTGTATTAATTTCCTAATATTTGTATATCCAGCTAATATATTAATGTGTTATGTATAGGCAATCCATACTTGCTTGTTAGGAAAATGCTATGTTTAGGAGACAATAAATGTTCAAAATATTTATTCACTTTCACAACATACACTAAAGTGCTGGTAGAATACATTTTTTATTAAATAATTTAGCCACAAAAGTTTTTGAAAGAAAAAATACGATACACAACGTTATTGGTTTTAGAGGCGTCAAAATGGGTTGCAACCTATGAGACAATTCGGCTTGGTGTGGGTTTGGGTGAGCCGAGTTGAAAAAAATAACTCATTTTCGAAGTGAAGCTTTTTCTAGTTCGTCTCACAATGGGTCAAACCGGTAATGAGCTGGGTTGGTCTGTAGGTTGGGAAATTAAAGAAATAACTATGAAATATGTTTAAGTTAAGACTTTAAGTTAAACTTTATTAATGGATACTTTAAACTTTATTTAATATTAATATATTTAATTTTGTTTTATGTATTATGGATTATATGAATTATGAATTTAATTTATAATGAAATATGTTATGTGATCGGTCCTCAACCGGGGTCAAGAGATCTGGTGTCGGACCGGTCACAGAAGTTGAAGACCAAGTGATGCTGAAGACTAGCTCTGCGAGTATCCGGTGTGTGTATCCGGTGTCTCTGTATGTAGAGAGCGGTCTTGACGTCCTCGAGGTCCTTCAAACCAACCTCACACGTTGATGTGGGCGAAAGGTGGTGTCACCTGCGAAGATTCTCTGACGCTCAAGTCAGTAATATATTCCAAGTGTGGAATGTAAATGATCACTCTATGGGATCAAATAGATGCATTCAGGAGAGAAGGACCAGAACCAGAACCCTTCTCCAGTAAACTGAAGTGAGTTCTTATACCTGATTGGCTCGATATACGAGGACTCGTTAGTGGGGAACCACTAACCTTCATTATGCAAGTATATTATTATTTAATGCGCACTCACCAGCATGATTGAGGCAAGTGGCTATTTTATATTAAGCGTAGGGAGAATGGGGCTAGACTTAGGGGACAAGTTGATCATTCCCAGGAGCAGATTATGGCTCGTAGTGTGGGGAATGGAATTATTGATCGGTCCCTGTAGCAATGCCCATCGTCTTTTATCGGGTGACATGTATGTTATCCGGTGTGCATGGTGTTATCCTGGACTAACCGGAGCAGGGAGAATGCCTTACTCGGAATTACATTCCGAATGTATACCAATGACACCGGTGGCATGTTGTGACGACCCGCGTCAATATTTCTTATTTTTCTCAAAAGATTTTTCACTTTTAAATAAAATCCACCCGGTCTCAAAATAAAATGATAATTACTTTTCTTAAATACATTTCAAATAGTAAAATAATACTTAAAATTGTAATTTCTGACTGAAACCGTTTGGAAATACGTTCAATAATAAAGGATTTAGAAAATAGCGAGAGAAAGGAAAACAGTCAGGGTTCACTCGGAAATAATTCTCTCACCCGGTTATCCCTCACTCGGGACAACTTACCTTTCACTCAGAAAAGGTGCACTCATCTTCACTCGGAAACACCATGACCTTCACTCAGAAGCACTCTTAACTTTCTTCACTCGGAATCTCATCCATAGTTCACTCAGAGACCCTCTAACCTTTTTACTCGGGATTGAGGCTCTCGGTTATTCTTCTCTTAGAGAGAGTAAAGGATACTCAAATGAGCATCAAATCAATAAGCCCTCACTCGGATAAGGAATTAACTCGGCTAAATTCACCAGGTGATCAACTCTGCTACAACAATGCAAATTCATTCATAAAATAAACACCGATCACATAGCATCATAAATCATGACCCATTCAAATTTAATTCAGCATTCATTCAATATATAGCATCACACACTCGGTAAACCTCAATATATATATATATTACAATTTTATTCAAATCACTTGGTGCCTTGGCATCAATCCTCCACTTGGCGCCACTCCATGACTCTGACCTCTTCCCTATCACTGGTTACTAAAATTGAAACAACAGCAAGGGTGAGTGTTTAGCATCATAATTAATCTAGAACGGAATTTAAATAAAATACGAGTATAAACTCTGTCCAATTCCTCTATTCTCAAACTGCACATTTCACTCGGCATTTACTCACAGTTAGCAATACACTCACACTTGGCACTTATTGCATTTCTCACTCGGCAATTATGACCATTACGCTCGGCAATTCTAGCCAACCATACTTGGTATTTATATCAATTCACACGTCAAATACAATAAATTGCCCTCGGCAAATACAACATCATATTCCTTAATTCTTACTCAGAAAATATGACATCTTACTCAGCAAGTATAATAATTCATACTTGGCAAACATCACAATTTATACTCGGTATTATAATACATACTCAACAGTTACATCACTCGGCAAGTAACTCATTCAGCAAGTATAACAAATCTCATTCGGCAATCGTAACAAATAATCCATTCGGCAATTACGATTTACCACTCGGTAAATCTAATAAATCACTCGGCAAATTCATCAAATTATACTCAGCAATGATATCAAATTCTCATTCATTAATATGACAATTCATACTCGACAATTGCATCAGATTGCACTCGGCAAATGTACACATCATATTCATCAATTATAATACTGCACACTCGGCAAACACTGCACTCGGCAAAATTATCAAATCATCAAATGTCACAACTGACTCTCATAAAATCGACGCCTAGTATCCAGATACTAAAGGATCGGCCTTCAGCTGGGGGTCCTACTTGACACCCCGTGAGCCCTGCTTGGTTCACCGAGTCCTGCTTGACTCCCCCTCAACCACTGGGTCATAGACCTCTAGGTAGCTTAACTGGGTCCTGCTTGACCACTGAAGCCAAAAACGAGGGTAACATATACCGTCGGTCATCCCATACCACATAATCATATTTCATATCATCATCAATCAACAAATACAACTACCAGAAACTGGCATGTGCTCTCATCACAGGGCGACCGACTTGTCAAGCCCATCCATTACATTATCACTCAGGCGACCTGCTTGTCAAACCCGACTCATTAACAACATCACTCGGGTGACCTGCTTGTCAATCCCGACTCCACATTACCACAAAATACCGATTGTCACAGCATCATTTAAATTTCAATCGGATTTACACATACACACACGATCTTTAACTGATCGGTGTCCATATACATGCATACACATTCCACTCAGCATCATTTCATCATAGCATCAAATAATTCCATTTCACTCAGAATATACTACTCACACGATCAGAAACTGATCGGTGTACATACATATACATGCATTTATTCACATTCATATACAATTCATTCGGCATTATCACAATTATCACAACATCAAATACTCCTCTAGTCACACGATCAGAAACTGATCGGTGCTCACACACATGCACACTCATACATTCTCAAATTTCATTCAGCAAAGTCACACACACACACACGATCCTAAATCGATCGGTGTATACATTCATACGTACATTCATATACATATTCACACAATTTCACTCGACATCATCTCTTACCCGGTTCATAGTTATTCCAATGACTCGGACAGTGTCCAATTCTAATTAATTATAACCCGAACACCCCCTTACCTGGAATGTTGAGCTCTCCATTCTGATCGGTTGCTCTCCGACCGCTTCTTCTCAATTAAGTGACTCTGCTTCTAGTCGTCCAACACAGCACTCTGCTTTGGAGGAACTCTGAGCCATTCACCCTCTCGAACAGCTCTGACCCTATAACACTCCACGCTCTGTATGCAAGACAGCGGAGGATTCCAAGCCTCCAAGAGACAACGCTGTTCTCTCCCTTGAGCAGCTCCGTCTCACCATCAGCATTGGAGGACTTCAAGCCTCCAAGACACCACAACCGTTCCAGCAGCAGCCTTCTTACGCGTTTCACCAGTGTTCGTTCCACCACTTTGAAACCACAGCCACAACTACGTAATTATCTCAAGGTTTGATGCAAAAAGGAACCTTCCTTCAAAGCTTACAGCCGACGATGGAGGAAGGAGAAGGAGAAACAACACATGTGAAGAAGAAGAAGAAGTTTCTCGCAGAAAGGATGAATAATTGAAGGAAGAGAAAGAAACCTTTCTTTAATACCCATGACAACCTGTCACCTGCACAACCGGTCATCTCCAACCGGTTACCTTCTCAGCTGGTTATTTCTCCCTTTTTCCTTTATAATTTCTTTAAAAATTTAAATTAAACCTCCCTTCTTCTAATCACACCTTTTATAATTAACCCATAATTCATAAAAATATCCAATAAACTCCTAAAAACAATTATTAATATTCTCCACTTCTCAAAATTTTCTATAAATATCTGGGATGTTACATTCACCCCCCCTAAAAAGGGATTTCGTCCCCGAAATCAATATTCCTTACTGAAAAGGATTGGGGTACACTCATCTCATGTCCGATTCCAATTTTTCCAATTGGTCGGTTACTCTATTCAATCTCTGCCACTTCACTTTTACCAATGGCACTTCCTTGTTTCCTAGCCGTTTGGTCTGATACTCCTCAATACCGATCGGTGTAACTTCCACCGTTAGGTCTTCCAATTCAAAAGAGTCACTCGACACAATCATAAAATCACACGGAATATTCACCCGAAGTTGTGACACATGAAACACATTGTGCATATCAGTTAACGAACTGAGAAAATCCTATCGGTAAGCAACATCATCGATCCAGTCGGTAAGCAACATTACCGATTAAACTTGTGACTCTTCAATATCCGATCTACACCCTTGGTCGGTGAAACCATCAAGAATACCCAGTCACCCATCTGAACTCAAGCAGTCTATGTCAACTGTCATAGTAACTTTTTGGTCGGTCTTGGGCCATTTTTATTTTCTCTCGGATCAAGGCAACCTGTCCATAGCCAAGAAGTAAGCACTCTTGATCAATCGGTCTACAATCTCCCAGATTGTCTTACACTCAGATTGGTTACAAGGTAACCCGAATACGAAATCCATAGTATTACTTTCCCACTTCCAAATCAGAATCTCTGATAGTTGAAACAATTCAGGGGTCTCTGGTGTTCAACCTTCTTCATTTCCGACCACCAGAATCCTTCCTTACCCGGTAACACCGGAATGACTGCTCAAAGAACCCTTTTGCATGTAACACCACTCGGTCTCAGAATCTCCAAATTCCATCATTACCTTTGGTTAATCTCATTACTTCGAGAATATCACTCAGATATATCTCTGCCCGAGTCCAAGCTTTTCTTCACTAAAAATTATTCCTCTCAGAAATGCTTCACTCGGGATCGACGACCATCTCAAAGACGTTCCCGAGCACAAGCTCTCGCCCATTTTTAAGACACCCGAGCACGAATTAAATGAATTCATCACTCGGATATCTACTCCCCTCGGAAACTATTCACTCAGAAACATACTCATTCGAAATCCCTCTTTCTCCGTCCAGAAGTGCTTTCCTGGAAAAAGACTCACTCGGTATATCTTAATCGATACCATTCCACTCGGAAAGTGTTATACTCTACTCGGAGATATCCTACTCGGGAATTCATTACTCAGAAATATCTCTACCCCGAGTACTCATTCGAAATCAGCCTTTCTTCACCCGAAGGTACTTCTCTTAAACATGATTCACTCAGAAATTCTCCACTCAGTGTACCTTAGCAGGAATTCAATTCATCAAATTTTCCTTTTTAGGTCATCTCTTCTCCTAAAATCTCAGTAATTTATACCGACTACCATGTCACAATATTTACTTCTATATACTCACTATTCGTCAGTTACCAAATCTCAGCTTTATTCGTCCTTCATCTCTAACCTTTTACCGATTTCAGAAATACGAATCATACGCCTCTTTTCTCTAAATCCGATCACTAAAGATTGGCTAACACACCTCTGTCTCCCCGACTTCACACGACCTCAACCACTAGTGCAACTCCCTGAGGTGATCAGTCTCAAATGTTCAACACTTCGTGGTTAATCTGAGTGAAAGTCAGGTATACAGTCCAATTATCCATATCACCGATCGACATGCAACTGTTTGCATCATTATCCATTTACCTATGCCTATTGGCAACTTCACAAAGAATTAATGTTAAAAGGAACCCACGGTGGCCATCCATTATGATTCCCATGTAACACTAATATCAGTGCAAAGTCCAAACGACTCGGTAAAACTCACTTCGTCCCACGTCCTTCGTTCACTAGTTTTCCTTATCATATACACAACAGTTCAATATATATACATATACTTCACTCGTCCATCACTCACACAATTCATTCTCTTAATTATTCCGAGTGAATCCTCACCTCATCAATTATCTCACTAAAAATTATTACCAACCACCCTTCGACTTTTACCTTCAACTTATTCAGCATTATTACACCATCATTCATCAATTACTCATAATTTCCCTTAATTTCCATTAATCAATCGTCCAACAATCTCTAAACTACCTTATAGAAGCACTACAAAAGGCTCATCCTTTCCAGGAATAATCATATTAGAGCATTCGTCAACTTATTTCATTCTATGTAACATCAAACTCCATTATTCAAACAAATATATGGCTACCAACGCACTTACTATTCTCATTTCACCCCAGGATTTAACCTCCTCTCGGGAAAATTAGTACCCCGAGTCCCAGAAATATTGGCTCGGTTGCTATGCCCACTCGGTTACTGCCTCTGTTGGCACTCGACATAAGGTCTCCCAGTTGTTCACATTGGAAACAATTCATCCACTCGGACAGTGTTTTGCAATATAGCTCAGCCACAACTATAGCACACTCGGCTATCTGACTGACTACCAGATCAGCTAGTAGAAATCTGACCAAAAGAGAAGAAGACAGCGGAAAATTTACCGCCATGAAAGAACCGATCCATTTTCTTGAAACTGGACCCTCGCACCTTCACGACATCTTACCTTCCGACTGAAAGGTCCTCTGTAATTGCACTTCCTCGGTCAGCCTATCCTTGTTCACCAGAGTTGGATAATCCTGAATATCAATCGGCATAATCACACTGTAAAGTCCAACTCACAATCCTGCTTCATACTTGGCATACTCACTACTCTCGGTTCCTTTCAGTGAGAAAGAGTGACAGAAGTCACAGCTCATCAAACTTAATAGTGTGCTCGGTCATTAACACTCAGCCCTGTCCCAATCTCAAGTTCCATTTTCTTTCGAATTTCCTAATTATCCGAGAAGTACTTAACAAGAAACCGCTCTCGGAAATTCGCCCATACTAACGACTCACTCGTCGTCTTCATCGGGGCCTTAGTCCGAGGCCACCATGTCCTAGCCTCTTCTTCAACTGATAAGTTGTAACTTCACCTTATGCTCCTTCGAGCACTCGGAATACTCAAAAGCTTACTCGGTTTCCCGTATTCAACACACATCCCACCATAATTGTGCCTTCCTTTATAAGTAGGGGAATTCCTTTTCAGGAATTTATCAAGAATGGGACCTGATTCGGTCCTACTCATCAATTTAGAAAATCTCGAGAAGAATAGACATCTTCTCTAGCAGAACTACTTTTTCCGGCCATAAAATATTTCCATAATGAATAAACACTTCACCATTAACCAATACTCTACCAGGGAGTCGGATATTTACCTCACATAAAATACAACGCCACTGGAGTGCCAAGGGAATGATGCCAAGCTGCAACGAACAATCACAAACACTGCAATAGAATGCAAACATAGTCCATCATAGGACTCACACATTCACTCGGTTCGCTCATCCACTCGGCTCTAGAAAGAACCGCTCTGATACCAACTGTGACGACCCGCGTCAATATTTCTCATTTTTCTCAAAAGATTTTTCACTTTTAAATAAAATCCACCCGGTCTCAAAATAAAATGATAATTACTTTTCTTAAATACATTTCAAATAGTAAAATAATACTTAAAATTGTAATTTCTGACTGAAACCGTTTGGAAATACGTTCAATAATAAAGGATTTAGAAAACAGCGAGACAAAGGAAAACAGTCAGGGTTCACTCGAAAATAATTCTCTCACCCGGTTATCCCTCACTGGGGATAACTTACCTTTCACTCGGAAAAGGTGCACTCATCTTCACTCGGAAACACCATGACCTTCACTCCAAAGCACTCTTAACTTTCTTCACTCGGAATCTCATCCATAGTTCACTCGGAGACCCTTTAACCTTTTTACTCAGGATTGAGGCTCTCGGTTATTCTTTTCTCAGAGAGAATAAAGGATACTCAAATGAGCATCAAATCAATAAGCCCTCACTCGGATAAGGAATTAACTCGGCTAAATTCACCAGGTGATCAACTCTGCTACAACAATGCAAATTCATTCATAAAATAAACACCGATCACATAGCATCATAAATCATGACCGATTCAAATTTAATTCAGCATTCATTCAATATATAGCATCACACACTCGGTAAACCTCAATATATATATATATATATATATATATTACAATTTCATTCAAATCACTTGGTGCCTTGGCATCAATCCTCCATTTGGCACCACTCTATGACTCCGACCTCTTCCCTGTCACTGGTTACTAAAATTGAAACAACAGCAAGGGTGAGTGTTTAGCATCATAATTAATCTAGAACGGAATTTAAATAAAATACGAGTATAAACTCTGTCCGATTCCTCTATTCTCAAACTGCACATTTCACTCGGCATTTACTCACAGTCAGCAATACACTCACACTCGGCACTTATTACATTTCTCACTCGGCAATTATGACCATTACGCTCGGCAATTCTAGCCAACCATACTCGGTATTTATATCAATTCACACGTCAAATACAATAAATTGCCCTCGGCAAATACAACATCATATTCCTTAATTCTTACTCAGAAAATATGACATCTTACTCAGCAAGTATAATAATTCATACTCGGCAAACATCACAATTCATACTCGGCATTATAATACATACTCAACAGTTACATCACTCGGCAAGTAACTCATTCAGCAAGTATAACAAATCTCATTCGGCAATCGTAACAAATAATCCATTCGGCAATTACGATTTACCACTCGGTAAATCTAATAAATCACTCGGTAAATTCATCAAATCATACTCAGCAATGATATCAAATTCTCATTCATCAATATGATAATTCATACTCGGCAATTGCATCAGATTGCACTCGGCAAATGTACACATCATATTCATCAATTATAATACTGCACACTCGGCAAACACTGCACTCGGCAAAATTATCAAATCATCAAATATCACAACTGACTCTCATAAAATCGACGCCTAGTATCCGGATACTAAAGGATCGGCCTTCAGCTGGGGGTCCTACTTGACACCCCGTGAACCCTGCTTGGTTCACCGAGTCCTGCTTGACTCCCCCTCAACCACTGGGTCATAGACCTCTGGGTAGCTCAACTGGGTCCTGCTTGACCACTGAAGCCAAAAACAAGGGTAACATATACCGTCGGCCATCCCATACCACATAATTATATTTCATATCATCATCAATCAACAAATGCAACTACCAGAAATTGGCATGTGCTCTCATCACAGGGTGACCGACTTGTCAAGCCCATCCATTACATTATCACTCGGGCGACCTGCTTGTCAAACCCGACTCGTTAACAACATCACTCGGGTGACCTGCTTGTCAATCCCGACTCCACATTACCACAAAATACCGATTGTCACAGCATCATTTAAATTTCAATCGGATTTACACATACACACACGATCTTCAACTGATCGGTGTCCATATACATGCATACACATTTCACTCAGCATCATTTCATCATAGCATCAAATAATTCCATTTTACTCGGAATATACTACTCACACGATCAGAAACTGATCGGTGTACATACATATACATGCATTTATTCACATTCATATACAATTCATTCGGCATTATCATAATTATCACAACATCAAATACTCCTCTAGTCACATGATCAGAAACTGATCGGTGCTCACACATATGAATACTCATATATTCTCAAATTTCATTCAGCAAAGCCACACACACACACGATCCTAAACCGGTCGGTGTGTACATTCATACATACATTCATATACATATTCACACAATTTCACTCGGCATCATCTCTTACCCGGTTCATAGTTATTCCATTGACTCGGACAGTGTCCAATTCTAATTAATTATAACCCAAACACCCCCTTACCTGGAATGTCAAGCTCTCCATTCCGATTAGTTGCTCTCTGACCGCTTCTTCTCAATTAAGTGACTCTGCTTCTAGTCGTCCAACACAGCACTCTGCTTTGGAGGAACTCCGAGCCATTCACCCTCTCGAACAGCTCTGCCCCCATAACACTCCACGCTCTGCATGCAAGATAGCGGAGGATTCCAAGCCTCCAAGACACAACGTTGTTCTCTCCCTTGAGCAGCTCCGTCTCACCATCAGCATTGGAGGACTTCAAGCCTCCAAGACACCACAACCGTTCCAGTAGCAGCCTTCTTACGCGTTTCACCAGTGTTCGTTCCACCACTTTGAAACCACAGCCATAACTACGTAATTATCTTAAGGTTTGATGCAAAAAGGAACCTTCCTTCAAAGCTTACAGCCGATGATGGAGGAAGGAGAAGGAGAAACGGAACATGTGAAGAAGAAGAAGAAGTTTCTCGCAGAAAGGATGAATAATTGAAGGAAGAGAAAGAAACCTTTCTTTAATACCCATGGCAACCTGTCACCTGCATAACCGGTCATCTCCAACCGGTTACCTTCTTAGCCGGTTATTTCTCCCTTTTTCCTTTATAATTTCTTTAAAAATTTAAATTAAATCTCCCTTCTTCTAATAACACCTTTTATAATTAACCCATAATTCATAAAAATATCCAATAAACTCCTAAAAATAATTATTAATATTCTTCACTTCTCAAAATTTTCTATAAATATCTGGGATGTTACACATGTGATATAATGGAAACCGGTTGATCGGTCCGGATCAACCTCTCAAAATGACTGAGGCAATTGGTTATGCGTAACATGGAAGCGAGAATGGAGGAAGTGTCTGGTCTCTCAAACGTTACCTCGGATTGTCGATACGTGGAAACCACGTCAGGATACCGATTGCCCCTCTGGAACAGTCGTGCTGATCTTCATAACTTTAGGGGCCGGTATCTAGACCAGATCATATGTCCCCTAGCTTATATGAGGGACTTATGAAGTTACTCATATGAGCTATACAAACTGCGAGAGGTCTGGATGCCGGTATAATCTGTAAAAATATCTTTGCAGTACCCGTTAACCGTTGAATATTGTCCCCGAGCGTTATTGAGTGATCGGTTCCGAGTGAACATTTGACTCTGAGTGAGTGATTCCGAGCAAATATTCGACTCTGAGTGAATGACATCGAGTAAGGTTGGTTCTGGCCGTGTCACCCAGGAAATTCCATTACCTGTAACCTCCTCGTGCTGCTCGGTAAAAGTATGTACGTTTTATCCGAGTCTTTTATTTTTTACGTCTAGGACTCGTGTTTTGTCTTGAAAATTCCGAGTGATACTTCCGGGTGGAAGATCTCCAATTGATCCTTCCGGGAGGAGGATTTCCGAGTGATCCCTCGGGGGAAGATTTCTGATTGATCCTTCCGAGAGAAGGATTTCTGAGTGACGATCGGGTCTTCCATCATAAGGGGGATTAATTTTCCCCTAATCGTCCAGCTAAACTTACTAGTTGTACTCGGTGTTTTGGTTTAGTCATACAGCCCAAGCCTTCGACGGCGTTCGGTTTAATCATACTAACCATACTCGGAGTTCAGTTTCTGAGTGCAACTTTCCCGAGTGGGGTATCTCTGAGTGTGACACCTCCGCGTGGGATGGCGCCGAGTGAAACATGCCCAAGTAGGATAGTATCGAGTAAAGCATTTCCGAATGGGATAGCTCCGAGTGAAACATTCTGAGCGGGATAGAACCGAGTGAAACATCTCCGATTCTCGCGTGGTATGGCACCGAGTGAAGCATTTTCCGGGTGAAACACTTCTGGACAGAGAAAGGCTTTGACTTCGAATGAGTACGTTTCGGGTAGAAACATTCCCGAGTAAATAATTCCTGATTAAAACTTCGAAGCGAGATATTTTCGACTTAAAGAATTCACGAGTCGGACTTCAGTGAGATATTGCCGACTAAAGAATTCACGAGCCTGACACTGAATTTGAAGTGTTTCTGAGTGAAGAATTCCGGGGGAAATACTTCTGAGCGAATTCGAATAATGAGGATGACGATTAATTCTTCTTCAATCGTTCGACCAAACCTTCTAGTCGTACTTGGAGTTCGGTTTAATCCTACAATACAAGCCTTCGACTGGGATTCGGTTTGATAATACAACCCATGTCTTCAATGGCATTCGGTTTAATCCTACTAACTGTACTCGGAGTTTGGTTTACTCCTACAATCCGAGTCTTCAAATGGGGTTCGGTTTAATCCTACAACCCATATCTTCAATGGCGTTCGGTTTTAATCCTACTAACCGTACTCAGAGTTCGATTTACTCCTACAATCCGAGCCTTCGACGCGGGGTTTGGATCAGGGCTAATCCTGAACCTACTGCGCCCGTTACTCGGGGTTTAGCGTGGTCTTGAAGAAGAACCAGCTTACTGCGCCCAAGCCTTCAATTGGTGTTAGATTTTACCCATTCACCGTTCTTCATACTCGGTGTTGGATTTTACCCGTTCACCGGCCTTCTCAATCGGTGTTGGATTTTACCCATTCACCGTTCTTCATACTCGGTGTTGGATTTTACCCATTCATCGGTCTTCTCAATCGGTGTTGGATTTTACCCATTCACCGTTCTTCATACTCGGTGTTGGATTTTACCCATTCACCGGCCTTCATATTCGGTGTTGGATTTTACCCATTCACCGTTCTTCATACTCAGTGTTGGATTTTACCCATTCACCGGCCTTCTTATTCAGTGTTAGATTTTACCCATTCACCGTTCTTCATACTCGGTGTTGGATTTTACCCATTCACCGGCCTTTTCAATCTATAGTTCACCCCTTTGTACCTTCGAAGAGGTTCATCACTAACAACAGATAAACTGTTAGGATCGTCCATCCTGAAAGTATCTTGTCATAACCGTGTTGTGCATCGAATAAAATCATAAAGACAATGGGTGAACATATAGAATATTTCATTCATTATGAATTACAAAATAGAAAGAGAGCCGAGTCGGGGTTATGCCTCGTTAAACCTTCTTGGTTAAACCCGATTGGAAAAACCCAAGTAAGGAAAGAGTGCACACCGTCTTACCGACTAGCTATAATAGCGAAAGGCGTTTTTGACTTTGATGGCCTGATCCCTAATCAATGACCTCTCGACAGCCCTGATGTTATTGTTGGGGCATAACATTTTGCTGTGCAGGCTCACCAACCAGAACTCCCTTTTGTTTTTCAGAAGCAGTAAATCTTCTGATCGGAGTGGGATGATCATCATCGTCTTCCTTGTAATCCCTCCCCCTCTTCTCAATTCGGTCCGGTTCATCAAAAGACCTTTCTTTGAAAAGGTACTGTTTGAGCTTACCCTCTCGGATCAGGGTCTCGATAGTATTTTTCAAGGCTTGACATTCGTTTGCCAAGTGGCTCTTTTGCTCATGGAATTCATAATATTTCCGAGGGTCACCATGCTTGCGAAGCTGGGGTGGCTTCCTGACCCCGTATGTAGTAAGCGTTGGCCAACCGATCTCTCTCAAAATCTGTGACCACTTAGAATTTAACAGAGCATAATTGTTAAATGCATTTACCCATTTTTCCTGACTCAGAGGTACAAGATAGTCAAAAACGCTGTTACAGAGTGGTCTCTCCTTGCGTTCCGATCCGAGCCTGTCTTTATCTCTCCGTTGTTATGGCGTTGGGGATTTCCCTCTCGCCGATGTTGCTTCCAAGTGCATTTCAATGCCCACATACTTGGATGCTTTCCTCCTGAATTCTTCAAAACTCGCCGGAGGACTTTTTGCCAACGATAGGGCGAAAGTAGAGTTCGGTTGCAAAGCTTCTATCACGATGTGCAACTGTAGTGCCTCTGCCAAGTTTGGAACAGCAGCTGCTTCCTTGTAAAACCTCTTCAAGAAGTCCTTGAGAGTTTCATGTTCCCCCTGCCTAATCTGGGCCAAAGTATGAGATGTTCTGGGAATATCTCTGGAAATGACAAAGTGGTCCACAAACGCTGTTGCCATTTCTTCCCATGAATCGATGGAACCTGATGATAGCCCCTTGAACCAACTAAGAGCATCATCAATAAGAGTTCGAGGGAACATCCTGCACATGACATCTTCATCTGGCCCCAGGTACATGGCTTCAAATACATAAGCATCAAGATGCTTAGCAGGATCAGTTTCACCACTGTATTTTTCGATAAAGAGTGGTTGAGTAGTCTGCAGGTGCTTAGGGATATGTTTCATCATAAGTCTCCTTAAAAAAGGAACTGTGAGCTTATAAGTTACCGGAGAGACTATCATCAGCTCTCTCTTCCCTTTAGCGACTCTCTCATCAGAATCGTGGGTCTGTTCCTTCCCTTCAAACGTAGGGATGTTTGAGTACTGGGGGGTTATGGATTTTTCTCCCTCGGTTGTGTGATGTGTCCCCTTGGTCTGAGACATGGCTCTCTCCTCCATGCTTTTTCTTTCACGCTTCAATTCCATCAATTCTTCCATCAACTTTCGTATCATCTCATCCCTTGGATCTGGTGCAGACACCTGCACCATTCTTCTTGAACTTTCCACAGGCGACTCGAAAACTAAGCGCCTATTTGCTGGTTGTTCTCAGGCAGTGATGTCTTCCACATGCCCATCTGGTCGGTTTCTCCCATTGCCTTCCATGATGCAAGACAAGGCTTTGTAAATAAGAGGTGGGAATAACTTTAGCGAGTCCCACCGGGCGTGCCAATGATCGGTCCTGAACCAGGGTCAAGAGATCCGGTGTCGGGCCGGTCACAGAAGTTGAAGACCAAGTGATGTTGAAGACCGGCTCTACGAGTATCCGATGTGTGTATCTGGTATCTCTGTATGTAGAGAGCGGTCTTGACGTCCTGGAGGTCCTTCACACCGACCTCACGCATTGATGTGGGTGAAAGGTGGTGTCACCTACGAAGATTCTCCGACGCTCAAGTCAGTAATATATTCCAAGTGTGGAATGTAAATGATCACTCTATGGGATCAAATAGATGCATTCAGAAGAGAAGGACCAGAACCAGAACCAGAACCAGAACCCTTCTCCAATAAACTAAAGTGAGTTCTTATACCTGATTGGCTCGATATACGAGGACTCGTTAGTGGGGAACCACTAACCTTTATTATGCAAGTATATTATTATTTAATGCGCACTCACCAGCATGATTGAGGCAAATGGCTATTTTATATTGAGCGTAGGAAGAATGGGGCTAGACTTAGGGGACAAGTTGATCATTCCCAGGAGCAGATTATGGCTCGTAGTGTGGGGAATGGAATTATTGATCGGTCCCTGTAGCAATGCCCATCGTCTTCTGTCGGGTGACATGTATGTTATCCGGTGTGCATGGTGTTATCCTGGACTAACCGATGCAGGGAGAATGCCTGACTCGGAATTACAGTCCGGATGTATACCGATGACACCGGTTGCATGTGATATAATGGAAACCGGTTGATCGGTCCGGATCAACCTCTCAAAATGACTGAGGCAATCGGTTATACGTAACAAGGAAGCGACAACGGATGAAGTGTCTGGTCTCTCAAACGTTACCTCGGATTACCGATACGTGGAAACCACGTCAGGATACCGATTGCCCTTCTGGAACAGTCGTGCTGATCTTCACAACTTTAGGGGCCGGTATCTAGACCGGATCATTATGTGTTTGTATTTTCATAATAATGGAATTATTGTATGATATAATATTCATATGGAATCTGAAGAAAATAACAAAATATTTTTTCGATTTTTTCTATTTTAAAATTTTTTTAGCATTTTCTTATTTTTATTTGATTTTTAATTTTTTTTAAAAGTGAGTCAACCTGTGAGTCACCCAATAAGTTGGTGGGTTGAGTCAGGTTGAAAAAAATGATTCACTCTAAAAAATAGATCGGATTAAATTGGTTATAAAAGTTTTCAACCTGTAATGAGTCAACCCTGTGGGTCGGGTTGGCCTATTTTGGCACATTTAAATGATTTTGGGTGGTTTAGAAATAAATTGTGTTTGGGTAGTTTATATTGTAATAAAATTATGACGTAACATGTTATGTCTTGGCGCAACGGTTAGGATTTTGTCATTTATCTTCTCCTCATGTGTTGTGTCATCTCTGTGATACAGCCAATAAAAAAGTCAGACATTTTTAAAAGAGCGTTTTTATGCCAAAGTTGTTGCAAGAAAAACATGAGGGACAGGTAACATGTTGCACACAATTTCGTTTAGGGACATGCACAAAGTTGTTAGATATTTTAAAAATACATCTTTAATAATATTTTTCATAAAAGAAATTAAAATATGTAACAAATATATTATTTATAATATAGTTAATAATTATATAATTTATAATAGTCAAAATAAATCAAATAATAAATTTGATTAATAGTAATATATTTTTAAAAACAAATATTTCATCTATTTTTATTTAACTGTTCGAAGAGAGAATTTAACAATGTTGATTTGTTTGGTACGTGAGACATACCTCATATGGAGTATTGAATTTTTGTATCCGATATCCTACATTGGTGCAGTGGAAATTCGGTATTGTATCCTTCAATCCAGTTAGGATCTCAAGCGTTGGAGTGGTTGAACGTACTTCATACATAATAAGTGAATTGTATTTACAGTATAACGTCCCGCCTAATTATTAGATTTTAATGTATTTAAACTCAATTTAAATAGGATTCACTTTAGTCATTATGGTGGATATAGAAAATTTGAACCCGTGACAATGTGTGAAGAAAATCTTTATAGCACGTTGATTCCTTGCGCACCGTTTGCTGAAATACATTTAAATAGAGCTAAAAAACTCATTTTGAGGTGATTCCAAACTATCGAGGGTTATGCACGAGAACAACACAATACATGTCACACTGATACCAAATATAACTGTATGGATATTGGTACGAAACCACGCCATACCAAATATGGTTCTCTTGCTACCAGTATAGGCCTTTGGATACGGGTGTTGTATCAAGCCCAAATTAGTTATTACTTTTGATAAAACATTTGATTATTTTTTTATTTTATCTTTGTCTCTCTTATTTTATTCTTTTAAAAAATATTTGTTTAAAAAGATATAATTAATAATCAAATTTATTACTCCTTTTGTTTCATACTATATGCCCCTAAAGTAAAAAAGTAGTCCTTTAAAAAAATTAGAAGCATTTATTACATTTTGATAGTTTACCCTTGAGAATTTAATATTTTAATATTTGTACAATTAATATTTGATAGTGGAGTTTGAGTTTCAATGAGGAAAAATTTAAAAAAATGAAATTGTCTTTCACAATATCAAAATTATAATTATTCCCTTAAAATTGTGTACTATTGTAAATAAGGGCTTATAATATGAAATGGGGTAGTATTTGAAATAGTTTTAATTTTATAAAAAATATATATTTATTAAACATATTATAAATAATATATTTTAAAAATATTTAGCAACTTTGTGCATGTTCTTATGCTTTGGTACATGTCCCTCAAAAATTTGTATGCAACAAATTTATACATATTCCTTCCTTGGCACACCTTTTTTTATTGGTTGTGTCGCGTAAATGAATAGATAACAAATGGTCAAATCTTAGTTATTGCGCCATGATTCTAACATAACATAAAATTTGTTTAGTAACTACCCAAATCAATAATTACTTGGGTAAACAACATTAATGAAATAAAAAAACGAGATACATGGTTGAGCTATACTGTCAATTCAACAAAGCAAAACAAAAAAAAACTAACCTAGACATGTTACCATACATTGTATGAACCAATAATCAAGAATGGACAAGAAAAGACTCAATTAATAACCTCTCGTTTTGAAATAGAAAAAATAAAATTGATGAGAATAAAATGTATCCAAATTTGAAGGTCTTATTAGGCCAATAGCTTTCTTTGGGTTTACCATCTTAATTTGAAGTTCTCTGTTGAATTTATTTCTAATCTATTTACACAGAGAGAAAAAGAAGTTTCAACACGTTAATTGAATGCACAGAATCTCAACTATTGGTTTGATTTCGTTAGACAAAACTTTTGAAGAGAGCATGGCAGAATCAGAAAAGGAAAGAGACAATGAGATAGATAGGGTGGAAGAGTATGAAGGGGAAGAAAAGAACAATAATTCACAAATACCAGATACATCTCTAGCTGAGCTAAACATGTTGCTTGTGTCGCTTTCATTATTCAACTTTTCAAGCCAAGAGTGCCTGGAAAATGAGGAGAGCCAGCAGATCATAAAAGATGAGGCTGTTATGGCTGCAACATGCATACAAAAACTACAAACCAGGAGAAGAGAGAAACATGAACACAAGCTGGGGAGGAAACCCTTTTCATCAAGATTTCAAACTAGGATAAGAGACTCTAGGTAAGCTTTCTGCAATTAATGGGTGATTAATTTAAAGCTTGATTTAACAGTTCAAGGTTGTATTTTGGAGAGTACCAACAAATTTTCTCTTGTTTTGGGGAAACAAAAAGTTGAACTAAAATGTGATACAGAAGAATTTATCTAAGTAAAAAATATTTGTGAATCCAAACAAGCTAGCATGGAAGAAAACATTTCCATTTTTTGTTTTTCATTTTATAAATTTGTTGTTATCAGAAAGGAACATTGACTAAAAATTACTATTAGTAGTGATTGACATCAAAGATTAAGCATTGATCTTATGTTGTGTTCAGACATGGAAGAAAAATGTAGAGCAAAGCCTTTCTGCTGTGCAGGATTACACAAATCAACATAGAGATTATGAGGAAATGATGAAGCAAGCTAGCTAAAGCAAACCAAGAGTTTAAGATTTTTGTTAGCAACTTCATTTGTGTGTATAGAGGTATATCATGTCATTGTACAATTGTTTATCAACTAACATTTATCATGTAATTAACATACCCAACTATGAAACATTTTTTTGTTAGTTGGGACATCAAGTATGGAGAATTTCATTATTTGCCCAGGGTAAAAATTTCATGAATGCCGGTAAGTGGGGATGTTAAAAACCTGAACTAATTGGAAACTAAAAGTAAATTTTTATTATTATTTTTAAAAAATGATTAGATTAAATTGGTTTCTATTCTAAGTGGTTAATTTACGGTAGTGTGCTAATAGTAATTATAATAATAATGTTCTTCCGTTGAAAAGAAAAAAACAATGTTACCAGGCATACAGTAAACACAAAATTGATTCAAAGTTTGTGTGGTATATAAAAAAAATGATATTCAGCACTGACTCCATCTTGGTATTTTGATAATTTTTATTAACCCATTTAATACTGAAGGTGACATTTTTTGTTCTTGTTCGTACAATTAGCGCCAAGCGGACCATATGAAAGTTGGGAAAACAAAATTCTGTACACATAAATTGGCATATTACACTTCCATGACATTGACAATCACATATATCTGTCGGATTTAAAATAGATTTCAGAAGAAGATAGAAATATATTTGGAAAATGACGGGTTTGTTCGCATTGTATTGTATGGATATAATATATAACACCACATATTTTCCATGAATAATATTAAAATAATCGATATAGTAGATGGTGGTGGTGATACTGTTAAAAATACTACATCCGGTAAGGAACTGCAGTTTAGGCTTGACCACCAAATTGTATTCCCGTTTTATCCAATTGCGGGGACCTTTTTTTGTTCAATAAAAGAAGGATTAAAATGATTACTTATAGAAATGTCATGAAAAAAATAAGTACACAGACTTGTAACATATCTGGTATCTTACCTATTACATCGCGATAAAACCTAAAATAAAACGTCCAAATTTATCATGGTAGAACTTCCAATTAATGTTGTACTGGCTACTAAGTGATTGGTCACCAATAAAAAAAAGCTTTCTTCATTCACAGAAAGCCATGCGGATATGTCCTTGCATTGTTTTTCCACAACATTTATTGGCATACAAGATGAATAAGAAGCTAAAAGCTACTGCATGTTCACAAGGGAAAACAAATGGGGAAACAGGGGAATCAATTTATAGACACTAGCTCTAGTGCTTCCTAACTCAATCTGAAGAGATGAAAAACAAGAAAATAGCCCTAATTTCTCATCTCTGCATCCCCTTGCCTACAAAAAGAACAGAGAACCAAATATCACGTTCAGTCTGATATTCTGATCTCGACACCTAAAATGTCCTTCACCACCTCATATGTTACAAAAGCAATTGCTATGGATGGGACCACCTGCAAGAGATCAAGAGATAGACAATGTTGAAGTTAATGGAAGATTAAGGTAATCCAAGAATACTTTTGGGCAACAACTATACAAAAAAAAAGTTCCAGACATCAACCATCTTCAGTTGATTGCATCACTAAGAGAGGATGCAATGCAAACTGCACTGATTTGTGAGTTTTGAACACCAATTAAAATTCTAACATCAAACCAAATTTTTTTTGTGACCAATCAAGAAACCAGGGGATTTTTATACAAGTTATGACTCATAAGATTTTTTATCACTCTCACCATATGCGATTAAAAATAGTATAAGCCTAAGACTAAGATAGCAATGAGTTTATTGGTGCATGTTTATGTGTATTTGTAGTTGATCACGTATTACATTAACAACTGAGCTGGAAAGTAAATAATTTAAGTTTAAAATATCAACATTCAACTCAGATCACAGGCGTGTTTATGCCGATGTGGTTGGCCAACATATTTTTCAGAATAGATCATAATTTCTTGGCGTTTATAGATGAAGACTGACCTTCACAGAATTGGGCACCAGACCCTTGTATAATGCCCCAAATCCCTCATACCGAACAGTTATCCTAAATGCATCAACCATCCCTGTGTATTGAAGTGGTACTTTGCCTGTTCCATCACCAGCTACAATAGAAGCAGCATGATTCCAACCCACCATCTGCATTCTTCTACGAATGACATCAAGAGGGTAAGCAACAGTTTGTCCAACAGTTCCAGCTGCAGCACCACAAGCCAAGCGAGTTGTCACACTCAACTCAGAATCTTGAACCAGACCAAAGGGTTTGGATTTAATCAACCAATCTTTCAATGACTCGTACACAGCAAAGTTGAGACCCACATAAGGAATCTGAAAAACAGGGGAAAATAAATAGTAAGAGAATATCAAGTCAATAAGTAAAATGACAACACTCAAAAAAAGATCTTGCATTTGAAATCAGAGCAAACTTCAGAGAGTTAAATATAATTATGAAGCACACTGAATATTTTAGAAGAGTAACTTTTCATATCTCTATAAGCTTGATAGGGGGTTAGGAGGAAAGAGATAGTACTGTTGAGATACTAGTTACTTCAAAACAATAAATAGGAGTGAAGGGAGGGGAATCATTCTGTGAAATATCATCCGAGAATTGAGCTCTTTTGTTAAAGGAGGAGGAGAAAAACATTAGAGGGAAGATTTTTCTCTTTTGTTCCATTAATCCAATCTATCAATAAAATCTTTCTTTTCTTTTCCCAGATTCTATTCTGGGTTCATAGCAAAACTGGACGTGGCAGTTTTAGGTGTGGCCCCAAGATCAATCATGCAACCCCATTTTGACCTAACTATGTTTTGTACAACTAACTGAACAGATTGTATCTATCTACAGATAATAACCAGGTATGACTCACCAAGACTCTAGTCTCATGTCCTTACCAATATGCCAGCCCCCATCCCCCAAACAGACACATACACACACCCATTGGTACCACAAAAACATATACAAAAGAAATATTGTATTAGATTGTCCCCTAAGGAGGGTCGGCATTCACTAGGACTCGAAAAATTTGAAATGCTTGTGCTTCATAGGTTCTCCCCCTCCCTCAACTGCAGCCTGCAGGTTCTACATTGTTACTATCAAATGCTATATGATGTTCTAATAACACCAACAGTAAAAGCATAACATTAGGATATTTTATGCAGTTTTTATGATTATGATCATAAACATCAATTTCCTTAAGAGACGAGAAATTCAAGAAACATTACTCACAACTCCAATGACTGAAGGAAGCCAGCCCTTATATAAAGCACGTGGGCCTTCTTCCCTAAGTATAGTTGACAGAGCATGAAACATTCCTCTGTATTGATAAGGGGACTTCTCTGTCTGTAAATACCATAAAAAGTAATCTTACTGTTAAATATTAAGACAACAAATATTATGGACACACTTTGTCCAAATTTTCTTCACACTTTATTTTGCAGCTATATGAAGTAATATTAATTTATGCATTTGCAGCTACCTTCCTGACCCAAACCAAGCAAAGTAGGGATTTAATATAAAAAACCTGAAAACAAAAATACCTGTACAGTTATCCTGCCTCGAACCATGTCCATTGGATAAGTTGCAGACATGGCAATTATTCCAGCACAAGCTCCAGCCCCAAGACGTAAAAGAGGAGTCAGCTGAGCATCCTCTGTAAAAAGTACAAGGAAAAAAAAAACAAAAAGACTTAGACAAAGGGTTTGAATTACTGAGATATTTTATTTAGACAACTGTTTCCTTTTAATTGTTTTGGACAAAATGTTTTCAAAATAACTTATGGCCAAAATCTTACTGAAAGAGCTTATGAAATCGGGAAAAGAAACTTACATACAGTTCCTTGCATACAGTGTGGTGTTGTTATATAGTAAAAACAGACTATCTACTAATTTGTAGTACCCCTCAACTATGAAATCTTTAAAATGGGGGCTGAAGTAGCTAAAAATTACTACATGTGATATTTTACTGGAGAACAGCATCAAAAGAACAGTGTAAAGTTTCATCCTTTTAAAAAAAGGAATTCAACCCATAACACTAAGCAAATTCCTAAGCATGATACTGAACCTGCACTCCTCCCTCAACAGCAATATATGTATATTTAGACACCAGAAGAAAAAAGCAATAAACATGGACATACCATTTCCAGTTTGCTTCTGATACAGTTGTAGTATCGCTCTGCAAGAAAAGGAACATTCAGTTAAAAGAGGACACGGTAACATGTGGAATGCATGGAAATGAAATTTAAAACATTTTTTCCACAGACAACAGGAGTGGCCCTGCTTACAGAGAACTGTTTGGAAATGGGGGGAAAAAAGGGTTGCAGAACCCCTCGTTACAGCTACAGGTTTATTAGCTTAAATGTGCACCAGACTTAAAAGATATCAAAATAAATTAAAGCAATCAGTACATCGCTGCATATCTACAGGGTAACTTACTTGGAAGCTTGCTCATAACTGAAGAATTTCACTGCAGAATTAGGGACAATTCGAGCACAATTAGTGCCATTCCCTTTGAAAAGTCCACGAAAACCTTCAGTTCCCCAGATGTATTTTAGTCCTTGAATTGTTCCATTGTATTTTATGTTGTGTGGATTCTGAACCTGTGAATGCCAAAGACACATCACATCACTTCACATGTCTGATACATCATGCATCTAAGAATAAATGGTAGCCAAATCCCCACTTATATGTAACAAGTGAATATATTAACCTGCAGTAAAATTTTCAACCGTTCAAGTGGAGCAACTGCAGTTCGTGATCTGCATAACACAAAAAGACACAAATTAGTTAAAGTTCAGCATAACGTAAAGAGGTTCTTAGAATTATTAGTGAGAAACAGTTTCCAGGAAAATTGGATTAGGTTGGTTGAGGTTGTCATGGTAAAGCATGCAGAAACTATTAAAACAAATTCGTGAACTTTAAAACCCCAAAATTTGCATCGTAGATCTTATTCCATTAATTTTTTTATTAATATTCATCTAGCAGTCGCAGTGTTCTACCCTGGCAATAAGCATCGAAATTACCGAAAACATTCGATTTTTTGTGTCATTCAGAAATCATTATTCGTTTCGTTCCCTATAATAAAGGAAAGCTAAGAAAAGGAAAATGAAATAAATAGAGAAATGGAACTGACACGCCTCCGGCGACCCCACCGGCGACGAGGGACTTGCAGATGGTGAGAAAAGCATAGCTGGGGGCCTTAACAACGCCTTCTCTGGCGAGCTTGGCCTCTTGGGCAAGATTGACAATCTTCGTCTCCGAAGCCATGGAATGGAAACCCTAACCAACCTTCAAAGAATAATAATGAAAGATCAAAACGACGTCGGAAATTGAGATCTCAGGTTCCGCGCATAGACTCAGTGACTGTGACGGCTGAAAAGAGGGAGGCCACAACCAACAACCTCTGTAGTGTACAGTGACGCCGTTTCTTACAGTTTTATATATTCTCTTCTGTGCGCACACGTGGACCCGGCGTAACATAGCATCCACTCTTTTTTCCGCCACATGTGTGTGTGCGTGAGTGTGGCCAATATTCATTGACAAATTTAGAATATATTTAAATTTAAATAGGTTTTTTAACTTTAAGATACTAAAGTTTCAAAATCATAATCTTTTCTTCGCTACTTATTGTTTTTTTTAATTATTGCATGCATTAAAAGACTATAACTTTTAGGATCTTAGAGTAAACTTAACTGTAATTTAGTGTTGAAGTTAACAAAATCCAATTTAGATAAACAATATGTTTGATAAAGATAATACGGTTTTGTTAACCGTAAAATTTTCCATATGATAGGAAACTAGTTAAGAATTTTTTTTATTTGTAGCATAGTCTTTCTATGATTTTTAATGTAAGTTTAACATAATTTATAACAAAAGTTTCTCATCATGGGTAATGTTTCACAAATAAAAAAGTCAATGCTAATTTTAAATATAAGAGATTTGATTTTTTAATTTTTTATTCGGTATAAAATTGTTCATGTTAAGAATATTGAGGAAGAAATTTTTTAAAAAAACAACGAGGATGAGTTCAAATGATAAACGACTTAATATCATTTAAACAAGATTTCAAATTTGAAACCTTATACATACAAGGGGTGAGTATGGATTGGATAAGTCTAAGTCCAATCCAAATCCAATTTAAAACTAGTTATTAAGATTGAATTTTAAAGTAAATCAATTTTTTATGTTATATTGGATTTGGTCTAAATCCAATTTTTTAAAAGGACTTGTCTAAATCCAATTTTTAAAATCCAAATTTAGTCAAATTTAATTTTCTTAAATATGGATTTTATTTAAATTTTAAATTTGGTTTTTATTGAATCCAGTTTTAAAAACAAAGTTTTTAAAATTTGGATTTTAAGCCAAATCTATTTTTTTTTTGTACACCATTGATTCTATGTTACTCTAGATGAAAGTCATTAATAGTTTTTATCAACACGTTAGTTTACAACCAATGAAGGCAATGTTCAATTGTTATTACTATGAATGGACAACAAAATATCAAGCATTAGTATAGAAATGATCAATCAACTACTTAAGGTTATACATATGAAACCCATGATACTGGGCACTAATTTGATGGTAATATAATACAAATTTTGTCAGCAAATACCAGCACTCCACAAGTTTCAGAAAAAACTCTTGAGGTCCAAACACTAAATGAATTATCATATTATTTTCAATGATTGCCAAGAGAAAATAAGATAATTAAAAATATACTGATTAATTCATCCTCAATAGCCCCTTCAATAACCTTAAAAATAAGAGGAACTTCATCAATTGATTTCCCAAACAACAACATAAATAAGAGGAACTGTATCTCAGATAATTTCATAACTACAAGACACTTAAGAGAACCTCCATAAAATAGGCAAACAATACAACAATAATATTTTAATCCGGCAGAGCCAACATCATAACAATTATTAGCTTCAACATAGTAATCATTAGTTGTTTCAATCTTTGAAATTAATTATGAAGGTGGAAACTAATGATTAAACTATCAAACCTACTTTCATTCCTATCAAACCTAAAACAATGGCTTAAGGCCCTATCAACTCATGCAACTCTTTGCAAAAAAACATGAGTGTGAACTATAAAGTTAAATTTAACAGTAGAACAATCCCTATGATAATGTACAATATTTATAACTTATTTCTTTCATATACTGAGATATCTTTTGGAAACTGATCATATCCAAAACAAGAGGTAAATAAAGGTAGAAACTGTAGAAAAATTAAAGTGACTATATTATATTATAAATATATTGTCTAATAATATATTAGTGCAGACTCAAGAGGCGAAATGAAGTTTTGAAATAAAGAATTGAATCTCATTCTATTTTGTGATCACCCATTGTGCAATGTGAAAAAAATTCAAAGAACTGGTTAATAATTTAAAAATTAATGTGTTATAATATAAGAATACATAGATAATGATAAAATGATGGAAATAGGTGCAGGCACAGATTATATGAATGTAATTGTTATTGTAAAATAATGCTAGCTAGAATGAGTGATCATAGATGTAATTGGATGATTTGAATGTGATCAAATAATAAATATATAAATAAAACCAAGACCCTCCTAAGGATTCCTCTAAGTACTTAGTCAACTCGGAATTGTTGAACCCACTTGATTGGTAAAATTGACTATATCCATAACGATCACCAGAGACAGATTCTTCTTAAAAAAAATTGTTATAGCCATAACAATCTTCAGTAACTTGAGATTCATGTGACTCAACACCAGACCCCTTAACCCACCATCATACTCCTTAAAAAATGAATGCAAACAAGCTTCCACTTTGAACTAACCCACTCCAAGACATCAATCGGCTCAAAGAAGATCTATTGTACTTTATAGCAGCATAAATTCTGAAAATAGAGTCATCAATCTCCTTTAAACCTTCATTTACTATCAAATTCAAAATATGCACACAACAACACATATGAATGTAATCTCCTCTTTGAATTAACCCACTCTAAGACATCAACCGCTTTTTAAGATACTAAATTCCAATATCATCGGAAGAGGCATTATCAATTGTCATGGTTAAGACGCGGTTTAATCCTCAACCTTCCAAACAGTGCTTAACATTCTTTGCCATCACCTCTCTTGAATGATTATCAATTTGACAAAAGTTTAAAATCTTCTTGTGCAACACCCAATTATTGTCAATAAAATGTGCAGTCAAACACATATAACTAAAATTCTGAGTAGAAGTCCATGTATCAGTTATGAGTATAACGTCTCGCCTAATTATTAGAGTTTAAATAATGTATTTATACCTAATTTATCTCAATATCACATTAAATAATGTGGTAGATATAAAAAGTTCAAACCCTATTAGGGAAAAGTTTAAAGAAAAAGAATTTTTCAATAGGCTTGCTTCCTGCGCACTGCTCCCCGGTTTGCATTAAATCAAAGCTGCATAACTCTAATTGAGATGAACCCAGTTGGTACACTCCTGTAATTCAAATTTATACAATTGTTATGAACAAGTCGAGGGCTAATTATGCCCCTAAGATCTCCTAATTCATGAAATTATGGAACCACCTCAACCACTAGGTCTTGCTTGACCACTTGGTAGCTCAACTAGGCCACCAACGACCACAAGAGCCAAAAATGAGGGGTAAAATATATCGAATGACTATCCCTACCACACAACATGCATAAATAGCAGATAATCACCAAAAATCATCATCAAATCAACCCTGACATAAAAGCTATTGCCTTGGGATATAAAAATAAGCCACACCTAACATAACTTTCCATATTATACTTTTCATTTCAAATCATTTCATCAAATCATCAAATTGACAATAATCATCAAAACATCAATCACAGTATTCACTATCATCAAGGTATAATAACCATATTCATAACCCAATAAACAACTCAATTCATCATTTTCAACTCATCATGGTATATCCACATTATAATCATCATCGGTTAATCATTTTTATATCAGTATTGATGGTTCGGAGAAAAGACTTAGAAGGAGGGTTGAATAAGTCTGTTCAGTTTTTCAAACTAAAAAGTAATCTTCAAAAAAAAGAGCGTTTTACACAGCAGAGCGGACTTTTGCAAATCAGAGAAGATGGGCATGAGAGTAACAGACTCTCGTAAGAGATAAGGAAAGAAACAGCACACAAGAGATTTCTACTAGTTCACTTCTAACACAAGCTATATCCAATACCTTCAGACTTGAAGGGTTTTTCCACTATGTAAAATTATCTCTTTTACATAATCAACACAGACCGTGCCCTTGAGTATTCTTGAATCTAGCCACTCTTGGCTTAAGCACATCACATGCCTTTGAGTATTCTTGACACCAGCCACTCCTAGCTCAAACTAAGTATTCTTTTGCAGCACCCACTCCTGGGGTATACCCAAGTATTCTTTAACAAGCTACTCCTGGCTTAAACCCAAGTATTCTTTCTAAAGCCTCTTCAGGCCAACAGCCTCTTCAGGCCAATAGGTTTACCAGACCTGTACTTATAAAGAATTGAAAGAATTTGAATAGCAAGAGTAATAAGCCTTCTGACTTAGTTGAGCTAAGTGATAAGTTTGATCAACAGACTTATACAAATGAAGAGAGGCTTATATTCATATTAAACTTAGTACAAGTAGATGATCTAAGAGAAGTGAAGTACATACTAAGTTTAAAAGCTTAGTCAGAGACAATGATCTCTCAAAGGAGATGAATTGATTTCATGTCTCTGACTTCGGTACTATAGCTTCTAAGATATGAGATTGATATGTGCATAGTGAGCTTTCTTTTTCTCTAATGGCATTTTCTTGATTTCATCTTTTCTTTTGTTGACATATACCATTCTTCTTTTCTTTTTCTTTTCTCTCTATCTTTTTTTACTCACAAGTTGATTCTTATTTTTTCTTTATTTACTCTCAGAGCCTCTCTTTTTTTTATGGAGAAAAGAGTTGCAATTCATATGATTTATCTTTTAGAAGTGCAACTGAGAGAGATCCGTTGGATGACCATTGAGGAAAAATGCATCCAGTGCAAAGTGGTTTTTCCTTAACGGATATGAGCCTTTTGGGTCAGAGAGAGTCGTTCTGCACACTAAGCATATAGCAAAAAGCTTTTGAGATCTATGCAGATAAAGGTAGAGAGGGATAGAGTAATTTTCACCAAGAAGGAATACTCCTTATTTAGATGACTACATAGATGCTTTTAGAAAGAATCTTGATTTGCCTTGCTTGGACACTTCCCTTGTTGTAATAATCTTTCATGTTGAGAAGGAAAAATGCTTAGTGAGTCACCATGCTGAGGACTAGACTTGTCTTTGTTCAGGGAGGACTTTTGAAAGTAATTCAGGGTTTGGTGGTCCATAAGGTATTGATGACGAGACTCAAAGTAAAGAACAATCAGATTCTTGCTTGAGACAATGCAGGAGGTCTGAAGCATCTTTAGGCCTGATGAAGCATGAGGATAAAGTCTGGTTGATGAAAGTTGCCTTGAGGAGAGGAATCTTCCATATACTTGATACGTGCAATATGGCTTAACAGGTCTGGGACTGGTACAAGTCCAGATGAGCTTTTTACTTTAAACAGTGTTCCTAGATCTTCTATGATGCATCCTTTTCTTTGTTTCGACTTTGCAGGAACTCCCTATTTGTTTTATAACCCATGTTTTATATCCTGAAACACTTAAATAGACTATCAAATGTTAACAAAACATGACTTCATTAAATTAAAGTGCTTAATGTTGGTTATCAACAAATCCAAGATTTCTTCAGAAATCTTCTTGGTTCTAACAAGTATCATTACTTTTAATATCATCAAGTACATTGGATACAATTTGCCATATGTCATTACACCCCTTTAATTTCATGCTCACCACCTAAAATTCTTACAAGTTATACACTTTTAAAATCATTGTTCTTTTCACTTCATCAACACCTACTCATTTTATTTCATCATTGCGTATAATTATGTTATCTATCTCCTTTACATCAAGGTTTCCTATCAAACTCACACCCCCTAAATTTTAAATTAACACTAGTTGAATTCATTATCCCACATCTACACATTACCTATAATATCTTATTAGTTTTCACAATATCGCTATTGGTTTATTAGTTTGATTTATCTTTTCACATCGACATCACAATCATTCTCATCATATAATATCACCACATCACTAATAACACTTAATCGAGTATCAACCTTATTATACATTTAGAACTCTTTATTAATAACTCATTACATCAACTCAATTTTCCTTCAACTCTTCAAATTATTTCTATCGCAATATTCCTCATCCATATTCCTTATTAAATTAGTATTAGACTCACCCTTTTTATATTACTCGTTCAATCAACTTTTTGTTTCTCCGTGATTAACACATACTTACCACACTTAATTAAACTAATCGACAATGACTATAATTTATCCTTTTCCTCTACGTCAAATAGCGTAAATAAATTCCTACATTAACCTTAACTTAGTACACACTCTTACCTCAATTCTAAGCCTTCAAACTCTTTTCACAACGCCCTGCATATCAAATATCTCGATTAGTTTCGACCTCCGATTCAAACTTCCCTTTTGCTCAACGACCCACCGACCTTTTATCGATCCCCTCACTTCCAAGATTCCAAAAATGTGATCAATTTCACATTTTGGCAACAAGTTGTCTTGCTTTCAAGCTCCCATGACTCGTGACAATGAAGGTTAGGGAGAGAGAGAAGACTCTCGTGCTTGGAAAAGAGAAGAAAAGGAAAATTATAACTTTATGCATAAGGGCATTGTTGTCATTTGTTACTTTTATTTTGTTTTATTATCTTTTAATAAAACTTACTTTCACTATTGATAGTTTATAAATTACCACCACCTCCTTACTCTAAATTTTAAATTTACACTTAACTATTAAAAATTAATTTATTTAATTTATCACCTTTAAATAACTTCTAATTAATTTATAATCATTTTGAAAAAAATCTCAATTAAAATCCAATTAATTTATTCATTACTATTTATATATCATTAATAATTAAATTTAATTACTTAGGATGTTACAGTGAGACACACTTTGTGACAATGTTTGGAAAGAAAACTTCTTAACCTTTTCCGTTGTGCATCCCATAGCACCAAAACATCCCATGCTAATGTACTATGTAAGACAGTCTGAAATTTTTGTTGTAGGACATACAAAAATCTCGTGAAAGCTACATGTTTCATTCATCTAAAAGGAATCGTCAAAGACCCAAACAACTTTACCAATTATGTTCGATAAACCTATTAGTCAAATTTGAGAAGAGAAGGGGAGGCAGTAACATGCCCTCCTTTACCAAGTGAAAAAGAACATGAATTGTGGAATTTCCTATATTTTTTAATGAGAAAGCAAAGAACTCGTCCCACCCTCAAAGTTCACCAAGACAATGTAGTAGTTACAGTGCACCTTTTTATTGCCTCGGTTCTTTAATGAAATGATCTCACACCTCAGACCGATTCTTACACCGTTGAGAACAAGATTGTGGTGACAAATTAAAAGAGTTGGAGATAGCTACTGGAGGAAAAGGAGAAGGAGAAAGAGAAGGAAAACGTTCTCATGTCTCTAATACATCTTGATCACTCATATTAGTTCTAAAAATTTGAACACTAAAAAGATTATTATAAAAATTCATAGCAAAAAAACATTAAAATATGTTTACCTTATAGGCTACAAACTTAGTGTACAATTAACTAGAATAAGAAGTTTAACTATTAACCAATTTTTATCTTAACTATTATCCGGTTATAGAAGTACTTTTTCAAAGTGCTATACTTTTTCTTTAACTATAAACTAAGTTGGCAAATGTGAAGTACCTTTTCAAAGTTTGCATATCAAAACTAGAACCCTGCATTAAGCCATATAAAAATTAAGTAAAGAAATCTATAATTTTGAAATCAGATGAAATAAATTTCAGTCCAAATTAAAAAAGAATTAGAGACATACTCATATATGTCGAAGTCTGCTAATAAACCTCTTAGAATGAATGAATTCTAACAAGCATTCTATATATGTGTAATGATACATACCTTACTGATATGCATTGGCACTTGAAATCTATAAGTATTGAAGAAAAGGTGCATTTGTTATGGGATATCATGATAGTAAGATATTCTTAACCATTCCTTTTGTTTTAGCTTAGGATAAAATGCAGGAGAGGATAACCTTTTAACTATAACTATGGATACATATATCTCACAGGAATCTGACCAAATATCTGTAACTGACCATGTTAGGTTGACAAGCACTGAATGATATATTTTTTGCTAATCAAAGTGAAATTTAGCTTCTTGTTATTGTGAAAGTAAATGGAATTTGGACTATTTTATTATTTTAATTTTATGAAACTGTTTGGTAAATATAGCAAAATATTTATGATGTGTTTTTTATTTCTACAATAATTTCAGTGTTAGAATCTTCAATGTATTTCTACAATGATGTTTTTTTATCTAATTCCCTTCAAGCTCTAGTGAAACAAGCCAAATCTAGTACTTTAAAGAATTTCTGATATCTTTTTTATGAGTCAAAATTCAACATTTTGCTAAGGGGAAAAACAAAAAGTATGTTAATCAAGCTTTGTATACAGATAAAGAAAAACATAATATGTACAAAGCAAAAAAAAGAAAAAATATGTATTCTATTGGGTACATGTTATACACAAAATCCAGGCTTCTACTTTAACTAAACTAGTTTATATTAACAAGCATGCTGGAATGACAAGCATTAGCAAAGATTCAAAATCTGCTAATTGCATTGATCAAATACTAGTCCTTTGTTATACCTTTACTTCTTTCAATTAAAATGCCTAAAACAAATCGTAAAAGGGGAAAAGCAAAGAAAAGCACCATGCATGATCCGTAAGCAAACAAATCGTAAGGAACATATTATTCAAAGGCAATGGCAGTTGATCTAAACATGCAAGTATTACCCCAATCTCTATAGGGTTACTACTTACTGGTTTTGGACCACTAACGGTGGTGTGCGTGGTGATGGACTAACACTGCCGATTTCTCAACGGTGGCATGGTGATTGCTCGACGGTGGCATGATGGTTGCTCGATGGTGGCTTAACCATGGTGGCACTGTGTGTGATGGTGATGACGAACAATTGACGAATAATCGGAATAAAGGGAAAGATAAAGAAGGGTCAGAGATTGAATATTTGGGAATAATCTAGTTTTGTTTTATTTTTTAATCTAGTTTACTTTTTAATGGATTCAAATATTTAGATTTGTAAAATTAAAATACAGATTTTAAAAAATCTGTTTCAATTTCAAAGAAATTGGGTTTTGTAGATCTAGTTTTCAAAAATTTATTTTTTAATCTAATTTAAGTTTAAATTTAGTTTGGATCTAAAATTTAGGGTTTGTTTGGTTACCCGTTGAGATAACTTGGTTGAGAAAATTGAGGTTTTATAAACAGAGTTGTGTTTGGATGTTGAAAAGTTGGGTTAGGTAAAAGTGGGTTGAGAAGTAGTGATTATGTTAGGTTGGGGAAAAAGTTAGGTTGGGTAAATGGTGGTTTGATGGGAAATTACCAAAAAAGGGTATTAAAAAATATATTGAATATGTATATATATTTATAATGTAAATATATCTTAAATCAAAATATGTATATATATAGATAATATTATGTATAATTGGATTATTTTTTTGAATAAAATAGAATTTTTTTTTAACAATACAGATTATTTTTTAAACAAATGAAGTAATTTTTTTAACAAAGACCACTTTTTTTTTACTGATTAGATAATATTATAACCAATTAGGGTATTTTTTTAACAAAATATATTATTGTTATTCAACCCTAAACAACAATTATATTTTTTTATATTTCAACAAATACAATGCTTGTTTCTAAAACCTTCAAAATTGTATTGACTTTTCATTCCATTACTGATAAATATTACTCTTAACACTCAATACTTTTTATAATTTTTTTATTCCTTTACTAAAACGTATTTCATCTATGAAAGATGTAATTTTTTAAAATCCATTACAAAAATAATGTAATTAGTTTTTATTCTATTACTAATAACATTGCTATTATTTTTTACACCATTACAGAAAAAATTTAGATTATTTCTTTATCCCTTATTCGAAACGGATAAAATTCCCTAAATCTAAAAACGGATTACACGTCGTCAACATATAACTAACTAAACGGATAAATCTATCTCAATCAATCTAAACAGATAAATGTAAACAGATAAATCTTAACGGATAAACGTAAACAGATAAATCTAAATGGATAATCTAAACGTATAACTCACAATTCAAAACGGGTAACTTAATAAAAATATTTCAAACCATATATTCAAAGACAACATATAACAACATTTCAAATACAACTATACATAAATTACATAATCACATTATCTGTTTTTTACACAAAAAAATACATCCTAAGCAAATAAATACATTTAAATATATGCCAAGAAAAGAATAGGGTCAAATAAATCCATACATGCCAAAATCATACAATTTTCAATTTTTTACATAAAATTTTTAGTTTTTACAATAGGTTATGCACCCACTAACTTCCAGTCCACTGATGCACCTCCAATCACCACCATTCACATCACCTTACTGTACACCATCCGCTGCATCCCCATCCATGTACCCTCATCACAACCATCCATCCCTCACCACCACCCACCCACACCCCTCCCCACCCACCCATCAGAATCACGGCCACCCACCCACCCACCCCTTCAGCCTAAACCCGTCACCCACCACCTTAACCCACCACCAAAACTTGTCACCCACCACCTAAACCCATTAGCGACCCCTCCCCCCAACGGCCAACACCCACCACCCATAACCCGTAACCCATCACCAGCCACCACCTGTGACCTATAACCATCCCCCAAACCACCACCCTTTTAAACCCACATCCCATCACGAAACCCACTCACCCCCATCACAAGAACCCAAAACCCACACCATCACTACTACCGACGAAACCCCTCAACCCACAGCCCAAACCCACACTAGAGAAAGACAACCCAACAGAACCCATACCTGAAAAACAGAGAACAAAGCCCAATAGAACCCAAAAAGGAAAACCCAACAAAACAAAAAACCCACACCACCAAATCGGAGAAGATGAAGGGAATTGAAGCTTACCTGTGAAATGCTACCAACGAAGTCCGAAAGACGAACAACAATCTCCTTCCTTTCCCCAAAAACCAAACGTAGCTGCTTGCAAAAGTTTCCCCTTTCTCTCAATCGGCGCTCTCAGTGTGTTTTTTTCTTTGCCTTGGCCTTTGTTTAAAGGTGATGGCATCCATGAGATTTCACCCAAACATGTTGGCAGAAGGGAGCTCAGACCTACCCCTGGCGAAACGGAGCTATCCCAATGCAAACAGCACCCTAACTGTGGTCCATTTGACAGAACAGAGAAGATAAACGAGCCAAACACATTGCCATTAATGGAACGGAGAAAAAAGTTGGGTTCCGTTAATAGAACTCTGTTTCACTTTGTAACTAAACAAACACTTAGATTTTTTACGCACCCTTAATACATACAAAACCGTGGAAGTAGTGGTTGAAAGCTAACCTTACATCTGGGTAGATATTAGGTAGATACTTTGCTGTGATTCTCTATTGCATGATTATGTGAATTTAAATTCTATTTTGACTGATTAATTTAATGATAGTTGTTGAATTTCAATTAAAAAAAACCCACGTTAATGGCCAAGTACTCGAAGGGTTTCTTTTTTTAAAAAATAAAGTGGAGTTTTCATTTAGAATAAAGAAGCTATCTACATTTAAAAAAACAAAAATAAAAAGAAATTGTCATAAGTCGTTCAAGAATAAGATGTGACACGTAGGATATCCTCCGCCACCTATAGCCACCATAAAAACGTAGTGCTAGATGTAGTAATCTTTTAATATCGGTTACTTAAATAATTATATTTTTAAATTAATCGATTTTAAAAGCTTTAAATCTACTAACTGAATCTTTTTTTAATGCATAAAAATCAAAATTCTTTTTTCATAATGAATAATCAATGTTTCCAATTCTATTCAAATCACGGTAAAAAAATGATAAAAAATGACGGTTCTCGATATTTAAAATTTTAATTATGAAAATTATTCTTTGGTCGAATAATTAACAACAATAAAATTAATTGTAAATTATATTAAGAAATTCTAAAAATCATTATATGTATAATAATTTTAGGTTAAATATTTTATTATTATTATTGAGTCATGTGTAAAATTTAATTTTCGTTTATGTTTAAAAACATAAACACTTGAATTATTGTTTTAAAAACGTGTTTAGAAAATATTGGTTCAAGTTTTGAGTATATTTTAAAATAGTTTTTATTGATTTTGTGAGAGCGATGAGATGATTAATTGAAGGATGAAATATTAGTCATGTGGTTCATCACATTTAATCCCATATTACATGTCTTCTACTATTAGCTAAATTACTTTTGGGGGGTTAAACTAGGATTTCATGAATCACTGTGAATCTCCTTCTCCAAACTTAGATAATTGATTTCTTCTTCTTCAATAATAATAATAATGAAAACTAACACTGCTTTATTTAAAATAATGTTTCTAAGACAAACAATTATAAAAAAATAGTTGTTTGGTTATTTTCCAATAATATTGGCGGATAGAGAAAACACTCTTTTGCATATGACAATTTTTGCACTGTATGATTCGAACACTTTTTTTTCCAGTTTATAATCCTTTAAATTACACAGTCTAATAAATTATCTTAAAAACAAAAAGTGTGTTTCCAGAATGATCGGGGTAATTTAATATAAAGAGAGAGAGAGAGAGAATTATTTTCCCAACTTTATAATCTGATAAATTGTCTTTATACAAAAATTGTTTCAAATCATATGATCCAAAAATTGTTTAATAGAAAAAAGGTGTGTGGACTAAGTGTAAAAATATGCGAACTTAGGATATTAAAATGGAGATTAATTTTATACTTTCAACTCCAAAATTTTTAAATAGGGATAATAGTAATAAGTAATAAGTATAATAACACCTCACATAAGAGGCTTGAGGTGTAGAAGATCTTTCTACGAAGGGTTGCCAGATTTAATAACAAATAGAGTCTCAAACCCTTTTGCCCTTTGTGCCATTTTAAAATGGAACTATATTATTTGAAAAACATAAGGATTTAGTAACATTTTTAAAACATGGAAACAAAAATATCAAATTTTCTGCGTAATACAGAGACAACATATATAACTTATTATTGTAAATCCCTAATATTATTTTTATCCTAACGGATAAAAACAATAAAATCTTTTAGTTTTTTTTTATTGTAGGGCAATATGTTTTTTCACTGGCAAAATTCTAACTTTCATCTCTATACAGAGTTGTTATGTTTTTTTATCTCTCATTAATATTTTTTTGTTATATTTCTTGTCTATCGTTAATATAATATATTCAAAAGTAATATTTTATTAATTTAATTATTTTATTTTAATAGTTTTTATGTTAATTGTAATTTTTTTATTATCTAATTTAGAAGTTATTAATAAAAATATGAAAATATATAAAAATATGTAACTTAAACATATTAATTAGCCAATAAAAAATATCACGAGAAGGTAAATATTTTCATCTAAAAAATTTCTTATATCAATCCTTCAAATATTTAAATGACTATTAATGAATTATATGCAGATTTGTTAAATAAATTAAATGTTAACAATAACTTTCTAACGATGGAAACTATTTTTAAAATGTCATAATTTAATTTGACAAAAAATATTACAAAAATTTTATAAAGATAAAAATTCAAATTTATTAATTTTACGGAATCTTCATTTTACTTTAAAGAATGATAAAGTTAAGTAAATTACAATGCGCACCTCTAATATATCCCATTCTGAATTTTAAATTGTCCTTCTGTTAAATACAACAATAAGTTACAATAAGTATATTTTTAAATTTGCATTAGTTGATATTTTATTATTCAGCTTTTTTTATTAATAGTGCTTTTTTAAAAAATATTTACAAAAATGGGGAAAATGGGGTTGTTTTGAAAAAAATTACATGTCTGAGGTCTTTTTATGTGACACTTGTAACATTGTCAGTGGGTAAAAGTTATAACCGCAAACAACAATATATAAAACTAAAATAAAAATTATATTCTTTCAAAAATCAATATATATTAGTAAATTTAACATACAATACATTAAATACCATAAATATTTAAATAAAATACTATATTTTTAAAATCAAATCTACTATATTTAATATCTAAAAAATGAAATTAATTAAAAATTCAAATTAAAAATAAAATATATATTATCCTTAATATCTTTAGTCACTATAATTATAAATTTTATTTTTTAAATATAATTTCTTTCCATCTTTAGATTAACTAAATATTTAACAAATATAAATTTAAATATCATGCATTAGTAAATAAAACTAAATAAAATACTTATTTCTTTTATTATAAAATACATATCATAAAATCTATTTCTTTCCAATTAGTTTTATTTAGTAATACATAATATTTAAATTTATATTTGTTAAATATTAAGTTAATCTAAATAGCAAAAGATAATATATTTTACAAAAATAAAATTTATAATTATAATGACTAAAGATATTAAGGATAATATATATTTTTTATTAATTTTAAATTTTTAGGTATAAAATATAGTATATTTGATTTAAATAAATATAGTATTTTATTTTAAATATTTATGGTATTTGATGCATTGCATGTTAAATTTACTAATATATATTAGCTTTTAAAAAAATATAATTTTTATATTAGTTTATGTAATATTTTTAGTGGTTATAACTTTTAACTGCTGACAATATTACAAAATGTCACATGACGAGGCTTTCTTTAAAAATAGTGTACTTTTTTTAAAAAAAGAAAAGAAAATGGGGTGGTGAGAAATGTCAGTCTGATTTCACGCACCCACCATGCAAAATGGTGGCAAGAGAAAATTGTTAATAAAAGTCACCAAGAATCAAACCTAGAAACCATTAAACACAACATGGTACAACAACCACTAAAATAACTATTTCCTTAATGCAAATAAAGAATGCTATTAGATATAGTTCTTTATATTCTTTTACTAGTTTTTATATTTTTACATAAAATAAACAAACTTATACATATTTTTAAATATTTTAATATATATATGAACTGGTCTGAACCGGGGTCTACGATCCGGTGTGGGAACCAGCCACAAAAATGTATGTTTTATAATATTTGTACACCGGTACAGTGGGTATCCGGTATTATAATCCGACCTATCAGTGGGAGAAGCCGGTCTTGTTGTCCTGGAGATCCTTCACACCAGAGTTTCACATTGGTAGGGGGCGAAAGGTGGTGTCACCTGCGAAGATTCTCTGACGCTCAAGTTAGAAGAGTATACTGTAACTTAATGAACACTTAAGCAATACAATAGTAAAAGTGAGAGTAAGAACAACGTAACCTTGCATGTGTTGGGGAATATGCTATTTATAGTTGAGCGTGGAAAATGAATCGTTGGGCATAAGTGGGCCCATGAGTTCTGATGCTGTGTGCAAAGTATCAATCAGAATGGCTCAGTATTCAGAGCGTGGTAGTGGGTAGGTTAATGATTAGTGTACGATCCTGACACAGGGATGGGGATAATTCGCCTTTTCCGTATGTTACGCCTGTAATCGTACTTACTCCTTTCAGTGAATGATATAGACACATTCCGCTGTGCAGGGTATCTATACTGATAAGTTATAACTCCTCTTATCTTATCGTGACACTGAGGCAAACAGTTATACGTAACAGAGAAATAAAAGCGGATGGAGTATCCGGTGTCTTTGACGTAACTTCAGATTGCCGGTGTAGGAAGGATTCTTATGTCATACCTTTACAATACGGATATTACCCTATGATATCGGTTAACCCTCTAGAACGGTCAAGATGATGTCACACCTTAAGGACCGGTATCTAGACCGGATCATTTATCCCCTAGCTTGTGTGAGGGACTGTTAAGTTGCTCATATAAGCTACATAGTCTTCGAGAAGCCTGGATGCCAGAAAAGGTACACGTGTCTGCTATATGCTGGTGCACTGTAGGTAAAATATCCGCTTTTATAATACCCTCATAATGGATTTGGACAAAGATTTGCAACGAGGGAAATCCCAAGAGTTTTTGGAAATCGCAACTCTTGGTATTCGAGTGGTTGCGGGGGTGCATTTAATGCGTCTAAATCATTTGGACAATAAATGCTTTTTAACACGTGAGTCATCATTGCCCCTAATACGTTGCTATGAGTATTTTGGGCCTGAAATTTGAGTTTCTTTCGGCCCATTTCGTCGAGTCTTTTCGTGAATCGTCGCTGTTTCGCGCCTTTGTGGTTTGAAACGACAGTGCCGTTTGACCTGATAATATCACGTTTTGCTTCAAATGACGCGTCTTATACTGAAGGTTGGGCCTCTTCATTACCTATAAAAGGACAACTTAGCGATTTCGAAAAGTCACATTCGCCTTCAACCTTAGTGAAACTCTGCTGAAATTTTGGAAGAGATTGTTGCTGGTATTTTGTGAAGTTCTCCCATCTTCCATCCTTAACTTCCTTCTAGGTAACCTCCTTTCCCTCCTTTTAACTTCTTCATCTTCATTTCTCTTGAACTTTTAACCATACGCCCTAGGCAGAGCCGCACTGGTCCTTTGAATAGGAGGGGAAATATCCCTTTCAGGCCCTCTGGCTATCAAGGTGGAAGGATTTCTGTGGGTCCTTCCAGAATTCGGTCTCGTGGTTCAGGGAGAGGTGGAGCCTCCTTCACGAGACAGCCAGTGATTAGGCTTGACTTTGAACCCTCCTCTAGTTCTGAGACCACCAGAAGCTCGTTGGGTTCGGAATGGTTCCTTGCTGATGACGTTGCTTTTTACCATAGTACAGACGCCTTTGTTCGCGCCACTGACGAGATGGAAATCAAGGGACGTCGCAAAGTTCTTGTTGTACGCACTCAAGAGGGGTGCGTCAACGTTATTGCACACCGATTAGATTAGGAAACTATCAATCGGTCTCATCCTTATTGCTGGGTAGAGGAAGAATTCAAAGAAATCCCTTCTCGACACGCTCGCGAAGATGGTGGACCGGCGTCTCCAAGTTTTAGGGTTTTTACTGGGGAGGAAAATCGAGGGAAATTCTTGGTTCTGGCACCCCGACCTATGGAACGAATCTGCCATGCTGTGTCAGACTAGCGCTCTGTTTATATGTACAACTTCATTTTCCAATACCTCGGTGTGCGTTTCCCAGTGACAGATTTCCAAATGGGAGTATTGAGATTCCTAGACTGCGCCCCCTCCCAGTTGCATCCCAACGGATGGAGTCTTGTCCGCACTCTGGAAGTCCTGGGTGAATACTTCAATTTTAAACCCACTGTGGCTATGTTGTTCTACTACTGCCAGGTAGTCCGCCGTGCTAACAAGAAAGGCGATTTGGGCTTCATAACCCTCCGTTGTGACTCGAGAGTCATCAACTTCAAGTCTTTTACTGAATCGGTGAAGATCGATGGGTGCTCTTTTAAGCAATACTACACGAGGATTCGTGTGAGGCCAGAAGAACCGGTCTTCTGGATGAGTGAGGACGGAATCCCCAAATTTCCTTTAAGCTAGACTCATGAGCATTTCTTGCTCGCCAGCTATGCTTATTTCACAGACGAGAGTGAGCTTTCCTCTCACTCGATTGAAGTCTTGGGCGCTCTAAGGGCGTTTACTTCTGTTCACAAAGAAATTTTTTGCAAACGTCTCCTGCAGTCTGCTTCTAATAGGAATATTTATCTAAGTAATCAACTTAACTCTTTATGTTCGTACATCGTAATCTAATGTGTTATTGTGACTTATGTTTCTCTCTTTGCTTTTGTAGATTGGATAGAACGGAATAGCTCCGAGATGCTTGCGCTAAAGTCCTTATTAGTCAAAGACGGTTCTTCTTCTGAGATTGAGGAAAATAATGTCCAGCCGAAGAGGAACGCCATCAAAGCGAGAGCTGAAGTCATCCCCCTGACCTTCGAAGTGGGTGACGATGTCCCCCTCTTGGATTCTCAAGCCGAAGGGGAAGAGGTCTCCCAAGAAGAGACACAAGGGGAGAAGAAGGAGAAGAAGAAGAGGGTTAGGCTTACTAAAGCCTCTGATAAAGAGAAAACCTCCACCACGGTGCCGGAAAAGAGGCAAAAAGTTGCTCATGACACCGGTGCGAGGAAAGACACCGCATCTTCTGGAGTGCCCCCTCAACTTTCTGACTGTCCTGTTCCCCCATCTTTTCAAAGGGTGAGGATGGAATCGCCTACCTTTTCGTTTCTTGCTCCTTTCTTGGTATATGAAGGGCCTTCTCCTACCGTGCTTTCTCCTCCACTCTATAAACTTTGCCCCACCCTAGAAGTGGATGAAATGAAAGAGGCCATTGCAGCTGGCAAATGGCAACTAGCTGAGTTAACCGGTCTCCTGAATTCCCTTAGCCACACTATCGACAGCGTCAAAGAAGCTGATGAGCTGGCTGGTAAGCTTAAACACCTGAATATCTCGGCTGCAAAAGATAGAGCTCATTTGAAGACCGCAGAAGAGAAATTGGAAAAGGCTCGGGAGCTGGAATTAGAGCAAACAGCTGAGTTGGTTTCTCTGAGGGCCTCAACCAAATCTCTTGAAGGGAAGATTTCTGAACTTCAAGATGATCTCAAGGCGGAGAAACAAAAAAGCTCCAAGCTTTTTGATGATCTGGCCGCTTCAAAGGCCGGTAAACTCAAGAGCCAGGAAGATTTTGCTGCCAGGGAGAGGGAATTGCTCAAGCAGATTGAAGAGTTAAAGGTGAGGGATGCTGCGATTAGTTCCTTAGAGAAGGAAAATGCCAAGTTGAAAAAGGACTTGGTCAAAGCCAGAAATAGGGCAAACAAGGCTGTCGAGGCATACACTGCTGTGGCGTATAATTCCTTTGGCCTTGCTGTCCGCCATGTCTTTTACCGGAACCCCGGCGTGAAATTTGACCTATACGGTATGGATCCCTTCTATGAATTTCACGAAGGGAAATTAGTTGCTGTGGTGGATGGCAAGTACAAGGAACCCCCTCTATCTCTATATGAAACGCCCCCTCTCCCAGAAGGCCAAAGTATAGGTCCCTCTGGATCCACTCCGGATCAAGGGGATCATCAAGAGGAAGATATCGGAGCGGAGAAAACCCGGACTACTCAAAAGGACGACTGAGGTAAGAAGGCATCCACAACGGACAATCCAAAGCCTTCCTCTTAGTCTCGTATCTATTTCTAGTTTTTGCTGCTTTGTTCTGGGATTAGCTCCAGTTTTATTTCAGTTTGTACAAAATTGCTATTGAATGAATAAGATTTTCCTTAAGTTTTCCTTTAACATTCACAAGAAATGTATCGTTAGACATAACTTAGGCATTGCTGCGCTTTTACCTTAACATTATTCGTAAGACCGCTCTGTGTAAGTATCTTGACGTTGAAATGTAGTATGCACCCCAAGGAAAATAATTAAATAAAACTCAAAATAGACAAGTTATAGAACGTAAAATCATTCATACGTGTACTGTCCCCCAAGTATGAGTATTTTGGGGGGTAAATATCTGTCATGAGATATTTCCTTTAACTCCTTTAAGGGTAAGAAATTTCATCCGGCCTCTATAATGCAATACCGCAGATCATGTAACAATGATTAACAAATACTAAGAATAGCATTCCATGCTTAGGAATCTGCCAAAAAAATACTCCAACCATAAGGATGATGATTGAGCCTTCCATTATAAGGACGATGATGGGAATTGTCCATGCCAACAGTTACATCATCAATTCACAGAATAGGTGATTAAGATCATCCATCCTGGGGGAAATTACTTCAATTACGAGGACAACGATTGAGTCCTTACCAACGTTTAGCTAAACCTACTAGTTGTACTTGGAGTTCGGTTTATTTCTACAATCCAAGCCTTCGACGGTGTTCGGTTTAATCCTACTAACCATACTCAGAGTTCAATTTAATCCTACAATTTGAGCCTTCAGCTGGGATTCGGTACAACCTTGAACAAGGTTTAATCCTACTACCCTCTTCCTGAGGTTCGGTTCAATCCTACAACTCAGGTCTTCAACGGTGTTCGGTCTAATCCTACTAACCGTACCCAGAGTTCGGTTCAATCCTACAATCTGAGTCTTCAGATAGGGTTTGGTACAGCCTTTAAGGAGGTCTGATCCTACAACCCATTTCTTGACTTACGGAGTTACATCACCAATCACAGAATAGGTGATTAGGATCATCCGTCCTGAGCTTTTCCACATAGATCAGCCGATGCTATAAATTACAATACAGAAGAGGAAAAGGTAAAATCAACGTATTCATGAATAAAATTTTCATTAAATTGGATGTGAATTACAAAGAAAGCGTAGCTGGGGTCATGCCTCATTAAAACCTTCTTGAGAAAACCCAATGGAAAAAACTCAAGTAAGGAAAAAGAGTACATGCCATCTTACCAACTAGCTGTAATAAATACGTAAGTTCTGTGTGTTCCATTTATTACGGATCGGTGTTCCATCGAGCTCTTCCAGCCGGTATGATCCCTTTCCAGTCACCTCAGATATTCTGTAAGGGCTTTCCCATGTCAGCGCCAATTTTCCTTGATGGGCGAACTTATTTCCCACACTTGCCTTCCTTAAAACTAAATCCCCAGTGTTGAAGGCTCTGTACTGCACACGTTTATTATACCGGAGGGCGGCCTTTGCCTTTATCGCCTGGTCCTTGACAAAATCCTCTTCTCTTAATTTATGGAGAACATCTAGTTCTGATGCCAAATTAGCACTATTATCCTCCGCAGAGAAATATTCCACTCTCGCCGATCTCTTCTGAAGCTCCACAGGAATCATCGCTTCAACCCCGTAAGTGAGACGATATGGAGACTCATTGGTAGAAGAATGGGGCATAGTACGATAGGCCCATAAAACATGACATAGTTGATCAGTCCATCCCCCCTTTGCTTCACCCAGACGCTTATTCAGTCCCTTCAGCACCTCTCTATTAGCCACTTCAGCTTGGCCATTCGTCTGAGGGTGTTCCATAGATGAAAAGATTTAGACTATTCCTAGTCTTTTAAGCAATTTTGTGAACTTCCTATCAATGAACTGGGTGCCATTGTCAGTCACAATCTGCCCTGGAACGCCGAATCGAGCTATGATGTTTTCGTACACAAAACGTCGTGTCTGCGCCGATGTGATATGCACTACTGGCTCCGCGTCGATCCATTTGGTGAAATAATCAACTCCCACAATGAGATACTTAATGCCGCCAGGTGCGGTTGGAAATGGACCCAAGATGTCAAGGCCCCATTGGTAGAAAGGCCATGGCACCGTGGATGAAGAGAGTTCTTGGGCCGGTGTGTGATGGAGATTAGAAAATTTCTGGCAAGCGTCACACCTCTTAACAAAATCAATGGAATCCTGCTTCATCGTGGTGCCACCAATATCCCCCCTGAGGATTTTTCTCATTAAGCTTCTTCCTCTGGCGTGGTGCCCACTGTAACATCCCAAAAATTTCATTCTCATGTATAATCATTTTGATTTAGACCGTTAATGATATTATCCATTTTATCTCAACTTTCTACATAAATTTGGTTAGGAAAACATCTTTAATTTGATCTTTTACCATGGTAAATAATTTTAACTTTATACCTTAGGTAAAAGTTAATCAAATAACTTATTACCTATTTCCTTAGTTATTAATTTCTTTGGCTTTTCCAATTACTCTCATCAAATTACCACATACTCCACTCAAAATACGTCATCTTGTACATATTTTAATTGTTAGTTAGAGTTTGAATTTGGAAATATGGTCAGCTAAAAAGTTGTTACTCGTTGTCTTAGCTTTCCAACAAGACCCAATTTGTTAAAATCCATTAAGATATGAGAGAGATATGCCCAAAATACCAAAATAGTGTCAGAATTGATATTTTACTTCAATCATATCATTTTGTACATATTTTAATGCCTAGTTAGATCTGAATTTGAAAACGTGGTAAACTACAAAGTTGTTCCTCGTTGTCTTAGCTTTCCAACAAGACCAAATTTATTAAAATCCATTAAGATATGAGAGAGATATGCCCAAAATACCGAAATAGTGTCAGAATTGATATTTACTTCAATCATACAAGCTACATTATATAGGCTGCGGAAATGGTCAATAATCCAGCCTATTTTTCTCACCTAAAACCTCCATTATCACCACAATTAATTCACCTAACATCCCACTACAATCCCATTATGAAAATCTTGTCCCCCACTTGTCATTTGCATCATTAAATAAACACTACATCTTGTTCCCAAGTCTGAATTCTTAGAACAAGCAAAAGTTAGTGAAGTCTCTCTCTCATTTTCTTTTATTTTCTCCATCAAAGTCACTCTTGATCTAAAGCTAGGGTAATAAGAGAACACTTTTAACCACTCTAGGATCCTCCATCAAGGTAAGAGGGGATAGGGTTGTGAATAAATATGGAATGGGTAGAATTATATGCTATTCTAGGATTTCTAGATTTATTTTCATAATTTGTTACTTAATTTTGAAGCTGAAAACGTGTGAATTTGACTTTTATTTCTTCATCAAAGTTGTATATCTATGTGTTATATGAATTTTGAGCTTTGAATGACTTAATTTGGATGCCTGTATCTTGAGTTATTGCAAACATTCTAAAGTATGTCCATTCTGGAATGTGTACCTTCTATTTTGTGAAAATATTAAAATTTTGGGAATTATACATATATATTTAGACTTTGATGTCTTCATAAAAGTTGTATATATTTATGTTATAGATCTATAGAAAGTGGTTTCAAGTTAAAAGGATATTTGTAGCTCTAGTTATACCTAAAATACAGAAGTATGTTCATGATGAAAATCCACTGACGTGAATCACTGTTTGTATTTTTAAAACTGGAATTTTGTGTTGAGAATTAGTGTTTAGTGTCTTCATAAAAGTTTTATATATTTGTGTTATGAGTAATTTAGAACTGGTCTCATGCAAAAATTATTTTTGTAGCTCTAAAAACGTTGAATTTATCAACATATGTACGTTTTGTTACTTTCTTTGAGATAGTTTAGTATACTATGAATTTCTGATATTTCTGTTTGGATTTAGAATTTTTGGTCTTTATAAAAATTATAGATAATGGAATTATTGAAACACAGAACTTGGCCTCATTCAAAAATTATTTTTATACCATGAGATATAGCTAATTTACTAAAGATTGTCAAACCAGTAAATTTTCCAGCAATTGGTGATAATGAAAAATGATAACCTATTAACTATTATGTGATTTTGTGATGTTTCTGTTTGGAATTTAAAATTATGGTCTTCATGAATGTTGTAGATAATTTTGTTATGGAACTACAGAAAGTGGAATTACTTAAAAAGGATTTGATTTGCTCACGTTATGGTTGTTTTACTAATGTATGTTGCTGTTGTAAATTTTTGAAATTTACCTATGATGATGATTATGGATGAAAATAATATTTTCCATGTGGGTAATGATTTATTTATGAATTATTGAGGGATTATTGATTATTATGGATGTTATTGAGTGTCCTATGAATTTGATACAGTATGTATATCTTTGTGATGAATAATTATGAATGACTAAATTAATGTATACATGAATGCCTTGTGGTTTATTGAGATATGTTGTTGAACTGTAAATCCATGATTTTGAGAATATATGTGATGTGTCCTTTGAGGACTTGTGGTTTTCCAAGTGATTATGGAAGTATTGATATCATGGTATGTTAAATTGATAAAGAGAATTAAAGGCATTCATGCATCATAAGCATTTGGACGCACCATGGAATTTAAGGGTTCCATGATTGCCGGCCCTGGTGGGGGGTTACTCTATGATGAGTTAAAGCCTTATTTTTGTTGAGCGCCATGAAGGGTAGGGATTCATGGTTTATGCTAAGTCTTACTTGTGTACTTCGGTACTTGAACGCCATGAAGGGTAGGGATTCATGGTATATGTTAAGTCCTACTTATGTACTTTGGTACTTGAGCGCTACGAAGGGTAGGGATTCGTGGCATTATGCTAAGTCCTACTTGTGTCTCTATGAGACTTTTTACTGCAGTATTCCCACTAAATCAAAATGGATCCAGCATGACATCATTTGGCTAAATTAAAGATTATTAAATGTAAATGACCTTGTTTGGCATACTCATCATATCATAATTATTTGTTGATTGTGTTTGTGCAATTTTACTTATTTTATATTTATTATATATTCTATCTCACTCTTACATTATTTTTACAGTGCATGCTTCACAGAATGACGAGTGGTGCAATTAATGAAGTTTTTATGTTTTATTGCTTGGACTTTGATTTTATTTGAGATTTAATGTGTTGTAATAATATTATTATGTACCTTGTACTGTAATCTTCTCTATCGTTTCCGCTATATAAATGTATTATGTTTTATTCATTCATGACTAGTATGTATGATAATATTCCGCATTTATCAATTTTTACGTAACCTCAGAATTTAAATTATGAATTTCAAAATGATTCTTTAAACGTGAAAAATTTATTTCAAAAATTTGGGTTAATTAATTAGAATTTGTAATTTGGGTTTTGGGTGTTACATTAGTGTTATCAGAGCATTTTCAAAAATTCAGGGCCAATTGCTATGACATGTATTATTTCCTTGATATACTACATGAATTGTTTGGCTACTTGCTTGATAATATGTTAAGTATGTATTATATGACTTGTTGCCTAACTGATAAATTGTAGAGTACTTATAGTTGTGTTATAATCTTGTAATTGTATACAATATACTTTCCCTAAGAATTAGTATAAACCAAACTACGGATGTAGGATGGCAAGAGACCATAACGACGCTATGGCAGCCGCTTTCAACCACTTGGCTGAGGTCTTGGAGAGGCAAAATCAACCAAGAAATACTGGAGGACTTCGCGGATTGGATCACTTCTTGAAAAGGAAGCCATCACGGTTTAAAGGAGGCTATAATCCAGAGGTAGCATACCTATGGATTAAGGAAATGGAACGCATCTTCCGATCTTTACCCTACACAGAATTCGAAAAAGTGGAGTATGCCACCTACATGATGATTGAGGAAGTAGAGAACTGGTGGATCCATGCCAACATTTGTATGACTGAGACCGACAGACCATTGGACTGGGCTAACTTCAGAGACTATTTCTGGAGAAATATTTTCCAGCAAGTGTGAAGAGCCGAAAAGAGCTGGAATTCATGGAGCTGAAATAAGGCTCAATGTCTGTTGGTGAGTATGCTGCTAAATTTGAAGAGTTATCCCTCTTTTACCCTCCTTTCCAATAGACAGGTGCTGAAGCCTCAAAGTGCGTCAAGTTCAAGAATGGTTTGAATCTTGAAATCAAAGAGGCTATCTGTTATCAAGAAATTCAGAGCTTCTCAATCCTGATCAATAAATGCTGAATTTTTGAAGAAAACCACCAAGCCAGATTGGCTCAAGAGAAGATCAATAGACAACTAAGAACTTAACCAGTTACCTTCAAAAGGAAAGGATCGTTCTATCCAAATCATTTCAAGGGAGGATCATTATTATCTTCTGAGAGATGTAACAATCATGTGAATATAAAGTGTCATAAGTGTGGAGGTAATCACCATATACGTGACTGCAACAGACGCCTAGAAGATGTCACTTGCATTCGATGTAATCAGAAAGGTCACATCAGCCCAAATTGTCCACAGAACCATCAAATCAACAACAACAATAACACCATGAATAATCGAAGAGGTTCTAGTTATCAGGGAGGCCATGGAGGAAACACGTGTGCTGTTTAACCTCTAAGACAGAATAGAGAGTCAGCAGATAAAAGATTACAACCAGCAACAGGAAGAGTCTTTGCCATCAGTAGTTCAGAGGCAGACCAAGCAGACGACCTTGTGCAAAGTAAGTGTGAGATCAATAGTACCATTTTATCTGTATTGTTTGATTCTGGTGCTACACATTCTTTTATTTCTGAGGAGTGTGTTAGACATCTTCAATTACCTGTAAAGTCTATGATGTATGACCTGATTGTTTCCACTCCCACCGGTACACAACTTAGGACTACTAAGGTGTGTAACGATTGTTCTGTGCTTGTAGAAGGTAGAAACTTTCTTGTCAATCTTGTTTGTTTACCTTTGAAGGATCTGGAAGTAATTCTAGGGATGAATTGGTTATCGATAAATCGAGTCTTGGTGGACTGTCATAACAAGACCGTGATATTTCCATAAGAAGGAAACACTATTTCTGACAATCCTAAGATCTTTGCTTTAAAAGGAGAAATTCAATTGTTTGCCTTGGTTACTCTTTCCAAAGAAGATGGTGAATCTGAAGAAATTGAGATGCTAGTTGTCTCTGAATTCCCTGAAGTATTGATAAGTCTTGAAAAGACTTAATTATTCTGCCTTTTAGTTGACTTAATTCATTATTTAGTGATTAGTTTAGCCTTATTATTTAATTAATTGCTAATAATTTATAATTTATTTAATTATTTCAAAAGTGCTTAATTTATGTAAAGAAACTGATTAAAAACATTAATTAGTTAAGAAATTGAGTTTTCATTAACCCAGCATGCAAATACTGGACAATCAGTAAACAAATGCTGGGCAAATTAGTTGTTTATTGGTGCAGGAAAAAGAGCGCTCAAGCCGAAAGGAAAAAGCCGAGTGAGATTTGGAAAAACTGAGTGAGACTTCACAAATCCGACTGAAAAGAGTCCAAGAGCCCAAACCGAGCGAGACTTTAAAAGCACCGATTGAAATAAAAAGAAGAACCCGAGCGTCAATTTCAGAGTACTGATTGAATAATCCATTCGCTCAAGCGAGAGTTAAATTTGCTCAAGCGAGGGTCAAAATTCGCTCAAGTGAGCAAGTTCGCTCAAGCGTGACCCCAAAACATCACCCCTCGCCCAAGCTTCTCCATAACGCTTAAGCGAGAAAGCAATACTGCAGTACATATTTCAAGCTCGCTCAAGCGAGAACACAGTTCGCTCAAGCGTAAAGACTGATATTTAAAACATTGATTGTTCCCTCCAGAAGACACTCGGCACCAGTGTTATTTCCTGCTGCCTTCTCTCCTACTTCTGCACCTTAGTAATTTAAGTAGTGAGCTGTTATTAGTAGTGTTGAGCTGTAAATTAGCTAATGATGAATTGGAATCTGTTAAGAGCTGAGCTGTAATTAGTTAATTATTCTATAATTATGTAATTAGTTAGTTAGTCTAGTTATTAATTTAAGTTTCTAAGTTATTAGTTAAGTTAGTTAGTTAGGTAGATGCCTATATATATATATATTTGTACATATTCTGTAAAAAAGAAGAGATAGATTCACATAGAATACATCGAACACAATTCATTCAAAAACTTTGAACATCTCACTACTTCATTTTCTCTCTCTAAATCCTCTCCTCCATGACGTTCCATAATCCTTCGATGGAACCGAAGTCAATGGAGTTCTAAAATCCCTAAGGTTAGGATTGTGAAGGTTAGCAATGGAATCTTGAAGCTGTGAGCAAGGAAATCAACTTTTAGATCCTGAGGCGAACAAGCTGAGGAGTGGATCTGAATTGCTGGATTGACAAATCCAGAACTGATGAAGAACTTCGCTATTGAGGAATCATGGTTGAAGCTTAGGTAACTTCCAGCTTTCTAACTAGTTCAGGCCTAATCAATTTAGGTGAATAGTTAGAGTTCAACCTCCAATTTCGCATTAGATTCTTAGGTTAATTGAGCACTTAAGGAATTAAGGTTCGATGCTTAAGGATTAGTGTTTTTCACCTAAGGAATTAGGGAATAACCACAAGCGGATTGTCCTCTGGATTGTGAAGTTTGATTATACTTTAATTGCATGTTTCTTAATGAATTTGTGAACCGAAGCAATCCTGACCTGTTTTCTATTAATCACCTTTCACATTTCATCTTAACACTATTTCTGGAAATACAAAAACAACTAGAAAACATTAAAACAACAAAAACCGAATGAACTTTCTGTGCTTGTGTTGGTTCAACTTGTACTAGTCTGAGATTGAGGTACTTACCACAATCCCTGTGGGACGATCAAATATAATACAATTTTAACGACTGGTGCGCTTGGCAAAGCGTAAATCTTCTGAGAAATATACATCAAAATAATGACTCGGAGATTTGGCATCAAGTTAATGGCGCCGTTGCCGGGGATTGTTGAGTAATATCAACAATCCTTGGACCGGTACTAGACTGAACCGTTTACTTTTGTTTACATTTAATACGTAGTTTGAATTTTGTTTTTATTAGTAGTAGTTTGTTGTTTTTGTGTAGCTGTAGTCATAGCTGTGAATCGTTCTTTTGTTTGACATTTGTTGTATGCAGTCAAGGAGCAGAGGAGAGCCTTTCTTCTTTGATCCTGATATCGATTTGTTAGAACGTAAACTGAGAAAAGAGAAAAAGCAAAAAGAACAAAAAGAAATGGAACAGAGGAGAGTTACATTAGGTGACTACTCCCGGCCGACTGAAGAAGGATCGCAATCTAGCATCCTTAGGCCACCAATTTCAGCAAATAATTTTAAACTTAAACCAGCTTTACTGCAGTTGGTAAGAAATGAACAGTTCGGAGGAAGTAAGGTTGAGGATCCAAATTTGCATCTAGCAACCTTCCTCCAAATTTGTGATACAGTAAAAATGAACGGAGTCCCTGAAGAGGCAATCCGACTGAGATTGTTTCCATTTTCTCTAAGGGACCGAGCAAAAGCTTGGTTGCAGAGTCAACCGAGAGGCAGTATTTCCACTTGGGAGGACTTGCAAAGAAAATTTTTGATTAAATACTTTCCTCCTTCTTAATATGCGAAGTTGCGCAATGAAATCACGTGTTTCCAAGAAAGAGAAGGTGAATCTTTGATGGAAGCATGGGATCGGTATAAAGAGAGTTTGGGGAGATATCCTCATCATCAGATTTCTGATGTGCAACAGGTAACTATTTTTTATAATGGTGTCAGGCCAGCTACCAGGGTCCTGATTGATACCTCAGCTGGAGGCTCATTAACAACTAAAACTGTAGAAGAAGCCATAGAGCTGATTGATGTTATGGCTTCTAATGAATGTCTGATTAGTGAGAGGAGCCAAGTCCCTAAGAGAGGGATATTAGAACTAGAAGCACAAGATGCTTATCTGGCTCAGAGTAAGCTAATGACTCAGGCTTTGGAGAAACTAAGCATACAGATTTTAGAACTCCAAAAGCCGAGTCAAGTTTCTATGATAAGTTGTGACTTTTGTGGTGGAGACCATGAGAATGGAATGTGTGATCCAAATGTGCCTTCCGAGCAAGTGAACTATATGGGGCAGCAACAATATCAAAGGAATTATCCTTCTAATTCCTTTAATCCTAATTACAGGAATCACCCCAATTTTTCCTGGCAGAAAGGTCCACATTTGAATCAGAACATTTCACAAAATCAACCCACAAATAGACCACAACAACCTTCTCACCCTCCTGTTAAAGAAAAGTCAGAACTTGAGAATGTACTTTCTCAGTTCATCCAGGCCACTCAGGCCAGTTTCAAAAATCAGGAAGCGTCCATAAGAAATCTAGAAAATTAAGTCGGACAACTTTCTAAGCAATTAGCTGAGAGACAAGCAGGCAATTTCCCTGGAGATACCGAGGTAAATCCAAGGGAACATTACAAGGCTATAATCACTAGGAGTGGAAAAATTATTTCTCCATCTCCGAGTCAGGAAATAAGCTCAGAAAAAGATAAAGAAAAAGAAATAATGCAAGAAACCGAGCAGGTTAATAATGAAGCTGAAAATGAAAATGAAATAGAAAAAGAAAAAGAAAATAAAGTCCATCAAAAGAAAAAGAAAAAGGTTGATCTGATTCTGGAGGAAGCTTCTAAGCTGACTCCTGAAAAACTGAGGAATGCTCCATTTCCACACAGGTTTAAAAAGCAAAACTATATGGGGCAGCAACAATATCAAAGGAATTATCCTTCTAATTCCTTTAGTCCTAATTACAGGAATCACCCCAATTTTTCCTGGCAGAAAGGTCCACATTTGAATCAGAACATTTCACAAAATCAACCCACAAATAGACCACAACAACCTTCTCACCCTCCTGTTAAAGAAAAGTCAGAACTTAAGAATGTACTTTCTCAGTTCATCCAGGCCACTCAGGCCAGTTTCAAAAATCAGGAAGTGTCCATAAGAAATCTAGAAAATTAAGTCGGACAACTTTCTAAGCAATTAGTTGAGAGACAAGCAGGCAATTTCCCTGGAGATACCGAGGTAAATCCAAGGGAACATTACAAGGCTATAATCACTAGGAGTGGAAAAATTATTTCTCCATCTCTGAGTCAGGAAATAAGCTCAGAAAAAGATAAAGAAAAAGAAATAATGCAAGAAACCAAGCAGGTTAATAATGAAGCTGAAAATGAAAATGAAACAGAAAAAGAAAAAGAAAATAAAGTCCATCAAAAGAAAAAGAAAAAGGTTGATCTAATTCTGGAGGAAGCTTCTAAGCTGACTCCTGAAAAACTGAGGAATGCTCCATTTCCACACAGGTTTAAAAAGCAAATAGAAGAGCAAAAGTTTGCTAGGTTCTTAGATGTATTCAAGAAACTTCACATAAATATCCCTTTTGCCAAGGCATTACATGAGATGCCTTCCTATGCAAAATTTTTGAAAGAGCTATTGTCTAAGAAGAGGAAGCTTAAGGGGGATGAAATGATTGCTCTCACTCAAGAGTGCAGTGCAATCATTCAAAAGAAACTTCCTCAAAAGCTAGAAGATCCTGGATCTTTTACAATACCATGTGCAATTGGGGATATTCATGTAGGAAGTTCTCTTTGTGACCTAGGAGCTAGTATAAATCTGATGCCTCTATCTTTGATGAAAAAACTGGGGATTAATGACCTGCAACCGACTCGCATGTCTTTGCAGTTGGCTGACAGGTCTATTAAATATCCCCAGGGGATGTTAGAAGACCTGTTAGTTAAGGTAGAAAAATTTATCTTCCCAGCGGATTTTATAGTGTTAGATATAGAGGCTGATCGAGAGATCCCTTTGATCTTAGGTAGACCCTTCCTAGCTACAGGCAGAGCATTGATTGATGTAGAAATGGGTGAACTCATGCTGAGAGTTCAGGAGGAGCAGGTAACCTTTAATGTCTTCAATTCCATGAAACATCCGACTGAAAGGATGGATTGTTTAATGATTGAAGAAATTAAAAGTTACCAGACTCCAATGCTTTTAAAAACTGAGGAAGAGGCTTTACGAACCTTTTTGGAGGATGACTTTGACTCTGAGACTGAGGAGTTAAATGACTCTCACTCGGAAATGCTGAACCTACTGGAAGTATTGGAAGTAGGTGATTTTGAAAAAGAAAAGAAAAATGATTTGAAAATTACTGAAGTTGAGAAAGGAAAGGAAGTTTCTGAAGAAAAATGTGATTTAAAACCTTTACCTTCTCATCTGAAATATGTTTTCCTGAGAGAGAATGAAACACATCCTGTCATTATTAATGCTGACTTAAAAGAAGAGGATGTTGACAAATTAATAGGGGTTTTAAAGACACACGAATCTACGATTGGCTGGAATATTTCTGACTTGAAGGGAATCAGTCCATCATTTTGTATGCATAAAATTCTGATGGAAGATGATTATTCCCCTGTAGTTCAGGCACAACGCAGATTGAACCCCATAATGAAAGAGGCTGTCAGGAAAGAGGTGGTCAAGCTTCTTGATGCAGGAATCATCTATCCTATCTCGGACAGTGCTTGGATCAGTCCGGTCCAAGTGGTGCCCAAGAAAGGAGGGATGACAACTGTTAAAAATGAAAAAGGTGAAGTCATAGCTACTAGACTGACCACAAAATGGAGAATGTGTATAGACTATAGAAGGTTGAATGACTTCACTCGGAAAGACCACTTTCCCTTACCATTTGTTGACCAGATGCTTGAGAGATTGTCGGGTCATGAACACTACTGCTTCCTTGATGGTTACTCGGGTTATAACCAAATTGTGGTTGACCCAAAAGATCAAGATAAGACAACATTCACCTGTCCATATGGAATTTTTGCCTATAGGCGCATGCCATTCGGTTTGTGCAATGCTCCAGCAACCTTTCAAAGGTGTATGCTAGCAATCTTTGGGGACATAGTGGAGAAATTCATTGAAGTATTCATAGACGATTTCTCTGTCTTTGGTAGTAGTTTTGATTCATGCCTTAGCAACCTATCTAAGGTGCTGGTGAGATGCCAGGAGGCTGACCTTGTCCTTAACTGGGAAAAATGTCATTTTATGGTTAAGGGAGGGATAGTCCTTGGCCACAAAATCTCTGCTGAGGGCATTCAAGTGGATAGAGCCAAGATAGAAATCATTGAAAAGCTTCCTCCTCCGATCAATGTGAAAGGAGTGAGGAGTTTTCTAGGATGTGCTGGCTTCTACAGAAAGTTCATAAGAGATTTTTCAAAAATAGCTAAGCCTTTGACTGACTTGCTTGTAAAAGATCATGTGTTTGTGTTTAATGAAAACTGTGTCAAGGCTTTTAAAAAATTGAAACAAAGTTTGACTTCAGCTCCGATCCTTGCAGCACCCGATTGGTCTTTACCGTTTGAATTAATATGTGATGCAAGTGACTTTGCAGTCGGAGCTGTGCTGGGTCAGAAAAAAGGAAAATTAACTCATGTAATTTATTATGCTAGTAAAGTGTTGAACGAAAATCAAATACATTACACCACTACTGAAAAAGAAATGCTTGTTGTGGTGTATGCATTTGATAAATTTCGTGCTTACTTGATTGGGGCCAAGGTCATTGTATATACAGATCACTCGGCAATCAAGTACTTACTAGCTAAGAAAGAATCTAAGCCGAGACTGATCAGGTGGGTTCTGTTACTCCAGGAGTTTGACTTAGAAATACGAGACAAAAAGGGAGTAGAGAACTCAGTTGCCGATCAACTGTGTCGTCTGGAAGGTGAATCGGATTCTGTTTTAATAAAAGAAGAATTTCCAGACGAGAGGTTGATGGCAATTATCATCGGGCCATGGTATGCTGATATGGCCAACTTCAAAAGTGCCTCGGTGGTACCTGATGGCTGGATATCCCAAATGAAGAAAAAATTCTTTCATGATAGTAAAAACTTCCTTTGGGATGATCCATTTCTGTATAAAATAGGAGTAGATGGAGTGATTAGGCGATGTGTGCCTGAATCCGAGCAAGAAAGGCTCTTGTGGCATTGCCACGACTCCTATTATGGAGGTCATCATGGTGCCTCCCGTACAGCAGCAAAGGTTTTATAGAGTGGCTTTTATTGGCCGACTATCTTTCAGGATGCTAAAGTGTATGTCAAAAGGTGTGATAAATGTCAAAGGAGCGGAGGTCTCTCTGCTAAAGCTGGCATGCCTTTGACAAACATTTTAATTGTGGAATTATTTGACGTCTGGGGTATCGACTTTATGGGACCATTTCCAAAGTCGTTCTCCAACGAATATATACTTGTTGCTGTTGATTATGTCTCTAAATGGGTGGAGGCAATCCCGACCAGAACCAATGATGCACATGTGGTGCTTAGGTTCATTAAGAAGAATATTTTCTCTAGGTTTGGAGTTCTGAGAGTGCTCATTAGTGATGGGGGTTCACATTTTTGTAATAAAATAATGGAAAAAGCCCTGCGTCACTATGAGGTTTTACATAAGATATCCACTCCTTACCATCCACAAACTTGTGGACAAGTTGAGCTGTCAAATAGAGAAATAAAGAGAATTTTAGAGAAAGTGGTCAGGAAATCTAGGAAAGATTGGTCAGTAAAATTAGATGATGCATTGTGGGCCTACAGAACAGCCTTTAAAACTCCGATTGGCATGTCCCCGTATCAATTAGTTTACGGTAAGGCTTGTCATCTCCCTGTGGAGTTGGAACATAAGGCGTGGTGGGCCACAAAGCTATTAAACATGGATTGTGACCAATCCCAGGAGGAAAAAGTTTTGAAACTCCATGAACTAGAGGAGTTCTGACTCAACGCTTATCAAAGTGCCTCCATTTATAAGGAGAAAACAAAGAGGTGGCACGATAAGTGGATCAATAAGAAGGAGTTTCAAAAGGGTGATCAGGTGTTGTTATTCAATTCCCGACTGAGACTCTTCCCTGGAAAACTTAGATCTAAGTGGTCGGGGCCTTTTACTGTAAATGAGGTTTTTCCTCATGGTGCAGTTGAGCTGAAAGACCCGACCACCGATCGGATTTTTAAGGTGAATGGTCAGTGACTCAAACTCTACTTTGTAGGAGAGTTTGATAGGCAGAAAACCTCCTTGTTACTGCAGGCATCCTCTTAGATGCCACAAGGTCAAGCTAGTGACCTTAAAGAAGCGCTCTAGGGAGGCAGCCCTACATTCCGAGTGTTTTATTTTGTGCTTTGTGTCAGAATTAATAAAAAGAAAACTAAAAATTTACTGAATAAAGTTTGAATAAAATTTGTGAAGTTTTGAAGAAGGGAGTCCGAGCCTGATTCTTCCATTTCGCTCAGGCGAAGCACTTGTAGCTTAGGCGAGACGCTGCTGCTGTTGTTTCACGCTCAAGCGAAAGTTTACTGAGCTTGAGCGAGAGTAGTACACTCGGATAACTATTACTCATTCTTAACCCTTTTTCCCGACTGAACTTCACTCGTCATTCTTCAATAAATTCCAAATTTTGATGTGAATAAAAAGGGAGACTTTAATAAATGATTTCTGATCGTTGATTTAATAAACGGGTCGGGTGATGAAGGGTGATTTATTTCAGTCAGCCTTTTATCACTCGGATTTGTCACTCATCACAGACAGTTTTGTATCAATTAGTCTCCTATTCACTCAGTATATTTTCTTGTCAGTCTTGTGTTCACTCGGTCTTCCATTTTTCTTTTTCATCCACTCGTCTTTCTCACTCAGTCTCTCATTCCCTCGCCCGATCTCTTTCACTCGTTCTCCATTCACTCGGTCACTCTTTCATTCTTCTACTCGTCACTTATTCACCCGATCTTTTTCACTCATTATTTCATGAATGCTTCGTCTTCCGTTTTTCTTTTTCATCCACTCAGTATTTTCATTCACTTAGTTTCTCCTGTAGTTGTTCTTTATCCACTCAGTTTATCTCCTTCTTCTTCTGTCTTTCACTCATGTTTATTCGCCCGGTCAGTCATTCATTCTTTCGTGTTCTTCCACTCGTTTTTCCGTTATTCCGACCACTCGTTGTTCATTCATTCGTTTTTCATTCTTACCCGGTATCATCCACTCGGTATTCATTTACTCGTTGTTTCGTTCCACCTAAATTCTTTTGTGGTTTTCTCACAAACCTCTCTGTATTTTTCTTTTTTCATCCACCCTCAATCTACTCGTCTTTCTTCCACTCGGTCACTCTTTCTTTTTCGTTCCTCACCTGTCATTCAGTCTTTCATTACCGCACTCTATCTTTTATCCATTTGTTCTTCTACTTGTTGTTTCATTCACTCAGCTTTGCTCTCATTTTTTCTGTTCGTCTTTTATTCGTCGGTTCTTTTATTTACTCATTCCTTCTCCGCATTCGTTGTTTTGTTTACTCTTCCACTCGTCCTTTATTCACTCTGTCAATCTCCCACTCATTCATTCTTCCACTCGTTCTTCCATACACTCTTCCAATCGTCATTTATTTCACTCTTTCTTTCTTTCACCCGGTCTTACTTTCATTGTTCTTTCTCCCACTCACTTTTCTGTTCACTCGCATCTCACTGCAGTTGTTCATTCGTCTCTCATGCACTCTACTTCATTCATCCATTCTTTCACTCGTTCTTGTATCCATTCGTCCTTCATTCACTTAGGATCATTTCCATTCAGTTTTCATTCACTCGGGATCCTGTATTCATTCACGTGTCGTTCTTCTATTTGTTCTTCCACTCACTCTTTCATTTACTTATCGCCTTCATTCGTTCGTTCTTTTTCATCGTTTGTTCATTCATTCGTCTTCTTCATCACTGTCACTCACCTTTCGTGAATCCACTCGGCATCTCTTCCCACTCTCACTCGATCTTCCACCTATTCAGTATGTGAGCCGAGTAAGAGTGTCTAAAAAAAATATTATAATAATAATAAAGTAATAAATAAAGCTGGAGCATACTTACGCGTTTCTTGGATAGTGACTTCAACAGTATAAAAACCTTTCAGCGTCCAAACCCTAAATTCCTACGCTGAAACTTGGGTTGAAGACGAAAAGGCACCTTCTGATTCCTAAGAAAGGTACCATCTTTCCACTTATTTCACTTATTTCGTTCACCTCTAAGTACATGCTTAGTATTTTCCTGTTTCTTTGATAATATTCTTCCATTGTTCATAGCCATGCATCTCACTTTTTTGGTTTGCTGTGTTTCTTTTGGATTTCTGTTCTTATTTTCATTTAGGTTGTTTATCATCATTTTTTATCATTAACCATGAAAAGACAATCACAGAGACTCCTGCAAAAACCTAGACCAAATTTTGTAGAAGGAAGTGTGAGAACAAAACAAACAGATAACGAAAAGAAAGTGGCAACCATAAGTATATCTGATTCTTCTGAACATGCACCCAGTCAAAGTCAAGCTGAAAGGAATGCATCTCCTTCGGTTCAGAGGAATGCATCCCCTGCAGTTGAGAGGAACGAATCACCAGAAGTTGAAAGTTTTGATAGGCCCAGGTTCAGAGATGTTAAGACTGCTGAAGACTATGATATAAAGTTTAAAACCAGAGAGCCCGAGCATCCTAGGCAATCTGTAGGAGCTGGTTCTTTTTCTTCTGACATTTCTATGGTGTTGCAGGAATTACAGGTCATGAAGAAGATGCAACTTGGAATCTATGATCGGGTCTTGAACCACGATCTCATGCTCAGGAAGATTGCCACCAAATTGAGGGTAGAGCACACAGCAGAAATGGGAGCCCCACCTGACAGAGATGCATGGTTGGCTTCCATTGGATTCACTATTCCCTCTGAGGACGTACCCCTGGCAGCTGATCTCCTATCATCTTCAGAGCAGGACAAAGAGAATGAGGATCAGGATGATTGAGTTGTTGCTCCGTGTTTTTATGTTGTTTTTATGTAATGACTTGACATTATTTTAAGTGTTTCCTGAACAATGAATTCTCTTTTATTTTAGTTGTAATGAAATTTTATTTCTTTGTTAAAATTGCTTGTTATTATTCTGTTTTTCGGATGTATCGGTAAATTCATTCATCCCAATCCGACCACGTGTTTCCCATTCATAGCCACTCAGGTAAAAGGGGAAGTATTTTTTCGACTCCTTAATTGATATTCTGACTCATTAATTGCTAAAATATGTTTATTGTTTAATTTCAAATCCATCTTAATAAATTAAAGTTTGCTGATTCTTAGGCTTTAGTCGGATAAATTAATTGATCGGCTTTGTTTAACTCATGATCCCTGGCCATAACTATTTCATTATTAATTAATTGTTTACTTGGCATGCTAGTTAGTAATCTGAATGTATGACCTTACATTAAGTTTGGGGACATGACTGGCTGATTAACTATTATATTTGTAGCTTTTGAGCCTGTTTTATTCTTTTCCGAGTGAACTTGCATGCTAGTTAGTGAGACAGAATTTGCTTCAGTGCTTGCTAATTGATTGTATGCCAGCCAATCGGAAATGATGAAGGCCTTCTTTGTTAATTTAGCCAGGGCCAAAAAGTAGCCTTCCTAATATATTTATTTATCCTTTGACCCAAAAATTATGTTTGAGCCTGAGATCCTTTTATTCTGTTTATTCACCTAACGTTACAAGCCTATTTATCTCGAAAAAACCAACTGATTTACCCCTGGATGTTCCACTGATAAATTGCTCAGTCTTACTTATTGCTAGGGACTAGTAAGTTCTAAGTTTGGGGATGAAGAGTGTGCCTAGCATCAATTAAGGACACACTCCGACCTTGGTTATAGATGAATAAATAGAAAAATGAAGGGAGAAATAGAAAAATAGAAAAGCCGAGAAGAAAAATGAAAAAAATCAGCAAGGAAAAAGGTGCAAAGCACCGATTGAAAAAAAAGTGATCAGAAAAAGATGGAAAAGAAGAAAGAAAAGGAAAAGTCCAAAGGACTGAAAGAAAAAGAAGGTGCAAAGCACCGTAAGTTATTAAGTTAGCATTCACTCGGAAAATAATGAAGCTTGCTAAGTAGAGACAATTAAGTTAAAATTGAGTCAAGGCATCAGTGGATACATCTTGTAACCCGACATTCACTCGGAAAACAATAATTGAGCCTGTAGCCCAGCCCTATTATAAGCTTAAAAAGCCCTTACTGATCTGATTGTGTTGGCATATGGCATGACGTGTAGAACTGTTGCAAGCCTATGTTTATCTAACAAGTATGCAGGTGATGAGTGCATTCTATTTACCCTATACACCGAGAGAAGAGTGAAACACCGACCCAGTAAGGAAAGCATCAACAGCTTGTTTCCCAAAGGAGGTGTAAGTTATTATACTTTTATAAATTGCAAAAAGAAAGCATGGTCGGTATTCAATAAATATAGCATGAACTAAGTTAAGGAAAGGTTGATTGTGTTGAATAACAGCTTGTTAGTTAATTAATCTGAATATTTGCTTGAGGACAAGCAAGTTTTAAGTTTGGGGATGTGATAAGTCTTGAAAAGACTTAATTATTCTGCCTTTTAGTTGACTTAATTCATTGTTTAGTGATTAGTTTAGCCTTATTATTTAATTAATTGCTAATAATTTATAATTTATTTAATTATTTCAAAAGTGCTTAATTTATGTAAAGAAACTGATTAAAAACATTAATTAGTTAAGAAATTGAGTTTTCATTAACCCAGCATGCAAATACTGGACAATCAGTAAACAAATGCTGGGCAAATTAGTTGTTTATTGGTGCAGGAAAAAGAGTGCTCAAGCCGAAAGGAAAAAGCCGAGTGAGATTTGGAAAAACCGAGCGAGACTTCACAAATCCGACTGAAAAGAGTCCAAGAGCCCAAACCGAGTGAGACTTTAAAAGCCCCGATTGAAATAAAAAGAAGAACCCGAGCGTCAATTTCAGAGTACTGATTGAATAATCCATTCGCTCAAGCGAGAGTTAAATTCACTCAAGCGAGGGTCAAAATTCGCTCAAGTGAGCAAGTTCGCTCAAGCGTGACCCCAAAACATCACCCCTCGCCCAAGCTTCTCCATAACGCTTAAGCGAGAAAGCAATACTGCAGTACATATTTCAAGCTCGCTCAAGCGAGAACACAGTTCGCTCAAGCGTAAAGACTGATATTTAAAACATTAATTGTTCCCTCCAGAAGACACTCGGCACTAGTGTTGTTTCCTGCTGCCTTCTCTCCTACTTCTGCACCTTAGTAATTTAAGTAGTGAGCTGTTATTAGTAGTGTTGAGCTGTAAATTAGTTAATGATGAATTGGAATCTGTTAAGAGCTGAGCTGTAATTAGTTAATTATTCTGTAATTATGTAATTAGTTAGTTAGTCTAGTTATTAATTTAAGTTTCTAAGTTATTAGTTAAGTTAGTTAGTTAGGTAGATGCCTATATATATATTTGTACATATTCTGTAAAAAAGAAGAGACAGATTCACATTGAATACATCGAACACAATTCATTCAAAAACTTCGAACATCTCACTACTTCATTTTCTCTCTCTAAATCCTCTCCTCCATGACGTTCCACAATCCTTCGATGGAACCGAAGTCAATGGAGTTCTAAAATCCCTAAGGTTGGGATTGCGAAGGTTAGCAATGGAATCTTGAAGCTGTGAGCAAGGAAATCAACTTCTAGATCCTGAGGCGAACAAGCTGAGGAGTGGATCTGAATTGCTGGATTGACAAATCCAAAACTGATGAAGAACTTCGCTAGTGAGGAATCATGGTTGAAGCTTAGGTAACTTCCAGCTTTCTAACTAGTTCAGGCCTAATCAATTTAGATGAATAGTTAGAGTTCAACCTCCAATTTCGCATTAGATTCTTAGGTTAATTGAGCACTTAAGGAATTAAGGTTTGATGCTTAAGGATTAGTGTTTTTCACCTAAGGAATTAGGGAATAACCACAAGCGGATTGTCCTCTGGATTGTGAAGTTTGATTATACTTTAATTGTATGTTTCTTGATGAATTTGTGAACTGAAGCAATCCTGACCTGTTTTCTATTAATCACCTTTCACATTTCATCTTAACACTGTTTCTGGAAATACAAAAACAACTAGAAAACATTAAAACAACAAAAACCGAATGAACTTTCTGTGCTTGTGTTGGTTCAGCTTGTACTAGTCTGAGATTGAGGTACTTACCACAATCCCTGTGGGACGATCAAATATAATACAATTTTAAAGACTGGTGCGCTTGCCAAAGCGTAAATCTTCTGAGAAATATACATCAAAATAATGACTCGGAGATTTAGCATCAAGTATTTCTAGAAAATGTCTCAAGTTTACCTCCAGAACATGAAATAGAATTCTCAATTGACTTAATTCTAGGAGCAGAACCAGTGTCTAAGGCTCTATATCGTATGTCACCTATTGAACTGGCAGAACTAAAAAAGCAAATTAAAGAGTTGTTGGAGAAGCATTTCATCAGGCCCAATGTGTCACCATGGGGAGCGTCGGTATTGCTCGTCAAGAAGAAAGATGGAAGCATAAGATTATGTGTAGATTATCGTCAGTTGAATAAATTGACAGTGAAGAATAAATATCCTTTGCCCAGAATTGATGATCTAATAGACCAATTGAGAGGTGCTATAGTATTTTCCAAGATTGATCTACGATCAGGTTATCATCAGATTCATGTCAAGTCTGAGGATGTTCCAAAGACAGCCTTTAGAACACGCTATGGTCATTACGAGTATCTGGTGATGCCTTTCGGAGTGACCAATGCCCCAGCTGTATTCATGGATTACATGAATTGAGTGTTTCATCCATACTTGGATCAGTTTGTTATTATCTTCATTGATGACATTCTGATTTATTCTAAGACTTGGGAGGAGCATGAAAAACATCTTTGAGTGGTATTGCAGATTCTGAAAGAGAAGCAGTTGTATGCTAAGTTATCAAAATGTGAGTTTTGGTTGAAAGAGGTAAAGTTCCTAGGCCATGTGATCTCAAGCGAAGGAGTGTCTGTGGATCCTTCTACAATAGAAGCTGTAATAAACTGGGAGAGACCTAATTCAGTTACTGAGATACGAAGCTTCCTAGGATTAGCTGGTTATTATCGGAGATTCATTGAGGGGTTTTCTCGAATTGCCTTACCGATGACTCGTCTGACCCGGAAGAATCAACCTTTTGCTTGGATGTCAGAATGTGAGAAAAGTTTCCAGGAACTAAAATCGAAGCTTACATCTGCTCTAGTCTTAACTTTACCTAATCCACAAGAAGACTTTGTGATTTATTGTGATGCTTCTAAGATGGGTTTAGGTTGTGTTTTGATGCAGTAACAAAAGGTGATTACCTATGCTTCTAGGTAGCTGAGGTCGCATGAAATGAACTATCCGACGCATGATCTAGAATTGGCAGTGGTGGTATTCACTTTGAAAATCTGGAGACACCATTTGTATGGAGTCAAGTTTAAGGTGTTTAGTAACCATAAGAGCTTAAAGTATTTGTTCAATCAGAAGGAATTGAACATGAGGCAACGAAGGTGGATGGAGTTTCTTAAAGATTATGATTTTGATTTGAAGTACCATCCAGGAAAAGCAAATGTGGTAGCAGATGCACTTAGCAGGAAATCCATTCATATGGCATCTTTAATGGTAAACGAGATGGAAATGATAGAACAGTTCAGAGATATGAACTTGGGTGTAGAGATGAAATCATCAAGAAGTATGACCTTGGGAACTTTGAAGATAACCAATGATTTTCTGAAGCTGATAGGTGAGAGGCAGAAAAAAGACTTACAATTACAAGAATTGAGAGAGACTCAGGCGAATGGAAAGGATATGGGATTACTAGAAGGATCAGATGGAATTTGGAAGATTAGAAGCAAAATTTGTGTACCAGATGATGTTGATCTAGGAAGGACAATCCTAGAAGAAACACATAAAAGTATGTTGAGCATTCATCCAGGATCAACTAAGATGTATCAAGACCTGAAGAAAAGTTTTTGGTGGCCAAGGATGAAGAAAGAAATAGCTGAATATGTGTCTTCATGTCTGGTATGTCAAAAAGCCAAGGTGGAACACCAGAAGCCATCTGGTGAACTGCAACCATTAGAGATTCCTGTCTAGAAATGGGATGACATTATGATGGACTTTGTATCAGGATTGCCAAGAACACGTTCAGGAAATGATGCAATCTAGGTTATTGTAGACAAATTGACTAAGTCTGCTCACTTCCTCCCAACGAATATGAAGAATTCTCTACAAAAGTTGGCACAATTATATGTGAAATAGATCGTGAGACTACATGGTGTACCATCCAGTATTGTGTCAGATAGAGATCCAAGGTTCACTTCCCGATTCTAGGGAAGCTTGCATCAGGAGTTGGGTTCAAGACTCTGATTAAGTTCAGCTTATCATCCTCAAACAGATGGACAGTCAGAATGTACCATACAAAGTTTGGAAGACTTACTGCGATCTTGTGTGCTTGAGCATGGTGGTAGTTGGGAGCAGTTTCTTCCACTGATTGAATTCACGTATAACAATAGTTACCATAGCAGTATTGGTATGGCTCCATTTAAAGCATTGTATGGCAGAAAGTGTCGAACACCCCTTTGTTGGTTAGAAATTGGTGAAAGTTTGGCGTTAGGGCCTGAAATTGTGCAATAGACTACTGAACAAATAGAAATAATCAGAGACAAGATGAGGGCATCCCAAGATAGACAAAAGCACTATTACGATAAAAAGAGGAAACCACTTGAATTCCAAGTTGGTGATCATGTATTTTTGAAGGTTTTGCCTCACAAAGGCATTGGCCGAGCATTGAAAAGTAAAAAGTTGAGCCTAAGGTTCATTGGACCATATGAAATTCTAAAGAAGATCGGCCTAGTGGCTTACCAGATTGCACTTCTTCCCCATCTTGTAAATTTGCACAATGTGTTCCATGTATCACAATTGAGGAAGTATGTACAGGATCCCACTCATGTGATTGTTACTGATGATGTTGAAGTTAGAGAAAATTTGACCATCCCTGTAGAACCCACACAGATTATGGAAAGGTCGATTAAACGCCTGAGAAGCAAGGATGTACCATTAGTGAAGGTTGCATGGAAACAAGGAAATGATGTAACTTTAACTTGGGAGCGTGAAGATGCTATAAGGACGCAATACCCAGAATTGTTCCACTGAGGGATGCGTTATATTAAATTTCGAGGACAAAATTTTTATTAGGGTGGGAGAATTGTAACATCCCAAAAATTTCATTCTCATGTATAATCATTTTGATTTAGACCGTTAATGATATTATCCATTTTATCTCAACTTTCTACATAAATTTGGTTAGGAAAATATCTTTAATTTAATATTTTACCATCATAAATAATTTTAACTTTATACCTTAGGTAAAAGTTAATGAAATAACTTATTACCTATTTCCTTAGTTATTAATTTCTTTGGCTTTTCCAATTACTCTCATCAAATTAGCACATACTCCACTCAAAATACGTCATCTTGTACACATTTTAATTGTTAGTTAGAGTTTGAATTTGGAAATATGGTCAGCTACAAAGTTGTTACTCGTTGTCTTAGCTTTCCAACAAGACCCAATTTGTTAAAATCCATTAAGATATGAGAGAGATATGCCAAAAATACCAAAATAGTGTCAGAATTGACATTTTACTTCAATCATATCATTTTGTACATATTTTAATGCATAGTTAGATCTGAATTTGAAAACGTGGTAAACTACAAAGTTGTTCCTCATTGTCTTAGCTTTCCAACAAGACCAAATTTATTAAAATCCATTAAGATGTGAGAGAGATATGCCCAAAATACCGAAATAGTGTCAGAATTGATATTTACTTCAATCATACAAGCTACATTATATAGGCTGCAGAAATGGTCAACAATCTAGCCTATTTTTCTCACCTAAAACCTCCATTATCACCATAATTAATTCACCTAACATCCCACTACAATCCCATTATAAAAATCTTGTCCCCCACTTGTCATTTGCATCATTAAATCAACACTACATCTTGTTCCCAAGTCTGAATTCTTAGAACAAGCAAAAGTTAGTGAAGTCTCTCTCTCATTTTCTTTCATTTTCTCCATCAAAGTCACTCTTGATCTGAAGCTAGGGCAATAAGAGAACACTTTCAACCACTCTAGGATCCTCCATCAAGGTAAGAGGGGATAAGGTTGTGAATAAATATGGAATGGGTAGAATTGTATGCTATTCTAGGATTTCTAGATTTATTTTCATAATTTGTTACTTAATTTTGAAGTTGAAAACATGTGAATTTTACTTTTATTTTTTCATCAAAGTTGTAGATCTATGTGTTATATGAATTTTGAGCTTTGAATGACTTAATTTGGATGCCTGTAGCTTGAGTTATTGTAAAAATTCTAAAGTATGTCCATTCTGGAATGTGTACCTTCTATTTTGTGAAAATATTAAAATTCTGAGAATTATACATATATATTTAGACTTTGATGTCTTCCTAAAAGTTGTATATATTTATGTTATGGATCTATAGAAAGTGGTTTTAAAGGATATTTGTAGCTCTAGTTATACCTAAAATACAGAAGTATGTTCATGATGAAAATCCACTGACGTGAATCACTGTTTGTATTTTTAAAACTGGGAATTTTGTGTTGAGAATTAGTGTTTAGTGTCTTCATAAAAGTTTTAGATATTTTTGTTATGAGTAATTTAGAACTGGTCTCATGCCAAAATTATTTTTGTAGCTCCAAAAACATTGAATTTATCAACATATGTACGTTTTGTTACTTTCTTTGAGATAGTTTAGTATACTATGAATTTCTGATATTTCTGTTTGGATTTAGAATTTTTGGTCTGTATAAAAATTATAGATAATGAAATTATTGAAACACAGAACTTGGCCTCATTCAAAAATTATTTTTATACCATGAGTTATAGCTAATTTACTAAAGATTGTCAAACCAGTAAATTTTCCAGCAATTGGTGATAATGAAAAATGATAACCTATTGACTATTATGTGATTATGTGATGTTTCTGTTTGGAATTTAAAATTATGGTCTTCATGAATGTTGTAGATAATTTTGTTATGGAACTACAGAAAGTGGAATTACTTAAAAAGGATTTGATTTGCTCACATTATGGTCGTTTTACTAATGTATGTTGCTGTTGTAAATTTTTGAAATTTACCTATGATGATTATTATGGATGAAAATAATATTTTCCATGTGGGTAATGATTTATTTATGAATTATTGAGGGATTATTGATTATTATGAATGTTATTGAGTGTCCTATGAATTTGATACAGTATGTATATCTTTGTGATGAATAATTATGAATGACTAAATTAATGTATACATGAATGCCTTGTGGTTTATTAAGATATGTTGTTGAACTGTAAATCCATGATTTTGAGAATTAATATATGTTATGTGTCCTTTGAGGACTTGTGGTTTTCCAAGTGATTATGGAAGTATTGATATCATGGTATGTTAAATTGATAAATAGAATTAAAGATTCATGCATCATAAGTATTTGGACGCACCATGGAATTTAAGGGTTCCATGATTGCCGGCCCTGGTGGGGGGTTACTCTATGATGAGTTAAAGCCTTATTTTTGTTGAGCGCCATGAAGGGTAGGGATTCATGGTTTATGCTAAGTCCTACTTGTGTACTTCGGTACTTGAACGCCATGAAGGGTAGGGATTCATGGTATATGTTAAGTCCTACTTATGTACTTTGGTACTTGAGCGCTACGAAGGGTAGGGATTCGTGGCATTATGCTAAGTCCTACTTGTGTCTCTATGAAACTTTTTACTGCAGTATTCCCACTAAATCAAAATGGATCCAGCATGACATCATTTGGCTAAATTAAAGATTATTAAATGTAAATGACCTTGTTTGGCATACTCATCATATCATAATTATTTGTTGATTGTGTTTGTGCAATTTTACTTATTTTATATTTATTCTATATTCTATCTCACTCTTACATTATTTTTACAGTGTATGCTTCACAGAATGACGAGTGGTGCAATTAATGAAGTTTTTATGTTTTATTGCTTGGACTTTGATTTCATTTGAGATTTAATGTGTTGTAATAATATTATTATGTACCTTGTACTGTAATCTTCTCTATCGTTTCCACTATATAAATGTATTATGTTTTATTCATTCACGACTAGTATGCATGATAATATTCTATATTTATCAATTTTTACGTGACCTCAGAATTTAAATTATGAATTTCAAAATGATTCTTTAAACGTGAAAAATTTATTTCAGAAATTTGGGTTAATTAATTAGAATTTGTAATTTGGGTTTTGGGTGTTACACCCACACTGTCCCTCATGTACCTCCTCCATTACTCCTTGTACTTCACTTTCTTTTAAACAGAGGAGATATGACACTGAGAATCCTCTTCTGTAGAAAACACCATCGACCATAGTGAAATATGGTAACTCCCTTTTTACCCTCCTTCTCTCTTTCTCATCAGTGGGCAGGTGTCCGTCAGCCAGATAACGGATATACGGGGTAACCCAAGAATTTTCATAGGAAGAGCTAACCATTATAGCGTTCAGAGAAGGGAACAAAGGAATGCTGGGAGATGTGAACGTACTTTGAACCACTGCCGTTGTACTGCCAGGCTGCTTTGTACTTGCGAGTCTTGATAGAATATCCGCTCTAGTATTCTCTTCTCTTGGTACATGTTTAAATTCTAACACATCAAACCTCCCTTTCAACTCGTTCACACAGTTCAAATACAGTTGGAGCTAGGGCTCACGAACCTGGTATTCACCTTGGATCTACGATATCACTAGCTGTGAATCACTACACAATGTTACCTCTGTTGCGCTGATATCGATTGCTGCTCGGAGTCCAGCTAGACATGCCTCATATTCAGCCTGGTTGTTGGAAGTTTTGAAGTTAAATCGGAGAGAAATCTCCAGATGTACACCGGCATCGCTCTCAACAACCACACCAGCTCCACAACCTTTACTATTCGATGACCCATCCATATAAACGGTCCAATGAGTGCGAGGTGTGGTTGGGTCTACTCCTGTCATCTCTACAACAAAATCAGCCAGGACTTGGGCTTTGATGGCTCCTCGAGGTTCATAAGAAATGTCGAACTTAGAAAGCTCAATAGACCATTTGATCATTCTCCCAGCGAGGTCCGGTTTACTGAGCATGGAACGGAGCGGCAGATCCGTTCTCACCAGAACTGGATGTGCGTGGAAGTACGGCCTCAATCGCCGTGAGGCCCATACAACTGCAAGAGCAGCCTTTTCTATCTTCTGGTATCTGCTTTCTGCTCTTTGCAATGTCTTACTAGTGAAATACACTGGCCTCTGTCCCTCTGGAGTCTCTTTGACCAATGCTACGCCCAAGGCTTCATCAGAAATTGCCAAGTATAAGATGAGGGATTCACCAGGGATCGGTGGACTTGATAACACTTCCTTGAGTTGCTGGAACGCTTGCTCCTGTTCCTGTCCCCATTCGAACTTCTTGGATTTTTTCAATACTTTATACAGGGGGAGGGACCTATGCGCCATTTTGGGCATGAATCGAGCCAGAGCGGCCACTTTCCCATTCAACGACTGTCCTTCCCTCAAATTCTTCGGACTCTGCATGTCCAATATAGCCTGACATTTGTCTGGATTGGCCTCAATACCATGCTGGGTTAACATGAAATCCAAAAATTTCCCAGCTGGGACTGCAAAGGTACACTTCAACGGGTTCAATCTCATGTTATATTATCGTAACCGAGTGAACACTTAGCATAAATCATCAACGTGGTCACCTCCAATAGGAGTCTTAGCAATAATATCATTAATGTATACCTCCACCAGCTTAGTGTGCATGCCTTCAAATACCTTATTAATCATACACTGATACGTAGCTCCAGCGTTCTTCAAACCGAAAGGCATAACGGTATAGCAAAAGACACCGCGGTCATTGATGAAAGCTGTCTTCTCCTGGTCCTCCTCCCATATCGGAATTTGGTTATACCCCGAATAAGCATCCATAAAACTGAGGTATTGGTAACCAGACGAATCATCAACCATACGATCAATATTCGGGAGTGGATACGGATCCTTCGGGCAACATTGGTTGAGGTCCACATAATCAGTACACATTCTCCACTTGCTGTTGGCCTTCTGCACCATCACCATATTGGAAAGCCAAGAAGAATAACGGACTTCTTTAATAAATCCGACCTTCAACAATTCCTCTGTTTGTTCACAAGCTGTCTTCTGCTTTTCTGGTCCCAATCTCCTCTTCTTCTGGGCAACAGGCCTCGTTTCTAGGTAGACAGATAATTTGTGGCAGCAAAAATCAGGGTCCATCCCAGGCATGTCTGCAGCAGTCCATGCAAAAAGGTCTTTGAATTCTTGGAGGAGTGCTAACAGGCGCTGCTCTATAACGGACTCCAACTTATCATTAATGTATGTGACCTTCTCCGGGGAATCCCCTAAGTCAACGTCCCTAGAACCTTCGTCCGGTGTGGGCTTTGAGGGATTGAGAGGGTCAATCTTCAACTCGGCTCTGGGGTCCAAATCAATCAAACTGACCGAACCAGCTGTTCTCCTCCGTCATTCAACTTCCTCTTCTTGTTAAATGCCTCTATCTTCACCATATTCAAGCTCAGGTTGTAACAATACCTGGCCATCTCTTGATCACCTCGAAGGGATGAGACACCATTGTCCTTGCAATAAATTTGATAAGGAGGTGTGGGGTAGACACGATTGCTTCCATAGCGTTCAGAGTAGGACGGCCAATGATCCCGTTGTAAGGGGACTCCACGTCAATCACCAGGATCCTGGACTTCACAGTTCTTGCTCCAAGTTCACCCTCAAAAGAAATAAGAGTATCAAGATACCCCTTAGTGGGTTGCTTCGCTCCATTGAACGCTATGAGCTCTTGTGTATAAGGTTGTAAATCTGCATCATTAAAACCCATTCTTTTGAAACAATTATAAAAAATAACATCACAAGAACTTCCCTGATCGACGAGGATCCTCTTGACATCCTTGTTGGCTATGACTGCGATGATAACTACTGCATCGTCACCTCCTGGAATCATTGGGCCAAAATCGTCATCTATGAATGATACCACCGGTGCTGTCATGTCGTCCCTGAAAGGGCGGTTGTGTCTAGGCTTTCCTTGTACTGATAGGATCATCCGATGGTGATTCTTATGAGCTATGATTGATGCTTCTCCTCTAGTAAATCCTCCAGCGATCATATCAATCACCTCCCGCCGGCCTTGCCTTTGCTGCTGAGCCATGCCGTCCTGCTGAGCTCCTTCATTGATCACTACTCCCTTTTGTTTCTCAGCTGCTGTGAACCTCCTGATCGGACTACGACCATTGTCACCTTCATCATCGTGATCTCTTCCTCTTTTTTCCATCCTGTCTGGCTCGTCTAAAGATTTCTCCTTAAATAAATACTGTTTCAGCTTTCCCTCTCTAATAAGGGTCTCCACTGCGTTCTTCAACGCCTTGCATTCGTCTGTAGTATGGCCAACCTGCTTATGAAAAGCACAATATTTTCGAGAGTTACCAGGCCTTTTCATTGGAGGAGGTTTCCTTATCCCGTAAACACTGAGCGTGGGCCAGCCCACCTCCTTCAGGATTTGAGAGTGCCTGGAATTCAACAGGGCGTAGTTGCTGAAGGAGGCCACACGCCTATCTCGCTGTTGAGGTCTAAGACTCATGAAGTCATCTTTGTGTGCATGCCTCTCTGGCTTTACCCTTTCCTTATCTCTTCGCGGTTGCTGCGGAGGGGCTGATGGCTTCAGTCTAGCAGCTGTGGCTTCCAGGTACACCTCTATGCCTACATACTTCGAAGCTTTCCTCCAGAACTCCTCAAACATCGTCGGAGGACTCTTTGCCAAAGATAAAGCAAAGGCTGATCCAGGTTATAGAGCTTCAACAACAATATGAAGCTGAATGGCCTCTGTGAGGTTAGACACCAAAGCAGCCTCTTTATAAAACCTCCTTAAAAACTCCTTAAGGGTTTCGTTTTCTCCTTGCCTGATCTGGGACAAGGTATGAGAAGTCCTGGGAACATCTCTAGAAATAACGAAATGGCTCTCAAATGCAGCCGCCATTTCTTCCCAGAATCTATCGATCCTGAGGGTAAACTCTTGAACCAACTAAGAGCTTCCTCTGTTAGGGTTCTTGGGAACATTCTGCACATCACATCCTCATCAGCTCCCAAATACATGGCCTTATACACATAAGCATCAAGGTGCTTAGTGGGATCAGTTTCTCCATTATACTTTTCGATCGAAAGTGGTTGGGTTGTTTGTAGGTGCTTGGGGATAAGGACACTCATGAGTCTCCTTGAGAAAAGAACATTGAGTCTGTATGCCCCAGAAGTTACCACTACCTGCTCTTTCCTCCTTGCACTGACTCTATCTCCAGAATCTTGGGTTTGCTCCCTCTCCTCATAAGTAGGAATCTTAGAATACTGAAGAGTTGTAGACTTCTCCCTTGCAGATGTATGGTGAGTGTCCTCCGCCTGAGACGTCACTCTTTCCCCAGTTCCCATCTTCTCCCTTCTCAGCTCCATCAACTCCTCCCTGAGCTGCCTTATAACTTCGTCTCGAGGGTCAGGGGTTGCCACAGGTACCATCCTCCTCGTGTTGGTTATTGGAGATTCGAAAACGAGTCTCCTACCAGCCTGCTGATGGGTCACATCCTCCACGTGACCATCAACAAAATCGCATCCATCTCCTTCCATATTGAACTACTAAACCTCTATAAAAAGTAGGAATAACTCTATCGGGTCCTACTGAGCGTGCCAATGAACTGGTCTGAACCGGGGTCTATGATCCAGTGTGGGAACCAACCACAAAAATGTATGTTTTATAATATTTGTACACCGGTACAGTGGGTATCCGGTATTATAATCCGACCTCTTAGTGGGAGAAGCCGGTCTTGTTGTCCTGGAGATCCTTCACACCAGAGTTTCGCGTTGGTAGGGGGCGAAAGGTGGTGTCACCTGCGAAGATTCTTCGACGCTCAAGTTAGAAGAGTATACTGTAACTTAATGAACACTTAAGCAATGCAATAGTAAAAGTGATAGTAAGAACAACGTAACCTTGCATGTGTTGGGGAATATGCTATTTATAGTTGAGCGTGGAAAATGAATCGTTGGGCGTAAGTGGGCCCATGAGTTCTGATGCCGTGTGCAAAGTATCAATCAGAATGGCTTAGTATTCAGAGCGTGGCAGTGGGTAGGTCAATGATTAGTGTACGATCCTGACACAAGGATGAGGATAATTCGCCTTTTCTGTATGTTACGCCTGTAATCGTACTTACTCCTTTCAGTGAATGATATAGACACATTCCGCTGTGTAGGGTATCTATACTGATAAGTTATAACTCCTCTTATCTTATCATGACACTGAGGCAAACAGTTATACATAACGGAGAAATGAGAGTGGATGGAGTATCCGGTGTCTTTGACGCAACTTCGGATCGCCAGTGTAGGAAGGATTCTTATGTCATACCTTTACAATACAGATATTACCCTGTGATTATTGCTCCTAATTGGAATTTACCCTTTGAACTTATGTGTGATGCAAGTGATTATGCTGTGGGAGCAGTTTTAGGTCAAAGATATGAAAATTTTTTTAGAGTTATACACTATGCTAGTAAAGTTTTAAAAGAAAATCAAATAAATTATACAACTACTGAAAAAGAATTACTAGTCATAGTGTATGCCTTAGAAAAATTTAGATCATACTTGATTGGATCAAAAATAATTATTTGTACTGATCATGTTGTAATCAAGTACCTTTTGACCAAAACTGATTCTAAACCTCGGTTAATCCGATGGATTCTGCTCCTTCAAGAATATGATCTTGAAATCAAAGATAAAAGGCTAGTGAAAATATGGCCGCTGACCATCTTTCTAGATTGATGAATGATGAGGTTACTGCCAAAGAAAAAGATATCTTGGAAGAATTTCCTGATGAAAAGCTTTTTGAAATAACAAAATGGCCATGGTTTGCTGATATGGCCACTTTTAAAGCAGCGGGAATTCTTCCAAATGATTTAACATGGCAGCAAAGAAATTTTTTTTTAAAGATGCAAAATACTTTGTTTGGGATGACCCTCATCTATTCAAAATTGGTGTGGATAATTTGCTACGTCGTTATGTACCCGATTAGGAAAAGAAAGATGTGTTGTGGCATTGTCACAAATCACCTTATGGAGGACATTTTAATGGAGAAAGAACTGCTACAAAAATTCTTCAATCAGGTTTGTATTGGCCCTCCATTTTTAAGGATTCTTACTCATTTGTGCAAGCTTGTGATAACTGCCAAAGAATAGGTAATGTTAATAGGAGACAAGAAATGTCTCTCACAAACATTCAAGAGGTCGAGGTATTTGATTGTTGGGGTATTAATTTTATGGGACCTTTTCCTTACTCTCAATTCAATCAATATATCCTTTTGGTAGTTGATTATGTTTCAAAATGGGTAGAAACAATCGCTTCACCTAATGTTGATACCAAAACTGTAGTGAATTTCTTGAAGAAAAACATTTTCTGCAGGTTTGGAACACCAAGAACTTTAATCAGTGATGAAGGATCACACTTTTGTAACAAAGTTCTTTAAAAGGTGTTACAACATTATGGAGTGAGACATAAAGTGGCTACAACATATCATCCACAAACCAATGGACAGGCTGAAATTTCAAATCGTGAAGTGAAAAGAATTTTGGAAAAGACTGTGTCTTCCTCCAGAAAAGATTGGTCACAAAAGCTTGATGATGCACTCTGGGCATACAGAACTGCACTTAAGACTCCTATTGGCCTTTCTCCTTTCTAAATGGTCTATGGAAAAGTTTGTCACCTTCCAGTAGAGATGGAACATAAAGCATATTGGGCCTTAAAATTCCTCAACTTTGATCCAAATGTGGCAGCTGACAAAAGAAAATTGTAGTTACTTGAGTTGGAGGAAATGAGAAACAATGCTTATGAGTCATCTAAAAGTTATAAAAATAAAGTGAAAGCTTACCATGACAAGAAAATAAAAAATAGACACTTCACACCAGGTGAGCAAGTTTTATTGTTTAATTCAAGATTAAGACTGTTTCCTGGTAAATTGAAATCTAAATGGTCAGGCCCATTTGTAATTAAGGAACTTAAATCCTATGGAGCAGTGAAAATTGAAGACCCAACTTCCAAAAGAAGTTGGATGGTTAATGGGCAAAGATTGAAACCATATCTGGGTAGTGAGATCAACAGACTCACTACCATTTTGTTATTTAACTGATTTATGATATGCAGGGTGTCAAGCTAGAGATAGTAAATCAAGTGCTCAATGGGAGGCAACCCATTATTTCTTTGTTAATTTTTATTAAAAAAAACTGAAAGAAAAAGGGTTTTTGAAAATTAAAATTTTAAATTTTAAAAACAGAACACCACACGTAACGTCCCAGTGACACATAGTGTGGAGGTAAAAATTTCAACCTGACGCGTAGCGTCCCAGCCACACGTAGCATTAGGGCTCACGTTTAGTTTTTAAAACTAAACCAAAGAGGTCCAATTTAGGTTTTAAAAACCTAAATTTCCCTCTCTGCCTCAAAAACCCTATTTCTCAAAGTCCAAACCTCTCAAGCAATCTCAATCTTCAACATTTTCTTCATCTCTCAAGGATTTCAAGTAAGTGATCTTCTCCCTTTCCTTGGTTCATTTGATTTTCAATTTTAGAATTGCATGCGGTTAGGGATAGGATTAGATAACCACTGGGATTGATTGCTGTTAGAAATAGGTCAATAAATGGATTGAATATGGTTTGGAGGGGTTGCTACTGCGCAACCCCTATTGTGCAGTTTCTGAACCTGTAACCCCACGCGTAGTGCCCAACCCACGCGTAGCGTGAGGCATGAACTGTGACCCTACGCGTAGCGTCCCAGTGACGCGTAGCGTGGGAAGAACAACCTGACGCGTAGCGCGCAACCCACGCGTAGCGTCATCCCCTGTTTTGGATTTTTGTTAATTTTTGTGTTTTATTTTTTGTTTAATGTATATATTGTTTTATTTTAAAAAAATAAAAACTCTGTCCCGTTTTTGTATGTTTGTTTGTTTTTCTTTTAAATTAATAAAATTTCTAAAATTGTATGTTTGTTATACTTTCTTACCTAAAAATAAATAAATTTGTTAAATTATAAATATGTGTGAATTGTAATTTTCTAAGTTTGTATGTAAAATTGCATGTTGTGTGAATTTTATTTCTTTCATAAAATTATATAATGTGTCTATTATACTTAAAAAAAATCCAAAAATATGCATGTTAAATTTTTTATGTTTTGCATGATTTATTTTGTTAAAATATAAAAATAAAAATATGTATGATTTAGTTTAAAATATTGTGATGTGTGTTTGATTTTTGTAAATTTTCTTCTGCAGATGGCACCGAAGAAGTCTATTCCCACCACTAGTCTCAAAAGACAAAGAAGGATAACTGATACTGATACCACCTCTGAAGATCCTGATCTTCAAGGTGAGGAGCAGTTGGGACCCCGTGATCCTACCAGATTCAGGACCGACGCCAAGTGGGCGAGATTCCATCAGATCAAGGGCCAGAGACTCATCTGGGAGAGGGTCCTTGATCTCAGTGCTGGAGATTATCCTGAGCTATAGGATGGGATACAGAGGAGGAGATGAGGACCCCTATTTTCTCTACCTACTGGGGGGATCCCATCCTAGTTATGGAGTTCTATGCTAATGCTTATAGGATACACCAGGACTCACCGAACATCAGCCAACAGAGGACGAGCTTGGTGAGGGGTCGGAACATCATTTATGACAAGGATACTATTAGTACCCTACTGGGTAATCCTTGGGAGCCTACTCCTAAAAGCGACACTTGTTTCAGGAAGGAAAACAAAAACAAGGTTGCCACTGAGGATAGTGATCTAGGATACTTCCTGGATCAGGTTGCTCATTTTTTGAGCAAAGATGGAATCTTCTTTAACCTTAGTAAGGTTGGAAGAACTCCATTAAACCTCCTTAAGACCTAGCTGACCCCTATAGCTCAGGCATGGATGTACCTTATGCTTCATAACATCACTCCTGTTACCCACCTTTCTTCTCTTCTAGTTGATCGTTGCTTCCTTCTCTACTCTATTCTTTAGGGCCACACCATTAATATTGCTGAGCTTATATCTGAGCAGATTCACCTTTATGCCCTCGGGTATAAGGTGAATCTCCCTATTCCTTTCCCTCTCATCATTTCTGCCTTATTGAGGAGGCAATGAGTTGTTGTGCCATCACCAAAGTTTACTAGTTCTTCGGGGAGAGTCCCCAAGGTCTCAGTAAATAGAGATTACTTTGTTCAACAGTGCGAGGTTCCACCTTTGGAGCAGGAGGCTCAGCCCAGACCGAGACGTAGGAGACTAGCCTAACCACCATCTACTGATGCTATCACTGAGGGATTCACTAGGATGAGCATAGAGCATTAGCATATGATGCAGATGAGGGCTGCTTCTCACTGAGCTTATACGCATCTTCATGATTCTTACTATCAATACAGGATTCAGGGAGAGGAAGCACCATTTATGACACCAGTTGATTTTGCAGCCCATGTGGCTTGGCCTGGTGATTTGCCCATATACCCTGAGGCTGGTGGACCGTCTGGAGCACATGCTGATACTGAGGGTGATGCTGATGAGGAGGGAGGTGATGAGGATGACCACATGGAGGACTGATGGTGTTATCTTATATTTTCTGCACTTTTATCATTTTTTGTACATTTTATTTAGTTTTTGGTTTGATATTTGGTATATTTTGATTTTGGGATTATATTATGGTTTATTTTTATTTGTGTGGTTTGATTTTTATTTTGTATGGTTAATTTTATTTCTTTATTTTTTTGTGAAAAATACATTCTGAAAAATTTATGCGCTTAAAGTTTTAAACAATAAGCCAATTCTAAAATGAGAAAAATCTTTTTATAACTAAGGCATTTAGGTAAAACTGATTACAATGAGCTTATCAATTATTAAGCTAATTTCGAAAACCTGGTGAGCTGAGAGATCTTTAAACACTTGAGGGTTTCGACATAACTTCTTTCAAATTAATTTTGCTTAATTTTTTGACTTGTGTTGTTGTATAGAGGATCCAAGAGCATAATCAAGGCAAATTCTTTGATAAACACAAGAAACTAGGGCCAAAAAGCCTACCATGGTAAAAATATATTTATCCTTTGATAGCCAATTTTGAGCCTTAAAATAGTTTCCTCGATACCCTTAACTCTTAATTAATCTTTACCATTCCCTTTACTTGATTGAATAAAGGAGCATAAAATAATTTAAAAGAAAATATTTTGAGTGTTCTTACAAAAATGGGGAGTGAAAAATTAACAACTTGATTCTTTTCAAAAAAATCAAAATTATGTATATAAATGAAAAAAGAAAAAAAATATATGCAAAATAAAAAATAGTGAAAAGAATCAAGTTGGGGGTATTTATCATCATCAAAAAGGGAAGTAAGAATTTTGGGTCAAGAAAAGCACCCTAAAAGAAATTGTGAAATGCTCTTTTATTATTTCAGGTGTTTGAAATCCAAGAAAAACCATAATTTCTTGTAAGCCAAGCCTCATTACAACCCTTAAAAAGACCTTGTGACTTTTGTGTGACTCTGTATAAATGACCATTGTCAAGATGAAAAATCAAAATTGAATTTGTTTGATTTTATGATCGATTGAGATTGACAGGTTCCTTTTCACAGAGATAAACACTTGTGAGGTAAACCTTGAAATAAGCTTGATTTATTGGTATGACATTGTAAAAATTTTATTTTTAAGCCTTACTTACATAAGATTCCTTATTTTTATTTGTAAAATTGTAAATCACTTTTTGCAGTAAATTTTCAGACTTAACTTTATTTTGATTTTTTTTTCTTTTGCTCAAGGGCGAGCAAGGTCTCAAGTTGGGAGTATTTATTAGTCCTCAAATTTACTATTATTTTCATAAGAAAAAGTGTGTTTATTTTAATAAAATTAGTTTAAATTGTAATAAATTTATGTCTTTTATTCAATAAATGGATGTTATTGGAAATAATCTGCCTTGACCAATTTTCTCTAGTTTTGCAGTGAAAAATTAAAGAAAATCAAGAGAAAATTGAAGAACTGGAAAGCTGACGCATAGCATCAACACCAAGCGTAGCGTGGAAAATATCGATGCTGTGACGCGTAGCGTCAGAGCTACGTGGACTCCATTTCCAGGTGGACAAGCACTCAGTCAAAAGGCCAAATAATGGCCAATCCAATGAAGCAAAATGCCAAGCCGAATTGGGAGACATGTGGAACCATTATCTGGGCATTATTGGATTTAATTAATCTTAATCATGGCCACTTAATCATGTGTTTAATGGTAGATGATTCAGGAACCTGACACTACGCGTCAGGACCCTTCCTCATCCCTATAAATAGGGCCATTCTCCATACTTCCAAGGCATCCCATCTTCAATTCAGAACTTCTTTTCTCTCATTTCACTCGAGTTTGAGTGTTCTTTTTGAGAGTTTGTAAGTTTAGAGTGATTTTTAGATACTTGAGAGTGTTTTGTAGTATTGTGAATTAGTCGTGAAGTGTTTCCACACCTTCGTAATGTCAACTTCTGTAAGTGTTGTTTTTACTTTTACTATGTGTAACTAAATTGTTTATGTTGGAATTTGGTGAATCAATCTATTATATGATGTTGTGATTATAACCTCTGCATGTTTATAATTTAAGTGTCATGTTAGTATTTCAATCTTTTATTAGTATGAACATCAAACGGGAGAATGATTTTCATGCATATTGAAACTTGTTTTATTAGTATGAATGTCAAACGGGAGAATGATTATTCATGCCGAATTAAAATCTGTTTTAATGAAAGTAAAAGTTGTAATACCCTTAATATGCCAATTACTAGGGATAGAGTTAGTGATTATTGTTGCCATAAGACCAGGACTTAATGCAAGTTTTTACTGAGAAAGATCACGAGGGATCAGACTTTACGATGACTACTTAGAATTTATATCATGAGGGATCGGTTATAATGATTTTAAGATGCAATAACATGAACTTGATAATTAAATATGTATGTTTGTAATTATTTCATTATATTTTAGTGCGATGATCCTAATTCTAACATAATTTGTCAATCTGTGTTTTTACCTCAAGTATCTGAATTCTTCTGAATTACATCTCAACTTTCTAGATAGATTTTATCTTTATCATCTTTTTACCTAATGAACAAATCAATCGTCAAGTTTTATGAATATTGTATAAATTGTTTATAAAGCATTCTTTTGTGAATAAGTTTTGATAAATTTACCATAGTAAATAAGAATTACTGTGAATTACTGGAACTTTCAATCTCAGTGGAACAATATCTAAATATGAAAACTACAAACAATTGGTGCACTTGCCAATTAAAAGACCCAACAGTATTCAGGGTTTAACAGCATCACAGGCTCCCTGCAGTCTTGTGTGCGTATGAATGCAAATGCTATGCCAAGTGATAATCAATCATCAATAGACCACCTAATTTCCATTTAAATTCACAACTCGCATAGCATGCATCAACTAACCATTTTCACAATCAATTATATCACTATTAAGCTACCTCAAGCTTAATTAACATCATTGTTTATTTAATCATTACTTGCATCTCATGCAAAATCTCATTATCATCAATATTTAATTGTATCTTATACATTACAATAACACCACTTTAATTATTCTATCGCATCTCATGCATATAAATATTAATCCAATCAAGTCATACATCTCATGTAACATATAATCATCAATTTAATCACTTAATTGCATCTCATGCAATTTAATATCAACACCATGGACGGAACCTATTATAATCATCAATAATTCTCAATTATCATACAAGCGGGGTATACTAATAACATCTCATAATTTAAACAATTCAAACATCATATTTCACAAATATATAAATCATAAACAGGTCAATATACCCCTAACGCGTCCATAAACTATGCATTTAAAATATAATAGCTCCCCCTACCTGGAATAAGCGATTCCAAAAGCTCCCCGAGCTATCAAACGCTATCTGATCGCTAATCACAATCTCCAATAATTCCTAAAATTAATAATAATACATTTTAATGCCACAATGACTATTAAAATTTTATTTCGAGCTATAAATCACCTCTCAATAATTATTTTGGTAAAATATAACTTACTGACAAGCTCAAACAACTCTGGTTCTCGCTTCTGGTTATATCCAAAGCTATCCGATCATACTTTTAACAATTAATCAACCCCTAGAATTCATAATAATATATTTTAGCACTACGATTACTTCTAAAATTCATAACTCAAGCTAGAATGCCAATTCTTAATTATTCTGATAAGTATTACTTACTAATAAGCTCTGACGCCCGGTTTTGAACAGAACCCCAAGCTATCCGATACTTGAACGTCTTCGAACTACCCTAAAATATTTTTCTAAATTGAAATGAATCGAACTAATACCCAATTAATTAAACGAAGCTTAAACCAACCAATGGGTATTGAATTTCTTATAAAAAATGATGAAAACTTAAAACCCTAATAACTCTGAGTGATACCCACAACTAATCAAGCTTCAAACAACCTTAAAACCCATGAAATTAAAAGAATTAGGGATTAGGGTTTGAAGATACAACACAAAACGAAAATGGCCCATGGGATTTAACTTAGTTCATCAACAATGGAAGCTCCCCCAAGTGGCCATGGCTGCCCGAGAAAGAGGGAAGAAGAAGAAGATAAACCTTTGCTCTTAGGTTGAAGAAATCGAAAGGGAATAGTGAAAATTGGTGATGGTGGTCCACGAGAGAAGAGAAGAAGAAAATGGAAATTTTCATTTCCTTTGCATGTAAGCTCGCGTGAATGGAGAGTGAAATCTCTATTTCTAATTTTTGCTTTGCCTTATCACTGCAGTAACGTGAAATAGGAGAATGAAATATGAAATCAATTCGAGTTCTAAATCCTCGTAGGCGCACATTGTAACATCCTAAATTTTAAGTAAAATTAATTAATTAGAGAAAATAAATATAATAATTATAGAAAATAATTATTTGATTCCCTATACATGTAGAAAAATTAATTGAGGACCCATTGAGTTGATGTGACGAATACAGTGATTACTGTCGTTGTTTAATCGATGAACAACGTACGAGCAGAATACAGAGACGGACCCAACGGGTCGGGAAACATTAGATAAATATTGGAAATGAATGTTTATGTCCCAAAGATGAGCTAAAATTAATTTGAGCATTCGTGGAATTTATTGTAAATTATTTGGGATTTATCGACGTCGTTTAACGTCGGAAAATAATCGATTCGGGCAATGGGCCTCAATTGGGCCTAAAAAATTAAATAACCTAAAAATAATTATTGAGTATTAGAAAACACTTAAATAAATATTTTAAACCCAAAAATAAACCCAGAAAAATTTATAGATAATTAATTAGACGTGTGGGGGGCTCCGAACGACCAAAACATTTCATTTTCGAGCCAAAACGCAATGAATCTCACCCAACCAAGTGGGCTGGCCGTGCACACCATAATGGGCTATTCCCCATCAAACTTTGAAGCCCAACATATGGAATTGCCAAAAATTTAGGCGTTAGAGCCAAAAATGTTAGGTGAAGGGCAATGGTGTAATTTGACTCAAGGACCATGACTCTTCCTTCCCCTCTTCCCTTATTTTCATGAGCTACTGCAGCTGCTGGAAGGGAAAAAAATGAAACTAAACACTCTCCTCTCCCACTCCATTTACATGAACAAGCTTGGTCACCCATGGTTGGCTTTTGAAATTTTTTTGGTAAAAAAGGAAAAAGTAAGCATATGGAACCCTTGGCTCATCTTCTTCCCTTCTCCTTTCTCCATTTCCATTCAAGTTCTTCTTCTTCCTCTCCCATATCAAAATAGAAAATCCTCCTTTGAGCTCACCATGCTTGTGACAAAATTTTAGGGCTCTTGGAGGACTTCTTTGCACATTGGAGGAGCTCATTCAAGCACTTGGGCTTTGGTTTCATATTCTTCAAATTTTCTTGCTCTCTTGAATTTGGAATTTGAGATTCCATTGGAGTATGTTAAGAACCCTTAATAGGCTTTGTAATGGTAGCTTAGATTATTTAAATTATGATGTTAGTATTGGAAAAATTGAGGTTATGCATGTGGAACCCAAAACCTAGGTTAGAAGACCCTTGAGAATTTTGTGTGTTGTTAGAAACATGATTAGGCACTTGAATTAGAATGTAATTGATTGTTGGAATTGAGTTTAATGTATGGATTATGCTTAATGGATGCTTTGATTAGGTTATATGCAAGATTAGAACCTTGATGCTTACTTTAATTAGTGAAAAAAATTACAATTAGGAGACTTCAATTATTTTGGATGATTTTAGAGTGATTATGAGGTCTAAATTAGTGTATTGGAATGAATTGGTGATGTTGGAATGAATGAATTTGGTTTTAGATGGTATTAGGTGAAAAATCCTAAATTGATGGTTTACTTTCATTTAGAGGAAAATTGTATTTTGGACTTGAAATGGCTTAAGGATGATTTTGAAGTGATTAAGGGACTTTGAATAATGCTATAGAATTTATTTGATGAATTGTAGAAAAGTAAGGAATTGATGCTAAGCTTTAAAATTCTCTTGGATGGTAAAAGGGGTAAAGAGGCATAATAGGTCCAATAAGGTTAGATATGGGTTATTAATTAGAATTAGTGTTGGATGATTATTGGTTGATATGGTGTGTAAAATGTCATGAGTTAAGTGAAGTGTTATGTGAACTAGTAAAGGGTGAGTGTGTTGCTAAGGTGAATAAAATTGTTAAGAGTACTTTAGGACTAAAAAAGGTAATTATGAAATTGTGTAAGTGCTAATAAGTGTAGTTTGAGAATTTGGATGGTTATTAGGTAAGAAAGGTTAAAAAGAAAAAGTATGTAGTGTAGAAGTGGATTAGGTAATGAATACAGACTATGGGAATCAAAAGGAAGATAATTGGTCTAGAAAATATTGTTGGGTCATATTAGGTATAAGAGACCACAAGATAAACTTCGAGAAGATTGTTGTTGGCGATAGGTAACTTGGCCATGTAAGTAAGACACTTTAATGTTTAAAGACCATTAGTGACAATTTGTTGTCTAAAAAGAATAAAGAGCAAAATTGACTAGAAATTCTAAGTGATGAAGGACTTGGTGCCTTCCATGGAAAAACTACTAAAAATGAAAAGTAATGAGGTGAACAAATGACTTAAGGCTTTAGAGAGCCTAATGGATAACACTTTGAATTTTGATTAATTACCAATAGTGAATTTCAAATCCTAAGACAAAAAAAATGTGACGAGGATAGTCTAGGTCTCAAACCTCCAAGATGTAGAAGACATAAGCATAACAAAGTTTCACATACATGAATATAATTATGTACCTCTAAAATGCGACTTAGTTGTTAACATTGATTTAATGATAGAATAATGTTTGATGTAGCCTTGTACTTATTAAAAATGTAGGCTTTGACCATTCTGGTGAAGCGGGACCATCCAACTCCTCCAACCCCACGGAATACTTCTCTTGAGGTAGGAGAGGAGTTTATTTTCTAAATTCATGGCCTTGGTGTTGATAGTGTATGTATATGTGATGTATAATTGCATATTGTCCTTGATTGATTCTATTATTGCTATGTGTGATGAATGTGTAAAGTAGGACTCTTGAATGACATTGGTGGTAAATTGATGATTGTGATGATGATATACCTTGATGTGCTCTTTTGGCTTATATATGATAATGAAGTGGGATTATGTGAAAAATTAAGACAATCATGTGTACCTCTTGCATATGTGATAAATAATGATCTTGCGTTGATCATGAGAATAACAACCTTGCATTGGTTGATTTTATAAATAACTATGCATAGTCGTAGTGTATACCATGTGATATGTTTTATTGATCTTGCGTTGATCTTGAGAAAGAAACCTTGCGTTGGTTCTAAATATTAAACAACTATGCGTGGTTGTGGTCACATGAGTGGACTATGCACATGAAGAGGAAATAAAATTATACAAGTTAGTCTTATTGCATATGCATTAATTGTTAGTTAGCATATGCATTATTTGTGAGTACATGACATTTGAATTTGAGTACCCAACATGATTATGCCTCATGAGTATCTTGAATTAAGAAATATTGTTGGTGTTGTTGGCTATCATATAAATGTAGTGATGACCATTGTTGGTGACATGAGATTGATATATAAGGCTTTTGGCATGAGTTGGCATTTATGGTATATGATGTGTGTATTTGATTGTCAAACTATAATCTATGTGTCATATCAATGAGATTGGATATGTTGTAGGAAAATATGTAAGATTATTTCACTATGCATGACTTATCATTATAATTGCTCATCATTGAGAAAATATACTCATTCTCCATGTTGTCCATTTTAGCCTTGTGATGTAGGTTAGATTGGTGGAGTGATACACTCTTTGGAGAGACGGCATGGTGTGAAGAAGGTATTTTGTTTTCCTTGGCTGGTATTTTGTTTTGAACATGATGATTTAAATTCTTTGTAGAATTTGATGTGTATAGGCATTATTTTGTATAGCTTGACTATTGATGTAAATGCCTAGGTTTTTGGAGTTATGAATAGGTTTGTTATATTATTTGTTGATGTATTTGGATGTAGAGATTGAGCTATGATCTTGTTAGTATATTGGAGGTTGGTAAACATGAACCTTTATGAATGAGGACATTATGCATGAAAGTTGAGATTGTGTCACGAAATTATGTATGTTGCATGGATGTAGTTAAGGAGTGGATTTATGAAGCTTTGATTATGTTAGTGCAAATGTTGAATTTTTATTATATAATTGGTGCATGGTGTGTAAGATGAGATAATGTGATGTATATCTCCTAGTTATGAGTATATAAGGAGGCCTAGATGATAAGAAGCAAAGATTGATAATTTATTAGTATGTATGGATGGTACTATCACCTAATTAGATCCTTGGAAAACTTTTGATATGGATGTTTATGATATGGACCATTAGACTTGAATGTGTAAGGTTATGGGTATGTACCTTAAATGTGAATGATCAATGTTCAAAATGAGAATAGAGGTCTTGTGCATGACAATTTTATATATTGATGAAGTTGATTAGCTACTTGATAAACTTTCACCTTCTCATATCTTCACATATGGGTTGGTTTCCAAATAGATCTAGGGTAGTTATTATAAGTCTTGAATTATGGTGTGCCTTAATTAATTGATGAAAAATAAACGTGAAAAATTTCCCCTACTTTTTATTAATTAGAAGTAGATAACTATAATATTGAATAACAGAATTACGGCGCCACACAAATGAGTGAAGAAGTGAAATTGGAATGGTTTTACAATTGCAAGATAAAATGGCAATTGGGTAAATGCATATTTACTATTAACTAATTAATTAACTTTTAATAAACATGAGATGTTACAATTCTCCCCACCATCAAAGAATTTCGACCTCAAAATTCAAATATAATCATACCTCAAAGGAATAATTCAGGATATTGTTGCCTTATAGCATCCTCACGCTCCTAAGTGTAAGTGGTACATTGATTCTGTTGCCACGAAACCTTGACCAACTATACATCCTTACTTCTTAAACGCTTCACAAATCGATCTACAATACCAGTAGGCTCAACTATAGTGGTCAGATTCTCTCTGATCTCAACCTCATCATCAGGCATCTCATGAGTAGAGTCAGGCAAATACTTTCTCAGCTGAGAAACATGAAACACATTGTGTAGATTTGACAAGTGAGGAGGCAGTGCAATCTGATAGGCCATAGGGCCAACCCTCTTTAACACTTCATGGGGTCCAATATACCTTGGGCTCAATTTTCTACTTTTCAATGCTCGCCTAATACCTTTATTGGGAGAAACTTTCAAAGATACTCTATCACCAACCTAAAACTCAAGCGGTTTTGTCCGTTTATCATGATAACTCTTTTGACGGTCCTGGGATGCCTTCATTTTCTCTCTGATCATCTGAATCTGCTCTAAAGTTTGCTGCACAATCTCAGGCCCCAACATCAAACTCTCACCGGTCTCCAACCAACAAAGAGGCGTTCGACACTTCCTGCCATATAAAGCCTCATATGGAGCCATACCAATGCTGCTGTGATAGCTGTTATTATATGTAAACTCAATTAAAGGGAGATACTGCTCCCAACCACCACCATGATCTAGCGCATAGGACCTCAACAAGTCCTCCAAACTCTGAATAGTACGCTCAGACTGCTCATCTGTCTGGGGATGATAGGCTAAACTTAACCGGAGCTTCAAGCTAAACTCCTGGTGTAAGCTTCCCAAAACCGGGAAGTGAACCTCGGATCTCTATCCGACACAATAGAAGATGGAATACCATGCAGTCGAACGATCTCACCAATGTATAACTGTGCTAATCTCTGCAAAGAATATCTCATACTGACAGGCAAGAAATGTGCAGACTTCATCAATCTATCCATAATCACCCAAATAATATCATGACCACTACGGATCCTAGGTAATCCCATCACAAAGTCCATGGCAATCTCATCCCATTTCCATACAGGTATCTCAAGAGGTTGTAAACCACCAGATGGCTTCTGGTGTTCAATCTTTGCCTTTTGGCAAATAATATAACGAGCCACATAATTAACCATATCTCTCTTTAATCCAGGCCACCAGAAATGCAACTTTAAATTATGATACATTTTTGTATTGCCTGGATGGATACTCAGCATGCTCCTGTGAGCTTCATCAAGCACCATCTTTCTCAAATAACCAGAATCAGGCATATAAATTCAGCCTTTCACTCGCCAAATACCGTCAGAACCTTCCGTCAATGATAGGTTCTTACCACCGGTCCAAGTCTCTTTCAACTCAGCTAGGTAAGCATCAGACAACTGTTGTACATATACTATCTTCAAGAACTCATTTGTTATCTTTAAAGTTCCAAGAACCACCTTATCAGGAGAAGAAACATTGACATTCAGATTCATAACTCTGAATTGTTCTAACAATTCCATCTCCTTTACCATCATAATTGCAACGTGTATAGATTTCTGACTCAAGGCATTAGCAACAACATTCGCCTTCCCCAGATGATATCTCAAATCAAAATCATAATCCTTCAAAAATTCAATCCATCTTCTCTGCCTCATTTAATTCTTTCTGATCAAACAGATACTTCAAACTCTTATGATCACTATACACTTCAAATTTGGAACCATACAGGTAGTGTCTCTAAATTTTTAATGCAAAGACCACAGCTGCAAGTTCCAAATCATGCGTAGGATAATTCTGTTCATGTGGTCGTAGCTGTCACGAAGCATAAGCTATCACCTTGCCATCCTGCATCAATACACACCCAAGGCCTAGCCTGGATGCATCACAATACACCACAAAACTTTCCTGCAGGTTAAGCAATGCTAACACAGGAGTAGAAGTCAATCTATCCTTTAATTCCTAGAAACTCTTCTCACATTCAGGAGACCATACAAAAGGAACATTCTTTTGGGTTAGTAACAGATTTAGGCCTGACCTTAGTAAAACTCCGATAATATCCAGCTAAACCCATAAAACTCCTGACCTTAGTAACAGATTTAGGCCTTTCCCAAGCCATAACAACTTTGACTTTGGAAGGATCAACAGAAGCCCCTTCCTTGGAAATAACATGTCCCATGAATTGGATCTTATCCATCCAGAAGTCACACTTGGAAACTTAGCAAACAATTACTTTTCCTTTAGTACTTAAAGTACCAAACAAAGATGTTTTTCATGCTCTTCAGGGGACTTGGAGTAAATCAGATGTCATCAATGAAAACTACTATAAATCTATCTATGTATGGATGAAAGATGTTCATATAATTCATGAACACAACAAGGTGTTAGTCACACCAAATGGCATCACCACATATTCATAGTGACCATATCGGGTCGTGAACGCCGTTTTTGGAATATCAAAAGCCTTAACTCAGATCTGATGGTATCCAAATCGTAAATCAATCTTTGAGAAGTCTGAAGCACCTCGCAATTGATCAATTAAGTCATCAATCCTTGGCAACAGATATTTATTCTTTATTGTAAGCTTGTTCAGCTGGTGGTAATCAACATATAACCGCATACTGTCATCCTTCTTTTTAACTAGTAACACTGGAGCACCCCACAGTGATATACTAGGTCGGATAAACTGTTTCTCTAGCAACTCATCAACTTGCTTCTTTAATTATGCTAACTCAGAAGGAGACATCCTATAGGGAGCGCTGGAGACTGGTTCAGCTCTAGGAACAAGATCAATAGAGAATTCAATCTTCCTTTCAGGAGGAACACCAAGTATATCCTCTGGAAACACCTTAGAAAAATCACAAACAACAGGAATATCATGAACTCTAGACCCACTTTTTCCATCAGTCAAACATAACATCACAAATAACTGGGATATACCTTGGGATATGTAGTCTTTGATACTCCACTTTGAAAAGATCACCCACCGGTTTTGATAATCAACCATCACTTAATTGGCTGACAGACAATCTACGCCAAGCACAATGTCAATAACCCTCAAGGGTAGGCAAAATCAAATCAGTAGTAAAACTCCTATCACCCAAAGTGAAGGATACATCTTTACACATGATAGATGTCCACAGTCTAATACCATTCGGGTTGGATACATCTAGAGTATGATCCATATGAATAATAGGCAGTCTCAGATGCCTCACACAATCATCAGCTATAAAGGAGTGGGTAGCTCCAAAATTAAACACAACATCGAGTGTAAAGTCGCCAAATGAACACTTACTTTGTACTAAGTCATTTGCCTGAGCAGCATCCTCAACATTGATAGCAAAAACTCCACCTCCAGTTTGTGGGTTAACGTTCCCACCATGGTCATTCCGGCCAATCATCATGTTACCACGACCACCATTACCTCGGCTGCCATGGTTATTGTTTCCACGGCCTCGTCCTTGAAAGCCTTCACGGTTAACATTTGTATTAGCTTGCTGAATCTAAGGACAGTTAGGGTGGATATGCCCTTTCTCATTACACTGAAAGCAAACAACTTCTTCTTGGTCACAATCACGTACAAAGTGATCTCCACCACATTTAAAGCACATGCCATTTTTAGCATGGCCATTAGATCGACCACCTCGACCACCACGCCCCCTAAATTTTAAAGACGGTCCACCTATACCAGAATTGCCTTGCTTTTGGAAGCTAGCAAGCTGTGGCTTCAAAGCAACCTCAGAGTTACCACTTGGCCCTACATGAGCCTTATCATCTTTTTCAAATGTCCTGCATTTGATCACAAGAACAGTAAAGCTTCTGATTTCTTGGTGCCTAAATGCCTTTTTGATCTCAGGCCTTAATCCACTATCAAATTTAATGCACTTGGAACCTCGGTCCCAGGCTGCTGAAAAGGAGGACAAAATAAACAGAGTTCTTCAAATTTAGCAGCATACTCTTCTACACTCATATTACCCTACCTGAGTTCCATGAACTCAAGCTCCTTGCTGCTTCTCACGGTGTTAGGGAAGTACTTCTCTAGAAAACATGCTTTGAAATTCTCCCAGATCAACTGGGTACCAGCAGCTATCATTCTCGCCTTAGTAATTTTCCACCAGTTTTCAGCTTCCCCATGAAGCATATATACTACATATTCTACTTTTTGGGCCTTAGTGCAATGGACGTTACCAAAGATCTGATCTAGATTCTGAATCCAAGTGTAGGCTGGTTCAGGATTGAATCCACCTTGGAATTCATTAGGCTTTCACTTTAAAAAGTGATCCAGGCCATGATTATCATTAACTTGAGGCTGATTCTACCTCTCGAGAATATCAGCAAAGCGTTGAAATGCAGCCACCATAGCATCCATGCCCTGGCGGTTAGCCAAGTCTGATCCTGAAATTAACACCACACTTTAATATTTTTCAAGGATAAGAACACAAATTATTCACGTGATTTCACTACTTAGCAATTATCACGCGATTTCACTTAATTTATAGCATTTAGTGAGTATTCCTTGGCCTTGGACTTTTTAAGTCTGCTCTAATACCAAAATAAAACATCCTAACCTTAAAACCATAATTAAAAATGCAGGGAATTTTTTTTGCCAACAATTTACCAACCATTTAGTGAATTATTCCACCTAACAGCCTAAGTGAGCCCAAAACAATGCCTATATAACATCTCTAATGCCTCATGTAAGCCTCCATAATCACATTAGTCATATCATTTGTGAACACCTCTTTCGGTCCGGCCTAAATTGTTATAACACCGGACCCAGCCTTAAGACTGGTAACACCGGACCAAGCCTTAAAATTGGTAACACCGGACCGATGTCGTGCGGAGTAACAGGCCAGTCCGGCCCCAAGGAAAGGGATCAGATCAAAATAGTCACACCGGCTGGTAGTGGACCCGGACTAGGAGGGAGAACACCGCCTCTGTGATTACATTGAAAGGCTCAACCGGTGTTAGACATAGGTAAAGGTTCTTAAGATACCACATCGGATCAATGGGAGACTCCGTCCAACCGATATCTGTGCTAACCGATGTCACAGATTTGACAACGGATGGACGAGGTCGGGAGTTTGTGCACGATGACCTGGAATCGCACTCCCCAAAAATGGCAGACAGGGGGGCGGAAGTGGACAATTAAAAAATGCCATGCTGAAATCATGCTCCCCACGAACAGTTAATGGCCAGGTTTGCACACCACTACGCGTATGGGTGAGTGGGAATTCTGGGAATTCAAGGCCCTATAAATGCCCCAGCCAAAGAAGCTACGGGGGTTGTGTTTTTGAGAGGCTGGTTCACAAGGAAGCTTTTCTCAAAACTCTCTCTAATTTCTTTGAAGACCTTCTGAAACCCTTCCCTTCTGGAAACCAATGACCTGTCATAACCACCAATATAAACCCCTTAGCTTTGGGAAGCTCGAAAATTCTTAGTACTCAAAGCTGTTGCCCTGTTCATCGCCCCTACCCCGTACTCACACCATCCTCACACAGAATTCACCCCGTTCTAGTTCTTCACTGTCTTGCCCTGTTACTGCCTTCATTACTCTTCCACATCGTCTTTGCGCAGCATCCAGTAACTCACCTCGGATCAACTTCCCACAACATCGGTCGTGTCCTTCAGTTTTCAAGATTTGGACCCAACTCCGGTCTATTGTTCCTGTCAGTGTGCAAGTCCAAAATCAGTCAGACACCGTCACTGCGTTTGACCCCCCACACCGGTTCTGAGCCCATTACACCGGTTCCAACCTGTTCTTTATCTCCTTTACTTTCAGTCTTTTACTTTCCCGTGAGTTCGCTGTTTGTTGGTTATGATCGTCTGTGTGCCATAGTTTACACTGTTAATATTTTTTATCCTTTTTCCCTAACAAGTATATATAATAAAAATAAATGATTTTGTAAAAAATAGTGTCGTACGGGAGCACTCCCGTCTACACAACCCTCTTAGGATTCGTGCACGTGCGAAGAATTTCGCTTTGCATGAGTCTTCCACTCTAATGACATCCATCAACATCTCTCAGATTTCTTCCTAAAAATAATAATACTCAGAACTACGTAACCCTGATTTCTTGATAATTCAAGAATACGTAGGAGCAGGACTTTAACTCCTGTCGGGCCCGTTTTTCTTATTTCCTTTTTTGTTGATTTATTTCCTTACTTTTATGTTTCTTTCATAAACGTCCCTTTTTTGGTCACTTCCGTGAAAATCAATTTAGACGTGACGTCTTGTTGGTTTCCCCCTAGTTTTTTGCTCAAGCCTCGCCATAATTTTATAGGGAAGGGATACTTAGGACGAGACGTCCCGCTTATCTCTTTCCTATCCCTGTTTTTTTTATCCGAGGATGTCTAATTTAGGCGTGACGCCTTATTAGCATTCTCTCACCCTCTCTGTCTCATATCGAAGTCGAGTTTAATTCGGATGAAACGTTCCATTGACCTCGCTTCGACATTCTATGTTTGTACAGTTCTCTCACTCAATTCTGTCTTTTTAAATAAAAAAATACAACAGTAAGAGGGAAGAAACCATGTTTTATTTAAGGCTATTTATATTGTGCTTTCAATCTTGGTACTGTCTTTGACAGGCGATATAGGGTGCTAATACCTTCCCTACTCGTAACCGACTCCCGAACTTGGATCTCAATTTTTTAACCAGTGCTTTACTGAACTTAGTTTTTTCCCAATGTTTTTTCTATGGATAAAAATGTTGGTGGCGACTCCCTGTTTCATTCCACATATTCTTTTCTTTTTCGCCGCATCCGTCGCGATCCAGGTCGCGACAGATGGCGACTCCACTGGGGACACTTAAGAGAGTCAGGCCAGTTTGATTGAAAGCGCATGTTCTTTTTATATAGCCTTTGTTAGCTTGGATTTCTTCTCCCTTGTTTTATTTTCTGTTAATTGTTGTGAAAGTTTGTTCTTGTTTTAATCGTATATAGTTATTTGTTTCATTATCTATGTTTGCATGCTTATTGAACCCTAGGGTAGGAGACCATGTTACTTTTCCGTAAACATTGAACCCTAGGGTAGACAACTTTGTATATTTGCTCTGTGTTTGTTCTTTGTGCAGAATGGGTAAAGGTATAAGGTATGGACTGCCCTTCCACACACTACACTCACAATTATTTGCACACACCTATGAGTGGCGCCCTATACCCGGGCCCCAAATGAAGCTTAAGTTAGGAGAGGTTGGTAACGGAATCGTATGGGATGTACTTCCTATCCGGTATTCATGAGAACCTCAACCAGAGTTCGACCTCTCATGATATACGCACTTAGTGAATTCTTCACTGTTTGCGTCCCTGTCATGATTAGGATCTTGGCTCTGGTGACCTTCTAGATGTCTAGCGGAAGCCACCCAATGTGAGAAATCCACTGTTAGATAAGCTATAGGTCCCAGAAAAGACTTTCAGAAAAACCTGGCTTAAGGCACAAGAGGGCAGACTTTACTATACCTTATCTCATTCTCGCTTTCCCTTTAAATCCAAAATTGATGAACTGCTTACATGTTCAAAGGGTTACTTTATTCCAAAAAAGGGGTGAATCATTTTTCTTTCTAAAAAACTAGTAATCCTTTAACAAGTAAGCAGTTCCCTCTCCTTTCGTGTACTTATGAGTCCTGGGTTATAGATCTTCCCAATCGTCAAAACAAAAATGAAAACAAAATTCTATTCGAGCAGATATTGACGATGTTAGGAAAATCCATAACCCATGTGACTTTAGTTTCACATGAGTTTTGCCGACCGCTACTTCTTAAACTGAAAGTGTTTTCCAACAAATTAATAAAGAAGTAGTGGTTCACAAAACATGACAGAAACTGATTTTTTTTATTTTTCCTCTCTCTTTGCTCTTGCAGGAAGCTGTTTGGAACTTAGCGAGTACCTTTGAGCAATATGGAAATTAACATGAGATCTGATAGTTGTGACACAAATGTAACCGAGTTGAGGAAAGTATTACACCTTAAGGCCAAGAAGATTGACATGGGTAGTCTGCAAACAATGGGAAGAAAATTAAACCTGACACAGAAAATGGCTTTTACAAGAAAGTATGGAAGGATTCTGAAGTTGTTAGAAGTGGAAGTGCAAACTGAGGCGATCACTGCCTTAGCACAATTCTACGACCCACCTCTCAGATGTTTCACATTTAGAGACTTTCAGTTGGCCCCATCTATTGAAGAATTTGAACAAATCTTGGGGATGCCTTTGGGAGGACAGATACCTTATCGTCATCTTGACCATCATGCAACTATTGCTTCCATCGCCCGTGTTCTGAAGATCCGTCCCGACACCTTAAGGGATGTACAACTAAATAGAAATCAGATCCCCGGATTCACTCGAGAATTTCTCGAGAAACATATGTAGGTCCTGGCAGAAAAGGAAGATTGGGAAGCCTTCATGGATGCTCTAGCTATTACCATCTATGGAGTTGTTTTGTTCCCCAACATTGATGACTATGTGGATTATGATGCTATTGCCGTATTCCTAGCTCGCAAGCACAGGCTTGAGAATCCTGTCATGGCTGTATTGGCAAACGTGTACTGCACCATGGATTTCTGCCACACACAAGGTGGAAAAGGATTGTTTGTTGTTTACCTGTTTTGTATGTATGGCTCACATCGCATGTTTTCCACCAAGTCTGTAGGGCCGAATGTCCGGTTTCTGATTTGAAGCTATGTCAATTAGCAGTGAAAAGTGGGCGTGAGTGGGCCAATCACCTTGTAGGGCTCACAGCTGAGAAAGTTAGATGGTATCCCCAATGGTTGGAAGTTGAATCAATTGTTCATCACTGTGGAAATTACCCAAATGTTCCCCTTGTTGGTACGCAAGGATGTATCAACTATAATCCCATCATAGCCAAGCGTCAGCTAGCTTATCCTTTGCTTGGACCACCTGATGAAGAGTCTCTCACTCCTTTCATCTCATATTACTCGAAGGGAAGCTATGTCTTTGTCATTCGGGATATAGCGAACGCATGGAAGAAAGTCCACCGAAAGGAAAGAGAGCTGGGGGTCCAAAGCCATGCTGTCAGAGAAGAATATTATGAGTGGATCCTGAATAGGGTCTCTATTGTTAAATTACCCTTCAGAAGTCCCCCTCATCTCCGGGGAAATCCTCCTGCTCCATCACCTGTTGCGGAGGATGAAGCAACTAAGGCGCTAAAGACCAAAATAGAAGAGTTAGCTGCCAAGAACAAGAAGCTAGAGGAAGACTTATTGAGATGTCAGCAAGAATACACCCTTCAGAAAAGGGAGAACCTGGAGAACAAGCAAGCCGTTGAGGAGATTAGGAAGAAACGAAAGATTGATGAAAACTACATGATAAAGCAAGACCAATGTCTTTAAGCGGCCAATTCTCAACTAAAAATGAAAAACAAGCAAAGTGATGCCATCCTGGCTGAGAAACATCTTCTGAAGGATATGTTGGCACAGTCAAAAGAAAATGAGCAGAATATCATGGTGCAAAAGGAGCTCCTACAGACACAAGTCCACAAATTGGAACAACAGCTCAATGAAGTGGTAAGGGCTTGCGAGCAAGAGATAAATAGGGAGCGACAACGCGCCATGAACATTGAATAAGATTGTCAAGAGACCATACGCCTCTTGGAAGCTGAACAAAATGAAACTGTTCACTTATGGATGGATCGCTTTGTACCTAGCTAACGGGACCCTAGAAGATCTCCCGTTTTTACTCAAACAAGCGGAAAGAATTGCCAACCCTGTCAATACTCCTAGAGAAATTGCAACGTTCTTAGATTACTGCAGAGGACGAATTTGTAAAATGAGGGAAATGATTGCCCGAGCTAGGAATGACTGATTTATTTTCCCGCTTTGTAACTCAGCACTTTATGGCAATAATGTATTCTTTTCGAGATAATGGATTCCTTTGTCTTCACAACTATCTCATGTTAATTTTCAATCAATGCTTTACTTAGTACTTTTGAACGTGACGTTCTGAGGAACAGTCGAAGGATCCGTTAAGTTCCAACATTGCTTCCCGCGTAATCTCATTTCACTTAATTTTTTCTTTAATTCACTTATCTTTTCTAAATTTTTGTGTTCCTTTCTAAAGGCAACACGAGGACGCACCCTTACGGAACCCGACTACAGAGGAAGCTCATGGCTGAGACAGAACAAACGAATGAGAACCTCAAGAATGAGAATAATCAGCTAAGGGAACAGATTGCAGAACTAACGAAGCTCTTGGAAAAAGGGGTCACTGAAGGGGGGCCTTCTGCGGGAAACGAGGGTCCGACATCAAGCCAGGTTATAAATCCCACGGCAGTTCCCCTCACTATTAATGTTGGGAATCCCAATCAGCCTACTGATTCCCACGCCAGGCCTCATGGCTATACGCCACCACACGTTTTCATTGGCTCAGACAGTAGCCCTGTACCCTTTCCACCGTACGGCCTACCTCCAGGATATTTCCCTCCTCTATTAATCAATTCCCAAGATGGCAATGCCCTACAATGGACAAACTTCCAAATTCCAAACCCTATCCAAACACCCGTGCTGCCAGCCAATCAAGCCTTAGGTCCTTAAACTGCCCAAGCTCAAGCTCAAATCACTCAAACTCAAACCATCCCGGCTCAAGCAACCCAAACTCAAACCGCCCAAACAGCTCAACTAGTTCCCATTACCCAAGCAACAGCCCAACCACAGGAGCCGACATAAAACACTAATCTGGTGAACCAACCTCATTCGACAACACCCTACTACCCATACTACGGCTACCCATATGGATACCTGAATCCTTACACTGCCAACCCGCGAGATGTGGCCCAGACGTTGAATCCGGTCGTTGATCATGGCGCAACCATAGAGTCCCAGCAAAGAGGGAAAATAGAGATCCTGGAAGAGCGACTACGAATTGTGGAAGGTATGGAAGGCCTTGGCTTAACAAGTGCTTCTGAACTCTGTTTAGTCCCAGACGTCATTATTCCACCAAAGTTCAAAATGCCAGACTTCGACAGATATCGAGGAATGACTTGCCCTCGAAATCATCTTACGATGTATTGTCGAAAGATGGCTTCCCATGCCTCTGATGATAAGCTGTTGATACACTGCTTTCAAGACAGCCTAGCTGGGGCTGCACTCACTTGGTACACTCATTTGGAGCGAACTCGTATTCGCTGTTGGAAAGATCTGGCGGATGCCTTTTTGAAGCAGTACAAGTATAACTTAGACATGGCGCCTGATAGAATTCAACTCCAAAACATGACAAAGAAGGATAATGAGACTTTCAAGGAGTATGCGCAGCGCTGGCGTGAGATAGCCGCGCAAGTAGATCCTCCACTCTCTGAAAGAGAGGTAATAGCCATGTTTATTGACACTCTCCAATCACCTTTCTACGATAAGATGATCAGCAGTGTTTCATCCAATTTCTCTGACATTGTAATTATTGGAGAAAGAATAGAGAGTGGTCTAAGGACAGGGAAGATTTCCAAAAACCCATTTGGGGCACCCACTGCAAAAAGATCAGCACTAGGTGAGGTAAGAAAGAGAGATGGGGAAACCAACTCTGTCTCTTATGACCAGGGGAGAGCTCAGCCCAGACCATTCGGCCCTACCACTTTTCAACATACCAATCACTTTCTTCATGCTCCGTACCCCCATATGGCGGCCGCTACCCATAACCAGATCCCCTATCCCGCATCTCCACAACCCCACGTCCGTCCGCCCATTGCCAGGGCACCGAATCCACAGCCAGCCCAGTACAATCCTCTACAACAATGGCCGCAACCACCTAATCCCAACCAAAACCAAAGGAGACCAAACAATGACCGGACACCAGTCCAATTTGACCCTATTCCTATGACATACACTGAACTTCTACCTCACCTTATTCGATACTCCCTTGCAGTCCCTTGTCCTTCTAGGCCAGTGGAACCTCCATACCCTAGGGGATACGATCCAAACGCCCGGTGTGATTATCATGCTGGGGCACCTGGGCACTCCACGGAAAATTGTATGGCCTTGAAATATAGAGTGCGAGATTTGATCAAAGCCAATTGGTTAAATTTTAAGGAAGGAATGCCAAATGTGACTACAAATCCCTTGCCCAACCATCAAGGTCCTGAGATTAATGCTGTGGAAGGAGGTGAAGAGCTTGTGGCGAATGTCTCTGATGAGGTAAACATGGTACATGGGGAAACAGGAATGTCCGTTCCTAAACCGTTGGTAATTTACTACACCAAGAACACCTCAAAGACTATAAGCCCTGCGCATCAGCCTGTCATAATCCAGACACCCGCTCCTTTTGCATTCAAAGATTCTCACGCTGTTCCGTGGAAATATAATGTGGAGGTAACAGCTGAAAGCCCAAAAATGAATGACTCATTTCTGTTAAACATATCAGGGATAGGAGGGGTGACCCGGAGCGGTCGAGTTTACTATCCACCGGAATCAAGGAAAGAACCGACTCCGGGGAGTGGAACTAGTGGTAGTGGAAAAGCCAAGATAGTCAAAGGGGGCATTGATGAGGAAATCAAAAGAGCTGTGACTGATGAGGAAGCTCAAGAGTTTTTGAAATTTATTCGCCAGAGTGAGTACCAGGTGATAGACCAGTTGAACAATACCCCTGCGAAGATTTCCCTTTTATCACTTTTACTGAATTCTGAGCCCCACCGAAATTTTTTGATGAAAGTGCTTAATGAGGCTCACGTCACTCACGATATCACCATTGATAAGTTCCAAGGAATAGTGGGGCACATCGCTGCTGATAATTATCTGTCATTCACAGATGATGAGATACCCGCGGAGGGAATGGGGCATAATAAAGCCCTCCATATCTCAGTGAAGTGTCGAGATCACATATTGGCAAAGGTGCTGGTCGACAATGGGTCGTCATTAAATGTCATGCCAAAATCTACATTGGCCAGGCTCCCTTTTGATGGAACCTATATGAAACCGAGCTCCATGGTGGTAAGGGCATTCGATGGCACTAGGAGGGAGGTGATAGGTGAAATTGAGCTTCCAATTCAAGTAGGGCCATGTACTTTCCAGATCCTCTTCCAAGTGATGGACATTATGCCTGCCTATAGCTGTTTGTTGGGCCGTCCCTGGATCCACTCAGCTGGAGTGGTTCCCTCTACCTTGCACCAAAAACTAAAGTTTATTATTGATAATAAACTAATTATCGTTTCTGGTGAAGAAGATTTTCTGGTCAGTAAACCCCTATCTACCCCCTACATCGAGGCTGCAGAAGAAGCACTTGAAACTTCATTTTAAGCGCTGGAGATTGCAAATACCACATATGTTGGGGAAAGAAGTGTAGAAGTAAAGGCCCATATGCCAAATGCATCCCTGATGATGGCCAAAATGATGCTACAAGGGGGATATCAACCTGGGAAAGGCTTAGGGCATGGTTTAAAAGGAAGAATGGGACTGGTGCATCTGCCATACAATAAAGACAAGTATGGTTTGGGATACCAGCCTTCAGCTGCTGACAGGAGAAGAGTAGTAGAAGAAAAAAAAGAGAGAAGGATTGCCCGTTTAGAGGGTCGAGAGCCCCGTATTGCTAGAATCCCCCTATGTGACCTCTACCAGAGCTTCTGAAGTGCTGGTTTGGTACCTCCTGATCAAATAGCTGCTATTGAAGATGATCCCTATGAAGATGGAGGCTTTGTGATCCCGTGCTCATCAGGCAGAGATCTTTGTAACTGGGAAGCCATCGAGCTACCCACAACTTTAAATGTTCTATCAAAGTAATTGACAAAAACTTTAATGAATTGTTGGCCTCATTGCTATGCCTAAGGCTCTGAGGCATTTTTTCTGTAATAAGGGCAAACACATGTTTTTATCATTTTGAGTCTTCATAAATAAATGCGTATTGAATTCCATTCCTTCTGGCTTTCCCTATCTTTGCATTGATTCCTTTATCCTTTACTTATTCATTTTTATTATTCACCGTAATAACCTGAATAAACACAGATCTAAAGATGATCCTCTTGAGAATAATGAGCTTGCAATCCCATTTTATGACTTTGACCACCCGGTTGACTATGCTGATGAGGAATGTAAGGAAGTTTGTGATCCTTCGCCTGAATTAACAAGGTTATTGGAACAAGAGGACAGAGAAATTCGGCCTTATTTGGAGATAGTTGAGATTATTAATTTGGGGAATAAGGAGGATAAGAAGGAAGTCAAGATTGGTACCTTTTTGAATAAGGAGCAGAGGCAAGAACTAATTAAACTGTTAATAGAGTTCTGTGACATCTTCGCTTGGTCTTACCACGACATGCCCGGCCTTGATACTAGCATTGTTGAGCATAAATTGCCACTGAAGCCAGACTGTCCCCCGATAAAGCAAAAATTGCGCAGGATGAAGCCCGAAATGCTCTTGAAAATCAAAGAAGAAGTTAAAAAGCAGTTTGATGCCGGATTCTTAGCGGTGGCAAAGTATCCTCAATGGGTAGCAAATATCGTCCCTGTCTCGAAGAAAGATGGAAAGGTACGAATGTGCGTAGACTATCGGGACTTAAATAGGGCTAGTCCCAAAGACGATTTTCCTCTGCCACAGATTGATGTCTTGGTTGATAACACAGCCCAACATACAATCTTCTCGTTCATGGATGGTTTCTCTGGGTATAATCAGATTAGGATGGCACCCGAAGACATGGAGAAAACCACGTTTACCACTTTATGGGGCACCTTCTGTTACAAAGTGATGTCTTTCGGTCTGAAAAATGCTGGGGCAACCTACCAAAGGGCAATGGTGACCCTTTTCCATGACATGATGCATAAGGAGATAGAGGTTTATGTGGATGATATCATCGCTAAATCTAAAACTGACGAAGAGCATATTGTTGATCTGAGAAAGCTTTTTGAAAGACTAAGGAAGTATAAGCTCAGGTTGAATCCGGCCAAGTGTACTTTTGGCGCAAGATCAGGCAAACTGTTAGGGTTCATTGTAAGCAAGAAAGGAATAGAGGTAGACCCTGACAAGGTCAAAGCGATTCTCGAAATGCCTCCTCCCTGTACAGAAAAGGAAGTCAGAGGATTCTTAGGAAGGTTGAACTACATTGCTCGGTTTATCTCACAGCTGACAGCAACTTGTGAGCCGATCTTTAAGTTACTCCGTAAGAATCAACCGATGCAATGGAATGAAGATTGTCAAGTGGCTTTTGAAAAGATAAAGCAGTATTTACGGGAGCCACCGATCTTGGTACCGCCGACCCCTGGAAGGCCCCTGATCTTGTACCTGACAGTGTTAGATGAATCTATGGGTTGTGTATTGGGGCAGCATGATGAGACTGGAAAGAAAGAGCATGCCATTTACTACTTGAGCAAAAAGTTCACTGACTGTGAAATGAAATATTCGGCTTTAGAGAGAACTTGTTGTGCATCAGCATGGGCAGCCCGACGTTTAAGGCAATATATGTTAAGCCACACTACTTGGCTTGTTTCCAAAATGGATCCTGTCAAGTATATCTTTGAAAAACCGGCCTTAACAGGAAGAATCGCTCGATGGCAGGTTCTATTAACTGAATACGACATAATCTATGTCACTCAGAAAGCCGTAAAAGGGAGCGCTTTGGCGGAATACTTAGCCCATCAACCTATAAGTGACTACCAACCCATGCACTTTGAGTTCTCGGACGAGGATATCTTGGCATTGTTTAATGAAGAAGATACCCAGAAAGACAAATGGATTTTGAGATTTGATGGAGCTTCTAATGCACTGGGACATGGGATTGGTGCCATCCTAATTTCACCAGATCAAGAATTCATCCCTGTATGCGCTAGGCTTTGTTTTGACTGTACTAACAACATAGCCGAATATGAGGCATGCTCTCTGGGGATCCAAGCCGCATTAGGTGCAAAAGTGAAGAAGTTAGAAGTCTACGGGGATTCCGCCTTGGTCATTCACCAACTGAAAGGTGAATGGGAGACTAGGGACAGCAAGTTAGTCCCTTATCAAGCTCATATCATGGAACTAATCAAGGAATTTGATGATATCTCTTTTCACCATGTCTCCCGAGATGACAATCAAATGGCTGACGCTTTGGCCACCCTTGCCTCAATGTTTAAATTGAGCAATGACTGTGATATACCCCTCATTGAGGTAGAAAGGCACAACAAGCCCGCATACTGTCAAGCAATAGAAGAAGAGTCAGATGGGAAACCATGGTACTATGATATCAAAAAATATATACAGACTCAGGAATACCCTGAGGGTACCACAGAGAATGATAAGAGGACCTTGAGACGACTTGCAATAGGTTTCTTTTTGAATGGTGATGTGCTTTACAAGAGAAATCATGACTTTATCCTCCTCCGTTGCGTCGATACAGTTGAAGCAAGCAAGATCATGGCGGATATTCATGAAGGATCCTTTGGAACTCATACCAATGGATATACCATGGCGAGGAAGATCTTTAGAGCTGGATACTATTGGATAACCATGGAGGCCGACTGTTTCTCTTATGTTCGAAAATGTCACAAGTGTTAGATATACGCTGACCATCTTCATGCGCCCCCATCATCCTTGAATGTCTTATCGGCGCCGTGGCCCTTCTCGATGTGGGGCATGGATGTTATTGGACCCATTGAGCCGAAAGCCTCAAACGGTCATCGCTTCATTTTGGTTGCCATTGATTATTTCACCAAGTGGGTGGAGGCAGCTTTATATACCAATGTGACAAGGAACGTTGTAGTCAAATTTGTCAAGCGAGAATTGATATGTCGGTATGGCTTGCCGAGCCAGATCATTACTGACAATGGCACAAATTTGAACAACAAGATGATGAAAGAACTGTGTGAAAGCTTTAAGATTCGTCATCATAATTCCTCTCCTTATCAGCCGAAAATGAACGGGGCAGTCGAGGCGGCCAACAAGAATATCAAGAAGATTATACAGAAAATGGTCCTAACTTACAAAGATTGGAGCGACATGCTCCCTTTTGCACTACACGGGTATCGCACCTCAGTTTGAACTTCGACAGGCGCGACCCCTTTTTCACTAGTTTATGGTATGGAAGCAGTCCTGCCTTTTAAAGTAGAGATTCCATCCCTTAGGGTGATAATGGAGGCGGAACTAAAAGAGGCTGAATGGGTCCAAGCTCGATATGACCAATTGAACCTAATAGAGGGGAAGAGACTGGATGCCCTCTGCCATGGACAGTTGTATCAGAGGCGTATGAAACGAGCGTTTGAAAAGAAAGTACGACCTCGACAATTTCAGGAAGGAGACTTAGTCCTCAAGAAAGTTTTGCCAATCCAAAAAGACAACCGGGGCAAATGGACACCTAACTATGAAGGTCCGTATGTAGTGAAGAAGGCCTTTTCTGGGGGAGCCTTGATACTCACAACCATAGACGGTGAAGACTTGCCAATGCCTATAAATGCGGATGCGGTCAAGAAATACTTTTCTTAGGAAAATAATGTCAAAAAAAAAAGAAAAAAAAAGAAAAAAAAAAGAAAAAAAAAGAAGAAAAGACGTTCGCTAGGCTGAAAACCTGAAAAGGCGGCCTAGGCAAAAATTAGAGCGACCCGGTGAGTCAAAAACCTGAAAAGGCGGCTCAGGCAAAAATTAGGGTCAAAATCCTGACAGTATGACTGAGACTTCCCCTGCAAAAAGTACGAGTCCAAACTGGGGCACATAGGTCACGACTGAATCGTTTTCTTAGAAGTAGAATCGAAGGGGGAGCTTGAAGTCGTGATATGGGGTTTAAGATGCACGTTATCCTCAGGGGTTCACCAAAAGTTCAGCAAGCTTTCCCTGTTTCATCAATTATCAACTTGTGTATTAGACTTCTTTTGTTTTCCCTACTTCCCTCTCCATGTACTTACTCAACTCATAAATAAATTTCACCTTTTTTCGATACATGTTTATATTGTGAATTTCACGAATAAGATAAGGCATGTGTTTTCCTTTATCAAATAAAATAAAAATATAATTATTTAAAGTTGTGGGGGCAAGATGATCCTATTGCTCAATCTCACCTCAGGGGATCGTTATGAAGACTTAAACCCAGACACACTCTTTGAAGTTAGAGTTACTTCATTCGTTCTGTTCGGTCATGAGTCACCTCAAGAGATCATGGTTCCATGGGGAGCCTCCTCAAATTTCTATTTACTTTGCCATTGCTATGCTTATCCCTTTTCTGCAGGATGTTATAACAAGCAGTCATTTGGAGCCTCAAATTCTCTTTCCCAGTGGAACCCTAATCGTCAAAACTGGCACTTCCCAAGTTTCTTCAACAATGGAACTACACTTCTTAAACAAATCAAACTGGGGCATCTCCCCCTGGTCCATTCTCTTACGGTCAAGGGGCAATCCCCCACCTTTTACCTTTCTGCAAACCAAGGGCCACACCCCACATTTATTTTTTCCTGTCAGTCAAGGGGCAATCCCCCACCTTTTACCTTTCTGCAAACCAAGGGCCACACCCCACATCTATTTTTCCTGTCAATCAAGGGGCAATCCCCCACCTTTTACCTTTCTGCAAACCAAGGGCCACACCCCACATTTATTTTTCCTGTCAGTCAAGGGGCAATCCCCTACCTTTTACCTTTTTGCAAACCAAGGGCCACACCCCACATCTATTTTTCCTGTCAGTCAAGGAGCAATCCCCCACCTTTTACCTTTCTGCAAACCAAGGGCCACACCCCACATTTATTTTTCCTGTCAGTCAAGGGGCAATCCCCCACCTTTTACCTTTCTGCAAACCAAGGGCCACACCCCACATTTATTTTTTTCCTGTCAGTCAAGGGGCAATCCCCCACCTTTTACCTTTCTGCAAACCAAGGGCCACACCCCACATTTATTTTTCCTGTCAATCAAGGGGCAGTCCCCCACCTTTTACCTTTCTGCAAACCAAGGGCCACACCCCACATTTATTTTTCCTGTCAGTCAAGGGACAATCCCCCACCTTTTATCTTTTTGCGAACCAAGGGCCACACCCCACATTTATCTTCCTGTCAGTCAAGGGGCAACTCCCCACCTTTTACCTTTCTGCAAATCAAGGGCCACACCCCATGTTTTATCTTCAGTAAAGGGGCAACTCCCCACTCTCGCCTTCCTATCACCCAAGGGACGGCGCACCACTTAAAAAAAAAAAAAGACGGTGTTGATCCGATATGGACGCTAGGTAGAGGTTCACTCTATTACGGGATATGGTGACCCCAAAGACGGTGTCATGGCTCTCAAAGTCAAACGAAGTAGGCCCCGTGAAGTTATAAGAGACGGTGTCCCGATGGTCAGACCGGTTACTACTTTGGGGAAGCAACAAAAGGTATCAGGAAATCTACTTCGGACAGAATTGGTTTCAGGGTTGAAGTTACTAAGGCCTATGTCATACCCATTACACCGGAGATTCAAAAGGTAATCGAAGTTGTGGACGGGGTGGCTATTATCCGAGGTTCCATGCTTTGCAAAGGACGGTGTTCGAATTAAACTGGCAAAAAGAAATGAAGTCCTAATTCTAAATACGAATTGTTGATCAGACGGTGTTACTTCAAGTTGTTACCCTACACCGGTCACACAAGAGAAAATACTTGGAGATATTTAAAAAAAAATAAGACAAGCAGATGTGGGAAAATTGCATTGTATTAATGGGGGCACTGAGGCCATTACAAAAGTTAAAACTCCGGAGCCCATCCCGAAACAAGGCTAAGAAAAAGGAAAAAGAGGAAGAGAAAAATCCTAAGAGTTGGATGCTGGAGAGTCCGGTCTAGCAGAAGCTGTCCTCTCGGATTCTTCTGACACCGTCCTTAGTTCCATGCTTTGGCCTTCGGGGAGAGGCATCGGCTCATAAGGAATATCCTCAGGTTCCAAAGCCTGACCCCGGTCCATAGCATATAAATGGCCACCATGAAATTCATAGTAGACACCTATGCCATTCAGATTAAGTTGTACAGCGAAATTCCGGTGTACAACCTGACGAACAGCGAAACTAAAGGCGACATCGGCCAATACCGAAAATTCAGCCATCTGCTCTTCGGCTTCCATCTGTTCCTTTGCCTGCTCCTCCTTCACATCGGCAAGCTTCTCGGATAGCTCCTTGTTTTTCTTGTCCACCTCGGCTTTCGCAGCCTTGGCCTCATCTAGTTCGGTCCGGAGAGCTTGAAGAGCGTCCTCTGAAGCTTTAGCCTTAGCTTCAGCAGCATCTGCCCTCTTGGCAGCCAATGTGTAGGCCGCAGTGAGTTCGGACAGGTCCTCCTTGCTTTTGACCAGTTCCTGCTCCTTCTGGGCCAAAGCAGTCTGAGCCTCAACTCTCAAAGCCTCAGCTTTCTTCATCTGATCTAGGCATTCCTTAGCCTCGACACCGGAATAGTAAGAGCGGCCCAAAGAGCTGAGGACCCCGGCTGCCTCAACCAAATTGAAAATGGCTGCTTCGGCAGCAGATTGAGCCTCAGAAGCAGGAAGATCGGCTTTGAGCTTGAAGGGGATGTGGACCCGAGCCGGTGTCCCTCCAACATACTCCAGAAAGTCCGAGAGGCGGGAGTTGACAACGATGTCCTCAGGTTGAGACCAGACTGGGGAAATATTTACAGGACCAGCCTCCTCCTCCGTTGGCACCTCTACCTCGGCCACAACCTTTGGAGCCTTGTGTTTTTTCAGCTTGGAGGATGAGCCGAGGTTGGACTTCCTCTTAACTGGGACCCTTTTAGCTGGCCCCAGAGTCATCGCCTCAACATTTTCTGCCGGTATGCTCACCATCTTGGCCGGTGTGCTTCGAGGAGTCACCCTGTTCTCCTGTGCAGCAGCAGCGGCGTTCTGAGCTTCGGCAGCCTCCCTCAGTTTCCTGAGGATGTCTATCCAAGCCATCTCGCCTAAAAAGGAAAAACGATGTTAGTACCAGTGTGAATATATCAAAAAATAAATAGATAATAAAAGGAAGGAAAGTAAACAATATCTACCAAGGTAAGCATCCCGGCCCGACTCCGTCCCCAAAAGCCTCTTGCAGGAGAACTTGGCAATGGCCGAATAACCCTTCAGAGCGTCCAGGACTTTCTTGGACTCAGTTGACAAGGTACTCTCACTGACGATGTAGGCATTGCTTATCAGGAGAAAGTGTTCATGAGTCCAACCGGTGTAAAACTTTCTGGAAAAATCAGAATTCTCCCAGAACACCGGCCTACCAGCATTGACCTCGACTTTGACGTAGGAGTGTTTGAAACTGACCCCGTCCGTCTTGGCCGATTCGGTGTAACTTTCAAAGTTAACCACCTTTGAGTCGCAGCGGAGGTTGATGAAGCCTAAACCCCCTCCAGAGTTACCCCGGCGCATCACCCTGCAATAAGTGAAAAAGAGGGCCACTGTGGGGACGAAGTGGAAGTACTCCCCAAGTACCTCCAAGGCCCTTACCAAACCCCAGCCATTGGGATGAAGTTGGCTGGGAGAGCAGTCAAGAAACCGGAGTACCCCCATCTCAAACTCCGTCAATGGGAAGCGGACACCGATCTTAGAGAAGACCATCTCATACATAAAGAGATTCCTTGACCCCGGTTGATGGCAGATCCTGTCCGAGGTTTGGGGGCAGAATACAGTAAAGTCGTTTTCATGCTCAACATCGGCATGAACAACGACATCTTCGATGGTGACGTCGGCAGCATCTTCAGCATACCGGGAAACAATTGTCTTTGGGTCTTCATGAACCCAGAAGTAAGGATCCCTGGCCTTCTCAGCTAGCCAGTCGATCCGGTGTGCCAAGACATTTGTCTCAACAGGGTCGGTGACCACAGCGACGCCGGTGGAGGAATTTTCAGAAGCCATTCGGACGGTATGGCGAAGGAAGGGAATACAGCTGTAAAAGGCCACATCGTCAGTAAGATATAGATCGGCACTGCTTCCCCCTTCACTAGCAATGCCAAAGTTAAACGAAGAGTCTGACGATGTGTCAAACCCCTCTGTTTCCCACAAAGGCAATGCGGAGAAACGGTCCTGATAAGACGAACCGATGTGAAGCCCCCGAGGTTGCCCCACTTTGGTGACTCAGACCTCAGCTCGAAACTTCACCCGGCTGACGCCGGGATGTAATTGAAGAAGGACCAGATAGGACCTCAATGGAGTCATTACTCAAACCGGTGTCCCCCATGACCTATCTACGAATTAAAATGAAGGAGATGATGGCTACCTGCTGAGGCGATGCGTGCAGTTCTCTTAGTACGAGCCAGGACGTAACACCGGAGAAAAGCTTTAACGCTGGAGGAGAACTTTGAACACCGGAGAGGTTGAACGTCGGAGAGACAGCACTTCAATATCAAGAAAGGAGTGAGTGTGATGGATCCCCGAAGTTTCTTTTATAGGGGGAGGGACGAGGATCCAGAACCTTCCGCATTCCGGCCCAAGGCCCATTAAAAAGGGCCGACTTTTGGCATTCCGGTCCAATGGCGCGAAATTTGAATTTTGAAAAGAACCAGTTAGCTGACAACACATGGGATGCTTAGTCACCTCATGACGTGGACCACGTGTAGGACACGTCGGCTGTTTAATTGGCCACATCATTGAGCCCCACACCGGATTTAAGTCCTATTTAGCCCCTACATCGGTGTTCATATCTTTACTCCCTTTTCACCTCGGAAATTTACATTTCTCTTGTGAAAGAGAGTAAAGAGGGGCATCTGTGAACACCTCTTTCGGTCCGGCCTAAATTGTTATAACACGGGACCCAGCCTTAAGACTGGTAACACCGGACCAAGCCTTAAAATTGGTAACACCGGACCGATGTCGTGCGGAGTAACAGGCCAGTCCGGCCCCAAGGAAAGGGATCAGATCAAAATAGTCACACCGGCTGGTAGTGGACCCTGACTAGGAGGGAGAACACCGCCTCTGTGATTACATTGAAAGGCTCAACCGGTGTTAGACATAGGTAAAGGTTCTTAAGATACCACATCGGATCAATGGGAGACTCCGTCCAACCGATATCTGTGCTAACCGATGTCACAGATTTGACAACGGATGGACGAGGTCGGGAGTTTGTGCACGATGACCTGGAATCGCACTCCCCAAAAATGGCAGACAGGGGGGCGGAAGTGGACAATTAAAAAATGCCATGCTGAAATCATACTCCCCACGAACAGTTAATGGCCAGGTTTGCACACCACTACGCGTATGGGTGAGTGGGAATTCTGGCTGTCCCAAATCCTCAGCCCATGACCTCAAGGCCCTATAAATGCCCCAGCCAAAGAAGCTACGGGGGTTGCGTTTTTGAGAGGCTGGTTCGCAAGGAAGCTTTTCTCAAAACTCTCTCTGATTTCTTTGAAGACCTTTTGAAACCCTTCCCTTCTGGAAACCAATGACCTGTCATAACCACCAATATAAACCCCTTAGCTTTGGGAAGCTCGAAAATTCTTAGTACTCAAAGTTGTTGCCCTGTTCATCGCCCCTACCCCGTACTCACACCATCCTCACACAGAATTCACCCCGTTCTAGTTCTTCACTGTCTTGCCCTGTTACTGCCTTCATTACTCTTCCACATCGTCTTTGCGCAGCATCCAGTAACTCACCTCGGATCAACTTCCCACAACATCGGTCGTGTCCTTCAGTTTTCAAGATTTGGACCCAACTCCGGTCTATTGTTCCTGTCAGCATGCAAGTCCGAAATTAGTCAGACACCGTCACTGCGTTTGACCCCCCACACCGGTTCTGAGCCCATTACACTGGTTCCACCCTGTTCTTTATCTCCTTTACTTTCAGTCTTTTACTTTCCCGTGAGTTCGTTGTTTGTTGGTTATGATCGTCTATGTGCCATAGTTTACACTGTTAATATTTTTTATCCTTTTTCCCTAACAAGTATATATAATAAAAATAAATGATTTTGTAAAAAATAGTGTCGTACGGGAGCACTCCCGTCTACACAACCCTCTTAGGATTCGTGCACGTGTGAAGAATTTCGCTTTGCATGAGTCTTCCACTCTAATGACATCCATCAACATCTCTCAGATTTCTTCCTAAAAATAATAATACTCAGAACTACGTAACCTTGATTTCTTGATAATTCAAGAATACGTAGGAGCAGGACTTTAACTCCTGTCGGGCCCGTCTTTCTTATTTCCTTTTTTGTTGATTTATTTCCTTACTTTTATGTTTCTTTCATAAACGTCCCTTTTTTGGTCACTTCCGTGAAAATCAATTTAGACGTGACGTCTTGTTGGTTTCCCCCTAGTTTTTTGCTCAAGCCTCGCCATAATTTTATAGGGAAGGGATACTTAGGACGAGACGTCCCGCTTATCTCTTTCCTATCCCTGTTTTTTTTTATCCGAGGATGTCTAATTTAGGCGTGACGCCTTATTAGCATTCTCTCACCCTCTCTGTCTCATATCGAAGTCGAGTTTAATTCGGATGAAACGTTCCATTGACCTCGCTTCGACATTCTATGTTTGTACAGTTCTCTCACTCAATTCTGTCTTTTTAAATAAAAAAATACAACAGTAAGAGGGAAGAAACCATGTTTTATTTAAGGCTATTTATATTGTGCTTTCAATCTTGGTACTGTCTTTGACAGGCGATATAGGGTGCTAATACCTTCCCTACTCGTAACCGACTCCCGAACTTGGATCTCAATTTTTTAACCAGTGCTTTACTGAACTTAGTTTTTTCCCAATGTTTTTCCTATGGATAAAAACGTTGGTGGCGACTCCCTGTTTCATTCCACATATTCTTTTCTTTTTCGCCGCATCCGTCGCGATCCAGGTCGCGACATCATTCATCATTCATTCATCATCATACAAACTTATCAACTCATCACATAACCTTCTAATTCAACTACACATATGAACAATTCCTGCCCATTATGCAATGCAACAGTTTCCTGGTCATCAAATGCAATGCACCATAAGCTCATGGATCTATCCATGGCATTCAACAAATGTTACTTAATTATAGTTCCTGGCCATATCAAATCATCATATATTTATATCGTGGAACCATCCATGGTCACCATAACCAAACATCATCAACATCTATAAACTAGGCTTCCAGTTGAAGTCAGCTACCTAGATCTACTAAGCAGTCATATATATATATATAATATATATATACATACACATCAACTATCAAAATAATATATACACAAGAGCCAGCCAAGGCTACTACCAAAATACTATACAACCTATATACACCATGTACAAGCATCTTCCTCACAAATATGGTGATACCTCACCAATCACCATCACGGATCAAGTCCACTGAAAAGATAACCACAATAGAGGGGTGAGCATATTATATAATAAATGACAGTTACTTAATCAGATTTCTACCTATCCAATTCTACACATCACATCAATATAATCCATCACCACTTAATAAAATTCATCAACCACAATATAATCAACATATTAATGAGATCTTATGAGCTATCCAAAGCTTCACCATTTAAACACAATATGCAAATGCATATGCATGTGGATCCGACTCTAATGATGGGAATACACTACAGTGTATACATTTTCACAATATATAACATCAATTTTGTTTTACCGGTACGAAACCGCTTGCCCATAATGTAACACCAGTCACTCTCAGTGACAATGACAACTCAACTCGGTGTTACGGGCCGGCCTTGGGTCCAACTCGAAGGCGGTTGTGGGATCCAAAGATACCACCACAGGGTCTGTGCCTTACCATCAGGCGGCCCTCCCATCTGGGCCAGCATCACAGGCCCTCTACAGTCCTGTGTGCGTCTGAATGCAAATGCTATGCCAAATAATAATCAATCATCAATAGACCACCTAATTACCATCACCAGGGGCCACCACTTGGTTACCATCACCAAGGGATTTCCATTTAAATTCACAACTCGCATAACATACATCAACTAACCATTTTCACAATCAATTATATCACTACTAAGCTACCTCAAGCTTAATTAACATCATCGTTTATTTAATCATTACTTGCATCTCATGAAAAATCTCATTATCATCAATATTTAATTGCATCTCAAGCATTACAATAACACCACTTTAATTATTCTATCACATCTCATGCATATAAATATTAATCCAATCAAGTCATACATCTCATGTAACATATAATCATCAATTTTATCACTTAACTGCATCTCATACAATTTAATATCAACACTATGGACGAAACCTATCATAATCATCGATAATTCTCAATTATCATACAAGCGGGGTATACTAACAACATCTCATAATTTAAACAATTCAAACAACATATTTCACAAATATATAAATCATAAATAGGTCAGTATACCCCTAACCCATCCATAAACTATGCATTTAAAATATAATAGCCCCCCTACTTGGAATAAGCGATTCCAAAAGCTCCTCGAGCTATCAAACGCTATCTGATCGCTAATCACAAGCTCCAATAATTCCTAAAATTAAATAATAATATATTTTAATGCCACAATTGCTATTAAAATTTCATTTTGAGCTATAAATCACCTCTCAATAATTATTTCGGTAAAATATAACTTACCGACAAGCTAAAAAAACTCTTGTTCTCACTTCCGGTTATATCCAAAGCTATCCGATCATACTTCTAACAATTAATCAACCTCCTAAAATTCATAATAATATATTTTAACACCATTATTACTTCTAAAATTAATAACTCAAGCTAGAATGCCAATTCTTAATTATTTCGATAAGTATTAACTTACTAATAAGCTCCGACGCCCGGTTTCAAACAGAACCCCAAGCTATCCGACACTTGAACGCCTTCGAACTACCTTGAAATATTTTTCTAAATTGAAATTAATCCAATTAATACCCAAATTAATTAAACGGAGCTTAAACCAATCAAGCTTCAAACAGTTGTGAGTGATACCCACAACCAATCAAGCTTCAAATAACCTTAAAACCCATGAAATTAAAAGAATTAGGGATTCGGGTTTGAAGATACAACACATAACGAAAATGGATCATGGGTTTTACCATACTTCATCAATAATAGAAGCTTCCCCAAGTGGCCATGGCTTCCCGAGAAAGAGGGAAGAAGAAGAAGATAAACCCTTACTCTGAGGTTGAAGAAATTGAAGGGGAATAGTGAAAATTGGTGATGGTGGTTGATAAGTATGCATTGTGTGTTGTTTTTTGTTGTTTTCCATGTCTAGTTTTTAGGTTTTTGCATATTGTTTCATGCCTGATTCCCTTGATTTTGATTCTTTTCCATACTATTACTTGGTGTTTCCTATTTTTACAAGTTCAATGATGTTCTAGGTCTCTTTTAAGGAAAAATGGCAAAGTGAATGAAAGAAGAGACCTTTGAAGCCTTTAGGAGTGCATTTTGGAAAGGTTGGAGGAAACCACTGCCAGTGGTGGTTAACCACTAGCCGTGGTTAGTACTGGAAATGAGGAAAAGTAAGTCAGAAGCCACCACTAGCTGTGGTTATCCACCACTGGCCGTGGTGGGCACTATGGAGCACTATGGAGCAAAGAACAGGAAGACAAAAGCCACCACTGGCCGTGGTTGGCTCTGATTACTACACAAAGTTGTAAAATTTTGTTTAAAAGGGGATAGGACTTGAACCATTGGCTGTGGTTGTCCCCTACGAGGCCCAAATCTCTAATTTGTTTAGGGTTTTGTGGGGCACTTAGTGGGGAGACAGAGTGCTAAAGAGACAGTTTTGGAGACATCTTTTGGGAGATTTTGAAGAACCTTTTGGGAAGCTTTCATAGGGGAATCAAGAGTCAAGACCATCAAAGGAAATCAATTCTGCAGATTTGGGAGGAAGAATTAGGAATCCTAGTAAGAACTAATTTGTAATTTCCAAATCCCTATTTTACACTTTGGATATCTTTGATGCTTTGCATTGATTTAGTGATGTGTGACATGATGACAACAATCCTTATGGCACACTAAACTTTTTTCTTGGGGCTAAGAATGTAGTATGCCTATGTGTTACAAGTAATTGTTCTTCCCATTCCAATCTATGTGATTTCAATTCCTATTCAATTTATATGTGCCTAATGCTTCTGCAAGACTTAGAGATAAGCGTAGATGATCACAAATTATATAGGTAATTGAGAGATTGACATGTAATTCGAAAATACCTAAATTGAACCTACGATTTTGATTTACGACGGTAAACGACATCATTTGAGGAACAATCAAATTTCCATAGAACGTAAAGGGTCTAATTAACAAATTGAACGTGATTCTTTGGGAATTAGGCACGTTAATAGGCTTTCGAGAGAAAGATATTAATTAACTTAGGGGAATCTGCCTTAGGAACAAAATCATATAATTGGATTGTTGAGTAACCTTTAATTTTGATACTAGCATATGAACCCTTAATACCCCAAGATTTACCTTTTATTCAATTTCCCAAACTTGCTCTGATTTTCTTCTACAAAAGATGTTTTATTGTTTTCTAATTTACTGTTCATCATCGTTTTGGTAATTCATTTGAATCAAATTCACTAGATAATTAAATCACTGTTATAACTAGTACTTGGACACAATCTCTGTGGGAATGATATCTTTTTATTACTTCGATACCCCTTGCGCTTGCGGTTGGCTATCAAGTTTTTAGCGTCGTTGCTGGGGATTGTGTGTTCCCCAATATTCGCTAAGCGGTGTTTGATTAGAGTAGTGTGCATATTTTATGCATATTTTCTACATTTGTCTGCATTTTTTGTTTTATTTCATTTTTTCTGTGGAATTATGCTTGTTTTTCTTGGTTCTCTATAAATTTGTACAGGCCCCTTTATGCGAAAAAGTGATAGCTTTGAGCATATATTTGATCCTGAGATTGAAAGAACTCTTTGAAAGATCAGACTTCTTAGGACACGCATTGAACAAAACAGGCACCAGCCTTCAAGTTCAACAAGCCAAACACAAATGAAAAATCAACACAACAGAGCACTCTGTGATTTTGCAGCGCCTAATGCGATGGGCCGAAGGTCTAGCATCACTAGACCCAACATTGAGGCGAATAATTTTGAGTTGAAGTCATCATTGCTCTCGATGGTTCAACAAAGTCAATTTGGAGGATTGCCATCCGAGTATCCCAACTCGCATCTTTATATTTTCCTTGAGTATTGTGACACGTTTAAGGTAAATGGGGTCTCAAATGATGTAATCTGGCTGAGGATTTTCCCATTTTCTTTAAGGGACAAGGCCAGGGCTTGGTTGTATGTGCTTTTGGAGGGGTCAATCACTACATAGGAGCAGCTGTCTCATGCCTTCCTTAAGAAATATTATCCAAGGAGCAAAACATACCAGTTGAGGAAGCAAATCATCACTTTCGCTCAGAAAGATGATGAAACTCTTTATGATGTCTGGGAGAGGTACAAAGAAATGCTCTGGGAATGCCCACACCATGGTATTTAACATTGGTTGACGGTGCACATTTTTTATAATGGGCTCACTCTGAACCAGAAGGTAACCTTGGATGCCTCAACTGGCGGTGCCTTCATGAGTAAGAACATGGAGGAAGGTTACAATCTCATTGAGGAGATTGCCCAAAACACATACTAGTGGTCTTCGAAAAGGAGTTTACCAAGAACTCCAGGTAAGTACTCTATTGATGTTTTCTCTTTATTAACTACTAAAGTAGAGACATTATTAGGATAAATTGGATAAATTAGGAACAGGTACTTCTAATCTTGTTTGTGAGCTGTGTGGTGTTTCAGGTCATAATATTTCAGGTTGTCAGCTTGGAATGCCAAAGATGCAACAGGTGGATGCTATTGGGAACTACGATGGAAATGATGGCAATAATTTTCGACAGCCACAAGGACCACCTGGTTTCCAAAATAGACTACCTCTCTATCAAGGAAATCAGAGTAATTTATGACAACCACAAGGACCCTATATTCCACAGAAGTCTAAGTTGGAGTCCTTAATGGAGACCTTTGTGACCACCTAGTTAAAACAAAATGATGAGTTCTCCGATACTATTAAGAAGTTGACCTCCAAGGTAGACACTTTTGCTACCCATAATAAAATGTTAGAGAACCAGATTGCTCAACAGGCTTCGTCATCTCAGAGAATGCCAGGAACCTTTCCTGGAAAGCCTGAAACGGGACCATCCAGTCACACCATGGCTATCACTCTTAGGAATGGTACACAGTATGATGGTTCAATTGGCATGACTGAGGAGGAGGCCAAGAAAGATAAGAAGGTAGAAGAGTCTCATTCTTATCCAGTAACTGAGGAAGAGAAATAAAGTGAAAAGAAGGAGGTGAAACCATATCAGCCTCCAGTTTTGTTTCCTCAATGCTTGGCCAAGGCTAAGCTTGATAAACAGTTTGGTAAGTTTCTTAAAGTTCTTAAGAAGCTTTATGCTAATGTTCCTTTTACAGATTCCTTGCAGCAAATGTCGACATATGCAAAGTTCCTGAAGAACAATTTATCAAATAAAAGGAAATTAGAGGAGGATGGTACAGTAGCACTCATTGAGGAGTGCAATGCTTTAATCTAAAGGAAGCTACCACCCAAGCTTCAGGATCCAGGTAGCTTTTCTATCACATGCATGATTGGTGATATGTCAATAGATAGAGCTTTATGTGATTTAGGAGCTAATGTTAGCCTAATGCCTCTGTCTATTTCTAGGAAGCTGGGATTGAGTGAATTGAAACCTACTAGGATGTCCTTACAATTGGCTGATAGATCTATTAAGTATCCTGTAGGTATTTTAGAGAATGTTCTTATTAGGGTAGGAAAAAATTTTATCCCTACTGATTTTGCTATGTTAGAGATGGATGAGGATTCTATGATCCCCATTATATTAGGTAGGCCATTTTTAGCCACTACAGGTGCCATGATTGATGTGAAAAATGGTAAGTTGTCTCTGACTATAGGGGACCAAAAGGTTGAATTTAATTTGATAGATTCTTTGAAAAAACCTTCTCATGATAATGTTTGCTGTAGCATTGAATTAGTTGACCAAGTGGTGAAGGAAGAGATTCTTCCTAAGGACCAACTTGATTTTGTTTTTCTATATGTGCTTGCAGGAACATTAAAATGCAGTAAGGGTTATGCACCACTGAAACATGATACTGAAATCATGTGTGACAAAGTGGTGAACCCAAATGTGGAACTTAAGCCTTTAAATTCCACACTGAGGTATGAATTTCATGGCTCTAATAGGTTCTTGGTTGTAATTTAGGTATAGCGTCTAGCTGAAGAGGTTAAACTTAGCATTGGTGGGAAGGTAACCCCATAGTTGTTTATATCTCTGTGTTTTCTTTGAATGTTTTAGTTGGTAAAAAAAAGAAAAAAATCAAATAAAGAGAAAAATAAATAAACATGAACTTATTGAATTGCTATGTTTTGGAGTAAGGCATAATTTTGATTACCATGATGTATGTCTTAATTTGAATCATATGAATGTATGCTTAACTTGGTCATTTGAAAACATATTTTTGCATGGGTTGGTTATGAATTGAGTCTAACACACACCACATTGTATCTATTAGTCCATATATGACTTAAAATCTTTCTTAATAGATACCTTTGATGTGTGACGCCATTCTTATATCCTGTGCCATTTATGATGTATGTAAAACTAAGATATTGGACTATATGCATCCTAACTTCTTGTTTTGTTTTGTTTAGTCACCCATATCAACATGTCTTCTAAGGTGGCAACAAAAGCTTAAAATAAGAAAAAGGAAGACTAAAGGGTCATTTTCCACCTCCTTCTCCATGACAGGTATCTGTTAAGATTTTATGTCCTTCTTCACTCCGAACTAGACATTGAGGACAATGTCTGTCATTAGTTTAGGGTGTAGGTACACAAAACCTTAACTTCACTTTATTCTTGCTTTCTATTCTGTTTTTCTCCTATTTTTGTTTTTGTTCATTTGTATGGTTGAGTTATGTTTTGTTTGTATGTTTGCTTATATGCCTTGGACTAGCATTGATTGTTGATTGTAATTATTGTTATCTGTATGACATATGATGTAGATTGGTTGGATCTTAAGTTGTGAATGCATGCTTGGAATGAAAAAGGCACTTTAGGTTTTGTTTTCTTTAACCTCAGAATTTGTTGAAAGCTTAATCCATTAGTTGTCCCTTTTGAGCCATGAAATAATATGATATTTTCTTTGAAAACCTTTAATATTAGGATTTCTGGTTCACATATAGAAGAGGAAAAAATGGCAAGCTAACTAAAAGTGGTTGAAGTAAATTGAAAAACAAAAATCATAATAGTTTGGGGTGTATGATTCAAAGAAAAGGAAAGATAAGGAGTTTGATCTTAAAATTAAAAGAAGAGAAAAAGAAAAATGAATCATACCCTTTATGGTTTGAAGGTATAAAGAGTTATTGAATTGAGGTTTGCTTGCCTTCTTGTGATATTGCTCTTCTTATAGAATTAAGCCCTTTGCATTTCCCTTTTTCTTGGTTTCCATTCCCATGTTATGAATCCCTTGGCCCCATTACAACCCTTCAAAAGACCTTTTGACCGATGCATGTTTTCTTGATAACTATGGAGTCTGTGGTCAATTGCGAAGCCTATGGTAGTGTTTAAAATGTTGTTGTCTAAGTGGATTGAAACACAAGCACATACACTGAGTGGAAAGTAAGAAAAAGTACCCTAGGTCTAATCTTAGTGAATATGGTTTGACTGTTGATTGTGGTATATTTTGGTAGTTTATGTAATCTCTTAAAAACATAAAAACAAAGAAAATAAATAAACACAAGATTACTTAAGTTTGCTTGGGTCTACTGGTTTTTCATTATATGTTTGAGGACAAGCAATGTTTTAGTTTGGGGTATTTTGATAAGTGTGCATTGTGTGTTGTTTTTTGTTGTTTTTTAGGTCTAGTTTTTAGGTTTTTACATATTGTTTCATGCCCGATTCCCTTGATTTTGATTCTTTTCCACACATATTACTTGGTTGTTCCTATTTTTGTAGGATCAATGATGTTCCAGGTATCTTTTAAGGAAAAATGGCAAAGTGGATGAAAGAAGAGACCTTTGAAGCCTTTAGGAATGCATTTTGGCAGGTTTGGAGGAAACCACTACCAGTGGTGGCAAACCACTGGCTGTGGTTAGCATTGGAAATGAGGAAAAGCAAGTCAGAAGCCACCACTGGCCATGGTTAGCTCTGTTTGTTACACAAAGTTGTAAAATTTTGTTTAAAAAGGGACAGGACTCGAACCACTGGTCGTGGTTATCCACCACTGGCCGTGGTTGTCCCCTACGAGGCCTAAATCTCTAATTTGTTTAGGGTTTTTGTTGGGAACTTAGGAGGGAGAGATAGAGTGCTGGAGAGACAGTTTTGGGAGATTTTAAAGAACCTTTTGGGAAGCTTTCATAGGGGAATCAAGAGTCAAGACCATCAAGGGAAATCAATTTTGCAGATTTGGGAGGAAGAATTAGGAATCCTAGTAAGAACTAATTTGTAATTTCTGAATCCCTATTAGTGATGTGTGACATGATGACAACAATCCTTATGGCACACTAAACTTTTTTCTTGGGGCTAAGAATGTAGTATGCCTATGTGTTACAAGTAATTGTTCTTCCCATTCCAATCTATGTGATTTCAATTCCTATTCAATTTCCATGTGCCTAATGCTTCTGCAAGACTTAGAGATAAGCGTAGATGATCACAAATTATATGGGTAATCGAGAGATTGGCATGTAATTCAAAAATACCTAAATTGAACCTACAATTTTGATTTACGACGGTAAGCGAAATCATTTGAGGGACAATCGGATTTCTATAGAACGTAAAGGGTCTAATTAACAAATTGAATGCGGTTCTTTGGGAATTAGACACGTTAATAGGCTTTTGAGAGAAAGGTATTAATTAACTTAGGGGAATCTGCCTTAGGAACAAAATCATATAATTGGATTAGCGAGTAACCTTTAATTTTAATACTAGCATATGAACCCTTAATACCCCAAGATTTACCTTTGATTCAATTTCCCAAACTTGCTCTAATTTTCTTCTACAAAAGATGTTGAATTTGTTGTTTTCTAATTTACTGTTCATCATTGTTTTGGTAATTCATTTGAATCAAATTCACTAGATAATTAAATCATCGTTATAACTAGTACTTGGGCACAATCTCTGTGGGAATGATATCTTTTTGTTACTTTGATATCTCGTGCGCTTGCGGTTGGCTAACAAGTTTTTGACGCCATTGCCGGGGAGACCTGGGCTCGGATCCCAACAGCCATACCACAAAAACTTGATAGCCAACAGCAAGTGCATGGGCTATTGAAGTAATAAAAAGATATCATTCCCACAAGGATTGTGCCCAGGTACTAGTTATAACGGTGGTTCAATTATCTAGTGAATCGATTAAAATGAGTTACTAAAATGATTTTAAACAGTAAATCAGAAAACAGTTTATTCAACATCTTTTGTAAACGAAAATCAGAGTAAGTTTTGGAAATTGAAATCAAAGGTAAATCTTGGGGTATTAAGGGTTCATATTCTAGTATCAAAATTAAAGGTTACTCATCAATCCAATTATATGATTTCATTCCTAAGGCAAATTCCCCTAAGTTAATTAATACCTTTCTCTCGAAAGCCTATTAACGTGCCTAATTCCCAAAGAACCACATTCAATTTGTTAATTAGACCCTTTACATTCTATGGAAATCCGATTATCCCTCAAATGAATTTGTTTACCGTCATAAATCAAAATCATAGGTTCAATTTAGGTATTTTCGAATTACATGCTAATCTGTCGATTACCCATATAATTTGTGATCATCTACGCTTATCTCTAAGTCTTGTAGAAGCATTAGGCACACATAAATTGAATAGGAATTGAAATCACATAAATTGGAATGCAAAGAATAATTAATTGTAACACATAGGCATACTATATCCTTAGCGCCAAGAAAAGAGTTTAGTGTGCCATAAGGATTGTTGTCATCATGTCACACATCAAAAAATCAATGCCAAGCATAAAAGATATCAAAAGTGTAAAATACGGATTCAGAAATTACAAATTAGTTCTCACTAGGATTCCAAATTCTTCCTCCCAAATGTCCAGATTTGATTTCCCTTGATGGATTTGACTCTTGATTCCCAATGAAAGCTTCCCAAAAGGTTCTTCAAAATCTCCCAAAAGATGTCTCTAAAACTGTCTCTGCAGAACTCCTTTTCCTATCCCACAAAGTGCCCAACAAAAACCCTAAACAATTTAGAGATTTAGGCCTCGTAGGGGACAACCACGGTCAGTGGTTCGAGTCTTATTCCTTTATAAACAAAAATTTGTAACTTTTTGTAACAAACAGAGCCAACCACGACCAGTGGTGGCTTCTAACTTTCTTTTTCTCTACTTCGCAGTACCCACCACGGCCCGTGGTGGCTTCTGACTTTCTTTTCCTCTTTTCTAGTCTAACCACGGCCAGTGGTTTGCTACCATTGGCAGTGGTTTCCTCCAACCTTTCCAAAATACACTCCTTAAGGCCTCAAAGGTCTCTTCTTTCATCCACTTTTCCATTTTTCCTTAAAAAAGACCTAGAACATCATTGATCCTGCAAAAATAGGAACAACCAAGTAATATGTATGGAAAAGAATCAAAATCAAGGGAATCGGGCACAAAACAATATGCAAAAAACCTAAAAACTAGACCTAAAAACAACCCTAAACAACACACAATGCACATTTATCAAAATTTTAACACCACGATTACTTCTAAAATTCATAACTCAAGCTAGAATGCCAATTCTTAATTATTTCGGTAAGTATTAACTTACCAATAAGCTCTGACGCCCCATTTTGAACAAAACCCCAAGCTATCTGACACTTAAATGCCTTCAAACTACCTTGAAATATTTTTCTAAATTAAAATTAATCCAATTAATACCCAAATTAATTAAACAGAGCTTAAACCAACCAATGGGTATCAAATTTCTTACTAAAAATGATGAAAACTTAAAATCCCAACAGCTCCGAGTGATACCCACAACCAATCAAGCTTCAAACAACCTTAAAACCCATGAAATTAAAAGAATTAGGGATTGGGGTTTGAAGATACAACACAAAATGAAAAATGGCTCATGGGTTTTACCTTAGTTCATCAACAATGGAAGCTCCCCCAAGTGGCCATGGCTGCTCGAGAAAGAGGGAAGAAGAAAAAGATAAACCCTTGCTCTTAGGTTGAAGAAATCGAAGGGGAATAGTGAAAATTGGTGATGGTGGTCCGCAGGAGAAGAAAAGAAGAAAATAAAAATTTTCATTTCCTTTGCATGTAAGCTCGCGTGAATGGAGAGTGAAATCTCTATTTCCAATTTTTGCTTTGCCTTGTCACTGTAGTAGCGTGAAATAGGCGAATGAAATGTGAAATCAATTTGAGTTCCAAATCCTCATGGGCCCGCGTGAGTGAAGGAGTGAAATTGGAATGGTTTTACAATTGCAAGATAAAAGGGCAATTGGGTAAATGCATATTTACTATTAACTAATTAATTAACTATTAACATATTTACTATTAACACATAATAAATTAACGTTAATATATATATAAAATAAAATAAATTATAAATATTTTAAGTTATAAATTAAAAATATATAAAATACATTAATATATAAAAATATTAATATATATCTTTAAAATATATATATATATTAATACATATATTTTAATATATAAAATAGTTTAATATATAAATTAAAATTTATATATTAATATTAATATATTAAAAATATATAATTTATATCTTAATATATTTAATATATACTAATGTATTATATATAATTTATATATTAAACTATTTAATACATTATATATATTAACATTAATATATAAATTAACATTAATATTGTATATACATATTGTTCACACTAAGCTAGAATGCGTAGAAAACCTAGAGGAATATTCTCTAGAGATTAAGATTTATTAGCTCAAACGAGTCACTTAATTAATAAGGGGGCTCTGAGGCCATTTATACAAATAATTATGCGAGAGGAAAACCGACATGCGAGGGCCTTCGACCTAGGTCCATAACTGCTCTCGAGTGGGATTAAGGCATCCTAACTCCTTGCCTAGAATGAAGGATGGTAGGGGGTATTATGGGACGCCTGTCCTCGGGTCCAGGGGAAAACAGGAGCCCGCTAGTCACAAGCGTTGAGGGTTGAGCCACGCCGAGTGACTAAAAGCCGAGTCGAGTATTAAAGAACTGAGCCGATTGTTTAATAGTCGAGTCGAGTATCGAAGAACTAAGTTATTTGTCTAAGAGCTGAGTAGGGTTACTTTTGATTATCCCCCCGGTGGGAGTTTCCTTTGGTGGATGCAGGTTTTAGAGGGGCTTTATCAGGATACTGTATCTAAAAAAACACGTCATTAAGTTAGAGGAATCCTTATGTGCCACATGTCTGAAAGTTAGTAACCGTTGTTTGGTTTTTCTATGTAATGTCCACGCCTATGTATCTACAATGATGAGGCGTTTCCCTTCCCTAAGGACATTAATTGCACCCCTAAGGTTTAGACACATTGCCTCAAGAATATGTGCTTAACTCCACCGCGTCAAGGATTCAGGTACCTGAAATGTTTTGTTTATGGGATCATGACCGTTTGTGATATTCTAAAAGCCCTCAGCCCTTAGATTCAAACTTGAGGGGGGTGCTTCAGAGCCTTATATATAGCGTTGCTCTTGTCCATTTTCCCTTTTACTGTTATTGCCTTTCTCCCTTTGCCCTTTGTCTTCACTAGAGCTCTTCTTCCCAACTTCTGCTTTTACTTCTTCCCAGTTTTTTTGCTTCCACTTCTTCCAAGTTCTTTTCCGCTCTTAGAAAAGGTTAGTGGCCCTCACCATACTCGTAGGTTTGTAAAGAGGTTCCGTCAAAGGCCTCTTCTCTTTAGAGTGATGAAGTCGTCGTACGTTTATGGGAGGGGGATACATTCAATGGCTTAATCCTGGCTCCCAATATGGAATGCGTTTGTTGTTCTGCTAATGACAAGGTTTACCACTCTCGTGCCGACCTAAGCGCTGTGGATTTTATCTTTGTTTATGAAACTCTATTTTTCAGTCTTCGGTTGTCTTTCTCTTTCACTCATTTTGAAATTAGAGTATTGAACGCTTTGAATATTGCTCCTACCCAACTACACCTGAATGGTTGGGCTTTTGTTAAAGCTTTTGAAATCCTCTATGAATATTTTGGTTGGGGGTTGTCTATTCATATTTTATTCTACTTTTTTCAATCCAAAATTTTGAAAACCGGGGCACCTGTAGGCTGGGTCCCTCTGAGTGGAGTGACCAGTCGTAAGCTGATCGAGGCCTTCTATAAATCCTACAAGAATTTTAAAAGCCTTTTCTTTAAGATTCGGGTTAGTCTGGACGTACCTGGGGTGGACTTCCTTTATGACCCAGATTTTTTCCTTACCTTTCCTTTATACTGGACTCGAGAGCCCATTCAATTTTGTGTCAATTGGGATGATCTGTCACTTGCTGAACGTAGTGACGTAACTTTTTTTGTTAAAGATTTGGGGTTGTGCTTCATCTCCCAGGGGCTGATCTCATTAAGCTTCATCCTAGGTGTGTTAGACGCTTGGATATGTAAATCGTAGGCTTATTTAGTGTTTGTCGTTTTACCTTTTCTGTGCAATGTAACTGACTCATGAATTTCTTTGTTTCTAGGAGACATGGCACCAGGTAAATTGTTAACCAAAGACATTTGGAAGCGTTACCAACAAGGGTTGGTAACGAAAGACTCTTCCTTTGTTGCTCCCCTTCCCAAAAGGACCATGCTTCTTCCTCCCGGGGCCACCACCGAACAACACAAAAAACAACGTTTAGAGGCTAGCTCGATTGTCGTAAGACAGGTATCGGGTAGCCCTAACCAGGTTATGCCTCTTCATGATGAACCCTCTCTGGGTGTTCCTACTCTACAACAATCCCTCACCCCTGTCATTGTACTGTCGAAGGAGAGTCTCAAGTCCTTTGGGCCAAAGCTTACTGCTCAGGATAGAACCTCTGGGAGCTTGGTGATCAGTGCCGAGAGAATTGTAGCTCCCCTGCCCAGTAAAACTGACAACACTGCCCGCCAATGGGAGAGCTTCATGAATCAAGGTTTGACGACAACCAGCAACCCGACAAGGTCTCTTTGGGATTCTCGCTTTCCCATCCCCTATTCATTGGCCGAGCCGTGACCTTCGAGGAGGACCAAAGGAGGTTCATGGATCCAAACCCATTGGCGATCTATCATGCCATGGGTATGTTTGGCCTTCGTGTAGCCTTAATGAGCCATTACTTGAATGATGTTTTTAGAGCCTAGGAGCAGGCCCTGACTCGCTTGAGGGCTGAAAATGAGGCTTTGGAGGGTAGGCTGTGGAACACAAACGAGGCGTCTACCAAAGTGGCTGAGTTGATGAATAAATTGAAGACTATAAAAAAGGCTTTTCAGAAAGTTAAGGCGTCTTTGAAGGATTCAAAGGCCTACCGAGCGTCGACCGAGGCTAAACTTACTAAGGCTGAAAAGAAGTTAGCCGCTTCTGAGGATGCTCGTTAGGAGCTTTCAGTCAAAAACATGGAACTGGAGGACTCTCTGAAAGAGGCTCACCAGGTCTTAGACTCGGCCCAAGAGAACTTCAAGGAAGCGAAATCTAGGCATCAACAAAAGCTTTTGAAGAAGGATGAGCAAATCAACATGCTGTCTGGGGAGGTCACTGAAAAGTTTATGTTAGGGTTCGAGGCTTGCTGTGAGCAAGTTTCTTTCCTAGGATGGATCCGACCTGTTTAAGGTTGTGGTGGACAAGCAAGTTATAACACCCTAATTTTAATAAATAATTAAAACCCAAAAGAGGGAAAATTTTTCCCAAAATCGAGACCAAGCAGCCGGGCACAAAAGAATAAGGGAATGGAAGGCAGGAGAAAGAAAAACCGACCAAGAAGGCATACAGCGGAAGTCAAACACCCCACTCGCTCAAGCGAGATCCAACTCCGCTTGGGCGAGACAGCTCAATTCGCTCGGGCGAGCACTCAATCGCTTGGGCGAATTGAGCTGTCTAGCCCAAGCGGAGTTGGATCTCGCTTGAGCGAGTGGGCTGTTTGACTTCCGCTGTATGCCTTCTTGGTCGGTTTTTCTTTCTCCTTTCTTCCATTCCCTTATTCTTTTGTGCTCGGCTGCTTGGTCTCGGTTTTGGGAAAAATTTTCCCTCTTTTGGGTTTTAATTATTTATTAAAATTAGGGTGTTATATTTTGGTATCAGAGCAGACCAAAAGGTCCATGGCCAAGGTTTGCCTACTGTGTGTGGGCGGTTTTATGCAATATGACCGATTGTCATTATTGCTTGTAGAATTTTATTGGATTTGATACATGCTCATGCATGGTTTGTATAGCTGTATGCCTATATGTTGCTAGGGGCAGTAGTGAAAGGTACTACTGTTGAGGTATTGTGTTTGGGTAGGATATTTTTACTACCCTGGTTCAAATATTCATAAAATGCTTAGAAGTTATTCTAAGTCTGGGAGGATTAGAAGAGATTAAGTGAAGGATATATTCATATGCTGACCTTTATGAGTTGAAACTGTATAAATTGGCTAGGACTTTTATGTATGCCATGCTAATGGTTCATGGCCGAGTCATGCTTGTTGATCGGATTAGAACTCACATATTTGAGTTGATTAAGTGAATAATATTGAAGGAATCCCCTAGTGGGTTGAATTTAAATTCTGTGATTGGTTGTGCTATTTTTAAAGGATGTTTTATACCCTTGGCACACGAATCCTATATGGTATATGATGTAATTGATTGGTTGCAGGTTTCTAGGTTGGAAATCTGATTATGTGATGAATGAATAAATGTGAAATCAGGTATATGTTAAATTGGGATTGTGTCTCGGTTTCTGAGGTGTGAAAACTGAGTGAATGATTAGTTGATGTTGGACCACTAGGTGGGGTAACCCAATTGATTGGGCGTGATCAAGTATGATCGGATATTATTGAAATAGATATATGAGAGATTAGAAAACTGGGTGAGAAATTGATGTGATTAGGTACCTGAGGATTGGGTTAGACTCGGTCTTGTGGTCGAAAGCCGAGTGATTGGATGGTTGAATTATGACCCATAAGGTGTAGTAACCCAATTGGATTATGTATGATCTTATACTGTTAGACCTTGTAGAACTAGACTCTATGTTGATTTTGACTCGGTGATAATTGGATGTTGTGGGGGTACTCGGTAACCCTTGGAATTCCGAGTCGGATAATCTGATTGACCTTATGGATTGTTGAGTCAAGTAATGGTATAACAAATTATTGAGGTTTGAAGTGTCTTAAGGTTGAAATTCGAGTATGCTTGGGTATTGATTATGGTGGTATTAGAAATCATATTATAATGATAATTGCTTGACCGATTGGTGGAATGTGTTTACGCTCGGTAAATCAGTTAGGCTTAAATTGAGCTGTGGTCGGTGATGTGAGATGAAACGAATGATTGATAAATTGTCGGATTATGGTTTTAAGATGGATGAGATCCAATGATGAGACATTATTCGGTATGGGCTGGAAGCCGATTGTTGAAGGCCGAGTGAAATGATTGTATAATAATTCTGAGGCTTGAATTATTGTAAAAGGAAATGCAAATACCGAATGGTAAAGTTGAAATCCGAGTACACCTTGGTACTGGATATGGTGATAATGGAAATAATATTATGATGATTGTATATCCAACTGGTGGACTGTGTTTAGAGTTACCAATGTAGAAACCTATTTTTTTTTATGATTGAAAATCATATTGTAAACCGAGTGGTATATCTAAGAGAATTTGATGAATTCCCTAGGCTTTAATTAATTGATGGCTAGTGATGAATGATGAATTGAGAGATTGATTGGCTAATTGACCATGATTTTGTGATGAATAAGATTTAAAGAAGAGATATTCACTCGGTTTGGACTGGAAACCGATTGATTTTATGCCATTTTATGGTGTGTGTGACTGGCATTTGATGATTATTATCATAAGATTTACACTAGGATATGTATAAGGACAAGGTATATGCTCTGTATGGGTCAGAAAACTATTAATAATATGCACATTATTGTGATAGTGATTGATAATTGCCGACTGTTGGCATGTGATACACCATTGTTGGTGGCTAATGGTGATGCTGATTCAGATGTGTTGCTTATGGATTGGTATAAATTGTCATTAATTTTTCATATAGATTAGTATTATCTGAGTGAGTTTTGGTCGGTATGAGTGAAATGATTATGAGGATGTTGTTTCGGTATGACTCTACATGCCATAGGTATTGTGGCAGTGTTCATCTTACAGTGACTTTATGCAATTGTTGTGACCCTATAGGAATGAGGCATCATCCTATAAGTTGGATGCAGTAGTTCATAGGTCGGGCAAGTGAGACTGTAGCTGCTTATGGTGATGGCTTGAGTCTATCGGACTGCTCCAAGCAAAGATGAGAGTGTGTTGAGTGTGCAGTAAATATTAGTGTATCAAAATGTGGATGGGTGAATGAGAGGAATGTAATTCCGAGTGAAATAATTACTGAGTGAAGTTTTTCAGGAACGGATGGAAGCCTTGAATTTGGTGTACTGCTCGATTTGGAATGTTTCCGAGCAGTAAATACCTGAATGGATGATTTCCGAGTCGGATGTGACACTTCCGAGTGGGAAGGTGTTAAGAGTGTGATGTCTCGGAATTTCTTGTGGTGTGATCGGCAAACCGCTTGAGAGGTGAGATTGTGCCGATTGGAATTGACTGGTCGGTGAATGCTTGGAAAGCATTGGTATATAATTGTTTTGAGTGGCATGCGGTGATATGCCGAGCTGTTTATTGAAGCAGGTTTATGTTGAATTTCGAGGACGAAATTCCTTAAAGGTGGGGAGAAATGTAACATCCTGATTTTTAATTAATTACCGGGTGTGGTAAATTTCAGGATTAAGGTTATGGGTTGATTAAGTTAGAGGTTGATTAAGAGTAATTGCCCATTTAAGTTAATTGTTGAATAATAATTATAATAATAATCATAATGCTGGAAGAAAGACCATGTTGCCCTTGGTTGCTTATGAGAGAGCTTTGGTCATCTCTCTCCCTCTCTTTCGCGTGGCCCCACGTTGATGGAGTGGCTTTAATTGGATGGGATGCTGATGGGACGGCTGGTGGTTGGTGATGTGATGGAGCTGATGAGAGTGGGACGCTGATAGGGGCAGTGTGATGATAAGTGTGGGTGCATGTTTCCCTTCTCTCATTCTTCTCATTTCCTTTGGTTGCATGCTTTGTAGGGAGAGGAAATGTTCCTCCTTCTCTCTGGGCTCCATGAGGCTTCTGCCTCTTTGTCTTCACCTTCGTCTCCTTCATCTTCTTCTTCCACTCACGCATTGTGTAGAACCGAGTGGATCAGCGTGGCTGTGTGGGAAACAGCGTGCGGCTGTGTGTTTGGAGGCTGGGTTCAGGTTCCTCCCCTGTTCCCTGGTGATTCTTCTTCTTCTTCTCTTCTTTATCTTCGTTGATGAGGCTGTTTGTGGCTTGGTTGGGAGCCTGCAGCTGCGTGTGGGTGCCTCGGTTGTGGAAGATGGTCCACTATTTTTGAGGCTGTGCTGTTGTGAGGAAGAGGACATGGATGGTGCGTAGGAGGTTTGGTGGTCCTCCATGGTGGTGAGGACGGTGCTGTTGGAAGTATGGAACAGCTTTGTGTTGTGCTGGGAGGTTTCTCCACTGACTCGATGGCTTGAAGGCTTGAGTGGAGATAGCGTTTGGAACCTCTACTGGGTCGAGTGAAGTCTGTGGTGCCTTGGAGGCTTGGCATGGTTGTGTGCCTTGGTAGCTGATCTGTTCGGGAGGAAGCTGTGTTTGCTCTTCCTATGGTTTGAATGCCGAGCAGAGTGCTGTTGTGGCTGGGCCGAGTGGCTAATGACTGCTGGAACTCCATTCCAGGTAAGGGGGCTTTGCATCTCAAATGCATGGTTTATGGACGGGTTCCGGGTGGTTTGCCTTAATGTGTTGTGTTATGTTTGAAATATGATTGAGTGATGTGTTGTAGCATATGCAACACCTGGATATTTGTATTATTTGTGACCATGGTGGTCTGTATGATGTTATTATGATTCTATCCATATGAAGTATGATGCATGTTGTGGTTATGTTAAATATATGAGATGCATATGATGAATGCCGAGTGCATTGTGTGGTCCTCTACTAGTCCCTGTGTGTATTGTACATTTAAATGCATGTGAGCCTTGTTGATGTATATGCGTATGCTGAATGCATGTATGGGGACTGTTATGTTGAATGCTGAGTAGGCTTTATATATGAAAGCACAAGATGCTTATTGTAAAGGATAAATCCGAGTGATAGAAGATAATCCGAGTGGATGGCATGGTGATTGCCGAGTGGATGTGATATAAGTTGAGTCATCTGATTTGCTGTGAAAATGCCGAGTGCATATAATGTTGAACGCTAATTACCGAGTGGGCAATCGGATGAATATGTGTTGAATGTAAATGCATACGTGTTGAATATATCACCTTGCGGGGTGCCACGAAGGGTATATCCCGGAGTGAAGAGGATGTTGTCCTATTGTTGAATATGATGAAAGACCTCGGGTTGGACTCGGGGCAGTGCCTAGGGCACTAAGCGTGAAATGAGACGCTTGATGAAAGACCTTGGGTTGGACTCAAGGCAAATACCGAGTGCATTGGCGTTGGACGCCGAGTGAATGAGACTGTATGCATCCGATTCGCCACTAGAATGCATTGGACGTCTATTACCGATCGGCAATCAGATGAAACATGTGAGAATGATGATTAAGTCCTTTGAGCTGGGCTCAGGCAGACTCCTTGAGCGTGGCTCGGAGTGTGAATATTATTGATATAGTGTTGGGTTAGATTTGGGGTGACATCCGATTGGATGAGTAAATTATTATTATTGAGGATGTTGTGCCTTATGGCCGAGTGAAATGGGTGAATTCCCGATCGGATGATGATTGTGATTGTTTATATTGAATGGCAGTGTTTGTTGTGCTGATTGATGTTATATGTTATTGTATGTTGTGGATTCGAAGATTAATCCGAGTCAATAACTGTTATTTAATATGTAAAGCTCACCCCCTACACCATTTTTAGTATGTGCAGGTCGGATTGGAATGATGTGATGGCCTTAAACCCGAGTGTTGGGTGTTTATGATGAGGCTGTGTACATAGTGTAATGTACCGAGTGTATTTTGATGTATTAAAGCCTTGGCCGGCTCATAACAATGTTGTATAATGAATGTGAATACATATGTAAGGAAATCCGAGTGCATGAATATATTTATATATATGCGATTTACATTGTTATCATGTACTTGTATCGGATAATAAGTGTTGGTGAATGAAAGATGTAAAAATAATAAATATCCGAGTGTATATTATATGTACATAGGTGTAGTGATATGGGTAACTTACACGGCTTTGATTGAGGAGTGTTGTTAAATTAGTTGGTGAAGTATTGATGGGTAGAATGATGCCAAGTCTATGAATTACGAGTAGAATATTATGGTGAGAATCCATTCCGAGTGAAATATAAGTGGCTTAGATGCTTTTCTGAGTGAGTCTTATGTATATGATTCCATATCCGAGTGAGACTCCTGTATGGGCCTTTTCTGAGTGGTGATGGCCTTAGTGGATTCTGAGTGAAAGATAATATTTACATATCGAATGAATTGTGGGTACCTGTTCCGAATGAATAATATAATATGTATTTTGAATGACTAAGTATTGACTTGGTGAATTTCTCCGAGTGTTGGGGAGGTTGAGTAATCCTGATTGGATTTGTGGACAAGTTTACCTTTATGTGAATATATATATATACATATAAGTGTTTTATGTTGATTCGATGCTTCTTACCGACTGGAATGTGTTGTTGAATTATTTAAGAAGTGTTGATGGATGAAATAGTGTTAAGTTAATGATTCCGAGTAAGGCTATGGTGTTTGGCCTTCTTTTCCGAGTGAAGAACACTTAAATGGATTCTGAGAGAAATTCCCTTTGATGAACCCATTCTGTGCAGGCTTTGATGGGAGAATTTCCCGAGTGATTATGGGCCTAAGTATTACTGAGTGAAAAATGTGAGTAAACCCGAGTGGGGTAGAGTTTGAGTATTTCCGAGTGGAAATCCGAGTGATCCTCTTCCGAGGGGAGAGTTGTTGTAATGGTTGAGATTGGAATATATTCTAAGTGTGTGATACATGTGTAATCCGAGTGAATAAGATGATCTATTCCGAGTGGTTAGGATCTGAGCAAGTCCGAGTGGGACTTACTTAATGAATTCCCCGAGTGAATAAGGTTCCACATTCCGAGTGATTAGGATCCTGTATCCCAAGTGGTTAAGCATTGAATAAGTCCGAGTGACTTAACTTGGTGGATATTCCGAGTGATTTGGGGTTAGCGTAAACCCGATTGGAACTTGACTGTTGGGATCCTTTCCAAGGAGAAAGGAGGTTGAGTATTCTCTGAGTGTGAGAAGTGTAATTATGCCGAGTGATGAATGTATAAGGTAATCCCGATTGAATTGTGGTTGGAATACACCAAGTGGTGTTTGATTGGGAAATATTCCGAGTGAGGGGTTTATGGAATCCGAGTGGGATGACCCTCATTTCCCGAGTGGATCATTGTGTGGCCTTGCGGATAAAAATATGGAACTAAGTTATGGGATGTATGTGCTGGGGTCAATCCCGAGTGAATGGAACCCCGATTCCGAGTGTTTGGATAACCGAGTATGGCTTCTCGCTTCAGCGAATGTGGGATTCGCTCCAGCGAGTGTGGTTCTGATGGAAGGCTTTTGAGTGGTTTAGCTTAGGCGAATGAGTGCTCGCCCGAGCGAGTTGGGTTGCCTCGCTCAAGCGGAGTCGGATCTCGCTTGAGCGAGTGGGCGCTGTCTTGTGGGTTTCGCTTGAGCGCAGTTTGCTCTTCCGCTGTATGCCCTTGGTCGGCTTTTATCTTATTTCCTTGCCTTCATTTCCTTCTCTTTCTGGACCCGGTTCCATTGGTATTATTTTGGGAAAAATTTTCCCCTGTTTGGGTATTTATTTTATTTATTAAATTAGGGTGTTTCACAAGTGGTCGACCCCTTCTTTCTGATGAAGAGGAAGTTGTCGTCCATGCAGAGAATGAAGATGTGGTCATTCAACTGGATGCGTCAGCCACTACTGTTGATACTCCTTAGTTTACTTTTGTAATTTTGTTATGTTTTTTCTTTTCACTTATGTATGCAGACTCTAGTTAAATCAAAAACACCTAAAGGTTGTTGTTGCAATGAGCTTTTTGTCATTGATACTGATTGTGCGAGCCTTTATTTTATTGTAATTCTGTGATCTAAGTGTTTGCTTCCATTTTACGTAACCTTCAATCTTTTCTCCGAGTGAATGCATTCTACTCATATTTTGGTGTGTTTTTTAGGAAGACAAAATTTGTACCTATTGGGTTTGCGTAGCTCACTTTGGGTCTTTCGTAACTTAGCATAATTCTAGAAAAGATAGCTTCCGAAATTCCCGAACAAGCGTTTCTTAACTTGGGTCTTTGTTACTTCGCGTAATTTTGGAAAAGATAGCTTTCAAATTTCTTGAGCAAGTGTTTCTTAACTCGGGTCTTCGTTACTTAGCGTATTCTTTGAGAAACGAATTTCGTATCCCCTGAACAAACGTGTTTCATTCGGGTTTTTCTTGGCCGAAGTTGGTTCCTTCGGGCGAGCGTATCTCCCCAAGGTATAAATCGTTTCCCCCGAGTGAGCGTATCTCACTCGGGTTTTCTTGGATATAGATCGTATCCCCCAAGTGAGCATATTTCACACGGGTTTTCTTTGATATAGATCGTTTCCCCCGAGCGAGCGTATCCCACTCGGGTTTTCTTTGCTATTGATTATTTCCCCCGAGTGATCGTGCTTCACTCAGGTTTTCTTGGATAGTGGAACATTGTCTGTCTGTGGAATTTTTTTTTATTGTATGCTTAAGTGTGGGTCTCATTAAAACCTCATAAGAGAGAAATCAAGTGGGAAAAACCTCCTTGGTAGGAAACAGAGGGCCCCTTGGTTACATCAATTAAAATACATCTTCAAATGTGTAGCGTTCCAGGCACGAAGGATATTCCTGCCTCCTATCTCTTCCAACCGGTATGCGCCTTTTCCTACGACTTCTTTTATCCGATATGGGTCGTCCCAATTAGCTGCAAATTTTGCTTGCTCTCTTGGCTGGTGATTGTTGTCGGTAACTCATAGGACTAGATCCCCTGGTTGAAAAGGCCATTTATACTTATAGGCTCTAAGGCCATTTATACACATAATTACATGAGAGGAAAACTGACATGCGAAGGTTTTCGGCCCAGGTCCATAAGGATGTGGGAGTAATGGGAAATAACCACTTTCGGGTGGGATTAAGGCATCCTGACTCCTTGCCTAGAATGAAGGATGGTGGGGGTGTTATGGGACCCCTCTCATCGAGTCCAAGGGGAAACACATATTTAACGTTAATATACATTTAATATATATATATATATATATATTAACGTTAATATATATAATATATACTAAAATATTTTAATATAAAATATCTATATAAGTCTCTTATTTTATGTAAAAATATATAATACTAGCAAAAGAATAGAAAGAATTATATCTAATAACATTCCTCATTTACACCAAGGAAATAGTTGTCCTAATGATTGTTGTACCGTGTTATGTTTGACGGGTTTCAGGTTTGACTTTTGGTGTATGCAACTTTTATTAACAATTTTCTCCTGCCATTTCACAATTATTTTTTTAACCACCCAATTTCTCATTTTTCTTATAAAAAGTACACTATTTAAAAAAAAAAACACCCACATGACGTTTCTCATTTTGGATGTGAGATGAATTGTTTGTGGTTATGATTTTTAACCGCTGACAATAATGGTATCGTCCATGATTAATGCGGCATAGCTACGTGTCATGTTCTTGTTGTGTCACACTGCGTAGAGACTATTTATATGTCGTATGAACCCAATACGACACATAAAAAGAACTTCAGACAGATAATTTTTTCAAAAACAACTCAATTTCTGTAAATATTTTTTTAAAAGGCCCATTAATAAAAAACCTTATTAATCTAACAGAAATAAAACCTCTTTATCAAAGTACCATTTTTTACCGCGAAAAAAACCCTTTAGTAACATATTTTTTGTATTTTTTTAATTGGTGTTTCACATCAAAATTATTGTATAGCACAATCAATCATTCTCTACGTTGTACAGTTTTTTTTACTGTATGTTGATGCTGATGACGTTAATTATTGACTGTTTCTCATCAATAGTTAATTTATTCAAGAAAAATAATAATCAGTTTTGAAAATGGAATATTCTAATAATTTTGTCGACAAATGATCTCTTATTCAGTTTTAGAATTAGTGATAGTTTATTAACCTTGATGTAATATGACATACATTTTAATTAAAAATCACAATTTTTTTAAAAGAATACTCATGTTAAGTTAAAGTGATTGTTACTGAAATAAGAATTAGGATATATAAAAAATTTAAAAATGAAAGGAAGAGTATTTTTTCTGGATTTCTAATTATTTACTTGATCTTTTCTTAGTGTTTGGTTGGTTGGTCATTCAGTTAATTAAAATACGATAGAGTAAACAAAAAACAATTGTTAATACAATGGAAGTTAGTTTATTTATTTCAAACACCATATAAATCAATATTAATAATTAAAATTAATTTTTATTTTTACAACTGATACTAAACAGGTTTTAACCATCTCATAAAAAATAAAATGTAAAAAGCCTGAATGGAACAGATATAAAAAAGTGAGCATCTATCCATCCAATCCAAATAAGAGATTTTGTGCATTTACCAGGCCTCGAAGCCCAATGTTCATGGTTTTGGGCTCTTTATCTGGACTCGTTTACTCGTGGTTTGGGAAATGGGCCTTCATATCCATTGATACGAAGAGAGTTATTTATTGAACCAAAAATATAAGAGTTATTCTTTTGCTCTTTTCTTATTAGCATAGCATTTGATTTTTCTATGTAAGTTATTTTATAAAATTATAACTCTCTCGTTAGTTCTTACTTCTTACACTTTGAAGAAAACTTCTGAAAATTAATACAAAAAACAACAAATTTGCATTATCTTTTAAAAAATTAATTTACGATAAGTCCATTGGGCCATAGATTTTTTTAAACAAAATATTATTAGCTTGACCCTAGAACTTAAAGATTAACCAAACCTTTCACATCAAACAATGTTGATCATAATGGGTTTGCCCGCAATCTTTTAGGATAATTTTTAAGGCCTTTTAAGGAAAATGTTAGGGAACAAACAAGTATAAAATAACTTAGTCAAAATAACTAAGGATATAATTGAGTTGGTAACTTAATTAAAAGTTTATATAATAAATTATTTTTAAATGAAAATTTATATTATATATTTGATTGTAAATTTTGACAAAATAATTTAAGTAAGTAATATAAAATAATCAATTAAAATAAATCAAACATAATTTATAAGAGGTATAAGTTATTTCAATATATTTTTTTTCATTTTATATGCAGTAGTAATTGAATCAAGTTAACGGTGAATTGCGGGATAGACAGAAGTTAAGAATTTCTTTTGTAATAGATAAGAATGCATTATATATATATATATATATATATATATATATATATTAATACGGAGGAAAGTTTAAAAAATAAAATAAATTTAACAATTATAAGTTTAAAAATACACTTTAATTAATTTTCTTAAAAATATTATAAGTTATTAAAATAAGTTGATTTCTCTAAATATAACTATTTTATTTAACAAATTACAAGATAACTTAAATCGCTACTCATAATCTTGTCAAACACAACCAATAGAAAAAATAAAATAAACAAGTTTGGGAGTGATTGAATCGCAAACTTTATTTCAAATAATATTTCAAGCTAATTTAAGTAACATAATTATTTTATCTAATAAATTTTTAAACTAGTAAAATAAATTATAAGGTATCTTAAATCTTAATTTACGGTCATAACTCAACAAATTAAATAAAATTGGTCTGTTGTTTGTTTTTTAAAATAGAAAAAATAATCAAATATTTACAAGAAGTTCTAAGGTAGTGTTTTATCTTGTTTCCATTATCTATTTTCAGTTTTAATTACAAACTTTTATTTAAAAATACCGAATGTCAAGAATAATTAATGTATACCCAAGATCCAATCCATCATGTTAGTATAAATTGGATATTATTTATAATTTTATTATCATATTTATTAAATTGTTTAATTTAATGTGATAATGTCCTTAATTAAAATTAGAGACTTGTTATTATATTACAAAATATAATAATCAAAAACAAGTCTTTTATAATTTTAATTTAAATTATTTTTTGATCTTATAATTATTAAAATAGGACATCAGTAATCTAGATAGATCAATATATATATATATATATATATATATATATATATATATGTAATGATCTTTATTGGATAAAGATTAATAGAACTCATTTGTGAATTACATATATAGATGATACATGTAACATCCTGGTTTAGATTTAATTACCGATTAAGATTAATGGTTAATTCAAATTAATTGCTGATTAAGCTAAGGGCTGAATAATAATAATAGTGCCAGGAAAATGACGCATGTGCCTTTGATGGTATAAAGAGCTTCGGTTCTCTCTCTCACTCCTTCATTTTCACGCTGTTGAGGAAAAGTCTAAGAGAGTGAGCACTTCTTCCCCTCGTGCATGCAACTAGCTTTCTTCATCTGTTGTTCTTTGTCTCCTTCTTCTTCTCCTTCTTCTTCTTCTTCTTCCATTCGAAGACGGTCAGAGTCTCGATTTGGAAGTCTGCAGCGTGGGGGTGCCTCGGAGTTGTGGAAATGGTCCACTGTCGTTGAGGCGGAGCTGCTCGTGAAGGAGAAAACAGTGATGGGTGCCTGGAAGCATGGAAGTACTCCATTGTTGGTGAGGATTGGTCTGTTCAAGTGTGGGAACAACATTTGGAATCCTCCACTGGACCGAGTGAGTGGACAGCGTTGTGCCTTGGAGGCTAAGCTGCTCGAGAGGGTGAGACAGCTTTCGATTCCTCCAAAGCTGTGCAGAGTACAACGACTAGGTAGTTCGGTGAAGAAGGGTGACTGAAGGATCGATCGGGAGCAACCGATCGGAGTTGAGAGCTCGAGGAGCTTCTGGAATCTTCATTCCAGGTAGGGGGCTGATTTATATCTCAAATGCATGGTTTATGGACGGGTTCCGGGTGGAACTACTTCGCTGTGTTGTGTTGTACTTGTAATATGCTGATTGTTGTATTCAATTGAGTGATAGCCCGGATGTGTGATGATTATGAATTATGTGCTGCATGTTGATTTCCGTCCATGAGATGTATGTTGATAATCATGATGATGCTGAGTGAATGCATGAGATGCATGTAAATATTGCTGTGGGAGTGATTACCTAGTGTATTATACTGTGAGACACTAGGTCGATCTCTTTTGTGGTCTGATATCAAAATGCATGAGATGCATGTCACTGACATTGTGAATGCCGAGTGTATATGTGTGTGAAGTATGTTGATCCCCGTGTGGGATTTTATATGAAATAGCATGAGGTGCTTGTTGCTGTAAATGGGAATGTTGAAGTGCATGTGATGCATGATGATTTCATTGAGGATGCTGAGTGCATGTGCTGTGACAATGTTATGCCGATTCCTGTTTATGATTTATAATGATAAAATGCATGGGATATACTATTGATAATGCTGAGAGCATTAGCGTGAGACGCTCAATTAATGAATCGGTAATTATATGCATGAGATGCTATCAAAGACCTTGAGTGGGACTCAAGGCAAGCCGACTGAGTGGGACTCAGGGCTGCCCGTAACATTGCCGTTGACGCTGAGAGTGTTTGTGTTACATGTGAGGGCAAATGGTTTGGTACCAGTAAAATGGCCGGATCAGCTGAGAGCTGAATGAAAGGCTGTGAGCCAACGTTGCAATGTAAAAACTAATAATAACCGATCGGATCTGACTGAAATAATGTGTGCACACTTATGATTATTGTTGAGCTTAATGTGATTTATATGTATATGAATGTATGTTATTGAGAATAATATGATTGATATAGCCATGAATAAATTGAGTGAATTCCGACCGGGTGAATATATGTACGTTGCTACTGTTGTCGAGTGCAAGGTGATGTTATGGTTGTGAGTATATGTGATGGCGAATGATGTGAATTACTTAGCCCTGATTGAATTGCATGAATTCCGAGTGGATGATGTTGTTAGAGTATTCATCTTAAATGGTAGTGTGTATGTTATTGATTGTTGACATATAATATTGTATGGTTAAAAATATGAGGATTAATCTGAGTCAATAACTGTCATTTAATATATAAAAGCTCACCCCTACTGTGGCTATATTTTCAGTATATGCAGGTCGGAATGGTGAATGACGAGAAGGCCTTAAACTCGAGTGATGGGTATCTATGCTGTTGTAGTGTACATAGTGTACAGATTGTATATAGTCGATATAGCCTTGGCTGACTCTCATGTAATCCGTTGTCTAAACGTATTTCTTTATATGGGTTGACTATCGGAGTTGTGAACAAGTAAGCATATATATATATATATAAATATAATTTACGTTGATATGCTGTTACTTGTATCAACTGAGAAGTACTGTTGAACGAATAATGCTAAGTCAATAAATTCTAAGTGGAATATAGTCAGGAGAGCCGTTCCGAGTGAGGCCTTGGCGAGTGAGCCTTTTCCGAGTGATGTAGGCTCGAACTGATTTCGAGAGGTATGTGTTCGAAATGACTTCTTCCGAGGGAAGAATAGTCATGATGCCGAGTGAGAATTGACCGATTGGGAATTCTTCCGAGGGAAGGACGGTCAAGATGGTTCTGAGTGAAACCTATCTTAGAAGCCTATTCCGAGGGGATAAGGTTCAGATATTACTGAGCAGAAGTTAACTTGGTGAAGTCTTTCGAGTGAAGAGAAGCTAGAGTATTTCCGAGTGGATAAGGTTATAGAATCTTTAAGTGAGACTTTGACCTAGTAAAGCGTCCTCCGAGTGAGGAAGATTAAAATATGCCAAGTGAAGAGTTAGTAAAACACTTTCAAGTGAATCGAGGTTGAAATACTCCTAAGTGATGCATGACTGGGGAAATATTTCGAGTGAGGGAAGGTTTATGGATTTCGAGTGGAATAACCAAGGGAATCATTTCCCGAGTGGAGATTAAGACGCCTCCGAACAAAGCAGGTCTGTGACCTTCTTGAATGAAGATAAGGATCTGGCTAAGTGTGAGTTTACCGGGTGAAGCCTGACCCGAAGGGGGCCATTCCCGAGTGAGCTTAGGTCCCAAATCTGAGTGATGGAAATTCCTGAGTGCATGGGTTCGCTTCAGCGAATAAGGAATCGCTCCAGCAAGAGGGCTCGTCATGTATTGTCTTCCGCTGGCGTTGTTCATTCGAAGCTGGGTCTTGCCAGCGTGTGGCATCCTGACCCGGTCTTCTCTTTCTCTGGTCAGTTTTCTCTTCCCTCGACTCCAATTTGTTTTATTTTATCCCGACTCCATTCTGAGCTGTTTTGTGATCGTTTGGGACGTTTGAATTTTGGAAAAATTTCCCCTGTCTCGGGTTTGTTCTTATTTTAGTCGGGATGTTTCATTTTGGTATCAGAGCGGACTTAAAAGGTCCAAGGCCAAGGTATGCTTACTGTGGGTAAGCGGTTGTGTGCAATATGACCGGTTGTCATAATTACTTGTGGTATTCTATTAGATTTGATACATGTTTAACCATGAATTGTGTGACTATATGCCTATGTGTTTTGTTTGAGGATGGAGACAACAGGTACTATCATTGGTACGTTGTTTTGGGGTAGAAGACTTGTTACTACCCTGGCCCGATTGTTCACGAAATACATAGAGGATATTTTGAGCATGGGTCGACTGAGAGGAAAATAGAATAATGGATGTTGAGACCTTCATATGTAGTGAAACTGAATTAATTGGTTCGGTTTCTTGTATGGGTCACGCTAGTGGCTCATAGCCGAGGCATGCTCGTTGAAGGAGATGGGACTCGCATATTTGAGTTGACTAAGTGAGTAATATTGAAGGAATCCCCTAGTGTGGTGATCTCCAATTTAAATGATCGGTTGTGCCATTTGTAAGGGATGAGTTTTATATCCTTTGGCACGAGAACCCTATGTGATATGTGGTATAAGAGATTTGTTGTAGTTCCCCAGGTTGGGAATTTGAGTATGTGATAAGTGAATGAATATGAAGTCGGATACATGTTAGATTGGGGTCGTGTCTCTGTTTTTGGTGTGGAAAACCGATTGAATAGTTGATTTAGTGGTGACCCATGAGATGTGGTAACCCCGATTGGATTAGTATGATCTTATGCTATCAGACCTTGTGGAACTAGACCCTATGGTGATTTAGGCTCGGTGATATTTAGATATTGTGGGAGTGCCCCACGATGGGTACTAGGTGACACCTGGGATTTCTCAGTCGGATGACCTGTTAAACTTCATGGAGTATTGAGCCCTAGTAGAGTAAGTGTGTAATAAAGCATTGAGGCCTGAACTGTCATAAGAAGAAATGCAAATGATAAATGTGATACCTGATAGATGGTGAATGGTGATGTCGAATTCCGGGTACGCTTTGGTATTGAGTATGGTGATGATAGAAGTAATATAATGATGATTGTACGTCCAACTGGTGAATTATGCTTATGATTAATGAAAAGGTTCACCGATGCAGAAACCTATATATGATTGGAAATCATATAGTAAGCCATGAGTGGCAGACTTGAAGAGAGTTTAGTGAATCATCTAGGTTTAAGATGAGTTATGGCCGGTGATGTGTAACGGAATGAAGGATTATTAGACTGTTGGGCCATGGTTTGTAATGAATAGGATCTAAACAGGAGATATTTAATCGGTGATGGCTGGAAGCCAATTGTTGATTATACCTTTTATGGTGATGGTGACTGATATTCGATGATTATCGTCATGCGATTTGCACTAGATTACGTGTAATGACGAGGTATATACCCTATGGGGGTCAGAAGTCTATTGCTATTATACCATTTTACAGTAGTGGTAACTGATATTTAATGATTGTTAATATGTGATGTACCCTAGATTAGGCATGACAACGATGTTGATATAAGTGTGATCGGTTATAGACTTGAGTGGATTGCCACTGATTCTCATGTGGATTAGTGTTAGTTGAGTGAGTATGGTCGATGTGAATGAAAAGAGTGTAAAGTATGCTGTTCTGGTATGACTCTACACACCATAGGTATTGTGGCGGCATACACTTTTGCAGCGACTCTATGTAATTGTTGTAACCCTATGGGAATGAGACGTCATCCCATATGTTGGATGCAGCAATTCATAAGTTGGGTAAGTGAGACTGTACTTACTTATAGTGATGGTTTGAGTCTATCAGGCTATTCTGAATAAAGATGGGAGTTGTGTGAATGAGTAGTAGATGGTAGCGTATCGAATGAGAGTAGGAGATTTATTTTTAACCCCTGTGTGCTTACCTCCGAGAGAATCAGAGGTTATTTTGGTAAGAATTGGCTATTAAAGTGATGTTAGATTGTCAGAATAGAAGGGAGATCTTTCCGACAGGGGTGCCCTGATGTTACTGGTCGAGAGGAGTGATGGTGGTAAGTGGTTATGCATTGATGGCCACCGACCGGATAAGTTAACTATAGGGAATAATATCCACTACCGAGTACTGATGATCTGGTTGATCAATTATGGTGTGAATCAGTCCTTCCAAGATTAATTTGCTGTCAGGATACTATTAGATCGGATTAAGACTTCAGATAACCATGGGACGGCATCCAGGACTTGTTATGGCCACTTTGGAAATGTGGTAATTATAATGCCGTGGGTATGACAAGTGTTCAGGCGGTGTTCATGAATTAGGTGAACAATGTCCTCCAGCCTTACTTGGGTCGATTAATGACAGTGCTCATTGATGGTAATCCGATTTGTTCTGAGTTATACCTGGAGCATGAAGAGCATCTCCACACAGTACTGAGGTACTGAAAGAGAAGCAAATTATTTGCCGAGTTATTAACATATGACCTTGGTTGGATGGGATCCAATTTCTGGGACATTCCAAGGATGACGTTGCTGTCGGTCCATCTAAGGTGGTAGTAGTGATGGCATATGTGTGACCCCAGTTTGTCATTGAAATTAGAAGTTTATGAGTATAGCCGGGTGATACTGAGGATTTAGTGAAGGAATTGTAACATCCCGATTTTTATGATTTTTATAAAAATAACTTAGAAAGGATTAGAGAAGAAATTTTGAATGAAATTCCGAGTGGAAATTGAATGAGACAAGATTTTCTGAGTGAAAAGAATCAGATTCCAAGTGAAATGGATTTGACTCAGAGTGAAATAAGACAGAACACTATTTCCAAGTGAAGTTAAGATGTTTCCGAGTGAAACATCATTAAGAGAATCATTTCCGAATGAAGTGACGCTGTGTCCGGTTGAGACACATTCGAGTAAAGCAAATCTGAGTGAAACGTCTCTGAGAGGAACGTTTCCGATTAAGTTGCCGAGTGAAGTGTCTCTGTGACACTTCCGAGTGATACATTCCAAGTAAGTCTTTCTAGAAAGAGTGTTTCTGGACAAAGACTTCAACTCTTTCTGATTAAGTTTTCTGACTAAGTAATCTCGAGGAGATTTCCGAGTAATCCTTTCAAGAGGAATGATTTCCGAGAAAGGAAATGGACTCCGAACTCCGAGTAACCTTACAGTGGAGAAATTTTCGAATAATGAAAGAAATAAGACTCTGACTTGGAAAGAGGTATAACCGAGCGAGGTGAGTCGGTTTTGATTGAACTACCGAGTGAAAACCCGAGTGCTGGGAAGCCTTGCCGAGCGGGCGAGTGCAGAATCGAAGGACAGCCTCTGGTTGGATTTCGCTTAAGCGAGTAGGTGCCTCGCTCAAGCGAATGCCAGTAGAATTCATTACTGGACAATTTTCGCTCAAACGAGTAGCTAGTAGGAGGGAGTCTCGCTCGAGCGAAAGCATGGGAAATTAGTTACTGGGTAATTCTTGCTCAAGCGAGAGTGGTCCGCTCAAGCGAAGATCAGGTCTGATGCTTAAAGATTTCTCGCTTAAGGAATTAGAGGCTCGCTCAAGCGCTCTATGCTGATGTTGCCTAAGCGAGTTTTCCTCAGAATTAAATTTACCCTATTTTAATCTGGAAGCTGTCCACGTCATTATGTTCTTCTACTTTCCAGCAGATTTCTTTCTTAGATATTTTCTAAGTTTGGGACCCATTTTGATGTGTTGTACCCTTTTCATTAAATATCTTAACCCTTCATTAATTATTAAAGAGATGTTGGACAGAGTACTTCAAGTTATTTACGTCTCTTCTGCATATAAATACTTCCATTGTTGGATTAATGAAAGGACTCTTGTGAGTGGAATTATTATCCAGAATTCTCTTACTTTCAAACTCTACTGGAACTAGTAAACGAAGAACACCAAATCTCCATTCTCTTCTCTTTACGAAGGAAAGCTTAGAGTGGAACAACAGTGCAGTTCCAGTCGGAATTCTGGAGCAGTGACTTAGTTATAGTTTAAAAGCTGCTGGAACACTTTATTTCCAGGTAGGGGGAGCGTACATCTCAAATACATGGTTTATGAATGGCTTTGGGGTATTAATATATTATATGTGTGTTATGTGCGTGAACTGAGACCCCAATTGGATAACATACTTTATGCTTCCTTATTTTCCATTCATATTGAGTTTATGTATGTTGGTTATTATGCCGAGTGGAATGATATGAGTTGGTGATGTTATGGATGATGATTCATGAACTTTTCATGATATTTATGTATATGCATGAAATGCCTGTGTGATGGATGAATATGAAATATGATGTGATTTTCATAAAAGACCTTGGATGGGACTCAAGGCAACCTCTTGAGCGGGGATCGGGGTTTGGCCCGTAGCACTGAGTAGAGGACCGCTATCACTCTGGGAGTGGTACTCAGTGTTACATTAGGGGCGTAAAGCGGTTTGGTACCTATAAAACGGCCGAATCAGCGATGAGCTGAATTATGGCTCAGGGAGCCAGTGTTGCAACACAAAATTAATAATGACCCCATTTTGGTTGGTCAAGTGAGAAAGAAAGATATGGATCCATTTGATTGAGCATGTGCATACACTGATTTATGTGTTATTGTGAGAACATGCTGTTATGATGAGTATATGTATATGTCTCAGTTTTGAGAATGAATAATTTGTTATTTGCCGAGTGGATTGTTATGTTGCCGAGTATGATGTGTTGTATCTGCCGAGTGAAATGTTTTACTCGCCGAGTGCAGTTTGCTATACTTGCCGAGTGATGTTTATTTACTGAGTGGTAAAATGGCTATAACTGTCGAATGAAAATTTAAATTAATGCCGAGTGATTTAATGTAATTGCCGAGTGAGTTAAAATTGCCGAGTGTGATCAGTATTGGTTTTATAGTTATTAATTGGATTTTTATTCCAATTCAATAACTGTTATTTGATATGTTATGCTCACCCTCTACATTTATTTTTCAGTGAATGAAGGGCCCAACCATGATATGTGAAGACATTCATGCAGCTCGGAGTTTGTCTTAGTGGAAGCCTTAGCCGGCTCATGAATACCGAGTGCTTTTATATAATTAATTGTACTTATTTTTGTTTTAAAGAGCCAGTCGGCTTTGTAAAATGAATATTGTAAATTATTTAATTCAAATTCTGTTTTGGAAATTTGAATTATTTGTAAAATATTTTTGATTTATTGAAATTTATTTTAAAAATTAAGGATGTTATAAGAATCATGACCTTGAGCTGAGGTAACTGATGAGGCGAAAATTTACTCAAGAAAGATTAATATATTTTCGAGTGTGAGAAAGTGGAGATGATTCCGAGTGAAGGAAAAGGAATATAATTCCGAGTAAAATCTTTCTGGGAGAAAGAACCACTGAGTGAAGTGAAGTTATGATGTTCCGAGTGAAACATCACCAAGAGAGTCATTAATAAGTTAAGGAAACTGTGTCCGAATGTGACACTTGTGCGTAAGGTAAAATCCGAGTGAAAGTCTCCGGGTGAGACGTTTCTGAATGGGCTATTCCGAGAGTGGTATTGCCGAATAAGAAAAGCTTGAGTTAGAATGAGTACTTCTCAGGCCGAAGAATTTTAAAATAAAGACCGAGTATAGCACTTCCGAGTCGTGTGACTTTTCGGGTGAAGTGTCTTGGAGTGTGACACTTCCGAGTGGAATGGCACCAAGTGGGACGGTTCCAAGAAGAAAGGCGTCAAGGGAGAAATTTCTAAGTCTGTATGATATGCCACCGATTAATCTTTTTCCAGGAGAAAAGTACTTCTGGACGGGAAATGAGACTTTGAATGAATAAGTTGCCGAGTGAATGGCTCCCGAGGGGAGTAGATATCCGAGAGGAGAATTTATTTGAATTCGTACTCAGGACGATGTTTTGAGCTGCTGAGTTTGAACTCAGGTTTGACTTCGAAGTAGACTTGGATTCCAAGTGAATCTTTGTAAGTGGAAAGATTTCCGGGAGTGAATTGCCTTCAAACTCCGAATAATCCTTCGAATGAGAAGCTCCGAGTGACATTCTCAAGGAGTAAACATGGAATTGGCCAAAGGCATGGATAGAAATCTGAGATCTCAGGACCGAGTGTGGTGCCTGCAAGGGGTGAATCTAGGCAAAGCATGATAACTGAAGCACATGGGAGCTCTTTTGAGGACTCGTCTCGGTATTGGAAAAGATGTATCACGGTTTGAAGAAGAAATTTTAGTAGTCGGATGTTGAAGAGCCGAGGGCTCAATCCGAGATAAGTCGAACAGTAGTGAGTAATGGGGAGAATCGGTAATGTTACTTACCGACTGGATCTTCCCAGCTCGTCGATTAATGACCATAATGTGTCTCATATGACACAACTTTGAGCCTATACCCTGTGAGAGTCCATGGTTGGGCCGAGTGACTCCTTTCAATTGGGGGATCCGACGGTAGAAGTACACCGATCGGCGTTGAGAATATAAGGCCGAACGGAAAAGGAACTAGGAAGTGCCATTGATTATGGTGAAGTGGCAGAAATTGAGCGGGGTTGAGATCAGGGAGGATTTGATTTTAGTGACTATGCCGACTGGAATTGTGGAGCGGTCGGTAAACCGCTTGAGAAGCGAAGCTATGCCGATTGGAATTGTGAAGCGGTCGGTGAATGCTAGAGAAGCAAAGATGTGCAATTATTTAGAGTGGCATGGTAGCAATATTCCAAGTTGTTTTGTTGAGGCAAGTATATGTTTGAATTTCGAGGATGAAATTCTTTAAGGAGGGGAGAATTGTAACATCCTGGTTTAGATTTAATTACCAATTAAGATTAATGGTTAATTCAAATTAATTACTGATTAAGCTAAGGCTGAATAATAATAATAGTGCCAGGAAAATGACACATGTGCCCTTGATGGTATAAAGAGCTTCGGTTCTCTCTCTCACTCCTTCATTTTCACGCTGTTGAGGAAAAGTCTAAGAGAGTGAGCACTTCTTCCCCTCGTGCATACAACTAGCTTTCTTTATCTGTTGTTCTTCGTCTCCTTCTTCTTCTCCTTCTTCTTCTTCTTCTTCCATTCGAAGACGGTCAGAGTCTCGATTTGGAAGTCTGCAGCGTGGGGATGCCTCGGAGTTGTGGAAATGGTCCACTGTCGTTGAGGCGGAGCTGCTCGTGAAGGAGAAAACAGTGATGGGTGCCTGGAAGCATGGAAGTACTCCATTGTTGGTGAGGATTGGTCTGTTCGAGTGTGGGAACAACATTTGGAATCCTCCACTGGACCGAGTGAGTGGACAACGTTGTACCTTGGAGGCTGAGCTGCTCGAGAGGGTGAGACAGCTTTCGATTCCTCCAAAGCTGTGCAGAGTACAACGACTGGGTAGTTCGGTGAAGAAGGGTGACTGAAGGATCGATCGGGAGCAACCGATCGGAGTTGAGAGCTCGAGGAGCTTCTGGAATCTTCATTCCAGGTAAGGGGCTGATTGATATCTCAAATGCATGGTTTATGGATGGGTTCCGGGTGGAACTACTTCGTTGTGTTGTGTTGTACTTGTAATATGCTGATTGTTGTATTCGATTGAGTGATAGCCCGGATGTATGATGATTATGAATTGTGTGCTGCATGTTGATTTCCGTCCATGAGATGTATGTTGATAATCATGATGATGCTGAGTGAATGCATGAGATACATGTAAATATTGTTGTCGGAGTGATTACCTAGTGTATTATACTGTGAGACACTAGGTCGATCTCTTTTGTGGTCTGATATCAAAAGGCATGAGATGCATGTCACTGACATTGTGAATGCCGAGTGTATATGTGTGTGAAGTATGTTGATCCCCGTGTGGGATTTTATATGAAATAGCATGAGGTGCGTGTTGCTGTAAATGGGAATGTTGAAGTGCATGTGATGCATGATGATTTCATTGAGGATGCTGAGTGCATGTGCTGTGACAATGTTATGTCGATTCCTGTTTATGATTTATAATGATAAAATGCATGGGATATACTATTGATAATGCTGAGAGCATTAGCGTGAGACGCTCAATTAATGAATCGGTAATTATATGCATGAGATGCTATCAAAGACCTTGAGTGGGACTCAAGGCAAGCCGACTGAGTGGGACTCAGGGCTGCCCGTAACACTGCCGTTGACGCTGAGAGTATTTGTGTTACATGTGAGGGCAAATGGTTTGGTACCAGTAAAATGGCCGGATCAGCTGAGAGCTGAATGAAAGGCTGTGAGCCAACGTTGCAACGTAAAAACTAATAATAACCGATCGGATCTGACTGAAATAATGTGTGCACACTTATGATTATTGTTGAGCTTAATGTGATTTATATGTATATGAATGTATGTTATTGAGAATAATATGATTGATATAGCCATGAATAAATTGAGTGAATTCCGACCGGGTGAATATATGTACGTTGCTACTGTTGTCGAGTGCAAGGTGATGTTATGGTTGCGAGTATATGTGATGGCGAATGATGTGAATTACTTAGCCCTGATTGAATTGCATGAATTCCGAGTGGATGATGTTGTTAGAGTATTCATCTTAAATGGCAGTGTGTATGTTATTGATTGTTGACATATAATATTGTATGGTTGAAAATATGAGGATTAATCTGAGTCAATAACTGTCATTTAATATGTAAAAGCTCACCCCTACTGTGGCTATATTTTCAGTATATGCAGGTCGGAATGGTGAATGACGAGAAGGCCTTAAACTCGAGTGATGGGTATCTATGCTGTTGTAGTGTACATAGTGTACAGATTGTATATAGTCGATATAGCCTTGGCTGACTCTCATGTAATCCGTTGTCTAAACGTATTTCTTTATATGGGTTGACTATCGGAGTTGTGAACAAGTAAGCATATATATATATAAATATAATTTACGTTGATATGCTGTTACTTGTATCGACTGAGAAGTACTGTTGAACGAATAATGCTAAGTCAATAAATTCTAAGTGGAATATAGTCAGGAGAGCCGTTCCGAGTGAGGCCTTGGCGAGTGAGCCTTTTCCGAGTGATGTAGGCTCGAACTGATTCCGAGAGGTATGTGTTCGAAATGACTTCTTCCGAGGGAAGAATAGTCATGATGCCGAGTGAGAATTGACCGATTAGGAATTCTTCCGAGGGAAGGACGGTCAAGATGGTTCTGAGTGAAACCTATCTTAGAAGCCTATTCCGAGGGGATAAGGTTAAGATATTACTGAGCAGAAGTTAACTTGGTGAAGTCTTCCGAGTGAAGAGAAGCTAGAGTATTTCCGAGTGGATGAGGTTATAGAATCTTTAAGTGAGACTTTGACCTAGTAAAGCGTCCTCCGAGTGAGGAAGATTAAAATATGCCAAGTGAAGAGTTAGTAAAACACTTCCGAGTGAATCGAGGTTGAAATACTCCTGAGTGAGGCATGACTGGGGAAATATTTCGAGTGAGGGAAGGTTTGTGGATTCCGAGTGGAATAACCAAGGGAATCATTTCCCGAGTGGAGATTAAGACGCCTCCGAACAAAGCAGGTCTGTGACCTTCTTGAATGAAGATAAGGATCTGGCTAAGTGTGAGTTTACCGGGTGAAGCCTGACCCGAAGGGGGCCATTCTCAAGTGAGCTTAGGTCCCAAATCCGAGTGATGGAAATTCCCGAGTGCATGGGTTCGCTTCAGCGAATAAGGAATCGCTCCAGCAAGAGAGGGCTCGCTCATGTATTGTCTTCCGCTGGCGTTGTTCATTCGAAGCTGGGTCTTGCCAGCGTGTGGCATCCTGACCCGGTCTTCTCTTTCTCTGGTCGGTTTTCTTTTCCCTCGACTCCAATTTGTTTTATTTTATCCCGACTTCATTCTGAGCTGTTTTGTGATCGTTTGGGACGTTTGAATTTTGGAAAAATTTCCCCTGTCTCGGGTTTGTTCTTATTTTAGTCGGGATGTTTCATTTTGGTATCAGAGCGGACTTAAAAGGTCCAAGGCCAAGGTATGCTTACTGTGTGTAAGCGGTTGTGTGCAATATGACCGGTTGTCATAATTACTTGTGGTATTCTATTAGATTTGATATATGTTTAACCATGAATTGTGTGACTATATGCCTATGTGTTTTGTTTGAGGATGGAGACAACAGGTACTATCATTGGTACATTGTTTTGGGGTAGAAGACTTGTTACTACCCTGGCCCGATTGTTCACGAAATACATAGAGGATATTTCGAGCATGGGTCGACTGAGAGGAAAATAGAATAATGGATGTTGAGAACTTCATATGTATTGAAACTGAATTAGTTAGTTCGGTTTCTTGTATGGGTCACGCTAGTGGCTCATAGCCGAGGCATGCTCGTTGAAGGAGATGGGATTCGCATATTTGAGTTGACTAAGTGAGTAATATTGAAGGAATCCCCTAGTGTGGTGATCTCCAATTTAAATGATCGGTTGTGCCATTTGTAAGGGATGAGTTTTATATCCTCTGGCACGAGAACCCTATGTGATATGTGGTATAAGAGATTTGTTGCAGTTCCCCAGGTTGGGAATTTGAGTATGTGATAAGTGAATGAATATGAAGTCGGATACATGTTAGATTGGGGTCGTGTCTCTGTTTTTGGTGTGGAAAACCGATTGAATAGTTGATTTAGTGGTGACCCATGAGATGTGGTAACCCCGATTGGATTAGTATGATCTTATGCTATCAGACCTTGTGGAACTAGACCCTATGGTGATTTAGGCTCGGTGATATTTAGATATTGTGGGAGTGCCCCACGATGGGTACTAGGTGACACCTGGGATTTCTGAGTTGGATGACCTGTTAAACTTCATGGAGTATTGAGCCCTAGTAGAGTAAGTGTGTAATAAAGCATTGAGGCCTGAACTGGCATAAGAAGAAATGCAAATGATAAATGTGATACCTGATAGATGGTGAATGGTGATGTCGAATTTTGGGTACGCTTTGGTATTGAGTATGGTGATGATAGAAGTAATATGATGATGATTGTACGTCCAACTGGTGAATTGTGCTTATGATTAATGAAAAAGTTCACCGATGCAGAAACCTGTATATGATTGGAAATCATATAGTAAGCCATGAGTGGCAGACTTGAAGAGAGTTTAGTGAATCGTCTAGGCTTAAGATGAGTTATGGCCGGTGATGTGTAACGGAATAAAGGATTATTAGACTGTTGGGCCATGGTTTGTAATGAATAGGATCTAAAGAGGAGATATTTACTCGGTGATGGCTGGAAGCCAATTGTTGATTATACCTTTTATGGTGATGGTGACTGATATTCGATGATTATCGTGATGTGATTTGCACTAGATTACGTGTAAGGGCGAGGTATGTACCCTGTGGGGGTCGGAAGTCTATTGCTATTATACCATTTTACAGTAGTGGTAACTGATATTTAATGATTGTTAATATGTGATGTACCCTAGATTAGGCATGACGACGATGTTGATATAAGTGTGATCGGTTATAGACTTGAGTGGATTGCCACTGATTCTCATGTGGATTAGTGTTAGTTGAGTGAGTATGGTCGATGTGAACGAAAAGAGTGTAAAGTATGCTGTTTTGGTATGACTCTACACACCATAGGTATTGTGGCGGCGTACACTTTTGCAGCGACTCTATGTAATTGTTGTAACCCTATAGGAATGAGACGTCATCCCATATGTTGGATGCAGCAATTCATAAGTCGGGCAAGTGAGACTGTAGCTACTTATAGTAATGGTTTGAGTCTATCGGGCTGTTCTGAATAAAGATGAGAGTTGTGTGAATGAGTAGTAGATGGTAGCGTATCAAATGAGAGTAGGAGATTTATTTTTAACCCCTGTGTGCTTACCTCCGAGAGAATCAGAGGTTATTTTGGTAAGAATTGGCTATTAAAGTGATGTTAGATTATCAGAATAGAAGGGAGATCTTTCCGACAAGGGTGCCCTGATGTTACTGGTCGAGAGGAGTGATGGTGGTAAGTGGTTATGCATTGATGGCCACCGACCGGATAAGTTAACTATAGGAAATAATATCCACTGCCGAGTACTGATGATCTGGTTGATCAATTATGGTGTGAATCAGTCCTTCCAAGATTAATTTGCTGTCAGGATACTATTAGATCGGATTAAGACTTCAGATAACCATGGGACGGCGTCCAGGACTTGTTATGGCCACTTTGGAAATGTGGTAATTATAATACCGTGGGTATGACAAGTGTTCAGGCGGTGTTCATGAATTAGGTGAACAATGTCCTCCAGCCTTACTTGGGTCAGTTAATGACAGTGCTCATTGATGGTAATCCGATTTGTTCCGAGTTATACCTGGAGCATGAAGAGCATCTCCACACAGTACTGAGGTACTGAAAGAGAAGCAAATTATTTGCCGAGTTATTAACATATGACCTTGGTTGGATGGGATCCAATTTCTGGGACATTCCAAGGATGACGTTGCTGTCGGTCCATCTAAGGTGGTAGTAGTGATGGCATATGTGTGACCCCAGTTTGTCATTAAAATTAGAAGTTTATGAGTCTAGCCGGGTGATACTGAGGATTTAGTGAAGGAATCATGACCTTGAGCTGAGGTAACTGATGAGGCGAAAATTTACTCAAGAAAGATTAATATATTTTCGAGTGTGAGAAAGTGGAAATGATTTCGAGTGAAGGAAAAGGAATATAATTCCGAGTAAAATCTTTCTGGGAGAAAGAACCATTGTGTGAAGTGAAGTTATGATGTTCCGAGTGAAACATCACCAAGAGAGTCATTAATAAGTTAAGGAAACTGTGTTCGAATGTGACACTTGTGCGTAAGGTAAAATCCGAGTGAAAGTCTCCGGGTGAGACGTTTCTGAATAGGCTATTCCGAGAGTGGTATTGCCGAATAAGAAAAGCTTGAGTTAGAATGAGTACTTCTCAGGCCGAAGAATTTTAAAATAAAGACTGAGTATAGTACTTCCGAGTCGTGTGACTTTTCGGGTGAAGTGTCTCGGAGTGTGACACTTCCGAGTGGAATGGCACCAAGTGGGACGGTTCCAAGAGGAAAGGCGTCAAGGGAGAAATTTCTAAGTCTGTATGATATGCCACCGATTAATCTTTTTCCAGGGGAAAAGTACTTCTGGACGGGAAATGGGACTTTGAATGAATAAGTTACCGAGTGAATGGCTCCCGAGGGGAGTAGATATCCGAGAGGAGAATTTATTTGAATTCGTACTCAGGACGATGTTTTGAGCTGCTGAGTTTGAACTCAAGTTTGACTTTGAAGTAGACTTGGATTCCGAGTGAATCTTTGTAAGTGGAAAGATTTCCGGGAGTGAATTGCCTTCAAACTCTGAATAATCCTTCGAATGAGAAGCTCCGAGTGACATTCTCAAGGAGTAAACATGGAATTGGCCAAAGGCATGGATAGAAATCAGAGATCTCAGGACCGAGTGTGGTGCCTGCAAGGGGTGAATCTAGGCAAAGCATGATAACTGAAGCACATGGGAGCTCTTTTGAGGACTCATCTCGGTATTGGAAAAGATGTATCACGGTTTGAAGAAGAAATTTTAGTAGTCGGATGTTGAAGAGCCAAGGGCTCAATCCGAGATAAGTCGGACAGTAGTGAGTAATGGGGAGAATCGATAATGTTGCTTACCGACTGGATCTTCCCAGCTCATCGATTAACGACCATAATGTGTCTCATATGACACAACTTTGAGCCTATACCCTGTGAGAGTCCATGGTTGGGCCGAGTGACTCCTTTGAATTGGGGGATCCGACGGTAGAAGTACACCGATCGGCGTTGAGAATATAAGGCCGAACGGCCAAGGAACTAGGAAGTGCCATTGATTATGGTGAAGTGGCAGAAATTGAGCGGGGTTGAGATCAGGGAGGATCTGATTTTAGTGACTATGCCAACTGGAATTGTGGAGCGGTCGGTAAACCGCTTGAGAAGCGAAGCTATGCCGATTAGAATTGTGAAGCGGTCGGTGAATGCTAGAGAAGCAAAGATGTGCAATTGTTTAGAGTGGCATGGTAGCAATATTCCAAGTTGTTTTGTTGAGGCAAGTATATGTTTGAATTTCGAGGACGAAATTCTTTAAGGAGGGGAGAATTGTAACATCCTGGTTTAGATTTAATTACCGATTAAGATTAATGGTTAATTCAAATTAATTGCTGATTAAGCTAAGGGCTGAATAATAATAATAGTGCCAGGAAAATGACGCATGTGCCCTTGATGGTATAAAGAGCTTCGGTTCTCTCTCTCACTCCTTCATTTTCACGCTGCTGAGGAAAAGTCTAAGAGAGTGAGCACTTCTTCCCCTCGTGCATGCAACTAGCTTTCTTCATCTGCTGTTCTTCGTCTCCTTCTTCTTCTTCTTCTTCTTCTTCTTCTTCCATTCGAAGATGGTCAGAGTCTCAATTTGGAAGTCTGCAGCATGGGAGTGCCTCGGAGTTGTGGAAATGGTCCACTGTCATTGAGGCGGAGCTGCTCGTGAAGGAGAAAACAGCGATTGGTGCCTGGAAGCATGGAAGTACTCCATTGTTGGTGAGGATTGGTCTGTTCGAGTGTGGGAATGGTTATTTATTATACTTTGACTCCGAACACCTAATGCCTAAATGTATTAGTTGAATGGTTATTGGGTATATTAAATACTTGTAAAATTAATGATAAGTCAAGAAGGAATCCATCGACTCTTGGTAATGAATTCAAGCTCTGTGACACAAAATAGGGACCTTGGCCATGGCAATTGAGTGAATAAAGAAAAAAGTTTCAAGTTGTCACATATAAGTTTTCTCATTAGAGTTTGACAAAATATCATTCTCTAGAGTTAATTTAGAACTACATAGATGGAAAGAAATATTATATAAATCTTTCGGTGGTTTTTAAAAGTAAAATATATTACTTCGTACTATCTGATCATTAAGGAGTGTTGCTAGACACTAACCTTGATTGGTAAAATAATTTGATTAATTGACTATTAGTTTAGTATTGAACCTACGGGGTCACACACTAACTAGTGTTCTGATCTTTGTTAAATGAATATATATTTTATTTGATAATTAAATTAAAAGAATTTAATTTTATCAAATAAATTATTTTTCTTAAAAGTGAAACGTTATTGTATTCTTTGCTAGCACCAAAAATATAAATAATATATATTATATACCGATAGAATATATATATTTAATTGCAACATTGGAAAATAGTTTGAAAGATTTTTCAAATGTTTGAAATTGTTTCATATCATTTCAAAATTCAAACATTGCAATTTTATGTATAAATATATGTTTGACCCTTTATAGTCTCATACATTCCTTTTATGAAAGAAAAGGTAGTTTACATAACACTCTCTAAAACCTTCGTCCATTTGAAGGAAAAAGAATTTTAAAGATGAAAAAAGTACCACCGGGTCAAGTTTTTCTATTGCAATATATATATATATATATATGTTAATTTTACATGTAAAATTTAAACATAATGGATCCTATTTATTTCCACTGTGCATATTTTGAACTCTTCTGAAACTTCACTGAAAATAATTTTTTATATTTTTTATTTGTTCATATATAAATTTTTGAAAATAAATAATATAATAATATTTTTATCATTAAAACTAAACCCAAATAATTGTCTAATCATCACAGATAATTCAAATAAAGATTCCTTTGTTTCTATAAAGATGTATTTTCACTTTTGATCCACCAAAAGAAATTTGAAGTCGGTTTCCTCTTCAAGATGACCAAATAACAGCTACTAATTCATAATTCACACATCATTCGGATCTTCAAAAGAAAAAAATTGTAACATAAATTAGACAAGTTATCAAAAATCTAAGGACTTGGTTGATCGCACATTGTTTTATACAATCATCTAATTGTTATTAACCTATCACATATCTACAAGAATTCTTGATTTTCTAACAATTACTTAAAATTTATTACCTTTTTAGTTTAATATATCAACTATTTTTAGCAATTGAAAAAAGTTAGTTAAACAAATTAATTTGTTGATATTTTGCACTAGTTTTCCAAAAAATAACCTTAATTTTTTTTGGGATTTTTCATCCTATCCCCTTTGCGCTTGATTAATGTTTCTTTTTTAATGGTCTACATGATATAATAAAGGTCAAGTAAACTTTTATGTGTGTCTTAACTTGAAATCGAATATTCAAGAGACTAAACGAAAATGCACATCTAAAAGCTTGATACCCATGGCTTATAATGTGTTATTTCGTGAGTTTTAAAGCTTGATAATAATCAATTTCATGAAATTAGGTCATTTTAGAGTGGTTTGAAATAGTGGACAGCTTAGGGGTTCGCCAAAATTGAGTTTCGGAGGTCGTAGATGTGAATCAGAAGTGTTTTGGAAGCGTTTTAGAGCTTTGGATATAATTGAAAGCGAGAACCGATGTTGATTGAGCTTGTCGGAGGTTAGTGACTGTGAAAATTATAACCAGAAAGTGATTGGATTGCGTTGAGAGCTTCTGGGTTTTCTTATTCCAGGTAGGGGGAGCTATTACATTTTAAATGTATGGTTTATGGACAGGTTCAAGGTATATTGTTATATTATGAACTATGTGTTGTGTAATATGATGATTGAATTAGTTAAAGTGTGAATTATTTGTAAAATACCCCAATTTATGTGATATTTGAGAGATATTTATTGTTATGATGATTTTCATCCATAATTGTATAAGGAATTGCATGAGATGCAGTGTAATGATAACAATCAAGTTATATGCGTGAAATATAATAGAATAGTATTAATGAAAATGAGATATTGTATCAAATATAATTGAATGAATGGTTTGGTATCATTCTATAGCATGAGATGCTTGTTGTGAATAGCATAATGATGCATATATGAAAAAGAGGGTGACCCATAGAAGGTCAGAAGCCCTATGCGGTGATTTCAAGTTACAGATTCTTGGGCTAGGTTCTATGAGAGATTGTGATTACCGACAGAGCTAGAGTTAAGTTTCGAGACGTCATAAGGTGACCGATATCACACGGGAAGGGCTAAAGAAGTAAGATCAGAAAGGAATCTGTAATTAAAATCATTGTTAAGTCAGATCCGCATGCATGTGCATTGATGAATATTATTGAGAATAACTTGTTTGTATAGCCTTTGCATTGTGATATTGAGAATATTGGGTGAATTATTGATTGTGTTGAATGACAGTGAATGATATTGATTATTGTGAAATTGAAATGTATATTAGAGAATTGGATAGGTTGGTTTGATTCAATAACTGTCATTTAACATGTATTGTGTCTACCCCTATTTTGTGGCTATATTTTCAGTGGACTTGGGTCGCGATGGTGATTGGTGAGATGTCACCGTACTAGAGCAAGGAGCATTGTATATAGGTTGTATATAGTAGTTTGTGGTATAACTTTGGTCGGCTCCTGTTGATGTCCATTTTGATAGATGTACATGATTGTTAGTGGATCCTAGGTAGCTGACGGTTTCATTGGAAACCTAGATTACATTTTGATGTATGTGATGAGATCATAGATGATATTATTTAAGATGTGGATGTGGCAACCATGGATGGTCCCATTTGATTGCTTACGATGAATTTGATATTCAGGAATTGTGATTAATGTGATCGTGTATGGGATACCATGGATGGATCCATGTATTTGTGTTGCATTGCATTTAATGTCCAGAAATTGTTGCATTGCATAAATGGGCAAGATTTGTTCATGTGTATAGCTGAATTAGAATATGTGTGGTGACTGAGTCAAATTATGCATTTGAATGTTGGTTAGATGTTAAATGCATGAAAATGATGATTTTACACATGAACAACTGATAGGGTTATTTAGAGTTTTATGAGGTTTGGATGCCTTGGGTTAGTCCTAATAGCCTCTATGCATGATTTGTAATGGAACGGGTCAAATCCATTGTGAATTGACCCTTGAGTTGTATATAAATGCCTTAAAATGGGCTAAACACATTTCTGTGCATAAGTCACTCATTTTTGGGTATTTCTGAGTGTGGTCAGTTGCTACACATCATAAATGGTGTATAATTAGTGATGTCAAAATTTGGTGGTAATTGGATTTCATATGAAAGAGTTAGGGTGATTGGAAGTTGGGCGTTTTAGCTTTTTAGTGCATTCTGCAATCTGCTATTAGTTCTAGGAACTCATGAATTGATTCATGGCTTGGCTTGAATCGATTCATGGCATACTGGTCTCCAGGGAGGTATTTTCCAGACTCATGAATCGATTCATGGTATGGCTTGAATCGATTCATAGCTTGCTGGTTTGTTGACCCTGATTTTCCTTTCCTGTGAATCAATTCACAAGGATCCTTGAATCGATTCATAGGCTTCTATGTTGCTGCCCTGGGCTCTTTTCACGCATGAATCGAATCATAGCTTGTTGTTTGCTAATCTTCTTATGTTTTGAGGCTTGCTTGATGTGTGTTGAGTCATGGCTGGTTCCTTGGCTCCTCATGCGTATCTTTCAAGTTTTTAAGCTTCTAAAATCCACCAATCCTTATCGGATGCACATTTATGATTGGTATCGATGTCGTGTAGTTCCTGAAACCCTGTTTGGAAGTGAAATCAAATTGTCAAAATTTTTCCTTGGGTTTTCGGGCTTGCTATTAAGCTAGGATGTTTCATTTTGGTATCAGAGCAAACTTAAAAAGTTCAAGGTCAAGGTTAACTTACTAAATGCTATAGATTGAGTGAAACTACGTGATATAATGCTAGGTGTTAGATTAATTAGCGAGATTAAATAATAATAATTACGTTCTTATCCTTGAAAAGTATTAAAGTTTGGTAATAATTTCAGGATAAGACATGGCTAACCGCCAGGGTATGGATGCTATAGCGGCGGCGTTTTAGCGCTTTGCTAATATTATCGAGAGGCAGAATCAGCCTCAGGTTAACGATCATCATGGTCTAGATCGCTTTCTGAAGCAAAGGCCAAATGAATTCCAAGGTGGATTCAATCTTGAACCAGCCTACACTTGGATTCAGGATCTGGAGTGGATATTTGGTAGCCTCCATTGTAATGAGGCACCAAAGGTGGAGTATGCGTTGTATATGCTTTAGGGGGAAGCTGAAAATTGGTGGAAAATCACCAAAGCTAGAATGATAGCTACTGGTACCCAGTTGATCTGGGAGAATTTCAAAGCATGTTTTCTAGAGAAGTACTTCCCTGATTGTGAGGAGCAAGAAAAAGCTGGAGTTCATGAAACTCAAGCAAGGCCGCATGATTGTAGAGGAGTATGCAACTAAATTTGAGGGGTTATGCTTATTTTATCCTCCTTTTTAGCACCCTGGGACTAAGGGTTCCAAGTGCATTAAGTTTGAAAGTGGCTTAAGACCTGAAATCAAGAAAGCATTCAGGCATCAGGAAATCAGGAGCTTCCCTGTTCTTGTAAAGAAATGCAAGATCTATGAAGAGGATGGCAAGGCCTCTGTTGGCTAAAATAGCAAAACAGATACTTCTTTAAAGCCTTAACAGCCTAGCTTTAAGAAGCAAGGCAAGTCTAGTAGATGTGGACCGTCTTCTAGATTCAGAGGTCGTGGTGGACATTCTGGTGGCCGTCCTAGGTATGGAAAGTGTTTTAAATGTGGTGCTGAACATTATGCTAGAGATTGTGACAAAGAAGAAGAAACGAAATCTTATGCTATAATTATAATGAAAAAGGGCATATCCGCCCTAATTGTCCTCAAATACAACAAGCTAATACTAATACAAACCGTGAAGGCTTCTGGGGACGAGGCCATGGAAACGGTAATTGTGGTGGCCGAGATAATGGCAGCCGTGGTAACATGATGATTGGCAAAAATAAACATGGTGGGAATGCTAACCCGCAGACTGTAGGCAGAGTCTTTGCCATAAATGCTGAGGATACTGCTCAAGCAAATGATCTGGTGCAAAGTAAGTGTTCACTTGGTGACTTTACACTTGATGTTGTGTTTGATTTTGGAGTTACACACTCCTTTATAGCTGATGATTATATGTGACTTCTCTAAGGTGTTTTTGGAGGATGTGTCGGGTGTTCCTCCTGAAAGAGAGATTAAATTCTTTATTGATCTGATTCCTGGAGCTGAACAAGTTTCCAGTGCTCCCTATAGAATGTCTCCTGCTGAGATAGCAAATCTAAAGAAGCAAGTCGATGAGTTGCTAGAGAAACAGTTTATCTGACCTAGTATATCACCGTGGGGTGCTTTGGTGTTGCTAGTTAAAAAGAAAGATGACAGTATATGGTTATGTGTTGATTACCGCCAGCTGAACAAGCCTACAATAAAGAACCGGTACCCATTTCCAAGGATTGATGACTTAATTGATCAGTTGCGGGGAGCTTCAGTCTTTTCAAAGATTGATTTGCGATCTGGATACCATCAGATCCGATTTAAGAATTTAGATATTCCTAAAACGGCATTCAGGACCCGGTATGGTCACTATGAATATGTGGTGATGCCACTGGGTGTGACCAATGCCCCTACTGTGTTCATGAATTATATAAACAACATCTTTCATCCAAACTTAGACCAATTTGTGGTTGTCTTTATTGACGATATCTTGATTTATTCTAAGTCTCATGAAGAGCATGAAGAACATCTCCTTTTGGTACTCCAAGTACTAAAGGAAAAGCAATTATTTGCTAAATTATCCAAGTGTGATTTCTGGATGGATAAGATCCAATTTTTAGGACATGTTATTTCTAGTGAAGACGTTTCTGTTGACCCTTCCAAGTGTTGGAAATATGCACTAAGAGTTTATATAGGACGCATCATTTTGAATAAGGCATATTTTGTTAAATAGTTTAACAGCTTTTATTTATCCTTGGAGTAATAGGTTATATGAGAGTTATTCCTAAAATGTCCCTAGTCATGTATTTACGTGGGGACATGTAAATACATTAAGACTAGTGTGTGAGTGTACTAATGATCTGATCTCACAGATCATGGATATGGATGATATCAAGTCTTCACACAGGTGCACATTAAGAGTAATGATGTACTGGACAGACCTACCATGAGAATGTTGCATGGATCGTTACATGAATATCATAAACGATTCTCAACTTGATAGTGGTATATGTAGTCCTTCAACCTAAAATCACTACGATTCCTACATAAGGAGTTTGTTGTTTTAATATAATCAAACATCTTTTATAACAAGAGGACTATAAAGGTTGTGATTAGGCAATGAACAAATTATGCAGAGGGGTGTGAGTGATGTAGATGGAATTTGTCTCTCCTATGTGACAAGAGTGATATCTATAGGCCACTTGATGGAGTGAGACTAAGGAAATGCATGACCATGCTAGAAAGAATAAATATTGGATATTTATTCGGATAAAGTCTACTCCGGTATCAAGTAAAATAAATTGGACCGTACAAGGATGACGCGACCATGCCTTGGGCCCAATTAGGATATCGTGACAAAAGGAACAAACATATCAAATAATTATCACTTATAGGTTATGTTGATATTAAATAATATTCAGACATAATGATGCATTGCTAGATGCCGCTCTTATTTTATATTAATAATAAAATTGTTTATTATTAATATGACCGAGTATTTTACCTATAGGGTCACACACATAGAGTAAGCCCATCAGAAAATAGCTTTTTATTTTAGTTGAACTAAAATTAAACTATTGGGCCTAACTCATTTAGAATAAGTAAGGAGCCCACTCTTTATAGAGCAAATTAGGTTAAACCTAAGCCTATAAATAGAACATTAGATGCTCATAGGTGATGTTAGGAAATCCCTAAGCATGAGCAGCGGAAAAATTAAAGGGATTCCATAGGATTTGCAAGGTTCCGTGTTTCAAAGCACAAAAACCAATTTCGAAATTATTTAGGTTACCTCTTGAAGAACTCCGAAGCAGTCGTAGCCTCGTCCTTTAGGAGTCCACACGAGCACTCCCACCAGAATCGCAACACTTGCCAACTGCTAGGTTGACGGCGTGTAGCTCTTGCAACTTTTTGCGAATTTTGTGTCTCACTTGAGTGAACCGCCTATGAGCATCTTATGCTCTATTTATAGGCTTAGGTTTGACCTAATTTGTTCTCTCTAAAAGTGGGCTCCTTACTCATTCCAAATGAGTTAGGCCCAATAGCTTTATTTTAGTCCAACTAAAATAAGACAACATTTTCTGATGGGCTTACTCTATGTGTGTGACCCTATAGGTAAAATACCCGGTCATATTAATAATAAACTATTTTATTATTAATATAAAATAAGAGCGGCATCTAGCAATGCATCATTATGTCCGAATATTATTAACATAACCTATAAGTGATAATTATTTAATACGTTTATTCCTTTTGTCACGATATCCTAATTGGGCCCAAGGCATGGTCGCGTCATCCTTGTACGGCCCAATTTATTTTACTTGATACCGGAGTAGACTGGATCCAAATAAATATCTAATATTTATTCTTTCTAGCATGGCCATGCGTTTACTTAGTCTTACTCCATCAAGTGGCCTATGGATATCACTCCTGTCACATAGGAGAGACAAATCCCATCTACATCACTCACATCCCTCTGCATAATTTGTTCATTGCCTAATCACAACCTTTATAGTCCTCTTGTTACAGAAGACGTTTAATTGCATTAAAACAATAAACTCCTCATGTAGGAATCGTAGTGACTTCAGGTCGAAGGACTACATATACCATTATCACATTGAGAATCGTTTATGACAATCATGTAACGATCCATGCAACGTTCTCATGGTGGGTCAGTCCAGTACATCATTACTCTTAATGTGTACCCGTGTGAAGACTCGATATCATCTATATCTATGATCTGTGAGATCAGATCATCAGTACACTCACACACTAGTCTCAGTGTATTTACATGTCCCCATGTAAATACTTAACTAGGGACATTTTAGGAATAATTTTTATATGACCTATTACTCCAAGGATAAATATGTTTAAAACAATTTTAAACTGAAATATTTATTCTATTGATAAGTAGAAAAATGATACAAATAAAAAAGCATAAAGGCTCATAGTGCATACACCAACAGGTGACTACCCAAAAAGAGACAAAATATGTAAAAGTTGCAAAAGCTACACGCCGTCAAACTAGCATTTGGAAGGTGTGGCGTTTCTGGTGGGAGTACTCGTGTGGACTCCTAAAGGATGAGGCTACGACTGCTTCGATAATCTTCAAGAGGTAATAATAAAAAACAATATTTTTTGTGTTTGTCTTATGCTTTGAAGCATAACCCTTTGCAAATCTTATGAGAATCCTTGTATTTCCACTACTTATGCACTAGGGATTCCCTAATACCAAGGTGGAAGTTGTTATGGCTTGGGAGAGACCCAAGTCAATGACTGAGGTTCATAGTTTCATGACTTTAGCTGGATATTATCAAAGATTCATTAAAGGATTCTCTAAGATTGCATTGGCAATGACTAAGCTAACCTGAAAGCATGTTCTTTTTGTATTGTCTCTTTAATGTGAGAAGAGTTTCCAGGAATTAAAGGCTAGATTGACTTCTACTCCTGTGTTAGCATTACCTAATTTACAGAAAAGTTTCATGGTGTATTATGATGTATCCAGGCTGGGCCTTGGGTGTATGTTGATGCAGAATGGAAGGGTGATAACTTATGCTTCACGGCAGTTGTAGCCACATGAACAAAACTATCCTACGCATGATTTGGAACTTGCAGCTGTGGTCTTTGCACTGAAAATTTGGAGACATAACCTGTATGGTTCTAAATTTGAGGTGTTTAGTGATCATAAAAGTCTAAAGTACTTGTTTGATCAGAAGGAACTAAATATGAGGCAGAGAAAATGGATTGAATTCCTGAAGGATTATGAGTTTGAGTTGAAATATCATCCGGGAAAGGCGAATGTTGTTGTTGACACCTTGAGTCAGAAATATATTCATATTGTAGTTATGATGGTAAATGAGATGGAATTACTTGAGCAGTTTAGAGATTTGAGTCTGACTGTGGACGTTTCCTCAACTTAAAAGGTGGTTCTTAGCACTTTGAAAATAGCAAATGGGTTTTTGAAGCTTGTGTATGTGCAACAGTTGACTGATGCTTACTTAGCTGAGTTGAAAAAGACTCGGGCTGGTGGTAAGGACATGTCCTTGACGGAAGGTTCTGATGGTATTTGATGAGTAAGAGACCAAATTTATGTGCCTGATTCTGGTGATTTAAGAAAGATGGTACTTAATGAAGCTCATAGAAGCATATTGAGTATCCATCTGGATACTACAAAGATGTACCACGATCTAAAATTACATTTCTAGTGACCTAGATTGAAAAAGAGATGTGGTTGATTATGTGGCTTGATGTATTATTTGCCAGAAGGAAAAGATTGAACACTAGAAGCCATCTGGTGGTTTGCAACCTCTTGAGATACCTGTATGGAAATGGGATGCTAATGCCATGGATTTTGTGATGGGATTACCCAGGACCCATAGTGGTCATGATGCTATTTGGGCTATTATAGATAGATTGACAAAGTCTGCATATTTCTTGCCTATCAGTATGAGGTATTCTTTGTAAAGGCTAGTAGAGTTGTATATCAGTGGGATCATTTGACTGCATGGTGTTCCATCTTGTATTGTGTCAAATAGAGATCCAAGGTTCACTTCCCGGTTTTTGGGAAGCTTGCACTAGGAGTTAGGCTTGAGGCTCCGATTGAGTTCAACCTATCATCCCCAGACAGATAGGTAGTCTGAGCACACTATTTAGTTTAGAGGACTTATTGAGGTCCTGTGTGCTAGAGCATGGTGGTGGTTAGGAGTAGTACCTCCATTTGATTGAGTTTACTTATAATAACAACTATCACAACAACATCGATATGGCTATGTTGGTTGGAGACCGCTGAGAGTTTGATGTTGGGGCCTGAGATTGTGCAATAAAATTTAGAGCAAATCTAGATGATCAGAGAGAAAATGAAGGCATCCCAGGGCCGTTAGAAGAGTTATCATGATAAGTGAACAAAACTGCTTGAGTTTCAGGTTGGTGATAGGGTATTCCTGAAAATTTCTCCTAATAAAGGTATGGTTGGGCATTGAAAAGTAAAAAATTGAGCCCGAGGTACATTGGACCCTATGAAGTGTTGAAAAAGGTTGGTCCTCTGGCCTATCAGATTGCATTGCCTCCTCACTTGTCAAATCTACACAATGTGTTTCATGTTTCTTAGTTGAGAAAGTATCTACTTGACTCAACTCATGAGATGCCTGATGATGAGGTAGAGATCAGAGAGAACTTGACTATTGTAGCCGAGCCTACTGGTATTATAGATCGATCTGTGAAACGCTTGAAAAGCGAGGATGTACAGTTGGTGAAGGTAGCTTAGCAGCAAAATCATTGTACTACCTATACTTGGGAGCGTGAGGATGCTATGAGGCAACAATATCCTGAGTTATTTTATTGAGGTATGAATATATTTGAATTTCAGAGACGAAATTCTTTGATGGTGGGGAGAATTGTAACATCTTGATTAAAATTAAAAAGGGAAATTAGATTAAATGAATGATTAATTAATTGGACTTAGTCGTAAGAGTTACCATTGTGCCCTTGATAACATAAGCAAAAAATTGAATTCTACGCTCTATCCAATATAACGTCAAGTATTTCACTTGTGTCCTATAGGTTCAGAGATTCTCTAAATATAAGCTTCCTCCTTGGTGAAACTTACGCTACCTCTACCCTGCCTATTATCGCACTTATCTCAAAGCTTTTTGTCCTGTAATTGCATGCTCAAAACGTCTCTCTCTGACAAAAAAAAAAGCCTATTATACGTCGTAATACATCCTTCTCCTCAAGAATATCATCTCTTAATAGACTTACTTTGGGCAACCCCTCCTCGGGCTCCCTAATATATATATATATATATATATATATATATATATATATATATATATATATTGAACCAATCTCTTCAGTAGTGGTGAGTTAAAATAGATTGCAAGAGTAGACTCTAAACAAGAGCAAAAATTACAGAGAGAGCATGGAATCAAAAAGAGAGAGATTCTATTGAAGAAAAAGAAGATGGGAAAGACGCACCAAGGAAAGTGTGAGTAAGGAAGATGAAATATGAACGAACACCAGACATTCATACATAACAGCCCAGGAAGAAGAATAAGATGACAGTCCATTAGAAGAATAAGAGATCAGATCCAGAAGAACTGCCATGAAGTTAAAGAAAGCTCGCTATGTGCATTCCTTTTTCTCCCAGAAGCTATAGCAACTAGAGATATGCCACTATCTCATATCTCTTTGCTCTTTCAAGAGCATATAATCTCTAGCCATGCTTTCAGACTCAGTACCTCCTATACCCATCTTTCATACTACACAGGTACTAAGTCTACTTAATGAATAATTCCTTCCTCATGTAGTTGATCACTTAGCTCTGCTAAGTTAGAAAGACTTATTCATTTGAAATAACTCTTCAGACCTTTTTATAGCGCAGCTCTAGCGTATTGCTAGACTCTAATTAAAGAAGAAAACATTGTTGGCCTGGAGAGCCTTTGGAAAGAATACTAGGGGTTCGAGCTAGGAGTGGCTCATGAAAGAATACTTGGGTCTACCCCAGGAGTGGGTGCTACAAAATAATACTCATAGGAATCAAGATAGGTCTAATGTGTAGAGGCACAGGCTGTGCTTAGGCCAAGAGTGGCCGGAGTCATGAATACTTGGGTCTGCCCCAGGAGTGGGTTCGTGCAAAAGAATACTCGTGGCCAGGAGTGGCCGGTGTCAAGAATACTTGAAGCACGGGTTATGCTTAAGCCAGGAAGGGCTGGAGTCAATAATACTCGTAGGCTCGGTCTGGGTTGTTTATGTAAACTATTTTTACATAGTGGAAATCCTTCAGATTCGAAGGTACTAGATGTAGTCTCTAAGTTGGAGGTGAACTAGTAAGTCGTTTGTATTGTCTCTTTCTCTCTTACTCTTTACTATCAAAAGTCTGGTGCATTAATATTCTTAAAATTGATAGTAAAAGTCTAGTAAAAATACGCTCGCTTAACCAAAGTATCACGCTCTTTGTCTCTTCAAAAGTCTGGTCTGCTACATAACTCTCTAAACGTTTAAATATCACTTTTTGGTTTGAAAAAGTGAACAGATTTTTCAGGAAAACATAAGAATTAGGTTACAAAAGATAGGGGGAGTACGTATGTCAAAAGAATCTTTAAAAGAATGGTCCTATCGATAAACCCTTATTGATTCAAGGAAAGTCCTAAATTCTGAAAAATCACTCTCAAAGAAAAAGATCTTTGCATATGAATGCCTACCAGACCTAGCTCAGAACAGTTTATCTCATACTACAAAGTTTGAACATTTGATCTTGTCTTTCTCAAAACAAAGGGGGGCTCCCAGACTTATCAAAAGCGTCTGAATATTGTGAATAATTGGATCCAGAATTTACCTTAAAGGAAGTTCTTTTTCAAGTCTAGCTCAAGGATCTCAACGGTCAAGAAAACATTCTTGTAAGCACGCTTAAGCAAAGACCTACGAAAAGAAGAACCACAAAGCAAGGCAGTCTACGCTTTATCCAATATAACGTCAAGTCTTTCACCCGTATCCTACAGATTCAGAGATTCTCTAAATAAAAGCATCCTCCTTGGTGAAACTTATGCTACCACTACCTTGCCTATTATCGTACTTATCTCAAAGCTTTCTGTCCTATAATTACGTGCTCAAAATGTCTCTCTCTGACAAAAGAAAGCCTATTGTCTGTTGTACAACATCCTTCTCCTCAAGAATATCATCTCTTAATGGGCATACTTCGGGCAACCCCTCCTCGGGCTCTCTAGAAAAAATATATATATTGAACCAATCTCTTCAGTAGTGGTGAGTTGAAATAGATCGCAAGAGCAGACTCTAAACAAGAGCAAAAACTATAGAGAGAGCATGGAATAAAAAAGAGAGAGATTCCGTTGAAGAAAAAAAGATGGGAAAGACACACTAAGGAAAGTGTGTGTAAAGAAGAAGAAATATGAACAAGCACCAGACGTTCATACACAACAGCCAGGAAGAAGAATAAGATGGTAGTCTATTCGTAGAACAAGAGATCAGATCCAGAAGAACTGCCATAAAGTTAAATAAAGCTCGCTATGTGCATTCCTTTTTCTCCCAGAAGCCATAACAACTAGAGATATGCCACCAGCTCATATCTCTTTGTTCTTTCAAGAGTATATCATCTCTAGTCATGCTTTTAGACTCAGTACCTCCTGTACCCATCTTTCACACTACACAGGTACTGAGTCTACTTAATGAATAAGTCTTTCCTCATGTAGTTGATCACTTAGCTCTACTAAGTTAGAAAGACTTATTCATTTGAAATAACTCTTCAAAACTTCTTGTAGCACAGGTCTGGCGTATTGCCAAACTCTAATTAGAGTGAGAAACACTATTGGCCAAGAGAGGCTTTGGAAAGAATACTCAAGGTTCGAGCCAGGAGTGGCTGATGAAAGAATACTTGGGTCTACCCCAGGAGTGGGTGCTATAAAATAATACTCATAAGAATCAAGACAGGTTTGATGTGTAGAAGCACAGGTTATGCTTAGGCCAGGAGTGGCCAGAGTCAAGAATACTTAGAGCATGAGTTGTGCTCAGGCCAGGAGTGGCTAGAGTCAAGAATACTTGGGTCTGCCCCAGGAGTGGGTGCGTGCAAAAGAATACTTGTGGCCAGGAGTGGCCGGTGTCAAAAATACTCGAAAGCCCGGGGTGTGCTTAGGCTGGGAGTGGCCAGACTCAAGAATACTCAGGGGCCAGGAGTGGTCGGTGTCAAGAATACTTGAAGCATGAGTTGTACTTAAGCCAGGAGTGGCTGGAGTCAATAATACTCGTAGGCTTGGTCTGGGCTGCTTATGTAAAATATTTTTACATAGTGGAAATCCTTTAGATTTGAAGGTACTAGATGTAGTCTCTGAGTTAGAGGTAAACCAGTATAAATCACTTGTGTATTATCTCTTTCTCTCTTGCTTTTTACTATCAAAAGTCTGGTGCATTATTAGTGTTAAAATCAATAGTAAAAGTCTGGAAAAAATATGCTCGCTCAACCAAAGTATCACGCTCTTTGTCTCTTCAAAAGTCTGGTCCGCTTCATAACGCTCTAAACGTTTAAATATCACTTTTTGGTTTGAAAAAGTGAGCAGACTTATTCAACCCCCTTTCTAAGTCTGTTCTCCAAACCATCACTTTCCTTCTCCATATGTTGTTTCTCCTAATTGCATTAATTTTTGTTAAGGTCTTCGGAGCAATGTGCAAAGGTGGGACAGCTTGGGTATCATTGCAGATATGTCAATTTATTTGTCATCCAAAAGTTCATCAGGAGCCTAACTTAAGCTGTATTATATAATTAGTCCTACTGATTCCTTATACAACTTTAATATTTATCGCCTTATTGGTCTTTCACCACGGTTTCCAAATAATTCATTCCTCACAATAACCCTTATATTACGACCTCTATAGCTCATTTATCATCATCCCAATCGTCTAGTTACACACTTTACACTTCTTTGCCCTACATTTCACTCACCTAAGGTATGTTAGGATATACTTACCTCCCCAGTTCCCACATAGCCCTAACTACTAGCGCAACTACCGGAGGTGATCAGTCTCAGGAGTTAAACACTCGGTAGTTAGGCTATGTAAGAACCCGGTGTACGTTTAATTATTTTCCTTCTTAACTTATCTACAAGCTGTCTATACTGTAGCACATCTAGCTCAGCCTATTGGTGACCCCACAATGGATTAATATTGGAAGGAACCCAGGGTGGCCAGCCACTGCAATCCTATTCTAACATTAATATCAATGTAGATTCCAGACAGCCAGGCATAACCTTTAACCCCTCATCATCTATTCCACTTGATACTTCCTCAATCATCCTGATTGGTGCCAAATACTCACCATCCTTCTTTATCATTACCGCTACAATGATTCTTTAGATACATCACTCCATCTGATTGCCATCCACATACTACCCTTTTCATTTATTCATACCACCGATACGTCCACATCTTTGGTCTCTTCATTCGATGTTATCAGTATACTACCACTTGCTTACTTACTTTAAGCTCACAGCAAGGCGGTTTATCGCTACAGCTCATTCCTTTATCCCATGAATTTTCGTAGTGCCCATCAAGTACATTCAACACCAAAAATGAACAACTAACATCTCTCGCCATTCCAACTAAGCAGGGGTGGATAGGGGATTCACCCCTCCTTATAATAACCTTATCAAAGCATTGTCAACTCATATTATTCATTATTCGTTCACTCGATTCTCAATCCTCCATCCTTATTAAATTAGCACACTTTATTATAAGTTCCACTACACACTAAAAATTTTCTAACATCCTAACAACCTCATGAATTCCAACTGTCCTTTCTTGATTTATTCATAAATCCTTTCTATTTACTTATACTCGGGATACGTTAGTATTACTCTCAAGGTCATATCCCACGGAGTATTACACCTCCACCATTTGAATAACTTTCATCTTACTAACAGTTGCTAAAGCCCCCGTCGTTGCCAATTTACTACAAGATTTGATTCCTATGGATTATAACCATTTTTAAATGTCCTCTTATACACATACACATATATAGCCACTTTAAATATCATTTATATTACAATCCATTATTCAGTTACTTTTATCTTTGCCTCACGTTGCCTTATATTTATAGTTTGGACCATCCATAATTACAAGCTTTTAATTCTGTTAACATTTTAACAACTATTTCCAATTAAACCAATACAGCTCGATGGCACATTCCTCAACTCGTCCAATATTATACATCAATGCATTAACTTACACATCATTTTATTTCATATTAGCATAATAAGTATTTCATACCCAATCCTCTATCACTCAACGAAGTTACTACATAATCATATTCATTATTCAAACAAATCTACCAAGTAAATTTTGGAAAGTTACCTCAAGTAAGGATGATACAAGCGACAGAGCTACTAAATGAGTTCAATGCCAGGGTACCTATGAAATCTTTCACACAAGACAATACAAACACTACCCATACATCATATTGATTAATTAGCATGCGAGACTAGCTATAAGAGCTCAATCAATTCACCTTTCGATTATATATCAATTCATCACACACTGCAATTTATTTGCATTCACATTTTCATTCTTACACTATAGTTCTCAATTTAATGCGCTATTTTATTTCAATTAACCTTCAACATACTTTATTACGTTACCACGATAATTTAGAAAACTTTTTAACCTACATCATAATTACAACCTCACTCATAGCAATCACATTGGGTGTATACCAATTAAACAGTCAATTAATATATCATACAACTCGTATTATATCATGCAAACAACCACCAACAAGTGTAATAAAATGCAGAGTGGTCCGTTACGGGACTCACATAACCCGCAACATCTACCCATATACCCAGTCCTTAAAAGAATTGCTCTGATACCACCTATGACATCCTAAGTAATTTTACATTTATTTTCTATCCGTTTTATTGATTTTCATAATAAATTTTTCACAAATGAAATAATTAATTTAACCCGTAATTAGAAAATGCCCATTTTCATAAAAATACTTCAATATATAAAATATATAATCAATTTAAGAATCCCAAAATCATAAAAGTTGAAAAGAAACATAAAAATTGAAACAAGGGTCTGACGCTACGCGTTAGCCCCATGTTACGCATGAGCTCCCAATCGCAACACTGGCGCTACATGCCAGGACACCAGTAGTAGCACATGCTGTTGTTGCACATTTTAGGCCAATCGGCCAACTTCTAAGCTACCCAAGTGGCCCGTTTTAAGTTCGATTGCCGTGAAACTTCACGGGCCATACATTTTCCCCATTCCGGAACTGTCGGCGCCATCCGTTCACCAAAATTCCATCACATGCGCAAGTTATTCACAAAATGTAGTTTAAACCTCTTTTGTGCAAAACCCTTGCACCAAACATCCTAAATGGGTTCCAATTGGCCCAAGGCCAATACACACAGTTCCTAAACATCCTAGAGGACCTATTGGTACCTTTCGGGGGTCCCGAAACCCACCGGATCTCAAAATCACCTATTCAGTTCCTTAAATCCATAATTATTCACTATATGCATAACTCTCTCATTCAATCAAATCATCAATCTATTATCAACCACATCACACCTAACATTCATACATCTTAACAGAACCTGCCAATAGCATTTATCATTCACACAATATTGGCTCTGTGCCACAGTTTATAACAATTGACAAATTACGTAACTAATCATCATTATTCAAATTACTATCATCATTAATCCATTATACACTTACACTTTATACATCATGTAAGCATGCAGATATTGCAAGGCCTGCCTATATCATGTAATCATACAATGGCTCCATGCCACATAACACAAACATAGTGAAATGCTAATACGGTGCTACCTTATCACACATCCACATTAACAAAGCAATCTAATTCAACATCTTTATAAATCAATAAACAATTACATAATTATACATATATCTCTCTTCCACTCGTCTTGGCTCCATATTGCCCTGGCCTTATTTAGCGCTTGCCACTCCCACCCCCTCCCCCCGCGGTGTGCATCCTTACCCATCAACAGTCACTAAAGCCATAATACAGGGGGTGAGTGACTGGAATTTAGAATTAATACAGAAGTAAATATTAAAACTAGGAAAGGTATAACATAGCTACGCCCCTAGGCATAATTATGCGGTATTAGCAATTACCTTCCATATCCTTTCTTATTTTACCGTATCCATTGATGTACTTACATAATTATGTTGTTCATTTTAAACTAATACCATCATTAACATATCATGATCAATTTGACAATTCACGTCATATACGATAAACATCATCCAAAACATACACATCAGTCAAGGTGTGTAAAACACAACTGATTCTCATATAAAAAACATAACTTTCCCGTATAATCTTATACCTATTTCTATCGCCAGATAATCGCATACCTTATATTCAACATCATAACCTCAATTATATCACATATGCACAACTGACTCTCATATAAAGTAGACTCCTAGTATCCAGATACTGAAAGGATCGACCTTCAGCTGGGGGTCTGACTTGACACCCCGTGAACCCGACTTGGTTCACCAAGTCCTACTTGACTCCCCCTCAACCACTGGGTCCTACTTGACCACTGGGCATAAAAACCACAGGAGCCGGAAATGAGTGTAACATATACCGTCGGTCGTCCTCCACCACGTAATCATATAATCATCATAAACATAGTCATAAATTCTCTTTACTAGAAGCCTGTCAAGAGCCACTCCTTGACCGTGCAATGCGCCGGCGATCACTCCCTGCCCTCAATAGTATCCAGGGTATCTCATCCGTAATATACAACTTAATATAATTAAAGCATCATCAATCGCATAAAAAAATGTCAGAAAATGACATGTGATCATAATACAGGGCGGCCGACTTGCCAAGCCTACCAACATACCGCCACAATACTGAATAACAATCACAGTTCTCTATTATCATATGTTATTCAGTTCATAATTACATGATATAATCCTACTGACATGTCATAAATCATAATCATATCATCAACTCACGCAAACAATGGTATTCATGGGTTCGACACATTACCTTATTAGTTTGTCATCGGCTCACTATACCAAAATCATTATTATGCTATCAACAATCGATCATTTCACCACACAGATACATATCAACATCAAGCAACATATACTCATGATATCTACATACATGTTAGTATGCATACATCTACTTATATATACATATACATATATATATATACGTGAATGTTATTCTATCATTATTGACAACATTCCTTTTTACCTTATTTTTACTTATTAACTTAAAGCTTATTTTCATCTTAAGTTTAACGTTAACTCATAACGTTACCGTAAGTTCCAATCGAACCATGTTATCTTAAACTTCACCTACGTTAATTCCTTACTAAAACCATTTTATATTTACTCACTTAATCTTACTATCGTACAATTATCATTTATGCATTATCAATTACGAATTATTACCTTCTTCATTATTTGTTTCTCACTTCCCAATATATATATATATATATAGATATACATTACCCACTTAAACTCACCTTCTATTTTATAGCTACAATCCATACTTTTCACTATGTTACTTTACTTTGTAAATTTACTTATTCCACATGCACTACTCTATAATTCTCCAATCATTACCCGTCAATGTAATTATTTATGTATTTGCTCATTAATTTATCACTCATTCATCATCTCTACAAGTTACAATTCACCCTTACGTTCTCTTTCTCAGATCTCCCATCATTAAACTTCTAGATTTAATTAAATCATCTAATAGTAGCTATATATATCATTTTCCCTATTCGCCAATGCCGTGATTAAATTTCTATATTAATCTTAAAACCAACACACCCCCTTACCTCGGTTCCATGCTCTCCAAAGCTTCTAATCGATTGTCGGGCTTCACCGAAATATATCAAAACTCTATAATCAAAATTAAAGAAGCTCTAATAATTATTATAACTATCAACCCATAACCCATAATCCTTAAAATAATCCTAAATCTCAATCTAGGGTGATGGAAGCTTACCGTTCTATTTCCGATCCTTACTTTTCAAGACCCTCCATATCAAACGACTTTCTAGTCCATAAATTCGAACCTACGAGCGTCAAAATACAAAACCTCTTAGCTTTTCATCTTACACATCAATCTATGAGCAATAATTAAACTCCCTAGCACTGTAAAACATAAAATCATGGCATCCCATTAGCATGCATGGTTTGGTTCCAAGGAGGAAAAAGAGAAAGAGAAGAAGAAACTTGAAATTGAAAGTTCCATGTGCCTTACCTCACTTCCCCAAGTCCAAAAACACAAGAAATTGAAGTTCCTACCAGGTCCAGAGCTTAAATCGCAAGGGAGGAAGAAAATGGAAGAGAAAGAAGCACACAGGTTCTATTTTGCATGTTCCTGTTTTTAATCTGATCGTGATGCTGACGCTACGCGTCAGTTCATTAATGTACACCTGACACTACATGTCCCACTGACGCTATGCATCAGGGTCCTGATGTAATTTCCTTTAAAAATTCCTTTTAATTTACCTTAACCCTTCAAAATACCATTTAAATCATACGTCCACTTAAAATTCCATTTTCCTTAATTCTAACTTAATTAAATATTAAACGTATCTTTCCTAATATTAAATTACTAGGGAGGTCACAATGGGTGTGTCTGAATCGATTCACAGACTTCTGTTTAGGTGTCCTGGATTCCTTTCTTGTATGAATCGATTCATGGCTTGCTCGAATCGATTCATGGCTTGCTATTTTCTAATTTTCCATACATTTTTATGCTTGTTTGATATGTGTTGAATCATGGCTTTGTTTCCTTGCTTCTCGTGCATGTTTTCTTAGATTATTCCTCATGCCCACTCTTGCTTCCAAATCAATATATGCTTCCGCTAAACACTTGCACGGTGAAGGTGTAATGGATTACTTTGAGCTAAAAATTTGTTTAAAACATTTACCTTCTCATATCATCATATATAAGATAGGTCCTTAAATGGTCTGGGGTTAATTGTTGAAGTTTTTAATTGTGGCGTTCTTCTTTTGACAATTATTTAAATTATGAAAAAAATTTATCCTCACTTTTAATGTCTAATTAATTATACCTTTAATATTATTTACCAGATTAAGGGTGCCACATTGGGTGGTATCAAAGCATTGATTGCTCATTGTTTGATCTTTGTGAATTAAATACTATTGGAGGATAATTTTTATTATTGAATTGAGGTTGTTTGACATTGAAATGTGTTATTTATTATTGAAGCTTTGTTGTACCTTGTTGAAGCATGTTTTGCTCAGTATTGAAGTTGTCAATTATTATCAGAGCGTGGTTGCTCCGCATTGAATTAATGTTATGGATGATTGGAGCATGATTACTCAATATTGAAACGTTTTTGGTAACTATCGAAGCATGGTGCTCATTGTCAGAGTGTGGTTGCTCTGTATGAACTTATGAATGCTAAATGTATAAAGGGTGGTGTTTATGTCAAAGCATTGACTACCTTGCATAGATTTATGAATAACTATTTGTCTAAGAGTTGTGAATTGACTAACAGGACATTGTTTGCTTATTGATGATTCTTGTGAATTATTATTATTGAGTTGTGATTGTTGCTCATGGAAATACGTTTATTTGTCATTGAATTTATGCAACATACAACTTGAGCATAGTTTCTCAATGACAATCTTAGTTGATTCATGGGATTGAGTACATGTGAATGAATTCTTCAATGTGATTGGTATGCTTGTGTGTGTAAGTCCGGCCAAGTTCCTTACACTATTTACCTTTAGTGACGAATACATTGTTATTATGCATTGATATTGATATATCGAGTATAAATTGACATGATGATGGACCTATGCCATGTGTTGATCATGGATAGGAGGTATTAAAATATGAATTGTTATGGCGATAAACCATGGATGTTGAGGCCTTGATATATATATATATTGAAAATTAAATTATTTGGTTAGGTATCTTGTGTGATTCATGCTTGTGGCTTATAGCCAAAGGAATGCTTGTTTAATGTAAGCAGTTCACGTGCTAGAGTTGAATTAAATGAATGATGGTGAGAGAATTCCCTAACATGGGTATCTATGGATTGAAATGATTGATAATGTTATTGTTGAAAGATGGGTTTTATGTTCTTAGGCATGGAAGCCCTGTATAATATGATGCAAGTAATTTGCTATGTCTCCCTAGATTGGGAACACGAATAAGTGGTAAAATGATGAGATATAACGATGTGTATGCTCTAGATTGAGGCAGATCCTACTATGAATGCTAAATGTAAATACATATATGATATAGATTACAGAAGGACTAGAGTTGTTAAGATGGATTCCCTGAGGATTGGGGTTAGACTTAGTTTTGTATACGAAAACTAAGTAAATGATTGATTTAATTGTGACCCATGAGGTGTGATACCTCTGGCTTGACTTGGTATAATCTTGTACGATCGAATCTTATGGAATTAGACCCTATGGTAGTCTAAGCTCTATGTTACTTTGATGAACCATGTCTAATGATGTTTGGGCGTTGGGAAGTATTCCACAATGGGTACTAGGTAACCCCTTGGACTTTCTAAGTCTAATGATCTGTTAAACCTTATGGTTGGTTAAACCGTAGTAAAATTAATTGTGTAATAAATTGTTGAGGCTAGAGCCGTCATTAAATGGAAAAACCTCCTAACTAAACCCTATGGGAAAAACCTTAGGTATGGAAAAAGAGTGTCTGACTTGTGGTACCTGTAATATACATGTAGGTTCTTTACATTCCATTTATTTTTGAAAACTTCGCATTCTAGTGTTTCCAAGAGATAAGCTCCCCCCGATGTGACTTTATTCACCCGGTATGGTCCTTCCCAAGTTAGCGCTAACTTTCCTTGATACGCAAAATGGTTTCCTACTGATGCTTTTCTCAAGACGAGGTCGCCTACATTGAATCTTCTTTTCTGAATCTGCATATTATAACGCAGTGCGGCCTTTGCCTTGACTGCTTGATCCTGGACAAAAGTTATTTTTCTTACTTCAGACAGTAAATCCAACTCATTCTTCAATCTCTGGTTGTTGTCTACTTTGTCAAATTGTTGAATTTTTGGTGAAATCTGATTTATTTCCATCGGTATTACTGCGTCCACACCATACACCAATCGAAATGGGGCTTCTCCTATAGACGAATAAGGTGTCGTTCGGTATGCCCACAAGACATGGCAAAGTTGGTTGGCTCATTCTCCCTTTCGCATCACCAAGCCGTTTCTTTAAGCCCTTTAGAATTTCTCTATTTGCCACCTCGGCCTTACCATTGGTCTGAGGATGCTCTACTGATGAAAAAACTTGTTTAATTTAGAGTCTGTCAAGAAGACTCTTGAACTTAGTACGCGTGAATTATGTTTCATTGTCCATAACGACTCTTCCTGGTATTCCGAACCTTATGGTAACATTTTTATAAAAGAATCTTCGAGTTTGAGCCGCGGTGATATGCACAACTGCTTCTGCCTCTATCCATTTTGTAAAGTAGTCTACTCCAATTATCAAATATTTAACTCTGCTCGATACCTTTGGAAAAGGACCCAAGATATCCATACCCCATTGGTAAAATGGCCATGGAACAGCCAATGTGAATAGCTCCTCAATTGGGACGTGGTGCTCATTACTGTTCTTCTGTCATGCATCACATTTTTTGACATACTCTACTACGTCCTTGGTTAGGGTGAGCCACCAATACCCTGCTCGTAGAATTTTTCTAGCCAAACTCCTTCCTTCGTAGTGGTAACCACACGTCCCTTCATGTACTTTAGCTAAAACCTCCTCAACTTTGACCTCATTTAAACATCTCAAGTACGGAGCCGATATTCCTCTTCTGAATAAACTTCTGTCTACCAAAACAAAGTTTAGTAACTCCTTCTTCAACTTCTTCTTTTTCAATAGGCACTCCGGCAGTTGTCCGCTTACCATATACCGGATGATTGGAAAAACCCAGGAGTCTTCTGGATGAGCTCTGAACTGGATGGCGCATAATCTAAGTGGATTCAAAATACTTGGGGCAGTTAAAGTGCTCTGTATGACCATAATTATGGACCCCACCTTTTTAGTGCTCGCCAGTCGAGAGAAGACATCCGCTCTGAGATTTTCTTCCCTTGGGACATGTTTAAACTCCACTCTTGCAAATCGTTTTGCTAACTCCCTAACCTTGGCCAGATATTGCTACAACAATGACTTTTTAGCTTGATAACTTCCATTGATTTGTGAAATCACAAGTTGTGAATCATTGTAGAGTAGTGCGGTTCGTGCTCCTTCATCCAATTCTGCTCTTAATCCTGCCAGACAAGCTTCATATTTTACTTGATTGTTTGATTCTTGAAATCAAATCAAAGGGAAATTTCAACACTTACTCCGTCCTCGCTTTCTATTACCACTCCGGCTTCGCGCCCTTTTTTATTCGATGACCCATCTACATAAATCACCCAATGCTCCCGTAGTGGTGTGGGAGCCTCTCCTATTAGCTCTGTCACAAAATCAGCCAGTATTTGAGCCTTTATGGTCGCTCTAGGCTCATATGAGATATCGAACTCTGAAAGCTCTATGGCCCACTTCGTCATTCTTCCCACCAGATCTGGCTTGTGAAATACTGCTCTTAGAGGGAGATCGGTCCAGACTGTGATGGGATGTGCGTGGAAATATTGTCTCAGGCGTCAGGATGTCCATACTAACGCTAAAGCAGCCTTCTCCAGTTTTTGATACCAACACTCCGATCCTTGAAGGACCTTTCCAACAAAGTACACCGATCGTTGTCCCTTAACCGTCTCTTTTACCAGTGCGGCTCCTAGAGCTTTGTCTAAAATAGACAAGTAAATAAATAACTTTTTGCCGGGGTCTAGTCTTGTCAGTATAGACGGGTTGGCCAAAACCTCCTTCAACTCCTGAAACGCTTTCTCCCGTTCTTCTCCCCACTGGAACTCCTTGTTCTTCTTCAACGCCTTATACAGGGGTAGATACCGGTGTGCCATTTTTGGCATGAACCGGGATAGTGCTGCCACTTTTCCATTTAATGATTATACCTCCCTCACATTAGTTAGACTTCAAAGTTCTCTCACCATTTTGTATTTTTCGGGGTTGGCCTTTATGCCCTCTGGGTGAGCATGAACCCCAGGAATCACCCTACAGGCACTACAAATATATATTTCAATGGGTTCAACCTCATGTTGTACAGCTAGAGTCTCTTAAATACTTTCCTCAAATCTTCCACATGGTCTCCCCCCGCCGGGGTCTTAGTTATTATGTCATCAACATACACTTTGACCATTTTTGACCTCATTCCTTCAAACACCTTGTTCATCATTCTCTGGTAAATGGCTTTAGCGTTCTTCTACCCGAACGGCATAATCGTATAGCAAAAAACTCCTTTGTCATTTATAAACGCCATCTTATCCTTATCATTCTTCCACATCAGGATTTGATTGTACCTGGAGTATGCGTCCATGAAGGACAAAAATTGATACCCTGAATCAATACTTGGAAGAGGATATGGGTCTTCGGGGCAACACTTGTTCAGATTTGTAAAATTTATGCACATCCACCATTTGTTGTTTGCCTTCTTTACCATCACCACGTTTGAGACCCAGGAAGAATATTGAACTTCCCTTATGAAACCAGCCTTCAAGAATTCTTCATTCTGCAAGCATACTGCCCTCGACTCCGGATAAACTACAAGTTTATGACAACAAAAGTTTGGATCTATTCCGGGAATATTGGTTGTAGTCTAAGCGAACAAATGTTTAAACTTCCTTAATAACTTAATCAACAGTTCTTCCATTCCAACATTTAAAGAATCATTGATCTCTATGCCCCTGGAAGGGTCTTCCTCTAGCATGATTTTCTTCACTCTGCCCTCCAACGTGGGTCTCTGAGGATTCTTTGGATTTAGCATAAACTCTTCTTTAGGGTCTAAATCTGTCAGGTTTACAGACTCTGGTATTGGCCCACCATCATTTAATCTTTTCCTCTTGATAGATTCCTCTGTCTTAGTCATCTGTACACTGAGGTTATAGCAATACCTCGTCATTTACTGATCACCCTGGACGGATGACACCTTGTTGTCCTTATCGATAAATTTTATCAACAGATGAGGGGTTGACACCACCACCACCAAGGCATTAAGAGAGGGACGCCCAATAATCCCATTGAATAGGGATTTCACATCTATCACTAATATCCTCATGCGTACTTTCTTCGACCTCGGCTCTCCTTCAAATGTTAATCTAGTGTCTAAGTAACCTTTGGTAGGTTGATTAGCCTAATTAAACACCGTTAGCTCCTGTGTATAAGGCTGCAAGTCAGAGTCTGAGAGTCCCATCTTCTTAAAGCATTTGTAGAATATGACATCACACGAACTCTCTTGGTCCACCAGCATTCTTGTGATCGTCTTATTTGCCACCACGGCTTTAATTACCACCGTGTCATCTCCACCAGGCACCGTTGGGCCATCATCATCATCAGTAAAAGTGATGGCAGGGGTCTGAACTCCATCTCGAAAAGATCTGTTGTCTACCTTTGTCTAGAGTGACATAATCATTCTTAAATGATTCTTCCATGCCGAATTTGACACTCCGCCCCCAATGAAACCTCCAGCAATCATGTCAATAATGAAACACCCTTATTTTAATAAATAAAAATAAAACCCAAAACAGGGGAAATTTTTTCCCAAAATAATACCAATGGAACCGGGTCCAAAAAGGATAAGGGAATGGAAGGCAAAAGAAAGAAAAACTGATCAGAAACAAGCTTCATCGAGCCAAGCACAAAAGTCGATCGCAACATAGCCCAGCGGAAGACACAGTGCTCAAGCGAAGCCCACAAAACAGCGCCCACTCGCTCAAGCGAGATCCAGCACGCTTGAGCGAGACAGCCAACTCGCTCGGGATATAGAACCTCACACCGCTTTAGTGAACCAACCCAAAAGCCTTCCAAAGAACACACACTCGCTGGAGCGAATGCCTTATTCGCTGAAGAGAGAAGCCACACGCGGCTATCCAAACACTCGAAATCGAGGTTCCAATCACTCGAAAACGACCTCACACACATATACATCCCATAACTTAGTTCCATATTTTTATCCACAAGGCCACACAATGATCCACTCAGGAAATGAGGGTCATCCCACTCGGATTCCATAAACCCCTCACTCGGAATACTTCCCAATCAAACACCACTCGGCGTATTCCAACCACAATTCAATCTGGATTACCTTACACATTCATTACTCGGCATAATTACACTTCTCACACTCGGAGAATACTCAACCTCCTTTCTCCTTGGAAAGGATCCCAACAGTCAAGTTCCAATCGGGTTTACTCTAACCCCAAATCACTCGGAATATTCACCAAGTTAAGTCACTCGAACTTACTCAAAGCTTAACCACTTGGGATACATGATCTTAATCACTCGGAATATGGAACCTTATTCACTCGGGGAATTCATTAAGTAAGTCCCACTCGGACTTGCTCAAATCCTAACCACTCAGAATAGATCATCTTATTTACTCGGATTATACATGTATCACACACTTAGAATATATTCCAATCTAACCCATTACAACAAATCTTCCCTCGGAAGAGATTCACTCGGATTTCCACTCGGGATATACAAATCATTCCCCACTCGGGGTTTACCCATATTTCTCACTCGGAATCATTCAAGCCTATTCACTCGGAAAAGGCCACATATTTAGCCTCACTCGGCTCGGCTCCCACAATAATGTTTCACTCGGAATTCTTTACCTTAACATTATTCTATCCATCAACACTCAGCCAATTCCAATACATGTTATCATTATTCATTCAACTACTTATCCCAGTCGATAAGAAGCATCAAATCAACATAAAACACTTATATATATATATATATATATATATATATATATTCATACACTCAGAGTACTAGCATCTTAACATTACTCATTTATCAACACTTGTAATTCGATACAATACATGATAACAATGTAAACCATATTTATATAAATAGGCACTCAGATTCCTATACATATATATTTGTATTCATTATACAACACTGACATATGAGCCGGCCAAGGCTTAACACTGCCTATACACAACATATATATATATACAACATAAGCACTCAATAGTCGGAGTGCACATCACTCGGACTTGAGTCCTTCACATCATTTCTGACTGACCTGCACATACTGAAAAATGGTGTAGGGGTGAGCTTTACATATTAAATGACAGTTATTGACTCGGATTTTACCACAATCCTCAATTATACAATAATACATCTACCATCAATCAAAGCATACACACTGCCATTTAATATGAACAATCACAAACATCATCCGATCGGGAATTCACCCATTTCACTCAGCTATAAGCACAACATCCTCAATAATCATATATTCATCCAATCGGATTTCACCCCAAATCTATCCCAACACTATATCAATAATATTCACACTTCGAGCCACGCTCAAGGAGTCTACCTGAGCCCAGCTCAAAGGACTTAATCATATTCTCACATGTTTCATCTGATTGCCGATCGGTAATAGACGTCCAACGCATTCCAGTGGCGAATCGGATGCATACAGTCTCATTCACTCGGCGTCCAATGCCAATGCACTCGGCATTTGCCTTGAGTCCAACCCAAGGTCTTTCATCAAGCGTCTCATTTCACGCTTAGTGCCCTAGGCACTGCCCCGAGTCCAACCCGAGGTCTTTCATCATATTCAACACATATTCACTTACATTCAACATATATTCATCCGATTGCCCACTCGGTAATTAGCGTTCAACATTATATGCACTCGGCATTTCCACAGCGAATCAGATGACTCAGCTTATATCTCATCCACTCGGCAATCGCCAGGCCATCCACTCGGATTATCCTCTATCACTCGGATTTATCCTTTACAATAAGCATCTTGTGCTTTCATATATAAAGCCTACTCGGCATTCAACATAACAGTCCCCATACATGCATTCAGCATACGCATATACATCAACAAGGCTCACATGTATTTAAATGTACAATATACACAGGGACTAGTAGAGGACCACACAATGCACTCGGCATTCATCATATGCATCTCATACATTCTAACATAAACATCATCAACAAGCATCATACATCATATGGACGGAAATCATACATCACATCATATAGACCACCATGGCCACAAAATAATACAATATCTGGGCTACTACTCAAACAGCATACAACACACATCAAACACAACACAGTATGACAATTTCACCCGGAAACCCATCCATAAACCATGCATTTAAGATGCAAAGCCCCCCTTACCTGGAATGAAGTTTCATAAGTCACATTGGCCACTCGGCCCAGCCACAGCAGCACTCTGCTCGGCATTCCAATTATGGGAAGAGCCAACATGGCTCCCAGTCATCCCAGCAACACGCTCACAGCTCGGAGGACCACACATTATCTCCACTCGAGCCTTAAAGCCATCAACACTCCAAACTCCACTCTGCTCGGCTTTCAGCCCTGGGGAGAGCCAAACATAGCTTCCCCTCGAACAGGACAGCCTCAGAGCACAACACCGTCCTCATCAAAGATGGAGGACCACCAAGTTCCCAAGCATAACATCATCTTCTCCCACTGCCAACAAAGGTTTCCAACACTCATCTACATTCAAGCATCACAGCCTCCAAGGTACCACGCAGACAGCCTCCACACTCGGTCCAGTGGAGGATCCAAGGCTTCTGCTCCCAGACATGAACCAACCAGTCCTCACCAATAATGGAGGATCAATATGCCTCCATGCATCAAACCATGCCTTCTTCTACACGAGCAGTAGCACAGCTCACACAGTGGACCATCTTTCCACAACCAAGGCAACCACACGCTGCTACAGGCTTCACACACCGGGGCTCCAACAGCCCCACAAATGGAAGAAGGAGGAGGAGAAAAGAGGTACCAGGGGAAACAAAGGAAGAACCCAGCCTCCAGAGCACACAGCCACACGCTATCCCACTCGACTCAACACAGGGAGTGAGTGGAAGAAGAAGATGAAGGAGAGGACGAAGAAGAAGAAGCAGAAGCTTCAGAGAGCTCCAGGGAGAAGGAGGAGCATTTCTTCTCCCCATCCGAAAATACAACCAAGAGAAAATGAAGGGAATGAGAGAAGGGGAAACGTGCACCTACTCTTATCATCACAATGCCCCCATCAGCGTCCCACTCTCCAACAGCCATCATGTCACCATTAAGTCCAATCCCATCGGCCATCAAATCACACTCAACATGAATGAAGGGAGAGGGAGAGAGAACCGTAGCCTCCAAACCACCAAGGGCTCCTTGGTCATTTTCCAGCATTATTATTATTATTATAATTATTATTCAACAATTAACTTAAATGGGCAATTACTCTTAATCAACCTCTAACTTAATCAACCCATAACCTTAATCCTGAAATTTACCACACCCGGTAATTAATTAAAAATCGGGATGTTACAAATAACATCTCTTTTGCCCAAACTGGGTGGAGGCTTCATCCATGATTCATCATCCTCGTCAATATTATCTACAACGGCCTTTCCTTTGTCTAACATAGGCTTTTTTTGGACTTTGGGCCTCGTCTTCCTCAGCTGGGCCGATCTCTTTCCTCCTTGGCGCCGCTCTTTTTGACCCAGATTTGTTCTCTGTCTAAACAGATATTGCTTCAACTTTTCTTCTCTTATCAATGTCTCAATGGCTTCCTTCAATTGTCGACATTTATCTGTGCTATGTCTAGCCTGTTCATGAAACTCACAATATTTGCTAGTATTTCCAGCTTTCTTCATAGGCAAAGGTTTCCTCACCCCATACACCATCATTCCTCTCAAACCAACCCCTTTAAAATTTGGTTGGATCATATGGCTAGTGGGGTGTACTAGACGGAATTCACATTCCTCATTTCCCTTGGTCTTGGGAAAATATCTCTACCGAGGCTCTTCCTTTCTGACTTCAGCATCTTCCTATCTGGCCTCTGAACTTCTTCTTAGATCATACTTCTCTAGTTGACTATGGCCAGGTACATTTCCTTTCCTACGTACTTTACTGCTTTTTCTAAACTCTTCAAATGTACAAGGTGGTCCATTTGTCAAAGATAAAGAAAAAGGTGACTGCAGTTGTAAAGCTTCCACCATAATGTGCATCTAAATCTGTTCCGTCAACCCTGGCACCAGTGCAGCTTCCTTATAGAATCTCTTCAGAAAATCTCTCAAACTTTCTTCTGACCCTTGTCTAATTTGCGCCAATATGTGAGACGTCTTGGGGATGTCTCTTGACACCATAAAGTTTTGCAAAAATGCATGAGCCATATCATCCCATGAATCAATTGACCCTGCAGGAAAACTCTTGAATCATCCCAAGGCCTTAGCAGATAACGTCCTTGGGAAAATCTTGCATATTACATCCTCCTCAGCTCCTAAAAATAGAGACTCATTCACATAAGCGTCCAAGTGCCTAGGTATGAGGACACTCATTAATCTTCTAGTGAATGGTATCCTGAACCGATATTCGCCTCCCCTCCCATGCTGCATAGTCTTCCTTTGGCCACTCATCATTTCTTCAGTCCAGTAAGTGGACTCCTACTCGTCATAGGCATGGGTTTGAGAACGTTAATAAGTCTTGAAAAGACTTAATTATTCCACTGTTTAGTTAACATAATTTACTAAGTATTGTCTAGTTTTGATATTATTATTTAATAATTTGTTAATAATTCATGTTTTAGTTAATTATTTCAAAAGTATGCTATTTATGTAAGAAACCGATTGAAAATATTAATTAGATAAGGAATTTTGAAGTATTTACAAATTTACTAAGCAGCCAGCGTATAAATGCTAGGCAATTAGCTGTCTAATGGTGCAGGAACAGGGCGTACTTGAGAAAAGAAGACAAATCCGAGTGAAAATTACAAAAGCCGAGCGAGATTTGGAAAATCTGAGTGAGACTTCTCAATTCCGACTGAAAAGAGTCCAGAGACCGACTGAGTGGGACTTCAAAGACACTGACTCGAAAAGAGAACAAGGACTCGGAATATTGCATGAAGAACCCGAGCGCCAACTGCAGAATACCGATTGAATAATAAATTCGCTCAAGCGAGAGTTAAATTCGCTCAAGCGAAGGTCCAAGTTCGCTCAAGAAAAGCAAGACTACGCTCAAGCGTAACCCCAAAACATCACCTTTCACCCAAGCTTCGCCATAACGCTTAAGCGACCAAGCAACACTGTAGTACAATTCCCGAACTCGCCCAAGGGAGAGTTTAATCCGCTCAAGCGAAAACTCAGCAGCTGAAGCATAAAGGCAGTAATTTAAACACTATTCCCTCCCTCCAATAACACACTTGGTGTAGTACTGTTCCGCTTCCAGTGCCTTCCTCTCTACTACTGCAACCATAAGTAACTTGAGAAGTGAACTGTCAATTAGCTGGTGCTGAGTTGTACATTAGCTAATGATGAACTGGAATCTGCTAAGAGCTGAGCTGTATTTAGTTAGTTACTCTGTAAACTGTGTAACTAATTAGTTTATTCATTAATTTAAGTTTTCTAAGTTATCAGCTAAGTTAGTTAGTTTAGTTAGATGCCTATATATATTCATGTACATACTCTGTAAGAAAAAGGAACAGAACAGCGTACAACATAATACACTTCATTTTCCATTTCCAATCTCTCACTACATTTTCATCTCTCTAAACTCTCCCATCCATGTCTCTCTGTATTCCTTCGATGAATCCAACGTCGATGGAGTTCTAATCCCCTAAGGTTGGGATTGTGAAGGTCAGCAATGGAATCTTGAAGCTGTGAGCAAGTAGATCGATTTTGAAGATCCTGAGGCGAACAAGCTGAGGAGTGGAGCAGAATCGCTGGATTGACAAATCCAGAACCGATGAAGAACTTCGCCAGTGAGGAATCATGGTTGAAGCTTAGGTAACTTCCAGCTTTCTAACTAGTTCAGGCCTAATCAATTTAGGTGAATAGTTAGAGTTCAACCTCCAATTTCGCATTAGATTCTTAGGTTAATCGAGCACTTAAGGAATTAAGGTTCATTGCTTAAGGATTAGTGTTTTTCACCTAAGGAATTAGGGAATAACCACCAGTGGATTGTCCTCTAGATTGTGAAGTTCGATTATTCTTATTTGCATGTTTCTTGAGGAAATTGTGAGCCGAAGCAATCCTGACCTGTTTTCTATTAATCACTTTCCACATTTCACTTTAACTCTGTTTCTGAAAATGCAAAAACAACTATAAAACACTAAAACCATAAAAACCGAATGAACTTCATGTATTGTCTGTTGGTTCAGCTTGTACTAGTCCTAGATTGAGGTACTTACCACAATCCCTGTGGGACGATCAAATACACTACAATTTTAACGACTGGTGCGCTTGCCAAAGTGTAAATCCGAGAGTCACATTTTATTTTACTAAGAATTTTTGCACCAAATTAATGGCTCAGGATTTCAGCATCAAGTTAATGGCGCCGTTGCCGGGGATTGTTGAGTAATATCAACAATCCTTGGACCGGTACTAGACTGAACCATTTGCTTTTGTTTCTGTTTGTAGTCAATACATATTTTTTTTGTAGTTATTGTTTTGTGTAGTCGTAGCTGTGAGTTGCTTTGTTGTGTAAATAATTGTTGTATGCAGTCAAGGAGCAGAGGAGAACCTTTCTTCTTTGATCCTGACATCGATTTGTTAGAACGTAAACTTAGAAAAGAGAAAAAGCAAAAAGAACAACAGGAAATGGAACAGAGGAGAGTTACACTAGGTGACTACTCCAGACCGACTGAAGAAGGATCGCAGGCTAGCATCCTTAGGCCACCAATTGCAGCTAACAATTTTGAACTTAAACCAGCTTTACTGCAGCTGGTAAGAAATGAACAATTCGGAGGAAGTGAGGTTGAGGACCAAATTTGCATTTAGCAACCTTCCTCCAAATCTGTGATACAGTAAAAATGAATGGGGTCTCTGATGAAGCAATCCGACTAAGGTTGTTTCCATTTTCTCTAAGGGACCGAGCAAAAGCCTGGTTGCAGAGTCAACCGAGAGGCAGCATTTCCACCTGGGAGGATTTGCAAAGGAAATTTTTGATTAAATACTTCCCTCCTTCTAAATATGCAAAGCTGCGCAATGAAATCACATGTTTCCAGCAAAGAGAAAGTGAGTCCTTGATGGAAGCATGGGATCGGTATAAAGAAAGCCTGAGGAGATGTCCTCATCATCAGATTTTTGATGTACAGCAGGTGACTATTTTCTATAATGGTGTCAGGCCAGCTACCAGAGTCTTGATTGATGCCTCGGCTGGAGGCTCATTAACAACTAAAACTGTAGAAGAAGCTATAGAGCTGATTGATGTGATGGCTTCTAATGAATGTCTGATTAGTGAGAGGAACCAAGTCCCTAGGAGAGGAATATTAGAATTAGAAGCACAAGATGCTTATCTGGCTCAGAGCAAACTGATGACTCACGCTTTGGAAAAATTAAGCATTCAGATTTCAGAACGCCAAAAGCCGAGTCAAGTTTCTATGATTAGTTGTTACTTTTGTGGTGGAGACCATGAAAATGGAATGTGTGATCCAATTGTGCCTTCCGAGCAAGTGAATTATATGGGGCAGCAACAGTATCAAAGGAATTATCCTTCTAATTCCTTCAATCCTAATTACAGGAGCCACCCCAATTTTTCCTGGCAGAAAGGTCCACATTTGAATCAGAATATCCCACCGAGTCAACCCACAAATAGACCACAACAACCTTCTCACCCTCCTGTTAAAGAAAAATCCGAACTCGAGAATGTACTTTCTCAGTTTATCCAGGCCACTCAGGCCAGTTTTAAGAATCAGGAAGCATCCATAAGAAATTTAGAAAATCAAGTAGGACAGCTTTCTAAACAATTAGCTGAGAGGCAAGCAGGCAATTTCCCTGGAGATACCGAGGTAAATCCAACGGAACATTGCAAGGCTATAATTACTAGGAGTGGAAAAATTATTTCTCCATCTCCGGGTCAAGAAATAAGTTCAGAAAAAGAAAAAGAAATAATACAAGAAACCGAGCAGGACAATAAAGATGAAGTAGAAAATAAAAATGAATCAGAAAAAGAAAAAGGAAATAAAGTCCATCAAAAGAAAAAGAAAAAGGTTGATCTGATTCTGGAGGAAGCTTCTAAGCTGACTCCTGAAAAACTGAGGAATGCTCCATTTCTGCATAGGTTTAAAAAGCAAATAGAGGAGCAGAAGTTTGCTAGGTTCTTAGAGGTCTTCAAGAAACTTCACATTAATATCCCTTTTGCTGAGGCATTGCAAGAGATGCCTTCCTATGCAAAATTTTTAAAAGAACTATTGTCTAAGAAGAGGAAGCTTAGGGGGGATGAAATGATTACTCTCACTCAAGAGTGTAGCGCAATCATTCAAAAGAAACTTCCCCAAAAGCTAGAGGATCCTGGATCTTTCACAATACCATGTGCAATAGGGGATATTCATGTAGGAAGTGCTCTCTGTGATCTAGGAGCCAGTATAAACCTGATGCCTCTATCTTTGATGAAAAAACTGGGAATTAATGACTTGTAACCGACTCGCATGTCCTTGCAGTTGGCTGACAGGTCCATTAAATATCCCCAAGGGATGCTGGAAGACTTGTTAGTAAAAGTAGATAAATTTATCTTTCCAGCAGACTTCATAGTGTTGGATATGGAAGCTGACCGAGAGATCCCTTTGATCTTAGGTAGACCCTTCCTAGCTACTGGTAGAGCATTGATTGATGTAGAAAAGGGTGAACTCATGCTGAGAGTTCAGGAGGAGCAAGTAATTTTTAATGTCTTCAATTCCATGAAACATCCGACTGAACGGATGGATTGCCTAATGATTGAAGAGGTTGAAAATTACCAGACTCCATTACTGTTAAAAACTAAGGAAGAGGCTCTACGAACTTTTTTAGAGGATGACTTTGACTCTGAGACCGAGTCAATTGACTCTCACTCGGAAATACTGGACCTACTGGAAGTTTTGGAAGTAGGTGATTTCGAAAAGAAAAATGATTTGGAAAATACTAAAGCTGAGAAAGGAAAGGAATTTTCGGAAGAAAAAGGTGATTTAAAACCTTTACCTTCTCATCTGAAATATGTTTTCCTGAGAGGAAATGACACTCATCCTGTCATTATTAATGCCGACTTAAAAGAAGAGGATGAGAGTAAACTAGTTGGGGTATTAAAGGCTCACGAATCTGCCATTGGCTGGAACATTTCTGACTTGAAGGGAATCAGTCCATCCTTTTGTATGCACAAAATCCTGATGGAGGATGACTATTCCCCTATTGTACAGCCACAACGCAGACTGAACCCCATTATGAAGGAAGCAGTGAGAAAGGAAGTGGTCAAGCTCCTTGATGCGGGAATCATTTACCCGATCTCGGACAGCACTTGGATTAGCCCAGTCCAAGTGGTGCCCAAGAAGGGAGAAATGACGACTGTAAGAAATGACCAGGGTGAAATCATTGCCACTCGGCCAACTACAGGCTGGAGGATGTGCATTGATTACAGAAGGCTGAATAACTTTACTCGGAAAGACCATTTCCCCCTTCCGTTTGTTGATCAAATACTCGAGAGGTTATCAGGACATGAGTACTATTGTTTTCTTGATGGGTACTCGGGTTATAACCAAATTGTGGTTGACCCGAAGGATCAAGAAAAGACTGCCTTCACATGTCCCTATGGAATTTTTTCATACAGGCGCATGCCGTTCGGCTTGTGCAACGCTCCAGCAACCTTCCAAAGGTGCATGCTGGCAATTTTTGGGGATATGGTGGAGAAATTTATTGAAGTATTCATGGATGACTTCTCGGTATTTGGGAGCAATTTTGACACATGCCTCAGCAACTTAGCTAAGGTGCTGATGAGATGCCAAGAGACCAATCTCGTTCTTAACTAGGAGAAATGCCACTTTATGGTTAAGGGAGGGATAGTCCTTGGCCATAGGATCTCTGCTGAGGGCATACAGGTGGACCGAGCAAAAATTGAAATTATTGAAAAACTTCCTCCTCCGATCAACGTGAAAGGAGTAAGGAGTTTTCTAGGATGTGCTGGGTTCTATAGAAGATTCATAAAAGATTTTTCAAAAATAGCTAAGCCTTTGACCGACTTGCTTGTGAAAGATCAGGTGTTTGCATTTAATGAAAACTGTGTCAAGGCATTTGAAAAATTGAAACAAAGTTTGACTTCAGCTCCGATCCTTGCATCACCCGACTGGTCTTTACCGTTTGAATTGATGTGTGATGCAAGTGACTTTGCAATCGGAGCTGTGCTGGGTCAGAAAAAAGGGAAATTAACTCATGTGATCTATTATGCTAGTAAAGTGTTAAATGAAAATCAAATACATTACACCACGACTGAAAAAGAAATGCTTGCTGTGGTGTATGCATTTGATAAATTTTGTGCATACTTGATTGGTGCCAAAGTCATCGTATATACAGACCACTCGGCAATCAAGTATTTACTAGCTAAAAAAGAGTCTAAACCGAGACTGATTAGGTGGGTTCTTTTACTCCAAGAGTTTGACTTAGAAATACGAGACAAAAAAGGAGTAAAGAACTCAGTTGCAGACCAATTGTCTCGTCTGGAAGTTGAGTCGGATTCTGTCTTAATAAAAGAAGAATTTCCAGACGAAAAGTTGATGGCAATTATAATTGGGCCATGGTACACTGACATGGCAAACTTTAAAAGTGCCTCAGTGGTACCTGATGGTTGGACATCCCAAATGAGAAAAAAATTCTTTCATGATAGTAAGGCTTTTCTTTGGGATGATCCATTTTTGTTTAAAATAGGCATAGATGGAGTAATCAGGCGCTGTGTGCCTGAATCCGAGCAAGAAAGGCTCTTGTGGCACTGCCACGATTCCTATTACGGAGGTCATCATGGTGCCTCCCGTACCGCAGCAAAGGTGTTGCAGAGTGGCTTTTATTGGCCAACTATCTTTCAGGATTCCAGAGAATATGTCAAAAGGTATGATAAATGTCAAAGGAGTGGAGGTCTCTCTGCTAAAGCTGGCATGCCTTTGACAAATATTCTAATTGTGGAATTATTTGACGTTTGGGGTATCGACTTCATGGGACCCTTCCCTAAGTCGCTCTCCAACGAATATATTCTTGTTGCTGTGGACTATGTCTCCAAATGGGTGGAGGCAATTCCGACCAGAACCAATGATGCACAGGTTGTGCTTAGGTTCATCAAGAAGAATATTTTCTCTAGGTTTGGAGTTCCGAGAGTAATTATTAGTGATGGGGGTTCACATTTTTGCAATAAGATAATGGAAAAAGCCCTACGTCACTATGAGGTTTTACATAAGATATCCACTCCTTACCATCCACAGACTTGTGGACAAGTCGAACTGTCAAATAGAGAAATCAAGAGAATTTTAGAAAAAGTGGTCAGAAAATCCAGAAAAGATTGGTCGGTAAAATTAGATGATGCATTGTGGGCTTACCAAACAGCTTTCAAAACCCCGATTGGCATGTCCCCGTATCAATTGGTGTACAGTAAGGCTTGCCATCTTCCTGTGGAGTTAGAACACAAAGCGTGGTGGGCCACAAAGCTATTAAACATGGACTGTGACCAATCTCAGGAGGAAAGAGTTTTGAAACTCCATGAATTAGAGGAGTTCCGACTCAACGCTTATCAAAGTGCCTCCATTTATAAGGAGAAAACAAAGAAATGGCATGATAAGCGAATTAATAAGAAAGAGTTTCAGAAGGACGATCAGGTTTTGTTATTCAATTCCCGACTGAAACTCTTCCCTGGAAAACTTAGATCCAAGTGGTCCGGGCCTTTTACTATAAATGAGGTTTTTCCTCATGGTGCAGTCGAACTGAAGGATCCGACTACAGATCGGATTTTCAAGGTGAATGGCCAGCGACTCAAACTCTACTTTGGAGGAGAGTTTGATAGGCAGAAAACCTCCTTGTTACTGAAGCCATCTCCATAGATACCATAAGGTCAAGCTAGTGACCTTAAAGAAGCGCTCTAGGGAGGCAGCCCTATGTTCCGATTGTTTTGTTTAGAACTTTGAATCAGAATGAATAAAAAGAAGAAAAACTAAAAAGTTAGTGAATAAAGTTGTGAAGTTGAAGAAGGAAATCCGAGCTAGATTCTTCTATTTTCACTTAGGCGAAGCACGTGTAGCTTAGGCGAGACACTGCTGGGTGTTGTTTCACAGTTAAGCAAGAAATTACTGAGTTTTGAGTAAAAATAGTGCACTCGGATAACTGTTACTTAGTTCTAATCCTTCTTCCCGATTGAATTTCACTCGTCATTTTTCAATAAAATTTCAAATTCTGATGCGAATAAAAAGGAAGACTTTGAAGGATTTCTGATCGTTGATGTAATGAACGGGTCGGATAGTGAAAAGTGACTTATTTCAGTCGGCTTTTCATCACTCGGATCCCTCATTCCTCACTCCTCACTCAGTTTCTTTCATTTATGTGTCACTCGGCCTTCTTTTCATATATTCTGATGTCCACTCTCACCCGTCACTCATTCCCATATTTTATCTCTTCCTCTCAGTCGTTGATTCATTCATTCGTGCTTTTAATCCACCTGAGTTCTTCCTCGGTTTCATCACCCGATCTCTCTGCATGTGTTGGTTGTTCGTCCAACCTTTTATTCACTCATTCTTTCGTCTACTCATTTTGTCACTCAATCGTCTTCTTCTTCATCCATTCAGTATTTCGATTCACTCGGACCCCTATGCAGTCATTCTTGTATTCACTCGTTTTTCTTACTCAGTCGCTCCATATCATTCTGACTTTCGTTGTTCACCTTATTTTTCACTCGTTTTTTATCCACTCGGTATTCATTCATTCGGTCACTCTATTTCACTCATTCTTCATTCACTCCGTCAATCTTCCACTCGTCTTTCATTTATTTGGTCACTTTCACTTATCTACTCGTATCTCCATCTTGGTCTCTTTCACTTCTGTCACTCAATTTTTCATCACTCAGTTCCTCATTCACTCGGTTTCTCGCTAGATCACTCGGTTTCCTCCACTTGTTCTTTCTTTCACTCAGCCTTACTCTCATTCGTTCTTTCTTCCACGCATTTCTCTGTTCACTCGTATCTCACGGCAGTTGTGCACTCGTCCATTCATTGTCACACTCGGTTCTCATACACTTTTCTTTATTCATTCTTTCTTTCACTCATTCTGTGACCCATTCGGTATTCATTCACTCAGTACCTTTTCAGTCAGTGTTTTATTCACTTTTTCTCACTCACTCATTAACTCATTTTACATTCACTCGGTTTATTTCAGTCAGTTTCTTATCCCTTCGTTTTTCTACTCATCTCTCTCTCTGTCTTTCGTTCACGTATGTGTAATACACATATATTGTTCACTCGGCCATTTGTTCGCTTGTTTCCCTCACCGCTTCCTTCCCCGACCTCTTCCACTCAGTATTTTCATTCACTCAGTTTCCCCTGAAGTTGTTCAGTTATCCACTCAGCTTATTATCGTCTTCTTCTGTCGTTCGCTCATTTTTTGTTTTTATTATTCACCCGTTCATTCATTCATTCTTTCATGTTCTTCCACTCGTTTTTCCGTTCTTACATCTACTCGTTGTTTGTTCATTCGTTTTTCACTTTTACCCGGTATAATCCACTCAGTATTCATTTACTCGTTGTTTCATTCCACCTACTTTCTTTCTCGGTTTTCTCACGTTGTACTTTTCTTTTTCATCTACTCGTGTTTCATTCGCGATTGTCACACTCAGTATTTCCAGTCACTCAATTTCCTGTCATCTCGGTTTTCATTCCCCTAGTTTCTCCATTCACTCGGCCCCTCGCTGTATTCGTTTTGTTTACTCGGCCTTTCATTTACTCGGTATTTCATTCATTCCATTTTCCACTCCTGTCATTTTTGTTTTTCGACCGAACTCTCATTGTCATTCACTCATTCTTCATATCTCAGATCTAGATCACTCGGTTTCTTTCACTCGTTCCTTCATTTACTCATCTCTTTCATCAATCGGTATACCCTTTACTCATCCCCACTCGGAATATTCTCAGTCATTTCCTAATTTGATTTTCTCAACCACCCTCAATCCATTCGTTCCTAAATTTACTCGGGTACCATTCCACTTCTTGTTTCATTTCTTCAGCTTTACTTTCAGTTTTCCGTTCATTTGTTATTCATCAGTATTTCCATTTACGCATTCCTTCTCTGCAATTATTGTTTGTATACTTTTCCAACTCGTTCTTCATTTCTCAGATTTTTATCACTCGGTACCTTTCTCCATTCTCACTCGGTTATCATCGTTTCACCCTTTTCACTCTTTTCGCTCATTATTCATTTACTCGGTATTCCTTCATTCATTCATACTTCTATTCGTTTCTTTTATTATTCGCTTCTTGATTCACTCGTATTTCATTACAATAGTTCACTCGTTTCTCATACGCTCTATTTCATTTATTTAAAGTTTTCATTTGCCCATTTTGTTTTATCGTCTGTTCATTTATTCATCCCCAATGTTCATTTATTCATCTTCCATTCTCCTATGTCCATTTGGCATTACATTGGTATCATCCCACTCTTCCTCGATCTTCTACCCCTCTAGTAATTGAGTATTCAAAAAAAAATAAAAAATAAAAAAATCTAATATATATATATATAAATAAATAAATAATAAACAACATAATAATAATAGTAGTAATATAAATAGTAAAGTAATAATTAAAGCTGAACACATTTACGCGTTTCTTGAAAATTGAATTCAACAATATAAAAGAGAAACCCTTTCAGCTTCCAACCCTCAGTACCTATGCTGAACTTGGGCTGAAGACGAAAAGACACTTTCTGATTTCTAAGAAAGGTATCACCTTTCCACTTCTTTCACTGATTTTGTGCATTTGTAAGTTCATGTTTATTATCTTCTTGTTCATTGTTATTGTTTTTCGCTATTCACAAGCCATGCGTCTTATAGTTTTTGGTTGTTGTTGGATTGCTGTTCTTATTTTTTTGTTTACTTAGGTTGGTTATCATCATTATTTTAACATTAATCATGAAAAGAAGATCACAAAGACTTCTGTAGAAACCTAGACCAAATTTTGCAGAAGGAAGTGTGTGAAGGAAACAAATAGATAACGAAAGAGAAGTGGCAACCATCACTATATCTGATTTGTCTGTACATGTACCTAGTCGAAGTCAGGAGCAAAGGGATGTATCTCCTCTGGTTCAAAGGAATGTATCTCATGCGAGTGAGGAAAATGAATCACCAGAGGTTGAAAGTGTTAAGGCTGTTGAAAACTATGCTATGAAGTTTAAAGCCACAGAACCAGAACGTCCCAAGCAATCTGTAGGAGCTGGTTCTTCTTCTTCTTCTTCTGACATTCTTTTGGTGTTACAGGAATTACAGGTTGTGAAGAAGATGCAACTTGAAATTTATGATCGGGTTTTGAACCACGATCAGATGCTCAGGAAGATTGCCACGAAACTGAGGGTTGAACATTCAGCAGAAATGGGAGTCCCACTGGATAGAAATGTGTGGTTAGCTTCCATTGGATTTACGATTCCCTCCCAGCAGGACAAAGACGGTGAAGATCAGAATGTTTAAGCAGTTGTTCCATGTTTTTATGATGTTTCCTATGTAATTAATTTAATGTTATTGTAACTGCTTTCTGAACAGTAAACTGGTTTCTATTTTTATTATGTAATGAAAATTTTATTTTCTGTTAACTTGTTGTGTTATTCGTTTTTTTTTCATATGTATTGGTAAAATCCATGAGTCCCAATCCGATTACGCGTTTTTCCATCCACAGCCACTCAGGTAAAAAGGGAAGTCTCTTTCCAACTTATTCTTTAATTAATATTCTTAATTATAAGTTGTAAAAGTATGCTTATTGTTTCTTTCACTCCGTCTTCATAATTTAAAAGTTGTTGATTCGTTAAGTTGTAGTCGGATAAATTAATTGATCGGTTTTTGCTTAACTCATGATCTCTGCCCATAACTATTCTTCATCATTAATTAAATGTTTACTCGGCGTGCTAGTTAGCAATCTAAATGTATGATCTTACATTAAGTTTGGGGACATGACTGGCTGATTGACTATTATATTCGTAGCTTTTGAGCCTGTGTATCCTTTTCCGAGTGAACTTGCATGCTAGTTAGTGAGACAGAATTTGCCTCAGTTCTTGCTAATTGTCGTATGTCAACCAATCGGAAATGATGAAGGCCTTCTTTGATTATTTAGCCAGGGCAAAAAAAAATTAGCCATCCTAATTTCATTAATCATCCTTTGACCCAATAATTATGTTTGAGCCTGAGACCTTTTCATTCGTTTTATACACCTAACGTTACAAGCCTAATTATCCAAGAAAAACCCGACTAGAGTACCCTGGATGTTCCACTGGTGAATTACTCGGTTTTTGCTTATTGCTAGGGACTAGCAATTTCTAAGTTTGGGGATGAAGAGTGTGTCTAACAGTAATTAAGGACACACTCCGACCTTAATTATGGATAAATATGTAGAAAAATAAAAGGAAGAAAGGCAAAGCCGAGAGAAAAATGAACAAAGTTCAGAAAAGAAAAAGAGGTGCAAAGCACCACAAGAAAAAATTCGGAAAAGAAAGGAAAGGAAAGGAAAAGTCCGAAGGACTGAAAGAAAAAGAAGGTGCAAAGCAGCATGAGTTATTAAGTAGCATTCAGTCGGAAAAGTTAAGAGAGTTGTTAGTAGAGGCAATTAAGTTAGAATTGAGGCAAGGCATCAGTGGATACATCTTGTAACCTATCTATGACTCAGAAAAACAATAATTGAGCCTGTAGCCGAGCCCCATTATAAGCTTAAAAAGCCCTTACTGATCCGATTGAGTTGGCATATTTCATGATGTTTAGAACTGTTGCAAGCCTATGTTGATCTAACTAGTATGCAGGTGATGAGTGCATTCTAGTCACCTTACACACCGAGAGAAGAGTTAAACACCGACCAGTGAGGAAAGCATCAGCAGTTTGTCTTCCAAAGGAGGTGTAAGTATTTATACTTTTAGAAATTGCAAAAGGAAAGCATGATCGGTATTCAATAATTATAGTATGAATTAAGTTAAGGAAAGGTTGATTGTGTTGATCAAAGGCTGTTAGTTAATAAGTCTGAATATTTGCTTGAGGACAAGCAAAGTTTTAAGTTTGGGGATGTGATAAGTCTTGAAAAGACTTAATAATTCCACTGTTTAGTTAACATAATTTACTAAGTATTGTCTAGTTTTGATATTATTATTTAATAATTTGTTAATAATTCATGTTTTAGTTAATTATTTCAAAAGTATGCTATTTATGTAAGAAACCGATTGAAAATATTAATTAGATAAGGAATTTTGAAGTATTTACAAATTTACTAAGCAGCCAGCGTATAAATGCTAGGCAATTAGCTGTCTAATGGTGCAGGAACAGGGCGTACTTGAGAAAAGAAGACAAATCCGAGTGAAAATTACAAAAGCCGAGCGAGATTTGGAAAATCCGAGTGAGACTTCTCAATTCCGTCTGAAAAGAGTCCAAAGACCGACTGAGTGGGACTTCAAAGACACTGACTCGAAAAGAGAACAAGGACTCGGAATATTGCATGAAGAACCCGAGCTCCAACTGTAGAATACCGATTGAATAATAAATTCGCTCAAGCGAGAGTTAAATTCGCTCAAGCGAAGGTCCAAGTTCGCTCAAGAAAAGCAAGACTACGCTCAAGCGTAACCCCAAAACATCACCTTTCACCCAAGCTTCGCCATAACGCTTAAGCGACCAAGCAACACTGTAGTACAATTCCTGAACTCGCCCAAGCGAGAGTTTAATCCGCTCAAGGGAAAACTCAACAGCTGAAGCATAAAGGCAGTAATTTAAACATTGTTCCCTCCCTCCAACAACACACTTGGTGCAGTACTGTTCCGCTTCCAGTGCCTTCCTCTCTACTACTGCAACCATAAGTAACTTAAGAAGTGAGCTGTCAATTAGCTGGTGCTGAGTTGTACATTAGCTAATGATGAACTGGAATCTGCTAAGAGCTGAGCTGTATTTAGTTAGTTACTCTGTAAACTGTGTAACTAATTAGTTTATTCATTAACTTAAGTTTTCTAAGTTATCAGCTAAGTTAGTTAGTTTAGTTAGATGCCTATATATATTCATGTACATACTCTGTAAGAAAAAGGAACAGAACAGCGTACAACATAATACACTTCATTTTCCATTTCCAATCTCTCACTACATTTTCATCTCTCTAAACTCTCCCATCCATGTCTCTCTGTATTCCTTCGATGAATCTAATGTCGATGGAGTTCTAATCCCCTAAGGTTGGGATTGTGAAGGTCAGCAATGGAATCTTGAAGCTGTGAGCAAGTAGATCGATTTCAAAGATCCTGAGGCGAACAAGCTGAGGAGTGGAGCAGAATCGCTGGATTGACAAATCCAGAACCGATGAAGAACATCGCCAGTGAGGAATCATGGTTGAAGCTTAGGTAACTTCCAGCTTTCTAACTATTTCAGGCCTAATCAATTTAGGTGAATAGTTAGAGTTCAACCTCCAATTTCGCATTAGATTCTTAGGTTAATCGAGCACTTAAGGAATTAAGGTTCATTGCTTAAGGATTAGTGTTTTTCACCTAAGGAATTAGGGAATAACCACCAGTGGATTGTCCTCTAGATTGTGAAGTTCGATTATTCTTATTTGCATGTTTCTTGAGGAAATTGTGAGCCGAAGCAATCCTGACCTGTTTTCTATTAATCACTTTCCACATTTCACTTTAACTCTGTTTCTGAAAATGCAAAAACAACTATAAAACACTAAAACCATAAAAACCGAATGAACTTCATGTATTGTCTGTTGGTTCAGCTTGTACTAGTCCTAGATTGAGGTACTTACCACAATCCCTGTGGGACGATCAAATACACTACAATTTTAACGACTGGTGCGCTTGCCAAAGTGTAAATCCGAGAGTCACATTTTATTTTACTAAGAATTTTTGCACCAAATTAATGGCTCAGGATTTCAGCATCAAACGTTCCTGCTGGTAATGAACATCTTGTTGCCTCTGGTTACCACCAGTATTTTCCCTTCGAAGCTCCTGAATTTCCTGGCATAGTTGCCTTATAATCTCGTTTCTGGGATGTGGACGTACCAATGCCTGCATCCTTAACCCCGTCCCCGGGGTCTCTATTAGCCCTTCATTATAATCCAACGTCCTTGCTACGTTCTGGACATGCTCCTCCGAGGTTTCACTTCATCTCTGGCGATCCATGACTTGCTCTTTGTTGCTATATGGGATTCACAATTTACGCGGTCTCACTAGGCGTGCCAATGTTCTGTCCTAGAACCGGCGTCAAAAGTTAACCGTCTTAACCGGTGTCCGGAGTTACCTTACAAGCTTTTAGTTTTTACACCGTCTCAGTGGAGTACGGTATTTTACACCTAGGTCCAGTGGGGATCCTAAGTCCTTCAAGTTTAGAGTGAATTTGATGTTCAAGTCCGTACCGGAGTCAAGGGAACACATCGGAGGTGCCCCTGTAAAAGATTCTCTAATGCTTAAGTCAGTATGGGTATTATAGGAAATAAGGGTATTACGGTGGTAACTCTTAGATTAGTTTAGATCCCTTTCTAGTAATGAATGAGATGTATTTATAGGGAATACCTGAGTAGGAGAAGTGATTTAACCATTCTCCTAACTCATTGTAGAAACAATGTTTGCAGGGATATGTTGCCCATACCAATTCTAACTCATTGTCTGGCTGTTAATGAGGGACCAGAGTCTTGACCATCGGTCCATAGTCATTCTGGTTTTAGACTCCGGTTGTGACAGTTTAACTAGGTTCTTCTGGTAATTCTAATGACGTGGCATCGTTCAGTAGCACCCCGGCCATATGTTATGGAGTCTGGTTAGAACCCCAAATCAAGATTCATATGGACTTTTTACATTGGACCAAAACTAGTGTAAAAAGCTAGGGGCAGGCGGTGTTAAAAGTGGTATCTTGACAAAATTAAAATCATGCAGAATTTTTCACAAAATTGAACTTCTCAACCCCCTAAAACCATTCAAGTGACCTCAAAATGCCACCAAAATTTATGGACACCTTCTATATGCCAATTATGACTTGCTCCAATTAACAGAACTCAAAAATATTAAAAATTAAATAAAATGTGCAAAATTTTCATTTTAGGCCATTTTGGGTCAAATGGCCTAGCTACGCATGCCTATTCCATTGTGCTTGAACTGAAAATGGTTTGCACATATTCTAATTGCAGTACATGACCTGTGAAAACTGTCCGAAGGTTCCAAAACCTCCCATATCAAAATATAACTACCTTAGTTCCTTGAAAACATATGTTTTCATACAAAAATCATATAACCATTTGCCTAATTTTGAATCCTTTGACATTTAATCAATTTACATCATTCCTAAATGTCTTATAATGCATATTAAATCTGTCCAAGGGTTCTAACACCTTACAATAATCATTAATACAATACTAGTACCTATTTTCAACATAGAAACTCATAAAACCATGACTTCTTTTTCTTACAACTTAATACCAATGCAAATGAAACTCATATGTCACAAATAATAAATGCATAAGCCACAAGAACCTGCCTATACAATTTTTAATCATCAACATAATGGCTCCATGCCATTTCAACATCACATATGCACTATATAGCATCCAAAATGCAATATCAACTACTTTGTAACAATTTAACATAAACTTCCAACCCTTGCACAAGATCCTCCCATTACAAATTTAACATTTTAAGCTTTATTATAAAATCTGTTTTGCATCATGTAATTATCCATCTTATACCTACCATTTAGCCATTACATGCATCAAAGACATTATGTATCTTTATGAAATTCATCCCTCAAACCTTCATTATACAACCATAAAAATATACCAAAATATATGGAGCCTACCAAGGCTAACACCAAAAACTATACATTATACAATCCATATATATACATGTGCTAATCCTTATAGGATCTCAAGACAACAAGTACTTCAGTTGCTCTATTTAGCTTCTTCATTCAAATTCACTGTTTAAAAATGGTTTGCAGGGGTAAGCATACATTTTTAATGACAAATATTGAAATAGATAAACAACATTATATATCAATATACACAATTAACATAACAACCCACAATTCATAATTTTTATAAAAAGGAACATATCATATCTCAATCATCCTTGGCTGCCTTGCAGCTCTTAATAACAATATCGTATGACTATGTATATGCATGTGGATCCAACTCAACCATGGGATATTATATTGTAGTATAAAAGGCTCTTAGCCATATCTCAAATAATCACAACTCTTAACTGATCCAGCCATTTTACAGGTACCAAACTATTTGCCCACACATGCAATACAATCACTCCAAGTAACAATGGTAGTGTTGCGGGTTGCCTTGAGTCCCACATGAAGACTATGGAATCTGAAGAAACCACCACAAGGTCTAAGGCCTCCCATTTGGCCGCACCCAGGCCCCCTGCAGTCTTATGTGCATCACAATGTAAATACTATGCACATCTATCATCTGATATTAGTTTAAGTCATCTCAAGCTTATTCAATCATTAATAAACATAATGATCATCAACTCAAATTTCATTTTAGCATAGCATACAACATTAACTCATCACTATCATTCTCAATATAAATATACTATTCACATTAACGATTTCTAATGCATATAATCATCAACATACATTTTCACATAATAATTTAGAAATAAATGGGAATGTTGTATAACTAATTCATTAAAGAATTCAGCAAACACATTATCAATTAAATCACAATTACAATGTCCAAAGCATTCCCAACCAGTTCATAATCCATGTATTCAAAATAAAATACTCTATCTACCTGGAATTGATGATTCTAGAAATTCTCAAAGCTTTCAGAAACTCTCTGATCACCAACACAAAACCTCAATAATTCCTAAAATCATTAACACTCATTTTTAATAACCCATAAGCTATTAAAATCACCATTTGGCGCCACAATTTACTAATCCATAATTATTCAGTAATTTACAACTCACCGAAACATACCGACGATTTTTGATATACACTTCCAAAGAGATCCCAAAGCTGCCCAACAATTTAAACTACTTCAAAACCATTTAAATTTCACCGAAACAACCATTATCAAAGCACAAATTCATAAAAATGAAAAGCCAGAAGCTGAGTCCCACCGAAGCTTACCAAAATGAAATGAAATCAATAATTCCACTTAGCCCAACATTTCCCACACAAGGAAACAACTCCAAACATCTCTAGAAGCATGAAATTGAAGCAATCTAAGAATGAGTTAAGAAGAACCAACCATTGTTGAAATAACTCAAAGAACTCTTACCTTAATCCAAGAAATTAAAGGTTCTCCTAAGAATCCATGGCTGCCACGTGAAGGGAAGATGAAATAGAGCTTGAGTTTTACTCCAATTTGATGGATGTAGAAGAAGAAGAAAGGGAATTAAAGTAATGAAGCCGTGAGAGATGAAGAACGAGAATGGCCCTAAGTTTTCCTTGTTCTGTTTATATGCGTGAGGAGACAAGTGAAATTAGAGAAAGAGAATCGAATTTGGCTCTATTCCCTTTTCCTTTCTTGCATGAATGAATAATAAAAATGAGAGTAATTACAACTTCATAGCATTTAAGGGCATTTGAGTCATTTAACATATTCTGTTAATTTTTAAAACCAACCAGGTAACTAACAGTTATTAAAACTTACCCTGGTAAATTCTAAAAATTAACTTAACCACTTAAGAATAATTTAAGACTAGCCATTTAATTATTCAAGTAATAAAAATTACCCAATAATTAAATTTAGGATGTTACAATTCTCAATCCTCTATTATCACAGCCTTAAGCCTCTATCCAAGTATCTTCAGCTTTGCATGGTTTATTGATTAGTTATCACGTAATAGATCCTTCTCTCAACCAACCTCATCATCTCTGTTACTTGAAGTAATGGTTGACCACATATCCCATACGAGAAGCACAATTCTCAACATATGTGCTACTTTGAGTTGGCGTTAATTACACGAGGAGGACACGTAAAACTTTGTAACATTTAATGAACTTCAATCAATAACAAATAGTAGTAATAAAAAGTCTCAGAAACAATGTGTTTTTAATATTTTATGAAAATATAATATAAGATGTATCTGAAAATACACAAAACCAACATGTCATGTCGGTAGTACGAAGTATTATTTAAAAGCTAATGGTCATGTCTGTCGGCCGTGGGGGTGAAAAATCAAATGAATATTATGAATTGAATATATACTTAGCTATTCACCCTGAAGAACATGCCTATGAATTTACAAATAACAAAACTGACATAGAAATCTAGGTTAGATAAAGCAAATTTTTGATTCATTAATAAATAGAATTTAGTGTCCGTTTGGTATGTAGTTAGGGAAACGAGGTTTAGAAAAAGGAGAAATTTAATGATTAATATTGATTCTTTACGCTGTTTGAGACAATCAAAACTCAGTTTGACCGTAAAATTAAAAAAAAAACTTTTCCACAACCTCCATTTGGGAGAAGGAAACGGCCAAGCAAACAAGCCTTTAAAGGTTTTTTGACGTAGTGTTGGGTATATGTGTATATATGGGGTAGTGCTTAGAGTTTTAGGCTCATGAGAGTAATGATACATCAATGAAGTGCTCCCTTAGCAACACTTAGCGGTTCTCCATTATAAGTGTAACTTTCACATGTGGCAGAGTTGGTTAATGTGATTGGAAGAATGTTAAAAGCTTAAGAATGAAGAACAAATGAAAAGCAGTTAAGTGAATCAAATCAAATAATAGAAGAGGATGATAGTGGTGGCTCATATGGTAAAGTTCTTGTTAATAAAAGTGTCGACTTTAGAATTTTTAAACAAATAAAATGAAGATAAAGGAACTATCCCATCCTATTCAACCCAATAAACTAGATAACATAACCAATTAAACGAGTTTTATTTTTTGACAAAAAAAAATGAGTTTTGTTTTACAATATAAAATCATAATCATTTCAAGTTGAGTTGATTCAATCATCATCATCATTTTTTAATACATTCATTTAAATAACAACAGCTGAAAAATAAAGAAACAAAAATTAAAGAATTAGCAGGCTCAATAAGTCCTATCCAAATAACGTTTGAATCATAAAATATAAAATTAGCATATAAATTTAGATTTTTTAGATGGGCCTAGTATGAAGTGGGTTAAGGCTACTTATCCTTTTTTTCCTTAACAATCATGAAAAATAATTTGTATGTTTTTGATCCGGTCTTGATACCGGCACATGGGCAAAGATGTAATTTCATCCGTTCTCATTATGCTACCGGCGTGGTAAAACCTTCAGACTGTATATCCGTGTCAGATGCCCTTCTACACCGGATTGTCCAGGTCAGCACCTCACACACCAAAAAACTGCTATGTTACTCGACAAAAAGTACAAGGTACAACTGCAGGGGACGTTTGCAGGAGACGCGGCTCCTCCCGCGTTGTGTGTCAGAATCGTACACTGTACAGTGTACTATTTGTCCCCTGGCCCAACTTGACCCTTCATTCTCCTTGCATGCTTATAAATAACCATCTTTTGGAACTTGAATTCTCATTCTGATTTTACTGACTTGAGTGTCGGAGAATCTTCGCAGGTGACACCACCTTTCGCCCCCTTCAATGCGAAAGCCTGGTATCAAGGATCTCTAGGACTTCAAGAAAGGTATCTCCCACTGGGATATCGGCTAACAATAACGGATACCCACTGTACCGGTGTATAGACACTCTTTATAGTTGACTCTTATGGCTGGTCCCACACGGGATCTTTGACCCCAGATTAAACTAGTTCATTGGCACACCCAGTGGGACTCGTTAGAGTTATTCCCACTTTTCGCAGAAGCTCAGTAGTCTACCATGGAAGGCAATAGTAGGTACTTTTAGGAGGGGCACGTAGAAGATGTCACTGCCTAGGAATACCAGGTTGGAAGGCATTTAGCCTTCGAGTCCCCAGTTGGGAGCTTATAAAGGATGATGCCTATCAGAACTCCAGACCCTCGTGATAAGGTTATAAGGCAGCTCAGGGAGGAGCTCGCTGAGTTCAAAAGGGATAAGAGACAGGTGGAGGAGAAAGTGATGTCTCAGGATGAGGAGACCCATCACACTGCTAGGAGAGAGAAGTCCACAACTCTTCAGTATTCAAAGATCCCTACGTATGAAAAGAGAGAGTAGACCCAGGACTCTGGTGAGAGAGTCAGTGCCAGAAGGAAGGAGCTAGTGGTCGTAGCTTCGGAGGCGTACATACTTAACGTCTCATTTTCGTAGAGGTTGATGAGCATGCTTATTCCTAGGCACTTACAAATGACCCAGCCTCTTTCCATTGGGAAGTACACAGGAGAGATGGACCCCATTAAGTATTTAGATGCTTATACATACGAGGCTATGTTCTTGGGGGCGGAGAAAGACATCATGTGCAAGATGTTCCCCCGCACCTTGGTTGCTGAGGTCTTCAGCTAGTTTAAAGGACTCTCCTCAGGCTCCATAGACTCCTGGGAAGAAATGGTAACAACTTTTGGTGACCATTTTGTCATTTTTAGGGATATTCCCAGGACGTCTCACACCCTCACCCAGATTAGGCAGGGAGAAACCAAAACTCTTAAAGAGTTTTTAAGAAGATTTTACAAGGAAGTAGTGTTAGTCCCCAATCTCACGAAGGCCATCCAGCTGCACATCGTCATTGAGGCATTGCAGCCCAGCTCATCTTTCGCCTTGTATTTGGCGAAAAGCCCTTCAACGTCATTTGAAGAGTTCAGGAGGAAGGCTTCCAAGTATATAGGGATCGAGATGTATTTGGAAGCTACAACAGTAAGGACTAAGCCACCAGTTCCGGTGTCTCAGCCGCGGAGAGAGAAGGAGATGGAGAGGCCGGAGAAACCTTTATAGAGGGACAGGTTTAGGAGACCTCAACCCCGACATCAAGAAAGGCGCGTAGCAACCTTTAGTAACTATGCCCCTTTAAATGCCAAACCTTCTTAGATTTTGAGAGAGGTGGGATGGCCCATGTTGAGTGTGTATGGCATAAGGAGGCCGGCCCTGATGAAAAGGCCTAGAAATCTGCGTAAGTATTATGGTTTCCATGAGTAAGTTGGCCACTCGATGGATGAGTGCAAAACCTTGAAGAACGTTATGGAGATCCTCATCCGAGAAGGAAAGTTGAATCAATATCTCTTCAAGGAGAAGTCATTGGATGAGCCAGACTGGATAGAGAAGCGAGGTCAAGACCGCGATGACAAAGGTAATAACAGCCGCACTCCAGCAAAAAGATTTACTGCTGCTGAAAAGCAGAAGAGCATTGTTATCAGCGAGGCTGTTCATCAGGACAGTGTGCCCCAGCAACAGCAGCAGGGCCAGCGAAAGGTGATAGATATGATCACCGGAGGATTTACTGGGGGTGGATCCTCAATCACAGCAAGGAAGAATCATCACCGTATGATTCTATCAGTCAAAGGAAAGACCAGGGATAACCGTTCATTCAGGGACGGTGTGTTAGCGCCAGTGGTTTCTTTTTATAATGAGAATTTTGGCCCAACTATCCCTGGAGGCGATGACGTTGTGGTCATCGTTGCTGTAATCACAAACAAGGACGTTAAGAGGATCCTTGTTGACCAGGGAAGCTCCTGTGATGTTATTTTCTACAACTGTTTCAAGAGGATGGGTTTCAATGACTCATATTTACAACCTTATATGCAGGAACTCACAGCTTTCAATGGAGCAAAGCAGTCCACGAAGGGGTATCTGGACACTTTGGTGTCATTTGAGGGTGAGCCCGGAGCTAGGACGGTGAAGTCCAGGATGTTGTTGATTGATATGGAATCACCCTCAACGGTATCCTAGGCCACCCCACGTTGAACTCCATGGAAGCGATTGTCTCCATGTCTCACCTCCTTATCAAGTTCATTCATAAGGACAATAATGTGTCCTCTCTCCGAGGTGATTAGGAGATGGCCAGGTGCTGCTATAACCTGAGCTTGAATATAGTGAAGTTGGAAGCGTTCAACAAGAAGAGGAAGTTGAATGACGGAGGAACCACGGTGGGTTCTATTAGTTTGATTGATTTGGACCCCAAGGCAGAGTTGAAGATTGATCCGCTCAACCCTTCAAAGCCCATGCTGGAGGAGGGTGCCAGGGACGTCATATTAGGAGATTCCCCAAAAAAGGTCACACATATCAATGATAAGTTAGAAGCTGTGATGCAACAGCGGCTACTTGCACTCCTTTGGGAGTTTAAAGACCTTTTTGCATAGACTTTTACGGACATGCATGGGATGGACCCCAATTTTTATTGCCATAAGCTATCTATTTATCCAGAGACGAGACCAGTTGCCCAGAAGAAAAGAAGATTGGGCCCTGAAAAGTAGAAGGCAGCTTGTGAGCAGACAGAGGAATTACTAAAGGCCGAATTTATCAGGGAAATCTGATATTCCTCTTGGCTCTCTAATGTGGTGATGGTGCAGAAGGCCAACGGTAAATGGAGGATGTCTACGGATTACGTGGATTTAAACCGTTGTTGCCCAAAGGATCCATATCCCCTCCCGAAGATTGATCATATGGTGGATGACTCTTCTGGTTACCAATACCTATCTTTCATGGATGTTTATTTGGGCTATAACCAGATTCCAATGTAGAAAAAAAAAAGATAAAATGGCATTCGTCAATAACCATGGTGTTTTCTGCTACATCGTCATGCCTTTCGATCTAAAGAAAGCTAGGGCCATATACCAGCATATAATCAACAAATTTTTCGAGAGCATACACACCAAGTTGGTAGAGGTATACATAGACGACATTATCGTCAAGACCTTAGCTGGAGGTGATCATATTGAGGATTTACATCAGGTATTCACATGTTTGAGGCAATACAACATGAGGCTGAACCCGCTGAAGTGTACTTTGTTATTCCTGTTGGAAAATTTCTGGGTTTCATGCTGACTCGGTGAGGCATTAAAGCTAATCTGAGTAAGTGCCAGGCGATTCAGGACATGCAGAGTCCCAAAAATCTGAGGGAAGTCCAGTCGTTGAACAGAAATATGGCAGCCTTGGTGCGGTTCATGCCCAAAATGGCGCACAAATCTCTTTCTGTACAAATCCTAAAGAAATCCAAGAAGTTTGAGTGGGAACAAGAGCAGGAGCAGGCTTTTTAAGAGCTTAAGGAGGTTCTGTCCAGACTTCTTATTTTGGTGAAACCTGACCCTAGAGAAGTGCTCATCCTATACTTAGCGATTTCTGAAGAAGCTTTGGGAGTAGCACTAGATAAGGAGACCTCGGAGGGACAGAGGCCAGTTTATTTCACAAGTAAAACACTGCAAGGAGTTAAGGACCGATATCAAAAGATTGAGAAAGCCGCCCTCATAGTCATTTGGGCCTCTCGTCGCCTAAGGCCATATTTCCATGCATACCCCGTTGTGGTAAGGACGGATCTTCTGCTTCGTTCTGTGTTAAGCAAGTCAGACCTTGCAGGGAGGATGATTAAATAGTCCATCGAGCTATCTGAGTTTGATATGTCTTATGAACCTCGAGATGCAATCAAAGCCCAAGTGTTGGTAGATTTTGTTGTGGAGATGACTGGGGAAGATCCAACCGTGCCTCGTACTCATTGGACGGTTTATGTGCATGGCTCATCCAATAGCAAGGGATGTGGTGCAGGTGTAGTGGTTGAGAGTGATGATGGTGTGCACTTGGAGATTTCCCTACGTTTCAACTTCAAAACATCCAACAACCAAGCTGAATATGAGGCTTGCCTTGCTGGACTCAGAGTAACAATTGACATTGGAGCTTCCAAAGTGACCCTCTGTAGCGATTCACAGCTGGTGATTTCGCAGATTCAGGGTGAATATCAAGTCTACGAGCCCCAGCTCTAGTTGTATTTGAATTGTGTCAATAAGCTGAAGGAAAGGTTTTCGATGTTGGAGTTCAAGCACATGCCTAAAGAGGAAAACACCATGGTGGATATCCTCTCAAGACTTGCAAGCATGAAGCAACCTGGGAGCACTACTACTATGATGAAAAGTACTTTGACGTCTCCCAGCATTCCCCTAACTCTACCACTAAACGCTATAACGTATCGTGACTTCAATGAAGACTCATGGATAGTTCCTTATGTACGATACCTGGTCAATGGACAATTACCCACTGATGAGTTGGAGAAGAAGAGAATAAGGGGGAGTTGCCCAATTTTACGATGGTGGATGGGATGCACTTTCGAAGAGGTTTCTCTGTGCCCTTCCTCCATTGTTTGAATGAAAACAAGGTATAAGGGGTTATGGAGGAGGTGCACGAGGGGCAATATGGGCACCACTCTGGTGGCAAGAGTTTAATAAGGAAGATTTTAAGAGCTGGCTATTGGTGGCCCACAATAAAGAAGGATTCCACGGAGTTTGTTAAGAAGTGTGATCCATGCCAAAGGTTCCCTAACCTGCATCACACACCGGCTAAGGAGCTCTTCATATCTGCTGTGCCATGGCCCTTTCACCAATGGGGTTTGGATATCTTTGGCTCGTTCCCAACAGCGCCTGAGGGCATCAAGCACCTCATTGTTGGGGTAGATTATTTTAGAAAGTGGATAGAAACTGAGCCTGTTGTGCATATCACCTCAGCCCGGACTTGCCGTTTTGTCTACGAGAATATCATAGCTCGGTTCAGAGTGCCAGCGCAGATTGTTACTGACAACGGCACACAATTCACTAACAGGAAGTTCACAGAGTTACTTGAAGGACTGGGGATAGTCTAAATTTTCTCATCTGTTGAACATCCGCAAACGAATGACCAAGCCAAAGTGGCCAATAGAGAAGTGATGAAAGGACTTAAGAAGTGCCTGGGTAAAGCTAAAGGCGGATGGACAAACCAGTTATGCTCTGTCTTATGGTCATATCGCACCACGCCCCATTCCTCGACCAACGAATCCCTATACCGTCTCACTTATGGTATCGAGGGGATGATACCGGTGGAACTTCAGACCGCGTCAACAAGGGCAGAGTATTTCTCTGAAGAAAATAACAATGTCAATCTGGCATTAGAGTTGAATGTTCTCCAAGAACTCGAAGAAAATGTTTTCATCAGAGACTAGGCTATCAAAGCAAAAGTCACACTCCGGTATAATAAGTGCGTTCAGCACAGAGCATTCAATGTGGGAGATCATGTACTAAGGAAGGCCAGTGTAGGTAACAAGTTCGTTCACCAAGGCAAGTTGGCTCCGACATGGGAAGGCCCTTACAGAGTATCCAAGGTGACTGTTAAAGGCTCATACCACCTGGAGAACCTCGACGCACACCCATCCGTAATAAGTGGAATACTCAGAATTTACGCATTTATTACAGCTAGTTGGTAAGATGGCATGTACTCTTTTTCCTAACTTAAGTTTTAACAAGGCATAACCCCAGCTATGCTGCATTTGTACACATTCAAATTCAATGAGAAAATTTATCATAATAATGATATTTTCACTTCTCTTTTGTGACTGTGATTTTTAGCTTTATGCATGGTGTGCAAGATCACCCTTAGGATGGATGATCTCAATTACCTATTCCATAATTGACGATGTAACTCTTTGAGCGGTTAAGTGGGTTGTAGGATTGGACCTTCCTCAAGGCCATACCGAACCCCATTGAAAACTTAGGTTGTAGGATTAGACCTTCCTCAAGGCCATACCGAACCTCATTGAAAACTTGGGTTGTAGGATTGGACCTTCCTCAAGGCCATACCGAACCCCAGAGGACACACCCTTAGGACAAATAATCTAAATTACCTATTCTGTAATTGACGATGTAACTCCTAGAGCAGTTCGACGGGTTATAGGATTGGACCTTTTTCAAGGCCATACTGAACCCCATTAAAGATCATCCCAATTACTCATTCTGTAATTGGCTGTGAAGATCAACCCTCTGGACGGATAGTCTCAGTAAGTCACTTTTGAAGCTGACGACATAATCCCATGAGAAAGACTCTAATCAGGTCAATAATCAGCACAAGTACAAAGCAATATTTGTTCGATGATATACACCCTTAGACGATATGACCTTACCGGTCCGTTCTAAGCTTAAGTTTGAAGAGTGGCTAAAAGCTGATACAACATAAAGTTAACAGCCCTCACGAAGAACTTAAAAGGTAAAACGTCGTAATGAACAATAAGCAGTTTATATCAAAGAAAGTGTTGAAAAGAAGTTGTAAGTGTTTGTAAAAGCATATTAAAAATTGGAGGTAATCCTGGAACACACCAGTTTAACTAAGCTAAAAGGTCTGAGAGGCCGAAGATTGGTTTTGGGCACCACCATCTTCTCCAATTCTCTCCCCGTCATCATCTTCAATCTTTACAACCGCGGTTTCATCTTTATCCCCTAACCATCAGTGGCCTCAGGCTTCCCCTCCAGTTGAGATTCCTTCAGGAGGGTCGGGTTGGGCTCCATGCTCTGTCCCTCAGGCAAAGGTGGGAGTTCAAACAAGGAGTTTTCAGGTTCCTTGCGTTCACTGTTCATTACCATAACAAGCTTCTCTCCGTGAAACTCCAAGAACGGGTCTAGACCGTAGAGATTGAGCACCACATCGGGGTTGCAATAGAAGACCTGCCGGATCGCCATGCCGAATGAGTCATATGCTATTTTCTTGCATAAACCTAAAGTGTTTTTTGCCCTGGCCTTAGCTGCAGCAAGACTTTCCTTTAATTTGCTATTCTCTTTAGCAAAGGCACCTGCATCAGTACTTCCTTTCCTAAGTTCCTCCAGCTGTTGGAACAAAGACTTTTCTCTTTCTGCCCATTCTTTAGCTTGTTTGGCTCGCCTGGCCTCAGCTGTTTTCAGGTCTTCAGAAAGTTGGGCGTTTTTCTGCTTCTTCACTTGAGCTCTTCCTTAAGTTGAGGGACGTCCTTTACCTCAGTTTGAAGTTCAGAAATCTTCTCCTCCAAGGATTCGGTAGCTGCCTTCAGGGCGGATATTTCAAAAAACCGCTCATCGCCTAGCTCTTTAGCCTTCTTCAACTTTTCCTCAACTATCTACAGATGGGCCCTGTCTTTGGAAGCAGAAATGTTAAGATGTCCAGTTTAGACGCTAACTCTTTAGCTTCTTTTACGCTGTCGAGAGTCCGGCTAAGAGAGTTGAGGAGGCCTGATAGCTTAGCCAACTGCCACCTTCTGGCCTCGCATGCGTCTTTCATTTCTGATACCTCCGGGGAGGGGCAGAGTTTGTAGAGCAGAGGTGAAAGTGCAGCAGGCATTGGGCCCTCGTAGGTCAAGTATGGTGAAAGGAAATAGGTGTTGGGTGGATCTGACCTTACCTGTGGGTGGACATATTGAGGAGCCGTCAGAGTTGGGCCAGCCTCAGGTCTCGACCCAGAAGAAGTCTCAAGGGTTATCACCACTTTTTTCTCATCCGAAGCCCTATTAGACATTATGCCGACTTCTGACAGTGTCTTATGCTTCTTCGCCGCCAAACCAGAAGAAGGCTTTTGGGCCGCAGCTTCCTTATCCAACCTCCTTTTCTTTTTCTCCTTCTTTTTTGGCTCTTCTGGGCGAGAGTCAGTTCCTTATGGGGCATCATGCAGAGGAATCTCCCCACACATGGCAGAGGTGAGGGAGATAGTTTCAACCAAGGCTTTGGTGGCATTTATCTTCGATTGGATGTTATTTTCTTTGGAAGAGGAGTCATCTTCAGCCAGCATGGATTTCAGGGAATTTGTGGTGACCCGAGTAATTTTTCGAATAAATTTTTCACGTTTTAAAAGATCATTTAGAAAACTCGTAATTTAAAATTCAGATTTCACGTATAAGTTGATATTTGCGGAATATTAATCATGTATGCTAGTCGTGTATAATAAAATTCAAGAAAATATTTACGTAGCGGAAACAATTTAGAAGTAACAGTACATAGCACGTAATATTTATTACAACCCATTAAATTAAAGTAAAAATCAAAGTCCAAGCAATATATCATATAGTCATCAATCATGGCATCACTCTTCGTCCTGCGTGGCATTCACTGTAAAAATTGATGTAAGAGTGAGAAAGAATATAGAATAAGTATAAAATAGATAAAATTGCACAAACACAATCAACAAATCATAATGATATGATGGATATGCCAGACGAGTTCATTTATATTTAATGAGTCTTTAATTAGTCAATGATGTCATGCTGGATCTATTTGGTTTGGTGGGAATACTGCAGTAAAAGTCTCATAGAGACACAAATAGGGCTTTAGCATATACCATGAATCCCTACACTTCATGGCGCTTAAGTACTGAAGTACACAAGTATCATAAGTAGGGCTTTGCATAAACCACGAATCCTTACACTCCATGGCGCACAACAAAATAGGGCTTAACTCGTCATAGAGTAACCCCCCACCAGGGTAGGCAATCATGGAACCCCTAAATTTCATGGTGCGTCCAAATGCTTATGATGCATGAATGCCTTTAATTCTTATTACCATTTAACATACCATGATATCCATATTTCCAAAACCTCTTGGAAAATACAAGTCCTCAAGGGACACAATACACATAATAATTCACAAAATCATGGATTTACTGTTTCAACCACATATGTCAATAACCACAAGGCATTCATGTACATATAAATTAATTTCGTTATTCATAATTATTCACCACCACAATATACAAACTGTATGATACTCAACAGCATTCATAATAATTCATAATCACTCAAGAATTCAATAATAAATTATTACCCATAGAGAAAATATCATTTTCATTCATAATAGCCTTTATAAGTAAGTTTCAGCATTCCCAACAGCAACATACGTTAGTAAAACAGCCATAAAATGGGAAAATCAAATCCTTTTTAGGTGATTCCACTTTTTGTAGTTCAATAACATAATTGTCTACAACTTTCATGCAGAACACAATTTCAAATTCTAAACAGAAATATCACTTATCCACGAAATACCACACTGCCTTAAGGTGAGTTTTCAAAACGTACATATATTAGTAATTTGAACATTTCTGGAGCTACAAAAATGATTTTTGTGTGAAACCAGTTCTAAATTACTCTTAACACAAATATCCACAACTTTCATGAAGGCACCAATCACTAATTCTCACCACAAAATTCCCAGTTTTAAAAATAAGATTCGGATTTCATAGTTAACAGATTTTCATCATGAACATACTTCTGTATTTTGAGCATATCTAGAGCTACAAGCATCTCTTTAACTAAAAACCACTTTCTATAGATCCCTAACATAAATATCTACAACTTTCATGAAGACATCAAAGTCTAAAAACGTATGTATAATTCCCAGAATATTCATATATACACAAAAAACAAGATAAGTATTTCAATCAGACATGCAGTAGTATTTTGATCATAACTCATGCTATACATATCCAATTCAGTCGGTTCAGGTCTCAAAATTCACATAATAAGAAGATATACAACTTTTATGAAGACACCAATCACTAATTCTCACCACAAAATTCCCAGTTTTAAAAATAAAATACATATCTCAAGTTAACAGATTTACAACTTGAACATACTTCAGTATTTTAGGCATAACTCGAGCTACAAAAATTATTTTGACTTAAAACTACTTTCTACATATCCATAACACAATTATCTACAACTTTCGTGAAGACATCAAAGGCTGATTATGCTTGTAAAATTCCCAGAATATCAATATATACACAGAACATAGAACAAATATTCCACTCGGACATGCTGTAGTATTTTGGCTATAACTTTTTCTATACATATTCAAATTAATTGATTCAGGTCTCAAAATTCAGATAACAAAAAGATATACAACTTTTATGAAGAAGTCAGAATCAAATTCACACGTTTTCAATCTCAAAACTGAGCAACAAGATACGAAATTAAAACTGGAATCCTAGAACAGCATACAATTCTACCCATTTCATAGTTATTCACAACCCTTCCCCTCTTACTTGGTTTGCCGACTGGAAATGGTCCCCTTGCTGTCCTTGCTCTTGTTCGAAGGTGTATTGAGGAAGAAATTGAAAGAGAGATATTTACTAACTTTGTTCTAAGGAGTTCTGAACAGAGGTAGTGTTAATAATGTAATGATAAGTGGGGAACAACTTTCCCGTAAGTGGATTTTTAGTGCTGTTAGTGGAGATAATGGAGGATTAAAAATAAGAAAGTGGGCTTATAATGGTCCACTTCTGGCCGTCCTACATACTAGGGGTGCATAATGGGTTTAGATATATTAAACTATGCGCAAGAGACAAGATTGGAGTCAAAAAGTTACTCCTGGCAATGAAAACCGACTGGAATTCACTCGGTCAGCCTCTAAACCGACTGGAGTTCTACTCGGTTATTCTTTAAGCCGACTGGAAATTACTTCCGAGTCCGGCTGAGGAGAATTCATCAGTCTCCTCCTTCAAAACCACTTCACTCAGAAGGGAAACCATTCGGAAATGCTTTTCCTTGAACACTCGGTTGGATTTTCATCCCTTTTAGATGACTCAGTCGGACCATTCAGTACTGTTACCTCCCATTAGTTTTTCATTTGGTTAAATTTTCCCAGACCGACTCCACAATCGTTTGGTCTGTCACTCGACTAGTTGTTTCCAAAACCGACTCATATTGCTCGGTCAAATCAATCAAAACCAACTCATCTCCCACTGGTATTCCACTCGGTAGCATTATTACAAATCCGACTCTTCTTTCGCCTAGTTTTTCACTCGGCATAATTGATCCAAACTTAGTCATTCTTCACCGTCTTTTCACTCGGCAATTACTCTAAAACTGACCATCACTCTATTGGTTTTCCACACTCGGTATTCATGCCTCCATTTCACTCGGATAATGCCTTAACTAATCCTTCTTCAGAATAAACTCCCCAATCAGGTTCCATTCGGAATTATTCCACTCCTCATCACTTGGAGAAATTCACCAAGTCAAGTCCCACTCGGACTTACACCATACATAGTCACTCAGAATACGGTTTACATGGTTCACTTGGAATATGTATAATATCTTTCACTCGGATATCAACACTTAGGAATATAGAAGTATTTCCCACTCGGATTCTTACTCAGTTAATCATTACTTAGCTGAGATCAGACCAACTTCTTCAACTATGTTTCACTCAGAGTCCATCAGGGCCATTATCACTCGGAAAAAGGCCCATACATACGAGTCTCACTCGGAATTTGGCTTATATACATGAGACTCACTCAGTTACTTATTTCAAAGACCGACTCATGCACTCAAGTTTGTCACTCAGTAAAAATAATTTTTTATTGATCATCATTCACTCGTTCTTCTCTCGGCAAAATAATCCAAACCGAGTCCCCCTTCACAGTCTTCAACACTCGGTTCCTCATTCCAAATCCGAGTCTCCATACACACACGGTTCCACTCGGTAAGACTTTTCAGAAACCGATTCTCCCTCATAGTTGTCCACTCACTCGGAATCTTATTCCAGGATTGACATATCTGGCCATCATACACCGTGTGTCCCCAGTCGGAATCCTTCCACTCGAAAGTATATTTTCCTCTGTACTTCACTCGGAAATGAAGGCACTCAGTGAAGTTTCAGTCAGAATTGCAACATCTGACTATGATTGACTCAGAAACTAGACATTCAGAAGCATTTGACTCGGAAACGAGTCTTTGGAGAGTACTTGACTCGGAAATGAGTCTTTCTGAGGTGTTTGACTCTGCAATGAGTCACTCCAAGGTGAGTCACTCGGATTCTTTCACCCAGAAGTGGTTCTGTCAGTCCACTTCACACAAAAGTGTCTCTGGGGCAAGAATTCCACTCGGAATAAACCCTCTCGGCCATGTTCCACTCGGAAAACACAACCTTCACTCGGTATTTCCATTTTTCACTCGGAATTTCTCTTAGTCACTCGGAATTTTCATTCTTCACTCGGAACAGAGTCCCTTTTTCACTCAGACAGTCCTTTCTAAGGCATATTTCACTCGGAAAATGGATCTTATCAACAAAGATCTATATAAATTCTATAATTAAACCCAAAAATGAAGTTTTTGGAGTATTATAAACCATCCATAGAGTGTTTTATTCATTTATTAACACTAACAGATCTTTCATCCTTTAAAATTTACAAAATAGAGCTATTATTAAAAGTAGGATGTTACAGAATTCATGGTTGGGCAGGATTCTTCTATTTTCTCTGCATAAGAATGAAAGGAAATGTCAGTGTTAAACACAACAGATATCAGATTTTAACAGCAAAGAGTAAAAGGTAGTTCATTACTCAAATATTTATTCTTGATAAAGTTAGACCCCAGAAGGCGCCTGCAGGAAAATTCCCCAACCTCAACAGCGTACGTCCTCAAGGCGCTAAGGACTTCGACGGAGTGGGGGGAGAGTTCATTATCATCTGTAAAGTAAGCCCGTCTGGTGAGCAGGAAGTGCTCATGGGTCCAGCTGGTAAGGAACTTGAGGGTGCCTTCTTCATTGCCCCAGAAGACCAATTTGTTCGGTTGAATCTGAATCATTGTATAGTATTGTTTGAAGGATCTACCATATATCTTGGCAGAATCAGTGAAGGACTTGAAGTTGATAAGATTGGAGTCACATCGGAGTATGGTAAATCCAAGACTGCCCTTCTTATTAGCACGATGGAACACTTGGCAATAGTAAAAAAGCATCGCCACAATAAGTTTGAAGTGAAAGTGCTCTCTAAGCACTTTTAGAGCGCGGATGAGGATCTATCCATTGGGATGCACTTGTGTAGGGGGCAGTCTAAGAACCGCAAGATGCCCATCTCAAAATCGGTAAGGGGGAAGCAGACTCCCAGATGTTAGAAGATGAAGTCATACATGTACACATACCGGTCGTCTAGCACGCGGTGGCAGATTCTATCCTGAGGTCGGGGCACTAGCACATTGAACCTCTCCCTTAACCTCTCTTCAGCAAAGACTCAAGCATGGAAGGATCAGTCATCCGTCCTCTCTAGCATGTCGAGAAACTATTTCACGGAACTCTTCCTTAACCCAGCTCTAGGGATATATCTCGTTAAAGACTTCCCAGTTTAGCCGATGTGCAATCATATTTACACATCCTTCAACGTTCCTCATAACTGGAACTTTTCTAAATCCTTTGATGACCATTTCGTCTTGAGCGTAGCAGAAGACGTCAGTGTTGTGATAAAAAGCGACGTCGTCAGAGAGGTAACACTCCGCATTCACTTCACTATCAAAGGAGTTACCAGCCCTTGAACTAGAGGAGGACTCAGGGCAAGGCCTAGCCACTGGCCGCCTTGAGTGAGAGGTTCCATCCCTTTCTAAATGATGAGGCCAGGCACCGGAAGGACTCACAGGAATCCTTCCACCACGGTAGCCAGAGGGCCTGTAAGGGTTTCGTTCCCCCTGTTTGAAGTACCAGCACGGACATGCCTAAAGCGCATGGTAATGGTTCTACTGAAAATGAAGAAAAAGCTGAGAAAGGGGAGAAGTATGGTTACCTAAAGGAAGTTGTGAAGTTTGTGGAAGAAGAAGTGACTTCACAAGAAAATCGTAGCAGCAGTTCTCTCGGAGGAAAATTTTGGCAGAGTTTTCTCAAGTATGGAAGCAAGTCTGGTTTCCAGAAAATGCTAAGTCCCCCTTTTATAGGAATGGAGGGGGCACAACCGCTAGTCAGGAAGACGTCGTTTGTCAGAGAACGTAATTCTTCAAAGCCTAAACGACGACGTCATTCTAGTCCAATGCACGCGAAAATTGTGTCGTTTGGCATAAAGGATGAATCGTATGGGCCCAAAATTCAAATTTTAGGCCCATTATCCACACCTGTGACGATTGGCTATCCTTGTAACTGTAACCAACGTTACTCACATGTATGTTATAAAACTTAAACACGAGGAGTTATGAATTCGAAAAAAGTCTTGGGATTCTCCTGCAAGACAAAACGTTGTCTGAATCCGCTATCCACACTGTCAGGACAATCTCAGAAGCGATTTTCTCAGTCTGGTGTCCATACCCAACAAATGGGGACTTCAGACTCTTAGTCGGTATCAACACCCACAAGAAGATAGTTTAGCTTATATGAGTGACTCTACCTGTCCCTCACACAAGCTAGGGGATAAATGATCCGGTCTCGATATCGGCATATGGGCAAAGATGTCATTTCATTTGTTCTCACTATGCTACCGGCGTTGCAGGTAAAACCTCCGGACTGTATATCCGTATTAGATGCCCTTCTACACCAGATTGTCCAGGTCAGCATCTCGCACACTGGAAAACTTCCATGTCAACCGACAAAAAGTACAAGGTACAATTGCAGGGGACGTTCGCAGGAGACGCGGCTCCTCCCGCGTCGTGTGTCAGAATCGTACGTGTACTATTTGTTTCGTGGCCCTACCTGACCCTTCATTCTCCATGCACGCTTATAAATAGCCATCTCTCATACACTGGTACGTTAGTTACATTCCCTAACTTAAGCTTTTAGAACTTGAATTCTCATTCTGGTTTTACTGACTTGAGCGTCGGAGAATCTTCACAGGTGACACCACCTTTCGCCCCCTTCAACGTGAAAGCCTGGTGTGAAGGATCTCTTAGACTTCAAGACTGGTATCTCCCACTGGGATATCGGCTAACAATACCGGATACCCATTGTACCGGTGTATAGATACTCTTTATAGTTGACTCTGGTGGTTGGTCCCACACCGGATCTTTGACCCTGGATCAGACCAGTTTAGTTTTATAAATATAAATTTAGCATTTCTACACTTTAAATTTGGTTAGTTTTATATTATGAGAATTGTTAACTGACCCACTTGTTTTTACATTAACAAGTTATACCTTTGGTGTATTTCAGAAAAATCCTAGTTATAAGTTGTTAACATGCTTCTTTTAAGAAATACATAAATGTGATCAAGTAGGATTTTCTAATATACACCAATATGTTTTTTTAGAGGAAGAATGTTGGTAAGGTACACTTTAAGTGTATTTTAAGAAAAATGTAGTTATAATTTGTTAACTTATTTTTCTATAAAATAAATGGGTGTAAATTAATGAATCCCTAAATGAAAATTAATTCACATCATTAATATTTGATTTTGTGTTATGATTTTGTGAAAGGAAGTCATTATTATAATGGAAGATATGAAACTTACTCAAGGAGATTTAAATGAGAACGACAATACTATTGAAATTTGACAAAGGAGAATGAACTTGTTATTTTTATTGAGTAAAATTCCAATTTTATCCACAATCTACTAATTATTAATTAAATTAGTCATCATATTACCAAAATAACATCACAAATCCTAACATATCTCTTCCTCATACAAGTTGGTTCTTGTCGACCCGTTAGAACACTATTTATTTAATTAATATATGCATCGTCAACTTTCAACATAACATACCACTCATCATAAAAAGAGTTTATATGACATTTTTAAAAGGTTAAATCACGTAATTTCATCAAATATTAAAAAATATTAAAAACAACTAATATTAAAAGGTAAACATCAATTTGGTCCTTATACCTAAGCTAAAATTTTATAAATATTAAAAACAACTAATAAGTAGAAAGAAATTAAACAAATAATTTCAATATAATATCTATTAATATTTACTAGTTTTTACTTATTCATAAATTGCAACGGCTTTATGTTTCTCCTTTTTAAGTGCCAATGACATTTATGTCATTTACTTCATAGAGTTTTTATAATAATTTTGAATATTATTTATAATAACTAAAGCACTTATGTAAATATATGAAATATTTCATTCTTTTATGTTTAACACCCCTATTAAGAAATGTATTAATGTTGGTAATTTTTATATAAAATAATTTATTATTTTTCAATTTTATCTTCATATCTCATTTATTATTTTTAAAATTTTCTTCACTTTTAATATCAATAAAAATATTATTGAAAAAAGAATAGTTAACATTCTATTGAAATTTTAAGTGAATAATTAATTTTTTTAAATTTTAAATGGACAGTTTAATAGAAATATTTTTTGTCTTTTGATAGACAATTAAATAAAAAATTATTTTTTAAAAAGATTGAGTATTTAATTTGTATAACGTGAAGTATTTATCTATAAATTTATAAACATATATTTTGCAAGTTAAAATTTAACATGAATGAATTATTTATCTATAAATTTATAAACACATATTTTGCAAGTTAAAATCTAACATAAATGAAGGTTTATACTCTCTTCGTCTCAAAACAATTTCCACTTTACTATTTTTTACACGAAATAAGAAATTATTAAATGTGTAATTATTTGAGTTGATATGGACCAAAACACTTGTATTTAATTCTATTATTTTATTAAAAATAAACAATGTCTTAAATTGCTAAGTCTTATTTATTAATCAAATGAAAGATGATAAGAGAAAAATATATTAATTACAAGATGATACAATTTAAAAATATAAATTAATTACACATAAAACTCTTACAATGACAATATATAGTTTTGGAAAAAAATGAAAGCAACGATAATTTTAAAACGAAAAAGTAATAAACAATATTTTTACTTTTTATAGGCATATATTTCTACCATCACAAATATATTATTTATGAAAAATAATTAAATTATTTACTTTTTAACATAATACTTATGCTAAATAACTTTTTTTAATTTTTTTTAATTTTTTTTTATTTAACTTGATTACTTAACTCAATGAATTTCATTTATAATAAATTTATTTTTTCAAATTATTTATAATTTATAATAGATTTGTGTTTCATTTTCTTAAGTTCCATTACCATTTAGGTAATTTATTTTATAAAATTTATAATCAAATTAAATATTATTGTTAATAATTGGTGTATGTATATGTAAATATATAAATGTTTATTTAGTATCTCTGTCAATAGATTTTACTTTCTCATTTAATAAATCGCATGTCTAGTCCAACATAAGGTTCGACCCATTTATTTGAGTCGGTTACGAAGTTTAATAACATTGTTTGTTATTATAATTTTTAATATTTCTATTTTGTAATTTTCATATTTTTATTGGATATGAAAATGATAAAATAGTAAAATTAAGATTTAAATTTAGCTTGGAAATTGAGTATTCACGCTGACCATATTCATGAACAAATGTATATTATACCCAAAATTAAAATTACTTATTTATTTTCCTCTCAAGGCACCGCACTAACTTATTTAATATCCTACATAGCTCTCAAGAGATCATACAGTTATTTGTAATGCTTTAAATTTTTAATTTTGTTTAGGTTTGTAGTTTTTATTTTAAAATTTATATGTCCCAAAATTTATATTCTAAAATTTTCTGTTTTTTTATTTTCAATTTGTTTTCTATTTTGGGACTTATAAAAAATTAATTAAATAAAAATTGAAAATTAAATTTTAAATAAAAGATTAAAATTAAGATTAAATATTACCCCCAAATGAGGTATTCAGTGACTACTTTTATAAATTTATAACAAGTATAAATACATTCAAAAAATAAAATTTGAATATTAAAATATTTAAAAATTTGGATTGACTTAAATATATTAAGAAATACATTTTTGACAAAGCTATAACGATACACTAATCAAGCTATCCTTCTTAAAATGCTAACTGGTAATGATAAGAATCTTTCTTAAAATGCTATTTGCATTTTGGGTTTGTAAACACCATCTTTTGTCTCCCTTTATTTAATTTTATTTATTTTAATTATTAAAAAATAAAATATTTTTTTACTCCCTCCAATGCCACCATTCCGGATAACCAATCCGGAATCTGGATCCTGTATCCCAACTCCTTCCCCTTCTTCATCTTCCTCTCCCCTTCTTCATCACCAAAAAAAAAAAACGATCTTCTTCATCAGACAACAGAAAAGCAAAAAACCAAAAAATTTAGAACCAAAAAGAATCTCTCCTCTGATCCATCATCAATACACACCACCTGATCTTCTTCATCAAAACCACAAGCCAAAAAAAAAAGAGAAAACCATCATCTTCAATCACCATTACCTCACAAAAGCCAAAAACGGGGCACTTCAGAATGAATCTTCATCATTCTCTTCATCCTCATAAAAATTAAAAAAACCAATAAAGAGAACAGAATTCCATCATCTTTCTCATCTTCTTTAGTTTACAACTACAAACAGCAATCAAAATCAACAACATAAGCAAAGAAAAGAGAAGAAAAGAGGAAGAAGAACCGCCGGAGCCACTGCTCGAACCAGCCGGCCGGAGCCCCCTCGCGCCGACTGTCTTCTTCCTTGCGCAGGCCGGCCAGCTACGAATCGCGCGAACCCACCCGCCCAGATCCGACGAGACCGACGAGCTTCCCGAACCCGAACCGGTGCCGATCAGAACCGCCCCTACTACGATCGTCTTCTTCACAAGAACCATTATCTTCTCTAAAAAAAACTCCTCTCCTCTTATACATCAACAACTTCAAACCAAAAAATAGAACCAGAAGCAAAAAGAGAGCACAGAGCAGTAATAAAAAAGAAGAAGATAAAAACAGAGAAGTCCCCCCCCTCAATAGATCTGGTCGACACCAACACCCCTCCGTCGACCGAGCAGATCCCGTCGAAGCAAACCCGACGCCGTCAGAGCAGGTTCTGACCAAGCAGACCCCGACGCCGACTCCTCCTCTTCGCGTTAGACCGTCTGATCCCAGCACCCCCGGCAACCGGCGACCGACGTCGACTCCTCCTTCCTTCGGTTTCTCCTCTCTCTCTCCTCCGTCACTTTCTCTCTCCTCTGGTCTGCTCTTCCGTTTGCTTTCCATTCCCTGATGCATCTTTTTCTTTAAGTCTCTTTTCTTAAACTTTTTTTTTTAGTGAAATCTTGTTGGTTTCTTTTTGTTTATGATAGGTTTCAGGTTTTCTGAAGCCCAATAAAGTTAATGGTCCCTTTCTTGGCAAACAAAAAAAAAACAAAGAACAAAAGGTATTTTAATTTATTTCTAAAAAAATAAATGGTTTTTGTTTATAATAAAATATTTAAATGCAAATATATTTTTTAATAACAATATAAAAATGATTACAAATAAATTTTATCTTATGCTAAATATTAAAAAGTAATTTTTTTTAAATACCTTTTTCTTACAATATAAAAATAAACAAATGGCTTTTATTTATGTTAAACTAAATTAAAGAAAAATAAAAATATCAAAAGTTAGATATCTTCTTTCAAAATAATACATTTTTTGTGCTTAATCAACGAGTAAAAATACTTTAAAGCCAAAACATCTTCTCTAAAATGAAGGTAAATAGCTTTTTCTCATTTATGATAAAAATCTAAAAAAAACTAAAAAATATCAAAATCTAAACATCCTTTTAATAAAAATAAATAATCTTTTATAAAAAAAAATCAGAATCTTATAAGTGGTATCGTGCGAATTATTTTGCCTACACGCACTTTATAAGACTTCAAAAGTTTATGCACGTGCGATCTTCTTCGCCTTGTATTTCTCCTTCCTTATGAACTTTCTTTCATTATTAAAAATCAAAATTGATCAAAGATAATCTAATTTTTTTAAAAAAAGTTAATTTTCCCCCAAAGAACTACGTAACCCTGATTTCTCAATACATTTGAGAATACGTAGGAGAGTGAATCAATTCCTGTTGGGCCCACTTTCTCGTTATTAATTTCTATGTCTCTGCTATTATATCGATTAATTTTATATAGTCAATATTTTAAAATTTTATTGTCGTAAGGAGGTTAATTTAGACGCGACGTCTTGTTAATATCATGTTTTAATATTTTTATTTAAAATAAAATTTTCTTAAAAATGAGGTTAATTTAGACGAGACATCTTGTTAATCTCATGTTTTTAATATTTTATTTAATATAGTATTTTCTTTAAAATGAGGTTAATTTAGACACGACGTCTTGTTAATCTCATGTTTTTAATACTTTTATTAAAAATAATATTTTCTTAATCAACTTTATTTTTTATATCATTAATTTTATTATAGTATTTAAATTTATGTACAAATTAAGGTTAATTTGGATGAAACGTTCTGTTAACCTTTACTTTTACTCGATTTTACTTTTTTTCTTACTGTCACTATTTTGTTAAGTTTCTTAGTGTCACTTTTTTTCTTACTGTCATTATTTTGTCAAGTGTCTTACTGTCACCGTTTGTCGTTTCTTATTATCACTATTTTGTTAAGTTTTTTTACTGTCATTGTTTGTCGTTTCTTATTATCACTGTTTTGTTAAGTTTCTTAATATCACTATTTTGCCAGGCTTCTTACTGTCACCGTGTGTCGCTGCTTATTGTCACTGTTTTGTCAAACTTTTTACCATCACTGTTTTGTCAAGTCTTTTTACTGTTACTATTTTGTCATTTCTTATTATCACTGTTTAGTCTTCTACCGTTACTATTTTCTTACTGTTTAACTTCTTATCGTCTAATCCCTTACTGTCATTGTTTGGTATTTCATTGTATTTGCTTAGTTAGATTGTGCGATTTAAAATTAATTTGGACAAGACGTCCTGTTAATCTTATTTCAAACTTTCATATATATTTTGTCTGTTTTCGTATATCTTGCCATTGTGTATGTTTCTTTTCATAAAAGAAGTTAAAATAATTTCTAGACTATTTTGAAATAAGCGCTATCAATTTGAAGTAACCGTTTATAACGGACAGTTGTGAGGTGCTAATACCTTCCTCACCTGTAATTCGACTCCCGAACTTAGAATTTCATTTTTATAACCAGTGTTTTAAAAGAGATTTTTCCTGGTATTTTTATCCTAAAAAATATTGGTGGCGACTCCCTGTTTTCTTTTTGAAAGGATTTTGAAACTCCATTTTATTTTTAAGGGTCGGCCATCCCGTCATGATCCCGGTCGTGACAGGGTTCACACGCGACTAATATAAATGAATAATTTGTTTACCTAATATTTAATTAATTCAGTGCACTTGTCCTTTTCTTATACAAAACTTGACAGAATTATTTGTATAAAAGAACTAATTTCCGTTCCCAATTAAAAGTACATTTTTAATTTTTTAAAGATGTTATTGCAGGGTTTTACATAAATTTTAAAGTATTCACTATAATTTTTCATAATTTTAATTTATAATATATTAAAAAATTTATTTCTCGGTGATTAATATTATAGTAGAATTACTTTAGATAGATATAAAGAAAAAATAAATTTCTAAAAATCAATATATTAATGTGATACCTTATGATGCATGGTAATTTTTGTTTTGTTGGCTTTGATACCATAAATATAAAAAATGGAAGGAATGGGAAAAGAAGCACTCGCTTGCTTACACAATCGAGAGGCATACGGAGGAAGTCATCATAAGGTATTCAATTTATTGAGTGTCAAGAGGATGAAAAAGAAGCACAAAGCATCGTGTTTTACCCTTCAACCATATGGAACTTATCTAGTCTTTTTTAAATTCCACTCATGCATCACATAGACTGATAAATTGGTTCACTTTCTGTGTCATTAATTTGTCAAAGCATTGTTACATAATTTTGTTGTCGTCGCTCCCTAGTGGCGGAAGTTAAAAAGCATGCAATGGTGTTAGGAAATGGTTGACCCTCTTTAATAATATATATAAAACCATTAAAATTAGGGAAAAAAGAAAGTGTGATGAGAATTATGAACTGTGAAGTAACGGCATGAAATATCAAAGTTTTAGAAAATTAAGCATTTAATCTGTCAGTTTGCCCCACCTGTTAAAAACCCAGTAAAATGTGAGACGAGGCAGGTCAATTTTCGAACTGTCACATAATGAAATTTTCCAACCCGTTTGATCTCGTTTTAGGTGAGTAGGTGGGTCGGGCTACATAGCTCAACTTGCTTTGACATCCCTAGTATTATATAAAGCAAATTGACTTGTTTCAATCCCTACTTCTAGCACTTTATATACATGTTAAGTAAAAAATTATATTAGTTTTATAAGACTTAAATTTTGAATTTTAATTAAATTTATATAATCTAGTCTAATGTTTTTTATTTTGAATAAAAAAAGAATTTCATTAATGTGAGAAAAACCAAGAGAGTCATCTAACAAGAAAGACTCTCAACCGTAGATAGTAAAAAAAATTCGTACCCGCAGGTATTCTATAATGGGTGTCCGTATATTTACTAAACAAGTGAGTAGGAGATTACACTACCCGCTTGATTATTTGTATTTAATTTTTATTAAATATTTAAATTTTTATTTTATTTTATAATAAGATAAATAAATTTTAATATTTTAATGATAATATTTCTAATTTATGAAGTTGGAATGTATCATATAATATTAATTTATATTATATCATACTAAAATAATATTATACTGATTACATTACATTATATTTTCTTCTTTAATACTACCTCCGGTTCCAAATATAAGCAAAAATACTTAATTTCACACATATTAAGAATAGTAGTTGGAGATAGTTATTTACATTAATGTTACCACTTATTTGATTTAATTTTCTAAAATACCCTTAGTATCATTTATTATATGAAGAATCAGTGGCCTTGGAAATATATGTAATGAGGACATATTTGGTAAACAAGCATTTAATGACATTGGGAAAGTTTAATTTTGCTTATATTAAGGGACCAAAAAATTCCACTAAAATTTGCTTATATTTGGAACCGGAGGTAGTATTATTTTAAAAAATAAATATAGAAAAATGCATATGGGTGTCCGCTGCGTGCCTCACAAGTTCTCGTTATCCATCTCATACCCATACATATGAGTAACATAACATACGACCTGTATCCATTCCTACCAGTTATCATCTCTAAAAACCAAAGTACCAAACTATCTCTCTTGACGTAAGAGCCAACTTAGAAAGACCATCTTCATAGACAAAAACTACTTAAAACATGTGAAAATCGCCCAAAAGTAAGACACAACCCTACATAATGTCACTGAAATAGGATAAATCAGGGTTTTGTTTTTCTTCCACCAAGTCACAATAAAGCTTTAATCTGTCTCCACTAGAAGCCCAAATCTAAACGCCAAAGCCTCAACTATCTTTGATTCACAGTTGAGTGTAGTAGAGGCCACAACGAGGTTGTTTGGTAAAAAGTTGAGTTAATGGAGTTTAGAAAACTGGGGTTTTATAAATGGAGTTTAGAAAACTGAGGTTTTGTAAACGGAATTTTGTTTGGTTGACAGTTGAGTTAAAGTGAGTTGAGTTGTAGTGATTTTGTTTGGTTTATAGTAGAATTGAGTTTGGAAAATGGTAGTTGAGAGTGAAATTACTTAAAAGGGTATGAATTTAAATATAGATAATTTGTGTGTATATTTTTTTATATTGATATTAAATGTATAATATAAAACCAAAAAAAGAATTAAATTTAATAATACAAATTTAATAAATGAATGAATATATTAAACATTAATTAATGTAATATTTTTTATATATAATAAAACCAATTAATTAATGTGATTAATTTGATATATTATGAAATAGGAATATATTTGATTGTTTTTATCATAGTAAAACTAATAAATCACAGTCTTATTGTATTTTTTATATATTAAAGGTTATAAGGTACGTTAATTATTTATTTAAAAATTAAATGTAATAAATTGGTTTATTATTTTTTCTGAATTAAAACCCCCCAACATATATTAAAAATAACAAAGTTACAATACAATGATAAACATTACTGATTATTGAATTGTGCATAAACAAGTTGGTCCCTAATTGAATCACGAATTGCATTCATGGCTGGTGATGAGGTTATGTCAACTTCATCGTTCGGTGCAAATTGAGAATTATTTTGTTGGGTCATATAGCTATCTTCATTTATGCTGCCAAAATCAATATCTAGTAGACTGCATCTTCGAATGAAGTTGTGTATTCTCATTGTGGCACATACTAGTTTAACTTGAGTCTCGTAGGTGAATTTTGGCATAAACCTAAGAATTGCAAACCTACTCTTCCATACCCCAAAACTTCACTCAATCGTGCACCTTAAACTGGAGTGAAAATAATTAAAAACCTCATTGTGATTTCGAAAATCACGTGCACGTCTAAAATCTGGGAGATGATATCTTTCATTTCCATATGGACCCAAGTATCCCATTGGCATTGGATATCCACTATCGACCATATAGTATTTACCTATTTGAGAAATTAATGAAACACATTAGCGTAATGATGAGAACCTTAGCATGTATACAACAAACAATATGCAATGACATGTAAAAGTCAAATAATCTGAATTCTAACCTGTGGGAGGGTGTGGGAAATTGTAAGTTGGGTTTGTAAGTGCGTCCTTAAATACACGTGCATCGTGGGTAGATCCTTCTTAACCTGGCAAAACAAATGTGAAACACATGTCCCAATCACACACGGCCATGATATTTTGCGAGGTGAAACCTTTTATACCGATAAACCTTATATTATCAGTTAAGAGCACTACACATGGGACATGCGTTCCATCAATTGCTCCAATACAATCTTTGAAATATGGCCAATATCTATTATCTTCGTGAAATTTCTGGGGCACGTGTTGGAAGATTAGATCTGATGGCTGTATCATATCAACTGAGAATGTCAAACATGCTTCTAAGACACGGTGAAAATTTCTACTCACTGTTTCACCTGAATGCTAGAACCTTTCTTAAATAACTCTATTGCCGACCCCGTGTCCAATCATATGCAAGAACATGGTGACCATTTCATGGATGCCCATATTTCTGGATGAAGTTAACCCGCGGTTGGCTAATTCCTCGCACAATAAAAACAAGACATCTTTACTCATCCTAAGCATTTTGTGACATCTAGTGTCATTGTCGTTGATCAGCTCTTGTACCCATGCATGCCCTGTTAGTTGACTTTTCCTACATGGTTCCTTACATATATATTTGATGGCATATTCCCCGTAAAGATTTGTTGAACAACCTGCCAATGCTAAGTTAATGCTGGTCATCTGCTCATCATTTAATCATGTATCCTCATCAGATGATGACATAATCGCTTATCACCTAGTCAAGATAAACACATTTCAATGTAAGACACCATGCATATTTGAACCTTGAACACATTAACACAGACATCAACAACATTGACAAGTAATCCATTAGCATAAGATGTTTGCATCATTCAATATTGACCAACATACACAATGCATTACCATCTAAAATAAATACAACATAATGTTTATAACAATACATCCCCATAGAGTATCGCAACAAACACAACTCAATAAATAAAGCATAGAACTCTAACCCATAATATAACCTACACATACTAAAGCATACAAATCCCTAAATACATTACAAATGTCCGCAACTCATGACATGTCCCTGAGAAAACCTGTGACGTCCTTAGTAATTTTCCGAATAAATTTTTCGCATTTTAAAAATCATTTTTGAAATTTGTAATAAGTCATGTAAAAGTTGATAAACGCGGATTATTATCATACTAGTCGCGAATAATAAAAGTCATGAAATATTTATATAGCGAAAACGATTTAGAAAAATACAGTACATGAAACATTATATTATTACAACCCATCAAATTAAAAATAAAGTCAAATTCCAAGCAATAATTCACGTAAACTCCATTCATGGCATCACTCTTCATTCTGTGTAGCATTCACTGTAAAAATTAATGTAAGAGTGAGACAGAATATAGAATAAATATAAAATAAATAAAATTGCACAAACACAACCAACAAGGCATAATGATATGATGAATATGCCAAACAAGTTCATTTATAATTAATAAATCTTAAGTTAGTTAAATGATGTCATGCTGGATCCATTAGGTTTGGTGGGAATACTGCAGTAAAAAGTCTCATAGAGACACCAGTAGGAATTAGCATAACCATGAATCCCTACACCTTCATGGCTCCTGCGAAAATAAGTGCACAAGTAGGAATTAGCATAACCATGAATCCCTACACTCCATGGCTCCTGCAAAAATAGGGCTTAAACTCATCATAGAGTAACCCCCCACCAGGGTAGGCAATCATGGAACCCCTAAATTCCATGGTGCGTCCAAATGCTTATGATGCATGAATGCCTTTAATTCTTTTTACCATTTAACATACCATGATATCAACATTTCCAAAACCTCTTGGAAAAACCACAAGTCCTTAAAGGGACACATCATATATAATAATTTTCAAAATCATGGATTTACTGTTTCAACCACATGTATCAATAACCGCAAGGCATTCATGTATATATATTAATTTAGTCATTCATAATTATTCACCATCAAAATACACAAACTGTATAATACTCATTAGACACTCATCAATATCCATAATACTTCATAATCTCTCAAGAATTCAATAATAAATTGTTACCCATAGAGAAAATATCATTTTCATCCATAATAACCATTGTAAGTAAATTTCAGCATTTCCAACAGCAACATACTTTAGTAAAACAGCCATAACATGAGCAAATCAAATCTTTTTTATGTGATTCCACTTTCTATAGCTCAATAATAGAATTATCTACAACTTTCATGAAGACCATAAATTCAAATTCCAAACAGAAACATCTCTTATTCACAGAATACAAAACTGCCTCGAAGAGAATTTTTAAAACGTACACAGGTTAGTATTTTCAACGTTTCTGGAGCTACAAAAACAATTTTGGCATGGTACCAGTTCTGAATTACTCCTAATACAAATATCTACAACTTTCATGAAGACACTGATCACTAATTTTCACCACAAAATTCCCAGTTTTAAAAATAAAATTCATATTTCAGATTAACAAAATTACAGCTTGTACATATTTCAGTATTTTAGGCATAACTTAAGATAAAAAAATCATTTTGACTTGAAACCACTTTCTACAGATCCATAACACAAATATCTACAACTTTCATGAAGACATCAAAGTCTAACAACGTATGTATAATTCCCAAAATATTCATATATGCACAAAACAAAAGATAAGTATTTCAATCGGACATGCTGTAGTATTTTGATCATAACTCATGCTATACATATCCAATTCAGTCGGTTCAAGTCTTAAAATTCATATAACAAGAAGATATACAACTTTTATGAAGATACCAATCACTAATTCTCACCACAAGATTCCCAGTTTTAAAAATTAAATACGTATCTCAAGTTAACAGATTTACAGCTTGAACATACTTCAGTATTTTAAGCATAACTTGAGCTGCAAAACTCATTTTGACTTGAAACCACTTTCTACAGATCCCTAACACACATATCTACAACTTTTGTGAAGACATCAAAGGCTGATTATGCTTGTAAAATTCCCAGAATATCAATATATACACAGAACATAGAACAAATATTCCACTCGGATATGCTGTAGTATTTTGGCTATAGCTTTTGCTATACATATTCAAATTAATTGATTCAGGTCTCAAAATTCAGAAAACAAAAAGATCTACAACTTTCATGAAGAAGTCAGAATCAAATTCACATGTTTTCAATCTCAAAACTGAGCAACAAGATACGAAATTAAAATTGGAATCTTAGAACAGCATACAATTCTACCCATTTCATAGTTATTCACAACCCTGTCCCCTCTTACCTTAATGGAGGTTCCTAAAGTATTTGAAAGTGTTGTATTATTGTCCTAGCTTCAGATCAAGAGTGAACTTGATGGAGAAAGTGAAAGAAAATAAGAGAGAGACTTCACTAACTTTAGCTTGTTCTAAGAATTCAGACTTGGGAACAAGATGTAGTGTTGATTTAATGATGCAAATGACAAGTGGGGGACAAGATTTTCATAATGGGATTGTAGTGGGATGTTAGGTGCATGAATTATGGTGATAATGGAGGTTTTAAGTGAGAAAAATGAGCTAGATTGTTGACCATTTCCGCAGCCTACATAATGTAGCTTGTATGATTGAAGTAAATATCAACTTTGACACTGTTTTGGTATTTTAGGCATATCTCTCACATATCTTAATGGATTTTAACAAATTTGGTCTTGTTGGAAAGGTAAGACAACGAGGAACAATTTTGTAGTTTACCATTTTTTCAAATTCAGACTCTAACAAGGTATTAAAATATGTACAAGATGATATGATTGAAGTAAAATATCAATTCTGACACTGTTTCGGTGTTTTGGGCATATCTCTCTCATATCATAATGGATTTTAACAAATTTGGTCTTGTTGGAAAGATAAGAAAAAGAGGAACAATTTTGTAGTTGACCATATTTCCAAATTCAGAATCTAACTAACAATTAAAATGTGTACAAGATGACGAATTTTGAGTGGAGTACGTGGCAATTTGATGAGAGTAATTGGAAAAACCAAGGAAATTAATAACTAAGAAAATAGGTAATAAATTATTTGATTAACTTTTACCGAAGGTATAAAGTTAAAATTATTTACTATAGTAAAAGGTTAAATCGAAGATGTTGTCCTAACCAAAATTTATGTAGAAAGTTGAGATAAAATGGATAATATCATTGATGGTCTAAATCAAAATGATTATACATGTGAATAAAATTTTTAGGATGTTACAAAACCACGTAAATAACATTTATGCTCCCATGGGGTCTTCAAACGTACAAACCACTCTCGAATTTCTTTATCTCTCAGAACTATTAGGTGTAACATCCCTGTTTTTAGAAACAGTTTTAATCTTGTAATTTTGAAGTATGGAAAGTTTGTAAGTAAGAATAAGTGAATAAATACCCTGTATATGGTCTGTGATATCTCAGAAATTTCATTTTGTGTGTGATTATGGAAATTATATAGACCATTAATGGTATTATGCAAATTCTGAGTGAAAAAGGGCTCTGTTCCGAGTGACTGAGAGAAATTCCGAGTGAAGGATGAAATTCCGAGTGTAAGGTTATGTTTTCCGAGTAAATATATGACCGAGAGGGTTACTACCGAGTGGAATCCTGGCTTTAGAGACATTTGGGTGAAGTGTGTTCAAGAGAACCACTTCTGGGTGAAAATTTGAGTCAAACACCCTCGAATGACTCGTTTCCGAATCAAAGAACCTCAAATGACTCGTTTCCGAGTCAAACCTTGCCAAGTGCTTCCTTTTCCGAGTGAAACTTCTCTGATTGCAAGCATTCCGAGTGGGTCCATTCGGAAAGGAGATGTGGCCGACTGAGAACGTTTTCAGACATATATATCCGAGTGAGATGTTTTCTGAGTAAGTCCGAGTGGGCCAACTCCAATTGAGTCACTTCAAGGGAAGGAAGATTTGACCGAGTGTTTCAAGAAGACACAGTTCCGAGTGAATGTCCAATTAGGTGGGAGTGGGTTTCTGGAAGGTTTTACCGAGTGGAACCTGAGTGAGTGAAGGCTCAGATTCGGAACAAATTACCGAGTGAAAGTCTGAGTGAGAGGGAACTCGGTCTGGACAGATTCTACCGAGTGAGAACATGAGTACTTGAGTTAGTTTCGGAGGAATTCTGAGCGAGGATTGGATGACTCGCTCAACCGAGTCGGATTTCGCTTGAGCGAGAAGGACCCCTGATGCATAATCATTCATTTCACTCAGTTCTTCTTACTTCGCCCAAGCGAGGACGGTATGACTCGCTCAAGCGAGTCGGTATTCGCTTGAGCAAGATGGAGCTTTCCTTGCTAACAGGAACTCACGCTCAAGCGAACGTATTACGCTCAAGCGTGCAGGGTCCGGATTCCCTTTTCTCCACTCACGTGAAACGCTTTTCACTCCAATCAGAGCACCTTTTACATATTTTATATATATATTCTATTCAAATCTCACTAACTCTTGTACGTAAGTGGCAGAAATGGTCAAAAAATAGCTCACCTTTTGTCCAAAAGTCTCTATTATCTCCATTATTCTCACCTAATCCTTCAATCAACGGAAAGCTGTCTCCCACTTGCCTTTCTCATTATTAACCCAATACCACTCATTAACTCTTAGACTCTCAGAACACACACACACACGGAACTTAGCAACAGACACACCCTTTTTATTACTTTCTCTTCGTGCAAGCCTCCTTCTCTCTCATTTTCCTTTCTCCTCTGCAGCAAGAAAATAACGAGACTCCATTAAGGTTAGGGGGGTATATTCTCGGGTATTCTGGGGGAAAACCGAGTGATAGGAAAGGGTTAAGGTACCTTTGGTCCTCACCTTTCCAGGACAGGTTCAGGAATTGCTGTTATATTAATATGCTTTAATTTTGATATGTTTGTTTTTATATATCTTCATTGCTATGAATATGTTCCATTGACTGTATTGATTATTATTAATCATGATGAATTAAATGATATGATTGGTGTTGAATTATGAAAATATTAAGAATCATGGGTGTCTATGTGAATTCCAGTGAAGAATTATAAATAGAAGTCGGAATCAATGATAACAAGCTCGGTTTTTAACAATCCGACCGGTTACCTAAAAATACAAATAAATTATTTAAATTTCAAACAGATTTTGAATTAAATATCTGTTTTACGTAAACCGACCGAATCATTTTAAACAAAATACATGATTTCACTCGGTAAACCATCCACCCAGATATATTTCACTCAGAAAACTCTTTTCAGTCTGATTCCACTCGGAAACTCATTTTCACTCGGAATCAACTCATTTTACTCGAAAAATCTGGTTTTCAACATTTTCACTCGGAATCAACTCATTTTACTCGGAAAATCTGGTTTTCAATATTTTCACTCGGAATCAACTCATTTTACTCGGAAAATCTGGTTTTGACATTTTCACTCGGATTTTCATTCAGAAATTCTTCTTTAATTTTTTTAAATTATTTTTATAAAAATCATAAAAATGAGATGTTACAATTATCATTATTATTCTTATTTCTATTATTATTATCATTATTATTGTTATTCTTATTATTATTATTATTAACTATTATTATTGTTATTGATATTATTATTGTTTTAATTATGAGTAATAGAATAAGAAACATATTACTTATTCTTTAAATGAAGTATTATTTTAGCCAAGAACTTGTGAATAAATATTATGAGACTGGAAACACATAAGATACCCAAGGATTAAATGATAAAAATAATGCATTTCGCATCATGAAAATATTTTGAGGGAGTAAAAACTAGAGCATACACCTGGTACGCTGGAGGACATTCACGTTCGATCTCCGAGGAGAATCTTGGGAGTACGACCGGAACGGAAACCCAATGGCATCAGAGTCGCGCCTGAAGTCGGGTGAGACGATGCAATTCTGGTGTACTTTGACTAAATGACGGAATGTATCTATGATCGTGGAGAACCAAGTCCCAAGAATATATATATATATATATATATATAAATGATGAGAACCAATGAGTTCATTCGTACCTTATGATGAAATAATGAATAGGAGCTTGGTGGACTCCGATCGCTCTAGAATGGAAACATTATGCCCAAGAGGCAACTTGAGCAGGATGAATTCCAAAGAATGAGATAATGGTGATGGAGGATTGATTTATTGGGCCCACATGCATAATGAGAATTAACCAAAGATAAATCACAATAAACCGAACTCATGCATTCCATGATAACATTCTTGATTGTTATATTTGTAATTATGTTAATTGTATGATTTATGTGATATTATCTGTTAACTGGATATGTCCGCACCGAATAACTTTCAAAGTCTTGGGTTATACTCACCCTTACTGTTGAATATTAACAGAGGAAATAGGAAACCAAGAACCGGAGTACGACGAACAGCAATACGTTGAACTAACTGAGAGTACTCATTAAATGAAGATATATGTAGTGGAATATTTATTAGTGAATGATAAGACAATGGATGACTGTATAAATATTTAAGGGTGCCTGCGTGCCCCATTCTGTTAAGAGTACAATTACTTATAGTTTGTGAATGACTATGTGATTTATCTACTATTTGCTTCCACTGATCTGCTATTATTTTGTTTTAAAAAAAAATTCACTTTTTCTGAAAACTGTTAACATTCTTAGTTAAATAGGATGATCCTACATAAAGGTTTATCTTATTTAACCGAGGGTGTTACATTGGTGGTATCAGAGCATAGTCGATTCATTAAGCTTGGGGAATGGACCATTAGGTTTCCATGTACTCTGATAGAAATATTGCACAGTCCATAAAACACCTAAGACTAGATTTTCTGTGTGGAATTCTCCACATAACATATACCCTGAACATGTTTGTTGATATTCTTTCAACAATTTCCTAATGGCTCGCCGAAACAATGATCATGTCATGGAGGAACTTCTTACCCGAATCGTGGAGGTAATAGAACGACAAGAATTACCTCATGCTTCTACTAGGCAGAGCCAAGGACTAGCTGACTTCTAGAGGAACAATTGTAACATCCCATTTTCATCACAAATAGGAAATAGATATTAATATATCTTTCTTGAGAAATACTTACTATAAGTTAGTTTATTATTATCATTTTTTTTATTTTGGTATTTATATTTAATTATTTATTTTTTAAAATAATAATAAAAAAAATAAAAATATTTCTGAATGAGAATTTTAAAATGACTTAATTAGTATTCACGAATTAAGAAAATTATATTAAGAATTTTTAATATCTTTATTATTCATTAATTTTATTTTATGTTCTTATATTTATGTTTTTATATATTTAAGATTTAACTCTTATTAGAATTTTAAAATAAAATTTTGAAGGAATTAGACTATGGTTCTTTTGAACTTTTTGATCTACATAATATTTATGATTTTCTAGAATTTTTTTAAAATTTTTAAATTATTTTAATAAAATAATATATTTTAAATAATTTTAAATTCATATAAAGTTGTTTAAAATTAAAAATATTTACAAGAATGTAAAGTTAAATTATAAGAAAATTTTTTAAAATCTATTTCAAGTAGACTTATCTAAAATTATCGGTTTGAGTAAAATCTTGATTTTTACCAATCGTAAAAAAATTGAAAACGTACTAATAAATTTTTATTAACAGAAAATTTTAGATTTTTAAAATTTAAACTTTATATTACTTATCATAAAATTAGTGAGAACCGATATAATATCGCTAAATTTCAAAAAGCATTAATTTTGAATATTTAAAATATACCGAGTGAAAGGTTACTATTTGGCTTAATAATTCTGCCGACATTTACTATGCAAAACACCATGCATGTATGAAATTTTCAAAAGTTACACAGTAACCAGGTTTTAAATTTCAAAAAACGCATAGTACTTTTATAATTAAATAATGGAATGCATAGTAAATTTTTTCCTATAAATACCGAAGGAATTCTTCTTTAGAATTCACAATTTCAGATTAAGTTTTCTTAATATAGTAGTGTTAGTGAGATAGTGGTGGAAGTAAAAGAGAGAAATAAATTTTTTGGAAGAAGGTTCTGCTAAAATTCTAAGGTACGAATACATCTCTTTTATATTTTTTAGGATTATTTTTATATCGTTTTTAGAAATCTATTATTATACTGGAAATAATATTATTTTAAGTTACTATTCTGCATAGTAAAACACTATTTCAATAGTAAATTACTATTTTAATAGTAAATTACTATTCAAATAGTAAATTACTATTTACTATTACTATTTACCTTTACTGTTACTATTTACCTTTACTATTCACATTTTACTATTTACCGTTACTATTCACGATTTACTATTTACCATTACTATTCATGTTTTACTATTTACTATTACTATTCACTGTTACTATTCACTATTCACTATTCACTATTCAAAATTTACCATTTTTATTTTAAGTAGTAATCTCAATTTTCATCTTGTAATTATATTAAAATGAAATTGGTATGTTTTAGAACTCGGAGACGAGGCGCGCACGGATTTTCAATAACGAATCGGTATACAAGAGGTAAGGGGGAGTGAGATAAGAATATAATATGAAAGACATAAGAATAAAGGGAGGAGTCCCCTACTCCTTTTAAATTTAATAATATTATTATTTTAAAGTAATAACTTCTCAACTTAAAATTTATTATAAATTTAATATATTGTGTAACTTATTCTGAAATATCTATACATGGATCTGAATTATTATAACTTATACGGACTGGACTAAACCTATGCAAGGACTTGGACTTTTATATCCTATATGGATCGAACTAAACCTATGCAAGGACTTGGACTATTATGACTTGTCTAGACTGAACTATACCTATGCGAAGACTGGATTATATATATGGACTTATATAGACCTGTGCGAGGAATGGACTATAAGGACTCAAAATCAAATCTACTAATTTAAATAACCATTAAAATTTGAATTATATTTATGAGCAATATTTAGTTGATTTGACTTGATTATAATTAATTGTATTTGATTTCGATTAATGATATTGTATTAGACTGTGATTAATAATATGCAATTATGATTGATGATATTTGATTGTGATTGATGAGATTACTATACTTGATTGTGGTTGATGAATGAATGATTGATGACCTTGTGATATGAAGTTTGAGCATATAGCAAGCATGACGGAAAGTTAAAACTCAGTAAGAATTTTCTTACCTTACTCTTTAAATTTTTATTCCAAGAGAAAGTATTTTATAATTATTTTAGTCTTTTATTTCTTCTTAGAAATAATTTTCACTAACTTTATTTTTAATTTCAATAATAAAATCTAGTATTAGAAAGAAGCTATTTTATGAAAATCAGAGGTTGAGATAATTAATTCTTGAATTAAAGAAAATTTTTATAGTTTTAAGTATTCTTAGTTAATGATTTTAAATTATTTTCTTTAGAAATTAGAAGTTTAAAGTAAATTATTTTGGTTTTCCCCAACGAAATAACTAAATAATATTTTGTCGAGATTTTTAAAACTCAATCTAGTTAAGATTCAAATTGAGAAAGATTATGTAAATATGTGAAGATTTTTTTAAGAGAAAATTTTGAGATATTTAAGGCTTGAAAACTCAATTTTGGTAAGATTTGAATTTGAAGACTGTACTAAATTATTTCAGTATAACAGAAGTTCAATGAAGAACTTATGGGAATGTACAGTTTATTGTGATGATTTTGTAAACCTTTATGGTATTTAATAATTGAGTTTCTAAAAGTCTTAACCAACTAAATATGCGAGTAGTTCATGCATCATGAATCATTAAAGAGAAATGAGATGTGATATTGCCTGGGGACGGATTATAGAAATCGAGGATACATTAGAGGAGGCTTAATTGCGAGCCTTGGGATGAGAGGGTGTGAAAGGGTGCTTCAGGTGACCTGGGGTCGCTCCCTAGTGTCGGGTACTTTCACAATAAAAACTTTCTCAGTCTGACTAGTCTCTAAGTGTTTTCACGCCAGTTGAGGAATTTATGGAATAGTGTAAACTCCTGGTTGGCCCAGTGCAAACTAAAGCTTTAAGGGCCCACATGCATAGAATGAATGAGATGATAGTATTAAAAACATTGCATGACATTCATATGATTGTGACATTCTATGTGGGTGGTTGTGAATGAAAATATAATTGTTATGTTATGAAAACCCTTATGCTTATGTCTTATCTGTAAAGTATTATATTCTGTTTCTCACTCCTTCTTGTTTGAATTTTGTGTCCAAAATATATGTTATATGATATATAGTTAGCAGTTCAAGATGAAAGGATGAAATTACAAGAGGGTAAATTGGTCTCATCCTCAATCAGATAGGAGAAGAGATGTGACAAGAATAGGATTCAAAATCACATGGTTTGAAGATAAGGAAATAATTGGTTACAGTCGAAGTAGAGGTATTAAATTTTTAGTTTTAGTTTACCTTAATACAATATTAAGTTGGATGATTGTAAATCAATGTAAAGGTTAAACTTTAATAAACCTTATTCTTTGGATATGATACTGAAATCTTTGATCACTTATGATTTTCTGAAAGTTCATTTTATCATTATAAATAATTTGAAACTTTTTACTTTCAAAATTCAAAGAAAATCAGATGTATATATGTCCTTATATACACGAGATAAAAAGTGATAAATATGTATATCTTTCTTTAAAAAAAGAGCAAGAAGAATAGATATATGTCTCGTGTATATAAGGGGGTGTTACAACAATCCTACACAATTCAAGGGAGGCTTTGATCCAGAAGGAGCACAATTATGGATTGAACACCTAGAAAAGATTTTTGCCGCTATGCGATGCCCTGACGAGGACAGGATAACCTTTGTCGTCTTCATGCTGGTTGGGGAAGCAGAACACTGGTGGACTCATGCTAGAATCAGATTAACTATTGATGGACATGTCATCACTTGGGGACGATTCAAGATAGAATTTCTCACCAAATACTTCCCTGAAGACATAAGGAGGCAAAAGGAGCAGGAATTCTTCAATCTGAAACAAGGTAATATGACAGTTGGGGAATACGCTTCCAAATTTGATGAATTGGCCAAATGTTGTCCCTACTACACCCAAATAGGAGAAGTGTCGAGATGCGCAAAGTTTGAAGCAGGGCTACGACAGGAGATCCGTCAAGCCATATGTTGCCAACAAATCACTCAATTCTCTAATCTGGTTGACCGGTGCCGCATCTTTGAGAATACTTCTAATCTTCGACGACTTGGAACGTCTAATCATGGTCTGGAACAACGTATGCCAGATCGACAACAAAGAAGGGATTTTCGAGCAGACCGACCATATTCCCGACCTGTAACGCCCCGTATAATTTTTCAAATAAATTTTTTGCGTTTTTAAAAGATCATTTTAAAATTCATGAATTAAAATCAGAGTTCACATAAAAGTCGATAATAGCGGAATATTATCATGCATACTAGTCGTGAACAATAAAATTCAAGGAATAATTACGTAGCGGAAACGATTTTAAAAATAACAGTACATAACACGTTGTATTTATTACAAATCATAAAATTAGAATAAATTCGAAATCCAAGCAATAATTCACATAGGCATCAACCATAGCATCACTCTTCATTCTGGGTGGCATTCACTGTAAAAATTAATGTAAGAGTGAGACAGAATATAGAATAAATATAAAATATATAGAATTGCACAAACACAGTCAATAATACATAATGATATGATGAATATGCCAAACAAGTTCATTTAATAAGTCTTTAATTAGTTAAATGATGTCATACTTGATCCATTTGGTTTGGTGGGAATACTGCAGTAAAAAGTCTCATAGAGACTCCAGTAGGAATTAGCATAACCATGAATCCCTACACTTTCATGGCTCCTGCGAAATTGAGTGCACAAGTAGGAATTAGCATAACCATGAATCCCTACACTTTCATGGCTCCTGCACAAATAAGTATACCAGTAGGAATTTGCACAACCATGGATCCCTACACTTCCATGGTTCTTGTGAAAATAGGGCTTAAACTCATCATAGAGTAACCCCCCACCAGGGTAGGCAATCATGGAACCCCTAAATTCCATGGTGCGTCCAAATGCTTATGATGCATGAATGCCTTTAATTCTCTTTATCATTTAACATACCATGATATATCAATTTCCAAAACCACTTGGAAAACCACAAGTCCTCAAAGGACACATCACATATAATAATTTTCAGAATCATGGATTTACTGTTTCAACCACATATATCAATAACCGCAAGGCATTCATGTATATATATATATATTAATTTAGTCATTCATAATTATTTACCACCAAAATACACAAACTGAATGATGCTCATTAGACACTCATCAACATTCATAATACTTTATAATCACTAAAGAATTCAATAATAAATTGTTACCCATAGGGAAAATATCATTTTTATCCATAATAACCATTATAAGCAGATTTCAGCATTTCCAACAGCAACATACGTTAGTAAAACAGTCATAACATGAGCAAATCAAATCCTTTTCATGTGATTCCACTTTCTATAGCTTAATAACATAAATATATACAACTTTCATGCAGACCATAAATTCAAATTCTAAACAGAAACATCACTTATTCACAGAATACAAAACTGCCTCAAAGAGGATTTTTAAAACGTACACAGGTTAGTATTTTCAATGTTTCTGGAGCTACAAAAACAATTTTGGCACGAAACCAGTTCTAAATTATTTTTAACACAAATATCTACAACTTTCATGAAGATCATAAATTCAAATTCTAAGCAGAAATACCATTTATCCACAAAATACAACACTACCTCCAGATGAGTTTTCAAAACGTACATATATTAGTATTTTCAATGTTTCTGGAGTTACAAAAATAGTTTTGACATGAGACCAGTCCTAAATTACTCTTAACATAATTATATACAACTTTCATGAAGACACCAACCACTAATTCACACCACAAAATTCCCAGTTTTGAAAATAAGATTCAGATTTCATAGTTAACAGATTTTCATCATGAACATACTTCTATATTTTAAGCATATCTAGAGTTACAAGCATCTTTTTAACTCAAAACCACTTTATATAGATACCTAACATAAATATATACAACTTTCATGAAGACATCAAAGTCTAAAAACGTATGTATAATTCCCAGAATATTCATATATGCACAAAACACAAGATAAGTATTTCAATCGGACATGCTGTAGTATTTTGACCATAACTCATGCTATACATATCCAATTCAGTTGGTTCAGGTCTCAAAATTCACATAACAAGAAGATCTACAACTTTGATGAAGACACCGATCACTAATTCTCACCACAAAGTTCCCAGTTTTAAAAACAAAATACGTATATCAAGTTAACAGCTTTTCAGCTTGGACATACTTCAATATTTTAGGCATAACTCGGGCTACAAAAATCATTTTGACTTGAAACCACTTTCTACAGATCCATAACACAATTATCTACAACTTTCGTGAGACATCAAAGGCTGATTATGCTTGTAAAATTCCCAGAATATCAATATATACACAGAACATAGAACAAATATTCCACTCGAACATGCTGTAGTATTTTGGCTATAACTTTTGATATACATATTCAAATTAATTGATTCAGGTCTCAAAATTCAGATAACAAAAAGATCTACAACTTTCATGAAGAAGTCAGAATCAAAATCACACGTTTTCAATCTCAAAACTAAGCAACAAGATACAAAAATAAAACTGGAATCCTAGGACAACATACAATTCTACCCATTTCATAATCATTCACAACCCTGTCCCCTTTTACTTGGATTGATGGTCTTTGGCTGACTGAAAAAAAAAGTCCCCTGGCTGTCCTGGTTCAGATTGAAGGTGTATTGATGGAGAAGAGGAATTGGGAGTTTCAGAATCAGTGTGTGTGTTTAATAATGCAAGGTAGTGGGAGACAACTTTCCATGAGTGGGTTTCTAGTGGGCTGTTAGTGGAAATTAAGAGTGGTTTAGATTGAAAGTAAGCTCCACTTCTGCAGCCTACCCACTGGAGTGTGCATGATTGAAGAAGATTTATTAAAATATGCATAAAGGGACAAAACTGAAGTCAAAACGTCAATCTGACAGTGAATTCCGAGTGAATTTCACTCGGTCAGCCTCTTGGCCGACTGGAATTCTACCTGGTCAATGTATATACCGACTGGAAATGGTCGGTAACGTGAAAAGAGGGAAATCCGAGTCCCTCTCGCTCAAGCGGATACCGACTCGCTTGAGCGAGTTCCATACAATGCACTGGCAGAGGGGTTTCGCTCAAGCGAAAACCGACTCGCTTGAGCGAACGCTCAAGCGAATACCGACTCGCTTGAGCCAGACACTCTCCCTCCCCAAAACCGATCCTTCATTCACTCGGTTTCCACTTCAACATCTTAATCCACTCGGTAGAACCTCCTGAAACTAACTCTTCACCTATTACTCACTCGGAATTGATACCTCTTGAAACACTCGGTCTGATTTCTCTTCCTTGGAGGTGACTCAGTTGGCATATTCTCTTGAAACCGAGTCATCTCAATTAGTCTTTCACTTGATAATTTCATTCCAATTCCGAGTCATCTCTTGCTCAGCCTTCCACTCGGCAATTACACTAAAACCGACCCATCACTCTATTGGTTTTTCACTCGGTACACAACTCCAAGACCGACCAATATCCATTTGGTCCCACACTCGGTATTCATACCTCCATTTCACTCGGATAATGCCTTAACTAATCCTTCTTCAGAATAAACTCCCCAATCAGGTTCCACTCGGAATTATTCCACTCCTCATCACTTGGAAAAATTCACCAAGTCAAGTCCCACTCAGACTTACACCATACATAGTCACTTAGAATACGGGTTACATGGGTTCACTCGGAATATCTTTCACTCGGATATCAACACTTATGAATATAGAAGTATTTCCCACTTGGGTTTCACTCGGTTAATCATTACTTAGCCGAGATCGGATCAACTTCTTCAACTACGTTTCATTCAGAGTCCATCAGGGTCATTATCACTCGGAAAAAGACCCATACATACGAGTCTCACTTGGATTCTTGAACTCAGAAGTGGTTCTATCGGTCCCACTTCACTCAAGAGTGTCTCTGACAGGGATTCCTCTCGGAAGAAACCCTCTCGGCCATGTTCCACTCGGAAAACACAACCTTCACTCGAAATTTTAACCTTTCACTCGAAATTTTAATCTTTCACTCGAAATTTCATCCTTCACTCGGAATTTCTCTTGGTCACTCGGAACAGAGCCCCTTTTTCACTCGGAAAGTTCTTTCTAAGGCATATTTTACTCAGAAAATGGATCTTATCATTACAGGTCTATGTAATTTCTATAATTATACCCAAAAATGGAATTTTTGGAGTATTGTAAACCATCCATAAAGTGTTTTATTCATTTATTAATACTAACAGATCTTCCATACTTCAAAATTTACAAAATAGAGCTATTATTAAAAACAGGATGTTACATGACCACCTTACTCAGCCAACCGAATTCCTCCAAGGGATCAAGGGAACAGTCAGAACTTGAAATGCTATATCTGCGGAGGACCACATATGGCAGTAAATTGTAATAAAAGAGGTAAAATCTGCACAATTTGTGGACGAGCTGGACATCTCGATGTTGAATGTTGGTACAGGGATATGAACAACTAGTGACAGATGACTCAAGGGCAGGCAGTGCGATCAACAGGCCAAGGGAATGGAGGACCTGTTACAAATACTTCTGCAAATAATGCCCCAAGGATGCAGAATGTTCACCGCGACAACAACTTCAATCAAAACAATAATCCTAGAAGGCCTGGAAATGGCTCGACTGGAAGACAGAGAGGAAATGCCAGAGTTTTTACCATGAATGGTGCGGAGATATCACAAGGGAACGACCTTGTGCAAGGTACATGTTTTATAGGAAGCACTCTGTTAAATGTATTATATGATTCTGGAGCCACTCACTCTTTCATATCTGAGAATTGTGTAAAACATTTAAAGCTGCCTACAACCTCTCTGCCCAATAAGATGATTATCACAACTGCTGCCAATAAGCTTATTTGCCCTTCTTCCATGTGTTTGGAATGTCCTCTCAACATCGAAGGGAAAGTTTATCAAGTAGATTTGATATGTTTACCTTTGATTGATCTAGATATTGTTCTAGGAATGAATTGGCTTGCTGTCAACCATATTCTTATTGACTGTCATAATAGATCCATCTCTCTCAGGTCTGCTACATCTGAATGTGATCAAGTCACTAATTCTTGTCATGTTAGCTCAGAAAAGGTAATTCCAACAAAAGAAGTTCAACTATATATGATCCTTACTGATACTGAAAGCAAGGACACTTCTCAAATTGATCAGATTCCTGTCGTTCAAGAATTTCCAGAAGTATTCCCTGATGATATAAGAGAGCTACCTCCAGAGAGAGAAGTTGAATTCAGTATTGACATTATACCGGGTGTAGGACCAATCTCTATTGCTCCTTACCGAATGTCACCCAATGAACTCAGTGAGCTCAAAAAGCAAATAGAAGAACTTTTAGAGAAAGGAATGATTAGACCCAGTGTCTCACCTTGGGGAGCACCAGTTCTTCTAGTCAAGAAGAAGGATGGCAGTATACGGTTGTGTGTTGACTATCGTCAGTTGAATAAAGCTACGATCAAGAACCGATACCCTCTTCCAAGGATTGACGATTTGATGGACCAACTACGAGGAGCCACTGTCTTCTCAAAGATTGATCTGCGATCAGGCTACCATCAAATAAGGGTGAAGGAAGATGATGTACCCAAAACAGCATTCAGGACACGATATGGGCACTATGAGTATCTTGTCATGCCCTTTGGAGTTACCAATGCACCTGCAGTCTTTATGGTATACATGAATCAGATTTTCCATGAATACTTGGATAAATTCATAGTGGTATTCATTGATGACATTCTTGTCTACTCCAAGAGCCATGAAGAACATGAAGAACATCTCCGAATTGTTCTAAATATGCTACGAGCAAGACAATTATACGCCAAGTTGTCAAAGTGTGAATTCTGGTTGACTGAAGTAAAATTTTTGGGACATGTCATCTCTAAAGAGGGAATTGCTGTAGATCCTACAAAGGTAGAGGCTGTACTAAATTGGGAACAACCCAAGAATATGACAAAAATTCGTAGTTTCCTTGGACTTGCTGGATATTATCGTTGATTCATCGAGAATTTCTCTTGAATTGCAGCACCTTTAACTAGGCTGACACGTAAGGATCAACCATTTGAATGGACCGACAAATGTGAAAGTAGTTTTACGGAGTTACGCCAACGACTCACTAGTGCACCTGTATTGATTTTGCCAGATCCTGCCAAGCCATATGAAGTGTATTGTGATGCGTCAAGATAAGGACTAGGATGTGTTCTAATGCAAGAAAGAAAGGTTGTTGCTTATGCCTCACGACAGCTAAGACCACATGAAGTCAATTATCCTACACATGACTTGGAATTAGCTGCAGTTGTGTTTGCCTTGAAAATTTGGAGACACTATTTATATGGCATATACTTTGAAGTCTTCAGTGATCATAAGAGCTTAAAGTATCTATTCGACCAGAAAGAGTTGAATATGTGACAACGTAGGTGGATGGAATTCATCAAAGATTATGATTTTGAACTCCGATATCATCCTGGAAAGGCAAATGTTGTAGCTGATGCACTCAGCAGAAAGGCTCTACGCCTATTGTATATGATGACAAAGGAGTTGGAATTGATTGAACAGTTTCGCGATTTGAATCTGGCAGTAACACCTAAAAAGGGAAGCCTTATGGTTGGAATGCTAAGAATTTCAAATGATTTCCTGGAACAAGTTAAGGAAGCTCAAGCCAATGATCAGGAATTACAAAGTCTAACAGGAAAGACAAAAGAAGAAGGCTCAGAATTTAGCAAAGATGAACATGGGGTGATCAGGTATCAACAAAGACTCTGTATTCCGGTCAACACAGATCTTGAAAGATTCATCCTTGATGAAGCACACAAAAGTAAATACAGTATCCACCCAGGATCAACCAAGATGTATCAGGACTTGAAGAAAATATTCTGGTGGCAAGGAATGAAAAGGGATATCGCTGAGTATGTAACAACTTGTCGGATGTGTCAGAAGGTAAAGGCGGAACAACAACGACCAAGTGGGATCCTTTGACCTTTGGAGATACCAGAATGGAAATGGGATGAAATTGCTATGGATTTTGTGACCGGACTTCCCAGAACATCAAGTGTATATGATGCTATTTAGGTAATCGTGGATCGATTAACAAAGGCCGCTCATTTTATCCCTGTCAATATGAAGTATTCTCTAGAGAAACTCACCCAGATCTATATCAAGGAAATCGTACGATTACATGGAACACCCACTGTAATTGTGTCTGACCGAGATCCTCGTTTCACATCACAATTTTGGAAGAGCCTGCAACAAGCTCTAGGAACTCGTCTAAAGTTAAGTTCCGCATATCACCCACCGACAGATGGACAATCAGAAAGGACAATCAAAACTCTTGAAGATCTGTTACGTCTTTGTGTCTTAGAACATGGGGGAAGTTGGCAAGAATATCTTACACTTGTTGAGTTCACTTACAATAACAGCTACCATGCTAGCATTGGAATGGCCCCTTATGAGGCTTTATATGGAAAAAAATGTCGTACACCTTTGTGTTGGTATGAGACAGGTGAAAAGACGATAATTGGACCAGAGATTGTTTAGAAGACTACAGAGCAAGTCCGAAATATCCAAATGGCAATGAAGGCTTCGCAAGATAGACAAAAGAGTTACTACGACAAACGTCGGAAGCCATTGGAATTTGAGGAAGGAGATCATGTATTTCTCAAAGTTACCCCTACCACTGGAGTAGGAAGAGCTCTAAAGGCCAAGAAGTTAAGTCCCAGATACGTAGGACCCTATCAGATTCTGCAAAAGATAGGAACCCATGTGTACCGTATTGCTCTGCCACCCGAGCTAACAAACCTTCATAATGTCTTTCATGTCTCTCAACTCCGCAAATATGTACCAAGCCCTGATCATGTTCTGAGTCTTGATCAGTTTGTTCTGAAAGAAAACCTTACCTTTGAAGCATCGCCAGTAAAGATTGTTGATCGACGTCTCAAATAGTTAAGAGGCAAGGAAATCTCTTTGGTCAAAGTAGTTTGGAGTCAAACAGATGATGGGGACGCTACTTGGGAAATTAAGGAGAAGATCAGGGAACTGTACCCTCAATTATTTCAACTTTGAATTTCGGGACGAAATTCCTAAAAGGGGAGGAGAATGTAACATCCCTGTTTTTAGAAACAGTTTTAATCTTGTAATTTTGAAGTATGAAAAGTTTGTAAGTAAGAATAAGTGAATAAATACCCTGTAGATGGTCTGTGATATCTCAGAAATTTCATTTTGTATGTGATTATGGAAATTATATAGACCATTAATGGTATTATGCAAATTCCGAGTGAAAAAGGGCTCTGTTCCGAGTGACAGAGAGAAATTCCGAGTGAAAGATGAAATTTCGAGTGTAAGGTTATGTTTTCCGAGTAAATATATGACCGAGAGGGTTACTACCGAGTGGAATCCTGGCTTTGGAGACATTTGGGTGAAGTGTGTTCAAGAGAACCACTTCTGGGTGAAAATCTGAGTCAAACACCCTCGAATGACTCGTTTCCGAATCAAAGAACCTCGAATGACTCATTTCCGAGTCAAACCTTGCCAAGTGCTTCCTTTTCCGAGTGAAACTTCTCTGATTGCAAGCATTCCGAGTGGGTCCATTTGGAAAGGAGATGTGGCCGACTGAGAATGTTTTTAGACATATATATCCGAGTGAGATGTTTTCTGAGTGAGTCCGAGTGGGCCAACTCCGATTGAGTCACTTCAAGGGAAGGAAGGTCTGACCGAGTGTTTCAAGAAGACACAGTTCCTAGTGAATGTCCAATTAGGTGGGAGTCAGTTTCTGGAAGGTTTTACCGAGTGGAACCCGAGTGAGTGAAGGCTCAGATTCGAAACAAATTACCGAGTGAAAGTCTGAGTGAGAGGGAACTCGGTCTGGACAGATTCTACCGAGTGAGAACAGGAGTACTTGAGTCAGTTTCGGAGGAATTCTGAGCGAGGATTGGATGACTCGCTCAAGCGAGTCGGATTTTGCTTGAGCGAGAAGGACCCCTAATGCATAATCATTCATTTCACTCAGTTCTTCTTACTTTGCCCAAGCGAGGATGGTATGACTCGCTCAAGCGAGTCGGTATTCGCTTGAGCGAGATGGAGCTTTCCTTGCTAACAGGAACTCACACTCAAGCGAACGTATCACGCTCAAGCGTGCAGGGTCCGGATTCCCTTTTCTCCACTCACGTGAAACGCTTTTCACTCCAATCAGAGCACCTTTTACATATTTTATATATATATTCTCTTCAAATCTCACTAACTCTTGTACGTAAGTGGCAGAAATGGTCAAAAAACAGCTCACTTTTTGTCCAAAAGTCTCCATTATCTCCATTATTCTCACCTAATCCTTCAATCAACGGAAAGCTATCTCCCACTTGCCTTTCTCATTATTAACCCAATACCACTCATTAACTCTTAGACTCTCAGAACACACACACACACGAAACTTAGCAACAGACACACCCTTTTTATTACTTTCTCTTCGTGCAAGCCTCCTTCTCTTTCATTTTCCTTTCTCCTCTGCAGCAAGAAAATAACGAGACTCCATTAAGGTTAGGGGGGTATATTCTCGGGTATTCTGGGGGAAAACCGAGTGATAGGAAAGGGTTAAGGTACCTTTGGTCCTCACCTTTCCAGGACAGGTTCAGGAATTGCTGTTATATTAATATGCTTTAATTTTTATATGTTTGTTTTTATATATCTTCATTGCTATTAATATGTTCCATTGACTGTATTGATTATTTTTAATCATGATGAATTAAATGATATGATTGGTGTTGAATTGTGAAAATATTAATAATCATGGGTGTCTATGTGAATTCCAGTGAAGAATTATAAATAGAAGTCGGAATCAATGATAACAAGCTCGATTTTTAACAATCCGACCGGTTACCTAAAAATACAAATAAATTATTCAAATTTCAAACAGATTTTGAATTAAATATCTGTTTTACATAAACCGACCGAATCATTTAAACAAAATACATGATTTCACTCGGTAAACCATCCACCCAGATATATTTCACTCAGAAAACTCTTTTCAGTCTGATTCCACTCGGAATCATATTTATTTCACTCGGAAACTCATTTTCACTCGGAATCAACTCATTTTACTCGGAAAATCTGGTTTTCAACATTTTCACTCGGAATCAACTCATTTTACTCGGAAAATCTGGTTTTCAACATTTTCACTCGGAATCAACTCATTTTACTCGGAAAATCTGGTTTTGACATTTTCACTCGGATTTTCATTCAGAAATTCTTCTTTAATTTTTTTTAAATTATTTTTATAAAAATCATAAAAATTGAGATGTTACAATTATCATTATTATTCTTATTTCTATTATTATTATCATTATTGTTGTTATTCTTATTATTATTATTATTAACTATTATTATTGTTATTGATATTATTATTGTTTTAATTATGAGTAATGGAATAAGAAACATATTACTTATTCTTTAAACGAAGTATTATTTTAGCCAAGAACTTGTGAATAAATATTATGAGACTGGAAACACATAAGATACCCAAGGATTAAATGATAAAAATAATGCATTTCGCATCATGAAAATATTTTGAGGGAGTAAAAACTAGAGCATACACCTGGTACGCTGGAGGACATTCACGTTCGATCTCCGAGGAGAATCTTGGGAGTACGACCGGAACGGAAACCCAATGGCATCAGAGTCGCGCCTGAAGCCGGGTGAGACGATGCAATTCTGGTGTACTTTGACTAAATAACGGAATGTATCTATGATCGTGGAGAACCAAGTCCCAAGAATATATATATATAAATGATGAGAACCAATGAGTTCATTCGTACCTTATGATGAAATAATGAATGGGAGCTTGGTGGACTCCGATCGCTCTAGAATGGAAACGTTGTGCCCAAGAGGCAACTTGAGCAGGATGAATTCCAAAGAATGAGATAATGGTGATGGAGGATTGATTTATTAGGCCCACATGCATCATGAGAATTAACCAAAGATAAATCACAATAAATCGAACTCATGCATTCCATGATAACATCCTTGATTGTTATATTTGTAATTATGTTAATTGTATGATTTATGTGATATTATCTGTTAACTGGATATGTCTGCACCAAATAACTTTCAGAGTCTTGGGTTATACTCACCCTTACTGTTGAATATTAACAGAGGAAATAGGAAACCAAGAACCGGAGTACGACGAACAGCAATACGTTGAACCAACTGAGAGTACTCATTAAATGAAGATATATGTAGTGGAATATTTATTAGTGAATGATAAGACAATGGATGACTGTATAAATATTTAAGGGTGCCTGCGTGCCCCATTCTGTTAAGAGTACAATTACTTATAGTTTGTGAATGACTATGTGATTTATCTACTATTTGCTTCCACTGATCTGCCATTATTTTGTTTTAAAAAAATTCACTTTTTCTGAAAACTGTTAACATTCTTAGTTAAATAGGATGATCCTACAGAAAGGTTTATCTTATTTAACTGAGGGTGTTACATTAGGCACTTGTAAAAGACCTCTTTGTCATTACAGAACTCGGGCAGCGCCCGTACTATATCAAGGCACCTCTCAATAGAACTGCCATCTTGGGTGGCTTTGGCCACAACTGCAGATGTATGGGAACTAACAGCCTGAGCCACCTGATTCATTGATTCTTGTATCACTATAACACTATCTCTCCTGCTCCTTTTAGGCTGTTTCCCTCTACCTCCTTCCCTCTGCCTTTTATCCCCACTTCTGGCTGATGGATTTGACTGGGAGTCCTGGTTTAGATCAATACCACCTAGTCCTATACTACCTGTGCCCCCAGCACTAACCCCCTCAACACCTATGGTGGGATCCTCATTGTCACCTGATCCCTCACTCCTATCCTGTGTTTCTGGTACGCTCCCAACTTGTATCTCTGGTACGCTTCTATCCTGCACACCTTTGTCAAACTCAGGAATATATTCATTCCCAAAAACAGAGGGTGGTATAATGCCTGATGATGGTGCCCAAGCATATTCACCAGTAGCCACATTGTCTTTAAACAATTGCGTTAGCTCATGGGCATGGACCAAACCCTCGTAACGGTACTTCCCATAGGCTAGGTTTTCCTGCAAATAAATCATAAGTTTCAATCATCTTAAATATATATGAAAATAACACTAATCAAACTACATAAGTGAGTAAACACCTACCCGCTCCTTAGCATCCCATCATTCGTCATCGGCTATAAACGTATGTCTCTAGCTGTCCCATCCCAAGCCCGTTGTATGTTTAAACAAATTATACCATGCCACCCATTCTTTACGCAGATTATCCCACTTGTTTTTGAATTGATCCTTACTGTAGTGCCTGTTACACTTCATATTAAAATAACCCTCCAAACCCTCCCACCCCTTCTTTATGAGGGAGGTACCCTTGCGCTCCCCATTCCTAATTTGTTCCAAAGCACCATCCATAAAAACTTTTACAGCATAACGATCCCAAGAAGCCTTTACAGACTGCATGAACGCCTTCCCCTTATCCCTATTTGCCGTTGACATACTACAAAATACAATTTGTGACAACATTGCACAAGAATAATATTTACCCACATTCAAACATTTAATAAATTAGTTAGAACATGATACTATATTTAAACCTAAACCCTAAACTAGAAGTTATAAGCAATAATATGAACTTATAGTATTAGACTTTGTTACAATTAAATTTGCATAATAATTATATTAAACGTTATCATACAAAAATTGAAATATTAACTTTAAACCCTTAACAAACCCTAAACCCCTAAAGTCTTAACCAATTTCAATTTTAATCCCTTAACAAACTTTATACCTAAAGCCTAAATGAATTACTTTTATCCACACACTCTTCATCAACTTTAATTTAGTAACGCTTAACAAGTTTAGTTTAACCATCCATTAGGAAATTTTCAAACATTCTAATCCTTAACCCTTTAAAAAAGTTACATTCTAACCCTTAACCATTAAAATTAAAGTTACATTTTAAACCCTAAACCATTAATATAAAAGTTACACCTTAATCCTTAACCCTTAAAATTAAAGTTACATTCTAACCCTTAACCATTAAAATTAAAGTTACATTTTAAACCCTAAACCATTAATATAAAATTTACACTCTAATCCTTAATCCTTAAAATTAAAGATACATTCTAACCCTTAACCATTAAAATAAAAGTTTAGTTTTAAACCCTAAACCATTAATATAAAATTCACACTTTAATCCTTAACCCTTAAAAAATTTCATTCTAACCCTTAACCATTAAAATTAAAGTTACATTTTAAACCCTAGACAATTAATATGTTCCTTACACTCTAATCCTTAACCCTTAAAATTAAAGTTACATTCTAACCCTTAACCATTAAAATAAAAGTTTAGTTTTAAACCCTAAACCATTAATATAAAATTTACACTCTAATCCTTAACCCTTATAAAAAAGTTACATTCTAACCCTTAACCATTAAAATTAAACTTACATTTTAAACCCTAAACCATTAATATAAAATTTACCTCTAATCCTTAACCCTTAAGATTAAAGTTACATTCTAACCCTTAACCACTGAACTAAAAGTGTAGTTTATCCACACACAATATTCAACTTACATTCTAACCCTTAACCATTAAAATAAAAGTTACATCTATTTACAAAATTCTATATAAAACTTAATACTATATTTATTTTATATAATATAATAACAAATTAAATGACATTAATTGTGCTTGTATAACTAAATTAACTTATAGTCCAAAAATTTCAATGTTGACCGGTTTTAAAAAATTGTTGTCAAACATAAATCACAACTTCAGTTTGTTATAAGTAACAACGACTCGTTACGAACTCGTTATTTACGCAATGTACTTTAAATATAAGAGTAAATTACTCATTCTTATTTACGCAACGTAACTTAAATTATCGCATATACGCAAACGCTTACGATTTCTAAGGTCTTATCACTCGTTATTCATCGTTCATTACGCGGACTAGCTAAAGTTGTTCCATACCCATATTTTCAACGCTAAAGTATAATTCAATTTAAATATTTCATTTAATAAATACAAAACTAAATTAAATAATCTAACCTAATTTTCCTTCAACAATTACTTACTCAATACATCTAAAAATTTACATATTACATTTAATCAACATAAACTCAAAAACCATACATATTATTTTCTAAAAATTACCAAAATCATAAACTGAAATAAGTTATGGTGCACCAGCCACAAGAAGCACACCCATGCACCACATTACATCCACCATCCATCATCTCCTCAACATCATTATCACCGTCCACCCAAGCCACCATCACCACCACCCACTGGTCACCTGCACCACCATTGACCATGCCCCACCACCCCAACAAACAAAACCCATCCCCCAACCCGAGCCCGAGCCCATGCCCAACCCAAACCTGAGCCTTCCCCAACCCCAAACAACCCCGACGTCCCCAATCCACCACACCACACCACCCAACCACCACCACCAACAACCCCCTTCCCGAAACCTCACCCAGCCCCAAAACCCAACACAACCCACCCACAACAGAACCACCCCACAACCAAACCCACTCCCGACAACCAAACCCACCCCCTAACATAACCCACCCCCATCCCACCCATAACGGAAAAGGAGACAACCATACAACCAGCCAGAGAAATCAAAAAGAGAAAAAGGATAGGGGGTTTCTTACCTTAAGAAGCCGGTCACAGGTTGTTGGAGCTCAGATCGGACGCTGGAGGAAGAGGATCGTTGGCCACTGCTTCATGCGTCGTGCCTCCAGATCTGCGGAAGGGAATGTCGGGGTCACCGATCTCAGCACTTTTATGGCCGTTGGGAGGGGTACCTCTGACTTTTCACCCAACGGCGTTGAGTGGAGGCGGCTCGGGGATGCTTCTCCTTAACGCAGCTTCTGGCCAACGAAACGACGTTCCCACTGACAGAGACAAGCCAAACGAGGGGCCGTTATGGGTGACGGAGGAACAGCCGTTGGGGTCGCCGGAACGAAGGGAAACAGAGGTTCAGAGAGTGAACCAAACAAGCTCTGAACCTTCCACATAATGATTTCCCTCAAACCCAATAAGTTAGGCCAGAAAAAACTGGCCCGATCCCTTTTTGATTCGGCCCAACTTTTAATGGGCCTTCATCTGGGAAATGAGCCTCCAATGATTTGTCCTCTCCTCAACACTTCTCTGCATTTGATGACACATTGAATAACATATTTCTTATTTTTATATTTATTTTTTTATCTATCTTGGCTTCTGCGACTTCCTCAACTGAAAAATAATAATAAAACATTAAAAAGAAAATTTGTACTTGAAAATTCTCTATATCTATCGAATTCGGAGAAAGACGAAGCAAGTTGGTATCCGAGTTAAGTATTGAATAAGTAACCGTTTTCTGGAACATTTGAAATGAATACTGATACATCATACACGTATTAACATTGAAACCATCAAATATTTTCATAGTATTATTTTATTAAATAAGTAGAACCATTCTAAACACATGGACTAATTTACATAACTAATTTACGTGTATATATATAATTTTAAGGTATTGTATTTTTATGTTATCAATCAAATAAATTATAGTACCATTTTAGATGTGATGATTGAGATCGTAAGAGTTATACATTTTATATTAAAAACTAAATCAAATGTTGTTTTATATAGTAAATTAGACACTAAATTAAGATTTTTAAATTTTCAAGAATTAAAACTGCATGACTCGAATAATTGAGAGTTTTTTTTTCAATAATTGACATTGGCGATATTTAAATTAAAAGCCATTGTCAATACATCAATAAAAATAATTGATTTATGTTATATTTACATTAAAAATTACTATATTTTTCTATTTTATAATCTATATATACACAATAAAAAGTAGCTACAACTAACAAAATTTCACTTAAAACCATAAGCTTCATTAGATTCTCGATGGGTGATTCGCGATGTTTATCCACGAATTTGGACGGTATGCATTTGTTGAGTATATTTGGTAAATTCGCATTTATTAAATTCATTATTTTTAATAATTGATATAAGATTTAATAGAAAAAATACTTTTATATTATTAGAAACAACCTATTTAAGAAGTATTATTGAATGCATTGAAGTCAAATCATTAGATGTTCAAAATCCTGCCACTAAAATATAATAAGATCAAATTTAAAAAAATCCAGTAGACCAGTTTATCTAGTTAAATAACTTCGGTCTATTGCTTTATTTTAAAGTGTTGTAGTTGAGAAATAAAAGACACGAGATTTTTTTTAAGAGTAGTCGCTGAAAGATAATTTTAGATAGAATCAATTAAAAATTAAAAATATTATTATAATAAGATTTTGTAAATCTCAATTCAAAAAATTGAGTTTAACTCATTAAAAATATAATATTTTTTAAATATGTTATTGATCCGGTCTCGAGGGCAAGGAGATAATTTAACCTCAAGTCATTATGCATAACCGACATCTCGCATAGTATGACTATCTAATACTCGTATAAGTCATTCTCTCCATGACTTATGCAATTGCGTGCTAAAGAAGCAACATGCAAAATGATTGATAGGGAGGTACAATCGTTAGGTGACGTTCATGCTGTATATCAGTCTTTCTACAAAAATCAGAATCATGCTGACACTAACAATGGAAAGCTTATTAACTCAAAACGACTATTATGTTACTCTAAGGTATAAAAGCCTACAAATCAACAGTGAAAAGTTAGAAAATTCTTATTCTAACCTACGATTGAGCTCTTACATTCTCTCCAAATATCTCATTGACTTTAGCGTCAGAGTGTCCTTATAATTGACACCTCATTCGACTCATAACGCGTGAGGCTGGTGATATTTCTCAAAGGGTCACCCCAAGATTTCTATTTCCCCACTAAAGTATAAGATATAATACCAAATTCTCATTGAGACCGGTATAATACAGACACAAATAACATTATCTAAGGGTTGGTTACCACACCCAATCATACACCAAACCTAAAACAGTTTAATTATATTTATTTTCTTCTATAATTTCAATATTATAATTATATCTATTTATAGAAAAAATATCACTTTTAATTATTTAAAATTAGCCTTATTATAATAGCAGAAATATTAATAAACCTTTAATATATTATATATCCTCTATGCCAATTAAAAAAGATACTATTATATATCCTATATAGTCTTACTAAATTTGCCTAATAATTAAAACCCTGTGATGTGGGTATCTATTCCAAATTCCAATAATAGTAGTCAATGAGTTGTCATTGGTAAGGAAAAGGGAAATATGAGTGTTAGATGAAGGATGGAGAGAAGATGGAAGTGGGGGGTTCATTTTTGGTTTGTATTTCAGACCTCGCTTCACACTTTTTTTTTTTTCTTTTGAAAATTATTATTATCCAAATTTGATTACATTCGTCAGTTTAATTAGTTAAATCGTAAATTGGTAAACGGATGATCTAAATTAAATTTTTATTTATATCGATTTAATCACAATTTAATTTTTGATTTGATCAAGTTCAAATACTAATATAATTTTAAAAACATTACCAAAAACAAAACAAAAATGTTCTTTGATTAAAAAAAGACAAAACCATTTCTCAATTTAAAAAGATAGCGCTTCTCCACCACGAAGCCTTTAGGCCTTTGGATTTGAAAATATTTGTTGTTTTCATTTTTTATTTTTTAATTCTAATTATAAAATTGTTTTTTGTTTTTCAAATTTTATACAAGAAACATTAAAAATATTTTTTTTGTTTTTTATTTTCATTTTTTCTTGTATAATTTTAAAAATAAAACCAAAATGACAGTTTATAATTAAAAATAAAAATTAAAAAATTAAAAAATATTTTCAAATCTAAACACCCGTTACTTTTTGTGTCGTTTAGAATGTTAGATTCTATTAACATTTTGAATTTTTTTATTTCATTTTAAATTTTATTTTAACTAGAAGACTATTATCTTAATTTTAATTACATGTTGTTTTCATTTAAAAAAGTTATAAAAAGAACATCAAAAGCAATGCATTTTCAACAGTTTTCAGATGTGGCTGAACCGAGTAATCTAAGTTCCTAGTTTTGATTTGATAACTTTCATGTGGTTTTCAATTTTCAGTTCTAAAAATGTATTAAATAAAAACTTTCCGTTTGACGTGATTTTTGATTTTTAATTTTCAATTTCCCTTTTAGCTTCGGATAAGCGGGTAAAAAAGCAATATTATTACCCTGAATTTGTTGTCATAGACAAGCCATCATGAATCTAGCAATTCAGATATAAATAAAATACTCCACTTTTATTTTTTTACAAATGACATTATTACATTGATTTTTATAAATTGCATTCTAATATTTTGATTTTATTTTTTATTTAAATTAAAACTTCACTTTAATATTAATTTTGATATTTTCTAAAGTAAGGGTAAATATAAAAAAGTATTAAATGCTTCTAAATTATTATATTTTATTTTATAAATAATATCATTAAAATATTTTTCTATAAATAAGATTAAAAGGAGGGAAAGAAAGGCAAAACAACAAAACCACTTTACTATTTGTATAGGAAAATACTATAATTATTTTTTATAGGATATTGAAGATTCCAAGAAAAATATGAAACTTATAATTTATTTAAAGTATAATATTATTTTGTGCAATCATAATGAATTTTTTTTGATGATGTTTATGATTGTTAATCTATCTGTGTATCTTTTATACACATATATATAATTTTAATTATTATTTTATTTTTAAATAAATGTAATGAAATGACTTTTGTTATTGTAAATTATGAAATTTCTACTAGGAAACATGTTAGGAAAAAAGTAAAAAAAATATTTAAAATTAATAGTAATGTATTTCTCTTATAATTTTTAAGATAGGTGTACATAATTTATATTTTTTTCATTCTTCTATTTTTTATCATACATTGTGGGACACCCATAAAAAAATTAGTTAAAAGAAAAATGTTGTTGTCAAAATGTTAAAATCTTAAAACAGTATAATAGTTTTGATTCAGGTTATCTTAATGATAAATGGTTTAGTAAGTGAACTAATTTGCTATCAATTATAAAATTAAACTAGTTTAAATTGTAAGATGCTAGACACAACCCAAAAAAATAATATCTCCAATCACAATTTGGTCTATGAATCCCATTATCAAAACCAAACCAAACGAATCATATTGAAATACATTTTTAAAAATTTCTATATTGCTCATGCTTTAAATAAATCCTATAATTTAATTAATAATCATATAGTATTTATGTTATAAGTTAATCAGATCCAACATAAAATATACTTTATAAAATAGAGTATTCATATCACAATAAATCATATGTAAGAAGTAGTAATGGAAAAAACTATAATTTTATTTTATTTTTGAAAACTTTTAAGATTGACTACATAATTTATATTTATTATGTAGATGTTTGATATTAAAAGCACAAATTTAAAACTACTAAACAAGACAAATCCAAACCGCAATAGTTTAGTTTTTAATTTTTATATTTTATTTTAACTGAATAAAATAAAATTATATTATATTTTTAAGCTATATAATTCAATTTATTTCCCCCCTCAAATTTAAAACAAATCATCGACATTATCTAGCGGGTTAAGATATGATATTATATTTTAGAACACGATTTTTAGAATTAACATTGCTCCTATGAATAGATCTACCAAAAAACAATTCACACAAATTGTTTTTGTTTTAATAAAATTAAAGTGCTTTTGACCGTATCAAAATTGAAAAGGGAGAAAACAACGGATAGCAAAAAAAAGTGTAAAACAAGTAAACAACTGAAAAACTCATTGTGTAATGCTGACTTTGCATAAGCCAACATACAGATTAATTAAATAATCAATGTAGCAACATTTTTGCATTCAAGTATCTCCACTAACGAATTTAACTGGTAAACATTCACACAAATTAAAGGTCTATTTAGTTTTCTTTCTAGAAAACAGAATTAAAAAAATAAAAAAATTTAAGAGTGTATTAATCTTTTATACCATTCTGACCAATTAAGTTGGAGAAACAGGAGGATCCAAACAGACTAAGTATGACATTGGCATGCCAATGGAATGAAAAAAGCAAGCAATAGAGAAAAAGAGGACCCCTCACTCCCTCACTTCACTTTAATCGTTACCCTCACAGCTTAGTCGCGGTTTCAGTTTCCATTCCCAATGCATAATTACGCATGTAGCCAAAAATATAAAGGGGGACCTTTCCAACGACGTCGTTTTACTGCGTTCTTATTTGGACACAATTATTTGGTTCTTTCCTCTTGTTAGTATAGCCATAGGACCAGTACGCTACAACCTTGGAAAATGATCCTATGTTTGTTTCTCGTACCCATGACACAGTCAACACTGCATACTTTTAAACTTAGGATTTTTCAGTAATTTCGCATTTGGAATTTCAGTTTTCTGGGGAAAATTTGTCCTTGTGATTATTAATTAGTGATTAGTAATTACCCTTTCTCCCTTTTTCTTCCCTGTCTTTGGTGTTTGGATTCTTAGAAAAATAGCAAGAAAACCCAAAAGAAGAAGCAGCACCTGCAGCGCCAAAAGAAAAAGCAACAACGAGTTCTCTTTCTCTCTCTTTTTTTTCTCTCTTTCGCTTTGAGAAGGAAAGCTTTGTTTAACGACATCTTCACAAGCTTCGACCCTTCCCTTTCTAACGTTGTTGTTACCAAGAAACCAAGTATTCACTTTCGGGGGAGAATCACGCTCTTCTTTTCCCCCCTTATTCCTCTTATTATTTCTTCTACGTTTCTTCCATTCCATGCCGTTTATGCTCTTTGCTTAGTCCTCTCTCTCTCTCTCTCTCTCTCTCTCTCTCGCTCATCAATGTCTGACTCGGCCAAAGTGCGTCTGGTGCGTTGCCCAAAGTGTCAAAATATTCTTCCCGAACTCGCTGATTATTCTGTTTACCAATGTGGTGGTTGTGGCGCTGTTCTTCGAGGTACCCTTTTTTCCCTTCTCCTTCTGATTCTTCTCACATTGGTTTTGTTTTCACTTTTGATTCTCATGAATTTTTAGTATTTGATGAAACCTAGTATGTTGTTCATTCTTGGTAAATAACCTCTTACATCCGATCAATTTGTTTTCTTTTTTTAGTTAATGTGTTTCTTACTCGTTATTAAATAGAATGATCATGTATTTGGTACTGGAAAAATGTATATATGGAAAGGGGGTTTAGTGTTTGGTCTCTGATTGTGGATGCCATTTTCCTTTTAATTTGCAGCGAAGCATAAAGGTTATGTAAGTGGTAGCTTGTCCGATGAGGGGAAGGTTGGAGGAGATTCTGACAAATCTGAGAATTCATTGGAGAAAGGCTTATTTGTTGATCCAAGTGATGCTTTGGATGTTGATGCTAAATCCAATGGTGGTGGCCCCTCAAGGGATGATATTCAAAGAGATTTGGACAAAGCAAATAATTTAGAGGAGAGATTTCAGAATCAATTAGAGGATACTGATGAGAAAAGGGTGTTTAAGGATGATGTTGATGTCAACAGGGATAAAAATGAGTTGGGTAAAGCAATAGAGGAACATAAGTCTATAATTGGTCGTGAGAATGGGTCCAAATTCTCTGGGAGAGTTTCTAATTGGCACAATGGAGAAAGGGGTGAGAAGATGGAGGGGTTTTGGAGGAAGCCACGGGCTGATATGGAAAGTGTGAGGTTTTCCACTTCTAATTATCCTGATGAGGGGCCTTCAAATGGCTATTCTGGTTTTTCTAGTAGTTATATGGATCCATGGAGGAGTCATAACGAAGCAGATGGTGTGAACATGGTTCAGCATCTTGAGCAGGATCGAGCGGAGCTTCTAAGGAAGCTGGATGAGTTAAAAGTCAAACTTAGTAAGTCTTCTGAAATGGTTGGCAGCCAAAAAGAAAAGCTTGTTCCTGATGAAAGGACGATTCCTCCAGATCCTCATCCTTATGGTGTCTCTGATCCCTGGTTTCCTGATGGATCCTCAGGGTTGAACAGAACTTCTAGGCAATTTTTTGGAAGTGATAATAAACATGTGGCAGGTGCTCCTCATTTTAATTATCATCACGGTCCATATCCTTATACAGGTGGTAGTGACATGGCTATGCCCAATTTCCACCCTTCCATGCATAATCCAAACCGATACGGGGATCCTTTTGCTTCTCAAATGCCGAGGAGAGGTCCACATCAGTTCCCACAACAACCATTGCATCCCTACTATCCCGGACGGTATGTTGATACTAATCCAGATTCATATGAACTGTATGCACATAATGCAATGCTTCACCAACCTTCTTGCTCTTGTTTCCATTGCTATGATAACAAACGGAGAGGTGCAGTGCCCGTGCCACCTGCTTCATTCATTAACAGTAGGTTCCCTGATACCCCAAATGATCCTATGTTATATCATCATGACATCCCAGGGGCATTTGGTCCCCATGTTAATAATTCTAGAACTGCCATTCCTCCAGCAACTTTAACTTTTCGTGAAAAACAACTACATGCAAGATGGCCTAGTGACTTTAACTCTGAGATGGGTGGTTTTGCTCGAAACCGTCCTCGGAAAGTAATGCTAGCTACTAATAGTCGGCGTTGCCGTCCTGTAGCTGGTGGTTCGCCTTTCTTCACATGTCATAATTGCTTTGAGTTACTGCAACTGCCAAAACGAACATTGATTCTGGTGAAAAATCATCAGCAGAAAGTGCGGTGTGGGGCTTGCTCTTCAGAAATCTGCTTTGCTGTCATCAATAAAAAGCTGGTTATTTCTCCTAATTTAGAAATGAAAGGAGTTCCCTCAAGGGGTGATAATAGCTCTAATGAGGTTGTGAGTAACCGAATGTCACATTCCCGTGGTCATGTGAACAGGACCGGTGTTAACTTCTCATCTGATGATTATTCTGGTTATGATTTTAACTCATTAGACAGAGAACCTCTTTCACTGGTAGCTTTGAATTCTAACAACTCTCGGGAGATGCAGAGTTTTCATTCTTCATCTCTCAGTACATCTGAAGATGAAAATAGTCCAGAAGCAATGCTTGCTCCAAGGGAAGCCACAAAGTCCATTCATCGGCAACTTACCGATTCTCTATCTCCTCCTGCTGGTTCACCTCTGCAGGAGTATTTCGATTACTCCAATAATAACCATGCTGTAAACCGGTTTGGAAGAGGAAACCTAAGTAGTCGCTCAGAGCAAGACAAGGCAAAAGTGGACAAGATGTCGGTGCGTCAAAACTCTTTGAAAGAGGCAGCACTTGCAACTGAGATGGATGTCCATGATTATTCTAACACTGGGGTCTCCCAGGATTCTGGAGATGCTAGCCGAGAACATGATCATCCTAGACACAACAAAGGGGGCGAATCATTTTTTGCTAACATTATCAAGAAAAGCTTCCGAGATTTTACTCGATCTAGTCATGCAGATGATCGTGGTAAAATTAATGTTACTGTAAATGGGCAGCCCTTATCAGATCGTGTAATTAAAAAGGCTGAAAAGCTAGCCGGACCAATCCAGCCTGGAAATTACTGGTTAGTATGCTGTGCAGTCTACTATATTCTTCCATACCATTTATACCTGATGCTATGTTGCTGTTAGATTGAGATATATTATTATTGAGCTCCAATCAATTCCTGTTGTATTTAGTGGACTCGGTCAAAGTGCAATCGTCTGTAATATAGGTTCACTGACAAAATGAAGAGTTTCATGTTTGCATTTCCTTTTCCGAAGGAATAACATATCTAGATGTGCTATATGACAATTTTGAACAAATCATGGGTTTTCTACTGATTACTTACATAGGGCACTAACAGATTTTCCTTCATACAGGTATGATTTTCGGGCTGGATTCTGGGGTGTCATTGGTGGGCCTTGTCTTGGAATAATTCCTGTAAGTTCTTCTAGTCTATCTCAGTCTGTTGGTTGGATGCTTATAGACATAATCCGATCATATTTAACTAAATAAGGTGATTTCTGATGCAGCCATTTATAGAAGAGTTCAATCATCCTTTGCCAGACAAATGTTCCGGAGGAGACACTGGTGTTTTTGTAAATGGTAGGGAACTTCACCCAAAAGACTTAGATTTGCTAGCTGGAAGAGGACTTCCCACTGATGTAGATAAATCTTATATTATTGAAATTTCCGGGAGAGTCCTGGATGAAGACACTGGAGAAGAGCTGGACAGCCTTGGCAAACTTGCACCAACGTAAGTTCTATTCTCTTCCTCTTCACAAACAACTATATACCTCTTTTGTTTCAATGCACTCATGTCTCCATCAATTGCTTGGAGATAATGGAGTTTTTACTGGTTAGCTATTACCGATTAACTAACAACTCCTGTTCATCCCATTGTATTACCTGTCCTCTTATCTCCTAGAACAGTTTTCAAGATACATGTAGTATCTTGGTAATATTTTGGCTTGGCATATAGGTTTCCTAGATTAGAAAGAAAACAATCAACATCTTGCAAAAATCTACAGTTAATGTGATACTTTTAGCAGGGAATATGTTTAGCACCAAATCTTATTATACGTTAACATAATATCATTAGCACCAAATTTTATTATACTTTCTTCTTGCACACAACCTAAAGCTATGATCACATGATCTTAGTTGTGGTCACTCCATTTTTCAACATGATCCCTGTATTTTACTTGTACGATTGTTGATGTTGCATTTAATTTGATTAATTCCGTTGGGATAATTTTTAAGAGTGGCTTGTTGTTTGTTTTTTCTTTCTTAAAATTCAACAGAGTGGAGAAAGTGAAGCATGGATTTGGCATGAAAGCACCTAGAGCTGTTACATGATTATAATGTAGAAAAAGATATTCTGCAACAGGTTTGAGAAAATGAATTTTGTTCCGTCCTTCTGATTTGAAAAAGATTATTTAAGACCTGATAATGGAAATGTTGGCAAGATTACATGAAAATTTTCCATTGTAGGATAAAGTTGATTTTGTGCTTGGCTTGAATTTAGATTACATATGTAATGTATATTTTTTTTATGTCTATATGCCAAAGCATAAAACTGCATCAGAAGTTCTGTGCTTTGGTATCATCAGGTAGTCTTGCAAAAGTAAAAGTGGTCGATCGTTTAGAAAGTCTTGAATCAAACACAGAATTTGATGTGTAAAAATGTAATTTATTCCTTGATCAGTTTGTTGTAGCAAGATATTTTAACATGATCTTGCCGGAGCAAGATTACCGTGGATCCTCCAATCTTGTTTGCGCCATGTAATTTAATTTCTACTTTGGATCTCATAATCATGATTATAACTATAGGACAATAAACCTAAACAAGACAAAAAGTGGGAACAGTCTCGATCCTTACTTATTACATTTGTCGCAAAAAAAAAAGACCCTAAACAGGACAGATGTGGCTTCATTCTATCGTTAGTTTTGGCAGGCATAGCGACATTGTGCTACTGATTTGTAATCTATTTGAAAATAAATTTTGCATACTTATTTTATAAATATTTAAATTTCTTACAAACTACCAATAAAATATTTTTTCAATCAAACCAAATTTTAAGAAATTTTAATTTTTTTTAAAATATTTTACTCAATATAGCTTTTTCTCAATTGAAATAGCCATTTCGACCTTTGATTATGAGCCATACTAATTATCTTGGAGTGATGACAGGAGTTTATTATATTTGAGAAAAACATTCATAATTTATCGAAAAAGTAAAATTCATGAATCTAACCTTAGTTTGGTTGGAGGTAATTAGAGGGGAGAGATCGAAATGAATGGATCTTTTGTTTTGCCCTTTGTTTCTGGGAGAAGTCCTTGCATAAGAACCCATTTTTGTTCAAAAAAATATATCCTATAATTAGTTGCCAAAAAACTAAACATGCGAGAGAGGAAAAATTATATGAACAGGCCATTCTTACATCCAGTATAGGATGGTAGAGTTTTAGCAGTGGAGTGCTAGTTTTTATTGTAGAGTTCTTAAATTGAAAAGGTAAAAAGTGATTTAAATGTGAGACCCACTTAAAAAACTCATTAGTATAAGGAGATGCTCAAGGAAGATTTTTTAATGGTTACGCCTTCTGATTTTGATTTGGAGGTTAATCCATGCAAAATTATGAAACATAAAATTCTGACAGGTTTTATTTTCTAAGAAAAATGTTAAATGGACACCACTTTTACTAGTACATTTTGCTGTTTAAAGAGAGAGAGAAAAAAAAAGAAAGAAAGGGACGAGAGAGAATAAAAATGTAACCAGTGATAGAAAAAAAAAAAGAAATAAAAGGTTAAAAGTGATGTTAAATGGTGTCTAATACAAGTGGTTTCCTTATGTACAAGACATTGAGCTGGTAAGGAAGAGGTCTTCAAGTGATGAGTTGATATTTATTTTGAGTGTTACTTATTGAGTTGGTATTACTTGTTTTTTCTTCCTCCTTATTTGTCATTTGAAAAGAGACTTTGACGTTTATGTCAGTAAAGTTAGTTAAATAATAATGACATGTCTCAATCATTAGGACTTATTATTTATAAAATTTTCTCGATTTATGGCCTTGAAAGACTCTATGAGCATTGTAATTTTCTGGATTTTTTGCATTGGGTTTTTTAATAATTATTTTTAAAAAATTATTGATTCTTTCTTATAAGATCTTTTTCAATTTATAGTAAATATTTTATTAATTAAAATCATTTTTTAATATGAATGAAATATGAGAATCATATTGGATTTGCCTCTTAAATAAACGAAAAACTACTCCCATGACTTTTCTCTTCCAAATAAATGAAATATGAGAAGTTTATATCTATATCTAATATAAAAGACAGTTCCTAGAATCTCCTTGATAGTGGAATTTAACAGGTGTCACTCTCTGGTGCACCCGTTTTCCCTCCAAAATCTCTCCTCACTTATTCTATTCATTAATCCCTAATAAATATATTTTTTATTTTAAAAACAAATCAAGCGTTTCGTTTTGTTTCCCTCCGCTTCTTTCTTCGTGTGCATTTTCTCCGTGCCTCTTCGTTCTTCATCGTCTCTTCCTTCTCCATCGACTCTCTCTGCAACTCTCCTCGTACCCCCTCCATTTTAATACTTCGTTCACGTGAGTTGTTCCCGTTGTTCCCAAACCCCTACCCTTGTGTTTTGTTTCCCTCCGCTTCTCTCCTCGCGTCTCTCTTCCCAGTATCTCTTCCTTCTCCATTTTCTATTTTTGAAATCCCTCTCTGCGATGACGAACGGCCAACCTTGCATGGACAATGAGGAGTCACCAAAGACGGTATGTTAATTGTTTTCTGTTTTTCTTTTTCCCCTTGATTGTATTGTATGATACCCTAATTTTTGTTTAACCATGTTTCTATTTAACTTCCATTTCCCCCCTTTTAACACATTTTATGAAACCCTAACACGGTCTGTGGTGATTTCTGTATTTATGTTTAATATCATCCGTATTTTCTAATGTTGGTGCTTTTTCTCCCCAGATTTTGAGTTATGTATCTCCCATCAGGAAGTTAAAGAAGTCCTCACTAATGAACCCCTCCCACAGGTTATGTGTTTTCTGTTTATTATTTTTCACTTTTTTTTTTGCATTTTTCATTGTAAAGATCATTTTCCCCATCTTTATCGTATTCTATAAGACCCTGATTTTTGGAAAAGCATGTTTCTGTTAACTATCCTTTTCCCCCTCTTTAACACATTCTATGAAACCGTTAGAGGGTCTGTTTTCTTTCTCTTAATTTATGTTTAATATGATGTTAAATTTTTATGAAATTGGTCCTTTTGGTTCCTAGAATTTGAGTCACATCTCTGCCATCAGGAAGGGTAAAGAAATCTCCTGCGATGAACCTCACCCTCAGGTTATGTGTTTTCTGTTTAGTACTTTATCTTTCTTTATGTGTTTCATTCCATTTAGTTGAGAATGAAATATTTCATGAGAAATATGGAAAATTTGTGTCATTGTTTATTGTTTAAACTGTTGTAAAATTTGTTGATTTGTGTTAGGGTGCTAAGCATGACTTAAATTGTATGGGGGAGCATTTTTCTTAAACTGAATGACAATGATGATAAAGATTATTTTAATTAGGAATATGGAAATAATGTGTTTTCTGATTAGTACTATATCTTCTTTTATATGTTTCATTCCATGTAGTTGAAAATGATAATTTGAATGAGAAATATACAAAATTTGTGCGATTATTTGGAGTTTAAAGTGTTGCAAAATTTGTTGATTTGTGTTGGTGTTAAGCATGACTTAATTTGTGTGGGTGGTTGTGTAACATCCTAATTATTAAAATAATGACCAGATTAAAATTAAGATTAATTGCAAATTAGGATTAATTGTTAATTGAGAATTAATTTAAAATAAAAGGAAATTTGATGCTGATGGAAGTGATGGGAAATGACACATGATTGGATGGTGGCCCCATTTGCACGTTCTCCCACCCATTCACTCTCTGTTTTTCCTCTTGGCCCATGTGCTGAAGGGAACCACTTCTTCATTCTCTCAAAAATCCCCTCAAGACTTCTCCTCTTCCTCTGCGATTCTTCTTCTCCATCTTCTTCGTTCTTCTTCGTTCTTCTTCTTCTTTGTCAGTTCAGTTTACGACTGTGGTGTTGTAGAGGACTTGAGGTTCCCCACTGTTGGTGAGGAGCGATCGTTCGAGTAGAAGAGGAACAGCTCCCAGTTTCTCCAAGCTGTGTGTGTGTGGTGTTCGACTGGGTTCGACGGTTACTGAGCAGGAGAGAGTGATTGTGGAAGCGAAGAGCAACGAAATCAGCGTTGAGAAAACAGAGCACGGGTTAGCACTGAAAAATCGAGGAGCTTTTTGCGTCTCTTCAAGAAGGTAGGGGGAGCTTTACATCTCAAATGCATAGTTATGGACGGATCCCGGGTGAAAGTACTGTATGACGTGTTTATGGTTGTGAATATGTTGGTTGTGTGAATCATATGATGATAACTTTCGAATACCGGGTGTGTGTGTGGGTTAGCTGAGTCACGTAAGGTTATATCCTTCTCCGTTCATGGAATATGTGTTAGTAAATATGAGAATGCATGAAAATGTACTGGATCTGTGTTGGCCGAGTGCATGCGTTAAGAGGTTGTTATGCTGAGTTCCGTGTGTGGTTAAATACTTAACAACATGTGGTATATGTTATTGATATTGCTAATACCGAGTGTATATTGTGGACTGTTGGTTGATTTCTGTGTATATTTTCATACATGAAAGCATGAATACATGAGATGCATGTGATATGTGGTTTTACCGAGTGAAATGTGAAACATCCTAACAAAATTAAATAAAATCCGAGAAAAAGGGAAAAAATTTTCCCAAAAAAAAAAATCTAAACGACTAACAGGGGTAATCGGGACAACAAATCCGATCAAGAAAGGAAGAAGGAACCGGGTCAGGTGCCCCCTACGTTAGCAAAGCCCATTAACGATTAAGTAATTGCCAGCGGAAGAAACGCCTAAGCGAACTATGATCGCTGAAGCGAAACCTTACTCGCCCAAGCGAACAGGGCACTCGGGTAATTCGATCACTCGGTATCTAAACTCAAGTCCACTCGGTATTCTCATCACCCGGATTCGAAGCCTAAGATCACTCGGGAATTATTCCCACGTACATACTTCACTCAGTGAACTCTCAGCTAGATCCTTATCTTATTCCTGAAGGGTCATATTCGTAATTCGCTCATAACATTTGGATCTCCACTCGGGAAATGATTCCCTCTGCTGTTTCACTCGGAATCTCTGATTTTTCCTCACTCGGAATTATTTTCCTCGGACAAATCTCACTCGGATGTGCTTAACACAGTTTTTACTCGGTATATGTAATCCTTTTTCACTCCGAGCACTTTCACAAGGCCAAGTCTTAACTAAGGATTTTAAGGCTTCATTCACTCGTAAATACTCTAGCTCCTTTCCACTCGGGGAATTTCTAATAAGTTTCACTCGGGAAGTTTTTAAGTCAATTCCCACTCGGAATTACATAACTTTACTCACTCGGGATATCATGGCCTTATCCATATTTCTCCCATAACACCCTTCGACTGATCCTTCTAGGGAAATAGTCCCTTAATGAGTATAATTCACTCGGAATTAGCCCAACCCTTCTTCATTCGGAAGAGGGTCTCCTATCTCACCTCACTCGGATTTACCTTAGCTCTCCCTTACTCGGAATCAAATAAACATTATTCATTTGGTAGAAAATAAATGTACACAACTTAGACATTCACCCACATCATTAAATGAAACACGTAGTATTATATATATATATATATACTGAAATATGTTTAATTTTACTCTCAATACCGAGAGAATTCAAATCCCACACATTAAAGTAGAATGTTAGACTAAGAGCCGGCCAAGGCTATACAAAATCATCTATACAATATATATATATATATATATATATATATATATATATATAAATATGTACATCTCCACTGTACAATGCACTTCCCAGCAATCAGTGCTCTCCCATCATTCCATATTCCGAGCAACATCCACTGAAATATGGCCACAATAGGGGTGAGCTTATACATATAAAATGACAGTAATGACTCGGAAAACCTCTAGAATTCCACTACACAGCATTAACTCATCAATCAATCTATCACATGCACTGTCATTAGATATATCCACACATAGTATCATTCAATCGGAATTTATTCAAATAACACATAGCCATATTAATCATATTCCCTTACATACGCATATAACCACATTGAGCTCATCAAAAGTATAAGTGTGCACACATAAATTTTCAGTCGGATCCGATCAGTTTTATTAAGTTTTATGTTGTAACATAGGCTCCAAGCCTTTTTCTCAGCTCCAAGCTGATCCGGCCGTTTTACTGGTACCAAACCGTTTGCCCTCACACGTAACACAATCGCTCCAAGCGACAATGGGAGTGTTACGGGCAGCCCCGAGTCCAACTCGGTAAGCTTGCCTTGAGTCCAACCCAAGGTCTTTAAGCGTCCAACGCTTAGTGCACTCGGCACTGCCTCGAGTCCAACCCGAGGACTTTCACCATGCGTCCAACGCTGGTACACGAGTGTTTCACTTGGCATTGCCTTGAGTCCAACCCAAGGTCTTTTATTATTTTTCCATACATATTCATAAGCACAACAGAGGCATTTCACTCGGTAAAACCACATATCACATGCATCTCATGTATTCATGCTTTCATGTATGAAAATCTACACAGAAATCAACCAACAGTCCACAATATACACTCGGTATTAGCAATATCAATAACATATACCACATGCTGTTAAGTATTTAACCACACACGGAACTCAACATAACAACCTCTTAATGCATGCACTCGGCCAACACAGATCCAGTACATTTTCATGTATTCTCATATTTACTAACACATATTCCATGGACGGAGAAGGATATAACCTTACGTGACTCAGCTAACCCACACACACACACCCGGTATTCGAAAGTTATCATCATATGATTCACACAACCAACATATTCACAACCATAAACACGTCATACAGTACTTCCACCCGGGATCCGTCCATAACTATGCATTTGAGATGTAAAGCTCCCCCTACCTTCTTGAAGAGACGCAAGAAGCTCCTCGATTTTTCAGTGCTAACCCGTGCTCTGTTTTCTCAACGCTGATTTCGTTGCTCTTCGCTTCCACAATCACTCTCTCCTGCTCAGTAACCGTCGAACCCAGTCGAACACCACACACACAGCTTGGAGAAACTGGGAGCTGTTCCTCTTCTACTCGAACGATCGCTCCTCACCAACAGTGGGGAACCACAAGTCCTCCACAACACCACAGTCGTAAACTGAACCGACGAAGAAGAAGAAGAACGAAGAAGAACGAAGAAGATGGAGAAGAAGAATCGTAGAGGAAGAGGAGAAGTCTTGAGGGGATTTTTGAGAGAATGAAGAAGTGGTTCCCTTCAGCACATGGGCCAAGAGGAAAAACAGAGAGTGAACGGGTGGGAGAACGTGCAAATGGGGCCACCATCCAATCATGTGTCATTTCCCATCAATTCTATCAACATCAAATTTCCTTTTATTTTAAATTAATTCTCAATTAACAATTAATCCTAATTTGTAATTAATCTTAATTTTAATTTGGTCATTATTTTAATAATTAGGATGTTACAATTCTCCCCCTCTCAAAGAATTTCGTCCTCGAAATTCAAACGGTAACTTACCTTAAATGAACAACTCGGGATACTGCTGCCTCATGGCATCCTCGCGTTCCCAGGTATAAGAAGTACACCCGTTTTGTTGCCACGCTACTTCGATCAGTTGTACATCCTTGCTCCTCAAGCGTTTTACCGACCGGTCCACAATTCTAGTCGGTACAGCCACTGTGGTCAAATCCTCTTTGATCTCCACTTCATCATCCGACATTTCGTAAGTGGAATCGGGTAGATACTTCCTCAATCGAGACACGTGAAACACATTATCCAAGTTTGATAGATGAGTCGGCAATGCTAATCGGTATGCCACAGGGCCAACCCTTTCCAATATCTCATAGGGTCCAATGTAACGGGGGCTTAATTTCCCACTCTTCAAGGCTCGTCCGACCCCTTTATTCGGCGAAACCTTCAAGAACACTCTATCGCCGACCAAAAATTCAAGCGGCTTGGTCCGCTTATCATGCTAGCTTTTCTGTCAGTCCTGCGATGCCTTCATCTTCTCCCAAATTATTTAAATATGTTCAGAAGTCTGCTTCACAATTTCCGGTCCCAACAATAGGCTTTCACCGGTTTCCGACCAACAGAGTGGGGTTCGACATTTCTGACCGTACAATGCTTCATATGGTGCCATGCCAATGCTGTTGTGGTGGCTGTTATTATATGTAAATTCAATCAGAGGGAGATATTGATCCCAACTACCACCGTGCTCCAACACATATGACCTCAGCAAGTCCTCCAAACTTTGTATTGTCCGCTCGGACTGCCCATCCGACTGGGGATGGTAGGCTGAGCTCAGTCGGAGTTTAGTGCCCAATTCCTGGTGCAAGCTTCCCCAAAACCGGGAAGTAAATCTTGGGTCCCTGTCCGACACGATAGAAGATGGCACACCATGCAGTCGGACAATTTCTCGGATATAAATCTGGGCCAACTTCTGTAAGGAATACCTCATGTTCATGGGTAAGAAATGTGCTGATTTTGTTAATCGATCCACAATCACCCAAATGGCATCATAACCCGCTCGGGTTTTAGGCAATCTCATTACAAAGTCCATGGCAATTGAGTCCTATTTCTACACGGGGATTTCAAGAGATTGCAATCCACTATACCAGTAAAACGGCCGGATCAGCTTGGAGCTAAGAAAAAGGCTTGGAGCCTATGTTGCAACATAAAACTTAATAAAACTGATCGGATCCGACTGAAAATTTATGTGTGCACACTTATACTTTTGATGAGCTCAATGTGGTTATATGCGTATGTAAGGGAATATGATTAATATGGCTATGTGTTATTTGAATAAATTCCGATTGAATGATACTATGTGTGGATATATCTAATGACAGTGCATGTGATAGATTGATTGATGAGAAGTCAAAAGTTGAACACCAGAAACCGTATGGTGGATTGCAATCTCTTGAAATCCCCGTGTAAAAATAGGACTCAATTGCCATGGACTTTGTAATGGGATTGCCTAAAACCCGAGCGGGTTATGATGCCATTTGGGTGATTGTGGACCGATTAACGAAATCAGCACATTTCTTACCCATGAACATAAGGTATTCCTTACAGAAGTTGGCCCAGATTTATATCCGAGAAATTGTCCTACTGCATGGTGTGCTATCTTCTATCGTGTCGGACAGGGACCCAAGATTTACTTCCCGGTTTTGGGGAAGCTTGCACCAGGAATTGGGCACTAAACTCCGACTGAGCTCAGCCTACCATCCTCAGTCGGATGGGCAGTCCGAGCGGATAATACAAAGTTTGGAGGACTTGCTGAGGTCATGTGTGTTGGAGCACGGTGGTAGTTGGGATCAATATCTCCCTCTGATTGAATTTACATATAATAACAACCACCACAGCAGCATTGGCATGGCACCATATGAAGCATTGTACGGTCGGAAATGTCGAACCCCACTCTGTTGGTCAGAAATCGGTTAAAGCCTATTGTTGGGACCGGAAATTGTGAAGCAGACTTCTGAACAGATTTAAATAATTCGGGAGAAGATGAAGGCATCGTAGGACTGACAGAAAAGCTACCATGATAAACGGACCAAGCCGCTTGAATTTTCGGTCGGTGATAGAGTGTTCTTGAAGGTTTCGCCGAATAAAGGGGTCGGACGAGCCTTGAAGAGTGGGAAATTAAGCCCCCGTTACATTGGACCCTATGAGATATTGGAAAGGGTTGGCCCTATGGCATACCGATTAGCATTGCCGACTCATCTATCAAACTTGTATAATGTGTTTCACGTGTCTCAATTGAGGAAGTATCTACCCGATTCCACTTACGAAATGCCGGATGATGAAGTGGAGATCAAAGAGGATTTGACCACAGTGGCTGTACCAACTAGAATTATGGACCGGTCGGTAAAACGCTTGAGGAGCAAGGATGTACAACTGATCGAAGTAGCGTGGCAACAAAACGGGTGTACTTCTTATACCTGGGAACGCGAGGATGCCATGAGGCAGCAGTATCCCGAGTTGTTCATTTAAGGTAAGTTACCGTTTGAATTTCGAGGACGAAATTCTTTGAGAGGGGGAGAATTGTAACATCCTAATTATTAAAATAATGACCAGATTAAAATTAAGATTAATTGCAAATTAGGATTAATTGTTAATTGAGAATTAATTTAAAATAAAAGGAAATTTGATGGTGATGGAATTGATGGGAAATGACACATGATTGGATGGTGGCCCCATTTGCACGTTCTCCCACCCGTTCACTCTCTGTTTTTCCTCTTGGCCCATGTGCTGAAGGGAACCACTTCTTCATTCTCTTAAAAATCCCCTCAAGACTTCTCCTCTTCCTCTGCGATTCTTCTTCTCCATCTTCTTCGTTCTTCTTCGTTCTTCTTCTTCTTCGTCGGTTCAGTTTACGACTGTGGTGTTGTGGAGGACTTGAGGTTCCCCACTGTTGGTGAGGAGCGATCGCTCGAGTAGAAGAGGAACAACTCCCAGTTTCTCCAAGCTGTGTGTGTGGTGTTCGACTGGGTTCGACGGTTACTGAGCAGGAGAGAGTGATTGTGGAAGCAAAGAGCAACGAAATCGGCGTTGAGAAAACAGAGCACGGGTTAGCACTGAAAAACCGAGGAGCTTCTTGCGTCTCTTCAAGAAGGTAGGGGGAGCTTTACATCTCAAATGCATAGTTATGGACGGATCCCGGGTGGAAGTACTCTATGACGTGTTTATGGTTGTGAATATGTTGGTTGTGTGAATCATATGATGATAACTTTCGAATACCGGGTGTGTGTGTGTGGGTTAGCTGAGTCACGTAAGGTTATATCCTTCTCCGTCCATGGAATATGTGTTAGTAAATATGAGAATGCATGAAAATGTACTGGATCTGTGTTGGCCGAGTGCATGCATTAAGAGGTTGTTATGTTGAGTTCCATGTGTGGTTAAATACTTAACAACATGTGGTATATGTTATTGATATTGCTAATACCGAGTGTATATTGTGGACTGTTGGTTGATTTCTGTGTAGATTTTTATACATGAAAGCATGAATACATGAGATGCATATGATATGTGGTTTTACCGAGTGAAATGCCTCTGTTGTGCTTATGAATATGTATGGAAAAATAATAAAAGACCTTGGGTTGGACTCAAGGCAATGCCGAGTGAAACACTCGTGTACCAGCGTTGGACGCATGGTGAAAGTCCTCGGGTTGGACTCGAGGCAGTGCCGAGTGCACTAAGCGTTGGACGCTTAAAGACCTTGGGTTGGACTCAAGGCAAGCTTACCGAGTTGGACTCGGGGCTGCCCGTAACACTCCCGTTGTCGCTTGGAGCGATTGTGTTACGTGTGAGGGCAAACGATTTGGTACCAGTAAAACGGCCGGATCAGCTTGGAGCTGAGAAAAAGGCTTGGAGCCTATGTTGCAACATAAAACTTAATAAAACTGATCGGATCCGACTGAAAATTTATGTGTGCACACTTATACTTTTGATGAGCTCAATGTGGTTATATACGTATGTAAGGGAATATGATTAATATGGCTATGTGTTATTTGAATAAATTCCGATTGAATGATACTATGTGTGGATATATCTAATGACAGTGCATGTGATAGATTAATTGATGAGTTAATGCTGTGTAGTGGAATTCTAGAGGTTTTCCGAGTCATTACTGTCATTTTATATGTATAAGCTCACCCCTATTGTGGCCATATTTCAGTGGATGTTGCTCGGAATGTGGAATGATGGGAGAGCACTGATTGTTGGGAAGTGCATTGTACAGTGGAGATGTACATATTTATATATATATATTGTATAGATGATTTTGTATAGCCTTGGCCGGCTCTTAGTCTAACATTCTACTTTAATGTGTGGGATTTGAATTCTCTCGGTATTGAGAGTAAAATTAAACATATTTCAGTATATATATATATATATATATATAATACTACGTGTTTCATTTAATGATGTGGGTGAATGTCTAAGTTGTGTACATTTATTTTCTACCAAATGAATAATGCTTGTGTGATTCTGAGTAAGGGAGAGCTAAGGTAAATCCGAGTGAGGTAAGATAGGAGACCCTCTTCCGAATGAAGAAGGGTTGGGCTAATTCCGAGTGAATTATACTCATTAAGGGACTATTTCCCTAGAAGGATCAGTCGAAGGGTGTTATGGGAGAAATATGGATAAGGCCATGATATCTCGAGTGAGTAAAGTTATGTAATTCTGAGTGGGAATTGACTTAAAAACTTCCCGAGTGAAACTTATTAGAAATTCCCCGAGTGGAAAGGAGCTAGAGTATTTACGAGTGAATGAAGCTTTAAAATCCTTAGTTAAGACTTGGCCTTGTAAAAGTGCTCAGAGTGAAAAAGGATTACATATACCGAATGAAAACTGTGTGAAGCACATCCGAGTGAGATTTGTTCGAGGAAAATAATTCCGAGTGAGGAAAAATCAGAGATTCCGAGTGAAACAGCCGAGGGAATCATTTCCCGAGTGGAGATCCAAACGTTACGAGCGAATTACGAATATGACCCTTCAGGAATAAGATAAGGATCTGGCTGAGAGTTCACTGAGTGAAGTATGTACGTGGGAATAATTCCCAAGTGATCTTAGGCTTCGATTCCGGGTGATGAGAATACCGAGTGGACTTGAGTTTAGATTTCGAGTGATCGAATTACCCGAGTGCCCTGTTCGCTTGGGCGAGTAAGGTTTCACTTCAGCGATCATGGTTCGCTTAGGCGTTTCTTCCGCTGGCAATTACTTAATCGTTAATGGGCTTTGCTAACGTAGGGGGCACCTGACCCGGTTCCTTCTTTCTTTCTTGATCGGATTTCTTGTCCCGATTACCCCTGTTAGCCGTTTAGATTTTTTTTTGGGAAAATTTTTTCCCTTTTTCTCAGATTTTATTTAATTTTGTTAGGATGTTTTAGGTTGTGTTTCTTAAACTGAATGACAATGATTATAATGATCATTTTAATGAGAAATATGGAAATAATGTGTTCTCTGATTAGTACTATATCTTTTTTTATGTGTTTCATTCCATGTAGTTGAAAATGATCATTTTAATGCCTGAAAATGCCTGAAAGTTTTAAGTGTTCAAATAGAAAATTCTTGAAAATGATATGTTTTTTGTTAAGTGGTTGATGGTGTTTGTGGTGTGTTTTATGTTTGGTAGTATAGGGTTTTACTGATGTGTTTCCTTTTATTTATGACTGATCTCAGGTTATGTGTGGTTTTTGTTTATTAGTATGTATTTTTTTATGTGTTTCCTTCCCTAAACCCTGGCATATGAATTTCTGAGTGGTTGTCACCTTGATTTGTTTTGCTATTCAAAATTTGAGTACAACTTCTACAGGAGGAAGGGTAAAGAAATCATGCGCAATGAACCCGACCATCAGGTTATGTGTTTTTTGTTGAGTAGGTTTTCTTTTTTAATGTGTTTTCTTTCGTTAATGTGAAAATGATAATTTTGATGAGAAGTTGGGAATTTATGGTTTGGTGGGAAATCATAATTTAGAGAAATTAAAAGATTTTCCTAAAAGGGTTTGGTTAATTGGACAGACCTTAACGCAATAGCTTGGTGGTGTGTTTACAGTTTATTTAGAGTTTATATGGTTAGAAATATAATGAGAATGAGTAGGGTGAATGACAGTTGTATTCCTATGGGTATTAACTAAAATTTCATGATTTAAAAGTGATTGTGTGGTCTTTAAAGTGTTTCAAAATTTGTTGATTTGTGTTGGTTGTTAACCATGATTTAACATACAATGGTTATTTGAAAATGATAATTTGAATGACAAATATGAAAATTTTGTGTGATTGTTTCGTGTTTAAAGTGTTGCAAAATTTATTGATTTGTGTTGGTGTTAAGCATGACTTTAATTGTGTGGGGAAGTGGGTTTCATAAACTAAATGACAATGATTATAATGATCACTTTAATGAGAAATATGCAAATAATGTGTTTTCTGTTTAGTGGTATATCTTCTTTTATGTGTTTCATTCCATTTATTTAAAAATGATCATTTTAATACCTGAAAGTTTGAAGTGTTCAAATAGAAAATTCCTGAAAATGATGTGTTTTCTGTTGAATGGTTGACGGTGTTTGTGGTGTGTTTTCTGTTTGGTAGTGTAGGGTTTTGCTGATATGTTTCCTTTTATTTATGACTGATCTCAAGTTATGTGTGGTTTGTATTTATTAGTATGTATTTTTTTTGATATGTTTCCTTCCCTAAACCCTGGCATATGAATTTGAGTGGTTGTCAACTTGATACAGTATTGAAATCGAATATTACTTTGTTGTTGCCTCTACCAATCTCAGGTTATGTGTTTTCTGTGTAGTGGTTTTCCTTTTTCTTAATGTCTTTTCTTCCATTTGTGGTGTTGAGATATCTGTGTCTTTCTATCTTTAATTTCTTATAGTGTATAAAGTATCCAAACAAAATTTTAATTTCCTATTGCCTCTATTCATCTCAAGTTCAACACTGCATTTTTTAATGTTTTTGATTCCATTTATGTTAAATCAATTACTGTTAATAGAAATAACCATAACTTACGATAAGTTTCATCGAAAGCTACATATTTTGCTTCTATTTTTGTTAATCCTAAACCCTCTTATTATATTTCTATTATGTGTCATTTAATTCATCCTATTTTTGTAAGTTTGGTATTCATTGTTTACATATGTCTCTCGATTCTAACAGGAACCCTCACAAGATGATACAGTTATCGTTGTTGACTTTGATGAAGAGACTATTGTTAAGATTAATGAACCTTTCGATGATGATGACGACTCGACCCTGATGTCTATTTTATTTGTTTTATTTTGGAAAATTTTAAACCACCTTCTACATATGATTTGTTTCACACTTCTAATGTGTGTTTTTTTGTGTTAGTTTATCATTTTATGTCAACTCAGCATGGACTCCCTGGGTTTGTAAGACGCCAACCACTAGTTGTCATCATTGTCTCTGACGATGAGGTTATTCTCAGTCTTTGTAATTATAAATTTTTTTAAACTTCCCTCTCTATGTGTTTTGTTGTTATTGTAACTTTCATTATCTAAATTTCTGCTGATTCATATGGACTTCATCCCCAGTTCAAAGAAGTTGGTGCTGTTGGACCTCGCAATGTTTGTGGTGTTCGAGTTGCTCAACACCGTGTATGTTACTTTGGTTGTAGATAATTTTTTTAATGTTTCATGTTTGTTTTAACGTTTATGAGCATGTTCCCAAAAGATTAACAAGTTATGTCTAACAGATGTTCAGAGCTCCACGTGGGGAATATTTTGATGTTTTTAGATTCTCTAAAACGAAACTCCTTACAAAATTTTAGTTGGAAATTCTTTTGGTAAGTAATGTTAACTATTCCACCCTTGCCATATTGTTATGCAGAATTGGTAACTTTGTATTTTACATTTTCAGGATTTTCCCTCAAATTTGGTCTCAGTTATTCTTACTAAGAAGCTCAAATAGATCCTTGCTAAGATAGAAGGAATTAGTGATACCTGGCCTGTTCAGCTATGCTGAATAGGTCGTAGACCATGAGAGGTTCACATTTGGGATGGTTGGCGTCCATTCTGCCTTGGGAACAACATAAAGACTGGTGATATGCTGTTGATTGGAATGCCCTTTATCAATTATGGGATTTTACACTTTAGGATTCTTTAGTTAAGTGTTCACATGAGATATGTTTTTTAGATTTTGTCCTGTGGTGTCAGTGTTTTGCTCTTAAATCATGTTCAGTGTTTACGGTCAAATTTTGGGTTTTTATGCTTCTTACAGTCTGCACATTATAGATACTAATGACAATTGCATTATGCATATGCGAAATTTTGCAGTTTGAAAAACTTTTCTAAAGTGTTAACTTGTGTTTTTATAATACGAACCAAAATTAGCTTACGTTAAATTCTAATTTTTCAAGTATATAGAATAAATATAATTGTGTGAGTCTTTAAAACTCAATTTTGGTTTTGTTGAATTTAAACTACAAAATCATAATGTTCAAATCATCATTATTTCGCATGATTAATGCAACAATTTTAAGGAAATCCCATTCTATAACGTATACCTTAAGCTCATAATGCTTTAGATGAATACATATCGCCACCATGTTTTTTAACACTTAATGGTATTTATTTGATCCCTTTCTATTGTCTAAATCCTTTTATTAAGAGTTTTCAAAATAATATTTGTAGGTTCCTCATTGGTTTATAATGCAACAGAAACCAAGTGATAATAGTATCAACTGCTCTATCAAACACAGTTTCTACCTTCCAAGGTGATGTCTTCCCATTTGCTCATTTAATTCAATGACAGGCTACATCTGGGAAATCAATTCATTGTTCCTTTATGGCATCTATTTTTCCGCATATGTATTACATTCCAATTTCAATTACCATGTGGATTAATGCATGGTCACTTTCTGCAAGTCCAGTCCTACTTTCATTTGTCTACATGTGTTATGTGTTCCGTTGTGATTTGTGTTACAATAATCCTTTTAATTGATTATAAACATTTTATAAATAAAAATAATCATGGAGACAAAGGGTTTTATCCTTTATTAATTATTAATAGGAGTGGTGTTGGGAACTGATGCATGTCTCAATGCCCTATTAATACCATATTAATTATCCCTTTATGAAAAACCTCAAGGGTCATGTACCAGATAGTTACAATTAACATTTTTCATTTTTTTCTTTAACTTCTTCTTTTATATAAGTTTTTGTATTAATGGTAGTGGTGTTGGAAAAAGAAACATCTCTGACTAACCTCTTAAATATCCCTGCATGAAGACACTCAAGGTCATGTAACAAAGAGTTTCATTTAATAATTCTATTAATTAATATTTGTTGATTAATATATTTATGACTTAATATTATTATGTTCTCCCCATCATAATTCTTTATATAAAGGTTTCAAGTGTTTATTTATTCTTACCTTGCTTTCCATTTGTTTCTCTTACTCCTTGTTCTGCAAGCAAGCTCCCCGTCTTCAACATGGCTGTGGTCCCTGCATGTTATGACTTTGAAGGACGTTGATGTTAGGTTTGATGATAAAAATTGGTGATTGAAGGTTAGAGTCATACAGTTGTGGAAAGTACCCAACAAAAGATTCCCATCCCAGGATGCATCATTGGGGATGGTGGTTGTTGATAAGCTAGTCAGTGAATTATTTTAGGCTTGTCCTGTTAAGTGTTATTCCAATATGGCATATCTGATTGTGGATTTTTTTTCCTATTATGTGGTGTTTTTTTTGTCAAAGGGTGACAGGATATAAGTTTCTGTCAAGACTATCCATGCATATTTGTTTGAGAGGGCATTATGTGAGGGGAATATGTATATCATATCTTGCTTTGTTGTCGCTTTGAATGACCAACTCTATAGACCTACTACACATGAATTTAAGGTCTTTTTTAAGAGGGAAACTTAGGTTAGGTTGATAGAGGACTCTGAGATTCCAAAAAATGTATTTCACATTGTTCCTTTTGTTGAAATACATAATGAGGCTTTTAAGAAAAAAATTGGTTGGTAAGTACAACTCTGCTTTTTGTCTGTTTGCAAGACATGTGTGATGAAAACTTCAATTATTCTTATATGTATCATATCATCTTCCCAACGTTTTAATTGGTTCCGCTGAGTTTGTTTCTCTTTGGTTTCAGACGTTATTGGGATGTTGACTGGAAAAGCAAACTTCATTGAGTTCAAGAAGGGAGGGGTGACGTCCAACTACATTATGGTTGAACTCGATAACCTCGAGTAATTCCTTTTGACTAAAGTCTTTTGTTATTTTTTTAATTATCTGTAAACAAATCCAGTTATTTGTTGTTCCAATATTTTTTAGAGGTTTAAAGATGCGTTGCACTTTATGGTAAGAATTTGCAAAGAAATTCATTGCTTGCTTATCTAATAATGCTGATGAAAGCTATGTGGTTCTCCTACAATTTTCTATGATGAAAAAATGGAATGGTTTATGTTTCTAAACATATACTTCCATGTATATATTGGTTTTAATTTATTTTTCTTTCTATTAATTGATCTCACATTTACATATATTTTTATAATTCTATAATATTATATAATATTTCTATAATTTGTATAATGTGTAGATGTGATGAGTATGTCTAACATCAACTATACTTCTCGATTATAAATTAATAACCCCATTCCTGAGATCGAACACTTTAGGACAAAGTATGTTATATTAAAATGTACGTTCACTTCTTGATTCCAATCATTCCATTTGAATGCCTTCTAAAAGCAAAAGTTACACAAATAAGAAAGTGAGTTAGTTGGCAATCAGGGTACGTGATCAAATATTTTAGTTCAATGTATGGTAACTAGAACGATAGTCTAATAGGAACCTGAAAGTTTATTTATGTTTTATGCAGGATTTAGTCGACTGAATGTGTTGCTTCTCACCAATTGACCCCCTTATTCAGTAAGAGCTAGATATCTGCACATGATGACTTCCTAAGTCTTACAACATACAAATCCATAAAAGATTTGAAGGAGTTCAAGCAGGTCTATAATTTTTCCAGGCCAAACCGACTTGAGTACATGTAAAACGGATGTAATTGATTGATTAAATGGTTCCTTCACATTATATTAACTTTTTATGTAGAGATTTAGTCAGGAAAAATATTCAGGTTATATAGTTAGGAAAAATATTCAGGTTATATATAACACCCCTGATTTTCTGTACTCGAATCCCGATGTAATCGTCATAATTAATAAAAATGCGAATAAATTTTTCACGTTTGAGAATATTTCCAAGACTCCACCATGATCACATTAAGACCCGAATCACAGAAAACCAAAGAGTGAGATTAAGTAACCTATAACTGGATCGAGAAATAGTTTGCCCATTCGGTATACAAAAATAACAGAGTTTACAGCGGAAAAAGAATGTGTATACCGGGCACACGCCTAGTCCCATATATGAAGATATGAGAAAAGGCTCGGCAAGAATGCAATGGCATATCATAAGCCTAATATACAACCATCATCATTTTTCATAATCACATAAATCATGCAAATGGTCATGTGTCATACATCTCCAATATTCATATTCATAATAGACCATAACCAGTCCAACCTCAAATTCATATATTTCCACCATTGGTACATCATCCAAGTGTATCTTTATATCCACAGTTCGTCCATCAACAACACTAATTAGCAACATCATAATATTCATTTTGTACATAACACATTAAATTACAATGCTGCCGGCCAAGGCATTCCTCTACAACTATTTACCTTCCCAAAAGCTTTACTTTAAAAACGTCCTTTTCCCATGGCATTCCTGCATCAATACTAAAAAGTAGACCACATGGGAGAGTGAGTTATACATTTCAAATGACGATATGAATACAATTGAAATTATATGCATATGCATATCAACATCATGTATGCTTTGCTAAACACATCAACAATCATCATAGATTATTAATTCAACAATATATATATTCATTTCATACTTATTCATCAAATCATAGCAAAGCAAGCATATACACATTCATCACAGCGCCACAGTGGGCCAACATATATCTATCACTTTGCCACAATGGGCCATCACATCGTCAACATAGACCATTCTGGTCTTGCATCAAAGCCACCACGGGCTAACATAATCAATAACAATCATAAACAAATACGCCCTTCATTACCTTTGGCCATCACATACATATCGTCATATTCAACATCATTTCATATATTCATAACATTTATTACTTTTATGTGGTCTTTCGGTATATTAATTACCCTTCTCATCAACACCATCTCATCATCTCAATCATCATCAATCATCATCATATTCTGGCATATCTCCATACTATATGCGAATACTCTTATGGCTAATGCATATGCACAATGGAATGATCAACAACAAATGCGGATCCAACTGTGGGAATAGACACCAAATTGTGGGTTCAAGCATGATCACATACCATGCCCCTACTGCAGTAGTAAAATGTGTACACATATATCATAATGCATGCATATTCACCATATTTTTACTTGTACCAAACCGCATCGCCCATCATGCAACACCTGGTCATTTTCACCATGACCGCGGTATACAACATATTCAACGTATGGTGTTGCGGGCCAACCATGATTCTCAACATGGCAGCTGTGATCCAAAGGACCATCGGGGGCACCTACTCCTCAAGAGCCACCCCCCACAAGGGTCAACCACATGCAGCTCCCTATAGCTCAGCATGGGCAGCTTCGTGACTTACACAACGAGTCACAGGGGAAACAACATAAATGCTCGTGCATTGAGCCACCCTCCCACTGGGCCAACCGGGGGAATCCCCTAATATTCCAACACCGGCAGCTATGATATGCCATGGATGCAATGCAATGCAAATCAAATGCATTCTCACTCTGTGCATCCTAAATGCCACTCATCAAACATCATCATCATCATCATAATCACCAACACCACCATACACCTTAATGGATTTTAGCATTGTTTGTTTCTTAGTCATAGCTTTCAAGTTTTAATGTGGCATTTTCATCTCAACATATTTTCACATATATTTCACCTCATACATGCAAGTAGATACTTGCAATCAATCACAATGGCATTTCAATATTATATAATATTCATCAATAATACCTCACTTTCATTTAGTGGGTTTTCATCTCATTATTCATTACCATTATCTCAAGTATACTTTATATGTATATATGTTTGTGTGGCATTCACAACATTTTCAATTTCATAATTCATACCACACATACAAGACTATGCTTGTATCACACACAATGGCACACGACAATTTATCAATATAAATATGCACCTCTTAGTGCAAGAGAGTGCTCAACATCATCATCTATCATATTTTAATGTCATTTATTTATCCCTTCATAAATTTCAAATTCGCTCTAGGATATCACTCAAAATCCTATCATAAGGTTCTTAATATTATTCTTTCATTACTCTATTCTTAGTAGTAATTATATCCCAAGTAACTCATCCCCAATCGTATTAATTAATTCCAGCCATTATCATGCTTTATCATCATGGCATATCCCCAGATTATCTCTTAAGTATCTTATACACCAAGAAGGGGATCCAACATAAGCCTTCCATAATAATATATGGCAGTTTTAATTCTGGGGAAAACTCGCTCAAGCGAGATTCACCTCCGCTTGAGCGAGACATGCCAGGCTCGCATAGCCAACATCAGTATGGAGCGCTTGAGCGAGCTCCCAAATTCCTTAAGCGAGAAAACTTAGAGCATCAGACCCGATTCTCGCTTAAGCAGACCATACTCTCGCTCGAGCGAGAATTGTCCAGTAACATATCCACTGGCATTCGCTTGAGTGAGACATCTACTCGCTTAGGCGAAATCTGACCAGAGGTCGTCCCTCGATTCTGCACTCACCCACTCAGCAAGACTTCCCAGCACTCGGGTTTTCACTCGGTGAAATCAATCCAAACCGACTCCTCTCGCTCGGTTTTCCACTCGGCAAAATCATTCAAAACCGACTAGTCTCTCACTCGGCCTTTCACTCGGCATTTATTCTAAATTCGAGTCATTTCTCAATCAGTCTTTCACTCGACAATTTCATTCCAAAACCGAGTCATCTCAATCAGTCTTCCACTCGGTAAACTTATCACAAAGCCGACCCATCTTTCGCCCGGCTTTCACTCGGTGAAATTATCTCTAAAGCAACTTCTTTTTCTTTCTCTCAGGCTAGGTTTCCTAGCACTAAGCCTTTCACTCGAGTGGAGCTATTCCAGAATACATCTGGACAGACTCATAGTATGTGCCCATCGGTGCCAATCCCCACTCGGAATCACACACCTGGAGTATCACACTCGGACCCACCATCAAGTTCCATTCGGAATTACTCTAACCTCCCATTACTCGGAGGAATTCACCAAGCTGTCTCACTCGGACCTATTTAAATCTTGTCCACTCGGAATATATGACTTTATGCTCTCGGAAAAGGACTCCTAGAATACCTCAATCAGAACCATCACAATCACACTCCCCTCGGGAGAGGTTCATTCGGGATTTCCACTAGAAAATAATTAGACCTATCATTACTCGGGGAATTCTCTCGCTAAGATCCCCCTCGGATTAGGTTTATTAAAATGGATTTCTCTCAGAATACATTTCTCTCGGATTCCTTTTAAGCCTTCACCACTTGAAAAAAGGCCCAATGACTATAGCCTCACTCGGAACGGCTCACACAGTATTCCACTCGGGAGGTCCCGTCTCGAACATAGCTCGCTCGGGATTTCACTCAGACATTCACCACCTAATGAAGTTATTAAGACTCCAACTCAGACATAATTCATCCAGCACCTCACCCATTCACCACTCACTCGTCTCGCTTGAGCGGAAAGCTCACTCGCCTGGGCGAGATTGGTCCAGAAGCGAATTCACTGAAGCAGGGGACTCTCGCTTGGGCGGAATCCCATCTCGCTTGAGCGAGAATATCAGCACTTATGCAGAATTAGCACTTCTTACAACTTAACACATGAATTCTCACTCTAGGCCAACTGATTCACCACCATTACATCATACACATCACATGAGACATATAAAACTCTCACCACCCATTCATACTCGGAAATTCTCATTTCCACTCATCAATCACTCTTTTAAATTCTGATTCATCAACTATAAAATAAAGGCTTTAAGACACCTTTCGTTACCATATTACTCATCTCAAAACAGTCCTCTACACTTTATTCAACTCATTCATTCATAAATTTTTACCATCACTTAGTTCATGTCCAACCAAGGGACCATCAAACACTTATCATCAACATCATATATATATATATACATACATTTTCATAACAATCAACATAGCCAAGCGATCATTCATCACTTCATCAAATCAATCATATAAGGCATTTATGGTAAGGCATTGCATGAGTTCACACATTTACATAATTTTTAATTAATCACTCATGCAGTTGAAATATAAACTCCTCTCCTAGTTCGAGAGAAGAACCGCCACGCGATTACATCGATCATTCCGCATCATCGTCCGGAATGCAACCCTATCCACAATTACACATACACATGTAATCAATAAATCATCACAAGACATCACATCTCTTAACTTATGATCAAGTCCTAGACTTGTCTAAGCTCCAAATTCATATGCCTATGTTAGGCTTCGGGAATTCCTTCCCCCAAAGCTAAGATCTTCTAAGTCTCAAAGGGTTAACTATACCCAACACTCATCAAGATCATCAAGTGGGTCAAAACCCCCAAATTATTAATACTTAGGATTTCTTCTCCAAAATCACCCAACAACCATCAACAATCTCTATCAATCTTCAATCCATTTCATCTTATCATAATGACCTCATCAACCTCTAAATCTCACATAATCATAAAGCCCTAAATCAAGGGTTTCTCTTCCAAACATTCAAGCTTAGGATTTCCATTTCCACCCACATGCAAGTTTTCTAACATTTACAACTTCACTCAACAACCCAAAACCATAAATAAAACAAGGTGGAGGTAAGAAATCTTTACCTCAAGATTAAGCTCCACCATAATGAAAATGAGAGTGAAGAAGAGAAAGGAGATGATCCCACAAGCTCCCAAGCTCCATAAATGCTTCACAAATCCAAGCTTAGCTTTCGTTTTTGGCAAGAGAAAGAAGAAGAATGAAGGTGGGCGGTTTTTAGGATGAAGAGAAGATGAAGAAGAAGAAAATGAAGAGTGAATGGAGGGAGAGAGATGGCTGCCGAAAATGAGAGAAAGAGAGAGGAAAAGGTGACTATAATTGGTCATTACCCAAGAGATAAAGCAATGCCACCATCTACTTTTACCATTGGTCCACATTTGTTTTGCCCATTGTGTAAAGGAGGGTATAAAGTGTGTAAAACTCACACGGTTAAGAAAGAAGAGAAGGAAAGATTTCACATTTTCTTTTTAATCCCATTTGGTTCGTATTTCCCCCGTTTTACATCATACGTCGTATCCAATTAATTATTTTCTTAACACTAAAAATTATTCTAACTATACCACCTTAACCACAATAATTTTCTAAACATTTTAGACCCATCAAACATCTAATTAAATCAAGTGGGTCCCACATCACCAGTTAATTCATCCGGTTCTGGTAAATCTAAATTTACCGATAATTCACCTCTAATGTCTAACAACATCTCCCATAATTATTTGACCATAAATGATTAATTATCATTATCCAATAAATTTATTTTCCTTAAAATCCGAGATGTTACATTATATAGTTATAAATATATTACATGCACATAAGTATGGCAACACTTATATAGTTCATATAAATATACAGTTCATATAAATATATAATATACTTTTTTTTACGCATGTTTGTATCTAATGGATCAAAAGACTTTTCCCTATCTTTTCTTATGTGCGGCTAAATCTCCACTTTATAGAATGAGGTATTTGTGACTCTTAGGATCATGAAACATATTGAATCTAAGTTTAGTTGGTGTTATAGAGGGTGTATCAAATGTGTATATGGCGTTCAGGTTGATGGTGATATGTACTATTGCAAAAACTGTAGAACATATCTGTCATATTTTATTATGAGGTATTTACAGTTATATTCAATATTCTTCCTTTCACTTCTTCCTCTATTATTGTATTCTTATTTTTTTAGGTGATAATTATTATACGAGATAATTACAACTAATATATTTTATTAATTTGTAAAATAGATATTGCATCCATCTAAGGGTGGTAGATGAAATCCAATTCTGCATCCTTCATCCTATTTGATAGGGAGGCGGCCAAGTTCCTATAAATCTCTACCAAAGATCTTCACATAGCCTATTCTTCACGGGTATCATTTCATTCTTCTGAGGTTCATTTATTTATAAAAAAATTGTCTGTTCATGTACTATCTTTTCAACTTCATATAGGGTGGAGATAAAAACATGTATCCTAAAGAACTGTATGCTCTCAAGGATAAAAGATTCCTTTTAAAAGTTCAAGTGAAAATGCAAGAGGTCATCGCCTTGGTTCTATACATGATAAATGTCATTAAGATATGCAACGAAATCAGATTGAATAATGATTTTGAAAAGAAATATAAGGTTTATGAGGTAAATTCAAGTTTTCTTCTTTTTTAATATTTGTTGTTTTATATTCACGGTAAAACGAGAAGTATCATATCTGATTGTTTTGTGAGGTTTGTGAGGTAAATTCAAGTTTTCTTCTTTTTTAGTATTTGTTGTTTTATATTCACAGTAAAACAAGAAGTATTATATCTCATTGTTTTGTGTGTTTTTTAGTCTCCTTTCCCCATTGAGAATTTAGAAATAATAACTTCCCTTGGAGACTTAGTGGATTCTATTAAGGTAAGATGTAATTTATTGGTTTCGTCTTTATGTAATTTATTTTGGCATATCATTTTATGAACTTTTGCCTATTTTATTATATAGGACAATCAAACTTTGTCTTTTGATTCAATTGTTCCCTTAGCCCCTCAATCAGCTTCTGACAGCAAAGTTGATATTTTCCCTTTGGATTCCATTAAGGTATTAGTCTTTCTATTTGTCTTAAAGAAAATTTTTACCACTCCTTTCTAGATTACATTATAATTTGATGTTTCATTCAAATGCATAGAACAATCCATCAGAGTCATCCATGGGAAATCATTTGAATGCTGACAATACAAATGTCATTGTCACCGTTTCGGCCTTGAACGTCATTCCTGTAAATAATTTGCATTGTTAATTTTCCTAATATTCCATGAGTCTTCTTATTTCAATTTTCCAGCTGTCTTCTTAATTCAATTTCCTTTAGTTTTGAATTGACATTTAATGTTTATTTTTTGTATCATTTGTTCATTATTTTAATTGCTTGATTAAGTTTTCTATTTTTTTGTAGAGTCCCATGGGATTCATGTAGCGTTGGAAGATGAATCAATTGTTACACCTCAAAAGGTGGGATGTGGTGCTGGCAGTAGGACTGTAGTCTGTAAGGACAATTCCCAGGATGAGTTCCATCTTTCATCAAACAAAGTAAGGAAAATTATAAAGCAAGAACCGAAATAAAACATCAAGCAGATTTCATTTGTGTGCATGAGCCTGTTTATTAGTTTTTAATGTCTTAAACTGTTGTCTTGAACAATTATCTGCTTTCACTCTTTCTCTTAAACAATTAAGTCAATTTACATTATGTCTTTTGGTATCCATCATTGAATGCTACTTACGTTAATGAATGGTTGATAACGTATTTTTTTATCTTTCTATATATTTTAAAAAATAAACTTTCCAACATATATCATACATAGTGTATATGACTATTATGAACATTTGACAAATATTCTTACTACAATGAATATAACCTTAATGAATAACTCACCATCGAATTATATATGCATAAGTATAAAGTAAATATTTTTTTTAAATATCAACTATCATGTCTTTTCGTTTATATAACAAATCCTAAACCAATTTACTATACCAATGAAGCTCGTCTATGATGTAACTATTATGATTCTTATTGTTAACTAATAACTTTAGAAGGGATTGAAATGCTAAAGAAATTGATTACTAAACAAATTTTTGAAATATCAATTACTATGTATGTAGAACAAATCACAAGTACTTAATCATGCTCCAAATATTTACTTGACCATAACATATACCGCCTTATATGGTTTTATATCATAACAAGTTACCTATTAAAATATACACATTGAAAAGTGTGTATACATACATTGACAATAATATGTATCTTATTGTATCTTTCAATATCGGAATGTATGACAATAATGCATATATAGTTAAAATAAAAGCATTTTCATATAAGTTTAATCATGTTAAATCAAATTTTTATCTTTTAATCACATTATAAAATACATAAGCAATCTTAATACCATTTGAGATATTATTTTCATTTAAATTGTTAATGTAAGATATAAATAATAACACCCTTTTAATCACATTATAAAACATATAAGCAATCTTAATACCATTTAAGATATTATTTTCATTTTAATTGTTAATGTAAGATATAAATAATACAAGACCCTTTTAATCACATTATAAAATACATCACAAAAGTCAAATATTTTATATTATTTCTAAATATAATAAATCATCCTTTCATAAACCACCTTTCAATTTTTTCAAACAAAGCTCCCTTGGCAATTTAATGCATGTGTTTTTTCATCCCTCCAACGTCAGGCATTAAAATCTGATTGAAGAATGTGAAGGGGTGCTATTTTACATGACCCTATTTTGGAATTCACAAAAGCAGTCACACTTCCTTTGATTTAATTCTCATATAGAAGCATTCTCCCATTCTTAGGCCTCGTTTTCTGCATGAACCAAACACCCCTTACTAACGTGTCTATTGGTTTCAACAGCGTTGCACATACCCTTTTAATAAGCCGTTATGCTCTGTTTCCTTGTCTACATAAACGAATACTTTGTTTTTAATTTCTTTGGATGCATTTCGTGTTTCCAGCATTTCGTTGCACATACCCTTCATCAGGCTCTGTTCTACACTGAAAATGGATTGGCCAAGTGATCCGAACTCCTTCCATAATTCATTCTTCCTTAATGACTGCAAGAAGGTAACACAATCGTGTTCTATGTTTTAAGTTTCATGCTTTTCTATTTTATTGTTTTTGATTGAGACTATAGATAAGGTTGATGAACATAAAGTTTAATGTTTTTGAAGCTTTTCGATTGCAGAAACCTTTTCCTTTACTTCACAATCATCTAATTTTTTTGAACTGCTCTTATCCTAATTTCATTACTTTCAGATATTTGCTCATGCAGACAAGGATCTCTTAGAGAAATTTGGTCAGCAACTTCCTTCCATATGGCATTTGAAAGATCCCTTGAACAACTCTTTTCAGATAACGTTCCATCATATTGAGAAAGGAGGGTATGCGGCCTTTCTACAACTAGATTACTGACTCCTGGGTCGTAACAGATTACATAGGAGATGGTGACTTTAACATTAGGATATTTGATGAAGAAGAAAAGGAAATAACATACACTGCTCATGCTGCAAACTTTACTATGGCCTTGTCTGCCTATCAAGCGAAGGCTAGCCAACTGGTCAGTTTTATCCTTTAATTGTTAATATTGTTTTCTTTGTGTTGGACCAATTAATACTCATATTGCCAAAATTACAACAAACATTTGCTACTTTTCTGATAAAGATTTGATTCATCACAGAATTTGCCGAAACATACCTATGAGTATCTCTTTGCATCTTCAGCAAATGAGTGGACTCTGTGTGGACCAACTGGTGTTGGGGTTATATGTCGTATAATAAAGAAACAAAAGGGTAGAAGATATGTGAAATTCGGAGTTGGGTGGAAGGTCTTTTATGACACCCATGCTTTAAAACATGGTGATCAATGCTTCTTCTCATTTAGTTCATAGAAACCAACTTTTAGTTTTATAAAGATCATTAAAAATTGATGATGTTTCTACTTAGTTATCTGATATTATAGTTTTTTCTATTTCATCATGTTAAACAAAAGTTCCCTAATATACTCAAACAATGACGAATATAAACCGGTTTGAACTTAATTTAAAATAATACAATAGATCAAATCCCCCATACTTTTGTTTATAATCTTTATATTATAAATCTGATATACCATACCCATTAAGCATCCTTAATGAAAATATATTTTGAAATTTTTAATTTCTTATTTTAAACAGGAGGGATTATGTTTCATACAAACGATTCAGGGAAATGATTTCTGCAAAACAATTATTCCAACCAAACGATTTCATTCATTTCCAAGAAATTACCCTACTTTTAAAAATTTAAAAAAAAGTGGTTGATAAAGACGATCAAATCTTGCCTACATATATATATATATATACATATATATATATATATATATATATTTAATATCATTTATACCATACATACTTGAAATTGATCCTTAATGTTAATCTATGATGACTTAACCAACCTTATCTAATTTTCAAAGTTACGCCAACCCAACTAAGACACAGTCTGATATGAATCACATGATAAGAAAAATAGAACATATTCCAAATTGTCTAGGACTTTCATGTGTGTCTTCATCCTTTAGTTAAAACTTAAGTTTTTTTTAAAAAGTTCTAGAAACATGAACCTAATCCTTCATGTCTGCAGATTGTTTGGCCAATGTTTCCTAAATTTATTTCATGTAAGTAGTTAAAAAAACAAGGTTAATATAATCATAAGCATATGCTATAGTTCCCCAATATACTCAGCTGAAAATTCAAGACATTGGCTTCATTTTTAAAATAAGGTACATATATCCCATTAAACCATTAGCTGTTAAGGATATTTATATTGCAAGTGTGAAATGGATCCATATCAACACTGACTTGATTTGTTGTCTTTTAATTCTTATTCGATATGTATAAACCCAAACACATTGTATATTGTTAGTCTTGCTGTTTTGGTAACTAAATTCTGACATACTTTCTTCAAAAGCAATTATAAGATTATTGGCTTATTAAGTAGTAGTTTTTATTAAAAATCTTAACAATCACACTTAATACATGCCTTAACTCCTTTCATTCTCTTTCTTTATAGTTTCATGTTCTCCCTATCATTATTCCAACCAAAACTCGATATTACATTATCCCAACTAGAAACTTTTCAAGTTTTGTGTTCTCTCTTAATGCAGTTTCGATACCTCTTTGTTATCTGAAAAATATATGGTTTGATAATTATGTGAAAATTAGACAAGTAAAGAACACTTGAATATAACAGCAGCTGAAAGGTCATATTCATGGAGTGCATTAACAGCTTAGAAAAGAAACTTGCAAGGTTAAAGAGACAAAACCGACTTCGTCAGAGAAGAGAAACACAAAGTTGTATCAAATCTGATAGTGTAGATGACAATGGTATGTCTCATTCGTTTGAATTCTCTTTTTTTGTTTATATTCTAAATTGTTGTTCTATGTAATTTGATGCCTCTTCCAATGACAGATAACTCTGCCAAGTGTTACACATCAATCTTTACCAACCAACTGTTTAAGCATTTTCATATGCATACAAAGTTATTGAATAATGTTGCAGCAGATTTTAATTTTTATAATCCCATTTGATGTACAATATCTCATGATGAAATGGATAATATCACGTAGCTATGCATTTGCCCTATTAATATAAGTTTTTCTCTAGTGTTGGTGTTGAACTACAAAAATAACATATCATGTTATGTTTTTTACCTATTCGTGACTGTCATAGAATGATGTGTAGCTGATTGGTTTATTATTATCATTATAGGAAATGCAAAGTTGAGATTGTTGATGTAACACCCCGGTTTTCCAGACTCGGATCCCGATGTGATCAAGATAATAGTTAATAAAATTCGGGTAAATTTTTCACGTTTCAAGGTAAGTCTGATGTCACACCAAAACCCGAATCACAAAAAACCGAAGTCTATGATTTAATAAAATATAACTGGATCGATATCTAACTTGCCGATAACGGTATACAAAATGATAGAGTTTACAGCGGAAGAAGAATGTGTACACCGGGCAAACGCCTAGTCCCATATATGACGATATGAGAAAAGGCTCGACAAAGCATGCAAATACCCGATATATACCTACTGAAACAAAGCTCGTCTAATTCACTCACAACATACACATGCTTTGCCTAAGACACAATTATATATATATATATATATACATATACATACGAGAATCTTCTCCCAACTTCCACAATCATCAATGTTCATCATTCAATTTCAATCCTTCTAGCACACATTAAATCATCTTCTACCTACTACTTATATATATTCACCCTTTCTAAATATGAAGAATTATTTTATACATGACTAAATTCACTAAATCATCAATATCATCATAAACAATTTACTCATTACATAAGAACTCATAAATGATGTCGGCCAAGGCACTTCCATTACCACTATGTACCTTCGCCAAAACTTCAATTCAAGTCTCATCTCGGCCCATGATGACCCTGCATCACAATGCTAAAAAGGAGACCACATGGGAGAGTGAGTTATACATTCAAAATGACAAATATAATATATATTGTGATCATGTGTATATGCATATAATCATCATGTTTGCTTTGCTATAAAACCATTAAATCATCATTCAATCATTATCTCATTATTATAATAGGCATACAAACATCATAAATCTCAATTCACAACATAAGCAAGCATAAGCATATACACAATCACATTGCCACTTATCATCAAGGGAATTCATAAATTATCATCATCAATTCATTAAATCTTCACTCAAATCCTCCTCGCAAGGGGTTTCTCTTCTCTCGTGGTCATCCCATCTCAAATGCCATGCTCTTATGGCTAATGCACATGTCAACTGTTTAATGCATATGCAACGGATCCGATTTCATAACAACGGGTGATCGCAACCACCATAATCATTCATTCATATTCATGGGTTTCCCGCCTCGCAAGGGGTACTCCCTCTAGCAGCCTCGCAAGGTGCTTTCTCGTGATCGCAACCACGTTCAACAATTTTTATAGGTTTCCCGCCTCGCAAGGGGTACTCCCGCCTCGTGATCGCAACCACGGGCATCATAGGAACTCGCAAGCCCTTTTTCATTTCAAATACTAAGTGATCGCAACCACTGGCTCATCATCATACAATGGTCCCTGCAGGGCCTTTCACTTTCCACAACCAGGTGATCACAACCACCGGCTCAATATCATATCATCATCACATTGGTTTCCCGCCTCGCAAGGGGTACTCCCTTCATGGAATCCCGCAAGATTTTTCATCACTGTGATCGCAACCACATTTCAATGTTATGCCATGCCATGAATGCAAAATGCAATAATGCATATGCTCAACAACCTCACAAGGATATCTTACCCTCTCAATTAGGGATATATTTTAATTTGGCATTTTCACTCATTATACACAATCATTTAACAAGCCCCTCAAGGTACATCATTCATATATTTGGCATTTCAATAGCCACAACATCATTTCATAACAATCCACATAGAGATCAAAAAGCATAGCAATCATCATAATATTAGTACACACTCAGAAACATCTGAGGCATATTCATCATCCCACATATGGTACTTACACTTATACTCAGTACAATCATATTCTTGAACTTACATCTCGACATATCACGTATTCATATATTTCACATCATATGGCAAGTCAATATTTGTATTCAACCATAATGGTATTATAATATTATCTCATTCATCAACATTGCTTAGTAACCAGTGTGGCAACACAATGACTCATCGCTTCAATTCTAAGCCACTTATACAATATTGCACTTGTTACAAAATTCAATAACATTTTACAGTTCATCAATAATAACATATGTCCTCTTACACAAGGAATAATCATTACATTATTTATTGTCACATGATACCGATATTATCTTCGATACATCGGTTTATAACAACCACCTCACCATTCAATCATTCCCCTGATGGGTTTGTAATCCCCCAAGGGTACAATCTCATAACTCATCATCAATCCCTTAACATTGCTCTCACATGTTCATTCTTGGTGGTTAAGATTTATGTTTCCCATTATGTATATTATGGGTGTAAACGAGTTATCCGAATGTTTTAATCATTATTCAACAACACCATAATATATCCTGATTATATATATCTCTATACATTCCCTCAAGCATCATACAATATAAGGGAAGAAGGCCCAACACCATCAAAACTGAGAAAATAATACAACTTTCATTTCTGGGCAATTCGCTTGAGCGAGCCCTTACTCGCTTGAGCGAGATTAACATAGCTCGCTTGGGCGAGCCCCTTCACACGAGCGAAAATTATCTAGCAACGTTTCCATGCTCGTTCGCTTGAGCGAGACACCACATACTTGGCCACTCGCTCGGGCAAAATTATTCAGCCAGCGGCCATCCCCCTCATTCCACACACGTCTCGCTTGAGCGAGGCACACCAGCGTCAGCCACTCGCTTGGGCGAGTATCGTTCCAGCATCAGACCCCCACACTCGCTCAAGCGTCTCACGCTCGCTTGAGCGAAAAACATCCAGTACCAATTTCCTCTCTTGCTCGCTCAAGCGCGGCCACGTCCGCTTGAGCGAGATTCGTCCAGTGTCCCCCTGCCCACTTCACATTCGTCTCGCTTGAGCGAATAGCTCACTCGCCTGAGCGAGATTAGGCCAGAGGCCATAATAATGGTACAGGGGATTCTCGCTTGGGCGAGAATCCATCTCGCTTGGGCGAGAATCCATCTCGCTTGAGCAAGATTATCAGAACTTATGCAGAAACAAAAATTCTCACAACCTAACACATGAAATCTCATTCTAGGCCAACTTGAACATATCTAACATATCATACACATCATAGGAGGCATATACAACTTGTTCAAACATTCATACTCATAAAATCCTCATTCCAAACTTATTAATCACATTAAAATCATACTACCATTATCACACATTTATATATATATATATATATATATATATATATTTCCATAACAACATCACATATTCTCATACCATTCCCAAACATTATCAACTTGCCATTCATATTACCTCAATAAATATATGGCAAGGCAAGCATGAGTATTAAACACATACATCAATCACTATCAATCTACTCATGCAATTTGAATGTAAACTCCTCTCCTACCTCGAGGGAAGAGCTGAAATCCGAATGCACGCTCCAAAAGCTCCGCCACACAATCCGGAATGCAATCTACATTATCATACACATGTACATTCACATAATCAATAACCATCATAATTCTAAACATTTGCTAGCTTATCATAAAGCTCAACATCAAGTCCTAAACTTGCTAAACATCAACTTATGTAATTGTGTTAGGCTTCGGGAATTCCTTTCCTAAAGCCAAGATCCTCTAGATCTTAAAGACCAACTAAACCCAACAACATCATCATCTCATCCATTACATAATGTAATCTCAAATCACCTCAATCCTTCAAACATCATCATTATCACTCAATATTCAACTTAGCTCTTATATCCTTCAATAACCATAATTAATTAATCAAATTTAAATATCACACCACAAATGATCTAGAACCTCATCAAGTCACAATCTTATCATACCAATCCCTCACATTCCACATTCATAACAACACTTATCTATAGATTTCACCATAAATGGTCCTCTACCATTTCAAGTAACCTTCAACCTTAAATATCACCTATCCACATTCAACTAACCTCCCAAATTACAATATATTCATTTTCCTCAAATTCTTAGGGCTAGGGTTTCATGAGAACCCAACAAACATCATCAATATTCACCAATCATCATCAATGGCTATCTCTCATCCTTAACATCATTCTCTAACATCATTTAACATACATTCCATTCACATTTTACACTTCCCCCAATTCATTAGAGTTAGGGTTTCACTAAAACTCATCACCATCATAAATACTCATCAATTTTCCACCCATCCAAGTATTAATTTCGTGTACCCCATTAAAGGCTCATAAAACTTGCATTTAAAACCACCTCACCTTAGGGTTTCCATCATAAATTCTTCCACTCATAACCCCAATGCATTAAACTTTCTCCCAACAACCATTACACAAAACCTAGGGCATAATGCTCAAGAAGAAAGAAGGGAGATCCTTACCTCAAGCCAAAAGAAAGGAGCTCCAAGAATGAGGAATGAGGAGCACAAAAATGGGAGGGAGAGGAAGAGCTCCATACCACCATTGCCATCTCCTCCAAGCTTGGTGCACAATAAAAATGGGGGAGAAGGAATACACACCATTTTTCTTTCTTAGGTTTTGAAAGGAAAAAGAAGAAGATGAATGAGGAAGGTAGAAGAAGAGAGTGTTTGCCCAAGGAGAGTAGAAGCTAACGTGAAAGTGAAGGGAGGAAAGGAGAGTTTATATTTTAATATTTGGCTTCACATTAAAATTTCACCATTTTATAACAAACAGGCTCTCAGTTCGGACTCAATACATTATCTAAAAATTATTCCGAATATATATTCGGACTCCCAATAATATTCTTAATAGCCCTGACCAACGGCATCTCAATCGGAGATACTTGGTACGACACCCATATTCTAATCGGGTATAATTTTAACTCTTAAAGTCCCAATAAATCATAAATAATTCTTATAAATCTCAATTTAATCATTTTAATATTTTGGGGACATTTATTAACCCATTTATAATTATTTAATATTTATTTCTCCTATTTAATCATTTTTATAAAATTCGGGATGTTACAGTTGATGCCCACAAATTTCAATCCCTTTTCTCTGAATACAACCCTTTTATCAAACATGACAAATGATATGATAACCTTTCAATTTATTTGTGTTTCATGTCATACATAAAACATTCAGTCACACAAAACTTTGGTTTATATAATTTCGTTGTTTATCCAACCTCAAAAAACTCCTCCAAATGTTATAGACTATTGTTATAACATGTTTGCTATGTTATAACATTATTCACCACTTGTAACATCCTGGTTAATTAAGTTAAAAATTTATGATTGACAAAAAAATATATTAATAATTGTTTTCAAATTTATTTTAGATTTTGGAAATCATTAATAATTAATATAAATATAATTTTAAATAGTTAAATGTTATGAAATTAAATAAATTTATTTAATTGGTTGATTATGAAATTTTAAATAAAGTTTAAAATGGTAATGGTGAATTTTACTTTACCAAGGGGTTAAAAGTGAATGTTTTAATTAAAGTTTTAAAAAGAAAATATCAAAGAAATAGGGAAATGACCATTGTGCCCTTTGGACCTTAAAATTCAACTTTTCCTTTCTTCTTCTCTATTTCTTCACGTGTGAAAACTGTTTCTCTTTTTCTCTCCATTGTCGTGAGCTATCGGCTCCCAATTGGAGGCTTATTTTGCGTTAGAACCTCAAATTGATTGTGTTTCTAGAATCGTGGCTTCAAGGTGAGCATTATGGACCCATCAATTTTAAGCTTTCTCTTTCCATCTTATTTTCTCTCTCTAGTCGAAAATGGCCTTGCATGGGGGAGGACAAGGAGTATTGTTAACAGCTAATGGGTTATACGTTTCAATGATCGTAGGTGTCGAAACGCCGGAAGATTATCGAAGATCATGGGTTTTATAATTAACAACCGGAAAATTTTACGAGTTTAGGTTATCGACAAAATACGAAACAGTTCAAGAGCATTGGAATCCAGGTAAGGGGGTGTGTTGGGTTAAGGTTAATATAGAAATGTGATTATGCCATTGGCGTATAGGAAAAGAATACATTATAGCTGCTTTTAAGTGTTTTAAATTAATTTGAGCAATCTATGATAAATTGAAAAATTATGTGAAATGTAAGTAAATGAAAATATTAAAATAAAGGTAGGATGATCAGTAAATTGACTAAAGAATAAGATTAGGTGAGTAGGTATAAAGCCATAACTTATAGTGAATGATGTTAATAAGAAACTAATGTAGATGAAATCCATAATAAAATGGCAATGATTAAACATGAATAATATAATATTGATAGGTACATGTATGATGTGATGATATAGATGGTGGTTATATTTCGTGAGATTGTATAATAAGTGGTGTAAATATTAATGGTGATGAACCATATGGTTGACATTGACAACCGTTATAGAATTGATGATTGCAATGATATATGAGTGTATAATGTGATCTTGATTTAGAACGTATACGATGTTTATCGTTAAAATTATGCAGCGAATCACATTGATGGCATTATGGTATCTGATGATTGAGATTTACACCCATGATTGGTTGTTGATGAGTTAATGCTTTGTGACTCGTGATATTATATTTGGGTCGGGTCTGTGTGGCCGCCCTGGTGGAGATTGTCACACCTTGATTTTCCAGACCTGAATCCCGATATAATCAAGATAATTAATTAATAAAAATGAATAAATTTTTCACGTTTAAAATAATTTAAAAACATCACAATGATTACATCAAGACTCAAACTACAGAGAACTGAAGAGTGAGATTTGATAATTTATAACTGGATCGTAAAATAAATTACCCATGATTGTATACAAAAATAACAGAGTTTACAGCGGAAGAAGAATATGTATACAGGGCACACGCCTAGTCCCATATATGAAGATATGAGAAAAGGCTCGGTAAAGCATGCAAGCATACAACACAAGCCTATTAAGCCACAACCAATCTTACACATAAATCATAAACATGCACTGCCTTAAATATATATACACATGCATCTATATGGTCATGCAACATACATCTCCATTATTGATTTTCCATAATTGACCACATTCAATTCAACCTTAAAATCATGTATCATCAACACTTATACATTCCCAAAATGATTACATAACCAACATCATTATATTCATCAAATGGGTATGAATTCCAATACCCCAAATATCAATACATCATCCACTTATATTATCATTTACAATACATCCATCGATATCAATGAGTATCAAGGCTATAATGTACATTTTATTCACAATACAGTAATTACAACAGATACCAGCCAAGACATTCCATTACCACTATTTTACCTTCACAAAAGCTTTACTTTAAAAATATCCTCATCCCATGATATTCCTGCATCAATGTTAAAAATGGACAACATGGGAGAGTAAGTTATACATTTCAAATGACGAATATGAATACAATTGAGATTATGTGCATATGCATATCAACATCATGTATGCTTTGCTAAAATCATCAATAAACATCATTTAATTTATTTCAACAATATACATGTATCGTATTCATCCATCAATTCATAGCAAAGCAAGCACATATACACATCATTTCTCAATGCCACAATGGGCCAACATCATTGTCATCAAACATAGACAAACAAGCCTTTTATTACATTAGGCCATCACATACAACATCATCGTATTCAATATCATTTTGTTGTATTCATATTTTACATGTTGTCTTTTAGGTATTCATCTACCATCTTATCATCATCATATCTCAATCTCATTCATCATCAATCATCATCACCTTTTGGCATATCTCCATGCTATATACAAATGCTTTTAGGCTAATGCATATGCACAATGGAATTATCAACAACAAATGTGGATCCAACTGTGGGAATAAGCACCAAATTATGGGTTCAAGCATGATCACATAGCCATGCCCCTACTGCAGTAGTATAATGTGTACACATATCTCATAATGCATGCATAATCACCAATTTTACTAGTACCAAACCGTATCTCCCATTTTGCAACACCGCTCATTTTCACCATGACCGCGGTAAACAACATAATTAACAATATAAGGTGTTACAGGCCAACCATGACTCATATCATGGCAGTTATGATCTAAAGGACCACCGGGGACACCTGCTCCTCAAGAACCACCCCCCATAAGGGTCAACCACATACAGCTCCCCGTAGCTTAGCATGGGCAGCTTCGTGACTTACACACCGAGTCACAGGGGAACAACAAGAATACTCGTGCACAGAGCCGCCCTTCCACTGGGCCAACTGGGGGAATCCCCTAATATTCCTTATCGGTAGCGTATGATATGCCATGGATGCATATGCCAATCAATGTATTCTCACACTACGCATCCTATCATGCCATTCATCAATCATCATCATCATCACCAACACCACCATACAATTCTTAATGGATTTTATCATTGTTGGTTTTAGCCATTGTTTTCAAGTTTTAAGTGTAGCATTTTATTTCAACATACTTATATTATACATGCAAGTCAATACTTGCAACATTCACAATGGCATCACAAACATCAATAACATTCATTAATCTTTCATCAACATCACCACATAATTTCTTAGTAGATTTTTCATCTTATTGATCCTTACCATTGTTTTACATTCTAGTGTGGCATTTGCAACATCTCATCAATACAATTCAAACCACATATACAAGGTCACACTTGTATCAAACACAACGGTATTCAATAAATCATCAAGAATAACAATCATCCATCATTATTCATTATCGACATCATCTCCGATTCGTCAATTTATAACAAACACATTGTCAATAGGGATGGAAATGGGCCAGGCCATCCGTCGGGGGCCTATGGCTCGGCTCGTTTAAAGCTTACATAGGCCAGGCTTGTCGGCTAGAAGGCCAGGCTTAGGCTTTTAAAAAGGCCTTTTTAACTAACTAGGCCAGGCCACAGGCTTTCTGAAAAGCCTTTGAAGCCCAACAGGCCGGCCTATTTAATTAAATTAATTGTTAATTAGTTATATATATATAATATTTATAACATTAACTAATATATATATATATATATATATATATTACATATTTACAATTATATAATATAAATTAATATTACAAGTTTACAATTAAAAAAATTAGGAGGGAATGGAACATAAATTTTTTTTAGGTTGGTTTTAGCATTTTAAAAGTTTCACTATAAACAGGCTTTTTAAACAGGCTTTTAAACAGGCCAGGCCTTCAAACAGGCCATAACAGGCCTTAAAAAAAGGCCTATGACAGGCTAATAGGCCAGGCTCAGGCCTTGAAAATTTGATGTAGGCCAGGCTCAGGCCTTTCAAAGCCCGACCTAGCCTGGCCCATTTCCATCCCTAATTGTCAAGTAATTGTCCTCTCATTAGTTTCATCATATCATATTATTAGTGGTGAACTTTTATGTCTTCATAACATGTCTTAGGCACATACACATCTGGCAATATCACAATTCAATATCAAACACCACTAAGATACACTATCGTCATATACCCCTAATACAATCTCTTATTTTTATATAATAAGGGGTTTTGGGTAATAATAAGCTCATGACAAATTTCAACATTAAGACATATGAGGAAAGTTTATTTTTAGTATTAAAAATAATGGGACATATCACAAATATCACCTATTAGTCCCAATTTGGAAATCATAAAAAGTTGGGCTCAAAACCCTCTTAAATTTGAGTTTTACAATGCAGCGGGTCTAGTGTTTTACGCCTAATGATAGTTAGAAAAATCCAATTAAGGTAAGACCAATTTTCACACCTCTGTAACATAATTATCTACAACTTTCATAAAGAAGTTGGAGGCTACAAATGTCATTAAGATGCCAAACGGGCCAAAAACAGCAAGAGAAAAACAGCAGTTGGAAAAATCCTAACAGTGGCCTAACCACTGGCCATGGTTGGCGCTGTCCAGACCACCAGAATAGCATTTTTTCCACGTTTTGAGGTAGTGCCAACCACTGGCCATGGTTGGCTCTGCTGTAGGCACCATTCTGTAGCTTTTTGGCCTTATGTTTTTGCCAAATTTGGGACCTCTTTTCACTAAGCTATTCAACTCCAATTTGCATGAAATTTTATACACAATGTACCTACCCCAATATCAATTATATGGCCAAGTTTCAAGCCAAAATTCCATACCAATCAAAATCTAAGCTATAGGGTAGTTTTATGTATATTTTGGGCATTTTACATGACATACCAAAATGAAATTAGCTAAGTTTTGGTCTAAACTCTTTATGGAATCATATTCACATATATAAATGTGACTTTCTCCAACAAGTCTCATCCCATAATTCATTTCCTAGATCAGAGTATATGCCAATAGCATTTCAAGCCTTTTTTGGCTAAACCAAGCATGTCATTCGTCACACAACCAAATATTACATCATTTCAATATAATAATGGTAAGGCAAGCATGAGCATAATCATATACATCAATCACAAATCATTCAGCTCATGCAATTGAAATGTAAACTCCTCTCTTACCTCGATAGAAGGACCACAATGATTTGCACGCCCCAAACATTCGCCACATTGCCCGGAATACAGTCTACACACACATACATACATTTAATCAATGAGCCATCATAAGGCATCATCACAATTCTAATATATGGTTAACATCACATAGGGCTTGTATCAAGTCTTAGGCTTGCTAAAAGACCAATTTCCCAAAACCATGATTCTCTAAGCCTCAAAAGGGTTAACCTTACCCAACAACAACAACAATATCACCATCCCCAATAATGCATCAAGTATCACATGGATCATCCAAATTTATCATAAGCCTTTAGGTTCCATTTAAACCATAATCAATCAATGATTTTAAGTGGCATATATCAAGGCCTAATGCCCTCATTGAATCATAAATCTTATTTCATTTATTCATCACTTATGGTCACCTACCATTATTGTCATCAACACAAATGACAACACCCCACATTGAACATCTCATATTCATTCTCAAAATCAATTCCTCTGATCATTATAACTAACAACATCTAAGCACAAACATCATATAACCATCCTCGAACTCAATTCCTCTACATCTCAAGATTGGAACCTCAATAATCAACACCAATGATTTCCAAACATCATCTCTACCCACAAAATCATTCTCATGACAATCACATCATTAATTTTTTCATCTATGCCAAAAGCCCCAAAATTATCAATTCTTAAGGGTTTCATACAAATTGACAATCATCAATTCCATCAATTCTTATACATCATCACAAGCATAACATCATCATTATTAAAGTGCCAATCAAATGTAAACAACACACAATGATCCCAATGGTCATCTACCCTAGGATTTGGCTTTCACATGCATAAATCATCATTCACAATACATTTAACTTAACTTGAAATTTCATTAACATCCATAAGCAATTCCAATGCTTCTAAAAATTTATTTCCCTTATATAAATCATTCTAAGGCATTCAAACCATTAAAATCATCAATTTGGCCAAAACCCCCAAACTTCCATGCTTAGGGTTTTTCTCTAAAATTTTCCAATAACAATCAACTTCCATCCATTTCATTAAATCCATATGAGCACAATAATCCCTCATCCATTTCCAACACAAAACCATAATCAAATATTTTTTGTCAAGCTATTCAAGCCTAGGGTTTGGTTCCATATACCATTACTCATCAAAATAAGATCTAACCTCTTATTACAATACTTCAATAACTCAAAAACTACCAATAAAAGCCATGGGTGTTCAAAAATCATACCTCTTTCTCCTAGCTCAAGCCAAACATAAAAATGAAGAGATGAGAAGGGGAGGCCATCAAATATTTGCTCCAATGTGCCATACTTGCTTCATAATCCATGATATCCAATTAATTTTGAGTAGGTGAGGCAAAGGAGGAGGGAGGTCACGGTTTGCAAGGAGAAAGGAGGAAGAGAGGCAAAAAAATAAATGGAGATGGAGAGAGGGAGAAGCCAACGAAAATGTGGAGGGAAGGAGAGAGAAATTGACTAAAATTGGTCATTAACCATTGGAAAAAAGGGTGCCTTATGTTGCTTTTACCAATGGTCCATAGATCCCATTACCCAATGGATAAAAGAGAGTAAAGGAGAGTGAGAAAAAGGCTACGGTCAAAATTAGAGGAGAAATAAGATTTTGGTTTTTTTAATTCCAATTGGCTCGTATATTCCCCGTTCAATAACATATTCTGTGTTTAATTAATTATTCCTTAATACCAAAAATTATTTTAACTATATCACCATAACCACCATAATTTTCTAAGTATTCTAGACCCATCAAATATCTAATTTGACCAAGTGGGTCCCACAACATCTATTAAATCATCCGGTTCTGGTAATTCTTAATTTATCGATAATTCACCTCTAATGTCAAATTAATTTTCCCACAATTATTGGACCTTAAATAATTAATCATCATTATTTAATAAATTTATTTTCTTTAAAATTTGGGATGTTACAGACATTTGTGGGCCGGGTATGTGTGGCCGCCCTGAATGATTAAAATGTGAGCCTTTGTGCCATTTGAGCAGAGAAATTGAGGTAAGTGTTTGATTATGTGATTATATGATTTATGTGGTGGAGGATGACCGACAGTATATGTTACCCTCGCTTTTGGCTTCCGTAGTCAAGTTGGACCTAGTTGAGCTTCCTAGTGGTCAAGTAGGACCCAGTGGTTGAGGGGGAGCTAAGTAGGGCTTGGTGAACCGAGCAGGGTTCATGGGGTGTCAAATAGGACCCCCAACTGAAGGTCAATCCTCTTAATATCTGGATACTAGGGCGTCATATGATCTATATGAGAGTCAATCGTGTTTTACATGTCTTGACTTGTGATGATATTTATATTAATGATATGAGATGATTTGTATTGTTGACATGTATTGAGACCTATGATGTTGATTTTACTTGATGATGATAAATCTAGTGTTTCCGATATGGATTGATATGTTGAATTTATGTGATAGAAAGAGATAATTGATTAAGTGAATAAATGAATTAAGGAAGAATTTGTATTTCATGCATGTATGAACTTGATTGATTAGTATTATGCTAGTGATGGTTTTAATTTGATGATTGACATGATTTTGCATTGAGGTTGACTATGCTAAAAAGAGAGGCCAGGTGACATGAATAGTAGGTAAGGTATGGCATGAGAAAAGAATAATAAATGAATAATTTGTTTAATTAGGAAGGTAGCTAGATTGTGTTTTTCCTAATATTTGTATCTTTATTTCTATATTGATTCTTAATTCTAGTCACTCACCCCCTTTTATTATGGTTTTTAGTGACTGGTAGCAGTTACGGATGGGCACAACGAAGGCGAGTACTAAATGAGGTCTAGACGAATCCAATGCCATGGGAGGAGCGATGTTGATAAATATGAATTGATGATTATGATTAAGTTCATTTATACATGTGTATGTTACATGATAAGTAGATTATCTTGAATATGGATATATATATGTGTGTATGTGTTGTTGTTTGATAATTAGACTTGTGGTCCTGTTAGGTTTTAGAAATTGGTTGTGGTATGAAGATGATGTTTAATATTTGCATTGTGATTGTGTTGAATCTGATAATGAGTTGATTGATTGTTGAGGATAGGTGAATTGTCATTAACAAAGTATATTGCATAATGGACGGTTTAATAGAGAAGTAAGAAATTGAATGAGTAATTTTTCAATCCAGTGGGTTTTAGGACCCCTAGAAGGGACCAATAGGTTCCCTTCATCATTTAGAACTTGTATGTGTAAGCTTTGATGAGTTTGGAATCCATTTGATAGGTTTTGTGCATTAGTTTGCATTACTTTTAGTTTAAATGCATTTCCCACATATCTCGAGCATATGTTGAAATTTTGGCAAATGGACAGTGCCAACAGCTCCAGAATGGGAAAAACATAGTGCCGATGAAGTTTGGTAGCAATCAGAGTTGAAACGGGAAAATTAGGTAGGTTAGAAGTTCATTTGTGGGTTATGATCTGTCATTTTTGCTCAAGTGAGTTAGTCCTCGCTTGAGCGAGCCTTTGTATGAGTTGGGGGTGCATTCTGCCAAAATCTCACTCAAGCGAGGATATTCTCGCTCAAGTGAGTGCCAAATAAGTGGTTTCTATCAAAGTTTTGCTCAAGCGAGCTGACCAGGGTGTGATGCTGTCGAATTTTCGCTCAAGCAAGAGCTTGAGCAAAAACCTATCTTATATGCCCAAAATCTTGCTTAAGCGTGCTGATTTAGCTTTTTCTCTCTGCATAAAAGTTGTAGAGAATTTTATCATTGTTGTTTTGATACCAAATTTGCGTTGATCGAAGGTTGGTAGCCCAACTTATGTCGAAAATACTACAGAGTGTTCAAGCTGAAAATTTCAGCAGGGATGATTTTATAAATTTGCAAATTAGGAAGTCTTTGGGGCATAATTGGCCCTCGGCTTCTTCATAAAAATTGTAGGTATTTAAGTTATGGAGGTATACCATCTAGGCTCATCTAAATTGGAGTTGTGTAGCTCCAATTTGACCTAAGTTACTAAGTGATGTGTAAGGAGTTAGCATGCTGAAAAATTTTCTTTGAGCTGTTTTAGGTCCCCCAAGCCATGTGGGGACACTATAGGACGGATGCTAATATTTTGAAAAAATTTCCCCTATATTTTTATTATTTGGTGTAGCATTTAATGTTTAATTAACTTTAATTGCATGTTTAGGGTCTAATAATTAGGTGAGATGTTATAGGTGGTATCAGAGTGGTTCTGTTCTGGACCGTATCTATTGTAGGATTATGTGAAGTAATTGGAAATGTGGGAATGGATTAATAATGCCTGAGTGGTTGTTTGTATGCTATATGTGTTAAAATAAGTAAAGGAATGTATTATTTGAATGTCAAAGTGGTATGTGGTGTAAAAATGTTGTGATTGTTTTCATGCTATAACATGTTGAAATGAACTATGTAATGTACTATTTAAATGCTAAGGAGGTACACGATATGAAAACGTTGTGAGTAGATGGATGAGAAGTTAAATCAAAATGGCTAAATTTTCATGTCACATGTGAGGTTTATTGTTCCCAGCTAAAGAAGGTGAATTTAATTAATCTGAGGTGATATGTGAATATGATAGATTGATGCATAATTAAGGATGAAATTGACTAAGCCCTTCGTGGCTAGCTCTGCGGGATGTGATTAATAAGAGTTATGCTTGAATAGTATGTTGTTGGTTGTATTGTGTTATTCTGTAATGCTTCATAGGTACCTTGGCATTGAACTCATTTAGTGGCTCCGTTGGTTGTGCCATCCCTAGTTGAAGGTAAACTTTCAAAATCGTTGTTTTTAGAATTTAATTGAAAAGTTAATCAATAATATGTATACTTAAGTGCAAACCTTTTGGCTTGAAAAGGGGTTGGAATAATAATGATAAATTACAGGTATGTTATTATGTAGTACATTTAGCAAATATAGGTTGTTAAATAAGTTGAAGCTTAGGTTATTAAAGTGCTAATGAATAAAAGTTTATGACTGATGTTTAAATATGAATAAGAAGACCGATGGTGGCCATATATATATGTTAAAAATGTGTGCAATGCATAGAATTAGATTAAATTACATAGTGAATTGAGAATGGCGAGTGCCTTAATAGCCGTTAGTGGATTGAAAATTTCTTGAATGACGAAATTTAACACTAGATGGAAGATGACATTTAGGGCCGTAATCATGTATGTTGGTGTAATCAAATAGAAAGAATTTATGGATAAATCTAGAGAAAGATAGTTAAACTAAATTTGCAGATTAGCAGGATGTTAGAAATTTCCCAGTGCATAGTGGCACTTATGCTTAATCGTGTTATATTTGACAATGTTTGGAGAGTTAAGAATCAGGTGAGTAAATGGTGAATCTCTTTAAGGAGGGGTGATCTCTTTAAGAAGGGGTGATCCTCCTACATTGTTTTATCGAGTTGTAGAGGTAAATGTTACCTAGGTGTTTTACTTAAGGTGTCAAATGAGTGATTGACAGGCGTTAAGAGAAATTCTGAACGAGTAATGATCGATGATGATTGAATACTTTGGATAAGTCTAAAGTTAGCAATCAAATGATAGGTTAGTAATAGTTATTAGCGTGATGCTTGGCGATGTGTTTGAATTAACCTCAGGTATGGTTAAAGGAATGTAGTATATGGAATAACGGTCAAATAGAAGTGATGCGAACTAGAGCATTGGTGATTGGAACCCTATCCTGATATTGACCTTAGAATAGAGTGGCAGTGGTTGGCCACCTTGGACTCTTTCTAATGTCAACTCAGTGTAGAGTCGGTCGGTGGGCCGAGAAGGGTAAATAGTATTAGGATTGGTCGAATGTATAAGATCCCGAGGTATGTGAGTAGACTATTTACCTAATCTTTTATACAACCTTAGCTACATAGCGTTGAACTACTGAGACTGATCACCTCAAATGGTTACGCTGGTAGTCGATGCGTTTGAAAATTGTCTTAGGTAAAAATAGCTTGAATGTCAAAGTTTTGATAATGACAAAGCAATCACTTGAAGAATCATGACAAAGAGATGAAGTGTCAAAGTGCAAGGTTTATGAGAATAAACCTCTGAAGATGAAGATGCAGAAGAACAAATAGACTGCAACTCAAATCATGCATCAGACCTGTTTTTGATAAAGGCTAATCGATTACACCCTTGTCCCAATCAATTACTTAGGTTCTGGAACGAAGCCTAATCGATTACATTAACCACGCTAATCAATTATAATACTACATAACAAGATTAAGAGTATCAGGTATTTGGCACAATTGATTACAAGGCACACAATAATCGATTATCAAGATTTTGTTTGTTAGCCAATCGATTACAAGGCACACTATAATCGACTATAGAGTTTCTGTTTGTTTCACAATTGATTACATGAGATAAGACAATCGATTACAGTATTGCATAAAGAAATTAAATGCATCAGGTACATTTCAAGATCGATTACAAAAAATAGGATAATCGATTACACTGCAATAATCGATTACAAGGTAAATCATAATCGATTACACAGCTACTGGACAATCAAGTAAGTGGAATACAACGAAGCATAATCGATTACAGCTCGAGGTGTAATCGATTATGTAAGTGTCAGAATTTGGGGAAAGTGATTTTAAGTGCAGAACTAGCTCACTTCTCCATAAATGTTCAAATGCCCATGCTGTGCAACGGCTCTGAAGACTTTGAAGCTCCCCTCCAAGGCCTATAAATGAAACACTCATTCAAGCTACAAAAGCATCAATTCACATCAAAGGAAATCATTCATATCCTACTCTTGTGCCTTGTGAGTCTATTTTTTGTATAGTTTCATTTTTTGAAACTCTTGCTCTTAAACTTGTAAATCCTCTCTTGTTGAGAGTTACTATCCTGAGTGAGCTTTTGATTTGTACATCTACTCTATTGAGAGAATAAACACTTGTAAACCAAACACCAAACATTAAGGTATTCACTCTAGGTTGAGTGGTCACAAAGGTTGGGGTTCAACCTTTGGGTATTGAGAGATTGTAAGATTGGGTGGGGTGCCCATTTGCTTGTGAGAATTGGGTTCTTGAGTATGGGACACTAGGAGACAATTGCTCAAAGCTTGTATCTCAAATCTTCAATACTGGAATCCTTCAAGTGGGTTGCTTGAAGGCGAGACGTACACCAGATTGGTGGAACTCGTTAAATTGGTTTGCATTTCTCTTAACCTTGAACTCTTTACTTAATTGTGCATATAAACTGTTTGTTGTTTAGCCTAAGCATAATACTTGAATTGATCTTGCCATTCAAGAAGAAACATAAACTTGCATACAAACTGTTTGTTAAATTTGCTAAACTAATACTCTGTTGTGTTTCTCATTTCTTGGTTAAGATTACTTTGATTCTTGAAGTTTAATACATTGATTCAAACCATTCAAAGTGTGTTACATACTAGTTGCTTGTAAAATTCTTATATATCTTGTTTGAGTTGCATAAAGAATCAAGTTCAAAGGCATTCCAAGTAAAGTTTTTTAAAACACTCAATTCACCCCCCTCTTGAGTGTTGAGGCCACTTGAATAACAATTGAGGCCGTGTGAGATTGGGAAAATAGGTGTACCTTAATGCATCACAAACATTTACATGGCAGAGTGGTGGTGAATGGAGACAAGATTTTGTGATCAACGAGTGGTACCCGATGAGAGGTGAATGTTTGTCATGCAACAAGAGTTAGTAAATTTTTGGAAGCGAGGTGATAAGTCAAAAGAAAATCGAATAATTTGAATACATGTTTAGATATGTTGAGTGAGCAGTTGGGTGGTGAGTAAGGTGTTACATCTATCACGGACAAATCAAATTGTTAAATTGTATGCTTTAAGTGAAAAATTAATATATTTGGTAAGATTAAGGACGTGAGGCAAGATATGGTGCTTATTTATGGTTGTTACTAGCGAGGCATTAGCTATAAATATTGAATGATGTTACAGATTGAAGGAATACAAGCGCAAAGATCTCAGAAATATAGAGTGTAGTATACCATGAATTTGACGGGAAATGCTCCTACGACGTGTTGATTTCGGGGACGAAATCCCTTTAAGGAGGGGTGGATGTAACATCCCGGTTACTTAAGTTAAAAATTTATGATTGACAAAAAAATATATTAATAATTGTTTTCAAATTTATTTTAGGTTTTGGAAATCATTATTAATTAATATAAATACAATTTTAAATAATTAAATGTTATGAAACTAAATAAATTTATTTGATTAGTTGATTATGAAATTTTAAATAAATTTTAAAATGGTGATGGTGAATTTTACTTTACCAAGGGGTTAAAAGTGAAAGTTTTAATTAAAGTTTTAAAAAGAAAATATCAAAGAAATGGGGAAATGACCATTGTGCCCTTTGGACCTTAAAATTCAACTTTTCCTTTCTCTTACTTCATTTCTTCATGCGTGAAAATTGTTTCTCTTTTTCTCTCCATTGTCATGAGCTATTAGCTCCCAATTGGAGGCTTATTTTGCATCGGAACCTTGAATTGATTACGTTTCTAGAATCATGGCTTCAAGGTGAGCATTATGGACCCATCAATTTTAAGCTTTCTCTCTCCCTCTTATTTTCTCTCTCTAGCCGAAAATGGCCTTGCATGGGGGAGGTTCCATTTTAAGTTTTTTATTATGCATTTGAGCTTGATGATGAGGTTTATTATAATGGGTGCTTCCAAAATCACGTCATTCCTTCTTCCCTTTCTTAACCAATTGTATTCATGCAGGAGGGGTTTTGATTTTTCATTTCCATGGCATTGCAGAGCTTGATTGAGGTTCTATAAGCAAAGAGTATTGTTAACGGCTAATGGGTTATACGTTTCAATGATCGTAGGTATCGAAACGAAGCTCCAAAAGATTATCAAAGATCATGGGTTTTATAATTAACAACCGAAAAATTTTACGAGTTTGGGTTATCGACAAAATACGAAACGGTTCAAGGGCGTTGGAATCCAGGTAAGGGGGTGTGTTGGGTTAAGGTTAATATAGAAATGTGATTATGCCATTGGCGTATAGGAAAAGAGTAACTTAGCTGCTTTTAAGTGTTTTAAATTAATTTGAGCAATCTATGATAAATTGAAAAATCGTGTGAAATGTAAGTAAATGGAAATATTAAAATGAAGGTAGGATGATCAGTAAATTGACTAAAGAATAAGATTGTGCGAGTAGGTATAAAGCCAATAACTTATAGTGAATGATGTTAATAAGAAACGAATGTAGATGAAATCCATAATAAAATGGCAATGATTAAACATGAATAAAATGATGTTGATAGGTACATGTATGATGTGATGATATAGATAGTGGTTATATTTCATGAGATTGTATAATAAGTGGGGTAAATATTAATGGTGATGAACCATATGGTTGACATTAACAGCCGTTATAGAATTGATGATTGCGATGATATATGGGTGTATAATGTGATCTTGATTTAGAATGTATGCGATGTTTATCGTTAAAATTGTGTAGCGAATTGCATTGATGGCATTACTGTATCTGATGATTGAGATTTACACCCATGAATTGTTATTGGTGAGTTGATGCTTTATGACCTGTGATATTATATTTGGGTCGGGTCTGTGTGGCCGCCCTGGTGGAGATTTATGGGCCGGGTCTGTATGGCTGCCCCGAATGATTAAAATGTGAGCCTTTATGCCATTTGAGCAGAGAAATTGAGGTAAGTGTTTAATTATGTGATTATATGATTTATGTGGTGGAGGATGACCGACAGTATATGTTATCCTCGCTTTTGGCTTCCATGGTCAAGTCGGACCCAGTTGAGCTACCCAGTGGTCAAGTAGGACCTAGTGGTTGAGGGGGAGCCAGGTAGGGCTCGATGAACCAAGCAGGGTTCATAGGGTATCAAGTAGGACCCCCAGCTGAAGGTCGATCCTCTTAATTTTCGGATACTAGAGCGTCATATTATCTATATGAGAGTCAGTCGTGTTTTACATGTCTTGACTTATGATGATATTTATATCAATGATATGTGATGATTTGTATTGTTGACATGTATTGATACCTATGTAGTGAATAGTGTTGATTTTACTTGATGATGATGAATCTAATGTTTCCAATGTGGATTGATATGTTGAATTTATATGATGGAATGAGATAATTGATTAAGTGAATGAGTGAATTAAGGAAGAATTTGTATTTCATGCATGTATGAACTTGATTGATTAGTATTATGCTAGTGATGGTTTTAATCTGATGATTGATATGATTTTGCATAGAGGTTGACTATACTAAAAAGAGAGGCCAGGTGACATGAATGGTAGGTAAGGTATGGCATGAGAAAAGAATAATAAATGAATAATGCATTTATTTAGGAAGGTAGCTAGATTGTGCTTTTCCTAATGTTCGTTGCTTTATTTCTATATTGATTCTTAATTCTAGTCACTTACCCTCTTTCATTGTGGTTTTTAGTGACTGGTAGCAGTTACGGATGGGCACAACAAAGGTGAGTACTAAATGAGGTCTAGACGAATCCAATGCCAAGGGAGGAGCGATGTTGATAAATATGAATTAATGATTATGATTAAGTTCATTTATACATGTGTATGTTATATGATAAGTAGATTATTTTGAATATGGATACATATGTATGTGTGTGTGTTGTTGTTTGATAATTAGACTTGTGGTCCTGTTAGGTTTTAGATTGGTTGTGGCGTGAAGATGATGTTTAATATTTGCATGGGTGATAGATCGATGATGATGGAAAAGGATTTAGATTATGAGTATATGAATTAAAAGCATTTACTAGGCACATGATGTTATAACTTTAGGTGTTATATTGTTTTATGAATTGTCATGAAGCCATTACCGTTAGATCTTGGTGATTTATATGAACATGTGACATGCGTAGATATAGTTGTTGCGATGTGATTGTGTTGAATCTGATACCGAGATGATTGATTGTTGAGGATAGGTGAATTATCATTGAAAACAAAGTATATTGCATAATGGGCAGTTTAATAGAGAAGTAAGCAATTGAATGAGTGAATTTTTAATCCAGTGGGTTTTGGGAACCCCGAAAGGGACCAATAGGTTCCCTTCATCATTTAGAACTTGTATATGTAAGCTTTGATGAGTTTGGAATCCATTTAATAGGTTTTGTGCATTAGTTTGCATTACTTTAAGTTTAAATGCATTTCCCGTATATCTCGAGCATATGTTGAAATTTGGGCAAACGAACAATGCCAACAACTCTGGAATAGGGAAAACATAGTGCCCATGAAATTTGGTAGCAATCAGAGTTGAAACAGGCAAATTAGGTAGGTTAGGAGTTCATTTGTGGGTTATGATCTGTCATTTTGCTCAAGCGAGTTAGTTCTTGCTTGAGCGAGCCTTTGTATGAGTTGGGGGGTGTATTCTGCCAAAATCTCACCCAAGCAAGGATATTCTCGCTCAAGTAAGTGTTAAATGAGTGGTTTCTATCAAATTTTCGCTCAAGCCAGAGCATTCTCGCTCAAGCGAGCTGACCAGGGTGTGATGCTATCGAATTTTTGCTCAAGCGAAAGCTTGAACAAAAATCTTGCTTAAGCACCCAAAATCTCGCTCAAGCGAGCTGATTTAGCTTTTTCTCTCTACATGAAAGTTATAAAGAATTTCATCGTCATCGTTTTGATACCCAATTTGTGTCGATCGGAGATCAGTAGCCTAAGTTATGCCCAAAATACTACAGGGTGTTCAAGCTGAAAATTTCAGCACGGTTGATTTTATAAATTTGCAAATTAGGAAGTCTTCAGGGCATAATTGGCCCTTAACTTCTGCATAACAATTGTAGGTATTTGAGTTACGGAGGTATACCATCTAGGCTCATCTGAATTGGAGTTGTGTAACTCCGATTTGACCTAAGTTACCGAGTGGTGGGCAAGGTGTTAGCATGCTGAAAATTTTCTTTGAGCTGTTTTGGGTCCCCAAAGCCTTAGATACCTTATTAGGGACCCATAGAGCCATATGGGGACATTATAGGACAGATGCTAATACTTTTGAAAAAATTTCCCCTATATTTTTATTAATCGATGTAGCATTTAATGTTTAATTAACTTTAATTACATGTTTAGGGTCTAATAATAGGCGGGATGTTATACCACTCCTCTTCGTATGCATTCTATGTTATAACATTTTTTTCCAAATTTTGTTCCAGTTTCAACTATTGTTATATATCATCTCATCATGTTGAACTTGATACCAGGGAGGTCAATAATGAATGTGAGGGTCAGCCAACAATACATTCCGCTCACGATCTGTCTTAATCAACTCCTACACTCCAATTGAAAGGTCAACATCATAAAATAATAGGAGGATTTTGTGTTGTGTTGTGTTTGTTATGCATACTTGAGTTTCATATAATAAGAAAAGTTTGTTTGTTGACTTCTTTTTATTGTAGGAAATTGACGATTAACCAATTCAATCAACCCACAATACAGTGACCATTCAATTATTAGAACCCCTTTATCAGACATAACTAATGGTACATTAGCATGTTTAATTTTTCCCTCTTTCAAAAAATGTTGAATATTCTTATATTGATAATATGAATGCTTTTAAAATGCCATTAAAGGATGAGACTTTGAAAAAAAGAGTCAAGATTTCTACCCCAAAGCAAATTCTAAAGAGGAAAAATATTAAAGGTGGATTTTCTTCTATTTTTTTCCATCTCATAGTCACATAATGTATATGCTAATATTCTTTATATAACTATTTTGTTTTTCTTAAACAGATTTTGTAGCTAATTCAAACATAATGTCTGAAGTATATCATGTTTTTCCAAAAAAAAGGTAAGGGTATTGTTCGAGTTGTCATTTCAAGGATATCATGTTGTCAAAGTAGCATTCCCATGTTAATCAATTATTTTATATATGTAGTTCATTAGGAGTTGAGAAGCATAAAATTGTTCACTTTAGAATAGATGATATTGATACGTTAAAGAACCTTTCAAAATTGTTGAGGCAAAAGTTTCCAATCAATCGAAACATTTTCAAGATGGAAAATCTGAAGAATCTATTCAAATACATAATAATGAAGGTAGTTTCTTAACCCAACAAGAAATTTAACCAAAATATACTTACAACCCATCCTTTTAATCAGTTTGTTATACATCAGCCAACTTTTTAAATATTATCTTCAATGTAACTACAGTCATACATTATGGGGAGCCAATCAATTTCGATCAATTAACAAATGAATCAATCGTATCTAATGAAGTTGATGTAGGTAATTTATAATATACAAATGACTCCAAATAAATCTAAATTAATTCTACCAATATTATAAAATATCAAATATGTTATATTTTATTAATCAACTATTATATTGTGTGAAACTGAACTTTCAGACATAAACCCTGTTACTGGAAATGGACAACCAAAATTAAGAACATTGGACACAACCGTTGACAATCAAGGTGAGGCAATCATCTAAGCATAAAATATACTTTTTAGATACTATGTTTTATTATAATCCGTAGGCTTGCTTAAAAGTCAAATTAAACATTTTTTAACCCATTTAAGGTTTAATGCAATTTCTTATGGGAACGATACCCCAAACTTGGATCAACACGTTGATGGGTTACTTATATTGCACTGTGATGAACAAGGTAAGTCAACATAATGAACCCTACTTCCTTCAATATATTGTTATGTTTTTTTACATCTAAGCATAATTCTTTACTTATTCAATGTATTAGATGGGTACAATCAAGTTAATTATGAACCATAATATCAAGTATTTATTAACCTCATTTTTCTTTTATGAACCTAACCTCTGAACTTTGTTGACTTACTGTTATCCATGAACTTCATTGATTGGTTTACTCCCAAACTTAGGATATAGATGACCTTAGTTGTTAGTGTCAATACATTAACATTTATGTGTACAACTATTATGTATTATTAGGCATGAAAGACTCCATATTCATGTGAAGATACCCTTTAAAATATAGTGCATTTATTTTTTTTGGTTCATTACTGCAATGAATTATTATTTACCTTACGTCCAATAATTTATATGAATATCAAGTTTAATTTAATTACTAATGTCTTTAAATTCATTTTGTTAGTTGATTTTGTAATGAATAGGACAAGTACATGAATAAGAATTTTTTTCATTAATTCTCTATGCTTAAATATTATTTATTCACCTTCTACATACAAATAATTTTAATTATAGATGTTGATATTCTTGACATTGGAGATCCTGTATATTAATATGAACATTGCAAGTCTTTCATGTGGTTAGATGAAAGGTTGTCTAAATTAAAAAGTCAAAGAACCCAAAATTTTTCCATTGTTGTATGGAAGGTAAAGTCTAACTTCTGTTGTTAAAAAAAGCTCCTCAACTACTCACTGATCTACATACCAGTAAAGATGAAAGAAGTGCTTACTTTCTAAAAACTATTCGATCATTCAATGCAATGTTTGCGTTCACGTCTATGTCTGGGAAGATCAATTATGGTATTAATGATGGCTCTGCTCCTCCTATTTTTGTTCTTACTGGACAAAATTTCCTATAAGTAAGGAGTCTTTTCCCAACAGATTCAAAAATAGCTAATTTTACTCAATTGTATATTTATGACACTGAGAATGAAGTTAACAATAGGATCAATGCCATTAGGTATTTTCTAATTTGTAGTAATAATAGTTTTTATCATAGAATTTTTTGTTTGTACTTATTTCTCACACTTCATATTGTACTTTGCAGGTTTAGGGAAAATTATCTTAATATTGATGTTCAAATTGTCACAGGATTAAAAGACATGCTCAACGATCATAACATTTTGGCAAAATCATTTAGACATGCGAGAGACCGCTTTAAGGAAGGAAATTTCAATGATGTCAAGTTAAAGCTAATTCGTAAGAGAAATACTGATGGAAGAACATATAATCTTCCAACGGTTTTAGAAGTTGTAGCATTGATAGTTGAAGATATTGATGAGTCTATTATTGAAAGAGACATTATACTTGAAACTAAGTCCAACAGCTTATAATGAGTTGATGGTCTTCACCCCCTATATCTTGGATTGCAATATCCATTACTATTCCCATATAAAGAAGATGGATATTGACTAGACATCCCGTGTGAACTCTCTAACCAAGTAGATCAAATGCAAAACGTTTAAAGGTTACAATGACGGAATTCTTTGCATACAGGATCCAAGATAGAGAGCATGATTCTCCTTTATTTTTGTCTAGGAGATTGTTCCAACAATTTTTGGTCGATGGGTACACAATGGTTGAATCAAAATGCTTAAAGTATATTCGTTTTAATCAACCTAAATTAAGGGCATATTAGTATAAAGGCATTCAACAGTCCTTCTCACAAGGTAATGCTCAAGCAACATCTACAGAGAAACGAATAATTATTCCAGGTTCTTTTAACAGGGGTCCTCGATACATGTTTAACAATTGCAAAGATGCTCTTGTCATATGCAAGCATTACAGGTATTCTAGCTATTTCATCACTATGACATGCAATCTAGAATGAGATGAAATTAAAATATTTTTTATTCCAAGAAATATCAAAGCTGAAGATCGTCCGGATATTCTTTGTCGAGTTTTCAAAATCAAGTTAGATCACCTGATTCGGGATCTTAGAGAGGGACTTATTTTTGGCTTAAGTGTTTTTAATTACTTATGATTGCTTATTGTAATGGTTTATGTTTATTTGTATAAAATACATGACATAAATGAATCCATTTAAATGACTTTCCTTATCTACCTTTTTTTATAGATGTTTGTACTATTGAGTTCTAAAAAAGAGGATTACCCCATGCCCATATTTTGTTGTTCATGCACCCATCACATAGACCACAGTCATCGGAGGACATTAACAAATATATTTCTAATAAACAAGTACATCCAAGACTCTTTGAAGCAGTTTAAAAATATATGGTACATGGACCATGTGGTGCATACAATAGAAAGTCTCCCAACATGAAGAATGAGAGATGTTCCAAAAACTTTCCAAAAAGGTATCAAAATTGCACAATCTTGGGTGAAGAGGGGTTTCCTAAGTACAGTAGAAGAGATGATAGACGTACTTTGAAAAAAATATTGATTTGGACAATAGTTTTAATGTTCCTTACAATCCAGTCCTGCTTCTAAAATATTCATACCACATCAATGTTGAGTATACATGCCAAAAAAGCTCTATTAAATATTTGTTTAACTATGTTCATAAAAGGAGTGATAGAGTCACAACAACATTGCTTAAAGATGATGTGGTAGATGAAATTAAAGCGTTCTATGACTACATGTATATCACTCATTGTGAAATGTCTTTTTAGGGACTTCATTTTACTTTTTGTACACATTGATCTAATTTTATTCAAGTGACTTAGTTGATTGTTATATTTTCTCAAATAATTTGATTTAGAATTTTTGTTCTTGGATTAATCAATATGTTCAAATATATTTGAGGATTCATAATGTGACATCAAGGTTTGCTTAAAGTAATATGTATAAAGGAATAATGATTTAATTTTTTGTAGGTACATTTGAGCATGTGAAGCTACATGGAGATTATTTGGATTTGAAATCCAATACCGAGAACCTCTAGTTATTCATATGAGTTTTCATTTGCCCGGAGAGCAGAAGGTTGTGTATGAGGATGCAAAGAACCTTAAAAATGTACTTTTATGAGCAAATTTAAAGGACACAATGTTTCTTCGGTGGATGACAACAAATTCAATGTATCCTGAGAGGAAATCTTTGTTTTATGCCGAGTTTCTAACAATGTTTGTATGGAAAGAAAATATAGGCATGTGGATGAGAAGGAAGCAAGGTCTTTCTATAGGAAGGATATGTCATGTACCCGTTGGAATCAGAGAGCAATACTACCTACGTCTTCTACTAAATGTACAAAAAGGATGCCAAAGTTTCCAAGATATACAAACGGTGGACGGGAACCTTCTTCCAACATTTAAAGAAGCTTGCTATGCTTTGGGGTCGCTAAAAAATGATAGGGAATTTATTGATGCAATAAACAAAGCTTCCTATTGGGCTTCTAGCCATTATCTTTGTAAGTTGTTTTCAATACTCCTTCTTTCAAATAATATATGTAGTCTAGAAATTGTTTGGTCTACCTGTTGGAAATAATTATCTGATGATATTATTTATAGACAAGGAAGAATTATGGAGTGTGATGGTAAGTTTTATTTCTAATATCCCTACTAAAGATAATATTCTTTTGGTTCATGTTATGGTAGGTTTGAATCAAACTTTGAATTAAATACAAGTTGTTAAGATGTAAAAGGAAAATAATTATATTACTTATTCGTTATTCTTTATTTATTCATCATTTTATGTTTTCATGATTATGAGTTGATATACTTTTTCTGATCAAAGAAATATCTTTATATATTTGTAGTTATCAACTTTGGAGATGCAGAGATAAAGGACTTATGCCTTACAGAAATAGAGAAAATTCTAAAACAGAATGGGAGAACTCTAAAAAATTTCCTGCCACGTATTTCCCATTGGGTGATTTTGTTTCTAATATATAAGACCGAATTATTACCAAGGAGCTAAACTTTAATCGAGACCATTTGTCAATGCTTCTTTCTAAATATCTATCTTCTCTTAATGGGGACCAAAAAGATGCCTATGAAGTTATCATGGAAGCAGTTCATCAAAACAAAGGCGGTTTCTTTTTCCTTTATGGGTATGGTGGATCAGGGAAGACTTATGTTTGGAATACTTTATCTGCAGCTATCAGGTCTGATGGTCAAATATGTTTAAATGTTTTTTCAAGTGGGATTGCATCATTGTTACTTCCAAATGGACGAACAACTTACTCTAGATTCAAGGTCCCTCTTATTATCAATAAAGATTCAACTTGCAATATAAAGCAAGGTTCTGTCCATGCCAAACTATTGGATAAGGCAACATTAATCATTTGGGATGAGGCTCCTATGGTTAATAAGTTTTGCTTTGAAGCTCTAAACAAAACATTAAAAGATGTTGTAAGATTTTCTACTTCATATAACCCTAATACACCTTTTGGAGGAAAGGTGGTTGTTCTTGGGGGTGACTTTAGACAAATTTTATCGGTAATCCCAAAAGGGTCAAGGCAGGATATATGTCAAGCAATAATTAACTTCTTTTACCTTTGGTCTTTTTGTAAAGTGTTGACCTTATCTGAAAACACGCGACTTACCTAAAGTAGGACCTCAAATGGATCATCTGAATTAAGGAAATTCAGCACTTGGCTTCTTAAGATCAGAGATGGTTTGATTAGAGATTAAACTAAAGGAGAATCTGAGGTTGAAATAACACAGGATATTTTAATATCTCCTTCTAAATCTGCATTAGACATGCAACTTGATTTCCTTTGTGTATCCATTAGTCTCAATAGAAATGTCCACTGAAGTCTATTTCAAAGAAAGATGTATTCTTAGTCCTACCTTAGATGTTGTTTCTAATGTCAACAACTATATAATGGTTAAGGTTGATGGAGAGGAAAAAATTTACTTTCGTTCAAATAGTCTTTGTATGGATGAAAAGCATTCCAGTTTTGAATTAGAAACTTTTACCCCAGACATTTTAAATACAATCAATTGCTTAGGACTACCCCCTCACAAGCTCTATTTGAAGATTGGGGGCCTGTCATGCTGTTAAGAAAAATAGATCAATCTCAAGGCCTATGTAATGTTACAAGATTACAAGTAAAGCGGATGGGGAAACATGTTTTTCAATGTCAAGTGTTAACTGGAAACTATGTTGGTGATGTAGTTCATATTCCTAGGATGATAATGACTTCTTCAACTGAAACTCTTCCTATCAAATTTAATCGAAGACAATTTTTGCTGATTGTGTCATTTGCAATGACTACCAATAAGTCTCAAGGACAAACTCTCTCCAATGTTGGTGTTTACCTACCCCGACCAACTTTCACACATGGCCAACTGTATGTTACATTCTCAAGAGTCAGGTCAAAGGAAGGATTAAGAGTGCTGTTGGAAAATCATGAAGATGTGACTCAAGGACATACTATTAATGTTGTCTACCAAGAGGTCTTTATAAACTTGATTTAGGTATAAAAAATTACTTGTACAACTATCATTTGTCCTAAATGGTAATAGTAATAATTACTTTCATACATTTTTTTATTCTTAATAGATAGATTAATTTATTTTTAGAATTTTTCTACACTTTTCAGGTCGTGCTTTCTTTGTATTCGATTCGCTTACCATACCATTTCAATGATATCCACAGCTGATAGCCAAGCACAAGCGTACGGGGTATCGAAGTAATAAAAAGATATCATTCCTACAGGGATTGTGCCCAAGTACTAGTTATAACGGTGATTCAATTATCTAGTGGAATTTGATTAAAATGAATTATCAAAACGATTATGAACAGTAAATTAGAGAATAAAAAATTCAACGTCTTTTGTAAAAGAATATCAGAGCAAGTTTGGGAAAGTGAATCAAAGGTAAATCTTGGGGTAATAAAGGTTCATATGCCAGTGTCAAAATTAAAGGTTACTCACCTATCCAATTATACGATTTCGTTCCTAACGCAGATTCCCTTAAGTTAATTAATACCTCCCTCTCGAAAGCCTATTAATGTGCCTAATTCCCAAAGAACCACGTTTAATTTGTTAATTAGGCCCTTTATGTTCTATGGAAATTTGATTAAACCCTCAAACAATTTCGCTTACCATCATAAATCAAAATCGTAGGTTCAATTTAGGTATTTTCGCATTACATGTCAATCTCTCGATTACCCATATAATTTGTGATCATCTAAGCTTATCTCTAAGTCTTATAGAAGCATTAGGAATACATAAATTCAATAAAGATTGAAGTCATATGAATTGGAATATGAAGAACAATGAATTGTAACACATAGGCATACTACATCCTTAGCCCCAAGAAAAAAGTTTAGTGTGCCATAAGGATTATTATCATTATGTCACACATCACAAAATCAATGCCAAACATAAAAGGTATCAAAAGTGTAAACTAGGGATTCAGAAATTACAAATTAGTTCTCACTAGGATTGTTAATTCTTCCTCCCAAATCTGCAGATTCGATTGGCCTTGATGAATTTGACTCTTGATTCCTTGTGAAATCATCCCAAAGAGTTCTACAAAATCTCCCAAAAGGTGTGTCAAAATCTGTCTATCAAGAGATCTCCTCAAATCCCCTAGAGTGCCCTTTTAAATCCCTAAACAATTCAAAGATTTGGGCCTGGTAGGGGACAACCACGGCCAGTGGTTCGGGTTCTATTCCTTTTTAAACCATAAATATGCATTTTTTATGACCAACAGGGAGAACCATGACCATTGGTGGGTAACCATGTCTAGTGGTTGGTTTTGACTTGCTTTTCTTTGCTCCACAGTGCCAACCATTGGCAATGGTGGCAACCATGGCCAGTGGTGGTGATGCTGGTGATGTTTTGCCCTTAAATAGAGCTAACCATGACCTGTGGTGGGTAACCACAGCCAGTGGTGAGTTCTGCCACCAATTTCCTTTTTTCCAGTGCTAACCGCGGCCAGTGGTTGGCCACCACTGGTAGTGGCTTCCTCCAACCTTGCCAATATGCACTCCCAATGGTCTCAAAGGTCTCTTCTTTCATCCACTTTGCCATTTTCCCTCAAAATAGACCTAGAACATCATTAATCCTACAAAAATGGGATCAACCAAGCAGTAATAACGGAAAGGAATCAAGATCAAGGGAATCAGACAGAAACAATATGTAAAAACCCTAAAAACTAGAGCTAAAAATAACCAAAAACAACACACAATGCACACTTATCAAAATACCCCAAACTAAAACATTACTTGTCCTCAAGCAATCACTGAATCCATATAAGCATATTATGAAAAACCAACATACCCAAACAAACTTAAGGAATCTTGTGTTTTTTTTTTTTGTGTTTTTAAGTGATTGCATAAACTACCAGAATATACCACAACCAGCAGTCAAACCATATTCACTAAGATTAGACTTAGGGTACTCTTTCTCACTTTCCACTCAGTATATGTGCTTGTATTTCAATCCAGTCAGACCATAACATTCTAAACACTACTATAGGCTTGGCAATTGACCACAGACTCCACAGTTATTAAGAAAATATACATTGGTCAAAAGGTCTTTTAAAGGGTTATAATGCGGAAGGGCTTAATTCTATAAGAAGAGCAATATCACAAGAAGGCAAGCAAACCTCAATTCAATAACTCTTTTTGCCTTCAAACGATAAAGGTTATGATTCATTCTTTCTTTTTCTTTTTTTTATTAATCAAACTCCTTATCTTTCGTTTTCTTTGAATCACACACCCCAAACTATCATGGTTTTTGTTTCTCAATTCAATTTTCAATTCAACCCCTTTTAGTTAGCTTACCCTTTTTGCCTCTTCTATATGTGAATCAAAAACCATTATGTTAATTTTTGAATATAATTTTTAAATATTACTATTAGTAATATTAATACTATTAATAATAGTAATATTTTATTATTCTCCAAATTTATATTATTTATATATATATAGAATGTGATTTATATGATTTTCGTTTTTTAGATAATTTTTGTATTTAATTACAAATAATTAAATTTTATTTGAATTCTTCGAATTGTATAATCATCAATTATTGACATTGGTAAATGACCCAAAGCAATTTGATTATATTAGTTCAATTAAATATAATTAATTCAATTAAATGTTAATAATATAATAATTTTAATAATAATATAATAATAAAAATGAATAATAATAATAAAGAATTATAGATAATTATAGAATTTATATAATTCAAAATAATATAGAATTCCAAATAATTTTATAATTCAAAATAATTAATAAAAAATATTAATATTTCATTTTCTAATTTGAATTCATTTCTTTTTTCGATTGTATTGTTTTTCAACACTAATATTGACAACAGTGTATCAAACAAATATAATCTGATCGTGAATAAAGAGATCAATTTACTCATGTTACATATGCCTTTACTTTATTAAATATTAAAATGAAATATAAAATAGGAGGGGTTCGCTGGATTTTCTGCGATACAAACAAGAAGTTATTTTTTTTAGAACTTTTTTTGTTTTATCTGTTTATTTTAATGTTTAAAATGAATTCACTTTCGACATTTTCAATTCCAAATTTTTTTTATGTAATATTTCTTTTTTTAGACAATTTTCTTTTTTTTTTATTGTTTTATTGTGATTGGATAAACATACCTAACCTATTCTATTTTCAAAATTGTATTAGGGTTGCTAACTCAATGGTAGAGTACTCGGCTTTTAAGTGCGACTCCATTTTTACACATTTCTATGAAGCAATTGGTTCGTCCATACTACCAGTAGAGTTTGTAAGACCACGACTGATCCAGAAAGGAATGAATGGAAAAAGTAGCATGTCGTATCAATGATGAATTAAACAAGTATTTCATTCTTATTGGATCGGGCCCAAGTTTATGTTTGAATTTTCGGCTCGGAACAAAAAAAATTCATTGGGTTAAGTTAATAAAGGGATAGAGCTTGGCGGCTCTAATTAAAGGGAAACAACAATCATAGAGAAACAAAAAGTGAACGAGCTAATTCAATTTTCAATTCAACCCCTTTTAGTTAGCTTACCCTTTTTGTCTCTTCTATATGTGAATCAAAAACCATTATGTTAAAAGGTTTTGAAAGAAAATAATTATTTTATTTCATGGCTCAAAAGGGACAACTAATGGATTACACTTTCAACAAATTCTAAGGTTAAAGAAAACAAAACCTAAAGTGCCTTTTTCATTCCAAGCATGCATTCACAAACCGTTTTGAATTGGTCAAAAGCCAAGTTCTAGAGTGCTATCAAATGAGTGAATCACTCAGTCAAAGAATCATGGGTCATTTGCAATTTAATGCACTGGACACCCTATTGGCTCAAAAGCTCACATTGGTAATTGGCCTAATTAAAGAAACACAGTCATCATGTAGAGTGATTATTCTGGAAAGAATATCAATCAAAAACTTTTTATTTATTTTTATTTATTATTATTATATATATATTAATTACAAGATTCACCCAAGTAATGCTTAAGATCCAACCAATCTACATCACATGTCATACAGATAACAATAACTGTAATCAGCAATTAATGCTAGCCCAAGGCATATGAGCAGACATACAATCATGCAAATGAACCAGAAAACAAGAATAAACAAAAATAAACAAGAATAAAATAAAAACAAGCTGAACTTTTGTGTACCCATCACCCCAAACTAAAACTAGACATTGTCCCCAATGTCCATATCAAGGGGACCACAGAGTCCTGTAATTGAAGAACCAGGGGAAATAGGACACAAAAGTTCAATTGATACCTGTCATGGAGAAGGGGGGTGGAAGTGACCTTGCTGGGTATTTAAAATGTTGAATTTCCCCACGCTGGGCTGCACCATGGCAAGTGGTTGTAAACCACGGCCCGTGGTTTGTTTTGTGTTGCCCCAAAAATTAAAATGCAACTTAGACCATGCACCTGATGGCAACCACGGATAGTGGTTGCCTTTGTTTCATGCCCAAAAAAATTTAAATGCAAAGGGGACCCCCTGGACCTAAGCACGCCCAGTGGTGGCAAACCACAGCTAGTGGTTGTCACTGTGTTGTGCCCAAAAATTCCATGTTCTTAAAGAGGAAAAACTTGAGCCAAACCACTGCCAGTGGTGAATAACCATAGCCAGTGGTTGGCACTGTTTGTCACCCAGAAAACTCTTACATATTCCATGAAAGTTATTGGGTAAAAACACAGCCAGTGGTGGCAATCCACAACCTATGGTTGCCACTGTCTTATGTCACTAAATAAATGCAAAACACCAAGTTAAGCATACATTCATATGATCCAAATTAAGACATGCATCATGGTAATCAAATTATGCCTTACTCCAAAACATAGCAATTCAACAAGTTCTTGTTTATTTGTTTTTCTCTTTATTAGTTTTTTTTTCTTTTTTACCAACTAAAACATTCAAAGAAAACAAGGAGATATAAACAACTATGAGGTTACCTCCCCACCAGTGCTAAGTTTAACGTCTACAGCTGGACGCTATACCTAAATTACAACCAAGAACCTATTAGAACCATGAAATTCTTACCTCAGTGTAGAATTTAAAGGCTTAAGTTCCATATTTGGGTTCACCACTTTGTCACACATGACTTTAGTATCATGTTTCAGTGATGCATAACCCTTACTGCATTTTAATGTTCCTGTTGGCTCATTCAGAAAAACAAAATCAAGTGGGTCCTTAGGAAGAATGTCTTCCTTCACCACTTGGTCAACTAATTTAATGCTACAGCAAACATTATCATGAAAAGTTTTTTCAAAGCATCTATCAAATTAAATTCAACCTTTTGGTCCCCTATAGTCAGAGACAAGTTACCATTTTTAACATCAATCACGACACCTATAGTGGCTAAAAATGTCCTGCCTAATATAATAGGGATCATAGAGTCCTCATTCATGTCTAGCACAACAAAATCAGTAGGGATAAAAGTTTTTCCTACCCCAATAGGAACATCCTCTAAAATACCTATAGGATACTTAATAGATCTATCAGCCAATTATAAGGACATCCTAATAGGTTTATATTCACTCAATCCCAGCTTTTTAGAAATAGACAAAGGCATCAGGCTAATACTAGCTGCTAAATCACATAAAGCTCTATCTATTGACATATCACTAATCATGCATGGGATAGAAAAGCTACCTAGATCCTGAAGCTTGGGTGGTAGCTTCCTTTAGATCAATGCACTGCACTCCTCAGTAAGTACTACTGTACCATCTTCCTCTTCCAACTTCCTCTTGTTGGACAAAATATCCTTCATAAACTTTGTGTAGGTAGGCATTTGCTGCAAAGCATCAGTGAAAGAAATATTAATGTAGAGTTTTTTAAAACCTCAAGAAACTTATCGAACTATTTGTCTAACTTGGCCTTGGCCAAGCACTGAGGAAATAGAATAGGAGGTTGATATGGCTTAACCTCCCCCTTCTTATCTTGCTTCTCTTCGTCCATAGTAGATGAAGGTGATATGGTCTCATCCTCCTTAAATTCATTCTCAACTTGTTTTTCCTTTGGCGGCATTAGACCTTCATATTGTGTACCAGTCCTAAGTGTTACAGCCATGGCGTGGTTGGATGGACCTGCTTCTTATTTTCCTGGAAATGTCCCTGTAATTCTAGTAGAGTTGGAAGCCTGTTGAGAAATCTGAGTTTCCAATATTTTGTTATGGATGGCTAATGAGTCCACCTTTGAGGCTAGTTTCTTGATAGCATTAGAGAACTCATCGTTCTGCTTCAGTTGAGTACCTACAGACGTCTCTATCAAGGACTCTAATTTTGATTTTTGAGGACTGAAGGGTCCTTGTGGTTATAAAAAATTATTCGAATTGCCTTGATAAGAGGTGGTTGGTTTTGGAAACCAAGTGGTCCTTATGGCTGTCTGAAATTATTACCATAATTTCCACCGTAGTTCCCAATAGCATCCACCTGTTGCATCTCTGGCTCGTGACTCTGATTCATCCCAAGTTGGCATCCTGAAATATTATGACCTGAAACACCACACAGCTCACAAACCATGTTAGTAGTACCTACTCCTAATTTATCGAATTTATCAATTTTAACCAATAGTGCTTCTATTTTAGCAGTTAGTAAAGATATAGCATCAACAGGGTACTTACCTGGAGTTTTATTCGGTAAACTCCTTTGTGAAGACCACTAGTATGTGTTCTGGGAAACCTCTTCAATGAGATTGTAACCTTCCCCCATGTTTTTACTCATAAAGGCACCGCCAACTGCGGCATCTAAGGTTACTTTTTGATTTGGTGTGAGCCCGTTGTAAAATATATGCACGGTCAACCAGCGTTCAATTTCGTGATGTGGAAATTTTACGTCATACAAGGTCTCATCATCTTTCTGAGTGAAAGTGATGATCTGCTTCCTCAATTGATCTGTCTTTCTCCTTGGATAATACTTATTAAGGAAAACATGTGAAAGTTGCTCCCATATAGCAATAGATCCCTCCAGAAGTGAGTACAACTAAGCTCGGGCTTTATCCCTTAATGAGAATAGGAAAAGCCTTATCCTAATCGCATTATTAGACACTCTATTCACCTTGAGTGTGTCACAATATTCAAGAAAAATCTGTAAATGGAGGTTTGGATCTTCAGACGATAATCCACCAAATTGGTTTTGCTAAACCATTGAGAGTAAAGATGGTTTCAGCTCAAAATTATTTGCCTCAATGGTAGGCCGTGTGATACTAGGCCGCCTACCTATTGAGTTTGGTGCTGTAAAATCACGCAGTGCTCTGTTGTTGAGATCTTCCATTTGTGCTTGACTCGTTGAACTTGAAGGTTGGTGTCTGTTTTGTTCAATGCATGTCCTAAAAGTTCTGATCTTTCGAAGAGTTCTTTCAATTTCAAGATCAAATATATACTCAAAGCTGTCACTTTTTCACATAAAGGGCCTGCAAACATTTATAAACAACAAAGAAAAATAAGCGTAATTCTACAGAAAAATTGAAATAAAACAGAAAAATACAGAAAATGTAGACTAGTCTAATCAAACATCGTTTAGCCAATATTGGGGGAAAACACTATCTCTGGCAACAGCGCCAAAAACTTGATAGCCAACCGCAAGCGCATAGGGTATTGAAGTAATAAAAAGATATCGTTCCCACAGGGATTGTGCCCAAGTACTAGTTATAACGGTGATTCAATTATCTAGTGGAATTTAATTAAAATGAATTACCAAAATGATTGTGAACAGTAAATTAGAGAACAGAAAATTCAACGTCTTTTGTAAAAGAAAATCTGAGCAAGTTTGGGAAATTAAATCAAAGATAAATCTTGGGGTAATAAGGGTTCATATGTCAATATCAAAATTAAAGGTTACTCGCCTATCCAATTATACAATTTCGTTCCTAAGGCAGATTCTGTGTTTAAATGTTGAAACAGGTTTTGATAATGACAAATGTGAAGACTAAGGCAAAGACTCCTAAAGGAAGAAAGGATATTACCATGAAGCCAATATGATGAATTTGCAACACATGAATACAAGCCATATGGAACATTAATTGTTATCATCAAAAAGGGGGAGAATGAAGTTGCATATGTAAGTATGCAAAGTAGTTTTGATGAATGACAAAGTATTCATGATGATGATGGAATGGAAAAGGTTCAGAAACAAGAAGGTTCAAGCACAAAGACAATGGCTAAGAACAAAGAGATGAAGATGCCTCACAAAGAGTTAAAGAAACATGAGCTATGGAAGACAAGGTTGATGACATAAACTAAATCATGAAGAACAAGCTCATAAGTTGAAGAAGAATCAAGGAAACAAGCATGAGGATCAAAGGAATAAGCCATGGGTCAATACATATCAAGAACATATCAAAGACCTTGAAGAAGTACATGTGCTAATCGATTAAACCATTGCCATAATCGATTACATAGGTTCTGGAATGAACATAATCGATTATAGATAAAAGGCTAATCGATTACCAATTGAAAAGGTTGAAGACTGAGCATCAGGTATTTGGAATAATCGATTACAAGGAAGAATCTAATCGATTACGTAAGTTCTGTTTTGTCCATAATCGATTACATGAAGTCCTAATCGATTACCATGCTGCGAGACACAAAATAAGAGCATCAGGTATCAATCATAATCGATTACAAGGCAAGGAATAATCGATTAGAATGGTTCTATTTCTAAGATAATCGATTACAATACAAATGCTAATCGATTACCTGCTGCATAATACTGAAGATTTCAAAAGCTAATTGATTACAGCTCGAAGGCTAATCGATTACCATAGTGTCAGAACGTGGGAAAATGCTTTTAAGTGGAACTCCAGCTCATTTCTTCACTCCCACTTTATGCCTACTTGAGGTATCCGTTGGAGACACTATGCAACAGCTGAAAACCCTAAAAATGGCTATAAAAGAAGCATGGATTCAAGCAAGAGAAGCAAGAGACCAAGGCACAACACAAGGCAATCAACATCCTTCTTCTAGAGGTCTTCTTATCAGATTTCTCTTGTATATTCTGCAACTCTTGATTCCAAACTTGCATATTGCTTAAGAGTTGTTAGATTGTGAGTTTCAATTTGCATATCCTCTCTTGTTGAGAGTTAGAATTTGTGAGAGCTTTCATTTGTGTATCTACTCTATTAAGAGAGTTAATTGATTGTAAACACAACACCAAACACAAGGTATTCACTCTAGGTTGAGTGATTGTTCACTCTAGGTTGAGTGGTCACAAAGGTTGGGGTTCAACCTTTGGGTATTGAGAGATTGTGAGATTGGGTGGGTTGCCCTTTGCTTGTGAGGATTGAGTTCTTGAGTGTGGGACACTAGGAAGCTGCAATTGCTCAAAGCTTGTATCTCAAATCTTCAATAGTGGAATCCTTCAAGTGGGTTGCTTGAAGGCGAGACGTACACCGGGTTGGTGGAACTCGTTAAATTTGGTTTGCATTTCTCTCTACCTTGAACTCCTTATACAACTGTGTATATAAACTGTTTGTTGAAATGCATGAGCTAAATATGTGAATCAAAGTTATTGTTCAAGTAGAATACTTAACTCTACATGTCAAGTGTTTGATATTTTGCTTGAATCAATATTTGGTGAAGTTCTTCAAAATTGGAAATTACTATAACTTATCAAATATCTAATACATTGTTTCCTATTAAGTCTTGTGTGATACTTACTTGATTGCTATTACTTCTCACATTCACAAGGTGTTTGATAACTTGAATGAGCTGAATCTTTATAGGAAACATCACATTATTGACAAATAAATCTGTGCACTCCAACTGTTTGATAAATCGCTCTAGCCAATAACTTGCTTGTTTATCACACTCTAAGCTTTATATTACCATTACACATCAAGTGTCTTATAGTGTGATATGTGCATAAAAGTTATTGTATCTTCATTATTGCATCATTTGTATATTACTAACCATTTCCAAGGGGATTCCGCGCAAAAATTTGCAACACTCAATTCACCCCCCCTCTTGAGCGTTGAGGCCTTGGCTAACAAGTGGTATCAGAGCTTGACTCTTGCCACAAGGCTTAACAGCTGCAGGAGATCAAGATGGCCTCTACTTCATATGATGCATTCTCGGAAAATGGCACACTAAATAGACCTCCAATCTTCAATGGCAAAGACTATGCTATTTGGAAAGAAAGGATGAAAATCTTTATCCAATCCTATGACCTCAAGGTATGGAATGCTATTCAATTTGGTCCTTTCATTCCTATGCATATTGTCAATAATATAGAATGTATGAAGCCCATGAACTTGTGGACTATGGAAGAAGAAAGAAAGGTACAATTTAATCTTAGAGCCAAAATTCTTATCACATTAGCATTAGAACCTAATGATGTTTCTAGAGTTATTACTTGTGACAATGCTAAAGAAATATGGGAAACTCTTGAAACAATATATGGAAATACTAATGATGATAAAGATGCAAGGATTAGTACCATCTCTATTCAAGATAAAGAATGCGAAATAAGTCTAGAAGAAGAAACCAACGAATCGGAAGAAGAAATTGCATGCCTAATGACAAGGCACTCCCAAGATGATGAGGTATACTCTTTAAATGCTTCTAGTGATGATAATGATGATGAAATCGATAAAGATGAATTGATAGAAGCTTTTGAAGAATTGCATGAAAAATTTGTTTTGCTATCAAAGAAATATGCATGCTCTAAACAAACCATTTTGACTCTTAAAAATGAATTGCATGATGTTCTTATAGAAAATGAAAATCTTAGAGTTCAAAATGATGAGTTAATAGATTCAAATGTATCTCCTAGGACTTGCAATGATAATAATGATTGTATGCTTATTGATAGATGTATGCTTCTTGAAAATGAGAATAAAGAACTAAAAGAAGCACTTAGCAAGCTCACTCATAGTCAAATACCTCTAAGTGCACCTATTGAAAATCAAAGGCATACACTTGATAGAAGAAAAATAGGTCATTACAAGAACCCTTTTGCATCCTACAAAGAAAAATCCAAATCCTCTCTTAGATGCACAAACCATGAAAGAAAAGGGAACTCATTGTCTAAGTGTTTTAAAAGAAAGCACATAGAACATAATAGGAACCATTACCATCATACCGTGACTTATTCATTGGATGCAACATGTTTTTATTGTGGAATGAATGGTCATATATCTTCTAGTTGTTTTATAAAGAAATCTCGTCAAAAGCATACAAGAAAGGTATGGATTCCAAAACAATCTTGAAATCCCAAACTAACAAGGAAGGACCCAAATCTCAAAGGGTACCTTAAAATTTTGAAATCTTGTAGGCAAACTTTGAAGCAACAACTTCTCATTGATGGGTGACCAAATCTTATGGCCTAAGGAGATATCAAGTATCTCAAAATCTATTCCAAAAGACAAAGGAGAAGAATAAAGCAAGCCAAGATTATGATGACTCATCATACATCTAGAAGGAAATTGAAGCTCTTGTAAATACCATTCAAAACAAGGAAATGGACAAGAAGCTTCAATGTGACTCACACAAGATGGATTGCACCAAGACAAAATCCAATGGAGAAACACTAAAGATGATACAACAAGAGGTGTAAGTACTTATCATACAATTTATATGAATACTCATTCATAATAAATCTTGATATACGAAAATCTTACCTTGATTTGATATGCATGCTTGAGCATGAAAGGTGTTAAGTTTTGAGATGATGAATGAATAATCTTAGGACCCCTTCAACTCATGAAAACCTTAGGATCAATAGTGTTTGTACATAATGATTGATGATGATTGATCATGAGTTTGATGAATGATTGTTTGAATAAGATGGTACATGAAAAACTTGAGATATATTCATCCATGTGAGTTAGAAAGGATTGAAACATGATGCTTAGATTCAAAGTCTTAAATGATGCATGAACTCTTGATGTATAAATTCTTGGATGATGTATGAATCCTTGAAAATGTATGAACTCTTAAATGATGCATGAATGATTAAATATGAATTCTTGATGATGTATCATTAATATGTTGGTTAACTAGTGGTATCTAAATAACAAACATCTTCCTTTAACAATGGTATGAATTGATTTAGTAAGAGGAAGAGATCATGAGGACATAATCTTGATTATATGCTTATCACTATGCCTTGATAATAAATACATATATTGTGTGTATAAGTGGTATCTATGCTTTGACAATCTATGCAATTATATTCCTAGAGATAAAAGCATGTATGTTACAACAAGTGATTGCCTAGACTTTAACTTCATGATTGTAACATCATAGGCATGAACATGATGATATGTTAAGAAACAATGCATGATATGATAAGTGATAATGCATACCATGATCATGCTTGGGCAAGTGATATCCATCTTGATTGACCTTATAATTCTTATCTACACCATATGTTTGATGATGCACAATCTTGATTGTGAAAAGAAATTTGAAAGTATTACATCATTGAGATTGAAAAGAATTTTTGAATAACATGATGAACAATGATGATTGCTAAAAATCTTGTGTTGAATGCTTAAATGTTAGTAATTGATATCAAGAGCTTAAATTAGCAAATCCATAAAGTGGTATCAACATCTATATTTATCCTTGTTAAATCGCATGATTAAGGGGAAATTACATAACATTTCTCTATAACAAGTGATACTCATTGATGATGTGTTATCTTTTTATCAAGTGGTATGAAAAATTGAGCAAATCCTTTTTAGAAAACTCTCTTTCCAAAACAAATACTGCATCAAAGACCCAAAATTGGTATAAACTCTTGTGGACTCAATGCTACTAACAAAAAGCTTTGCAAAGAGTTTGTTAAGGTTATGCAGAATGACTCAAAAATGGCAAATCAAACTACTAAACTGGGCGAACAAAGAATTGATCAAGGAATGCAACATGGATGAAGCAAAATGCCATACAAGGATGTGAAAAAGGGTATAAAACTTGCAAAATACCAAGGTATGATTCAATTTTTACTCTACCATTATGCTCTGTGAATTATTCAAATCATATTAACAAGTGGTATGAATAACGAATTTCACAAGCTACATATATCACTTCATCCCTGCTCTGATACCTAGATATAAGCATACATTGTTGAAAATCCTTCTATATTACTGCTCTGATACCTAGAAATGCATCAAGCCATATTAATGAAATGATTAACAAGTGGATTGTTATGTGCAATGGTATCTAACCTTTGAGTGGTATTTATTCATATTATAGTATCTATTTTTTCAATAGTGGTATCTATTAACAAGAGGAGATCATATGCTTTAAAAAGTAAACAAATGGTATCAGACTTGATTGAATTGACCTACAAGTGATATCAAACTTGATCAAATTGGTATAATCGATTTCACATGTTAATAAATGGTATATTGTTTACAAGTGGTATCAATTACAGTAGTAAGGGGGAGTATACACATGAATGATTATCCTTGATTTCACTTCTCTATAATTATATTTATGGCACTCATACTTTTACTCAATTATATGCTTACTTGGAAGAATATCATTGTGCGTTTTGATAATGCCAAAATAGGAGAAAAGTATGTGCTTATTAAAAGTGATTATGAGCTTATGTGTCTATCCTAATTGAGAAAATTACTTGCTTACTTATATTTGACTTGTTTACAACTGTGCAAATAATGATATGTGTGCTTAATCATGTGACGTTTCTCATACTTGAAAATGATACTCACAACATGATGGTTTAGCAATCAATTATATGCTTACTTGATGAATAAATTATGTGATTGCTTATTGACTCTAGATGCAATAAAATGGTATATAACATTGATCATGCTGGCATAGATTATAACTAAGATAATGATCTTTTTGATGATGCCAAAGGGGGAGAGATTAGTGGAAGGATCAGTAAAAAGAATAGGATGCCATTTATGCTAAAAAGGGGAGAGATATCATGTTTCCATCATTTGATATGTTTAAAACAATTGGCATAAGTTACAAGATTAAGGGGGAGGATAACTCTTAACTAGCATTCATTACATCATATAGGGGGAGAATACATATAAACATTGATTGTCATTATTCTGTGAAACTAACACCCCACGAGATGAACATTGGTTGTCATCATCAAAAAGGGGGAGAATGTGTTTAAATGTTGAAACAGGTTTTGATAATGACAAATGTGAAGACTAAGGCAAAGACTCCTAAAGGAAGAAAGGATATTACCATGAAGCCAATATGATGAATTTGCAACACATGAATACAAGCCATATGGAACATTAATTGTTATCATCAAAAAAAGGGAGAATGAAGTTGCATATGTAAGTATGCAAAGTAGTTTTGATGAATAACAAAGTATTCATGATGATGATGGAATGGAAAAGGTTCAGAAACAAGAAGGTTCAAGCACAAAGACAATGGCTAAGAACAAAGAGATGAAGATGCCTCACAAAGAGTTAAAGAAACATGAGCTATGGAAGACAAGGTTGATGACATAAACTAAATCATGAAGAACAAGCTCATAAGTTGAAGAAGAATCAAGGAAACAAGCATGAGGATCAAAGGAATAAGCCATGGGTCAATACATATCAAGAACATATCAAAGACCTTGAAGAAGTACATGTGCTAATCGATTAAACCATTGCCATAATCGATTACATAGGTTCTGGAATGAACATAATCGATTATAGATAAAAGGCTAATCGATTACCAATTGAAAAGGTTGAAGACTGAGCATCAGGTATTTGGAATAATCGATTACAAGGAAGAATCTAATCGATTACGTAAGTTCTGTTTTGCCCATAATCGATTACATGAAGTCCTAATCGATTACCATGCTGCGAGACACAAAATAAGAGCATCAGGTATCAATCATAATCGATTACAAGGCAAGGAATAATCGATTAGAATGGTTCTGTTTCTAAGATAATCGATTACAATACAAATGCTAATCGATTACCTGCTGCATAATACTGAAGATTTCAAAAGCTAATCGATTACAGCTCGAAGGCTAATCGATTACCATAGTGTCAGAACGTGGGAAAATGCTTTTAAGTGGAACTCCAGCTCATTTCTTCACTCCCACTTTATGCCTACTTGAGGTATCCGTTGGAGACACTATGCAACAGCTGAAAACCCTAAAAATGGCTATAAAAGAAGCATGGATTCAAGCAAGAGAAGCAAGAGACCAAGGCACAACACAAGGCAATCAACATCCTTCTTCTAGAGGTCTTCTTATCAGATTTCTCTTGTATATTCTGCAACTCTTGATTCCAAACTTGCATATTGCTTAAGAGTTGTTAGATTGTGAGTTTCAATTTGCATATCCTCTCTTGTTGAGAGTTAGAATTTGTGAGAGCTTTCATTTGTGTATCTACTCTATTAAGAGAGTTAATTGATTGTAAACACAACACCAAACACAAGGTATTCACTCTAGGTTGAGTGATTGTTCACTCTAGGTTGAGTGGTCACAAAGGTTGGGGTTCAACCTTTGGGTATTGAGAGATTGTGAGATTGGGTGGGTTGCCCTTTGCTTGTGAGGATTGAGTTCTTGAGTGTGGGACACTAGGAAGCTGCAATTGCTCAAAGCTTGTATCTCAAATCTTCAATAGTGGAATCCTTCAAGTGGGTTGCTTGAAGGCGAGACGTACACCGGGTTGGTGGAACTCGTTAAATTTGGTTTGCATTTCTCTCTACCTTGAACTCCTTATACAACTGTGTATATAAACTGTTTGTTGAAATGCATGAGCTAAATATGTGAATCAAAGTTATTGTTCAAGTAGAATACTTAACTCTGCATGTCAAGTGTTTGATATTTTGCTTGAATCAATATTTGGTGAAGTTCTTCAAAACTGGAAATTACTATAACTTACCAAATATCTAATACATTGTTTCCTATTAAGTCTTGTGTGATACTTACTTGATTGCTATTACTTCTCACATTCACAAGGTGTTTGATAACTTGAATGAGCTGAATCTTTATAGGAAACATCACATTATTGACAAATAAATCTGTGCACTCCAACTGTTTGATAAATCGCTCTAGCCAATAACTTGCTTGTTTATCACACTCTAAGCTTTATATTACCATTACACATCAAGTGTCTTATAGTGTGATATGTGCATAAAAGTTATTGTATCTTCATTATTGCATCATTTGTATATTACTAACCATTTCCAAGGGGATTCCGCGCAAAAATTTGCAACACTCAATTCACCCCCCCTCTTGAGCGTTGAGGCCTTGGCTAACAGATTCCCCTAAGTTAATTAATACCTCCCTCTCGAAAGCCTATTAATGTACCTAATTCCCAAAGAACCACATGCAATTTGTTAATTAGGCCCTTTACATTCTATGAAAATCTGATTAAACCCTCAAACAATTTTGCTTACCATCGTAAATCAAAATCATAGGTTCAATTTAGGTATTTTCGCATTACATGTCAATCTCTCGATTACCCATATAATTTGTGATCATCTACACTTATCTCTAAGTCATATAGAAGCATTAGGCATACATAAATTCAATAGAGATTGAAATAATATGAATTGGATTATGAAGATTAATTAATTGTAACACATAGGCATACTACATCCTTAGCCCCAACAAAAGAGTTTAGTGTGCCATAAGGATTGTTGTCATCATGTCACACATCACAAAGTCAATGCCAAACATAAAAGGTATCAAAAGTGTAAACTAGGGATTCAGAAATTACAAATTAGTTCTCACTAGATTGCTAATTCTTCCTCCTAAATCTGTAGATTCAATTGCCCTTGATGAATTTGACTCTTGATTCCTAGTGAAATCTTCCCAAAGAGTTCTTTAAAATCTCCCAAAAGATGTGTCAAAATCTGTCTATCAAGAGATCTCCTCAAATCCCCTATAGTACCCATTTAAATCCATAAACAATTCAAAGATTTGGGCCTCGTAGGGGACAACCACGGCCAGTGGTTCAAGTTTTGTTCCTTTTTAAACCATAAATGCGTATTTTCTATTACTAATAGGGACAACCACGGCCAGTGGTGGGTAACAACGGCCAGTGGTTGGTTCTGACTTGCTCTGCTTTGCTCCATAGTGTAAACCATTGGTAGTGGTGGCAACCATTGGTAGTGGTGGCAACCATGGCCAATGGTGGTGATGCTGGTGATGTTTTACCTTTAAATAGAGCTAACCCCGGCCAATGGTAAGTTTTGCCACCAATTTCCTCTTTTCCAGTGCTAACCACGGCCAGTGGTTTGCCACCACTGGCAGTGGTTTCCTCCAACCTTGCCAATATGCACTCTCAAGGGTCTCAAAGGTCTCTTCTTTCACCCATTTTACCATTTTTCCTTAAAATAGACCTAGAACATCATTAATCCTTCAAAAATAGGAAGAACTAAGCAGTAATAGCGGAAAGGAATCAAAATTAAGGGAATCGGGCAGAAACAATATGCAAAAACCCTAAAAACTTGACCTAAAAATAACCAAAAACAATACACAATGCACACTTATCAATAACCTATACTTCCCAGGTAGGTCACCTAAATGCTTATAGTAACAATGACTTTCAGACTCTTCTTTTATTCTTAATAGATAGATTAATTTATTTTTATAATTTTTCTACACTTTTTAGGTTGTGGCTTCTTTGTATTTGTTTTGCTTTACCATTTCAATGATATCCATAACCTATACTTCCCAGGTAGGACGCCATAGAATGTCTTATTTACAAAATGTAGAACCCGAAAAAAGCATGATAAATACGTTATCAGATTTGTTTAGTTGACTTATAATCAAATCTTTGTTTTGCTTTTGAAGTCTTCTTTTATCTATTTTCTCTTAATTACGCCACTTGTAATCTATAGGTCCTTCATAAGTTGGGTTCATATGTCCTTCATATGATTATGTTCTATTTTTTTTATTCTATTATATATTTTTACCCATAATTTTTTATTGTTGTACGTGTCCTCATTATAATTTAAAATTTTTCACGTGCAAGACATTAGTTAGAAACTAGTTAATATATAAAGGATGATGCTAAACATATAAAAAGTGTAATCAAATTTAATTAAAATAGTTAGATTATTAGATCTCGTAAGAAAGGATTCATAATTTAGAGAAATCATTTTTAAATAAAAAAAATTATAAGTCTCTAATGTTTAAATAATTTTAAATAAATAGACCTTAAACATGAACCTACTAACTAAATATTTTCCTAGCTCTTAAATACGAGTCAATACATAAATTCTAACATCAATGGCAACATATATTGGGACAAAGCACGAGAAAAAAGTTATTTAAGTTAATAAAATCATTAATAAAGAAATTCTAGTCTCTTATGCATAATCCATTAACGTGTATGTATCATACAATTATTATTATTCATCAAATCAAATAATTTTAAAACAACTTTTCATCTTTATAATTTTCTAGATGTGTGTTATTACCTTAATTATTTTTAATCAAATAATATATTTTTATCTCTTCTTTAACAATATTTCAGAGTTAGAGCACGTCGTTACAAAACATTATTTATTTGCTTTAACTGAAAAATAAAAACTATAGATTTGAGATTTGTTTGTTGGGCATCAACATTTAAAATCTGAGCAACGCTTATTAAGAAAACAATGATTAAGTGCCTATTTGGTTACCTCCCCAACTGCGTTTTGTCAGCGTCAACGGCAGTTTCCTCAATGGCATTCTGTTTGGGTGCATCTTCAGCCTATGTTCCGTCTCGTAAGCGCCGTTCAACCTTTGTTCGCATGTAGGTGACCAACCCTCCCTTCACTCAATGCGGTTTGGGCAAAAGACAACCGTGCCCCTACGTGCCACTCAAAGAGTATCATCAAACCTCAACGTCCCAAGCTTGACATGGTTGAAGGGAAGATCTCTACAGTTACCGTAAGCTTGGCTCTAATTTGTGAGAAGAGGTAACTCCATACTTTGGTTTCATTTTTTTGTTGGTGTTGTTGCGGGGTCTGTGTTGGCGTTGGTTTCAGGTGGCTGTGTGTGGTGGTGTGGTGGTTGAGCCCAAGGGTGTAGGTGGTGTTGTGGTTGAAATTGATGGGGGTTGTTAGTGTTTCAGTGGAGGTGGCCATTGGGGGCATGTGAGGGTGGGGGTGAGGGTTATGGTTGTGGTTGTGGGTGAGGGTAGGGGTAGGGGTGAGGGTGGGGGCCGGGGGAGGGGTAGTGGTGGTGGTGTAGTGATTTAGGATGGTGGTGTGGTGTGCAGTGGTGTGCGGATAGAGTGGTGGTCTTAGGGTGTGGTGGGGTTTGTGGAGGAAGGTGATGCATGGGCATGGCTGTGTGTCGTAGGTGTATTGTAATTTTTTTGGAAAATTAAGATTGTTGTTTTAAATTAATTATGTATTGTTTAGTGTAATTATGTAATGGTTTAATTTTTGTATTTGTTGTTTAATTATGTAATTTATAGTTAAATGTATTTATGTTTTTTATTGTAGATATATTAAATTTAATTTAGTCGATTTGTTTATATTAAGTATTGAAACCAATACATGTCGACGAGATCTATAACTGAGTGGCGATACTTAATGATGGATAACAAGTGACGATACGTTATAATCGTATTTAATATGTATAATCTTATTCATTTTTGTAACCTGAATAGATTAATCTTTTTTTTAATAAATATAATCATATTTAATATATATAACTTTAATTGATTAATGTAATGTTAATATATTAATCCATTTTTTTAATAAATATAATTATAATTAATATATATAACTTTAATTTATTTTTGTAATATATATATATATATATACATATTCTTATAATGTATATTTATATTATTTATATATATACATATTCAATATATTTTTCACTAATACCTTTTTTGGTAATTTTCTATCAAACCACCATTTACCCAACCTAACTTTTTCTCTAACTAAACACAATCACTACTTCCCAATCCCACTTTTAAAAAGTTAACATCCAAACACAACCCTGTTTACAAAACCTCAGTTATCTCAACTAGGTTACACAAACGAATAACCAAACAGACCCTAAAGCGTTTCTTCTAAGCAAAATCGAGTATGGTGGTTTGTCAAAAAGATATATTCATATCAATCACTTTGTTTTTTTCTGAAACCGCCGGAATATAAGTTTTTCAAATCATACGGTAGAATGTAGTATTAATAAATTTTAAGCACAATTTTTGTAATTTTTCATAGGAAAAGAGTGTAAAAGAATTATTCTAAAAACTGGGATGTGCAAAAAATTCAGTTTTTAAGTTTAAATCATATTTTTACCCAATCTAAATTAAAAAAATTAAATTCCATCAAATGAGATATTAAAGACACATTTTATATTTATATTTGGATAAAATCCAATTTTTAAAAAATAAAATTTGATTAAATCCAGATTTTAAAAAATGGATTTGGATTAATCCATTTTAAAAAGTTGGATTAAGACCCAATCCAGTTTAACATAACAAAAATGGATTGATTTTAAAACCCAATTCTTTAAATAGTATAATTTAATTCTTTAAATCACTTACTTCATCTTTGGTGTAGTAATTATTTTCGTTTAAAGTTCAAATCTCAATTAACACATATTTACTATTCGCCATGCCCATTGCCTTAAAAGTCCACTATCAAGCTTCATATTGCCAAGAAAACAAGAAACAAGAGCCCCCCCCCCCCCCCCACATGCATGCACCATCTCAGCCAAGAGGAAGAGAAGAGAAAAATGTGAATTTTGAATTTCTTATCCTACCAAACCTCACATTCATGCTTTAAAATGCCATAACAATGGAAAATAGGAAACCCCCACAACTAACCTTATGGGATTTGAATTTAACCAAGAGAAAAAGGAAGGGAAGAAGCAAAATAGGAAACCCCCACAACCATACCTTGCTCCCACGATCTCAAAAATATGCTTAATTTCAAGTTTTGCCGACAATTGGACCTACGATTTCCCTCTAGAAGTCACGACCAAAAGGAAAGCAAAAATGACAATGTTGTTCTCTGTTTCTCGCGTGAAGCCCGTAGGGGAAAAGAGAAAAATTACTTTTTTTATTTCATTAAGGGCGAATTGGTCATTTGTTAATTTATTTTTCATTTCCTTTTATAACTTTAATTAAAACTTTTACTTTTAACCTTTTGGGAAATCAAAATTCACCATCACCTATTAAATCTTATTTTAAATTTTTAATAACTAATCAACCAATTAATTTATTTAAATTCCACCGCCTTGATTAATTGTAATTTAATTCATAGTAATTTTAGAAAAATTCAAATATACTTAAATAATTTATTTATTAATTTCCACTTATCGTTGATTATTAAATTAAATACTCGGGATGTTACAACCTATCACACCTACATTTTTAAGTCACAAAGAAATCACCTACCCACCTAATTCATAGTAATTTTAGAAAAATCCAAATTTACGTAAATAATTTATTTATTAGTTTCCACTTATTGCTTATTATTAAATTAAATACTCGGGATGTTACAACTTATCACACCTACATTTTTAAGTCATAAAGTAGGCGCCTACCCACCTAGAGCTTTTCGGCCTCCCCACATTCAACAACACGCAAAGCCATAAATTTTCCAAGACAACTAAACATAACACACACACCCTTAAAACTCTAAATCAATCATCATCCATGTTATAACCAAGAAGATTTTTTTGAAATACCCTTAGATTTGTTGATAACTAACATCAAGCATCTTAATTAGTCAGGTTATGAATTATTAAATGGTTGATAAGATTATTCTAGTATTTCAAGATATAAAGCATAGGTTATAAATCAAAGGGGGAGCTCACATCTACTAAGTCTGGTAAGACAAAACTAAGAAGGATACACATCAAAGAAAGCTATAAAGTCTGGGAATGCCTCTCCTAAGAAAAACGTTCTTTTGAATGTATAACAGACCCAGACTCTTCGTATCATCTGAACAAATTCACCGATTAAGTCAACCACCTTCAATCAGACCTTGTCTACACATAGAGGATGCTTCAGATCTTTTTCAAAATCATAAGAAAGGATTGGGAGATTTCTTGAAGTCTTGAGTCTCATCATCAACGTTTTATGATTCACCAGACCTAAAACTAATCTCAGATACTCTCTCTGAACGTATCAAGTCTGGACCTATATATGATGACTCAACAAAGCATATTTTCTTCTCAGCTCAAAGTCCTATCACAAGAAAGGAAACTCTAAAATAAAATAGATCAAAGATCCACCTTTCAATAAAGATCCTTCCATCTTAGTGAAACTGACTCTAGGCCTGCAATGGCACGAATCTCGAAAGCTCTCTGATCTACACCAAGCAAGAAGAAAGACTCTCTCTAAAGATTATATCCGTTAAGAAGACCTTTCTCAAGCATTTGACTGATACACTCCTCAATAGTCATCCAACGGATCTATCTCCATCAGTAGAAATACCATATATATATATATAATGTAACTCTTCAAAAAAAGTGATAGAGTGAGATATATAGATATATGTGTGTATGCACAAAAGATTAAGGAATATAGATGTCTCATAAGAAAAGAAAAGAGATTACAAAAGAAGAATAGTGACTCATATGAAGAGAAAAGAAGAAGGAAAGAAAAAGAGAGAGAGCTTGTGAGAATGTATTAGAAACACAAAAATAGGGATGTCACATGAAAGATAATATGATAGAAAGAAAAGAAAATCACATATAAGCCCCTGATACTTTGTGTACATGAGTTTCATCTGCACTAATATTTCCAAATTCTTGTAAAACACAGATCTGGTGATCTGATAGGAAACATTTTGGCCTGAAGAGGCTTTGGAAAGAATACTTAGGTTTGAGCCAGGAGTGACTCATGAAAGAATACTAGGATCAGCCTCGGGAGTGGGTGCTTACAAAAGAATACTCAAAGCACGGGTTGTGCTTAAACCAGGAGTGGCTGGAGTCAATAATACTCATAGGCTCAGTCTAAGCTATTTATGTAAATGATTTTTACATGGTGGAAATCCTTCAGAGTTGAAGGTACTGGATGTAGTCTCCAGGTTGGAGGTGAACTAGTATAAATTGCTTGTGTATTGTCTCTTTCTATTTATTTTTTACTATGAAAAGTCTGGTGCATTATTATTAATATCTTTGATAGTAAAAATCTGGTAAAATTACGCTTGCTCAATCAAAGTATCACACACTCCATATAAGCTAAAGTCTGGTCCACTATGTAAAATGATGTTACACTTAAATATCACTTTTTGGTTTGAAAAAATGAACATATTTATTCAACCCCCCTTCTAAGTCTGTTCTCTGAACCATCATCTCTGGGTTTGAACACTCTAACAAGTGTAGAGGAAGAAGATCCATGAAGAAATCCACTCTGATGAAGGCTAAAAAGAAGAATCAAGAAGAAGAAGTTGTTCACTATTTGAAGAATTCAAAAGTCTGAAGAAGATCAAGAGGTCACAGACATCACGAGAAAGGAAGCACAAAATTAAGCCTTCAAGACCCGATTCAAGGACGAAGATGAAAGGAGTCCTCAATCAGATGCATTATTCTCAACATCAACAGACGAAAAAGCATGTTTGAACCATAACAGAATCTTCACTTAATGGCTGGGTAATTATACATGACTCTTCAATTTCCTATTTAATTAATTTATCATATGATTGGTTTAACATTTATTGAAATATCTAGATAACTGCTCTTTATCATTAAGGAACAACATCTCTGTTTTAAAAATCGTAATCTTTCAAACCAATATATCTTTCACCAATTAAAAGTTTTTAATGATGTCTGTTTGTAAAGCTTTGATCAAAAACTCTCAACATTCTACCGCTTCACCATCTAATAAAAAGGTTTTCACAATCTGATTTTACTCATCAATTTTTTCTTTCTGATTTCTCAAACACTCTTTCTCCTAAATTTTATTCAAAATCTTTCATCTTGTACAAATGGCATCGCACTCGTCAAAGTCTTTTAACCAGGAAGGATCCTCTACTGGCAACCCTTTAATTCTAGATTCTGGCTCTAAAAACTCTCCTTCGGTAACTTTGGAAACTTTTATTGCCCTCTCTCCTACTTCCTCAGATTCCATTTTTTCAATATCAACTTCTCCTGAACCAGAAGACATTTTTCATCTATCTTTTCTGAAAACTCAAATTCCAACTTAAAATGATTTCAACCTTCCTCCCCTCCAAACTCACCTTCAAATTCAAAGAAATCTCGACTAGACTTCCCTCCTCCAGACTCACCCTTCATCACCCTTGATCAACTTGAAATCATCTCTGACCTTACACTTGCTTATTCTTTTTTTCCTTAAAATTTGAGTTAGCAATCCCGCCCCTCTTCATTTTCTTGTAACCCCATTCTAAATCCTTGTTCTAGAAGTCTTTGTAAAGGAAACCTCATTTCATACTCACCCTTACCAAAATTTACTCCTCCCCAACCTGCCTTAGATGTCATCCGCGATGAAAACCTTTATACTGCATTAGATGTTGCCATCTTTAGCAAACTGAAGAAAGAACAAAGAGCCATTCTAAGGGATCTTCAGTAAGGAAAATCTTTGAAAGACGTTCAATACAGCAAAGAAAAGTCTGTCCTCATTCTGCCTTCTGTAACATCCCGAATTCTATAAAAATGAATAATTGAGGAGAATGAACAATAAATAATTGTATATGAGTAGATTTGTGTCCCTAAAATATTGGAATAATTACAATTGGGATTTATTGAGGATATTTATAAATTATTGAGATTTAAGGAGATGAAATTATACCCGAATAGAATATGAGTGTCGGACCAAGTATCTCCGATTGAGATGCCGTTGGTCAGGGCTATTAATATTATTGGGAATCCGAATCTATATTCGGAATAATTTTTGGAATTAGTATTGAGCCCGAACTGAGAGCCTGTTTATTATAAAACGGTGAAATTTTAATGTGAAACAAGACTATTAAAAACATAAACCCTTCTTCCTCTCATGCTTCATGCTACTTCTTCTCATCCTCATTATTCTCTTTTTCTCACCTCTTCTTCTTCTTCTTCTCTTCAAAACCCAAACCGCATGGTGGCTTTCCCCTCCTCCACCTTTTTCGTTTTTATGGAAGCCTGAAGGAGAAGCTTGTGCTGGAACTCCTCCTCCTTCTCCCACTCTATTTTCGTGTGGCTCTTTCCTCTTGTGGAAGCTCATGTTGTTTCTTTGGGTGAGGTAAGTTCCTCATCATTTTCATGAGTTTTATGCCCTAGATTTTGGGTTCTATGTATTTGAGGGAGTATTTATTGCATAAGGGTTGTTGGGAAAAGCTTTAAATGAGGAAACCCTAAGGTGGGGTGTTGTTATTATGGCATTAATGGTGGGTTATTATATGTGTAAGGAGTTAATACTTGGATGAGTGGAAAATGAATGAGCATTTATGGTGTTGTTGGGTTTTAGTGAAACCCTAACTTTAATAAATTGGGGAAAGTGTGAAATGTGAATAGAGTGTAGGTTTAATGATTATGAGAATGATATTAATGAAGAAAGATGGCTATTTATGGTAATTAATGAGTATTGGTAATAGTTGATGGATTTTGATGAAAAACCCTTGCCTTAAGAATTTGCGAAGATATATATATATATATATATATATATAGGGACTTGAAGGTTGAGTTGGAAGTGAATGGGTGTTGTTTAATATGTATGTTGTTAGTTATAGTGATGAACAATGATGAACATTGTAGATAATCCTTAATTGTGGAATCAATGGATATACATATTGGTATGAAAAGATTGTGACTTGATGAGGTTCTAAACCATTATGGTTATTGAAGGATATGAGAGCTAAGTTGAATATTGAGTAACAATGTGATGGTGATGTTGTTGGGTTTAGTTGGCCTTTTATGATCTAGAGGATCTTGGCTTTGGGAAAGGAATTCCCGAAGCCTAACGCAATTGCATATATTGGTGTTTAGCAAGTCAAGGACTTGGGGTTGAGCTTTATGATAAGCTAGCAAGTGTTTAGAATTATAATGGTTATTAATTACGTGAATATACTTGCATATGGTAGGTAGATTGCATTCCGGGTGATGCAATGGAGCATTCGGAGCATTGGAATCGTTTCGGCTCTTCCCTCGAGGTAGGAGAGGAGTTAACATTCAAATTGCATGAGTAAATCAATAGTGATTGATGTATGTGATGGACACTCATGCTTGCCTTGCCATGTATTCATTGAGGTGCTATGAATGGCAAGTTAATGATGATTGGGAATGATGTGATATATGTGAAATTGTTGTGGCAATGTATGAATATTTGTATATCTATTGATGATGAATTCGAATCTTACATTATTAATAAGTTGGGAATAAAGATTTATAAGTATGAATGTGTGAACAGGTTGTGTATGACTGTTATGATGTGTATAAAATGTTGGATAAGTCCAAATTTGGCTTATAATTAAGGTTTCCGAGTAAGAATGCTTAGAATAAGTTGTATATGCCTCACCTGTTATATATATAACGTTTCGGAAGTGAGTATATTGGTCCTGGATGTGATTTCTTGTGTTAAACTGTAAGAACTTTCATTTTCTGACTAAGTACTGATAGTCTCGCTCAAGTGAGAAGGGATCTCGCTCAGGCGAGGATCCCCTGTATTGGTATAATGGTCTCTGGACCAATTTCACCCAGGCGGGTGAGGTTTCTGCTCAAGCGAGCTGCATATTATGCAATCAGGGGAGTTACTGGGCGAATCTCGCTCAAGCGGGCATGGCCGCGCTTGAGTGAGCTAGAGAGGAGATTATCACTGGACGTTTTTCGCTCAAGCGGGTGTGAGTAGCTTGAGCGAGAATGTGAAGTCTGATGCTGGGATGGTGCTCACTCAAGTGAGTGACTGGTATGGTTGTGTTTTGACCGAGTGTAACGAGTGTATGGTGAGTAAGTGGGATTCTGGGAGAAATTTCAAATGAGTGGGAACCTTAGAAAATAATTTCACAATTGTAGTGAATTTCTGAGTGAAATTCCAAGTGGGATATGTCCGAGACAGGACCTTCCGAGTGAGGGACTGGATATAATTCCGAGTGAGAGGTCTCCCTATGTGATATTCTGAGCAGTGGAGTTCCGAGAGGGAAATTCCGAGTTCAGTGTAACTCGTTCCTAGTGGAGTCCCTCTGTGTGTGTAATTCTGAGTGAGGATGGCAGCGATTGGGAACACCTGGTGTGTTTGTCCAGAAGTACTCTGGAATAACTCCGATTGAGAGAAAAAGAAAGGAAGTCGGATTTGGAATGAGATGCCGAGTGAGTGACCACTTAGGTGGTGAGTCGGTTCTAGAATGTTTTACTGAGTGGAACACCGTGTGAGTGAAGACTCAGATTTGGAATGAATTTATCGAGTGGAAGTCTGAGTGAGAAAGGACTAAGTTTGGATTATTTTTCTGAGTGGAAATCCGAGTGAGTGATGGTCGGTCTTGGAATTAATTTTCTGAGTGAAAGACCACAAGATAGAAGAGTGGGTTTTGAAATAATTCACCGAGTGAGGACCGATCAGGAGTTGAGTCGGTGTTGGGATGAATTGCCGAGTGAGGACCGATCAGGTAATGAGCCGGTTTTGGAGTAATTAGCCGAGTGATAGACTATGTGAGTGCGAGTCGGCCCCGGAATGATTTGGTTGAATGAAAAATGGGTCGGTCTTGATTGTTATGCTAACTGGGAAGCCGAGTGTGAGATGACTCGGATCCTGATAAACTTTGCCGAGTGAAAACCGAATGAATGATGGGTTGGTTTTGGGGGATTCTATCAACAGAAACCCGAGTGTTGGGGAATTTGCCGAATGAGTGAGCATATGCTCGACTCTGGAAGTTATTTGCTTAGGCGAGGAGGTTTCGCCCAAGTTAAGTTATGAGTTGTACTGGCATTGAACCATTTCCGCTCGAGCGAATGGCCTTAGTTGAGTTGCTCGCCCAAGCGAGTTAGCATGGACTTTGATTCTGGACGATTTTCGCCCAGGCTCGCTGGCCCGCCCAAGCGAAGCTTGTGTGTCTCGCTCAAGCGAGTCGGTTTTAGCTTGAGTGAAGCTCCCCCTGTTACTTTTTATTTCTCTTCGCTCTGCTCTTTTCTGCCTCGCCCATGTGTACTGTTTGGCACTCGCTCAAGCGAGTGGGGATTTCGCTTGAGCGAGTGACACCTCTAATGGAAATTTTCCCTTCTTTCTCAGTCCTGATGGCAATGGGCTTTCTTTCTTTACCCCGTATGATATTTGAGGGGAAGTACGGGGATATATATATGACTATGACATGATAAGACGGATTGTTGTGTTGCCATCTTAATTATGAGATAACGGTGATGGGTAATGGGTTGAAAACCACCAAATAAATATGTAATGGCACTGATGAATAATGAGAAATATTATGACACCCTTGTGGTGAATACAAGTAAATGACTTGTACGTGAGTGAGGCAATGATGATTGATATATATATATATATATGTATATATTCTGAAAATACCTTGTTGTCACATGTATGGATTAATATGATGATGTTTGCTATGCCTTTGATATCCATGTGTGGATTGTTGTGAATGAAGTTTGTGGCCATTATGATGCCAATTATATGAATGATATGCCTTGAGGGGCTTGTAAATAATTATATGATTATTGAAAATGCCAAAATTGAAATATACCCCTAATTGAGAGGGTGAGAAATCCTTGCGAGGTTGTTGAGCACATGCATTATTGCATTGTTGCATTCATGGCATAGCATGGCATTGATATGCATTATTGTTGAATATATCACCTTGCGGGGTGCCACGATGGGTAGATCCCAGAGTGAAGATGATGTTGATCATATTGTTGAATATATCACCTTGCGGGGTGCCTCGAAGGGTGTATCCCTGAGTGATGATGATAATTTAAGTTATTATGATTATTATTGTATTTGAAATCGGATCCGTTGCATATGCATTAAACAGTTGACATATGCATTAGCCTTAAGACCATGGCATTTGAGATGGGATGACCACAAGTGATGAGAAACCCCTTGCGAGGAGGTATTGAGCAAAGCCATAATGAAATAATGATGATAATGATTATGAGTGCCCTTGTTGATAAGTGGCAAAGAGATTATGTATGTGATTGTGTATATGTTGTGCTTATTTATGATATGAATTGCGATTCATGAGGCTTGCATGCCTAATATAATAATGAGATGATGAATGAATGATAATTTAATGATTTTATAGCAAAGCACACATGACGTTTGTATGCATATACACATGATCACAATATATATATATTATTCGTCATTTTGAATGTATAACTCACTCTCCCATGTGGTCTCCTTTTTAGCCTTGTGATGCAGGTTGCCATGGGATGAGTTCGGATTTTAATTAAAGCTTGGGTGAAGGTAAATAGTGGTAGAGAAAGTGCCTTGGCCGGCATCATTTATGGATTCTTGTATAATGAACAGGTTGTTTATGATGATATAGATGATTTTAATGAATTTGGATATGTATAGGATAATCCTTCAGAATTATGAATTGTGGACATAAATGTAGAATGTAAGAGATGATTTGATGTGTATTAGAAGGATTGAAATTGAATGATGTTCATTGATGATTGTGATAGTCGGGAGAATATTCCCGAATGTATAAATATAATCATATCTTAGGCATTGCATGTTTATGTAGTTATGTAAAATGTTGATGGTTGTCTATTAGGCTTATGATATGCCATTGCATGCTTTACCGAGCCTTTTCTCATATCGTCATATATAGGACTAGGCATGTGCCCGGTATACATAATCTTCCGCTGTAAACTCTATTATTTTCGTATACCGTTATGGGCAATTTATCTATCGATCCAGCTTTAGGTTATTTAATCTCACTCTTTGGTTTTTTGTGATTTGGGTCTTGATGTGATCATGGTGGTGTCTTGGAAATGTTTTTCAAACGCAAAAAAAATTTACTCGCAATTTAATTAATTATGACGATTACATCGGGATTCGAGTACAGAAAATCGGGGGTGTTATACCTTCCACAAAAATTCTAATTGCTCCAGGTAGACTTGCCCCTGTATCTAAGCTTCATTCTTCCAAAAAAGGAAAATATCCAATATCAACATCAATTAATCCTCCTATTTTGGCACGGGATGAGCCTAGACCTAGAAGACTTCCTGATAAAGAAGTTGTCAGACTGTTATCCTCCACCAACAACACTGAAGATGACGCCAAAAAACTAAGGAATCACATTCTCTGGGTGATGGGAGAAGCTAGATCCTGCTCCAAGAGTTTAGAACAAAAATAACTTTTCTTGTCTACCTTATCTCCTTTATGCCATCTCTTTCCTCTATTTATCCTACTGATTTGTTGATATCAAAAGGGGGAGAAGGAATTGAGAAGAAGCAGTCCAAGAAGTAGCTCTATCTCTGAAAGTTTTGAAAATTAAGAATTCGTGGTTATCCCTAAGTCTCTTGTTTAAAGTTTTCAGTGTTATCTTAACTGTCCTCAAAGTCTGTGTTTCACAAGATTTTCTGTCTTCCTTACGTTTCTAATAAAATGATTCAATGATTATCCTTTTACTTTTATGTATCTATGTTGACCTAACTTTATGCAAAAAGAAGATTAAATAATTAAGAAGACTCAATGTTTGCTATCAACAAATAGGGGGAGATTGTGAGAACCAAGAAGATTTGTTTTGAAATACCCTTAGATTTGTTGATAATCAACATCAAGCATCTTAATTAGTCAGGCTATGAATTATTAAATAGTTGATAAGATTATTTGAGTGTTTCAGGATATAAAGCACAGGTTATAAATCAAAGGGGGAGCTGACATCTAATAAATCTGGTAAGACAAAACTAAGAAGGATACATATCAAAGAAAGCCATAAAGTTTGGGAACACTTCTCCTAAGAAAAACATTCTTCTGGACGTATAACAGACCCAGACTCTTCACATCATCTGAACAAATTCACCGATTAAGGCAACCGCCTTCAATCAGACTCTATCTACACATAGAGGATGCTTCAGATCTTATTCAAAATCACCAGAAAGGATTGGAAAATTTCTTGAATTCTTGATTCTTATCATCCATGCTTTACGATTCACCAGACCTAAAACTAATCTCAGATACTTTCTCTGAACGTATCAAGTCTGGGCCTATGTATGATGACTCAACAAAGCATATTTCCTTCTCAGCTTAAAGTCTTATCACAAGAAAGGAAACTCTGAAATAAAGTAGATCAAAGATCCATCTTTCAATGAAGATCTTTCCATCTTAGTGAAACTGACTCTAGGCCTACAATGGCACAAATCTTGAAAGCTCTCTGATCTACACTAAGCAAGAAGAAATACTCTCTCTGATCTACACCAAGCAATAAGATTAAAAGAAGAGAATTAGGTGATTTAAAAGTAAATTAGTTTAGAATAGGAATTTTAGGAGGGGAAAATTAAACAATTTAAATTTAAGGAGTTTGTTTAAGTGAGTTAGTTAATTTAATTCCAAGCTCAATAATTTACCTCCTAAAATTTTCAATTTAGGATATTACAGATCCTTCCTTAGTTATAAAAGTGGCTTATAATATGAAATCACAATGTATCATTCAATAAATAAATTAACATTACCTCTAAAAGTGTTTCTTGGATTTTTATATTGATTTTAAAATGGCTAATGAGAGATGTGCTTAAGCGGTTCTAACATTCTATTCATTGAGTTAAGAGAGAGGAGGGTAAAAATAAGTTAGATCAAGTAAAATTTTATATAGTGTAACTAAACCTGTTATATATATATATATATATATATATATATAAAGAGATTTAGGTCTAATTTATTTATTAACATAGACCTAATTGTAAGATTTGATTTAGCCTTTTAAAAAGTTTGATTTTATCTAAAAGTTTATTTAAAACTTATTTGTAGTCATACATGTTAAACATATCTATAAACATAATCTAATATATTAATAGAGATATTTTTATATTAACACTAAGTTTAAGTATATAAACATACTAATATATATAATATTAATATATTATATCATTTTTATATAAAAATATTATAATCATATTTGAAAAATGTCTAATTAATATAAAAACAAAAAATATAAAAACCTTTTTTAAAGGAAATCAAGAGAATATTATTAAAAGAAATGTAAGTAGTAAAAGACCTTATTTTTTATTTTAGAAAATAAAAATATAAATTATTTTAGTATTAATATTTATATTATGTTAAGCCTTCAGATGGGATCTCGGGCTAGTTGTGTAATATCCCTAATGTTAAAAATTAAATTTATTTATTTTGTATAAATTAATTAGTGTTATTGGGTATTAAATTTAATTAATTAGTATTTAATTAAAAATCCTTCTAAGTTATTATAAACTAATAGGATTTTTTAATCAAGTGATAAAATTCAAATAATTAAATTTGGTGATTTAATTTGTAAAATTAAAGTTAAATTAATTGGTTATGGTAAAATATAAGTTACCATGTAGTGAAAATAAAAATTATTTACTTAAAGTAAATAAAAGAAAATAGAAAAGAGCATAAAGAAAAGAAAAGGAAATATCAAAAGACCATATTACCCTTAAGTTTATAAACATTTTTTCTTCCTTTCTTCTCCATGCGCGTGCCATTGAAACTAAAACAAAGAAGCGTCCTTTTCATTTCCTGTATGGCTGTACACTTGTGGAATTGATTATATATTTGTAACCGTGGAAGCGGGGTAAGCACATTGGTGATTTCAATGCATGTTCCATGATATTTTCCCTCAAAATAAAAAATGCACCCATGATGGGGGCAAGGGGTTTGATTTCATTAAATTTTTAGGATTTAAGCTTGTAAATGGAAGCCTTGTATAATGTATGTTGATATTTAGTTAATAGGTTTCTATTTTGCTGCCCGTAGGTCGTAAACTAAACACCCACGAGGCGTTAGTCGAAACGGAGCTTGAAACCAAGAATAAAACTAGTCGGGGTAAGCTTCAGAAGTGTTAAAAGTATATTTAAGGTTGTTTCGATAAAGGGGTTTTGGTTTTGAAGATTGAAATGCTATTCTCTTTCATAAATTCTTTAAAAATTTTAGATATTAGGCGTACCCGGCATCCAGAACAAGTATCAGAAGCATGGATATGATGTAAAAAGGTGTTTAGAGTACTAATTAATTTAGAAATATTATTCAACGTTGATTGACATTTAAAAAAGGGATATAATTAGCGTTAAATGGTTAATTTAATTATAATATATAATTGATAAAATGTTTTAATATTGTGACTAGACATGAATTTAGTAATGTTGAGAATGAAAAACTAGGAATTTTTATGCATAAATTATGTATAATGGTGAAATGATGAGATTGATAATTAATTCGTATTGAAATTGAGTAGATAATATGTGTGTGTGTGTTGGAATGAGTTTCCAAGTTTAGAATGATGAAATTGATGTTGTATGAGAATTTATAATTGAAATTCCACCTATGTATATATGTGAACTCGTACTTGAGTGGTCATTAAAGATTTTGATTGAATATTAATTCTGCGTTAGTGGCTTTATGTTGATGTGAGAAAATAAATTATGATAAATAGAGAATTGAGAGGTGGTGTGTTCCTGAGTGACCGCCATTTTATTTGATATTGAATGCCTGAGTGACTAGTTGTGAAATTAAATGTATTTGATGACTTGAATAATGTTTATAGCCATTAGTGCTAAATTGTTAAAGAGAATTGATTAAGTAATCCAGTGAAAGTGATTAAAAAAGAATATATATGGTTAAGTGTGGTTTAGGCGGTTGTACGATATATTTGCCCTTAGTTTTGGCTCCAGTGTCAAGTAGGATCCCGTTGAGCTACTTAGTGGTCAAGTAGGGCTCGGTGGACAAAGTAGGGTTCACGGGGTATCAAGTAGGACCCCCAACAGGCAATGGATCCAAGTTTAGTATTCGAATACTAGAGAGTCTAATTAAACTCTGAGTGAGAGTCAATTATGCCATTATGTGGTTGATGAATGATAGCTAATGCATTACATGATGTTTTATGAATATTCAAAGTGATTGAGGGTAATTGATATATATTTATATGTACGTTTCTATCTGTACCCTGAGTGGCTCATGATGTTTGAAAATATATTTGTATGTAATTAATGGTTGAGCATATGTGTTGTGATTGAAATATAAGAAATTAGAGAATGATAATGAGATATGATTTGAATATGAGTAAGTATGTATTATAGGGCTAACACTATGCCTTTTTTAATATAATTGAATTTCTATATTAATTAATTATTTTGACGCTCACCCTTTTTATTGTCATTTTTTGTAATCAGTGACAGGAATACCACTGATACCGTGGAGGCGAGCACCAATTGAGCTAGAAATGCTAAGAAGTGGAGGATGAATGTATGGTGTTTATAATGATATTAATTTATGAGAATGTTTATTTTAATATATTTGTTTATACATTGAAGCGTGTCTGTGCTGATAGTTAGTATATAATGCTTAATATGAGCAGATATTGTTATATGTGTGTATATTTTGTTTATGGATGACACTAAGTAATGAGGACACACCAAGGGAGGACCCTCACACCACCCTAGAGAAAGGACTTGAAGCTTACAAGGGTCCCCTCACAAGGGCAAAGTCAAAGAAAGCCAAAGAAAGCATCCACAAAGCATTAGCTTCCTTCCTCTCTTTGTTTAGTGGGCCCAAGCCCAATGAGGACTCATTGAGGATCTACTCATACTTTGCTTGTAATATAGTCTCTAGTTAGATTCTCTAGGCTTATAGGTTTTATTTGGGCCTTGTAAGGTCAAATGAGCCACTTTAGGGCCATGTACTTTCATGTTGGGCCATGTATAGGCCATCTTCTTTTCCTTTCTCTCTTTTGGGCCTTGGATCCATGAACCAAGCCTATTAGCTCCTCCTTTGCTGAAATTATGAAGGCCTATATAAGGAGCTCTCCTTTTGTAAAAAGCTACACAATTATGCATTTTGAGATTTTTACCACTTTAAATTGAGCTTTTAGTGAGAGATTCTCTTCCTTCTCTCTAGGATTAGGAGATCTTTTGCAAGCTCTTATTCAAGAGGTTCCTCCTTTATTGGTGGCAAGTTAGAGGAGTTATCTCCTTCTTGGAGTGGCCTCCTATTCACCCATTCCCATTCCATTTCTCTTCTCCTCCTTTCCCTTCCTTTCCTTTCATTTTTTCCTCCACCTTTCCTCCTTCATTTTCATCCAAACTCTTTGAAGCCTTAGAATCTAGTATTCATTTTTCCTCTTTGAAGTAGCAAGCATTCCATGGCTCATGAAGGTTGAAGAAGGAAGAGGGCCAAGATCCACCCATTTCTAGGAGAATAGAAGCTCATCCTACATCATTAAGCCAAATAAATATTAATGTTGATAATGATGTTAGGAGTAGTGATGATAATTAGGGTGGAATGTTGATATTATATTGAGTGGTAGTGTTTATAAATTATATGGTGCTTATAGGTGTGGTTAGACTTAGTTGAGAATTTAATGAATATAAGTACATTAGTAGGAATGATGAGGCTGATATAGAATGTTAGTGTCAATGGCATGTGAATTTAGTATAGTTGACCTATGTTTTAAAAGAGGTAATAACTAATTAAGCCAATTAAAACGGTAATTTTAAGTTCTAATGGGATTCTAAGTCCCCAGAAGGGATCAATAGTACCTTAGGCATGTTTGAAACTTTTGTGTGAATTGAAATTGCCAATTGAATGAGATTTGTTAGGGTTTTGGTATAAGAGTTATAAGAAAATGACCAAAAATGCATTTTCTACATAACTCTATGATCTGGAGGAATTTTTGAGTATGAACTATGCAGCAGGTTTGAAATGAGTCATAAATAATGTTAGTGAAATTTTATAGCATTCAACAATAAAATAGGTAAGTTAGAATGCGTGAAAGTTGACCCAGATGCCTAATTTCTGCATAATTTTGTATTTGTCTATTGGTAATCGATTACAAGGTTTATTATAATCGATTACCTGCGAGCTTGTATGAATTCATGTACAATTCAATTGCGGGTAATCGATTACACCTATTTTTGTAATCAATTACCGGCCCTGTAATCGATTATAAGATTTCCCATAATCGATTATAGGATTTCCTATAATTCATTATGAGAGAAATGATGTAGGTTTTGGTTGCGGGTAATCACTTACACCTGATGTGTAATTGATTACACTACTACCTAATCACTTAAAATCGTTCCTTTGAATTATGTAACTGCAAGTTTAGTTGTCTCTAATCCTAAAGTAGCTTGTGAGGGATTTGTAACTTCGGGTAGGTCCATTCTTAAGCTTGAGCATGGCTTGTAATTTTTGTTTCCACTATTTTAGGTTGGGTATTGCTTAGGTTATTAGGATTCATTCGTTGAGGGTTGCTCTAGTTGTGATTTTTTTTTTAATTTTTGATCCGGGGTGCATACCAGACCCCACAAATAGTGGACAGAGTGTCCTGCATTCCTATGACCTAGGCCATTAATCCTTAATTAATACTGGACGAAGTACCACAAGACCAATGTTGCATGCAGGAGGAAGTACTGTTAGTCCTTAATTTATGGTTATTTTTATAATAAAAATTGTGAGAAAATAAATAAAAGATAGTTAAATAGAAATAAATTTAGGTTTTAGTACAAATAAATAGAAGTTATTGAATTTAACTTGGCATGACCCATTTTTTCCATTTTTACAGTAAATCTTTGAGGATTGAAAGTGAAAACTTATACAATAAAGAAGGCTGACGCATAGCATCAACCCCACGCTCAGCATCAGGATTTTTGATCCTAACGCTACTAGGGAATCCTTAGTGCATAAGCAGCGAAAATACAAGGATTCCCATTAGAATTGCAAAACTTCATGTTTCAAAGCATAAGACAAACATCAAATATTTTATTTAAGCATTTTAGGATTACTTCTTGAAGAAAATCGAAGTAGTTATAGCCTCGTCCTTTAGGAGTCTACACGAGTACTGCCACCAGAAACGCTGCACCTTCCAAATGCTAGTTTGACGGCATGTAGCTTTTGCAACTTTTGTGTATTTTGTGTCTCTTTTTGGTTAAATCGCCTATGAGCATCTTATGCTCTATTTATAGGCATATGTTTGACCTAATTTGTTCTCTCTAAAGAGTGGGCTTCTTACTCATTCTAAATGAGTTAGGCCCAATAGTTTTATTTTAGTCTAACTAAAATATAATATTTTCTGACGGGCTTACTCTATGTGTGTGATCCTATAGATAAAATACTCGGTCATATTAATAATAAATTATTTTGTTATTAATATAAAATAAGAGCGGTATCTAGCAATGCATCATTATGTCTGAATATTATTTAATATCAATATAACCTATGAGTGATAATTATTTTATATATTTATTCCTTTTGTCATGATATCCTACTAGGGCCCAAGGCATGGTCGCGTCATCCTTGTACGACCCAGTTTATTTTCTCGATACCGGAGTAGACTATATCCAAATAAATATTCAATATTTATTCTTTCTAGCATGGCCATGCATTTCCTTAGTCTCACTCCATCAAGTGGCCTATAGATATCACTCCCATCATATAGGAGAGACAAATCCCATCTACATCACTCACATCCCTCTATATAATTTGTTCATTACCTAATCACAACCTTTATAGTCCTCTTGTTATAGAAGACGTTTAATTGTATTAAAATAAAAAAATCCTCATGTAGGAATCATAGTGACTTCAGGTCGAAGGACTATATATACCATTATCACATTAAGAATCGTTTATGACATTCATGTAACGATGCATGCAACCTTCTCATGGTGGGTCTGTCCAGTACATCATTACTCTTAACATGTACCCGTGTGAATTCTTGATATCATTTATATCCATAATCTGTGAGATCAGATCATCAGTACACTCACACACTATGTAAATACTTGACTAAGGACATTTTAGGAATAACTCTCATATGACCTATTATTCCAAGGATAAATAAAGGTTGTTAAACTATTTATAAAAAAATGCCTTATTCAAAATGATGCGTCCTATATAGGCTCTTAGTGCATATTTCCAAAATCTCCCACTTGCACTTAGAGCTGATAAGGTTAATGCCCAATGGCGTCTATAGTGCCCTCATGCTTTTGCTACGCAAGTAGTTTTACTAGTGGGTTCCCAACAATTTTATTGGCATGCACATTGCATATTTTCACATCTTCCAAAGATGGAACTGTTTAAGTATATGCTTGGATTAATCCTCTTCCTTATATCGTTCTATGGTTCCATTATCATCACAGTGGAAACTCATAGAGTACAAAGCATTTGAAATGATTAAATGTAAATCGACTCCTTTTGTAATCAAAATAGCAAAATACTAGATTTGTTAGTAGAACCAACAACTGTTTCTTGCTTTGAACCTTTCAAGCATACATCGTAACCATCTTTACAACACATATATTTTGATTGCAATCTTAAGTCATTGAAATTACTCAGAAGGTTGGCATCGATGTAACCTTTACAATGAGCTCATCTTCCATTTATCAAGACCAAATCCTTAATCCTTCTTAAGTGTTTAAGGATATTCTTGACTATAGAATGAAAATATTAGTTCTAGAAGAAACATGTCTTCCACATGTAATACTAGAACTATAATTATACAGATACTAACCTTTTTATAGTCACAAGATTTATCTTCATTCTTTAATGAAGATTCTAGCTTCTAAAAGCTTGCTTTAGTCTATAAATGGAACATTTTCAATTTACACACCTTCCTAAATGTTTCAGGCATAAAAGGCCTTTATGTTGTATCATATACACATCATCAAGATGATGGTGGTATACTGCTACAACAAGCAAGATCTAAATGGTTTTTAAACTAATTGAATTTTGTCAATCTTGCTTTTAAAGGTACTCTTATTACCATCCATGTTTAGTTTTCCTTTTGAAAACCCATTTGCATCTTATAGGTTTTACCCTTTGGGTACGTCAACCAAGGTTTATACCTTGTTAATGTACATGGAGCCCATTTCAAATCCCATGGTCTTATGTCGTGTCTTAGAATCTAAACTTGCATTGGCCTCTTCATAAGAAGCTTGGTCATTTAGGAATATGCCTCCTTCATGATTTATAAGATATCCACATCTTTTAGATTTGGTGACATATCCTATTTGATCTTACGTAAGTCTTATGCTACCAGAGCTAGTGATGTCACAACACTTTTTGATTTCTGCTCCAAGTCCATCCTTGACTTTTGAATGCTTTGTGATACTTGAATTTCTTCAAGTTCTACTATCCTTCCATTGATTCTTTAAGAGATGTACCATTATTCAAGAATATAACATTCTAAGAAACAAGCATTTTATTCTTAGATGGATTGTAGAAATCATAACCCTTAGCTTTCTTTGGGTATCTCATAGAAGACATTTATCCAATTTGGATCTGACAATATCATAGTTTAATGCTCTATAGAAGCATCATAGTTTCAAATCATTATTAAAGACATACTAGGTTTTTTCCTAGTCTATATCATATATGATTTCTTTAAAAAAGTCTAAGATGGAACATGGTTAAGTGTGGAAATTTTTTCAATAAAGGAAGATTGATGGAGTTAAAGATGTTTGATAATAACTAATAATTAAACTGTGTCCAACAAAGTTTAACTTTTCCCCATAGAGATGCTATTATGGCATTCCATAAGGAATGAGTTAAGAGGTAATCTCTCACTCTATTAGATAGTTATCAAACTTGTAGCTCAAATTATTTGTTATCTTGATCTAATCAAGAGGTTTAATTCTCTTGCTAATTTAATTTTTCACTTCATTATAAATTCTTTGAACTTTTCAAAGACTTTCTAACTTGTGTTACATAAATCCATACTCATTAACTTTTCAATTAGTATGTCGAAGCATTGAAAAACATATCTAGTTATTGTTCCAATAGGCCCACATACATCGTCATGTATTAGATAATAGATTACTCATCTTTCACTTTTCAATGAATGAGGTCTTTAACTATCTCACCAATAAATAAGATTTACACATCTCAATTGAATCCAAAATCAAAAGAGTCCAGATAACCATATTAATGTATTTAGAAATGTGTTTCTCATTCATTTGCCTTAGGAGACAATACTATGTAAGTAAGGTTCAAAATCACTTACTTTAACCTACTTTGATAGTTATGTTATAGACTGTGTTTTGAGATTTAGGATATGGAATCCATTATTTAATTATGCATCAACATCCTTTTGAAGAAATAAAGTTATTTTATAAAAGAAAACCTTTCTTGTCCAACAAGAAACAATATGCACAATGCCTTGTTCACTAACTAGCCCAATAGGTGAAGATCTTATCTTTATTGTAGCAACTTTTGCTTAATTTTACACAGATTTCTCCACCCTTAGCAAGTGATCTACTTCCTTGATCTTTCAAAATATAAGATGTGCTACTAATATCTGATACTAATGTCAGTGAAGTAAAATAACTTGAGTTATATAACATGACTTGTAGCGGAAGTCTTACTTCCCTTTCTTTTGAACTCCTTCAAGTTCTTTAGACAAATTATTTCAATATCTTATTTGGCTAAAACTGGAAACAATTTCCTTTCTTGATCACCTTTTAAACTTCTAGACCAACTCAGCCTTAATAGAGTCTGTATACGATCATATTGTATATCTCCATATATTCATATTGTCTTTTACAACTCAGTTTATGCAGACTCCATAGGGTATTCAATACCCAACGATAGATGATATTGAAATAAGCCAAACATGACACACTGCCGCTTCCTCTTTATTGAAGATAATTCTCAAGTCTTGATACTTATCTGTGTATTTTTCAAGATAAAGTGTCCTTCCAAAGGACAAATTGCAACAAAAACAATATTTGGTTTGTCATGGTTATTCTAAAACAAATTATATGTAAATCTATCACTTCTATTTAAAACATATTTAACTTTTGGTCATTAAATAAATATGTTATCTCTTACTATTTTGATTCAAAACAAATACCCTCGTTGAATTAGAAAAAATCCTGTTGGAAGAGTTTTCTAGTGGGCCAAGATCCATATTTGGCCTAGTGTTGAGTCAGTTTTGGCTGATCACCCAACCCTTGGTTATTTAGGTAGGAAACATATTTCCAGTTACATCTCATGCAACTCTTGGATGATTGAGTGAGTAACTCTTTACCCTTATTCATCTTATGAATTTAAGCTCAATCCTTACGCCTCTAAGTTATTTTTAATCAAATTGAAAAACTTAGTTAAGTTAAGGCCCAATAAAAATAATTTGGATATTACAATTATCCTATCGCGCCTTACTAATATAAATGATAGCACCCTACTTTGGCATACCCACTATTTATTGACATTAGTCTCGATGAGTGTTACTTATTATAAGGTATTTAAACTGAATATTAACGCTTCTAGGTTCTCCAATCTGATTAAAGTTACCTAGATAAGTCCAATAAGAAATGGTTGGATAATCCAATTATCCATCATCTTTTACTAATATCAATAAAGCACTCTGTTTTGGCAGAACCTACACCTTATTAAAACTAGCATTGATGAGTGTTGCTTATTGGAATGCATTTTAGACTATTCATACCTTTAGGCTATTCCAATCCAATTGAAAAATGTCTATTTGAATAAAACTTAATAAGTTATACTTGGATAATCCAATTATCTAATTATGTCCTACTAAACATAAATAAAGGCACCTAACTATGGTGTGACCTACACTTTATCTATATCAAGTTTGACATTATTACTTATTAAAAGGTATGATTGTTAGGCTTGAGGGATTTCAATTTTCTTATTATTCATTACCAACTTTCATTAAACGCTTTAACGCAAACTAAAACCCCAAAATGCAATCAAAAAAATGTGAGATGGTTATGGTCTTCCTAGAAAATAAAATAACATAAAATAAACCTAAAAGAACTATGGTGCCTTGACTTTATGAAGTTCTACTTCTTGAAACCACCATCCTCCTAAAGTCACCACTCCTTTGTTCCTTTCAAGGTCATATCCATCAAGAGTCACCACTCTAGGTTTCTTCTAGGTCTCCACCTTGTTGGCTTCTTCAATATTACAGTGTAATAAAGAAACTCATTTTTCATACGAGTGAAGGATTAAGAGAAGAAATTCAAGAATAGAGAAAGGCACATCACGCAGGCTATATTTAAAATTAAATAAAAAAATATAAGACCATAATCATTCACTGCTGGATGTGTTAATTAATCAATTAATAGAGTGATCAATTATATTTAAAATAAAATAAATTTTAAAACATATAATTAAACACGCGGGGTCATAAAACGAAAACTACACAGAGAATTTTAGAGGTTTCGTTGACCGTTCAATGGACAAGGTCAACGGGGGCTACCCTTTGTAGGGTGCTGAGTGGCATTCCAACCCAAAAATTTAGTACTTTAATTAGGTTAGTTCCCAGGAAAGAGAGGTGGGTCCGGTGTGACCGCTTAAGTACCAAGTCTTTCCTAGCTAGAACGTCTTACTGACCATTAACAACTCAAAATATTCGGCTATGATTTCAAACAATTTGAAATCTTAAATTTTGAAACAGCCGATGTTTAACTTTTAAACCTTATCTTTTGACCCTTACAACTATCTTAAAATAAAATTAGTCAAGGTTTAACTTTTAAACCTTATCTCTAGAGTCTCAACAATTATCCTATTTTTAAGAACAATCAAGGTTTAAATTTTAGACCTTATCTCCAGAGTTTAAGATATTTTATTTTGAATCCTATTAAATTTCATAAAGATCTCATCTTTAGTTTGCAACTTTTTAAATCCTATCAAATTTATTAAGGATTAAATATTTGATTTTAAAATTTATTAAATTTAATAAAGATCTTATCTTCTATTTGTAACAATTACAAATCATATTAAATTTAATAAATATGAATCAATTTATAACTTCTACAAATCATATTAATTTTAAAAAGATCACATACGATGCAAATCCTATTAAAATTAATAAGAATAAATTCTTTAAATTTGTAACTTTTACAAACTTTAAATTTAACAAACATTTAAAATTTGATTGCAACTTTTATAAATTGAATTTAAAATATAATATTAAAATCAAATATTTTATTTGTAACATTTACAAATAAATAAAATACCATGATGTTTAGGTTTCAACTTTTGAATCCTAGTTTTCATTACGACTAGGTTTAACTCTTAAACTTTTGAATCCTACTTTTCATATTAGAAAGAGAAAGTACATATACATGCATTGCATACAACCTTTGATTTTAATTTAATTAAACAAACATAAAATTATGCTTTATAACTAGAACACATACAAAACAATCACCATTGCAACATACATATTCATATAATAAAGTACATCTAAAAAAACATGTTCTTTAATTAAAATATTGAGAAAAGCAATCAATATATACAAAGCAAAATTAAATTGATACTAGCTTTCAAAAAGGTGCAACCTTTGCAACATATCTCGTAAAAAAATATAACATTTACCTAATATCTCATTAAAAATGCAACATTTGCATCATATCTAATAAAAGATACAACCTTTGTAAAAAGATTCAACCTTTACAATTCTTTTCGTAAAAGAAATTTTTTTACCTGTTCTTTAAACAAACATTTGCCTAAACCACGATTTTACAACCAGGCTCTAATACCACTGTTAAGAAATCCTTAGTGCATAAGCAACGGAAATACAAGGATTCTCATTAGACTTGCAAAACTTCATGTTTCAAAGTATAATACAAACATCAAATATTTTATTTAAGCGTTTAGGATTACCTCTTAAAGAAAATCAAAGTAATCATAGCCTCATCCTTTAGGAGTCCACAGAGTACTCCCACCAAAAACGTTGCACCTTCCAAATGCTAGTTTGATGGCATGTAGCTTTTGCAAGTTTTATGTATTTTGTGTCTCTTTTTGGTTAAACCGCTTATAAGCATCTTATGCTTTATTTATAGGCATAAGTTTGACCTAATTTGTTCTCTCTAAAGAGTGGGCTCCTTACTCATTCTAAATGAGTTAGGCCCAATAGTTTTATTTTAGTCTAACTAAAATAAAACATTTTTTGATGGGCTTACTCTATGTGTGTGACCCTATAGGTAAAATACTCAGTTATATTAATGATAAATTATTTTATTATTAATATAAAATAAGAGCGGTATCTAGCAATGTAACATTATGTCTGAATATTATTTAATATCAATATAACCTATGAGTGATAATTATTTTATATGTTTGTTCCTTTTGTCATGATATCCTACCTGGGCCCAAGGCATGGTCGCGTCATCCTTGTACGGCCCAGTTTATTTTACTTGATACCAGAGTAGACTTTATCTGAATAAATATCCAATATTTATTCTTTCCAGCATGACCATTCATTTCCTTAGTCTCACTCCATCAAGTGGCCTATAGATATCACTCCTGTCATATAGGAAAGACAAATCTCATCTACACCACTCACATCCCTGCAGAATTTGTCCATTGCCTAATCACAACCTTTATAGTCCTCTTGTTATAGAAGATGTTTGATTATATTAAAACAACAAACTTCTCATGTAGGAATTGTAGTGACTTTAGGTTGAAGGACTACATATACCATTATCACATTGAGAATCGTTTATGACATTCATGTAACGATCCATGCAATGTTCCCATGGTGGGTCTGTCCAGTACATCATTACTCTTAATGTGTACCCATGTGAAGACTTGATATCATTTATATCTATGATCTGTGAGATCAGATCATCAGTACACTCACAACTAGTCTTAATGTATTTACATGTCCCCACGTAAATACTTGACTAGGGACATTTTAGGAATAACTCTTATATGACATATTACTCCAAGGATAAATAAAGGTTATTAAACTATTTAACAAAAAATACCTTATACAAAATGATGCGTCCTATATAGGCTCCAAGTGCATATTTTCAATAGACGCTATACGTCAGGCCTATGTGTAGTGTCTGGTGCTATGTGTATCTCACTGACAGGTGGGATTACATTGAGAAAAAAGGCCAAATAATGGCCAAACCACTCCAGTCCAAAGGCATGAATGTAGTGGGGACATTAGGGGACTAGTTCTTCACATTATTGAGGTATTATTGAGGAATAATGGCTGAAAATCTAGAGGATTAATGGAATCTGAGTCAGAGGCCTAATGCGTAGTGCCACACCTACGCGTAGCGTTAGCCCCAAACTTCCCCACTATAAATAGGGTCATTTGCCATAGGTTTTAGCATCCTTTAGCATCTAATTCAGAGTGTTCTATATTCTAAGTTGTGAAAATAGCTTCCATATACTTGAGAGTGTTATTTTAGTGTTGTTTCCTTTTGTGCTGTGAAGTACTTATCAAGTTCAGTCAAGTGTTCGTCATGTCTCCATTTTTAAGTATTGTTTTTACTTTTACCATGTGTAACTAATCTGTTTATGTTGGAATTGGTGAACCAATCTATGAATATGATGTTGTGATTATGAATTATGCATGTTTATGATTCAAGTTCTATGTTAGTATTTCAACCTTTATTAGTATGAATTTCAAATGGGAGAATAATTTTCATGTGTGTTAAAAACCATTTTAACGGAAGTAAAAGTTGAAATATCCTTAATATACCAATTACTAGGAATAGAGTTGGTAATTATTGTTGTGTTAAGGTCAACACTTAAAGCAAGTTTTTACTGAGAAAGCATATGAGGGATTAGACTTTACAGTAACTATTTAGAATTTATTCACCAAGGGATCAGGTTTAATGATTTTAAGTTGCAATGACATAAACTTGATGATTAAATATGCATGTTTATAAATACTATGTTATATTCTAGTGCAGGGATCCTAATTACAACATAGTTTGTCATTCTATGTTTAAATCTTGAGTATTGGAATTGTTCTAAGGTGATATTTTCATAAATCATTTTCCAGATAGTTACGTAATTTATACCATCCTTTGTCCAATGTATAAATCAATCTCTAAATCTGTGAATATTGTACAAACTTGTATATGAAACATTCTTTTGTTAATAAGTTTTGACACTTTTATCATAGTAAAAAAAATTACTGCCACTGATTGAAACCAATCAATTCTTGAGGGAATGATATCTAATCTTTCAAAAACTACAATGATAAATTGGTGCGCTTTCCAAAAGTCTAACAAGTTTTCTAGCACCGTTACCGGGGATTGATGGATTTTCAATAAAGAGTAAATGTTTAATTACTGTGGTAAAATTTCTTTACTTTTTAACTTAGGTAAATTTTCATTTTCATTTTTTTTACTCATCTATTTATTTATTTACTTTTACTTCTTTAATTATTCTTGTTACACTAACTTTTTTGTTTAGTTTGTGTCTATAAACTCGATCTTCTGTAGGAATGATTTTATTTGATCCTGAGATCGATAAATTTGTAAACAAAAAACTTAAATCTTTGAAATCCAAAACACAAACTACTTCTTCTTCTTCTTCTTTTCAAAACTTCAAAAATTCTAAAATGGCTGGAGAACAACAAAGACAGACATTAGGATAGTTTGATGCTATTCATGGACCACATTGTGTGTCAGGAATGTTTCAAGGACCTATTACAGCGGTGGAAATTAAACCTGCTACATTGAGTATAATTCAAAACAATCAAATTACTGGTTTAAATCATGAAGAACTGTATGAACATCTAACTATTTTTTTATGAATTACGCAACACCATTGGTTTTAAACCTAATCAAGAAGAATCTGTGTACATGAGACTATTTCCTTTTTCTTTGGTTGGATGGCAAAAGAATGGTTTAAATTTTGTCCTCCTGGTGGTTTTACAAACTAGTTCGATGTCGAAATTTTTTTTTGGAAAGGTTTTATTCCTCTTCTAAATATTTTGAAGCGATGTGAGCCACTCACTCGTTTTCACAAAATCATGATGAGTCATTAGGAGAACTGTGGGAACGATTCAAAGCATTGTTAAGAAAATGTCCAAATCATAATTTGGACAATGGTGGAAATGTAAGAATCGTCTATGATGGCTTATTGCCTTAGTTTAAGATGATGTTAGATGCCTGTGCAGGTGGTTCATTAATGAATAAAATGGTAGAGAAGGCAATAACTATAATAGAGTCCATGTCTACTAGTGACAGACAAGCAAAACATGAAAGAGGTATTGTTTCCCAAAAACCAGGTATGCTCGAGTTAGGAGTAAATGATGTAGTCCTAGCTTAACAAAAATTGTTGACACAACAAGTTAAGGCAATGAGCAAGCAATTGTAGAAACTTCAGATTGCTCAAGTGTCATCACTGCCCCTAACTCAGTTAAAATAGTGCGTACATTACAATGGGTGAACGACCTTATGGTTGTTGTGCACCTGAATGAATTGAACATGAGCAAGCCAATTTTCTAAACAACCAAAGATTACCTGTAAGTAATTTTTCTTTTAATATTGGTAATATTTTCCCTATCAACTATCCACAGGGATGGAAAAATTAGAATTTTGGCTGGAAACAAGATGTTGGAGCTTCCAACAGACCTCCCAACAATTAGTTTCACAACAACCACAACCTAATCAGAATGCTAAGCTGACAAGAATAGAAGATTCTATCCAACAATTGCTACAATATATGCAAATGAATAAAGCCGCACGAAAAGCATCAGATTTGCAATTGGGACAGTTAGTAAAGGAAGTAGCTGAAATAAAAAGTTATGGTTTTTCTGCCAATACCCAGAACCTAAGGGGACAATGTAAAGCTATTTTCACTAGGAGTGGTAAAATTATAGGGACTGATTGTAAAAAAAGTTATAAAGAGAGTGAAGAGAGTGAAAAAGAAAAGAATAAAGAAGAAAAGAAAGAAAAAGGAAAAGAAAAACAAGAAAATCAAAAAGAAAAAGGAAAATAAGAAAATCAAAAAGAAAAAGAAAAACCAAAAAAGAAAAAAAGAAAAAAGAAAAAATTAGTATTTAGGTCAGACACCTCCTGTCAAGGATTTACCTTATCCTCATGAACCTTCAAAAAAGGATAAGGAAAGAGAGTACAAAACATTCCTTGAGATTTTTAAGAAGTTACAAATAAATATTCCTTTCTCAGAGGCATTGGAACAAATGTCAACATATGTAAAGTTTATGAAGGAACTACTCATAAAGAAAAGGAGGTATAATGAAGAAATTGTTGAGCTCGAAGTAGGTTGTAGCACAATCTTACAATATAACATGCCAGAAAAGTCAAAGGACCCCAGAAGTTTCACCATTCCTGTCTCCATTGGAGGTGCAAATATTGGAAAGGTGTTATTAGACCTAGGGGCTAGAATCAATTTAATTCCCCTAAGTATGATGAAGCGTATTGGTGATCTTGATCCACAAAGGATGAAGATGACTCTACAACTGGCAGACCGCTCAATCAAAAGACCCTATGGAATAGTGGAAGATACACTTGTAAAGGTGGACAAGTTCTAATTTTCTATTGATTTCATGGTATTAGACATGGAGGAGGATACTGAAGTCCCCCTAATTCTTAGAATACCATTTATGAGAACTGCTAGAGTATTGAATTATGTTGACAATGGAAAACTTGTAGTCAGAGTGCATGATGAAAAGGTAAATTTTGATGTTTTTAAAGTAATTAAACATCCTAACCCAAAATAAGATTGTTTTAGAGTGGATGCCCTTGATGAAGTTTGCCTCTTCATATCAAAAGGTATGTCTTATTCTGACCACCTCAATAAATTACAGATTAACTCTGTTGATTGTTTAAATGAGGAAGAGGAAAGACAGATAGATAGGTGCTTAGATGAGTTAGAGAGAGGGAAAGAAATTTCCCTTGAAACTAAAAAGATTGAGGAACTTCAGGGGACACCTATTGAAGAAATCCAGAAACCTGAGCTGAAAGTATTGCCTTCGCACCACAAGTATATCTTTCTAAAGGAAGGTAATCTTAAACCAGTCATTATTAGTATTTTACTAACTGAAACAGAAAAAGCAAGACTGGTGAAGGTATTAAAGGATAATCAAGAAGCCATTGGATGGACACTAGAAGATTTAAAATGTATAAGTCCATCTTATTGCTTGCACAAGATTTTATTAGAAGATGATTTTAAGCATGTGGCCCAACCTTAAAGACGCCTCAATCCAACAATGAAAGAGGTAACAAAGAAGGAGGTTCTAAAATCGCTGAAAACAGGTGTCATCTATCCTATTTCTGATAGTGCATGGGTAAACCCGGTCCAAGTGGTACTGAGAAAAAGAGTTATGCCAGTAATTGTAAATGATAAAAATGAACTAATTCCAACAACAACTGTCACCAGCTGGAGAATGTGTATAAACTATAGGAAATTGAACCAAGCAACTAGAAAAGATCATTTCCCCATCCCCTTTATGGACCAAATGCTTGAAAGATTGTCTGGACAGGCTTAATATTGTGTTGATCCTCTTGACCAAGAAAAAATTGCTTTTATATGTCCTTTTGGTATCTTTGCTTATAGAAAAATGCTATTTGGATTATGCAATGCACCTACTACTTTTCAAAGATGTATGTTTGCTATTTTTACAGATTTAATTGAAAAGAGCATATAAATTTTCATGGATGACTTCTCTGTGTTTAGGAACTCCTTTGATACAACTCTGGTTTTTAATTGGGAAAAATGTCACTTCATGGTGACAAAAGGAATTGTACTGGTTCATAAAGGTATTGAAGTAGACCAAGCAAAAATAGAGGTAATCTCAAAACTCCCACCCCCTGTGAATGTGAAAGGGATTAGAAGTTTTTTAAGACATGTTAGGTTTTATCAAAGGTTCATTAAGGATTTTTCAAAAATTGCTAAACCTTTGACAAACCTCTTGAACAAAGATGTTGAATTCAAATTTGATGAAGCATGTCTTAAAGCTTTTAATTCTTTAAAAGAAAAATTGATTTATGCTCCTGTTATTGTTGCCCCTAATTGGAATCGGCCCTTTGAACTTATGTGTGTGCAAGTGATTATGCTATAGGAGTTGTTTTAGGTCAAAGGCATAAAAAGATTTTTTTTAAGGTTATACATCATGCTAGTAAAGTTTTAAATGAAAAACAAGTGAATTATGCAACTATTGAGAAAGAATTACTAGCCATAGTGTATACCTTGGAAAAATTTTGATCATATTTGATAGGCTCAAAGATAACTATTTTTACTTATCATGCAGCTATCAAATACCTTTTGACTAAAACAGACTTTAAACCTCGGTTAATCCGATGGATTTTGCTCCTACAAGAATATGATCTTGAATTTAAAGATAAAAAGGGTTGTGAAATTGTGGTCGCTGACCATTTATCCAGATTGATAAACGATAAGGGCAATGCAAAGGAAAATGAAATAAAAGAGGAATTTCCTGATGAGAAATTGTTTGAAATAGCAAAATGGCTATGGTTTGTTGACATGGTCAATTTTAAAGCAATAGGAATTCTTCCCAATGATTTAACTTGGCAACAGAGAAAAAAGTTTCTCACAGATGCTAAATATTTTGTCTAGGATGACCCTCATCGATTTAAAATTGGTGTGGATAATTTGTTACAATGTTGTGTGTCTGAATGGGAAATAAATGATGTGTTATGGCACTGCCACAAATCCCCTTATGAATGATATTTTAATAGAGAGAGGATAACTGTAAAGATCCTCCAATTAGGTTTGTACTGGCCCTCCATTTTTAAAGATGCTTACTTATTTGTACAATCATGTAACAATTGCCAAAGAACAGGGAATATATCAAGGAGGCAAGAAATGTCTTTCACAAACATACAAGAGGTAGAGGTATTTGATTGTTGGGGAATTGACTTTATGGGACCCTTCCCCAACTCTCAATCTAATCAATATATTCTTTTAGAAGTTGATTATATTTCTAAATGGGTGGAAGCAGTTGCTTCACCAAATGCTGATTCCAAAACTGTGGTGAAATTCTTAAAGAAAAATATTTTTTACGGGTTTGGAACACCAAGGACTTTGATTAGTGATGGAGGTTCACATTTCTGTAATAAATTTCTTCAAAAGGTGTTACAGTATTATGGTGTAAGACACAAGCTGGCCACAACATATTATCCACAAACTAATGGTCAAGCTGAGATTTCAATCCAAGAAGTGAAGAGAATCTTGGAAAAGACTATGTCTTCTTTAAAGGATTGGTCACAGAGACTTGATGATGCACTCTGGGCTTACAGAACTGCATTTAAAACTCTTATTGGCCTTTCCCCTTTTCAGATGGTTTATGGAAAAGCTTGTCATCTCCCAGTAGAAATGGAACATAAAGCATATTGGGCACTTAAGTTCCTCAACTTTGATCAAATTGCTGCAGCTAACAAAAGGAAATTGCAATTATTTAAGTGGCAGGAAATGTGGAATAATGCTTATGAATCATCTAGGTGTTACAAGAACAAGGTGAAAGCTTACCACGATAAGAAATTAAGGAAAAGGATCTTCGCATCAGGTCAGCAAATCTTATTGTTTAATTCAAGATTAAAATTGTTTCCTGGTAAATTGAAATCTAAGTGGTTAGGCCCATTTATGATTAAAGAGGTTAAACCATATGGAGTAGTTGAAATTGAGGAATGGACACAGGTTAAAACTTTATCTGGGTGGTGAGATCAACAGACTCACCATCATTTGTTACTTAACAGATTTGTGATTTGCAAGTGATGTCAAGCTAGAGACAGTAAATCAAGTGCTCAATGGGAGGCAACCTATTATTTTTCCAGATTAGTTTGTTTTTAAATTTAAAATTAAATAATAAAATTTAATAATAAAATTTTATATGTTTTGTTTAAATTAATAATTTTAGGAATAAAAGGGGTTTAAAAAGGATTAAAAATAGGGTTTTAAAATTAAAATTAAAGAAAATAAAAATTTGACTCCCATGTGTAGCGTTAGAGCCACGCGTAGCGTGGGTCAAAATTGCAGACTTGACACGTAGTGTCAGGGCCTACGTTCAATTTTTAAAACTGAGTCCATTCACAGAAAGGCCAATTTAGATTTTTAAAACCTAAACTCCCTCTCTGTGCCTGATTTCGCTTAAAACTTTAAACCTATAATCTTCCAAAACCCATATTTTGCACTATTCTCTCATTCTCACATCCAAGTAAGTTTCTCAACCCTTTCTCTTTTTAATTTTGCATTTTAAAATTTCATAGAATGCATGTGGTTAGGATGATTAGAGACCCCTAGGATTGAACATGGTTGTTTATGATTGATTTGGTGGGAATAAGGTTGTTGCTGTGCAACCCCCAATTTTTTGGGTTTCTGTCACTATGAGCTCACTCTTAGTGTCACCCTGACACGTAGCGTGAGTCAGGCCCCTATTCTTAGAATTTTTAGTTTTTGTGTTTCTTTTTCATTTTTTAGTTTTAATTTTTTAAAAAAATTGTTTTATATTTTGTTGATTAAATTTTAATTTTTGTTAGATTTTATTAATGTGTATTTTGAATTAATTTGTTTTATTTTATGAAAATAGTTAGTAATTCATTTACTTTAATATCTTGAATAAAATAAAAAATATGAATTTGTTGTGTGATTTGATGCATGTGTGACATATTTTTGTAAATTTTGTTGAATTGTAAAATTGTGTGTTATATTTTCTTATGTGTGTTCTGAATTTTGTTAAATGATTGTGAACTTTGCATAAATTATTTATTGTGTATTGAGTGTTTGTTTTATAAATTTCTTTGTATGTATGCATATTGTATTATCTTGATTTTAATTTATTTTGTAGATGGAACCGAAGAAGTCCATCCCTGCTACCGGTCCAAAGAGGAGGAAGAGGACTGACACAACTTCCTTTAAGGACCCAGATCTATAGGAGGAGTAGCAGGAGCAGCTTGAACCTCAGGATATCACCAGGTTTAAGAAAAATGCCAAATGGGCTAGATTTCATCATATCAAAGGCTATAAATTGATCTGGGAGAGAGTTTTAGACTTAAGACCTGGCGACTATCCTAAGCTGCAGGATGAGATCAGGAGGAGAGGATGGGGATGTGACGTCCTTAGTAATTTTCCGAATAAATTTTTCACGTTTTTAAAAGATCATTTTAAAATTCATAAATTAAATTCAGAGTTCACGTAACAGTTGATAATTGTGGAATATTATAATACATACTAGTCGTGAATAATTAAATTCAAGAAAACATTTAAGTAGCGGAAACGATTTAGAAAATAACGGTACATGATACGTTATACTTATTACAACCCATAAAATCAAAGTCCAAGTAATAATTCATATAGGCATCAATCATGGCATCACTCTTCATTCTGTGTGGCATTCACTGTAAAAATTAATGTAAGAGTGAGACAGAATATAGAATAAATATAAAATAAATAAAATTGCACAAACACAATCAACAAACCATAATGATATGATGAATATGCCAAACAAGTTCATTTATATTTAGTAAGTCTTTAATTTACTCCAATGATGTCATGCTGGATCCATTTGGTTTGGTGGGAATACTACAGTAAAAAGTCTCATAGAGACTCCAGTAGGAATTAGCATAACCATGAATCCCTACACTTTCATGGCTCCTGCGAAATTAAGTGCACAAGTAGGAATTAGCATAACCATGAATCCCTACACTTTCATGGCTCCTGCAGAAATAAGTATACCAATAGGAATTTGCACAACCACGGATCCCTACACTTCCATGGTTCTTGTGAAAATAGGGCTTAAACTCATCATAGAGTAACCCCCCACCAGGGTAGGCAATCATGGAACCCCTAAATTCTATGGTGCGTCCAAATGCTTATGATGCATGAATGCCTTTAATTCTCTTTATCATTTAACATACCATGATATATCAATTTCTAAAACCACTTGGAAAACCACAAGTCCTCAAAGGACACATCACATATAATAATTTTCAGAATCATGGATTTACTGTTTCAACCACATATATCAATAACCGCAAGGCATTCATGTATATATATTAATTTAGTCATTCATAATTATTCACCACCAAAATACACAAACTGAATGATGCTCATTAGACACTCATCAACATTCATAATACTTCATAATCACTCAAGAATTCAATAATAAATTATTACCCATAGGGAAAATATCATTTTTATCCATAATAACCATTATAAGCAAATTTCAGCATTTCCAACAGCGACATACGTTAGTAAAACAGACATAACATGAGCAAATCAAATCCTTTTCATGTGATTTCACTTTCTATAGCTCAATAACATAAATATCTACAACTTTCATTAAGACTAGAAATTCAAATTCTAAACAAAAACATCACTTATTCACAGAATACAAAACTGCCTCAAAGAGGATTTTTAAAATGTACACAGGTTAGTATTTTCAATGTTTCTGGAGCTACCAAAACAATTTTGGCATGAAACCAGTTCTAAAGTATTCTTAACACAAATATCTACAACTTTCATGAAGGCACCAACCACTAATTATCACTACAAAATTCCCAGTTTTAAAAATAAGATTCGGATTTCATAGTTAACAGATTTTCATCATGTACATACTTCTGTATTTTGAGCATATCTAGAGCTACAAGCATCTTTTTAACTCAAAACCACTTTCTATAGATCCCTAACATAAATATCTACAACTTTCATGAAGACATCAAAGTCTAAAAACGTATGTATAATTCCCAGAATATTCATATATGCACAAAACACAAGATAAGTATTTCAATCGGACATGCTATAGTATTTTGATCATAACTCATGCTATACATATCCAATTCAGTCAGTTCAGGTCTCAAAATTCACATAAGAAGAAGATATACAACTTTGATAAAGACACCGATCACTAATTCTCACCACAAAATTCCCAGTTTTAAAAATAAAATACGTATCTCAAGTTAACAGATTTACAGCTTGAACATACTTTAGTATTTTAGGCATAACTCGAGCTACAAAAATCATTTTGACTTTAAACGACTTTCTACAGATCCAGAACACAAATATCTACAACTTTCATGAAGACATCAAAGGCTGATTATGCTTGTAAAACTCCCAGAATATCAATATATACACAGAACATAGAACAAATATTCCACTCGGACATGCTGTAGTATTTTGGCTATAACTTTTGCTATACATATTCAAATTAGTTGATTCAGGTCTCAAAATTTAGATAACAAAAAATCTACAACTTTCATGAAGAAGTCAGAATCAAATTCACACGTTTTTAATCTCAAAACTGAGCAACAAGATACGAAATTAAAACTGGAATCCTAGAACAGCATACAATTCTACCCATTTCATAGTTATTCACAACCCTGTCCCCTCTTACTTGGTTTGCCGACTGAAAATGGTCTCTTGGTTGTCCTGGCTTCTGTTTGAAGGGTCTTGAGGAAGAAGAGTAAAAGAGAGGAAGAAGGTATACTGGCTTTGTTCTCTGAAGGTCTGAGCAGAAGCAATGTTAATAATGCAAGGACAAGTGGGGAACAACTTTCCCGTGAGTGGATGTTTAGTGCTGTTAGTGCGTTGATAATGGGAATTAAATAAGAAAGTGGGCTTATAATGGTCCACTTCTGGCCTTCCTACACACTAGGGTGAATAATGGGTTTAGGTATATTAAAATATGCATAAGAGACAAGAATGGAGTCAAAAAGTTACTCCTGCACCGAAAACCGACTGGAATTTCACTTGGTCCGCCACTAAACCGACTGGAAACTGCCAGTCGTTGTGAAGAAGAAGGGAATCCGAGTCCCTCTCACTCAAGTGAAATCCTCTCTCGCTTGAGCGAGTGCCATATATAACACTGGCAGAAGGGAGTTTCGCTCAAGCGTTTCTGACTCGCTTGAGCGAGTCATACTGTCTTCGCTTGGGCGAAATGAAAAATAGAGTATCAGGGCCGAGCGCGCTTGAGCGCAGTATGCTCGCCTGGGCGAAGTAGAGAAAAGGTTGATTGCAAGGAGAAATTATGCATCAGGGGTCCATCTCGCTCAAGCAAATTCCGACTCGCTTGAGCGAGACACACAAGTCCCACCTATGCCTCTCTTCACTCGCTTAAGCGAGGCACTCATTCGCTTAAGCGAAATCCGACCAGAGGTCGTCATTCCCCAAAACCGATCCTTCATCCACTTGGTTTCCACTCAACAACTTAATCCAGACCGACTCAAAGCTCTCAGATTCCCACTCGGTAGAACCTCCTGAAACCGAGTCAGCTCTCAATCAGTCTCTCACTCGGCAGTTTTCAAACCAAATCATTCCTAAGCCGACTCACACTTACATAGTCTTTCACTTGACTATTCATTCTAATTCTGAGTCATCACAAGCAGTCTTTCACTCAATTAAATCTTTCCAGAATGATCCCACACTCTTTGGTTTGTCACTCGGCAGATTACTACAAACCGACTCATTCTACTCGATTGTTCACTCGATAAAATCAATTAAAACCGATTCCCAACACCCAGATTTTCACTCGGTAAAATAATCCTTACTGATCATCATTCACTCAGCATTTCACTTCCAGAACGGATTCAATATCAGATCGTCCATCACTCGGCAATTCCTTTCCTTACCGACTCATCTCTTAATTGATTACTCACTCGGTATGTCATCCCAAAACCGACTCCTCATCAGGTTGATCCTCACTCGGTTAATAACTCTAAGACCGACCAACGCCCATTCGATCTTCACTTGGTATTCATACCTTTTCTCACCTGAGAAATAACCTAACCATTCATACATCAGATACAAGCATCACAGTCAAGTCTCACTCGGACACAATCATTACTTAATTACTCAGGATACATAACTCCCTATTTACTCAGAATAGGTACCCATATTCACTCGGAACATATATATATAACTTTCACTCAGAATAGTTATAACATCTTTCACTCAGAAAGTAATACTCTGGAATATTAAAGTTTTCCCCACTCGGGGTTCACTCTGCTAATCATTACTTAGCCAAGGTTAGGCCAACTTCTTCAACTACATTTCACTCAGAGTCCATTAAGGCCATCATCACTCGAAAAATGCCCACACGTATGATTCTCACTCGGAAATGGAGTCATTTGAATGCTTTTGACTCAGCAGTGAGTCATTCTAAGGTGAGTCACTCGGATTCTTTCACCCAGAAGTGGTTCTATCAGTCCCACTTCACTCAGAAGTGCCTCAGACAAGGATTCCACTCGGAATAAACTCTCTCGGCCATGTTCCACTCAGAAAACACAACCTTTACTCGGAATTTCTCTTAGTCACTCGGAATTTTCCTTTTTCACTCGGAATTTCACTCACTATATCACAAAATTATTTTCTAAGGTTCCTATTTGAACGGAATTCATCCAGTAACTCCCAGGTTGCTTAACATGCTTCTTGCTTTGAGCTAGAGCTCACTCGCCAGAGCGAGATTGATCCCAAACGCTTAAATACTAATGTAAGGGATTCTCGCCTGAGCGAGATTCTTTCTCGCTTAAGCGAGAATACTATGACATGACCAGGAAACGAATTTGTCCCAGCTCCACATATGGTATCTCATTGTAGGCCTATTAAATCATATCTGACATATCATATATGACATTTTGAGGCACATAAAGCTTGTTCTAAGAGTTCTTACTCTGAAATCCTCATTAAAAGCCAAGTTTGGATATCTCCATTACTTCATACACACAAAAAGACATATACAGCCAGTTCCCACATTTATACTTATAAATTTCCATTCTAAATTTATCATTAATAATTTTGGGATGTTACAGGGGACCACTATTTTCTTTATATATGGCAGGAGACCCCATCCTGGGGATGGAGTTTTATGCCAACGCTTACAGGACACGACAGGATTCGCTGAATATATGGGGTAGAGGAGGAGCAGTTGGGTTAGGGGTAGGCATATAGTCTACGACCGTAATACCATTAGTACCCTTTTGGGTAACCCTTGGGAGCCCACTCCCGAGGGTGATACTTGTTTTTGGATAGAGAACACAAACAAGGTTGTTACTGAGGATGGCGATTTAGGATACTTTCTGGATCAGGTTGCTTATTTTTTGAGCAAGGAAGAAATCTATTTTAATCTTAGCAAGGTTAATAGAGCACCTTCCTACCTGCTGAAGACACAGATGACACCGATCACCCAGGCATGGATGTATATGATACTCCACAACATCGTACCAGTGAATCACCTCTCCAACTTGCCCGTCGACAGATGCTGTTTATTATTTTCCATTCTTTAGGGACACACCATTGACATTACTGCTCTCATTTTTTAGCAGATTCACCATTATGCCCTTGGGTATAAAGTGAATCGTCCAGTACCATTTCCACTTATCATCTCGGCCTTACTGAGGAGGCAAGGAGTGCAAGTACCTTCACCAGAGTTCACCAGTTCATCGGGGCGAGTACCCAATGTTCTGGTGAACAGGATTTATTTCATTCAGAATTGTGAGCTTCCACCCTTTAAGCAGGATACCCAGCCCAGATTAAGGCGTATGAGACTACCTCAGGAGACTGCCAGTGATGCTGTCCTCCAGGAGCTGACTCAGAGTATCCATAGAGCTTATACCTATTTACATGATCCTTTCTATCAATATAGGGTTCAGGGAGCACATGCACCATTTATGACACGTGTTGAGTTTACATCCCATGTGGCTTGGCCAGGAGACCAGTCGATATATCCTGAGGTAGGTGGTACATCTGGTGCACAGGCTGATACTAAGGGAGACACTACTGAGGTTGATGATGATGATTAGATGCAAGAGGAGGATGATTAAGGGCCGCATTATTTTCTGCATCTTTTATGACTATTTTTTTAGTATTACATTAGTTTACTTTGGTAATTACTTTATGATTTTAGTTATTTAGTTTGGTATTTTTATTTTTGTGTGGTATGATATTTTATTTTTGCATGATATTTTATTGGTGTGATTTTCTTAATTAAAAATTTTAAAAAATAAGTGTGATTTTCTTAAATAAAATAAATCAAATTTTTGTCTAAATTTGAAAAGTTTACACGCTTGAAATTTTACAGAATAAGCCGTTTTAAATAATCAAACATTGATTCTTATGCAACTAAGGCATTTTTATAAAACAAATTATAATGAGTTTGTTAATAACCAAGCTAATTTTGAAAACCCAGTGAACTGAGAGTTCTTTAAACACATTGAGGGTATCAACATAATTTCTTTCAAATTAATTTTACGTACTTCTTTGATTTATGTTGTCATACAGAGGATCCAAGAACATGATCAAGGCAAGTTATTAGTAAACACATGAACTAGGGCCAAAAAGCTTACCGTGGTAAACAGTTTTTATCCTTTGATAGCTAATTTTAAGCCTTAAAAATATTTTCTTTGACACCCTTCAACCATAAAAATTTTCCAACTATTCCTTTTCATTTGATTAAGTAAAAGAGCATTACAATAAAAAGGAAAATTCTTTTGAGTATACTTACAAAATGGAGAGTGGAATTACAAACTTAGTTCTTTTCAAAAATTATGTCAGTCATGTATATATATATATATATATATATATGAAAAATAAAAGTAAAAAGAAAAAGAAAGAAATATAAATTTAGAAAAAGAAATAAAAGAACTAATTTGGAGGTATCTGTCAAAAAGGGGAAGTAAGTTTTGGTCAAAGAGAAACACCTTATTTGTACATGAAATGCTCTTTTAGGATGTCAGGTGTTTTGTTTTCCTAGAAAAATCATGAATTCTTGTAACCAAGCCTCATTACAACCTTTGAAAAGACCTTGTGATTCTTGTTTGATTCTGTATGAATGATGATTGATAAGATGAAAATCAAAATTAGATTTGTCTGACTTTATGATTGATTGACAGAGAGAAACACTTGTAAGGTAAGCCTTGAAATAAGCTTGATTTATTGACATGACATTGTGATAGTTTTATCTCTAAGCTTCTTTTGCACAAGTTATCAATGTCGATCATTTCAAACGGTAAATTATGAAATACTTCTTGTGGTAAGTTTTCAAATCTTTTAAAAAAATGTTTTCAAAGAATAATTCATAGTTTGTTTCTGCTCGAGGATGAGCAACTTCCTAAGTTGAGGGTAGTTTGTTAGTCCTTAATTTATAGTTATTTTTATAATAAAAATTATGAGAAAATAAATAAAAGATAGTTAAATAGAAATAAATTTAGGTTTTAGTACAAATAAATAGAAGTTATTGAATTTAACTTGGCATGACCTATTTTTTCCATTTTTGTAGTAAATGTTTAAGGATTAAAAGTGGAAATTTATGCAAGAAAGAAGGCTCATGGGTAGCATTAACCCCACGCTCAACATCAGGATTTTTGTTTCTGACATCACGCGTCAAGCCTACGCGTAACATCAGGTGCTACATGTATCCCACTGACAAATAGGATTACACTTAGAAAAAAGGCCAAATAATGGCCAAACCACTCCAATCCAAAACACAGTGGGAGACATCAGGGGACTAGGTCTGCACATTATTAGGCATAATTAAGGAATAATGGCTGAAAATTTGGAGGATTAATGAAATCTGACTCAGAGGCCTGACGCGCAGCGCCACACCTATGCATAGCGTCAGGCCCAAACTTCTCCACTATAAATAGGGTCATTTGTCATAGGTTTCAGCATCCCTTAGCATCCAATTCAGAGTGTTCTATATTCTGAGTTGCAAAAATAGCTTCTATATACTTGAGAGTGTTATTTTAGTGTTGTTTCCTTTCATGTTGTGAAGTATTTATCAAGTTCAGTTAAGTGTTCGTCATGTCTCCACTTGTAAGTGTTGTTTTTACTTTTACCATGTGTAACTAATATGTTTATATTGGAATTAGTGAACCAATCTATGAGTATGATGTTGTGATTATGAATTATGCATGTTTATGATTCAAGTTCTATGTTAGTATTTCAACCTTTTATTAGTATGAATTTCAAACGGGAGAATGATCTTCATGCGTGTTAAAAACCATTTTATAGGAAGTAAAAGTTGAAATACCCTTAATATACCAATTACTTGGGATGGAGTTGGTAACTATTGTTGTGTTAAGGCGAATACTTAAAGCAAGTTTTTACTGAGAAAGCATATGAGGGATCAGATTTTATGGTAACTATTTAGAATTTATTCACCGAGGGGTCGGGTTTAATGATTTTAAGATGCAATGGCATAAACTTGATGATTAAATATGCATGGTTATAATTACTACGTTATATTCTAGTGCGGGGATCCTAATTCCAACATAGTTTGTCATTCTGTGTTTAAATCTTAAGTATTGGAATTGTTTTAAGGTGATATTTTCATAAATCATTTTCTAGGTAGTTTCATAATTTAACCATTCTTTGTTCAATGTATAAATCAATCTCTAAATATGTGAATATTATACAAATTTGAATATGAAACATTCTTTTGTTAATAAGTTTTAACACTTTTACCATAGTAAATAAAAATTAGTGTCACTCACTGAAACCAATCAATCCTTGAGAATGATATCTAATATTTTGAAAACTACAATGATAAATTGGTGCACTTACCAAAAGTCCAACAAGTACAAAATAAATACGAAGACCCCGGTCAAGAAACTGACATCTGACTGAGTTAGGTAAGGTATGGTCAGCATGTCTCTACCAAAACTGTGGCTATAGTATATTAGGAAAAGGGTGAAATCAATTCTTATACTCAGGGAAGTTCTATAAATACAACTCATTTATTAACACAAGGCAAATTCTAAATACTTTCTTAAGAGCCTCTGTAATCACTTTATTTTCTGTAATTAACATACTAGCTTAGGCATCAAAGATTGTTTTATAGGTACACCTCTGGTGTGTCCCATCTTCAACAGTTGGAATTTACTTAGTATTTACCCTTAACATGAAGGACATAGGATCCCCACTGGACCTGTGTATAAAATACCAGACTCTACTGAGGCGGTGTAAAAGCGAGTGAAAGACAGAACCACATTTGATTTTGGTTGTATATGGCATACTCTTGACCCCGTATATCGGCCAGATCATTGGCACACCTAGTGGGATCGCGTAAACTTGAGTCCCACATGGCAACGAAGAGTTAGTCATGGAGTGCAGCAGAAGGGAGGAAACCCTGGAAGGGCATGTTTAGAATGTAGCCCGAACTTTGGATTATGGATAAGGCATAGTAGAGACCCCCGTTACAAAATAAAATGGTCAAACAGTAGTACATCTGGACCCTCAGGAAGAGATCATCAGATAGCTTCAAGCAGAGCTTCAGGAGTTGAGGAAAACATATGGAAGAAAAAATACAGGTGGAAATCAGAGACAACATGAATTTCATCACACCAAGGATCGATCAAAGGCTCATACTTACGATGAGTAGAAGTCAACATATCAGATCGAGGAGTTGAATAGCCTAAAGAGGGTGATGCAACAAAGTAGGGGAGAATATCGGTTCAAGATACCTTTCACAAGGAGATTGATGAGTATTCCTATTCCAAGACACTATAAACTCTGCAACCGTTGTCTATAGAAAGGTATAATGGAGAGACTGACCCAGGGAACCACTTGGATGCCTATGTGAACGAGTCTCTGTTTTTTAGAACTGAGGAGGATGTTATGTGTAGGATGTTCCTAAGGACGCTATCTGCTAAGGAATTAGGATGGTTCTAGAGCCTCTCTTCAGGATCTATTGATATGTCACACATTTTCTTATAGCACTTTGTAGTGTCAAGAGACATCCCAAGAACATCCCATACCTTGACATAGATTAAGCAGGGGGTAGAGGAAAGTTTGAGAGATTTCCTGAAGAAATTTTATAAGGAAGTAACACTTGTGCTGGGGTTACCTGAACCATTTTCCTTATCTTTGGCAAAAGAACCACCTCGTACTTTCGAGGAATTCAGAAAAAAGGCTATAAAGTATGTTGGGAGAGAGATGCATTTGGTAGTAGCTGGAAAAAGGGGTATGATTCCTGAAGGAACTCCGACACATGAAAAAAGGATGTCGAGATCTGATCACAAAGGGCAAAATAGAGAGATCCCACTAAGGCCAAGAGAGTGAAGGAGCATTAATTTTACACAGTACACCCCATTAACAGTCTAGCCTGAACAAATTCTCAGAGAGGTTGGTCTAAGGGGATTAATGGTGTATGGAGTAAAGAAGCCTATGCCTATGAAAAGAGCGGGAAACACCAACAAGTACTATGAATTCCACGAACAGACCGGTCACAGTACTGATGAATATCGACAGTTAAAGGAAGCGATTGAGACTTTGATTAAAGAAGGAAAATTGAAACAACGTTTATTCAGGCAGTGGACATTCTAAGAGCCAAAAAGAGTGATACCTCAGAGGAAGAAAATTGGTTTGGTCGAAGAAGAGGAGGCCAGAAGTTCTAAAAAACCAGCACTGGAAAAAAAAAGATCGTTGTAGATAACATTGATGAGAATGATGAATCATGGATGAAGCCTCCGAGCTCGGGAAGGAGAGATGTCATCGACATGATTACAGGAGGTTTTATAGGAGGTGGAATGTCTAATACTACCCAAAAGAATCATTTGAGGATGATTATGTCTGTGTAGGTGAGGACAGACATAGCCCATTCCGAGGTAGAGTCCAAACACCGCCCATTATATTCATAGATGATGACTATGGCTCGACTATTCCAGGGAATAATGATGCAGTGGTAATAGAAGCAATCCTAGCTAATAAAACAATCAAAAGGATGTTGGTTGATCAAGGGAACTCTTACGATGTCATCTTTTATGAATGTTTTAAGAAGATGAGACTTTCAAACTCTGACCTACAACTTTACACTCAAGATTTAACGGTGTTTAATGGGGCAAAGCAACCCATCAAAGGTTATTTAGATACAAGGCTGACATTTAAGGGAGAGTCGGGGTTAAGAACGATACGCACGAGGGTGTTGGTGATAGATGTTAAATCCCTTTTAATGGGATCCTTGGACAACCTTCTCTCAATGCTTTAGAAGCCATGGTCTTAATACCACATCTACTAATTAAGTTTATTGATAAAGATAATCAGGTGTGTTCTGATATAGGAAGAAGCATCTATTTCTTCTTCTTCTTTCTTTTTTGATAAAGGAAAATTAGGATTAGGGTTTTAGGGAAAATAAAGGAAGTAGGAAAGAAGGGAAAAGGGTTATGGAAGATGAAAGGAAAAACTGGGATTATGTAAAAAAGGAAAGAGGGAGACACCACCTAGAGAGGATAAGCCTCAACCTCACCACCTAGGAGAGGAAACCCAAGGATAAGAGCTTACCAAGGTTACGAAACCCTAGCTAAAATGAATGAGGAAAATTCAACTCACTTCACAAATACTCAAATGTATTCTCTAAATTCAAGGTGTGAGTATTACAAAGGAGCGTCTGCCTATATATAGGCTAAGGAGGGGGCACACCACTTAACCTAATGAGCCTCACTCTCTCCTAAGCCCAAAAGTACTAAAACTAAATAAAACTAAGAAAGGTGGCCAAAATACAAGGCCCAAACTCAAACATAAGCATGAAATGGTCATGTAAGACCCAAAACTAAAAATAATTCTAAACTTAATTAATTCCTAAAAAATAATATTTCTAACAAAAAGGATAGAGAATGGCCAAAAGGAGGCCCAAATGGGGCCTATGTCATGCTCCCCTTCTTTAAGAGGATTTGTCCTCAAATCCTGAAAATTCTTAAAGCAATGCTCAAAGTAGAGAACAAACCTACAAGAAGGAAAAAAAACAAAATAAGTCTAGAAAAATAAAGAAGGAAAACAAAAATAAAAGAAAAATAAAGCAAAAAGAAGACAAGACATGAGATTTGGCACCAGGGTCAAATACTAACCTTTTTACTTGTATGAAAATAAAAGAAAAGATATCATAAAAGAACAAAAAGCAAACATCCTTCAAGAAGGCATAAATTAACCAATAGAATTGCTCATGTATCATAAAGATTGTATAAATGATATAAAGCAAAAGAGTGGGATTAACTGCCCTAAGGGGATCATAATGTGTAATGGAAGTTAAACAAGGGACTAGATCATACATAGCATGCAAAGATGATACCAACCCCCAATATTATCCCTTATGAAAAATGAATAGTAGAAACATGATCAAAGATATGATATGGGTATAGATAGAAAAGGTTAAGGAAGGAAACAAATGGCAAACCTATGAAAACCCTAGATACAAGAAAAATAAAAAAAGACAAAACATAAGGAAAAGTTAACTCAAAAGAGTAAAGACACAACTCTATCCTAAAAGAATCTATAATTACTATATACATCCTACAAGTAATCCTAAGAAAACCATGCAAACACAAGGTTCTATTCATCCCATAGTGAATAGGATTGGGTGGAACACAAACCTCTAAAGGAATGAACACTTTGTAACATCCTAAATTTTGAAGAAAATAAATTTATTGAATAAAAAAATTAATTATTTATGGTCCAATGATTATGGGAGAATTAATTAGACCTTAGAGGTGAATTATCGGTAAATTAAGAATTACCAGAATCGGATGATTTAACAGATGGTGTGGGACCCACTTGACTAAATTGAATAATTGATGGGTCTATAATACTTAGAAAATTATTGTGGTTATGGCGGTATGGTTAAAATAATTTTTGGTAGTGAGGAAATAATTAATTAGACACAGCATATGACCTTAAACGGCAAAAATACTAGCCAAAATGGAATTAAAAGAAAATGAAAATTTCTCTTTTTCCCTTCTCATAGCCGTGTAGCTTTTCTACACATTTTATACCCTCTTTTGCACAATGGGTAAAGGGAAACTATTGACTAATGGTAAAAGTAAATTGGGGCATCCTTTTAACCATTAGGTAATACCCAATTTACACTAACAATTCCCTCTCTCTTCTCCTAACCGTGTACACTTCTTCTTCTCCCATCTATCTTTACTTTTCTTCTTATTTTCCATCCCTTCATCTCCAAAACTGTGTGCCATCCTTCCACTTCCATTTCTTGCCAAAAATTAAATCTAAGCTTGGATTCATGATGCACATATGGAACTTTGGGGTCAATATTGAAGCATCTCCTGCTTCCTCTCCTCCATTTTTGTTTTGGCATTAGCATGGATGTGAGGTAAGGATTTCTTGCCTCTTTGCTATTTTATTATGGCTTATGATGTTTGGGCTTGAAATGCTAATGTTAGAGGTTATGGGTGTTGATGGGAATGTGAAACCCTAGGTTGAATATTTTAGGAATATGATTCTTGATTTGGGTTTGATGTTAGAAATGGATGTAGTTTATGGTTTGCATATGGATTTTAGGGTGATTTGGATAAAAACCCTAAGTGTTGGTGATTTGGGGGTTTTGGCTAAATTGATGGTTTTTGTAATTTTATGTCTTTAGAATGATTCTCTGTGAGAAAGATAAATTTTTAGAAGATTGAGATTGATTATTAATGTTGATGAATTTTTGAACTTAGTTGAAGTTATGTGAATGATGAGATATGCATGTGAAACCCAAACCATAGGGTAGATAACCATTGGGACAATTGATTGTTGTTCACAAATGATTGCCACTTTGATGATGATATAATGTTTGTAATGATGTATGAGAATTGATGGAATTGATGATTGAAAATTTGTATGAAATCCTTAAGAATTGATAAATTTGGGGCTTTTTGCATAGGTGGTGAAATTAGTGATGTGGTTGTCATGAGAATGATTTTGTGGGTAGAGATGATGTTTGGAAATCATTGGTGTTAAATTATTGAGGTTCCAATCTTAAGATTTGAGGAATTGAGTTTGAGGATGGATATATGATGTTGTTGATTATGATCATGATCATAAGGGTAGATGACCATAAGTGATGGATAAATGAAATGAGGCTTGTAATTCAATGAGGTTTTAGGTCATGATGTGTGCCACTTAAATTTATTGTTTAATGATGGCCTTGAATGAAGCTAAGGTGGCTTAAATTAATTTAGTTGACAATAATGGCAATTGGGTGATTTATATGATCATTTAGATGCCATAGTGATAAGGGATGTAATACTATTGTTGTTGGGTTTGGTTGGCCCCTTGAAACTTGGAGAATCATGGTTTTAGGAAAGGAATTCCCGAAACCTAACACAATGGTATAGATTAGCGTTTTGACAAGTTTAGAACTTGTTACCAAACCTTAAGAGATGGTTGTAATTGTCTAACATTATGGTAAAGCCTTGTGATGGCTCATTGGTTGATTGAATGCATATATATATATTGATAGGAGATTATGTTCCGGATGATGATGCGGAATGATAGGAGCATTCAAATCGTTGTGATTCTTCTCTCGAGGTAAGAGAGAAGTTTACATTTCAATTGCATGAATTGAGTAATTGATGATGAATGTATATGATTTATACTCATGTTTGCCTTTCCATGATTGTATAAATATGATAAGTTGAGTAATCCTTGTTGAATGAAGAGATTAGCAATTTATTGGTCTTGAAAATGATATGAATATGTGTATGAGATGGCATTAAGAGTTTTGAATCTCTTTGAAGGAAATAATGTAGTTCTTGGTGAATAATTAATGATGAAATAGAATATGTATGTGAGTATATAGATGTATGATCTGTCGAATTAAAACCCTATGTGAAGGTGTAATTAAGCATAATGGATGTTGGATTTAATGAATGAAGTCATAGGATGGTGTTTCCCAGAGGGAAAAGGCTGTTGGGAATGCATGAATCGATTTATGCCAGGACTTGAATTGATTCAATGCATTCTGTTTCCAAAAATAAGGACTTTCAGGGCTTTGAATCGATTCACACGTTTGCTTGAATAGATTCAGAGGCTACTGGATGAGCTTGAATTGATTCATACAAAGCCTTGAATCGATTCAAGACTCATTGGAATTACTTTTCATCAGTTTCACCATGCTTTAATCGATTCATACGGGTTTGAATCGATTCAAGGACCCCTGTTTTGTTAGTTGGTGCTCCAGAATCGCATGAATCGATTCAATGACCTTCCTGAATCGATTCATAGTATGTTTTTAGCTCATTTGCACTTTGTTTTGATGTTGTTTGATATGGTTGAGCCATGGTATATTTACACATTTGATTGCACACATTCTTAATACGCTTTAGCAATCGAATTATGATGGCATTGTCATGACCCCCATGTACCCTGGGTTTTGAAATTGAGTTGAACTTGTTATTATTCAAACTTTATTTCATCATGTAATAACATGTGATTCCATAAAAGATGTATGATTATGGTGTGTCCTTAGTGATGTTTGGTATTGAATTGGATTATTGGCAAGTATAATTGTGCCTATATTGTGTTGTGAATACATGGTGAATTCCACCACTAATGATAAATTATGATGATTGATAATGGAAAATTGAATGATGTTGATGTATGGCACACCCTTGTATCATGATGAAACTAATGAGGGATCATTGCATGACAATGTATTTATTTTAAATCGATAAATCAGAGATGATATCAATAATGGATAATGATGGATGATATTGTTGATCTTTTTCTTGAATAAAAGGATAGATGTTATTATTGATGATTGTTGAATGTTATTGTGATGAATACAAGTGTGATCTTGTGTATGTGTGGTTTGAATTATATTGATGAATTGTTATAATGCCACACTAATATAGAAACAATGGTAATGATCAATGAGATGAAAATCCATTAAGAAATTATGTGGTGATGTTGATGAATGTTATTGATGATATTGGTGCCATTGTGAATGTTGCAAGTATTGACTTGCATGTATGGTATAAGTATGTTGAAATGAAATGCCACACTTAAAACTTGAAAACAATGGCGAAAACCAACGATGTTAAAATCCACTAAGAGATTGTATGGTGGTGTTGGTGTTGATGATGATGATTGATGAGTGGCATGATAGGATGAATAGTGTAAGAATGCATTGATTGACATTTGCATCCATGGCATATCATAGCCGCCGGTGTTGGAATGTTAGGGGATTCCCCCAGCCGGCCCAGTAGGAGGGCGACTCAGTGCACGAGTATACTTATTTTTCCCCTGTGACTCGGAGTGTAAGTCACGAAGCCGCCCATGTATAGCTACGGGGAGCTGCATGTGGCTGACCCTGTGGGGGGTGGCTCTTGATGAACAGGTGTACCTGATGGTCCTTTGGATCCCAACCGCCATGGTATGAATCATGGTCGGCCCACAACACCTTATATTGTTGATTATGTTGTTTATCGCGGTCATGGTGAAAATGGCCAGGTGTTGCATAATGGGCGATGCGGTTTGGTAGCAGTAAAATTCGATGATTATGCATGCATTATGAGATATGTGTACACATTATACTACTGCAGTAGGGGCATGGTATGTGATCATGCTTAAACCCATATTTGGTCTTTATTCCTACAGTCGGATCTGCATTTGTTATTGATTCCATTGTCCATATGCATTAGCCTAAGAGCATTTGCATATAGCATAGAGGTATGCCAAAAGGTGATGATGATTGATGATGATTGAGATTGATATATGATGATGATGAGATGGGTAAATGAATACCTAAAAGACAACATGTAAAATATGAATACAACAAAAATATATTCAATATGATGATGTTGTATGTGATGGCCTAATGTGATGAAAGGCTTGGTTGTCTATGATTGATGACAGTGATGTACGCCTATTGTGGCATTGAGAAAGGATGTGCATATGTGCTTGCTTTGCTATGAATTGATGGACGAATACGCTATATGTATATTGTTGAAATGAGAAAATATGATGATTATTGATGAGTTAAGCAAAGCATACATGATGTTAATATGCATATACATATAATCTCAATTGTATTCATATTCGTCATTTGAAATGTATAACTCACTCTCCCATGTTGTCCATTTTTAGCATCAATGTAGGAATATCATGGGATGAGGATGCTTTTAAAGTAAAGCTTTGGTGAAGGTAAAATAGTGGTAATGGAATGCCTTAGCTGGCAGCAATTGTAATTTATTGTATTGTGAATAAAGTGTATATGATAATGTAAATAATCATTGATGTTGGTGGATGCATTGTAAATGATAATATAAATGGATGATGTATTGATATTTTGGGCATTGGGATTTACACCCATTTGATGAATGAAGTGTGTTGGTCTTGTAGCCCATCTTAGGAATGTATAAGTATTGATGGTATAAGATATTAAAATTGAATCGAATATGGTCAATTGTAGAATATAGACATTGGAGATGTATGTTGCATGATCATATAGATGCATATGTGTGTATATATATATATTTAAGGCAATGCATGATTATGATTTATGTGTGAAAATAATTGTGGCCTAATAGGTTGGTGTTATGTAATTGTATGCTTTATCGAGCCTTTCCTCATATCTTCATATATGGGACTAGGCGTGTTCCCTATATACATATTCTTCTTCCGCTATCAACTCTATTATTTTTTTATACAATTATGGGCAATTTATTTTATGATCCAGTTATAAATTATCAAATCTTACTCTTCAGTTTCCTGTGGTTCGGGTCTTGATGTAATTGTTAAGGAGTTCTGAAAAAAATTTTAAATGCGAAAAATTTACTCGTATTTTTATTAATTATTTATCTTGATTACATCGAGATTCAAATTCGGAAAGCCATGGGTGACACACTTCAATGGGCAAAGAAGAGGAGAGGCCCATTAAGCACAAGGATGTGCTAGAAGTATATGTATCATAAAGCATATAGAGGGGTTGGTGAAAAAGCAAGGCTCACTCCACATGAAGTTTGGAGGCAAGAAGAGAAGAATGCCTTATGGAGTTATCAAGGGAGACAACTCCTTTACCTTTCTCATGATTGGATTTATAGTGTTGGTGGGAGGTGGAAAGGCCAACCTCCCTATCCCTTTTCAACTTCATTTGAAGTTGATCCTCCAAGACTTGCTTTGGAATTAAGGGATGTAACACAAACTTCTTATTGTCATGAAGGAAGGTGAGGATGTTAAAAAAACCCTTATAGAGAACCTTTCTATCAAATTGCTAAGGTTTCCCTAACAGGATATGGGTTGCTTCCATGGGTACTACATCACATAACACTTCATCTTTGTATGACCCTATGGTGAAGGAAATTAAAACTTATTAATTTACCAGCATCTCACCCCTTTCATTTAACCATTAAAGTTTATAAGGCCTAGGGTGATCTACAAGTTTTAAACCCATTTTGTGAACTAGCCTTTGACTAGCCACATTTGCACAACTCCCACTGTCCACAATTAGAGAACATAGTTTTTTATTTGTGTACAGTCATCCTCCTTTACATGAATTCTAAAAAGCTGTCGAATCATGTAAAGTTCACCATCATCTCCAAAAATATGCTTATTGTCATATGAGTCACTACTTGATTCACCACTAAAAGAATGAACATCAAAATCAGAGTCTGATTAACTTGAATAGCACCCATTATTTTTCAAAATCATAGTTTTCTTTGTAGGATAGTTAGAAGCAATATGTCCTCTGCTTAGACATTTAAAACATTTGATAGCAGAAGATTTGGAAGAGAAAAATTTGGATGTGAAGTCATTTTTATCTTTGTTAGTCCTATAGATTTGACCTTCTATATGCAACTCACTCTTTACTTCTGGAGAAGAAGCGCCCATTCCCTTCTCCCTAGGTTTTCTTTTAAATATCTCTCTTTTTCTAAGGCTAGAATCCTTCTTGACCTTCCACTTGGGCTTAAAGGGTGTATAGTGTAACCCCCCGAAACGTTGATTAAAATTTTTGAGTAAATTTTTTTTTTCGCTTTTTCGAAAGATCATTTTAAAATTCATTAATTTAATTCAGAGTCGATGTAATAGTTGATAACAGCGGAAAAATTATCATACATGCTAGTCGTGAATAATTAAATTCAAGAAAATACTTAAATAGTGAAAACGATTTAGAACATAATAGTACATGACATATTATATTTATTACAACCCATAAAATCAAAGTTTAGGTAATAATTCAAATAGACATCCATCATGGCATCACTCTGCATTCTGCGTGTCATTCACTGTAAAAATTAATGTAAGAGTGAGACAGAATATAGAATAAATATAAAATAGATAAAATTGCACAAACACAATCAACAATTCATAATGATATGATGAATATGCCAAACAAGTCCATTAATAGATCTTTAATTAGTCAAATGATGTCATGCTGGATCCATTTGGTTTTGATGGGAATACTGCAGTAAAAGTCTCATAGAGACACAAATAGGGCTTTAGCATATACCATGAATCCCTATACTTCATGGCGCTTAAGTACCGAAGTACACAATATCATAAATAGGACTCTTGCATAAACCATGAATCCCTACACTCCATGGCACACAACAAAATAGGGCTTAACTCATCATAGAGTAACCCCCCACCAGGGTAGGCAATCATGGAACCCCTAAATTCCATGGTGCGTCCGAATGCTTATGTTGCATGAATGCCTTTAATTCTTTTAACATACCATGATCTCCATATTTCCAAAACTTCTTGGATAATACAAGTCCTCAAGGGACACAATACACATAATAATTCACAACATCATGGATTTACTGTTTCAACCACATATGCCAATAAACACAAGGCATTCATGTACATATATATTAATTATGTCATTCATAATTATTCACCATCATAATATACAAACTGTGTGATACTCAATAGCATTTATAATAATCCATAATCACTCAAGAATTTAATAAATAATCTTTATCCATAGAGAAAATATCATTTTCTTTCAAAATAGCCTTTTAAAGTGACTTTCAGTATCCCCAACAGTAACATACATTAGCAAAACAGTCATATCATGGGCAAATCAACTCCTTTTTAGATGATTCCACTTTCTATAGCTCAATAATACAATTATCTACAACTTTCATGAAGAACACAGTTTCAGATTCCAATCAGAAATACTACTTATTCACAAAATACCATACTGCCTCAAGATAAGTTTTCCAAAATGTACATAGATTAGTATTTAAAACGTATCTGGAGTTACAAACGTGATTTTGACATGAACCCAATTCTAAATTATTCTTAACACACATATCTACAATTTTCATGAAGACACCAACCCCTAATTCTCACCACAAACTTCCCAGTTTTAAAAAAACAAGATTTGGATTTTAAAATTTCAGAATTTCAGAATTTCAGCTTGCACATACTTCAGTAATTTGAGCATAACTTGAGCTACAAAAATTATTTTGATGTGAAACCACTTTCTAAAGATCCACAACATAAATATCTACAACTTTCATGAGGATATCCAAGGCTGATTATGCATGTATAATTCCCAGCATATCAAAATATGCACTAAACATGAAGCAAATCTTTCACTCGGACATACAGTAGTATTTTGGCTATAACTTTTGCTACACATACTCAAATCAATCGGTTCAGGTCTCAAAATTCACATAACAAAAAGATTTACAACTTTTATGAAGACACTGATCACTAATTCTTACCACAAAATTCCCAGTTTTAAAAAAATAAGATACGGATTTCAAGTTCACAGATTTACAGCTTATACATACTTCAGTATTTTGAGTATAACTTGAGATACAAAAATTATTTTAATATGAAACCACTTTCTAAAGATCCACAACATAAATATCTACAACTTTCATGAAGACATAAAGGGCTGATTATGCACGTACAATTCCCAGTAAATCAATATATACACAAAACATGGGATAAACTTTCCACACAAACATGCTGTAATACTTTGGCTATAACTTTTGCTATACTTATTCAAATTACTTGATTCAGGTCTCAAAATTCAGATATCAAAAAGTTCTACAACTTTCATGAAGAAGTCAGAGTCAAATTCACACGTTTTCAATTTCAAAAATGAGCAACAAGTTACGAAGTTAATTCTGGAATCCTAGAATAGCATACACTTCTACCCATTTCACAAATATTCACAACCCTGTCCCCTCTTACGTGATTTGATGTCCTTTGATTAACAAGGTATGTCTTGTAGTTCCCTCGTTCCAGTCCGTAATGGAAGAAATGGAAAGAACAGCCTTTTGAACGTACAAGGATAAGAAGAAGAAGAAAAAGAGTGTGTGATTTGCTAAGTGGTTTGTATGTAGGTGGTGAGTTGTTAATAATGAGAGAATAAGTGGCAGACTTGAATGGAGGATTAGGTGAGATTTAATGGAACCTTTTGACTCGTCTCACTGTCATCTTTGCATTAAGGAGGTTAGTGATATATTAATTTATATAAAGTGGTCTGAGTGGAGTTAAAAGGTGTTCGTTGTTGGAGATTTTGAAGAGAGCGGTATTGAATTTATGAGGGTGGAATGTAGTGTGAGAGCAGAGTGCAGTGTGAGGCGGTGTTGAGTGAGGGCGGTGTTCTGTGAGGTCGGTATGGAGTGAGGGCGGTATTGAATGTGAGGGGCGGTGTTGAGTGAAGGCGGTGTTGAGTGTATCTTAAGAGATGTCCATGCTCTAAAAGATGTTCACATTACTCCGCCAAGGCATTTGACCCCGTCAATGCTTATGACTCCGCCAAACGTGTGACCCCACCTAAATTTACTACTCCGCCAAGGCATTTGACCTCGTCAATGCTTATGACTCCGCCAAAACGTGTGACCCCGCCTAAATTTACTACTCCGCCAAGGCATGAGACCCCAGTTTTGTAGGAAAACTGTACCCTTCCTAGTCTGTAATCTTCTGTTCTCTGGACGGACTTAGTCCGGTCTTTAATACCGGTACAATTTATCCGGTGTGAACATCAGTTCTAAGGATAAACCTTCCTTGAAACTAACCGGTGTTCATTAATAACAAAGCATTAATCCGGTCTCATGTTCATGCGACCCATAGTTCATTCAGTAAAACGTTGATCCGGTCTGCTTCACATAAGCTGTCCTCCCTACATCGGTCTTCCGATGTGATGTGGCATTAGTTGACATTCGATCTTCTTCTTTGAAGTCTTGAAGTCGTCCTAACTTTGGAGGTCAGAACGGATCAGAAGTGTTCCTTCCGATCTCACTCAGCTGACTCCTCTTCCTTCATCCTTTCACTCGGAATTTGAGTCTTAATTATAAGGATCTATGAAATTTCTAAAATTACACCCAAAAATGAAATTTTTGAAGCATTAAGAGCCATCCATAGAATGTTTTATTCATTGATTAACACTTACAGACCTTCCATACTTCATAAATCACATAATTGAACTGTTATTAAAGCAGGATGTTACATTTCTCCCACCCTAATAAAAATTTCGTCCCCGAAATTTAACTTAACGCGCTCCTCAGTGAAACAATCCTGGATACTGTGTCCTCATAGCATCTTCGCGTTCCCAAGTCAGAGTTACATCAGTTCCTTGTTTCCATGCAACTTTTACCAGTGGTACATTCTTGTTCCTCAAGCGTTTATTCGATCTTTCTAGGATCTGTGTAGGTTCTGTAGCGATAGTTAGATTTTCCCTAATTTCCATATCATCAGCAGTAATCACATGAGTGGGGTCTCGCACATACTTTCTCAGCTGTGACACATGAAACACATTGTGCAGATTTGCCAGGTGAGGAGGAAGTGCAATCTGATATGCCACTGTACCAACCCTCTTTAGGATCTCATATGGTCCAATGAACCTCGGACTCAACTTCTTACTCTTCAAGGCTCGGCCAATCCCTTTGTGAGGTGAAACCTTCAAAAATACATGCTCACCGACTTGGAATTCAAGTGGTTTCCTCCTCTTATCATAATACTGCTTCTGTCTGTCTTGAGATGCCTTCATCTTTTCTCTGATCATTTCTATCTGTTCAGTAGTCTGCTGTACAATTTCAGGTCCTAACGCCAAACTTTCATCAGTTTCTAACCAACAAAGTGGCGTTCGACACTTCCTACCATACAATGCTTCGAATGGAGCCATACCAATACTGCTGTGGTAGCTATTATTATATGTGAATTCAATCAATGGAAGAAACTACTCCCAAATACCACCATGTTCAGTCACACAAGATCGCAGTAAGTCTTCCAAACTTTGTATGGTACGCTCTGACTGCCCGTCTGTTTGGGGATGATAAGCTGAACTCAATCGAAGCTTTGAACCCAATTCCTGATGCAAGCTACCCCAGAATCGGGAAGTGAATCTTGGATCTCTATCTGACACGATACTAGATGGTACACCATGTAGTCTTACGATCTCCTTCACATATAATTGTGCCAATTTTTGTAAAGAGTTCTTCATATTCATTGGGAGGAAGTGAGCAGACTTTGTCAATCTGTCTACAATAACCCAGATTGCATCATTCCCTGAACGTGTTCTTGGTAATCCTGACACAAAGTCCATTGAGATGTCATCCCATTTCCAGACAGGAATCTCTAATGGTTGTAGTTCACCAGATGGCTTCTGGTGTTCTACCTTGGCTTTTTGACACACCAGACATGAAGATACATATTCAACTATCTCTTTCTTCATCCTTGGCCACCAAAAGCTTTTCCTCAGATCTTGATACATCTTAGTTGATCCAGGATGAATGCTCAACATACTTTTATGCGCTTCTTCTAGAATCGTCCTTCTTAGATCAACATCATCTGGTACACAAATTCTATTCCTGATCCTCCAAATTCCATCTGATCCTTCTTGTAGTCCCATATCTTTGCCATTCGCCTGTAATTCTCTCAACTCTTGTAATGGCAAATCTTCTTTCTGTCTTTCACCTAACAGTTTCAGGAAATCATTGGTTATTTTCAAAGTCCCCAAGGTCATACTCCTTGAAGATTTCATCTCTACACCCAAGTTCATGTCTCTGAACTGTTCTATCATCTCCATTTCTTTTATCATCAAAGATGCCATATGAATGGACTTTCGGCTTAGTGCATCTACCACCACATTTGCTTTTCCTGGATAGTACTTCAAATCAAAATCATAATCTTTAAGAAACTCCATCCACCTTCGCTGCCTCATGTTCAATTCTTTTTGATCGAACAAATACTTCAAGCTCTTGTGGTCACTGAACACTTCAAACCTGACTCCATACAATTGGTGTCTCCAGATTTTCAGAGCAAATACCACTGCTGCCAATTCTAGATCATGTGTTGGATAGTTCATCTCATGTGGTCTCAACTGTCTAGAAGCATAGACAACCACCTTTCGTTGCTGCATCAAAACACATCCTAAGCCCATTTTGGAAGCATCACAATAAACCACGAAATCTTCTTGTGGATTAGGTAAGGTTAAGACTGGAGCAGATGTAAGCTTCAACTTCAGTTCTTGGAAACTTTTCTCACATTCTGGCGTCCAAGAAAAAGGTTGATTCTTCCGGGTTAGTCGAGTCATTGGTAGGGCAATTTGAGAAAACCCTTCAATGAATCTCCGATAATAACCAGCTAATCCCATGAAACTTCGTATCTCAGTGACTGAAGTAGGTCTCTCCCAGTTGACCACAGCTTCTATTTTAGAAGGATCCACAGATACTCCTTCGTTTGAGATTACATGGCCTAGGAATTTTACCTCTTTCAACCAGAATTCACATTTTGATAACTTTGCATACAACTGCTTCTCCTTCAAAATCTGCAATACCACTCGAAGATGCTTTTCATGCTCCTCAGCAGTTTTTGAATAGATCAGAATATCATCAATGAAAATGATGACAAATTGATCCAGGTAGGGACGAAATACTCGATTCATGTAATCCATGAATACGGCTGGGGCATTGGTCACTCCGAAGGGCATCATAAGGTACTCGTAATGACCATATCGTGTTCTAAAGGCTGTCTTTGGAATATCCTCAGACTTGACACAAATCTGATGATACCCCGATCGTAGATCAATCTTGGAAAACACTGCAGTACCTCTTAATTGGTCTATCAGATCATCAATTCTGGGCAGAGGATATCTATTCTTCACCGTCAATTTGTTCAGTTGACGATAATCTACACATAACCTCATGCTTCCATCTTTCTTCTTGACGAGCAATACTGGCACTCCCCATGGTGACACACTAGGTCTGATGAAATGCTTCTCCAGCAACTCTTCAATTTGTTTCTTCAGTTCCGCCAGTTCAATTGGTGCCATACGGTATAGAGCTTTAGATACTGGTTCTGCTCCTGGAATTAAATCAATGGAGAATTCTACCTCACGTTCTGGAGGTAAACTTGAGACATCCTCAGGAAATACTTCAGGAAATTCAGAAACAACCAGCATCTCGATTGCTTTAGGTTCACCATCTTCTTTGTAAAGAGTGAATAAAGCAAACAATAGACTTTCACCTTGTAATACATAGGTCTTGAGGTTGTCAGAATTTAGATTTTCTGATGGAAATATCACGGTCTTGTTGTGACAGTCCACCAAAACTCGATTTGTCAATAACCAGTCCATCCCCAGAATCACCTCCAGATCTTTCAAAGGTAAACAAACAAGATCAACTAAAAAGTGTCTACCTTCTATGAATATAGAACATTCGTTACACACCTTAGCAGTCCTAAGTTGTGTACCGGTGGGAGTGGAAACAATCAGATCATATGTCATAGGCTTTACAGGTAATTGAAGGCGTCTAACACACTCATCAGAAATGAAAGAATGCGTAGCACCAGAATCAAATAACACAGATAGGATTGTACCATTAATGTCACACTTACTTTGTACGAGGTCATCAGCTTGGTCTGCCTCTGAACCGCTGATGGCAAAGACTCTCCCAGCTGTTTGTTGCAACCTCTGATCTGTGGATTCCCTGTTCTGTCTTGGAGGTTGGGCAGTACGTATGTCTCCTCCACGGCCTCTCTGATAATTAGAGCCTCTTGGTTCACTCATAGTGTTTCTGTTGTTGTTTTGATTGTTCTGCGGACAATTTGGACTGATGTGTCCTTTTTGATTACATCGAAAACAAGTGACCTCTTCAAGACGTCTGTTACAATCACGTACATGATGATTACCTCCACACTTAAGACATCTCATATTGTTGCGTCTATCCAAAGATGACGATGATGATGATCCTCCTCTGGAGCGATTTGGATAGAACGATCCTCTTCTTTTGAAATCAACTGACTGAGGTTTCAGTTGTCTATTAGCCCTTTCATGTGCCAGTCTGGCTTGGTGATTCTCTTCAAAAATTCTACATTTGTTGATCAGAATAGGAAAACTCCGAATTTCTTGGTACCCTATCGCTTCTTTGATTTCCAGATTCAGTCCGTTTTCAAATTTGACACATTTCGATTCTTCGGCACCGGCCTGTTGAAAAGGAGGGTAAAAGAGAGATAGTTCTTCAAACTTTGTAGCATATTCTCCAACGGACATTGAGCCTTGATTCAACTCCATAAATTCCAGCTCCTTGCGACTTTTCACACTTGCTGGAAAATATTTCTCCAGGAAACAGTCTTTGAAGTTGGCCCAGATCAAGGGTCTGTCAGTCTCGATCATACGGATTCTAGCATGAATCCACCAGTTCTCTGCCTCTTCCACCAACATATAGGTGGCATACTCCACCTTTTCGTATTCTGTGCAGGGCAATGCTCGAAAGATGCGCTCTATTTCCTTGGCCCAAAGATATGCTCCTTCTGGATTATAACCTCCCTTGAATTGTGAAGGCTTTCTCTTCAAGAAGTGGTCTAACCCATGGAGTCCTCCAGTGCTCCTCGGTTGGTTTTGTCGTTCTATAGCTTCAGCTAAGCGGTTGAAAGCTGCTGCCATATCGTTGTTATTGTTGTTGTTGTTTCTTGCCATCCTATATTCGTAGTTTGATTTATACCAATTCTAAGGGATAATATATCATATATAAATACTACATAACTATCATTATTCTACGGTTTATCAGTTAAGCAATAAATCATATAACACATTTATCATATTATCAAGAGGTAATCAAACAAATCTTTTCGCAATTAATCAGTCAGGCACAAGTCATATAGTACACATTTAGCATGTTATCAAGCAAGAAATCAAACATTTTACATATTATGTCGAGAAACAGTACATGTCATAACAATTGGTCCTGAATTTTTGAAAATGCTCTGATACCAACATGTAACGCCCCGAAACGTTGATTAAAATTTTTGAGTAATTTTTTTTTCCGCTTTTTCGAAAGATCATTTTAAAATTCATTAATTTAATTCAGAGTCGATGTAATAGTTGATAACAGTGGAAAAATTATCATACATGCTAGTCGTGAATAATTAAATTCAAGAAAATACTTAAATAGTGAAAACGATTTAGAACATAATAGTACATGACATATTATATTTATTACAACCCATAAAATCAAAGTGTAGGTAATAATGCAAATAGACATCCATCATGGCATCACTCTGCATTCTGCGTGTCATTCACTGTAAAAATTAATGTAAGAGTGAGACAGAATATAGAATAAATATAAAATAGATAAAATTGCACAAACACAATCAACAATTCATAATGATATGATGAATATGCCAAACAAGTCCATTAATAGATCTTTAATTAGTCAAATGATGTCATGCTAGATCCATTTGGTTTTGATGGGAATACTGCAGTAAAAGTCTCATAGAGACACAAATAGGGCTTTAGCATATACCATGAATCCCTATACTTCATGGCGCTTAAGTACCGAAGTACATAATATCATAAGTAGGACTTTTGCATAAACCATGAATCCCTACACTCCATGGCACACAACAAAATAGGGCTTAACTCATCATAGAGTAACCCCCCACCAGGGTAGGTAATCATGGAACCCCTAAATTCCATGGTGCGTCTGAATGCTTATGATGCATGAATGCCTTTAATTCTTTTAACATACCATGATCTCCATATTTCCAAAACTTCTTGGATAATACAAGTCCTCAAGGGACACAATACACATAATAATTCACAACATCATGGATTTACTGTTTCAACCACATATGCCAATAAACACAAGGCATTCATGTACATATATATTAATTATGTCATTCATAATTATTCACCATCATAATATACAAACTGTGTGATACTCAACAGCATTTATAATAATCCATAATCACTCAAGAATTTAATAAATAATCTTTATCCATAGAGAAAATATCATTTTCTTTCAAAATAGCCTTTTAAAGTGACTTTCAGTATCCCCAACAGTAACATACATTAGCAAAACAGTCATATCATGGACAAATCAACTCCTTTTTAGATGATTCCACTTTCTATAGCTCAATAATACAATTATCTACAACTTTCATGAAGAACACAGTTTCAGATTCCAATCAGAAATACTACTTATTCACAAAATACCATACTGCCTCAAGATAAGTTTTCCAAAATGTACACAGATTAGTATTTAAAACGTATCTGGAGTTACAAACGTGATTTTGACATGAACCCAATTCTAAATTATTCTTAACACACATATCTACAATTTTCATGAAGACACCAACCCCTAATTCTCACCACAAACTTCCCAGTTTTAAAAAAACAAGATTCGGATTTTAAAATTTCAGAATTTCAGAATTTCAGCTTGCACATACTTCAGTAATTTGAGCATAACTTGAGCTACAAAAATTATTTTGATGTGAAACCACTTTCTAAAGATCCACAACATAAATATCTACAACTTTCATGAAGATATCCAAGGCTGATTATGCATGTATAATTCCCAGCATATCAAAATATGCACTAAACATGAAGCAAATCTTTCACTCGGACATACAGTAGTATTTTGGCTATAACTTTTGTTACACATACTCAAATCAATCGGTTCAGGTCTCAAAATTCACATAACAAAAAGATTTACAACTTTCATGAAGACACTGATCACTAATTCTTACCACAAAATTCCCAGTTTTAAAAAAATAAGATACGGATTTCAAGTTCACAGATTTACAGCTTATACATACTTCAGTATTTTGAGCATAACTTGAGCTACAAAAATTATTTTAATATGAAACCACTTTCTAAAGATCCACAACATAAATATCTACAACTTTCATGAAGACATAAAGGGCTGATTATGCACGTACAATTCCCAGTAAATCAATATATACACAAAACATGGGATAAACTTTCCACACAAACATGCTGTAATACTTTGGCTATAACTTTTGCTATACTTATTCAAATTACTTGATTCTGGTCTCAAAATTCAGATATCAAAAAGTTCTACAACTTTCATGAAGAAGTCAGAGTCAAATTCACACGTTTTCAATTTCAAAAATGAGCAACAAGTTACGAAGTTAATTCTGGAATCCTAGAACAGCATACACTTCTACCCATTTCACAAATATTCACAACCCTGTCCCCTCTTACGTGATTTGATGTCCTTTGATTAACAAGGTATGTCTTGTAGTTCCCTCGTTCCAGTCCGTAATGGAAGAAATGGAAAGAACAGCCTTTTGAACGTACAAGGATAAGAAGAAGAAGAAAAAGAGTGTGTGATTTGCTAAGTGGTTTGTATGTAGGTGGTGAGTTGTTAATAATGAGAGAATAAGTGGCAGACTTGAATGGAGGATTAGGTGAGATTTAATGGAACCTTTTGACTCGTCTCACTGTCATCTTTGCATTAAGGAGGTTAGTGATATATTAATTTATATAAAGTGGTCTGAGTGGAGTTAAAAGGTGTTCGTTGTTGGAGATTTTGAAGAGAGCGGTATTGAATTTATGAGGGTGGAATGTAGTGTGAGAGCGGAGTGCAGTGTGAGGCGGTGTTGAGTGAGGGCGGTGTTCTGTGAGGTCGGTATGGAGTGAGGGCGGTATTGAATGTGAGGGGCGGTGTTGAGTGAAGGCGGTGTTGAGTGTATCTTAAGAGATGTCCATGCTCTAAAAGATGTTCACGTTACTCCGCCAAGGCATTTGACCCCGTCAATGCTTATGACTCCGCCAAACGTGTAACCCCGCCTAAATTTACTACTCCGCCAAGGCATTTGACCTCGTCAATGCTTATGACTCCGCCAAAACGTGTGACCCCGCCTAAATTTACTACTCCGCCAAGGCATGAGACCCCAGTTTTGTAGGAAAACTGTACCCTTCCTAGTCTGTAATCTTCTGTTCTCTGGACGGACTTAGTCCGGTCTTTAATACCGGTACAATTTATCCGGTGTGAACATCAGTTCTAAGGATAAACCTTCCTTGAAACTAACCGGTGTTCATTAATAACAAAGCATTAATCCGGTCTCATGTTCATGCGACCCATAGTTCATTCAGTAAAACGTTGATCCGGTCTGCTTCACATAAGCTGTCCTTCCTACATCGGTCTTCCGATGTGATGTGGCATTAGTTGACATCTGATCTTCTTCTTTGAAGTCTTGAAGTCGTCCTAACTTTGGAGGTCAGAACGGATCAGAAGTGTTCCTTCCGATCTCACTCAGCTGACTCCTCTTCCTTCATCCTTTCACTCGGAATTTGAGTCTTAATTATAAGGATCTATGAAATTTCTAAAATTACACCCAAAAATGAAATTTTTGAAGCATTAAGAGCCATCCATAGAATGTTTTATTCATTGATTAACACTTACAGACCTTCCATACTTCATAAATCACATAATTGAACTGTTATTAAAGCAGGATGTTACATATAGTCCTTTTTATTATAGGAGTCCCTCTTATGAATTTGGCTTTCTACCTTAGTGCATTGATGTAAGAGTTCTTCTATATCAACATGGGGTAAAAACTCTACTTTGTTCTTTATGTTCCTATTAAGACCATGGAGGAATCTATACATGAGAGTTTCCTTATCCTCCTTAAGATTACCCTAATCATAGCAATTTCTAAGGCTTTGTAATAGTCTTCCACAGATTTTGACCTTTGGGTGAGTCTATTTAGCTTGGTTAATAGCTCCCCACGGTAGTAGGATGGAACATATCTTTTCCTATGCAAGGCTTTTAGGTCTACCCAATCTTCTATAGGCGGGAACTCATCTCTCTTTCTCTATTTGCATACTTGGGACCACCAAACTAAAGCATAGGTTTGAAATGAAAGGATTGCAATCCTAACCTTTTTATTTTCTTTTATTAATGAGAATTAAAAAGTTGCTCAACCCTTATCTCACATTCCAAATAGGCCTCTACATCACTCTTCCTATGAAAATGTGGTATTTCTAACTTAACCTCTTTTAAGCCTACCTTTTCTCTCCTATGATCTCTCCTTGACCTAGTATCATCCTCACTACCATTCTCTTAATGCCTATTATGACTTTGATTTTTTCCCTATGTTTTAGTCTAGGTTGAGTATTTGTATTTTCTAGATTATCTAACCTAGAATTAATTTTATTCAAATTCTCTATTATCAACCTTAAGGGGAGCATGTTATTTGTATCAGTAGACGATATGTTGACAAATCAAAACAAACAAAAAAAGGTAAACAATTGATATACTAGTTGGATGTGCAAAAAAAAAGAAACTTAACCTAGCTTGCAAGGATGAAGTATAATTGAAAGCAAGTAAACTAATAAAGCAAATAAAGCAAAACTAGTTGTGGTGCACAAAAGTAAACTAATACCTAAGCGCACTACTCCTAATCAATTAAATAAACCAAAGTCCAAAAAAAAATTCCAATTTCCGTAAAGTAAATGCCCCAGAATACAATGGCTAAAGTGCAAAGAAAAAAATTAACAATATTTTTGTATATTTTTTTTTGTTATTTCTTTTACAAGGCTTGGCTTTTAATGTCATCAAATCTTCAAGATCCAAGACCAGCATGGCACAACCTTTAGAAAACTCAAAACAAAGCACAATTAATATAGGAAAGAAAAAATGGTCGCTCCACTATAGTGTTTCATTCTCATCATTCCTCCAAATTGGTTCAAGTTCCTTAACCTCAAGCAATGTCACTCTTACCTCTATGTTCCAAGTATGCTACCCCCAATATATTGAATTAAGACTTATCCCAAAAGAATGTCAAAGGTATGAAAACTCTAAGACAAAACTTTAGAAGAGATAAAGGCAAACAACAAAAGTGAAAGTAGAAAATGGTAACTCAAATTGGATTTTATGTGACAAGAGGAATGACTCAAAGCAATAAAAGAGAAAAGGAATAGAGATTATACTTTGGAAATGAAATTTCCAAGTCCAAAAAAAAATTAGACAAAACTTGGACAAGCAAAAAATTAAATGCATAAAAGAAGCAAACACACAAAATAAGACTTAGAAACCTAGAATGCACATTTTGTGTAAGGAAAGGACAATTATATAAAATAAATTTTGAAAACATGTTTCTTAGGCAATTTAACAAAATTGAATCAGGCTTTCAAACAATAAGCAAAAAATTTTCTTTTTAAGGGGTGCACTTTCTTATTTTCAATTTTACCAAGATACCCTTACAACTTTTGTAATTTTTAAACAAGGGCTCAAGTTTTTCTTTTTACTTTTTTTACTTGCTTTTTAATCTTTCTTTTTCCCCTTTTAAAATTTTGATTTTTTTAGCACTTAAAATGATTAGCACAAAAGCCCAAACCAAAACCAAGAAACAATGCACAAAATTCAAATTTAGCATTCTTTACTTACACATAAGCATGCATCTTCTCCCATATGAATTAGGCATGAAAGGAAAATGTTTTTTTGACATTTAAAATGCAAGAAAACAATATGTAAAATTTATATTTTAATAAACTTATTGTGATGGACAAAAAATACAAAATAAACCCTAAAAGAAAGCTGTGGAAAGAATCTAAGAAGATCTAAAATTGAGCATATAAACAACCATCTAAATTTGAAATGGTTTAACAATGAATTTAAAGTCTTAAGCCATTTAAAAAAATGAATTTGAATTACCTATAATTTAGCACACTACTCACAAATTCAAACAACAACAATTTAGAGACAATCAGAAGGCTCCAAAGATGCACCAAGAACTAATATTGGCTTTAAAAAATTAAAGCTTTCAAGATCAAATTTTTATGACATAAACTGATCGTTAATGGTGCATAAACTAATAATCTAAAGCATATAAAAAAGTATATTACTGCAATGTGACAAAGACTCAATCAATATGCATAAATAAAATCAAAGTAAACAAGAAATGATATAGGAAATATGTATTTTTTTATCTTTTTGTGATTTCTTAATAAGAAGGCATATAAAATATGAATAACAAAATAAAAAAATCAAAACTTCTAGCAACCAAATAGCCCAAAAAAAAGTAAACTAAAGAGAAAAATAAAGAAAAAGAACCCTGGGCTCTAGATACCACATGATGTAGGAAGGAGGATCTAGTTCTTCTTTTTCTTTCTCTTTTGATAAAGGAAAATAAGGATTAGGGTTTTGGGAAAAATAAAGGAAAATAGGAAAGAAGGGAAAAGGTTATGAAAGGTGAAAGGAAAAACTAGGATTATGTAAAAAAAAAGGAAAGGGGGAGGCACCACCTAGAGAGGATAAGCCTCAATCTCGCCACCTAGGGGGAAACCCTAGGATAAAAGCTTACCAAGGTTAAGAAACCCTAGCTAAAACAAAGGAGGAAAATTCAACTCACTTCACAATACTTAAATGTATTCTCTAAATTCATGGTGTGAGTATTACAATAGAGAGCGTGCCTATATATAGGCTAAGGAGGGGGCATACCACTTAACCTAATGGGATTCACTTTCTCCTAAGCCCAAAAGCATTAAAACTAAAGAAAACTAAGAAAGATGGCCAAAATACAAGGCCCAAACTCAAACATAAGCATGAAATGGTCATGTAAGACCCAAAACTAAAAATAATTCTAAACCTAATTAATTCCTAAAAAAATAATATTTCTAACAAAAAGAATAGAGAATGGCCAAAAGGAGGCCCAAATGAGGCCTATGTCATGTGTCTTCTGTCAGAGGGGATCAGCAGATGGCGAGGTATTGTTACAACCTCAGTGTTCAGATGACTAAGACTAAGGAATCAATCAAGAGGAAGAGGTTGAATGATGGCAGAGTGGTGCCAGAGTTAGTAAATCTAATTAATCTAGATCCAAGAGAGGAATTGGTGATGGATCCACAGAATCCCTAGAGACCCACGCCGGAAAGAGGAGTGAAGAAAGTTCCATTAGAAAAGCACCCTTCCAGGAGTACTAATATTAATGACTCTTTAGATTTTGGAATGGAGGAGCGGTTGATTAAGTTGTTATAGGAGTTCAGACATTTGTTCGCATGGGTTGTGTCTGATATGCCCAGTACTAACCCAAACTTTTGTTGTCACGAGCTGACAGTATACCCAGAGTCAAGGGCAGTTGCCCAGAAGAAAAGAAGGCTGGGACCTGAAAAGCAAAGGGCGGCTTGTGAACAAATAGAAGAATTAATAAAGACTGGTTTTATCAAAGAGGTCTAGTACTCCTCTTAGGTTTCCAACATGGTCATAATGAGAAAGGCTAATGGCAAATGGCAAATGTGTATAGGTTTTACAAATTTGAACAAGTGTTGTCCCAAAGACCCATATCCTCTTCCTAGCATCGATCAAATGGTGGATGACCCTTCAAGATATTAATTCTTATCTTTCATGGATGCATACTCTGGATACAACCAAATTCCAATATGGAAGGATGACGAAGATAAAATCACTTTTATAAATGATAAGGGGGTGTTCTGTTATATAGTTATGTCGTTTTGGTTGAAAAATGTCGGAGCCACATACCAGAGGATGATGAATAAGGTCTTCAAAGGAATGAGGTCCAAGGTGATGGAGGTATATATAGATGATATCATAACCAAGATGTCGGTTGATGAAGACCATATTGAAGATCTAAGGAAGGTATTCCAAAGGCTTTAGTTGTATAACATGTGACTGAATCCATTAAAGTGCACCTTCACAATACTCGCAGGATGATTTCTTGGATTCATGTTGACCTAGAGAGGAATTGAAGCTAATCCTGATAAATGCAAGGCAATGAGAGGGCTTCAAAGTCACACAAATGTCAGGGAGGTTCAGTCATTGAATAAAAAGGTGGCTGCGTTATCCCGGTTCATACCAAGAATGGCACACCGATCACTCTCACTATATAAGGCATTGAAGGAAAATAAAGATTTTGAATGGGGAGAGGACCAGGAAAATGCTTTTCAAGAGCTTAAAGAGGTTTTACCAAACCCACCGATATTAACAAGGCCTGGCCCCAGGGAGCAGCTTTTCATCTACCTCACCGTGTCTGACGAGGCTATCGGATTAGCACTTGTAAAAGAAATAATAAAGGGCTAGCGACCAATGTATTTTATGGGAAAGGTGCTTCAAGGATCGGAATGCCAGTATCAGAAATTAGAAAAGGCGGTGTCGGTTTTAGTATAGATGTCCCGATGCCTAAGACAATACTTCTATGCTCATCCAATCATGGTACGGACCAATCTCCCTTTGATGACGGTTTTTCATAAACCAGACTTGACAGGAAGAGGACTAAATGGGCCATCGAACTCTTAGAATTTGACATTTATTATGAACCCAAAATGACTATCAAAGTACAGGTATTGGCAGATTTCATGACGGAGTTAACCGAAGAAGCTCCTACACCACGATGGGAGCATTAGACCATTTATGTCGGTGGATCCTTAAATGGAAAGGGATGTGGAGCCGGGTGGTCATCGAAAGTAAGGATGGAGTGAGCGTTGAAATTTCCCTTAGATTCGATTTCAAAACGTCAAATAACTAAATAAAGTATGAAGCATGCCTAGCAGGACTAAGGGCAGCTTTAGATGTAGGAGCCCAAACTACGGTTCTTTGTAGTGATTCACAATTGGTGATCTCCCAGATCAATAGAAGCTATCAGGCCAAAGAGCCATTATTGCAGTAGTATTTTGCAAAGGTGAAGGAGTTTGGGGACAAGTTCGTCAAAGTTGAATACAAGCACATCTCAAGATAACGTCTAGGATGACATCTTATCCCGATTGGCCAGTACTAAATAAGCAGGATCCACCCAACAGTCATTCAGAGTACCTTGGCTACTCCAAGTATTCTAGACCTAATTAAGGTTTGTGCCATTCAGTTTAGAGCTTACCTTGAGAATTCCTGGGTGATCCTAATCATTTGATACATGGTGAGCAGACAACTTCTTATAGACCCATTGGAAAAGAAGAAACTGAAGAAAGAACTACCAAATTTTATGTTAGTGGATGGAAATTTCTTCTGGAGAGGGATATCGACCCCATACTTGAAATGTCTAAATGAAGCTGAAGTGGAAGAAGTAATGACCGAAGTGCATGAAGGAGCATGTGGCCATCACTGTGGTGGAAGGAGTTTAGAAAGTAAAATATTGTGGGCAGGATATTGGTGCCTCATTTTATCTAAGGATGTAGTTGACTATGTTAAGAGATGTGACGCTTTCCAAAAGAATGGTCGCGAGCACCATGTCCCGGCAGAGGAATTGTTCACATCGGTTGTCCCATGGCCTTTTTATCAATGGGGCATGGACATTTTGGGACCATTCCCAAAAGCACCAGGCGGGGTCAAGTACTTGATAGTCAGAGTAGATTATTTCACCAAGTGGTTTGAAGCAGAGGCAGTAGTACATATTACATCCCCCGAACTCCAAGGTTCCTATATGAAAATGTGATCACCAGGTTTGGTATTCCAAGAAGAGTCATTATGGATAACAGAACGCAATTTACAAATGCCAAGTTTAAAAGCCTCCTCAAAGGACTCTAGATCAAGGAGGTCTTTTCATCTATGAAGCATCCTCAGACCAGTGGAAAAGCCAAGGTAGCAAATAGAGAAATCTTGAAAGGAATGAAGAAGTGGCTCAAAGATGCTAAAGGGGAATGGGCTAATCAATTATGCCATGTCTTATGGGCCTACTGCACTAAACCTTATTCTTCTATAGGAAAGACGCCATTCTAGTTAGTGTATGGTGTAGATACGGTAATACCAATGGAGATCAACCAAATCTCACCGAGAGTTTAGTAGTTTACTGAAGAAGATACCGGTCCAAGATTAAAGGATGAGTTAGATTTATTGCAAGAAGTACGACAAGCGGCCTTTGTTCAAGATCAAGCCATCAAAGCCAAGGCCGCAGTGCGCTATAACATGAAGGTTCAAAGGTGAAGATTCAATGTTGGAGATTTAGTCCTGAGAAAAGCATCAGTAGGAAACCGCTTCACGTATTAGGGAAAGCTCGTGCCTACTTGGGAAGGCCCATACCGGGTGAATAAAGTCACCCCGGGGGAGCGTATCTTTTAGAAACACTATAAGGAGAAATTTTTAAAAATAAATGGAATGTAAAGAACCTTTGCGTGTACTACAACTAACCAGTATCACAAGTCATGCTCTTTTTTTCCCTACCTAGGTTTTTTCCCACAGGGTTTTACCTAGAAGGTTTTTAATGAGGCATTCAGCCGGAATGCTTACTCAAAAATAAAATTGGTTTAAGAAAAGGAATTATTCTTAAGTTATTAATTTTAAACCCTGAAATGGTTGGAAAACCTCAGAGCGGTTATTAATTTTAAACCCAGGAATAGTTGGAAAACCCCAAAGTGGTTGTTAATTTAAAACCCTGGAGTGGTTGAAAAGCCAAGAACGGTTACTAATTTAAAACCTCGGAGAGGCTAGAAGCTCCGAGAGTGATTTGAATCATAAAGTCAACGAAACAATTAAAGAGCCCTAATATCAGTTAATAACTTAATCACAGTTATGATGAAAAAGCCCGAAATGGTTGTATAAGTCAATATTATCACGAATAAGCAATTAGATTATGACATTCAAAAAAGAAGTAAGTGCTAAGTATGGACGAAACACATAAAGGACGATATCAATAATGGAAAATACAAAATCTTAAAGCAAAAGGAGCTATCGGTGTTCAAAACATACACATTCACAAGTAATGGGTGGTCGTACCCCAGTAAAATAAAGGGCACAAAGGCCAAATCAGAACATAATCAAAAATGGGCGGAGCTCATCCTGCCTGCAGAGCAAATGAAACAGAGCTTCAAGGGTTCACTTGGCTGCCATCATCTTCTCCTTCCCTCAAATTAGGCTCCCTGTGGTCCTCGTTCCCACCATGCTCCTCCTTCTTCTCTCTGTTATGGGTTTCTTCTTGAGGGGTGTCATCCTCACCCACTACCAGAGGAGTAAATTTGAAGGGCTCATCAGACAGAAGGAAGGATTAGCCATTCACCTCAGTCACCAGCTCTCCACTACGGAATCTATTAAAAATACAATCCTATTCAGGTTGTGCTCAGTACCTCGATTGTGGAAAACAACCTGACAAACAGCATGGCTAAAAGTGTGCATGGCGGCCAAGGCAAACATCGTCATGTTAGCACTATATTTTGCTTGCCCATCTTTGACTGTCGTGGAAAGGCTTTCATTCCTTCCTTGTGGCTCGGCCACCTGCTTCTTCAGGTCATCCACCACATGGCAAAGCCCGTCCTTGTCCTTCTTCAAGTCGACCTCCAACTTCTAAAGAGCTTGGTTTTGTTCATTTAAAGCCTACAACCTCTGGTGAACCCGACATTGATCCTTAAGAAGATGGGAGTTCTTTTCCTTTAACCATTGTATCTCCCTCTGGGACCGTCGGAAGTGGCAGAGTAGATGATAGAGAGGGTCTTCAAGTGACCCCATATCGCCGTTTCAAGGGCGAAGTCGAGGTCGTTAGCACTTAACCCTTCTTTCAGCCTGTAGGGGAGGAAGGACTCATTAGTGGGGACGAAGTTTCTTTCAATCAGCTCCTCCAAGGCTTCCATGCCGAAATCTCCTTCGGTTGTATCCTTGACGAGCTCCTTATCAACCACCACCTCCCCTTTCCCTACACTACCTTGAACTGGGGTGGCCTTGGGGTTCTTGCTAGGACCCCTACCTTATGTATTTTTCCCTTTCTTCTTTGAGGCAAGGTTGGCCTCAACCAGGATAGTGCCACCTGGGATTTGGAGGGAGGAGACCTTCTTCATCTGTGGAGTGGCCCGGTTCTCTTGGGTAACATTAGCCTCAGAGCCAGCCAAGAGGTTTCAAAGAGCCTCCAAAGCATCAACACTCATCTTCCTTGAAATTGTCAAAAAGAGAGTCAGGACGAGGGTATAAAGGTTAAAAAAAGAAGGGAATGGAAAAAGTAGATACCCAAGTGAGTAAGGTACTCGTTCCTTATCTCTGCAGACCCAAGAAGAGACTGACATTTAATAGGCACACCCCAAGAAATAGCATGTAGGACATCAATAACAACCCTAGAATACTCTGACAGTTGGCGTCCTTTGACAATGTATGCCAAGCTCTGAAGGAGGAAATGTTTATGAGTCCAACCGGTGTGAAATAAAAATCGGCCTTCCTCATCCTTCCAGAAGGGAAGATCCGACCCTTTAGAGAAAACTTTAAAATAAGAATTCTTGAAAGAAGCTCTCGTAACCTTGCAAGAATCAGCAATTGGCTCAAAATTGACGATGTCACTCTGACATCTCAAATTTACAAAGCCCATTCTAGCGCCACCTCGGTACATTACTCGAGCATACCGAAAGAAAATGGTGACTGTCGAAGTGAAGCGTAGGTGTTTGCCTAGAACTTCGAGGGCAAGGATTAGGGCCCATTCGTAGGGCTGGAGTTGGCTAGGGGCGATGTCTAAAAAATGAAACACCCTACTCTTAAACTTCGTGAAAGGGAATCGAACTCCCACCTTCGTCAAAGTATAATCATGAAAAAAGAAAAAACGATCATGGGTAACATGGTAGACCCGTTCTGCATGTGTTGGGGCATAGAGGAGGAAGGAATCGATGTACTTCCTTGAACGCCAGAAAGAGTCAGCCTCAAGTTCAACATCATCATTTGTAGTTGTATGACAGCTGTGAATCGCTAAAACATCCCAGGCGACCCTAAAGTAGAGATCTTCCTCTTTCTGGGCCAGCCAGTCTACCTTGTCCGCAATCATAAAGGTATCATCATGGTCATTTCGCACAACTGAAGAGCCAACCACATCCATGTAGACAACGTGTTCTAAAAATGGAACAGTTAAGTAAAAGTCAGTATCATCAGTGCAGTAGTGAACTACGTTGGAATTCGCATCTCAAACCGAAGATGAAGGCGGTAAAGGAGATCGGCGTGAAGGAAAAACAAAAGAAGGAGATGACTCCAAATTAGGGGTAAATTTTGGTTCAAGTTAATGTCCCCAATGGATGCCCCAGTGACCAGTCCTAACCCATCTGCGTATGTCTGCTTGGGTAAACCGCAAACCTCATCGGGGCACCTCAAGAGGCCATGATACGGAGGGTGTGGCTCCCTTAATCTGGTAAATGATATTAAAGAGGTTAATATTTAGATAATGGAAATTAGGATAAATCTTTCACGATTTAAAACAACCGTTGGAAGAAGAACACCATAAATAAAAACTTTAACAATTAATCTCGGACCTTTTAAAAGACCTATCTCATATATGAGGATATAAGAAGGTAAGCAATTTAAATAAACATCTACCTAAGATGATTAATTACTTAATCCTTGCACAAGTATTTACGCAATATAAAGATTAATCCAAGAGTAAGAGGAGAGTATGAGAAATGAGCTAGGTATGCATAAGGTGATTGCTAAGATTCAATAAAAAATGTATATTCAATCATACAAACGTTCCGTGAAGCAAGGAAGTGCAAATCATAGCCCCAAAAGGCATAAAAAAAGTATGTAAAATCCAACACTAAAGAAATCCACTGGCAGTGGGAATTTCCACTAGTTGTAGGTTTCACTGCCACATGCCAGGATTTCATAATTTTCAAGTCAAAGGATTCCATTGGCAGTGAGAATTTCCACTGTCCGTAGGAATTTCCATTGGCTATGGAACTCACTGCCTCCTACCTAGTTTTTGTGAATTTTCAAGAATAAAGGGATCTACTGGCCGTGGGAATTTCCATTGGTCATGGATCACCCCCTGATCCTCCATCTTCCAATTCTGAATGTTTCATGCCTTTAGGGACCTTGATTCAGGCAATGCCTAGACCTTTTTATGCATAAAACGATCAAGATTCAATTATATCAAAGCATAAGACATAGAGGGACAAAACATCAATCCACTCAGCTCTTTTTATACCAACTCCAAACATCATTTAATTCATCAAATCTACTTCCAAATCATGCATGAACATTATGATCGTAACCTCACACTTTAACAATTCATCCATCCATGGATTTTCATCAACATAAGCATCAATGCTGTGAAAATGGCTATCAAACTTTCATTATCAATGTTCACATAGTTATATTCAAAAGAATTGGCCTATTGTATACATATGTATACACAAAAGAATGTAAGACCAAGTATATATATACTTAGGCTATCAACACCATATCTACATCAACACCATTGTCATCAAATATATACATAATCCAAAACTCAAACGATTACTGGCCAAGGCATTCCTATACAACTATTTTACCTTCTCCACCAAAACATAGTTCCGAAATAAGATGCATCTCACCCCATGCACATCCTGCATCACAATGCTAAAAACAAATAACATAGGAGAGTGAATTATACATTCTAAGTAACGAATATGAATACATTGTGATCATGTGTACATGCATATAAACAATATGTGTGCTTTGCAATATAATCATCAATTTATCACCAAGCCTACATTATAGGCATACAAGTCTCATTATTCATAACTCATAGCAAGCATATACACATACACATTGCCCTTCATTATCATGGGCTATCACAAGTATCAACATCAAGTTTTTTACATCTTTCATCAATTCACACTCTCAATGGGTTATCATTTTTTGGGCCATCTCCAACTCAAATGCCATATTCCTATGGCTAATGCAAATGTCATAACATGAAATGCATATGCAATAGATCCGATTTATAACACATGTATGCACAGTATATCAAGTAATCACAACCACGCATAGTTTCTTAAATATTCATCCCCCCGCAAGGGTCTCTTTCACAGGATCCCACAAGATCTCAATTATTTTGACATGTCAATGTGATCGCAACCATATATAATCGTTTGAATATCCCCCCTCCCCGTAAGATCTCAATCATTTTGACATGTCACGTGATAGCAATCGTGCATAAACATTTGAATATTTCTCCCCCTGCAAGGGTCCCTTTTCACAAGATCCCGCAAGATCTCAATCATTTCAACATGTCAAGTGATCGCAACCACATATAATATGATATGCCATGCATGCCATGAATGCAAGAATGCACATGCTAGCCTCAGCTTCACAAGAATTTCTCACCCTCTCACTTAGGGGATATTTTACACTTAAAATTACATATAGTGGCACGTAACCAATTATAGTACTCTCCAAGACATACAACTTGTCGTATAAGCTCTAAGACATTAATTCACATTGTTCACAACATAATAGTCAAGGAGCCATATTTATATCAATCCTCCCATGGAAATTAAGAGGCATATCAACAAGCATACTCTAAATATATATATATATATATATATATCATCAACATATTTGCCAATCCAAAATTAAACCAACCAACAAGGTTCAATCTCATACAACTTCTCAATAGAAGTTTCACATCCATTCAAGACAAATATATATGTATGCACAAACACATACATTTTCAATACATAATTCTTAGTGGGTATCAATTTCAAGTATCTTGCCATTGTTTCAAGTTTTAGTGTGACATTCACTATCTCTTTCAATCATCTTAATTTTTTAATACCATTTCCAATTCACTAATTGGCAACAAACACAATGGCATTCAATCATTGTCTCAATATTTTCATCATCGGACATGGGTATGTCACACAACCTCATCATTCAATTCTCATTATCAATATCATATCTCATCGATAGTGGCGAAACTTGCATGGTTTTCACAATATGACATAGGCACACATTTTTGTCAAAATCTCAAGTCACTATCAATCACCACCAAGGACACACCACATACATATATTATAAATGCAATCACATATTTGCCAAGCACATCATCATAATATCAATCATCACATAATTCCAACATAACTATCGCAAGGCAAACATGAGCAACATTATATACATTACTCATCAATTATTTAAATCATGCATTTAGAATATAGACTCCTCTCCTACCTCAAGGGAAGTAATATGAGCGATTCGATGGCCCTGCCTCATCATTCGGAATAGGTCCTACATTAACATATATATGAATCTTAATCAATTTGCCATTCAAGGCATCATCAAAATTTTAAACAATCGTTAACATATCATAAAGCTTAATAACAAGTCCTAAACTTGTCAAATATCAATTCACATAATTGTGTTAGGTTTCGGGAATTCCTTTCCCAAAACCAAGATTTTCTAAGTCTTAAAGGGTTAGTCATACCCAACAACAACAATATCACACTCATCATCTATAATGCGTCCAACCTTATATAAATCATCGAAATGTCATCATTGTCATCTAAGGTTCAACATAAACCATCTTAGCCTTTTTTGAACCAATATCAATCAACAAGTCCAAATAGCACTTATTATGGTCTAAGACCTCATCAAACCACAATTTTATTTCATTAATCCATCACAACCATCATGGTTTTGGTGTTCACATTCATTTCTATACATCCTATAGTAACACTCATCCATGAGTTCCATCATCAATGGTCCCCTACCATTACTCATGTCATTTTTCACCATAATAACAACACGCCTAGGTATCATACATTCATACTTAAAAATTAATTTCTTTAACCACAATAAATATATATATATATATATATATATATATATTTCCCTAAATTTTAGGATTAAGATTCATCAAAATCTAATAACCACCATTTTTACATTTCAACATGGTTCTTTAACCATCAATAACAATAATTAATGCTAATTATTCCAAACCTCATTTTCACCTACAAAACAACTCTTATGGCCTAAAATCATCAATTTCTCAAACTTTTCCAAAAGCCCCAAATTTCAATTCCAAGGGTTTACATTTAAATTGGCAAGCATCAATTCCAATAATTTTTTATGCATCATTTTCAAGCATAACATCACCACCAATGTACCAAATCAATTATAAACAGCAACCAACAAATCCCAATGGTCATCTAACATAGGGTTTGGGTTCCATATGCATATATCATCATCCATAAAAACATTTAACTTACTTCAAAACTTTATCAACATCAATAATTAATTCCAATCCTCTAAAAATTTGTTTTTTTCATATAAAATTATTCTAGGGGCACCAAATCATCAACACCATCAACTTGGCCCAAAAACCCTAAAATATCAATACTTAGGATTTTATCAAAAATCACCTAACAATAATCTTAACCAATTTCTTGAATCATTACAAGTACAATAACCATCATTTTTGTGTAACACTAAGCTATAATAAAGAATCATATTTCAAGTGTTCAAGCCTAGGGTTTCACCATGTTCATCAACATCCATAATATCCAATACCACTATTTCAAGCTTAAACAACATTAAAATCATCAATGGGGTAAAATGAGCCAAGAACCTTACCTTAAGCTCCAAGCCTTAACCCAAAAACAAAAATAGGAAGAGGAAGATGATCCAACATTAGCCCCAAAGTCCTTTTTGTGCTTCACAAATCCAATGTTTTTGTTTTTAGGTGTTAATGTGTATAAAAGGAGTAGGACGGTTTTTTGCTTAATGGGGAGAAAGAAAAGATGAAGCAAAAATAAAGAATAGTGGGAGAAGGAGAAATGACGTGAAATACGATGCCTTCTAAGGTACATTTTAAAAATCTGAGTGTACCATACCCCTATGCATTTATAGTTGTTAGATTACATCCAACGGTGTAGATTTTTTTGGGTGACCGAAACAACCGGTCACCCTTTTGCCCATATCATAATTTCTGCCATCATATTTCAGAAAATTAGGGTTGAACCCAAAATTGAGACCCAATTGGGCATTGCTTCTCCAGTATTAAGATAGAACTCGTTGGAGGAGTCCCCACTCAACGACTCACCATTATCGCCACTCTTTCCTTCGTCGCATTCCCTCCCCCACCGCCACATCGCCTCCTCTTCGTCAACTCCCGACGCCCCCTCCGAAATCGTCCTTCCCACTCATTCTCCGAGTCACCACCTCTTCCCTTGCTTTACCAGGTCCCACTTCTTTTAGTGCCAGTAGCCAAAGAATCCTTAGATAAAATTGGGAACAAATCTAACAGGGTCACCATCATCACCGCCATCATGACCGTCGTCGTGACCTCCGAAGGATCCACCATGGCCTCCTTTATGGTAGGAGGAGGAGTAAAAGAGAAAGTATGAATTTGCGCAGCAGTGGATACGACAGACAAAAGCGGGAGAATGAGTAAAGCAAAGGCAGAGGGAGGAAGGGAAGAGTGAGAGAGAAAAGGGAATGGATTTGGTTGAAGGAAGCGATGAATGAGAAGAAGAGGAAGGTGTGAAGGAGAAAGCGATCGACATTGTTGTTACTTCTTCTTCACCACTTGCTCACTCTTCTTTTTTGAATAAGAAAAGAAAAAAACTGGGGAAGTGTTTTGGTAGTTTTGTTTTCGTTTGGAGTTATTAATTGGTTATGCAGTTGTTGTCCGTATGCATTTTGATTAAGAGGGTGAAGGTGCCGGTTCGGCACCATTTGAGGATAGGAAGAAGATGAACCCTTTGAGGATAGGAAGAATATGATGTGTATATGTCATAATATAATAAAGATATAGACATATTTTATATAAAAAGTTAGTGTAACCTATTATAACATGTTATTTTTTATGTGGGTACCATACCCCTAAATTCACAAAGTGTACCTTAGAATTTACCTGTGAAATGCTAGAGGGAAAGAGAAAAGATGACCAAAATTGGTCAATAACCAAAGGATAAAGCCATGCACCATTTTCCTTTTGTCCATTGTATCATAAAACCTCATATCCATTGGGTAAAAGGATGAAAAGTAACCATGAGAGAGGGGGGAAGCTACGGAAACATCAAGGAAAGAAATGGGATTTTTGGTTTTCTTTTATTTCATGTTGGCTCGTATTTTCACCGTTTATTAACATACGTTGTGTCCGAATAAATATCTCTTCAACATCAAAAATTATTTCAAATATACCACCATAACCACAATAAATTCCTCAATATTCTAGACCCATCAAATGCCTAAAATTATTTAATTGGTCTCACATCTTTTGTTAAATTGTCTAGTTTTAGTAAATTTTGATTTATCGATAAATCATAATTAGTGTCTAATTAATTTTCTCACATATATTGGACCATAAATAATTAATTATCATTATCTAATAATTTTATTTCTCTAAAATTTGGAATGTTATAGAGGGGTAAGAAATTATCTCTACAGAACTATCTCCCTCTTGGTTGCTGTAACATCCTAAGTTTGAAAATCTTAGAAAATAACTCATTAGGCTCGGTAACTTGTTCCCCTCATACACATCGTTGGTAATTTGGACCTAACTTCCTAAAACAATGCTCGATTGGAATGATTTTAGTCTCGTTCACTTTGTTTTGAAGAGATATCTAATCCCTATTTCTAGTCTCCATTCCAAATTCCTACTCTGGCATGCGCAAATTCAAGGATTTAGTAAATTCATCATAAAACCATGATTATTCACGTTTTTATCCTGTGTATAGTTCGTTTAAAAATTCATAACTCTCTCATACGACCTTCATTTCTTACAAACTTGGTGTCAAAATCACTGTAACAAAATTATCTACAGCTTCCGTGAAGACATTAAGAGCTAGATCTTCCCATATCAGTACAGCTCTGAAGACCTTTGAGGACCTCTATTCATCACGTCACTATGCTGATAGGTCTCAAACAAATGACAAAATCTCCCTCGTCCGTTATTCAAATTGCTTCTTCTTTTTTATATAGATTCGTATCAAAAATATCTACAATTTTTATGAAGGACATGAAACCTAATTCTCAAAGGAGAATTTTTAGTGAATTTATTTTTGAGCACATACCTGATTCAAAGACGATTAGAGCATCCTGTCATATTTTGACCATATCTCAGGCTACAGGTATCGTATCATCGCAAATGATATATCAAATTGAAAGGAAAAAGAAGATCTACAAGTTTTGTGTTAGAAATATTTCGAGATTCAGAACCCACGAATTATTATATATTTATTTTTATCGCCTTTTATTTTCGGTTCCTAAAAATCCTGCACACCTAAAAACCATCGGGTAACAAATTAATTTCCTGGCCACCACGGCTTGATACCTGTCCTCACCTTGCCATCACTGTAGCCACTCACGGATCACTTCTTCTTCAACAAGGAGTCTTTTTTTATTACTTAATTCCACCAGCTCATCACTTAGCATTTTAATATTGTCAAACTCATCCATTATATCCCATGCTATGCCATACTACACACACACACGTCACTTCACTTCCAAATTTTGTTCTCTTTACTTCTCTTCTTCTAAACTCATCAGACTCTCTTTTCTTTTTTTCTAAGCATTGGGCCCTCTCTATTATCCTATTCTCTTTTCTTCTATAACCTTATTTCTTACTTATCTCTCAATACATCTCAACCTCCTTTAATTTTTTCTTCTACAGCCCAACGTGCTCCATTATTCATGTCCCTATTTCATGCGTGATCCATCTCCCTTATTTCATCTCTCTGTCTGCGCCTAGTAAAAAGAAAGAAGCCAGTTTTATTTTTCATGTAATCTCTCTATTCCACTTTGCATGCATGTAATTGCAAAAGAAAAAATTGCCAATTGATTTCCTTCTTCTTGCACCATCGAATACATCTCACTCATTTTGAAGGAATTGGCAAGGTTCCGGTGTTCTGGAAGCCGATTGGTGTGTCAGAGGTAACCATTAATGAATTTCAGTAAGTCGACAATTATCCAAAATATGTCGAAATGATATTCTAAGTTTCTAAGCGTTTTGCTGAGTAGTTATAATTATTAAAATAACTATTATAAAATTTAGGAGTTTTATTGTTAAACAGAAATAATTATTATAAAATTTTAGAATTTATCAAAATTATTGAAATTATGAAGGTTGGTTATTTAAATGCCACAAATATAATTTTTAAGTAGCGTATAAATTATTAAAATAATTATCATTAATATAGAAATTTCTGGCTTTGAAAACCAGAAATCGGTATTGACTCGGATCGTCAGGGAGCGTTCGAGTTTTGGAATCAAGGATTCCAGGTAGGGGGAGCATTTATATCTTAAATGTTTGGTTTATGGATGGGTTGGGGTATATCGGTATATGTTTGGTTGAATGATTGATGAATTGATATGAATTAATTATGATTTCTATGCTTTGATGTTGTATAATGATATACCCCTGTATGTTAAGCTATGAGCGTTTGATTTAATAATAATAAATGTGATGTGTTTTACCCATCCTTGTGAATTAAAGAAATGTTGGATATATTTTAAATTGCATGAGATGCAAATGATTGAATGATATGTGAAAAGCATGTGATGGTTGTGTTGACAGAGTGTTTGATGTGATCAAATGTATGAGATGCTATATATATATATATATATATATATATATATATATAAGACTTTGGGTGGGACTCAAGGCAAACCTCTTGAGTGAGACTCGGGGTTAGCCCGTAACACTGCCGTTGTCGCTGAGAGTGATTGTGTTACGTGAAAGGACAAACAGTTTGGTACCTATAAAACAGCCGAATCAGCTGAGAGCTGAATATGATCGATCAAGGCTGAGAGCCTGTTATATATATATATATAATGATGTGAAGCATGATATTAAATTGGATCCATATATATCTATTGATGGTAAGAGATACCTGATGTTTCATATTGTTGAGGAATTATATTAATTGTTAATGAAATGATTTATATTGAATGGAAGCAAATGTGATATGAAATATGATATTATATGAAATACAGATTATGAATTGAATTGAGTAAGGAATAGAGTTGGATAGGATGAGATCCAATCCAATAATTGTCATTTAATATATTATATACTCACCCCTATTTGTGGATATATTTACAGTGGACTTAGGACGTGACGGAGATTGGTGAGAGGTCACCAAGATCGAGCGTGGAGCATTATATATATCTTGTATATAATGTATATAGTAGTTTTGTAGTAGCCTTGGCCGGCTCCTGTGCATACCTGTTTTGATGTGTGTACATATATGTGTATATATAAATGCTTAGTTGAATAGGTAACTGATGGTTTCAGTTGGAAGCCTAGATTTATATAAAGCATGTACTTGTTGTTGTGGTGGATGATGATGTTGGAGTGTGGAGACCCTAGATGGTCCCACCATATACATGTGATGTTTGATATATCCAAGAAACTGTTGCATTGCATAAATGGGTAGGAACTGTTTATGTGTATAGTTGAATTAGAAGGTGCGTGATGACTGAGATAAATTATATATTAGAAGGTTGATGTAGTGATGATTGTGTTATTGTATGGTCCTAAGACCCTGCTTTGAAACTAAAATTTTATTCGCGAAAAATTTATATGGGTTTTAGGTACTTTGTTTTACATGTTAGGATGTTTTAGTTGATAGGGGAAAAATTAGACATCGTTAATGAAAGAAGTTAAAAGGCCGAGGTACAAAAGGCTACCTGTATGGATGGTTCTGATAGTTCTTCTAGTATGGGCCAGGATGAGGATTAACTGGATGTCAGAGAGACAGAGTTTCGGTACGAGAAAAATGCAAAGTGAGGTACCTGCTGTTACAATTCTCCTTTTATAGGCGTCAAAGTCACATGGGCCAAAGTTCAAGCGTCGCGACCCATGGACGAAATGGAATATGAAGCGTCATAGCCCGCTGAAGCCAGCTGACATGATGACGCGTGACGAAACGCACCAACCGTTGTTTGACACATCAGCAATCTGTGTGCCATGTCACGATTCATGGGAATTTCAAGCGACGTGCAATAAATGCAACCGTCAGACATCGTTGGCAAATACGAACGGGGTCTCCAAGGCATAGTCAAACCAGTCATACTGGCAGGATCTGGAGAACTCGTGATCTTTATCACCTCAGTTGAGAACTACCATTACGGTGAAAGCACATTTAAGGCAAAACATGATGTAGGAGCAGGAGTAGCTCATTATTATAACACCGTCACAACAAATAAGCTAAGGGGCAAATAATTCGGGCTGCATACCGGACCCTACAAATAGTGGATGAAGTGCCTTGCATTCCTATGACCTAGGCCAATATTCCTCAATTAATACTAGACGAAGTACCACACAACCGATGTTGCATGCAGGAGGAAGTACGGAATAAATACGATGACCCCGGTCAAGAAACTGACATCTGACTGAATCAGGTAAGGTATGGGTAGCATGTCCTTGCCAAAATTGTGGCTGCAGTATATTAGGAAGAGGGTCAAATCAATTCTTATACTCAGGAAAGTTCTATAAATACAACTCATTTATTAACACAAGGCAGATTCTGAATAGTTTCTTAAGAGCTTCCGTAATCAATTTATTTTCTATAATCACCGTAATAACTTAGGCATCAGAGAAGCTTTTGCAAGTACACCTCGGGTGTGTCCCATCTTCAACGGTTGGAATTTACTTAGTATTTACCCTTAACGTGAAGAACATAGGATCCCCACTAGACCTGTGTATAAAATACCAGACTCCATTGAGACGGTGTAAAAGCGAGTGAGAGACGGGACCACATTTGATTCCGGTTGTATGTGGCATACTCTTGACCCCGTACACCAGCTTGATCAATTTTATTAGCCCTTCAGATAAATTCTAAGAATTTAAACGTGACGTTTTCCCATTGAATAAATAGGTTTAACATGCCGATCCCTAATAAACAATGGATTAAAAATTTTTATACACGACATTATTTTTACATTATTTTTTAAAAGCTGACAGGTTAAATCCAATTTGAAATCCTAGTTGGGAGCTCAAATTTTCACACAAGCAAGCTTTTAATTTATGGTTACGGATACATATGACAACTTAGCAGGCTGTGGCACGTGAATTCACATCGATCCTAGAGGACTACGGACACCGGGGAATAATAAACACAAACATAGGTTGTATCTATTAAACATTTATGTCCAAAGAAAAAAAGTGTAAATGCTTAGACCAAATGACACATTCTTTTCTCCCTCTGGCTGGGGACTAGCCACAGAAAAAATTTTCACTTCTTATCAATTTTGTTTATCGTTTGTGGATCTTACCTTGGTGGGTCATACGTTAAATTCTTTTTAACACGTTGCACAATCCAAATTCCAAACAGAGCTTAAATCCACACGTAAGTAGCCCTTTAATTCACTTACTTCGTAACTCGACCGTTTGGTTTGTTTTGACAAAGTAGCTAACTTGTTCACCAGTTTGCGGTGATCTTCTATTTTCAGCGCTTTGTTGGTATCACGAGATGGTGAAGGAAACAAGGCCTAATTTGAGTCCATTGTTCTTGCTGAAACACCACCACCGTCTCTTCCTTAAGTTCGCAGTGTCATTTCTCTTGCTGGGTATCGCTTGTCTCCTTTTCACTCATTCATTCTTCACCTTCTCATCTATGCTGCTATTGCTTCACACACCACCTCCTCTTCCAAACGCAATGGCACATGAGTCACCCCTTATTTCTTTCCCTTCTCAGCCACCTGAGTCTGTTGATTTTCCCGGAAACCAGAGCCAATCCTCTCCCAATGGTAACGTAAAGTTTATGTCTTTGTGCTATCATCTGGTGGCCCGTGTAAGGAGATTAGCTTGGTTGCTTGAGCAGTTTGTTATGAGTTGATACCCTGTCAAAACTAAAAAAGAAAAATAGATATTTCATGAAAAAATGCTATAAAAAAATGAGAACCCTGTTTCTACTTCTTCCTTCTGATCCTTTTTTTGGGTTTCTACATGCCATGTTTTTTGTTTCAGCTCTTAGGGTGTCGCTGAAGGTGCCAAGTCTGAAACTTTCTGGTTTCTGGATTTTGAGAGCTGGTTTTCTTTTATTCTGTGCTGCGTCAGTCTTTGAATGAGTATTAATTTCCCTGCTATCTATTAAATTAGTGATCAGAAGAACAATAGTGTGGCATGATTTAGGCACATGGATGATGGATCATGGCATTGCTTTGTCATATTTTATGATAGAATCGGGAGTTTAACTCACAATAATAATTGTAGGATAATAAATGGTTCAGGTACATATAATATATTTATGCAAAATTGATTTTATTTTATTTTTTTTGGAATATTTAGATGTAGTAAAGTGTGATCTATTTGTGGGAGATGGGTGCCGGACCTATCTGGTCCAATGTACACTAATGAGAGCTGCCATGTGGTTGAAGATCATCAAAACTGTATGAGAAATGGACGCCCTGATTCAGGGTACCTTTACTGGAGGTGGAACCCAAGGGGTTGTGAACTGGCTAAGTTTAGTCCTACCAAATTTCTTGATATTATGAGGGATAAATCATGGGCCTTTATGGGTGATTCCATCTCTCGCAACCATGTGCAATCGCTACTTTGCATTCTCTCACAGGTATAGTTAGTTGGTTAGTTTCTTTTGTTAAGTTAACCAATTTCAAATTTCACATGTTGTTATATGATATGATTTCTTATGATAGTATTAATAATATTTAGGTGTTGAATTATTCTTTACTCAGCTTTTGGACACACTCATTTGTTTTCTTCATCTTCATTAGTTGTCAAATCAGAAGAAATTAGCATGACAACTTCTTTCTAGTGATCTAGTCCATTTAGTTGCAGTGATTGTTGATGTAGTTTCTGGCCCATTGATTATGAAGCATGGCTACGGCTAATGAGTAATAATTTACAGGAGTACTTGTTCAAATTTCAATTTATGAGGAATAAGGCTCAACAGCTCACACAACCATGTCCTTTTTAGGCTAATATGATTGGCCCACTGCACTCATGATAGTTTGGGGTCATTTTACCTACCTCAATTTGGAAATACTTGCAAATGCATCACTAACCAGATCTTCAAGATTAATTTTGTGATAATTACTATAATAACAATGGTTTTGGGGGAGGGGGTATCAGATTTAATCTTTGCTAGCCATAAATAAACAATTGTTGATCAGGGTAAATCTTCTTTGCTCCATATATACTCTACTCTGAACTGCAGATTCAGAAAATTGAATATTTTCTAGTTACATGTTGATAACTAGTATGCATTATTTTATCAATCAGTGTCGTTAGATTTGTGTCATGTAGATTGTCTATAGAGTTTGGCCAACGGAAAACATGGTAAATGATAGTGATGTGCTGCAGGTGGAAGCAGCAGATGAGGTTTACCATGACGAGGAATACAGATCAAAGATATGGAAATTCCCTTCCTACAACTTCACACTCTCAGTAATATGGACCCCTTTCCTAATCAAAGCAGACACATATGAGGACATGAATGGAGTTTCCTCCTCAGAAATACAACTTTATCTTGACATTCTGGACAACAAATGGACCAGCCAGTATAAAAACTTCGATTATGTCGTGATTGCCGGCGGCAAATGGTTTCTCAAGACAGCAATATACCACGAAAACAGCACAGTAACAGGCTGCCACAACTGCCATGGAAAGAATTTAACAGAGCTAGGATTCAAAAACGCATACAGCAAAGCACTGCAGCAGGTTTTCAACTTTGTGGCAAACTCAAGGCACAAAGCTGTTGTTTTCTTCAGAACCACCACACCAGACCACTTTGAGAATGGTGAATGGTTTAGTGGAGGGTATTGCAATAGGACAGTGCCACTCAAAAGGGATGAGATAAATGTGAGCTCTGTGGATTCCACTATGAGAAGCATTGAAGTTGAAGAGTTTGACAAGGCTAAGACATCATCACTTGGTGTTGGTGCTAAGTTGAAACTTTTGGACACAACTCAGCTCTCAGTGTTGAGACCTGATGGGCATCCAGGACCATACCGGCAGTTCCATCCTTTGGTAAATGCTGAAGTCCAGAATGATTGTCTGCATTGGTGTTTGCCAGGTCCAATTGACTCATGGAATGACATTCTTATGCAAATGTTGTCAATGTGATCCACCATTCATGTAAATTCAGGATTTCTTCTTGCAAATTATTATTTTTAACGAAAGTTTTGGTGAGCCAAAGCATAGTTCTATGGTTGACAAGCATCTATGACCTTGTAAAATTAGGATTCCTCCGGTCCCTGGAGTTAAATATTATAATAGATTATTGTATTGGTTATTTTAAAAATCGGTATTAAAAATATTTAGTAAAATTAATTCTGGTCTAAGATAGATCATCGCTTTATTCTTCCATTTTTTGAAGTTCATTATTTTATTTTTATACTTGTTTATTTGTTTGAAATGTCTAAAAAATAAGAGATAAAAAATATTTTAATAATTTTAAAAAGTTAAAAATAAATAATAGGATGGAAAAGAAAAGGAATGTTGAAAGAAATCGTGTTTTTGGGCCGTAAAGAAATCACCTTGATTTGCCACAATAAGAGGCCCAAAGTTAAAGCCCATTTTCGGAAACTAGGAGCTTCCCACGGTCCATGTCCATCTCGACCAAAAACAATCATCGTTCTCATAGGATTCTAAGTAGCCCAAAAAACACTTTCAGCAAGTGGATCCTACATGTTCACGTTAAATCTCAACTATGTTAACCTTTTTGAATCATTTGGTTCGTTTTCTATAAGATAATTTCTTTAAAAGTTTTATATAATTTTTATGCAATATTATTTTGAATTTATAATATGTCTTATTTTCCTTTACAAAAATATTATTAATTATTTTTTTTATTCACTAAGACCAACACAGTTAATATCAACATAAAATGTCAGGTCTTTGATTCAAACAATTCTTCCACTATCTGACATTTATCCATTTTTATCATTGTTTCAAATGATTTTGAAATAATATTTTTTAAAATCAATAAAATATATAAAAATCGTTTACCTGTGTTTATTAATATTGAAAGTAATTTTAGAAGTTTAGCCAAAATAATTGACATACTTAAAATGTGTTAGTGAAGAATAGGAATAAAAAAGTGAAAATAGGAAAATAAAGCATATAATCCAAAAAAAACGTAACAAAGATATATCTTTTAAAAAGAATTTAATTTTGAAATATTAGCGGTATAAAAAGTTATACTATTGAATTGAATAGTGATCTGACCGATGTACGGGGTCTAGATTAAGACCTTTTGAATCGATGTCGAATGTCTCTCTCGCTCATTATTTTACATCGTCTCAGTGGGAGTACGTTATTATAAACTTAGGATCAATGGGAACACCAAGCCCTACGCGTTTAAGGTACTAAATAAGTCAATTCCAGCCGACGTCCAATTGACCACACCAGAGGTGTACTTGCAAAAGGTACTCTGATGCTTAAGTCAGTATAGTTATAGCGGAGAAAAATAGTATTACAGAGAGTCTTAAGATGAAATTGTAACTTGTTCAACTGTGTTTATGTCTTAATGAATGAGTCGTATATATAATCTTTCCCTTAATCGCAAGTGGTGATTTGACCTCTCTGTCAAGAGCCTACAGTTTTTTGCAGGTGCAAGTTATCCACTTGTAACTTTTGACCGGGGTCGTTATCACTCATTCCGTATTGATAAAACTCAACTCCGGTATCCTGAATAGTCAATCCGGTTTTCCAATTTCGTTGGTACTTTTCCTTTATTTGTATTTTAATTATGTCCGATGTCGTTAGTTTTGGGACCGGTATCCACATCGGATCAAATAGTTAGCCTATACTTCACAAATTTATTTGCAACTATTATTAAAGATTATAATATTTAGTTATTTGGAAATTTATAAATTTTTGTTTGACTGAATTTTTCAATTTATAATTATTAATATGCCGCAAGAAATTCTTACATTATCATTACATTTTAGATAAATCAAGCATTTTCTATAAAAAGTCCATGTAAGATCCTTAAGATTAACAGAGTTAGTGTTTAACGCTTTAACTTGAATAATCAAGGTTTCTTATCTCCTGCTTTAGCCACTATTCTAAATAATAAAAAAATTAAATTCATGCAAGTATATGATTATTATTTTTTATTAAATAAGTAACAGTTTTTGTTGAACATTCTTCATCGGACGAAAATTTACAAGCTCGTATTGAGTAAAAGATATGTAACTCTGCAAAAGACAAATTTTGAAGCATGGGATTTATTAATTTTTGTCTCTCTCGCTGCAATGCTGCATAATTGACCCAGATTTTGTATTCTAATAAATCCAATCCAGCGTCCTCAATAATCTGTCACGTGTGTTGAACCTTGAAAGGTGAGAAAAATAAAGAAAAGGACAAAAATTATACGGATGAAAATGGGGTTATGACAAATTACGCGTTATAGAGTTTGAGTTTGAGTATGACTTGTTTATCAATCTAATCTAATTACAACAATTGGATTTAGGTAACTCAATTATATTAATATTACATGTCGATACACCTAAATAAATCCTAAGATCCTTAAATTGTTAGCTTAACCAATTCCTTCTATAACTTTAACACGGCTTTGCAGTACATTGGAGACCATGGACAATTAATAGTTTTATTTCTAAATTGGTCTATGCACATATCATAAGTATCTGGTTTTATGAATATCTATAAATAAAATTTGTAAACGGATAACATTAAGTAGAGTGGATGCGTGCATTGTAATATTAATATTCATTGATATTCATTAAGTTATTTTACTAAAATATTTTCATCAGCCCTCATTAGAGTTGGGTAAACAGGTCCGGACCCGCGAGCCGGCCCGTTTAGTCACTCCTTATATGAGTTTCGGGTCAAAAAGAATTGGACCATTTAAAAAGCGAGCTCACGGGCTGAGACCGTGTAATCCGCGGGTTGAAACAGGTCTGTCCCACGGGTTCGCGAGCCAACCCGCAAACCAAGTAAAAATAAAAAATATATTAAAATAAATTAAAAATAGAAACTAAAAACTAAAAACTTTAACTCTAACTTAAACTCATGTAATTGTATTTAGAGTTTTTAAGACATTAGTGATGTTATTAATTATTATCATGCATTTGAAATCTATTTGTCATATTTAAGGTTTATATTTCGATGAAAAAACTATTAAATTTAAAATTTCATGAGCTTATTTCATGAATCATGATTGAATTTTTTAGATTTTGGATAATTAAATGTGTTGAAGTACATATGTTTTTGGTTTCATAAAAAAAGATTTAGGCCCAACAATTTCAAAGGAATAAAAAAGAAAAAAAAGTCTCATAGGCGGGTTGACCCACAGGTTTGCGGGCCCAAAAAAATTGGCCCATTTAGAAAGCAGGTTCCGCGGACCAACCCGTTGCGATGCGGGCTTATGCGGGCCAACCTGTTGTGGGGTGGGTTGACCCGTATACCCAGCTCTAGCCCTCAGTGTTACTCTTTTCTCTTAGCCCTTAAAACAATCTTGCTACTATCTGTCTCTCTCCCTAAGAGTTTAAGACTCTAACTTAATACCATATCTCAATTTCTTCATTACTTTGAATGACAAAATTATTATAGAAATTTTGAATAGTTTACTATCTTCTTCTTTTTGTATTTTCGTATTTAGTTGTTTGTTGTATGTCACTAAGTATTAATGGATATTTGTTATTATTCATGGATATCCTCATAGATATTGGTAATACACAAATACTAAGAGAAGAAAAGGAAAAAGAAAAAGAAACGAGGACCCTTACTTTGATGCAACAACTATTGTTATATGGCTTCTTTTTGTAACGAGGGCTTTTTAGTCCTACGCTATAAGTCCTAAATCTTTTAGTGAGTGATTGTGGAAACAGTGATGAGCCTAATGGTGGTGCAGTGGTGGTGGCAATAACGATGGTAGTAGCGGTGGCAGCAATAATGGTAGCAGCATTAGTGATGGTGGTAGGTGTCATGATAGTGGTACAAGTTTTTAGTTTGGGGTTTAGGGTTTATGGTGAGATGTATATAAAATTGGAATCGAAAATGAAAAACTATTTTTCTTATTTTTAAATATGACTAAAAATCATTTAAAAATAAGTTAAGACTTAACATCTTTTTTATTGAACATGTTTTATTTTTAAACTTACTTTTAAAAATGCAAAACCTGTCTCCATCCTACAAACCTTTACCTATTGGTTAATTTTTAAAATATTAAACCATGTTCTCACGAGTTCGCATATGATGCTCCATAATTTTTATTTTTTAAAATACTAATTAATTATATTAAGTATGTTAAAGAGTGTGTCAAAGTCAAACACGATTGTTTCTGGTTTAACAAGAATGTTGCTATGTATCACATCGTTAAGATGATACCACATCCACTATCTCTTAATATGGGATATTTTTAAAATAAAACTTATTTTTAAGACTTTCTTTTAAATTTATATGTTGTTAATTATCTTTTGACTGAAGTTCTTCTATTAGGGTGAGTTTGGAAGTGTTTTGAGTAACTTACGAAAATAGTTTATAATTATTGTAAGTTATTTTTGATTTATTTCAATAATTTTTTTTTGTTTATCAAAATAACTTATTTTTAATTTTTTATAAGCTTTATAACCAACTTTATAATATAAACTTTTATTTTAAAAAGAAAATATTACATAAGACCTTAAGTAAGTTAAATATTCAAATGCAATCTTAATAAATTGGGTTTTTTAGAATCAAATTAATAATAGATAATATTGTTATGTTCGGCATGCAGGGGGTAATGTTCTCCTCTCGTAACCGGTGTTTAATGTACTTCCTCTCACTCTTATTACACCGTCTCAGTGGGAGTCTGGTATTATAAACACAGGTCCAATGGAGATCACTATGCCCTTTAAGTTTGTGCTTGTTATTTATCAATTCTGAACCGAGGTGAATGGGGCACACCGGGGTTGTACCTGCAAAAGGGGTTTCAATGCTTAAGTCACTGGTGTGTACAACGAAGTAATAATGAAGTTACGGAGAGCAATTAATGAGAGTAATTAATATAACATGTATGAGTTAATGAATGCTTTTTATTTATAGAGCTACCCTAGGTACAACTTGTAATTTAACCTTTGTCAGTATAGCAAATCTTGCTCAGAAGCAAGTTCCCTGGTTGTTCTATAGATCATTTTTCGTTCCAGAAACATCACTTAGAAAGGATATTTAATTGTTTGTATTTGTTAGAAGACATGTGAAAATATTAGAGTCGTTATAGTGATGCAAGAATGATGTAAAAGAAGTATATTTGTTTTGGTCCGTAATATTATGTATTGAACATCATCTGTCTGTTTTTGTTTCATAACATCGAAAGAGTTATCATATATAAAATATTGTACATTTTGATTATCATAAATCTATTTAACAGATTTATCCTTTATAAAAGATGCATCAGTATTTTAAAAAGAGAAAGTACCTATAAACTATCATTAACCTTTATACTATATGATATTTGTATGTAACAATACGGAAAAGCTTCGTATAAGATGATCCTAGTGCTAAGCTAGTTTGGGGGTTCACGATAAAACTAAAAAGATGGCGGAGATAATAATTGGATTGTAAAGTTTGCAAAGAAAACAATAAATAATGATCAATTATAAAGGGCATTTAGTGGATTTAATATCCAGTCGCTGTCAAATAATAAAACTACCATTATAAATCACTTTTTAGTTTTAAAATGTACTAAAATAAAATAAATGTCGAATGGCGAGCTATGACAAGGATGCCATCTATTTGTATCATTAAAAATTATACAAACCTCTAGTGTTTTTTAATTTATTTCTGTTGTTATGGAATTATGGTCTTCAATTTAAGTAAAGCTAATTTCTTTGTATAAATATATGTGTTGAGAAAGGAAATTTTTCATCTAGAGGGAAAAAAAATATGTATAGAATGAAAAGTAACATTGAATTGAAGCTCTTAGACACATAACATTGAAAAATATCCCATTTTGATATAGAGAAAAGAAACAATATTCTGAATTGTTTTTGCCTTGTTTCTTTATCACAAGCATCAACGATGCTTGTTTCCCTCTTAGCCATTCTCACTTTCATTGATATTTTAGGATTTAAAAACATAAATGTTATATGCTAATTCTATGGTGTGTGAATTGGTGCGAGCTAGGGTGCAGGGGTCGGCCTTACGACAGTCCTTAATCTTGTTGGAAAGCCAGTGTTTTACACCGGTCCAGTGGGGATCTGATATTATATCTTCTATTTCAGTAGGGAATAAAGGTTCTAGAGTGATTTCTCATACCAACAGCACCAGCCTTATGCGTTATGGGGCGAAAGGAGGTGTCACTTACAAGGACACTCTCACGCTTAAGTTAGTGAATATTCAATGCTTAAGCATAATTTTTAGAGAGAATGTTCTACCTTACATTGATGCATAGATATTTACACCTGGAAGTAGTAGAAGAGTCTCCATGCTCTCCGAACTTTCCATACACTGTGTCAGTACTTTTCTGATTCTTTACAAAAAGGCTGACACATGAAAGGGACATGTCCAAAGGGCTATACCTACCAGTCAATCACTTTGCAGGTTACTTGTTTAACACACTAATACTTAGGTCAATTCTAATCACCCGGTATTGAGGGAATGACCCAGACCAAGATTAGTTTTGGAACCTATCACTTGATATTGAGGGAATGGCTCATACCAATATCAATTCAGAGACCTAGCGCGTGACTCCGGAGATCCGGTGTTAAGACACCAGATATTACGGGATATCGATCCTGAGGACGGATCTTGGTCAAATTACCGTTGTGCCTAGGGGCCGGTATTAGGACCGGATCAATATGTATCGTGTAAAATTTACTTCTAAAATGATGTTTAGTAGCTTATTTTTAATTAATAAAATTATTCTTTTATGTTTAATTGGATAATAACCATAATTTTGAGTTTACAAATTTTTTATGATATTTTTTATATGTTTTAAAGACCTTTGAAAAGAAAAAAAAGATCAAGTTCTAAATTTTGCTCTACTCCAATCCTAACATACAAATTCAGATTTGCAATATTCACTTTACTTATCGTTGGATCGAGCTAAAATTTTTATATCATCTTCCCAACATCACGAATTTTATTCTAAACGATTGGATTCTGTTTTGGAGTTTTCTACAAAGAGAAATGCTCATAGGAGTGAGCCTTCCTCGCACCTACGAAAAAAGCAAAATTTTGGCCTTATTGTAGGTGTGAGCTAAGAACACTATGTGAAGGCTCTCTAGCACTGTGGGAAAGCTTGGATATAAAGAATCTCTATCGAATTTCCTTCCTTTTCTCTTACTCTCCATTGATCTTTTATGTTTTTAGCCCCACATGAAAATACGTGGCTAAACCATTTTTTTTTGTTGAGTTTGAGTGCAACTATGTTTTCTCTAGCCTTGTATTGTATTGAACATTTTGTATGATTTTTGTTTTTGTATAAACGTTAGTGACTCTTTCCTATCCGTGCTTGTTTTGAGTGAGAGAACATTACAGGATTTTGTGTCTTGATTTGTCATTAGGAAATATTTTCTGAACAAGAAATGAATTGGGTTACCCAACGAGTTACATGGCCAGGGATAGAGCAAAATGCATTGGTTGCTTAAGGCCAAGTCAGAGTAATGCAAAGACTTTCATCAAATAGTTGAGGAATTGATATTTGGGAAAAGTACTTTAAAATTTATTCATTGAAAAGGATGACAATGAAACCTAATTTTAATGTTTTTACTTTCATTTTTAGTTTTATAACGGTAACATTATCATCCATCAACAACAATCAATTATGTATGTTTATGAATATATTGTATATAATTTTACAATGATTTTATAAATATAAAGTGTTATTTTTTCTAGTTATTATACAAATTTAGACGGACATGATATTTTTACTTAATAAAACTACAATAAACATTAATACACTTAAAGTCATCCCAACAATAAGCAAATTTATTGACCCTTTCACTAATTTTGATCTATTGATAACAAAGGTTGAAACTGAACTTGAGCTTGTCAGTTTTTTCTAACCTTCATGTTCAAAATAACTTGCGGTTGCTCTTCCTCTTCGTCATCCTCCATCAATTCACCAAAAGCTACATCACATATAGTTTTTTTTTTCTCACAGGCTTTTCCAATTTTGGCCTTAACAGGGGAATTTAGTTGCAAGCACCAGCATCCCCCATTTGGCGTCTTAAGGCTATAGTAATTTCATCGGCTGTTTTAGTGAAATATTTAAATAATTTTTAATCACCAAAAAAAAAGTGAAAAACACACCTCCTCCATCTCTTTCATAAGATTATTTCTAGAGTTTTCTTCATTTCTTTGTAATGTGCATTTATTATTTTGTTATAACTCATATTCTTATTATTAATTTCTCTTTATTAATATTAATAGTACTTAAAAAATATTAATAAAATTTAAAAATTATATTTGTCCCATTAAGGATAATTTTAAAAGTATAAAAGAATAATCTAAAAATTTAATTTATTTACTAAAATAACTAGGTTTTTTTTATCAATATAAAGTTAAGTAATTAATTCTTTAAAAATAATATCAGACGAAGTAAATAGTAAAGAAATACTTTTTTTCAGTCTTTGCCCCCTTACTTTTATGAATTATATATATAAGTGAGGGTCACAAGAAATAATCTTTGATTATGAAATTAAAATGAAATTGTACAATTGAGAATGTTTTCTTATGCAAATGTGAGTGGGTCAACACGTAGTAGACCTAATGAACAGGAGCAGGTGCATTGGTTCAACATAAACGGGAATCTAGATTAATTAAAACAAATGTTTGCTAAACGAATTTAATTATTTTAAAAAAATGTATAATGAATATTGAGAGACGACAGGGTTGAATTAGAAAACATAGGACGTAGGAAGTATGAAATGGATGCTAAGGTAGCTAACTACTATGATAAGTATATCCTTAAAAAGAGAGGGAATAGAAAACGTGTAGAATAGAAAGAGAAGTAGCAATTTTTTGTTTTGTTGATCACATAAGGCTTACGTTTGAATTGACATCATCGTTACCCTCACGCTGCACATAAATTGCGAAATTCGCCCGTACTAATCGCTTTCCTTCTAGATAAGATTCATACCTCACCCCATATAATTCACCCAACAAAACTCCAACTTAACAACGACCTTTTGTTTAATTAAACCACCATTATTAAATAATTACTAAAATAAGACTCCATTGCATTGCTCACTGAAATTCAAGCACTTCCACTCTGTCTCTATATATATATATAAATTCCTCTCTTATCTTCCTTCATCTTCACAACAAAACCAAGCTTAGCTTAATCATTTACATATTCTTCCAAATGGAAACCCCAAAGGAACTACAACCTCCACCCGCCATGTTGGCCGTCGTGCCAACCCCAGGCATGGGTCACTTGATTCCATTGATTGAGTTTTCGAAGCGATTGGTACGCTATCATAACCTCGCCGTCACCTTCGTCATTCCCACAGAAATCCCACCGTCAAAGGCCCAAACCACCGTCCTCAAAGCCCTTCCGGACTCCATTTCCCACATCTTCCTCCCTCCGGTGACCCTCTCCGACCTCCCACCGGAAACCAAAATCGAAACCCGCATTTCCCTCACCGTCCTCCGCTCTCTCCCCGCCCTCCGCCAGGCCTTCCGCTCCCTCACCGCCGCGCACACCGTCTCCGCCGTAGTCGTTGACCTCTTTGGCACCGACGTGTTCGACGTCGCCGCCGAATTCAATGTCCCTCCTTACATCTACTACCCTTCCACCGCCATGGTCCTCTCCCTCTTTCTCCAGCTCCCCAAACTCGACCAAGAGGTTCACTGCGAGTTCCACGAACTCCCCGAGCCGGTTAAAATCCCCGGTTGCGTTCCGGTTAACGGTTCAGATTTGCTCGACCCGGTTCAGGACCGGAAGAACGACGCTTACAAGTGGGTCCTTCATCATGCCAAGAGGTACAGTGAAGCGGAGGGGATTATAGAGAACAGTTTCCTGGAGCTGGAACCGGGAGCTATCAAGGAGTTGCAGAAGGAGGAACCGGGGAAGCCGCCGGTTTACCCGGTGGGACCGATTGTGAACATGGATTGCGGTGGAAGCGGGGAGAGGGGTTCGGAGTGTCTGAGGTGGTTGGATGAGCAGCCGGACGGGAGTGTTCTTTTTGTGTCGTTTGGGAGCGGTGGGACCCTCTCGAGTGGTCAGATCAATGAGCTGGCTCATGGGTTGGAGATGAGTGAGCAACGTTTTCTGTGGGTCGTTAGAAGCCCCCATGATAAATTCGCCAACGCTTCCTATTTCAGTGCCGAGAACCCCTCTGATTCCCTCGGTTTCTTGCCTAAAGGGTTCTTAGAGAGGACCAAGGGAAGGGGCCTTGTTGTCCCATCCTGGGCTCCTCAGCCCCAGATTTTGGCCCATGGGTCCACCGGTGGGTTCCTGACCCACTGTGGGTGGAACTCTACTCTCGAGAGCGTGGTGAATGGGGTACCCTTGGTGGCCTGGCCTCTGTATGCGGAACAAAAGATGAATGCGGTTATGCTCACCCGTGATGTCAAAGTTGCACTCAGACCATGTGTCGGTGAAAACGGATTAGTGGAAAGGCAAGAAATTGCGAGTGTTGTTAAGTGCCTCATGGAAGGTGAGGAAGGGAAGAAGCTTCGTTACCGAATCAAGGATCTCAAAGACGCAGCTGCTAAAGCCATTGCTGAAAACGGCCCCTCCACTCACCATATCTCCCATTTAGCTCTCAAGTGGACCAATAAACCAACTGTATCAAATTAAAATTTTAATTTTAATTTATATTATTACCTGTACTCAACATAAATAATGATAAGTACAAAATTAATTAAGCCGGTGTCAATTGTTGTCTTCAATTGCTTGCTGTAGTTTGACAACGACTATGGATACATGCACAAAGGGCGAGGGACGGGACCCATTGAACAGAAATTTCATGACTCCTATATATATATGAGCTGAAAGTAACTTGCTAGCATTACTTTTCAAATGTATGTGTCCTTACATTATATATTCAACCAATAAAATGATTATATGAATATATTTGAGAAAAACGTGGCTCGCTTTACCTCAACCACTTCTATCAAATATCAACCTCCGATTCAATTGCAGCCGAGTTTTAAAATTAATTAATTCTTTTTTAAAAGGAATCGGTTATAAATACGTATAAAAGTAATTTTTTTTTCAACTTCAGTTGAGAAAAGAATAGATTTAAAAAAAACTACTTTTTTTTTTGGAAGCAGTTGCCGAAGGAGAAATTGTATCCATTGAATGGTCAAATGTACGTTGATTTCTAGCTTCAGCGTGGTAAGTGCTGCCGACCAGATGATGGAAGCTTCTACCGTAACAGGTGACTGAATTTTCTTTAACTTAAGTTTTTTCTTGTTTGTTTTCCGCACTTTCTCATTCTTGTAGAGTAGATAATATATTCTTTTGGTTTTCCATCATATCTGGGAGTTAGTAAAACTAATAATTATAAAATTATAACATAAAAACTCTTTTATATATAAAAGTGGGAGAAAGATGTAACTTTAAATTTTTTTTTTAATAATCTATTATATAGGTTTTACTCACTCTTAAATAAGAGAATTTTTTCATAAAATTCATCCCCACAAAACCAATTTCATATATAAACGGTGAACGAATAAAATGGTAAGAAACGAATTCATTTGGCAAGAGTTGTTGAGAAGGCAGTGTGCTAGATCGTATTCATTCTTCTCGGGCCCAGTTCTATGCAAATGGATTTTGCCTATGAACCACCTCATATTTATTTTGTGTGGATCCTATATTTCTTTAATAATATTTTTTCTTCCTATTAAAAACGAAAAAGAAATTGATTTCTTTTATTAATTTTGGTTTATTGGGGTGCTTATAATACTAATATTAATATCCATCCATTTTCCCATCCTTGGGAAAAACGATAAAAACAAATGTACATTATTAGCGTACCATCGTCTTCCTTTCAAGACGATAAAAATATGAATTTGCTGTCTGCAACAGTAATTGCTAATTAGAAACTTTATCATTCTTTTATCCTTTAAAAGAGAAAAGGAGAGCACAAAAGAGAAGGGAATCTGTTATTGCCATATGACTTTTATAAACTGTATTAAATTTGTACTCTGATTTGTAGTTACTTGGAAGGATACGATATCATTGAATTTTAAATTATGCAATCACATTATTAAAGGAATTATTTACTACCAGATTAGCTGGTTAAAGATTTAGGCTATACATGTGGTGGTTGAAAAAAAAAGTTAAACATTTAAACTTTCTTTGCATGGAGATATGAAATGAAAGAAATGGTAAAGAAAGAAAAACGGTGAATATAAGATGAAAAGTAAGTTATCTAGATAGATAAAAATATAAAAGATAAAAATAAAAATAAAAAATATGTTGTTTGAATAAGTATAAATAAAAGAGATATGAGTAAAGAAATAGTATTTTCTTGTAGTTTAGTTGAATGAAATTAAGATCAATAGCAATAAATTAATTACTTAAAAAATAAATTTAATTTTGCATATAAAAATTTAAATCAGTATAATAAAACTTACTATGTAATGAAATTATTTTTAATTTTTTTCTAAACTGAATAATTTTGTTAATGTTTATTAATTAAACAAGAATTTCATCTCTTCTTTCTTCCATTTTCTTCAATATAAAGGAGAAATTATTTTTACTAGGTTTAATTTTCTTTTTCTATTTACTCTTTTTTCTTTCCTACCAAAAAAAATTAGAAAAGGATATATCTATAATTTAATATACGTAAAAATTTGTTCTCACTATTTTTTCTCACACTTTTTCTTATACCAAAGGATCAATAAATTTGACTATCTATCTACTATGTTGCGTTTTGTTTGTGATCCATATATCCAATTTTAATTTTAGTTTTAGTTTTGGCAGAAAATTGTGTTATTACTTTTTTTTATCTTTATAAATAGTTTTTGAAATAGTTTATATAATTATTTATTAGTGGGGTGACAGGATCTGTTTAGAATCTTTGATATTTGTTCTATTATTGACAAATGATGAAGCACCACTTTTAAAACGTTTTAAGAAACTTCATTTATTATAATTTCTTTTTCATCTTAAAAAAATATAACAAATAAAGTTTAATTTTATTAAAAAAAACTAGAACAAGGAAGGGAAACAATATGTTTAAGAATTCATTAAAAGTTCCAATCACGGTTCCTCAAAATTAAATTATGATTGAAAAAGGTGATCCACAATTATCAATTCATCATGCTCCTCCATGAAACCATACCTACTATGCCTCCAATTCCAAATAAACATTAATATTAAACTTATTGTCCCCCCTCCCCCGCGAGATCAGGAGGGACCCACGAGTCCTCCTGATCCCCTTTATTCTAACAAGAGATTGATTATTCTTAGTCATAGCTTAATGGGTCTGGACCCATTTCTAACCTACGTATAAATATATCTTATAGGTGCATGTTGTAACCTAAGTGACACATTATTGAGAAATACTAAACCTAATCTCTAGGGGAATTCTCTAGGGTTTTGGTGCCTTATACTCTCTGTGTGAACATTTTGGTGCCCACCGTGGGGCCTGGTAAAACGGATCCTACACCTCAACTTTCAAACCCTAATCCTAAGAAGCAGCAATGGTGAACACGCACAACACTCGTAGGGAAGAAGATGTTGCACAGCGACAGGAGCCCAACTATGACGATCAGATACAACAACTCAAGAGCATGGTGGAAACCCTACAACATACTGTGGCTAACTTGCAACAGGAGAATGCGGAACTCCGGGGGCGACGGGGAGTGGAGCGTGAGGCCACAAGCCATAACGATACCTGATCTGCCTAGCGCAAAACTAATGGCCATACTTCCCATCAGACGCAGGAAATAATGAGATACGAGCCCGAGCTTCCTTTCACCGCCCATCCATTTGTTGAACAAATCATGGATGCTTTGACCCCCTTGAATTACCAACCCCCGTCTATGGAAAAGTACAATGGCAGAGGAGGCCCCGAAGAGCACCTCACCATGTTCACAACCACCATGTTGATCACTAGGGCGTCGGATTCCCTCTTCTGCAAAAATTTCCCCACTACGCTGACTAAATCGGTACTCTGCTGGTTATCTCACCTTTATAGAGGAGCGTCACCTATTTTTCGGATCTCACCAAAAAATTCCTCAGCCAGTTTGCCACCAGCCGAGTGGTACAACAAACTTCACACAGTTTGGTGAATCTGTGCCAACTCTCGAGTGAGACTCTGAAGTAGTACATGGCTCGATTTTTCGAGTAGGTCATCTAAATTTGAGACCTTAGCTCCAAGGTAGTAATGCATTCATACGAACTGGCTTCTGCCCGAGTAAGTTTTTTGACTCCCTGGCTAAAAAGCCACTCCTAGATATGGATCACTTCCGCATTAGGGCCTCTTGGTATATCATCATGGAAGAGTGGGAAGCGGACCTACTGGGCCGAGTGGCTCTCTCTGATCTGGCCAATCATCGATCTGATCAAAGAAGAAAAATCCCTAAATAGAGTCGAGACAAGCATATTGATGCTTACACTGCTCCCAAGTACACTAACTTCACACCGCTGACTAACCGTCGCGACCGGATTATGCATGAAGTATACAACATTGGCCTCCTTACACTTCCTCTCCTGGGAGAGTGATCGAAGGGGTCAGATAAGTCCAAGTTTTGTGAGTTCCATTGAGCACACGGACATGGAACAGAAGAGTGTCGCTCTCTCTGAAACCAGATTGAACATCTAATTTACCAGGGACAGGGACACTTGGCCAAATCTATTGCCTGGAGGGATGACAAACCAAATGAGGGAAGCCATAAGAGAGAACGAGAGCGCCCTGATCAAGTCAAACTTCAGACTCGGGACCGCTCACGAGTACCCCGTTCTCGGTCCCTGAGACCCGAAGACGGTAGAGAGGACAGAAGGCGAGTCATTCACATAATTTCAGGAGGATTCCCAGGTGCACGGGCACACTAACCACAACGGGCAGGGCAAATCAACCTACAACAGGAAGGCTCGGACTCAGCAGTCATAACTTTTGACAGGTCGGACTTCCCAAAAGGTGGTTGTAACATCCCAAATTTTAAAATAGAAGATTAATTAAGGAAAATAAATATTGATAAATTGAATATGAGTTGTTTAATGTCCCAAAATATTGAAAATAATTAAGTTAAGATTTTTAGGGACTGTTGGTGAATTATGGAGACCGGTTAAGCTGAAAATGAGTCCGGTTGAGATATGGGTGTCGGACCAAGTATCTCTGATTGAGATGATATTGGTCAGGGCTGTTGAGAATAATATTGGGAATCTGAACATATATTCAGAATAAATTTTAGATAAGGTTTTGAGCCCGAATGAAGAGCCTGTTTATGAGAAAACGAAGAAGCTTTAATGAATGGGATTAAAAATAAATCAAAACCCCAATTTTCCCCTTCTATTTTCACGATCTGTCAAAAGTTATCTATTTAATGAATAGGGGTATGGTTTCATGGGAAGGAATTCCCGAAGCCTAATAGATGATAAAAATGATGTCTATACCATGTCTAGTACATGTTATGAAATCATGGATACAACTATGATTATATAGAATTGAAATGGTGTCTTCAATAGTGAATTAATTGAGGTTTTACATGTATATTAATGTAGGACCTATTTCGAACGACGAGGCGGGTGTGTCTTATCAATCGAAATTCTTCTCTTGAGGTAGGAGAGGAGTCTTATGTTCTAAATGCATGAATTTGGATGTTATTTGATTTCCATATGTATTGGTATGCATGTTAGCCTTGCTCGTGATGATATGTAAAATTTGTAAGGTGCTATGTGGTGTGGACAATATGTTTGGCAACATGCTTTGGTGCATTTAGAATATTCATGGTATGCTATATGGAGGTGTGTAGTGATCAATGATAAGATGTTATGTTTGTATCTACCATGAATGTGATATGAATGTTGACGATGTTTGTTGAGAATGAGAATAAAGGAGAATGCCATCCAAAGACTTAAACCAATGTGAATAACCAACGATAATAAAAGCTTTGTGATGATGTTGGTAATGGTGTTGATGATGTTGTTTGGTGAGTGGCATGTATAGGATGCATAGAGTGAGGAATGCATATGATTTGCATTTGCATCCATGGCATACTGCATAGCTGCCGGTGTTGGAATTTTAGGGGATTCCCCCGGTTGGCCCAGTGGGAGGGCGGCTCTGTGCACGAGCAATTTGTATCCCCCTGTGACTCGGTGTGTAAGTCACGAAGCTGCCCATGTTGTGCTACGGGGAGCCGCATGTGGTTGACCCTTGTGGGGGGTGGCTCTTGATGAGCAGGTGTCCCCGGTGGTCCTTGGGATCACAGCTGCCATGATATAACTCATGGTTGGCCTGCAACACCTCATGTTGATATGTTGTTGTCGCGACCGGGATCGCGGTGGCACGGCCGACCCTCAAAATGATTTTTGTTCGAAAAGAAAAACAGAGAGTCGCCACCAATATTTTTTAGGATAAAATACCGGGAAAACCTTTCGTTAAAGCACTGGTTATAAAAATGAAATTCCATGTTCAGGAGTCTAATTACAGGTAATGAAGGTATTAGCACCTCACAACTGTCCGTTATAAAAAACGGTTACCTCAATATGATAGCGCGCATTATAATTAACCCAATAATTATTTTAACTTCTTCATGAAAAGAAAGTATACGAGATGACAAAATATACAAAAATAAACAAAAATAAATACGGAATATTTACATGAGATTAACAGGACGTCTCGTCCAAATTAAACTCACTCCACCTTTTCAAAAAATGAGATTAACAGGACGTCTCGTCCAAATCAATCTCGTTCCTCCTCTTTTTTTTTTAAATAAAAAATAAAAAATAAAAAATAATAAAAATTGCAATAATAATAACAATAATAATAATTATTACACCTTTTATGCTAGTCCAAATAGAATGTGTGAAGCACTCATTTTTATTAATATTTATCAATCAATAGAAATTAATTGAAAATTGAAAAGGAAACATAGTCCTCGAACAACAATTAATTTGACAGAAAATAAATAAATACAAGCATTAAAAATGAGGGGCAGAGTGAGACCGGTGTGGTGAGAAAGGAGCTGGACGGTGTTGGAGGATTGAGGGGAGCTGAAAGTATGGAGGGGATTTTAAGAGCAGGACGGTTGGTAGAGGATTTGAGGGGGCTGGCGTTATTTTGAGGGGACGGTGTTTGAGAAGAGAGAGGACAATGTTATGGGTTAGGATAGAGTGAGGGGCTGTACGATTATGAAGGGAGAGGGACGGTGTTGGTGTTGTGAAGGGAGAGGGAGGATGGTATGGAGTTTAGGAGGGACTGTACGGTTATGTTGGTGTGAGGGGGAAGGGACGGTGTTGGTTTGAGGAGGAAAGGACGGTGTGGATGAGGTGAAGGACGGTTGGGAGGAGAAGGACGGTTGGGAGAGGAGGAATGAGGACGGTGTGGAGAGGAAGAGTGAGGACGGTGTGGAGAGGAGAAGGACGGTTGGGAGAGGAGAAGGACGGTTGGGAGGAGAAGGAGGTTGGGACGGTGCTGTGAAAGGAGAGAGGGCTGTATGGTTTTTTTGAGAAGAAAGGGACTGTGTGGAGAGGGAAGAGTGAGGACGGTGTTGGGTGGAGAAGGACGGAGGTGTGTGTGTGTTTAAGACTGTTTTTTCTTCTTTAAAGAAAAAGCTTTAGGATTTTTTTCTAATGAAGGCTTCCCCCCTTTTCTTCTCTTCCGTTGGGGTATTTATAGGAATCCCCAAGTCTGCACTCATTGTTTGAACAGCCTGGCTCTTGACAACCGTAGGGAATGGAGGCTGGTGGGAATTCTTTATTAATTTTTTCCTTTGTCTTGTTGTGAGCCGCCCCCTATAATTCAAATCAACTTGAATGGTGCTTTGAGGAAACAGCCTGGACATTGACAATTAGGGAGAATGGCAGCTGTTGGGACTTCTTTATTATTTTCCTCCTTCGTCTTGTTATGAGCCGCCCCCATAATTCAAGGATCCACTTGGATAGTGGAAATCCATGTCAGCATGCGCAATTGGTGGAAATAGGGAGTCAGATTTCTCCTTCTTACTCGGATTTAGTGCCTCGGTCGGTATACACCTACAGAGGGAAATAATCTGAGTGGAAAAGTGCTGATCGAGTGATAGCTTGCTCGGTGTTGCTTTGCTGGTCGGCGTTGAGTTGCTGTGAGGAGAGTCCGTGTGCAATGGTGTGCAATTGGATTGAGTGGACAAGAAAAGCAATTCTGATTGGAAAACTCAATCAGAACCGAGTGAAAAGTGACTCGAAACTGACTGAAGAGGACTCGGTGCTGACTGAAGAGTGAGTGACTCGGTGCTGACTGAAGAGGATTAACTCGGTACTGACTGAAGAGTGGCTCGGTGCTGACTGAAGAGTGACTCACTCGGTGCTGACTGAAGAGTGGCTCAGTCGGCACAGGTTCATGCCCTCCTTCTTTCTCATATGACCCACTCAGGATTGGGAAGTAAATGACTCCATCGAAACCTCTCACAATGTTTCACTCGGCCCTGTCTCTGGAAATGGACCACTCGGAGAAACCTTGCTCGGATTTGCTTGGTAGTATCACGGTTTGAAGTACTCAATCGGAGTTACTTCAATTGGAGGAGTTTTGCTCGGCAGTACTTCTGCTTTAAGCATTCATTCGACCCCTCTGCTTGATTCAGTCGGCATCTCAGAAATATTATACTCGGCTATACCCCTGGCCGACAGGTCAGCATCATTCTTTCTTTGACTTAAGACCGATTCAATCGTGAAGTAAATTTCACTCGGAAATACATCACTCGGATTGAATTACTCGGAGATTTTTTGGTCGGATACATGACTCGGAAGTGATTCAATCGGATGCATTCATCATCCTTGCCTTTCACTCAGAATTGTTTCATTTGTGCATCAACCCACTCGGACTTACAATCGGGAGTCGTCCTTGTTTCTTCAATCAGAATAGAACTTTGAACTCAGCTCGGGATGTACAATCTGACCACTTGGTGCATTCACTCGGAGACCGATCCTTCATTTCAATCGGAATGGTTTCACTCGTCAACAATAGTTTGGATGCACTTGCTCGGGAGTCAGCTTTATTTTCCACTTAGAACTTGGAACTTAGCTCCAACAATTCTTCGGGTGCATTCACCCGGAGCCGGCCCTCGTTTCAATCAGAATTTGGATTGATGCACTCGGGAGTCGGCCTTGTTTTCACTCGAAAAAGCTTCAATCATCAATCCACTATTTGGATTTATGCACTCGGGAATCGGACTTAGGAATGGTCTCACTCGTCAACCAAACCCTCGGATTTATTCACTTGGAAGCCTTACTTTCCACTCAAAATTTGGAACTCAGCTTCAATCATCAATCAACTCTTCGGATTTATTCACTCGGAGAAACTTGTTCAGATTTGCTTGGGAGTCATTCAGTCGACTCTTTCTTCACTCCACAAGGACACATTCATTCAGAAATCCGACTGGCTTATCACTCAGAATGTCCTTCAGTCATCAATCATTCAATTCGGTTGTTTTTACTCGGGAATCAGCCTTACCTTTCACTTAGAAAATTGGAGCTTGAGAGCCGATAGAGGTCCATCCCAGGTCCGAGCCTTACTTTGCTCGGAAATACAGCTCTCTGCCCCAACTCACTCGGATATGCTTTCCTTGGAATCTCACTCGGGCTTAGTTTGAAACATTGAGAGAATCTGCCCCAAGGTGAATCATTCCCGGTCGGACCCTTTCTTGCTTGAAAATTCCATCTTCTTCGAATGACACCACCTTGGATATCTCCTTATTCAACAAGTGATCATTCAGTGGCTCCTTCTGCTCGGAGCTAACTTATTCGGGAGTCGACCTTATGCTCCAATCAGAATTTAAAACCCAGCTTCAACAATCCTTCGGAAGTAATTCTCTCGGAAGCAGTCCACTCGGGAATGACTCAATCGGAGACATCCCACTCAGAATTTCACTCGGTAACGGCTGACTCGGATATCTCACTCGGTAACAGCCATTTTTCACTCGGAAATAGCCATTTTTCACTCGGAAATTATCATTTTGAGTCATTCCACTCGGCAGATCATTCGGAGATAAAGTCCAGTCCTCTCAGAATTCTTTCCACTTGGGTCGGACCGAAAGAGGTGTTCACAGTTGTATACCGTGGTCATGGTGAAAATGACCAGGTGTTACAAGATGGGCGATGTGGTTTGGTACTATGAACACCTCTTTTGGTCCGGCCCAAATACCCAAGATTTGATTAAAAAAAATAAAAGAATACCGAGTGAGGCATTTCCGAGTGGTCTGTTTTTGAATGATAATTTCCAAGTGAGACGTTGCCGAGTGAGATGTCTCTGAGTGAGGCATTTCTGAGTGGTCTGTTTCTGAGGGAGTTATTTCCGAACGAAGAAAAGGCTCTGACTAGGAAAGAATACCTTTCGGGCAGAGACTCAAGTTCCAAAGGTCCGAATGATAATTTCCGAGTAGGTTGTCTCTGAGTGAGACGCTGCCGAGTGGAATGTCTCCGATTGAGTCATTTCCGAGTAGGCTGCTTCCGAGGGAGTCACTTCCGAACAAAGAAAAGGCTCAGACTCTCTTAAAGTTCCATGTTTCCGAATGATCATTGCCGAGTGAGTCATTTCCGAGTGGAATGTCTCCTAGTGAATCATTTCCGAGTGGAATGTCTCCGAGTGAGACGTTGCCGAGTGGAATGTCTCTGAGTGAGTCATTTCTGAGTGGGTTCCTTCCAAGGGAGTTACTTCCGAATGGAAAGAGGCTTTGACTATGCCTTTCATGCAGAGACTCTTAAGTTCCATAGGTCCGAATGATAATTTCTGAGTGGAATGTCTCCTAGTGAGTCATTTCCGAGTGGAATGTCTCCTAGTGAATCATTTCCGAGTGGAATGTCTCCGAGTGAGTCATTTCCGAGTGAGTCATTTCCAAGTGGAATGTCTCCTAGTGAATCATTTCCGAGTGGAATGTCTCCGAGTGAGCTATTCCGAGAGAAATACCTCTGAGCGAAAAGTGAATCTTTGGACGAGTGCTTTTTCTAGTTGGGGATACATCTGAGTGAAGAATTCCGGTTGAACCCATTCTGAATGAAAAGCAAGTCTGACTTAAGATGAACACATCCGAGTGAAGAGCTCCCGACTGAAGTACTTCCGAGCGAAGAGATTCTGACTTTGGATGAGTGCTTTTGCTGGGCAGAGCGAATCATCTCCGAGTGAATTGATTCTAAACGAGAGGCTCAACTATGAATAAATACTTCAGGCAAAGATATATATCCGAGTAAGGTTTCTCCGAGTGGTTCAATTCTGAGAGAAGTACTTCCGAGCAAAGGAAGACTGATTCTGAATGAGTATTTCAGAGGGGACAATCCTCGAGTGCATCAACAAAAATGGCTGATTCCAGAACTTTTTGGACAAATATATCCAAGTGAAGTGTCTCCCGGATACAGAGATTTCAGAGTGGACAATTCCCGGGCGGATCGATTCCGAATGAATACTTTGGGCAGACTCTTCCAAGTTCCATAATTTCTGAGTAGTTCAATTCTGAGAGAAATACTTCTGAACGATGAAAGACTGATTTCGAAGGATTTGAGTGAAGAATTCCCGAGTGAATTAATTTTAAGTGAAAATGGTTGACTTCGAAGGAGCTTGTCAGCCCGAGATATAGCCGAGTGGAATCTCCGAGTGGTCCACTTTCGACCAAAGAAAGGCTATCAACTTTAAATGAGTGCTTCAAGCAGAAACATTTCCGAGCAAAGCACCTCCGAGTGAAGCAATTTTGAACGAAAAGATGCTTTGATGAACAATTGCTTTGTCGAATAATTCTCGAAAAAAGATATTCCCGAGTGAGTCAGACTTCGAAAAAGAACACTTTTGAGGCAGATATATCCGAATGAGAAAGTTCCAAGTGGGTCACTTTCGAGGAAAGGCTGACAGTCTTTCAAGCAGACATTTCCGGACAAAACATCTCCAAGTGGAGCAAAAGGGAGCTGATGTCACTTGAATGATCGGTTTTTACAACTCAAGCCTTCACACCGAGTGTCGTAGGATCGATTTTACACTCGGACTTTTCATCTATTTCACTTGGATCAATTTCCACCGAGAAGTGATGCTGACAGACAGAGATCCGGGCCATAAGAAGAAAACCTGTCCCATGTGGCACCGGTCGAGGAGTCCGATTACCATACTGTGACTTGGAATCCCACCACCCAAGTCGATCCATGAATTCTGGAAGTGCCAGACAGGGGGCGGAAGTGGGAATAATTAAAAATTCCCCACCAGCCACTGCCCCCCACTACCTGTTAGTGGCTAGGCTGCCTCCACTGTGAATGGAAGCTTGTGTTGTCCAAGAACTCGGCCACCCCTATAAATACCTCATCTGAAGAGGCACAAGGGGTTGGATTTTTAGTTGGAAAATTTTAGTCATTAAGTCGATTCTCTGCCCAAACTCCCTTGTAACTGGTTCCGCTCTCCACAACCTTTTTTGTCCTCAAAAGCTTGAGGTTTCCACCAGAGTTCAGAACCAGAATCTTGTCCTCTCGAACCTGATAATTCGTTTTGGGCCCTAAGTGGTTACTGCACCACCGGATCAGAGCTGATTTCCATTGAACTTTCCCATCTCCTAAACTCTTCCCAGTTCACTCCACTCACCTTCATTAGCCACACCGGCCACACCCTTCCTCACCTCGGTTTCCAGTGTTCGAATCCAACACCGGTCACACTCTTCTTTACCTCGGTTTCCAGTGTCTATAGTCCATACCGGCTCAGCACTCTCGCCACACCAGCCACACTCTTCTTCACCTCGGTTTCCAGTGTTCGTAGTCCACACCGGCTCAGCACATTAGCCACACCGGTCACACTCTTCTTCATTTTAGCTTCCAGTGTTCGAAGTTCACACCGGCTCAGCACTTTCGCCACACCGGTCACATTCCTCCTCATTTCGGTCTCCAGTGTTCGAATCCAACACCGGATCAGCACTCTCGCCACATCGGTTCCATTCCATTCCTTATTCTTACCATTCGTTGTCCATTTCCCTGTTGAATTTGCTTTTTGTTGATTCTGATTTCCCATTTTAAATTAGTATTTTGCTGTTGATTTTCTTTTTCCTTCATCCAGATTCACAATAAATAACAAAAAAAATGAGTGTTTCACAATTGAACTAGCCTAAAAAAGTTTTTCCTGTTGAATTTGCTTGTTCGTCGATTCTGATTCCCCATATTAAATTAGTTTTTGCTGCTGATTTTCTTTTCTTTTATTCAGATTCATAATAAATAATAACAAAAAATGAGTGTTTCACATTTGAACTAGCCCTAAAAAAAAACATCATCAAGAAGTACGTAACCCTGATTTCTTGGTAACTCAAGAATACGTAGGAGCAGGACTTTAAATCCTGTCGGGCCCACCTTTCCCATTTTATTCTTATTTTTATTTTCTTTAGGTTTACTTGTAACCGCCTTTTTTTTATCTTTTCCATGAAAATCAATTTAGACGTGATGTCTTGTTGATCTTCCCCTTTTTTTTTGGTAGGCCATCACCACGATTCATAAGGAACGGGATACTTGGGACGAGACGTCCCGCTTATCCCCTTCCCATGTCTAACCCCGCATTTTGATTAAATCCCATGAATATCAATCTAGACGTGACGTCTTGTTGATTTTCCCCTATCTTTGATAGGCCATCACAACGATACATAAGGAACGGGATACTTGGGACGAGACGTCCTGTTTATCCCCTTCCCATTTCTAATCCTGTATTTTGATTAACGGATGACTAATTTAGACGCGATGTCTTCTTAGCATCCTTCCCTTTTCCTGTTTCATACCAAAGCTGAGGTTAATTTGGATGCGACGTCCTATTGACCTACACTCCATGTTTGTTCAGTTTGTTCCTTCCATTTTTCTTTACACAAAGTACAACAATAAAAGGGGAGAAATATAACATCTTTCGTAAGGCTATTTATGTTGTGCATTTTCAATCTTGGTACTGTTTTTGACAGGCGATGTAGGGTGCTAATACCTTCCCTACTCGTAACCGACTCCCGAACTTGAATCTCATTTTTTAAACCAGTGCTTTACTGAACTTAGTTTTTTCCAATGTTTTTCCTATGGACAAAAACGTTGGTGGCGACTCCCTGTTTTGTTTTCGAAAGGATTTCGAAGCACGTTTTATTTCGAAAGGGTCGGTCGCGCCGTCGCGATCCAGGTCGCGACAGGTACCAGTAAAATAATTGGTGAATGCATGTAAATTTAAGAATAAGTGTACACATTTTACTACTGCAGTAGGGGTATGGTTAGATGATCATACTTGAATCCCACATTTGGTGTTTATATTCCCACAGTCAGATCTGCAATTGTTGAAATATTCCTTTGTGTATATGCATTAGCTTAAGAGCATTTGCATATAGCAAGGAGGTATGCCAAAGATGATGAGATATGATGATGGATGTGATGAGGATGTAAAAATATATTTCAAGACAACATAAAAGATATGAATACCAAATAATGGTTGTGTGATAGTTCAATTGTTGAGGGACGTGATTATGTATGTGCTGGTGTACTTTGTTTGGAATTGTGATGTTATTTGTGATAAATGTATGATGGAAGTGTGATGGTATATGGCATGGTGAATGTTATGGATATGCAAAGTATACATGTTTAGATGCATATATACATAATCACATGGTATTCATATTCATACCTTTGGAATGTGGACTCACTCTCCCATGTTGTCTATTTTTAGACTTGTGATGCAGGGTACTCATGGGAATGGGTTGACATTTTGAAGTACACTTTGCTTGAGGAGGTAAATAGTGGTGTAGGAAGTGCCTTGGCCGGCAAGGTCTAGATTTTGTATAGCGTGTTTTGAATATGAATGTTTATTTTGATATCTAGAATGGTGGTAGATGATTTTGGTGGTCATAGAGGAAAATTGGATCTTGGTGTATGACCAATTTTCATTTATGACCCTAATGATGTAAAGGATAAATTATGATACTTGGTGTTGTCAATCTTCATGAATGAATGATGTTGTTGATGTTTAATTTAATGCATGAATGAAGAAATTCTTAAATTTAGTGTTCTATAAGGTTGATAGAGTTTGTAGACGCATGATGAAGTAAAATAATGTAGTGAAAAAGGTTAAAGAAGTAGAAGTTGTTAATTCATATGCCATGTTGAGAGAGTTCCCCGTTTCTACATAAGTTCTGCAGAACTCGCTCAAGCGAGTGAGAATCTTGCTCGAGCGAGATTGTTATGAAACAGGGTTTTTGGCCCCTGGCCTGATTTCGCCCAAGCGGGTGTTTATCTCGCCCAAGCGAGGTTGATGTAGAATCAGAGGTTACCCTCTGGACAATTTTCGCTCAGGCGGGAGGGTGGTCGCTCAAGCGAGGAGGAAGAGAATTAGCTACTGGACGATTTTCGCCCAGGCGGGAGATGCCTCGCCCAAGCAAAAATCGGCCAGAGAGTTACCAAAGTTGCTGGAGCAATCTCGCTCGAGCGAGACATGTCCCGCTCAAGCGAGACATGTCCCGCTCAAGCGAGATTGATACCTGATGCATACCTCCTTCCCTCGCTCAAGCGTCTCGCTGGCTCGCTTAAGGTTTCCCTTCGCATCTCGGTCAAGCGAGATGGACCCCTGATGCTCAAACCTTTCATTCGCTCATCTTTTTTCGCTTCGCCCAAGCGTAACCATGCTGACTCGCTCAAGCGGATGTGATTCTCGCTTGAGCGAGTGTCACCCTGTTACACATTTTCCTTTGGTTTCAAATTTTTACATTTTCTTTGCAATAAAATTCATCTATGCATTATTTTAAAAGTGTTTTGAATCCAGTATGGGTCATGGAACTTTATGAAGACTTCACTCTTAAAATTCATTCATGCAACAATTAAATTAATTAATTCTTCCGCTGTCTTTCATTGGAAAATTACTAGGAAATTATCTTTCAAATTCTACCCTCTCATATCTTCATATATGGGAGTGGTTTATCTTAGATCCGGGTGTGGCGTTTCCAAACCTCATCACTTATTTTCTATTCATCGAATAGTGATTTTAATTCGCAAAAAATTTTCCCCTATTTTGGGGACGTCTCAGTGGTCCCAATAGAGACGAGCCGATGGTGGTCACTATAGGAGTTGTGAACTTTATGGTGGAGCAAGTACTTGTGGACCAAGGAAGCTCTGTAGAAATTTTACACTAGAAAGCATATCAGAAAATCGGTCACCCTCGCTTATTAAAAAGGTTCGATGGAACTTTACTCAGTTTTTATGGTGATTCTGTGTAGGTTTTAGGGTTCATCAACTTGAGAACCACTTTCAGGACTAGAAGGGACAGTCGAGCCATTATGGTGAAGCTCCCGGGTCATTGATTTTCCCAGCTCCTACAACGCATTGCTGGGGCGACCATCTCTCAATGCCTTAGGCACAGCAGTCTCCATTATGCATTTGACTATGAAGTTCCCACTCGGTGATGGGAGAATTGGAGTTGTCAGAGCGGACCCGGAGATAGCACAGGAATGTTAGTACGAGAGCCTCGGCCCCAAGGAGACCTTCATAATTGATGAAGATATCGAGACGGGGTTTGATCCCCGCGACGACAAACACTATAAGAGATGTAACATCCCAGATATTTTAGGGAAATTATGTGTAGTGGAAAATATTAAAAATTGTTTTAGGAATTTATTTGATATTTTTATGAATTATTGGGAAATTATAAATAGTTAAACATTGTGAATGTAAATAAAATTATTTGATTGGTTAATAATAAATGAGGAGCGATTAGGAGGAGAGAAGAGTTTGATTAAACCGTTTAAATGAAATGGTAATGGGAATGGGGGGTAACCGGCGGGTGAGGTTACCGATTGCCCCTAGGCCTTAAATAAAGGTGGTCTCTCTCTCTCCTCCCTCTTTCACTCATATTCACGCGAACCACTGCTTCTTTCTTCTTCTTCTTCTTCTTCATCTGCTTCGGTTTCTGTTCATCTTCTTCTTCTTCCTTCATTGCTGTGAGTTGCATGCTCTAGAGGAGGACTCTGTTCATATCAAAACCGTGTGATAAGCCTATTTCCATGACCGTGGTCTCAAGGTGAGTCCATTGATCCGTCTACATTTGCATTTCCTTGCCTTTTCGTTTTCTCTGTTAACCGAGTGGCCATGCATGGCTGTGTGTGGGCCTGTTCTCCATTCCTCTGGTGAGTGTAAGCTCGAAAGTGGTCCTTAGAGCTGAGCATGGTGTAAAGCTAACGGGTTTTGCATTCCAACCCTGTAGGTAGCAGATCGAAGACCAAAAGGCTGATTGATGGAGCTGGTGCTGGATTTGGAAGTGAAACAGCAAACCCAGTACTCAGAGGACATAATCGGCACCAGGAGCAGATTATCGAAGCTTGGAACCGAGGTAAGGGGGTGTTCGGGTTATAATTAATTAGAATAGGTAAATATTGATGCCAAACACTCACCCTTGCTGTGGTTTTCAATTTAGTGACTAGTGACAGGGAAGAGGTCGGAGCCCTGGAGGTGCGCCGAGCGGAGAATCGATGCCAAGGCCCGAGTGATTTTGAATGAATTTTGTGTAATATATATATATACCGAGTTTTCCGTATATGAGATGCTACATGTGTGCTGAACTAAGTTTGAATCAGATGTGAATTTATGTTGTATGATGATTGGTATTAAATTTTTGAGTGTTTGCTGTAGCAGAGTCGATTACCGGGCGAATATTTCCCGAGCGAATTCATTCTTGTCCGAGCGAGGGTCAGTTGGTTTGGTGTCGGTTCGTTCCTGTATATCCCTCGTCTATTTCCGAGTGAAGAAAGAGTAGAATATTTCTGAGTGAAGAAAGAGTAGAATGTTTCCAAGTGAAGAAAGAGTAGAATGTTTCTGAGTGAAGATTAGAGTGCTTCCGAGTGAAGGTGAGAATGTTTCTGAGTGACTTATGCCCGAGAGAGCCTCTTCTGAGTAAAGTAAAGTTAGAGTATTTTTCGAGTGAGGAAGCCCGAGGGAACCCTTTCCGGGTAAGGGAAGGTTAGATTGTTCCGAGTGAGCTATGGCCGAGCGAACTATTCCTGAGTAAAGGTTAGGAATGAGTCAAGTGTGGTATACCCGAGTGAATGAAAGTTACGAGTTTTCCGAGTGAACCTTTTCTGAGTGATGTGAGGTTAAGCTGTTACCGAGGGAGAGAAGACCGAGTGGACCCTTTACCGAGTGAAACCCCGACTTGTGAGTTTTCCTGGTAATTCTGGTTCGCCCAGGTAGCATTCGCTCAAGCGAGTTGGAACTCGCTTAAGCGACTCCCTCAGATTTCGCCTAAGCGTATCAGGGTCCCGCTCAGGCGAATGACCCTCCTGCCTTTGTTTCTCTTCCGTTGTTTCTAATCAACTCTATTTTATTAATGTATTTATTTCCGATCGGATATTATTTTGTATACGCTCTTATTATTTTCAGTATGTTTAAGAAAAGTAAACATTATTTTATGTTAAGACCTAGATTTTTATTAAACGCGAAAAATTAGTTCGAGAAATGATTAAACGTTTGTATTAAATAGTAAATCGACTTGGGATGTCACAATTGGTATCAGAGTGGTTCTTTCTAGAGCCGGGTGCATGGGTCAACCCAGTGATTGTGTGAGTCCTATACTGGGCTGTTTGCATCCTATTGTATTGTGGTTGTGGTTGTTTGGGCAGCTTGGCATCATTCCCTCGGCACTCCAGCGACGTTGTATTTTATATGTATGAGGTAAATATCTGACTCCCTAGTTGAGCATTGGTTATTAATGGTGATATGTTTGTTCATTGTAGAATTACATAATGGCTGAAGGAACCAGTTCTGGTGGAGGAGATGATTTCTTCTCAAAGTTTACCCAGTTGATGAGTAAGACCGAATCTGGTCCCACTCTTGATAAATTCCTAAAAAGGAATCCCCTGGCCTACAAGCGAGGGCACGATTACGACGGGGCGTATGTTTGGATCAGAGAAATCGAACAAGCGTTCGAGTATTTCAAGTGCTCGGAAGAGTAGAAGGTTCAGTTTGCCACCTATCAATTGAAGGATGAGGCTAGAGTATGGTGGTCTCTGACAAAGGTGCAGATAAATGCGGCGAGTGAACTGCTAGTATGGGCAAATTTCTGAAGAAGGTTTCTTGTCAAGTACTTCCCGGATAACTACAAAATCTGGAAGGAAATGGAGTTTTTGAAGTTGGAACAGGGCCGAATGTTAGTGGCTGAGTACACCACCAAATTTGATGAGATGTGTGACTTCTACCACCCTTTCTCATTGGAAGGAACTGAGGGTAGCAAATGTGCCAAGTACGAGGCGGGATTACGGATTGAACTCTGTAGTATAATTATGCCGATGGAGATTCAGGATTATCCGACTCTTGTAAACAAGGCTAGGTTGACGGAAGAGGTGCAGTTACAGAGGGCATCTCAGCCGAGAGATAAGAAGCCACTGAAGGCAAAAGGATTCAGCTTCAAGAGGATGGGTCAGTTCTTTCGGGGCGGCAAGTCTTCCGCTACATCTTTATCCTCTTCTGGTCGGGGTTCTACTGGCCATTCGGGATGCCAGTCTGGTAGCCGTGTGTGCTACAATTGTGGCCAGGAGGGCTTATTTCGAAACACTGTCCGGCCAACCAGGTCGTTTGTTTCCAATGTGGACAATATAACACCCCTGATTTTCTGTACTCGAATCCCGATGTAATCGTCATAATTAATAAAAATGTGAATAAATTTTTGAAAATATTTCCAAGACACCACCATGATCACATCAAGACCTGAATTACAGAAAACGAAAGAGTGAGATTTAGAAACCTATAACTGGATCGATAAATAGACTGCCCATTCGGTATACAAAAATAACAGAGTTTACAGCGGAAGAAGAATGTGTATACCGGACACACGCCTAGTCCCATATATGAAGATATGAGAAAAGGCTCGGCAAGCATGCAATGGCATATGGTAAGCCTAATATACAACCATCATCATTTTACATAATCACATAAGCATGCAATGCCTACGATGTATGTATATACCTATCTGTATGATCATGCAACATACATCTCCAACATTCATATTTATAATAGATCATAACCAGTTCAGCCTCAGATTCATATATCCACTATTAGTACATTATCCAAGTATATATATATATTCACTGTTCCTCTATCAACAACAATAATTAACAACATCATGTCATTCATTTTATACATAGCTCGTTAAATTACAATGCTGCCGGCCAAGGCATTCCTCTACCACTATTTACCTTCCCAAAAGCTTTACTTTATAAGCATTCTCATCCCATGGTTTTCCTGCATCAATACTAAAAAGTAGACCACATGGGAGAGTGAGTTATACATTTCAAATGACGATATGAATACAATTGAAATTATGTGCATATGTATATCAACATTATGTATGCTTTGCTAAACCCATCAACAATAATCATAGATTATTAATTCAACAATATATATTCATTTCATGCTTATTCATCAAATCATAGCAAAGCAAGCATATGCACATCTATAACACCGCCATAATGGGCCAACATCATCAACATAGACCATTCTGGTCTTTCATCAAGCCACCATGGGCTAACATCATTATTTCCAATCATAAACAAATACACCCCTCATTACATTTGGCCATATCAGACAACCGGGACATCTTAGGCCCGATTGCCCACAGAGGCAGCAACCGAGTGGGCTTGGCAACCGACCCAACACTTCTGGGACTCGGGGTGCCAATTTCCGAGAGAAGGTAGACACGGTGCTGGTCGTAGAGGCTAACACTCGGGAAGATCAGATGCCTAATCCAGTGGCGCCCAGAATGTCATGACCGGGCGAGTATTTTCTTTTGATGCCTCGGAAGCTGCGAGGAATGACAACTTGGTACAGGGTAAGTGCCTCATCCATGGCTATCTTATTGATGTAATTTATGATTCGGGTGTGACTCATTCGTTTATTTCTGAGAGTTGTGTACGACGGCTTGGTTTGCCGATTATGTTAATGGAGAATGCTCTGATTGTCTCCACTCCTACTGGCTCCACTTTCTGTGCAATCACCATGTGTGGGGAATTACCGATGCAAGTTGAAGATCGTACCTTCCGGGTGAATCTTATTTGTATGCCGTTGAAGAACCTAGATGTTATCCTAGGTCTCGATTGGTTGGCTGCTAACCATGTAATGGTAGACTGCTATCGGAAGAGTATCTTTTTCTCCCAGGAGTTTAACACGAAGAACGTGGTGAGTGATGTCTCCGCCACCTATGTCATTTTATTTGCCTCGGAGGGTCGGTATAACCTTATACCGAGTGATATTCCGATTGTATGTGAATTCCCTGATGTATTCCCGGAAGAAATTTCGGAGTTGCCTCCCAGTCGAAAGATTGATTTCTCCATTGACTTGATCCCAGGGGCCGAGCCTGTGTCCCGTGTGCCTTATAGGATGTCTTCGGTGGAATTGGCCGAAGTAAAGAAACAAGTGAATGAGATGCTTGAAAAGGGCTTTATCCGACCGAGTACTTTACCGTGGGGCGCTCCTGTATTATTGGTAAAGAAGAAGGACGATAGTATGCGAATGTGCATCGATTATCGACAGCTGAATAAATGGACGATTAAGAATAAATATCCGTTGCCATGGATCGACGATCTGTTGGACCAGTTGCGAGGCGCTGTTGTGTTTTCTAAGATCGACTTGAGGTCGGGATATCACCAAATACGGGTGAAGTCGGAGGATATTCCAAAGACGGCGTTTTAGACTCGGTATGGACACTTCGAGTATGTTGTAATGCCCTTTGGAGTGACGAATGATCCTGCTATCTTCATGGACTACATGAATCGGATTTTTCAACCGTACTTGGACCAGTTTGTGGTGGTATTCATTGATGACATATTGGTGTACTCGAAGTCGGGTGAGGAAGATGCTCAACATCTTCAAGTCGTCCTACAGATACTACAAGAGAAGAGGTTGTACGCTAAATTATCCAAATGTGATTTTTGGGAGGGTAGTGTACAATTCTTGGGGCATGTGATTTCCCGAGAGGGCGTCTCGGTTGATCCGTCCAAGATTGAGGCGGTTATGGCTTGGGAAAGGCCAAGGTCGGTAACTGAAATCAGGATTTTCCTCGGATTAGCTGGGTATTATTGGCATTTTATTGAGGGATTTTCTCAGATAGCTTTTCCTCTGACTCGGTTGACAAGAAAAGAGAGTCCATTTGTATGGTCGGAAAAGTGCGAATTGAGTTTCCAGACTCTTAAACGGTGTTTGACGACTGCCCCTGTGCTTGCACTGCCTGATGTGACAAAGGAATTTGTAGTGTATTGCGATGCATCCAAGTTTAGTTTGGGATGTGTGCTGATGCAATCCGACCGGGTGATTGCCTATGCTTCAAGGCAATTGAGGCCACATGAACTGAACTATCCGACTCATGACCTTGAGCTTGCGGCAGTGGTATATGCATTGAAGATTTGGCGCAATTATCTATACGGATCTCGCTTTGTGGTGTTTAGTGACAACAAAAGCTTGAAGTATTTATTCGATCAGAAGGAGCTAAATATGAGGCAAAGGAGATGGGTGGAGTACCTGAAGGATTATGACTTCGACTTGAGGTACCACCCGGGCAAAGCAAATGTTGTTGCCGATGCGTTTAGTAGGAAGGTATTGCACGCGGCTTTCTTGATGGGCAAAGAGCAAGAACTATTGGAGAGCTTTCGGGATATGAACATTGGAGTTGTTATGAACGCTCCAAACCAGATGACAGTCAGAATGTTGAAGATCTCCAATGAATTTCTAGAATCTTTAGCTGTCGCCCAAAAAGACGATGAGGAGTTGCTGGAATTGCTTGACACTCAAGCAAGAGGCAAGAATATGGAATTGACTCAGGGTAACGATGGAATTTGGAGATTCTGAGACCGAGTGGTGGTGCCTGCAAATGGTGATTTCAGGCAAGCCGTGCTGGCTGAAGCACACAGGAGTTCTCTGAGTATTCATCCCGGTGTGACCAAGATGTACCACGATTTGAAGAAGGAATTCTAGTGGCTGGGAATGAAGAAGGCGATAACCGAGTATGTGAAGTCGTGTGTGATATGCCAGAAATGCAAGGTTGAACATCAGAGACCCCCAGGCTTGCTTCAACCTCTGGAGATTCCGATATGGAAGTGGGAGAGCATTACCATGGACTTCGTATCCGGGTTACCTCGTACCCAATCCGGGTGTAATGCAATCTGGGTGATTGTAGACTGACTAACCAAGAGTGCCCACTTCTTGGCGATGAACATGAAATGGTCATTGGACCGACTGGCTAGGTTGTACGTTGCTGAGATTGTACGATTGCACGGTGTACCCTCTAGTATTATTTCTGATCAGGATCCTCATTTTACCTCCAGATTTTGGGGAAGTCTGCAGCAAGAATTGGGTACTGAGCTAAGACTGAGCTCAGCTTATCATCCTCAGACTGATGGTCAGTCGGAACGGACTATACAGACTCTTGAGGATATGCTGAGAGCCTGTGTATTGGAGCAGGGCAGTTCATGGGAAAAATATTTACCCTTGGTGGAGTTTGCATACAATAACAGCTATCATAGCAGCATTGGAATGGCTCCGAATGAAGCTCTTTATGGTCGGAGGTGTCGTACACCATTGTGTTGGAATGAGAATGGCGATGCCATTCATTTGGGGCCCGAGTTAATCCAAGAGATGAATGAACAAGTTACTCTGATTCGAGAGAAGATGAAGATTGCCCAAGACCGACAGAAGAGTTATTATGACAATCGGCATAGAGCGCTTGAGTTTCAGGTAGGCGACTAGGTATTCTTGAAGGTTTCACCGACCAAAGGTGTAGGTCAGGTATTGAAGAGCCAAAAGCTTAATCTGAGATACATCGGACCGTATTAAATATTGGAGAGGATCGGTGATGTTGCTTACCGACTGGATCTTCCCCAGTCGTTGACTAACATCCACAATGTGTTTCACGTATCACAACTCCGAGCATATATTCCGTGTGACTCGATGATTGTGCCGAGTGACTCTATTGAATTGAAAGAGGACCTGACGGTGGAAGCTACACCGATCAGTATTGAGGAATATCAAACCAAACGTTTAGGGAACAAGGAGGTGCCATTAGTGATGGTGAAGTGGCAGAATTTGAATGGGGTAACCTACACTTGGGAATTGGAGTCGGACATGAGACAGGTGTACCCTAATCTTTTTCAATCGGTGCATTGATTTCGGGGACGAAATCCCTTTTTAGGGGGATGGATGTAACATCCTGGATATTTTAGAGAAATTATGTGTAGTGGAAAATATTAAAAATTGTTTTAGGAATTTATTTGATATTTTTATGAATTATTGGGAAATTATAAATAGTTAAACATTGTGAATGTAAATAAAATTATTTGATTGGTTAATAATAAATAAGGAGCGATTAGGAGGAGAGAAGAGTTTGATTAAACCGTTTAAATGAAATGGTAATGGGAATGGGGGTAACCGGCTGATGAGGTTACCGGTTGCCCCTGGGCCTTAAATAAAGGTGGTCTCTCTCTCTCTCTTCCCTCTTTCATACATATTCACGCGAACCACTGCTTCTTTCTTCTTCTTCTTCATCTGCTTCAATTTCTGTTCATTTTCTTCTTCTTCCTCCATTGCTGTGAGTTGCATACTCCAGAGGAGGACTCTGTTCATATCAAAACCGTGTGATAAGCCTATTTCCGTGACCGTGGTCTCAAGGTGAGTCCATTGATCCATCTATATTTGTGTTTCCTTGCCCTTTCGTTTTCTCTATTAACCGAGTGGCCATGCATGGCTGTGTGTGGGTCTGTTCTCCACTCCTCTGGTAAGTGTAAGCTCGAAAGTGGTCCTTAGAGCTGAGGATGGTGTAAAGCTAACGGGTTTTGCATTCTGATCCCGTAGGTAGCAGATCGAACAACGAAAAGCTGATTGATGGAGCTGGTGCTGGATTTGGAAGTGAAACAGCGAACCCAGTGCTCAGAGGACGTAATCGGCACCAGGAGCAAATTATCGAAGCTTGGAACCGAGGTAAGGGGGTGTTCGGGTTATAATTAATTAGAATAGGTAAATATGTTGGTTCCGGGTCGTTGAACCAGTTATGGACACGGTAAGAGATATTGCTGAATGATAAGTTGTATGCGAATGTATGTGTATGTATGCATGTGTGAATATGGATGCCGATCGGTTGAGGATCGTGTGTGCGGCTTGATTGAGTTTGAAATACTTGATGTTGATAATCGAAATGTATGGTGGCAATGTGATGCCGACCTTGACAAGTAGGTCACCCGTTTGATGAGAAATATGAATTGTATATGTATGATAAGTATTTACTATGTGAGAGGACATTATATTGATGGGCTTGATAAGTCGGTCGCCCTACGTTGTGAGCACAAGTCAGTTTCTGACAGTTGCAAATGATGATCGTAATGATATGCCTATGTTTATATAATTGAATATGTGATTATGTGGTAGAGGACGACCGATGGTATGTATTACCTTGTTTTTGACTTCCGTGGTCAAGTCGGGCCCAGTTAAGCTACCCAGAGGTCTATGACCCAGTGGTTGAGGGGGAGCCAAGTCGGGCTCGGTAAACCAAGTCGGGTTCACGGGGTGTCAAGTCGGACCCCCAGCTGAAGGTCGATCCTTTTAGTATCTGGATACTAGGCATCAATTTGGTATGAGAGTCAGTGGTGACAATTGGATTATTAGTTGTGTGATTAATTATATTTACCGAGTGCAACTTGATGTATTTACTGATTTTGTTATATTTGCTGAATGAGTTGATATATTTGCTAAGTTCAATTTGTTATATTTGCTGAGTATGACTTAGTAATTTGCCGAGTGCTATTTGTTGTATTTACCGAATGAATTATTACACTTGCTGAGTGTGAGTCATTTGCCGAGCGTGACCTTCAATTTGATAATAAAGTAACCGAACGGAGTTTATATACATGTGAATCGTTAATTTCTGTTCTAGATTAATTATGATGCCAAACACTCACCCTTGCTGTGGTTTTCAATTTAGTGACCAGCGACAGGGAAGAGGTCGGAGCCCTGGAGGTGCGCCGAGCGGAGAATCGATGCCAAGGCCCGAGTGATTTTGAATGAATTTTGTGTAATATATATATACACCGAGTTTTCCGTATATGAGATGCTACATGTGTGCTGAACTAAGTTTGAATCGGATGTGAATTTATGTTGTATGATGATTGGTATTAAATTTTCGAGTGTTTGCTGTAGCAGAGTCGATTAGCGGGCGAATATTTCCCGAGCGAATTCATTCTTGTCCGAGTGAGGGTCAGTTGGTTTGGTGTCGGTTCGTTCCTGTATATCCCTCGTCTATTTCTGAGTGAAGAAAGAGTAGAATATTTCCGAGTAAAGAAAGAGTAGAATGTTTCCGAGTGAAGAAAGAGTAGAATGTTTCCGAGTGAAGATTAGAGTGCTTCCGAGTGAAGGTGAGAATGTTTCCGAGTGACTTATGCCCGGGAGAGCCTCTTCTAAGTAAAGTAAAGTTAGAGTATTTTCCGAGTAAGGATGCCCGAGGGAACCCTTTCCGAGTGAGGGAAGGTTAGATTGTTCCGAGTGAGCTATGGCCGAGCGAACTATTCCTGAGTAAAGGTTAGGAATGAGTCAAGTGTGGTATACCCGAGTGAATGAAAGTTACGAGTTTTCCGAGTGAACCTTTTCTGAGTGATGTGAGGTTAAGCTGTTATCGAGGGAGAGAAGACCGAGTGGACCTTTTGCCAAGTGAAACCCCAACTTGTGAGTTTTCCCGGTAAGTCTGGTTCGCCCAGGTAGTATTCGCTCAAGCGAGTTGGAACTCGCTTAAGCGACTCCCTCGGATTTCGCCTAAGCGCATCAGGGTCCCGCTTAGGCGAATGACCCTCCTGCCTTTGTTTCTCTTCCGCTGTTTTTAATCAACTCTATTTTATTAATGTATTTATTTCCGATCAGATATTGTTTTGCGTACGCTCTTATTATTTTCGGTATGTTTAAGAAAAGTAAACATTATTTTATATTAATAATTAGATTTTTATTAAACGTGAAAAATTAGTTCGAGAAATGATTAAACGATTGTATTAAATAGTAAATCGACTTGGGATGTCACAAGAGACCCCAACCAGTGGAATCCCTGAAGCTTGTGCAGGTCAACCCCAACCCGAGCCAATTCACACGGATCAGTGCGATACTCGACCCAAATCTTGAGAAGCCCTCGTCAAACTACTGAGAACTAATACAAATCTATTTACCTGGAGTTCTGTTGATATGCCCGACATTGATCCCACCGTAATCTGCCATTCACTCAACATCGAACCGGATACTAAGCTTATGTCCCAGAAGCCCAAAAAGATGGGTCCCGATCGGAAAAGCGCAGTCAAGGAGGAAACAGACAAACTCGTGTCCGTAAACTTCATCAGAGAAGTCAAGTACCCAACCTTGCTATCCAATGTTGTCATGGTGAAAAAGTCAAGCGGTAAGTGGCGGATGTGTGTTGACTTCACCAACTTAAATAAGGTATGCCCTAAGGATCCCTATCCTTTACCTAGTATTGATCATTTGGTAGATGGTACTTCAGGTTAAAGACTCCTGAACTTCATGGACAGATACTCGGGCTACAACCAAATCCGCATGGATCCTAAATACAAGGAAAAAACAACCTTCATTACAGGCAGGGTAAATTTTTGTTACCGAGTGATGTCTTTCAGCTTGAAGAACGCAGGGGCCACCTATCAAAGATTGGTCAACAAAATCTTTACCAAATAGATTGGAAGAAACATGGAGGTATACATAGAAGACATTGTTGTCAAGACCAAGCAGGTGAAATTGCATGTCCAGGATCTGGAAGAGACATTCACCGAGCTGTGTAAACACAATATGTACCTCAACCCTGAGAAATGTTCTTTTGGGGTCCAAGCCGGGAAGTTCCTGGGGTATATGGTCACCCATCGGGGCATTGAGGCCAACCCAGACCAATGTCGAGCCATACTAGAGATGCAAAGTCCTCAAAATGTTAAGGAGGTCCAGCGTCTCACCGGACGGATTGCGGCCTTATCTCAATTCTTCTTAAAATTTATAGAAAAATTCATGCCTTTCTACAAAGTGTTGAAGAAAACAGACTCGTTTGAGTGGAACTCAGAATGTGAAAAGGTGTTCCAAGACTTGAAAGCCTATCTAGCATCCCCCAGATATTGACGTGACCAGACACGGGGTCGGAATTGGTCCGTTACCTTTTTACCGGGGTCGATGCAGTCAGTTCGGTCTTAGTCCAAGAAGACGGTCTGATCCAGAGGCCAGTATACTTTACCAACGAAACATTACAGGGGGCAGAGGCATGATACCAAAAGGTTGAAAAGTTCACATATAGCCTTATTGTGGTTGCACGCCGACTCCGACCTTACTTTCATAGCCACCAAGTTGTGGTAAGAACCGACCAACCGCTCGATAAGATCCTTCAGAAGCCCCTGCTTGCAGGGAGGATGGTTGTATGGGCCATTGAATTATCCAAGTACGACATCTGATACAAGGCTAGGGGTTCTATCAAGGCCCAGATGCTGGCAGATTTCTTGGTGGAACTCAGAGATGATAGAGATGGTTACGACGCCGCACACGACCTATGGACCCTTTCTGTGGATGGGTCCTCTAATATGAAAGGGAGTGGAGCAGGTGTCATACTTGAATCTCTCACGGGGTTTGTAGTAGAATAGTCACTCAGGTTCATGTTCAAGGCTAGCAATAACCAAGTGGAATATAAAGCTCTTATCATCAGACTGCAAACAGCTCTAGACTTGGGGGGCATAGTGTGTACAGGAAAAAACAGACTCACAGTTGGTCGCCAGACAAGTAGAAGGGTTGTACCAGGCGAAGGACCCAACTTTGGAAAAGTACTTGACACAAGTAAACGAGCTAGCAGGAGAACTCAAGTATTTTTGGGTAGCCCATGGCAAGTGGGCAATAAATGAACGTGCTGACCTGCTCTCCAAATTGGCCAGCACGGTTAAAGAAGGAAATCTCAAAATAATTGTCCAAGTCATTCTAGAAGAGCCCACGATACAGGAGGTCTAGCAAACACTCCAAATAAGTGAAACGTTGTCTGGAAACACGTGGATGACTCTGATCACTGATTTTCTCCACCAGAGGATCCTTTCAAAAGACCATCAACAAGCCAAAAAGCTACAGGTGCCAGTAGCCAATTATACTTTACTGGATGGATAGCTCTACAAGCATGGTTTTACTATGCCACTCTTGAAATGTCTTAACAAAGACCAAGCAGACTATGTGATACAAGAGCTCCACTCGGGAATTTGTGACCTTCATGGGGGAGTCTACCCTCTGGCCGCTCGAGTCCTTCAGGCAGGATATTTTTGGACAAACTTATGCGCCGATTGCTCCAAGTTTATTAAGAAGTGTGACCCGTGTTAGCGAAACGTGAATCGGATCCACAGTCATCTTGAGCCTTTACACGGAATCCTGGCCCCTTAGCCCTTCAACACTTAGGGGATGAACATCTTGGGGCCATTTCCCCCCAGGAAAGGCCACGTCAAGTTGCTCCTAGTAGTAATTGATTTCTTTACCAAATGGATCGAGGCAGAACCCCTTTCAACCATCACTGCGACAAGGGTCCAGACTTTCACCTGGAAGCACATCGTCTATCAGCATGGACTCCCTCACACAATTATCTCAGATAATGGCCGTCAGTTTGCAAACAAGGGGTTTGTTCAATTCTATGAGAACTTGGGCATCAAGTGTAAATTCTCCTCGGTGGAGTAGACCAATGGCCAGGTCGAGGCAGCCAACAAGGTAATTCTCCAAGAGCTTAAAAAGCGGCTTGGGCAAGCCATAGGGAGATGGGAGGAAAAGTTACCTGGAGCTTTGTGGGCATATCACACAACTCCACACTCGAACGCCCATGGGACCCCGTTCCTACTCATGTACAGGGTCGACGCCATGATCTCGGTCGAGCTAGGAGAACCGTTCCTTTGACGTCTTACCTATAATGAAGACGCGAGTAACGAAGGAAGACGTGAAGATTTGGATCTCAGCTTAGAAGACCAGGATATAGCATACGTTAAGATCTAAGCGGCCAAGCAAAAATCCGCCCAGCGTTGGAACTCTCTACTCTAACCCCGACTGTTCTGAAGTGGAGATTTAGTCTTACGCATCGCAGATAACAACCGAAGACCACGAGAAGAAGGCAAATTCGCCGCCTTCTGGGATGGCTTATACCGGGTCAAGGAACCTATCGGGAAAGGCGCTTACCGACTAGAAGAACTATCAGGAAAGGAAATTCCAAGAATATGGAATGTTACTCACTTGAAATTTTATTATAGTTGATCAATGTATACAAGGGCACTCTTTTTTCTACTCGGGAGGTTTTCTCCCCACAAGGTTTTTCTCTCGAGAGGTTTTAATGAGGCCCCCATTTTCCAATAAAAGTTTCGAATATTCAGCTAAGAAAGTAAGAGTTAGCAACTAGTACAGCAAGCTTGAGTAAGGAACGACCCCTCGAAAATACAAATTGAAACTTAAAATGTGTTTAAGTACGAAAATCCCGAGTGAGGAATGACCCCTTGGCAATACGATTTGAAGCTTAAAATGTGTTTAAGTATAAAAAGCCCAAGTGAGGAACGACCCCTCGGCAATATGAATTGAAACTTAAAATGCGTTTAAGTATGAAAAGCCCGAGTGAGGAATGACCCCTCGACAATACGATTTAAAACTTAAAATGCGTTTAAGTACGAAAAGCCCGAGTGAGGAATAACCCCTGGACAATACGATTTGATATTTAAAATATGTTTAAGTACGAAGCCCGAGTGAGGAACGACCCCTCGGCAATACGATTTGAAAGTTAAAGTGTGTTTAAGTACGACAAGCCTGAGTAAGGAAAAACCCCTTGGCAATACAAATTGAAACTTAAAATGTGTTTAAGTACGAAAAGCCCGAGTGAGGAATGACCCCTCGACAATACGATTTGAAACTTAAAACGTTTTTAAGTATGAAAAGCCCGAGTGAGGATCTACCCCTCGGCAAAACGATTTGAAACTTAAAAGGCATTTAAGTATGAAAAGTCTGAGCAAGGAACGACCCCTCGGGAATATGGATACAATTCCTTAGAGACCTAAGATACGTTTAACATAGCATATTCATGCAAGCAAGGTCATTTAGAAACACGAGCCCACGCAATCATAATGAAACACACATTACAAGGAAGAAAATACGACTCTACTCATAGAAGAAAATCCATTACAATAATTCTCAAAGAAAAATAGATAAAGGTACTCAAAATATCAGGAGACGATATTAGCGCCTGGAGGTTCACCCTGGGGCGTCCCCTCACTCTCAGCTGCACCTTGAGATGTCTCAACCTCGGAGGGCGATGGCACTAGCTGGTGGGGTGTGGTAGCTTAGACCGACTCTTCAACTGTGGGCGACTCTACAACAATCGCAGACTCAGGAACATCCTCGGGGGTCACCTCCTCCTCATCCTCAGAATCAGACAGGTCGACAATCTCGCCATTCACCATAATTTGGAAGGGACTAATCCCCTCCAAATTAAGGCTCATAGTGGGATTCAACACCTGGATCTGTTCCTAGCATAAATCAAAGACGGCTACATGCTTCTTAGATATCTGTGTCTCTGAGGCCACTATATGGGCCGCCTCCTCCTCCTTGTGTCTCTCTAGGTCACCCACCGCCTTCTTGAGCTTTTTCTCCACCTCCCTCTTCATCGTGCACACCAAGCCATACGACTCCTCCAGTGCACCTAAGCGCCTCCCAAGGTTGGCACACTTGTCTTCAGTGGTGGCTAGCTTTGACTCCGCTTTCTCCCGTCCCAATCGGGCCTCCGCCAAATCAGCCTCAGCAAGTTTTAGGTCGTCCATCAGCCTCCCGAGTGCCTTCAGGGCATCCCCAAGCTGTAATAAAGAAAACTTGTTCGTAGCCGTCAGAGAATCCTTCTTATTTTACAAGGCCATTTTTTCTTTTCTCAAAGCAACCAACTCCTTCTCTTGCTTAGCAAAGCGTTTCTCCAAGAATTGAGCCATTGAAATCGCCTGAAGATTGAACATCTCCACGGCCCGACACATGGCCACCGCGTTTGATCCTTCAAACTTCTTCTCGTCTTCCTTGAAAACCATTGTTTGATCAACAAAGGCGGGAACTGGAAAACGGATGTCCCATAGTGAGTGGGCAGGGTTACTGGTACCACACAGAGATCTGTTGGCAAAGCTTTCCCACCACTGATCGTCCAACTCTATCTCGTTGGGTAAAGTACTAGTAACTCTCTCAGCAGATATCTTCTCCAAAGAAGCAATTCTAGAAGCTTCCTGATTAACTCGGCCCCGAGTGTTCAGAGACTCTGATTCCTGCTTGGGGCTATCAGATACTATGATGGTGCTGGGACCATCCCCACCTGATCCTCAGTGCAAATTGGTGACTCGGGGTGGTCAGCTCCTAGAGTTTCTAGCCTCGTTGGCCCATGAGTAGCATCCTCCATGGCCGATTCACCCTGACGGTGCCTTTTTGAGACTTGCCCCGCCTCCCTCTTCAACTGGGAAGATGGGGAACCACACTGATAGGCGTGGCAACGGTCACTGTCCTCGTAGAATCTTAGGACTCGCCCTCTGGAATAGCCGAGCCCGCTTTCATCCCTTTCTTTGTACCCCCCTTTTTCCAACGATCCGAGGGTCATTGACCGATAACATTTCCTCAAGTCTTTGATTGATAAATTGTGTGGAGCCATGTCAGTTGCATAAACAAAAACAATAAGTGGAAAAACAGAGTCTGAAAATCTAAATAAGAGACAACAAAATCAAAACTACACTCACCTATCTAGGCGTCAAGGACGCTCAGATGGGGCGACAAGGTTATCAGTGCCTGAGAGCTAAAATATATGCCCATATCCTCAAGAAAGAACTTGGCATCCGCACTCTCAGACAGGGACAGATCATCCCAAGACACACAGAACTAGACAGGGGTACGAGTCCAATAAAGTGGAAATCGTGGTCGGGTATCAAGGTAGTGCAAAAAGTTCTTCCCAAGAAGATCCAATCCAACTTAAATTTTGAAGAAACCCATTTTAAAGTTCTTATAGGACTGATTGAAGGCCCTGATCAGGTTGTATCAGGCGACACCGTTCAGGGAGACCCAACCCATGGGTACTCTCGTTTTCAGGATTTTAGCATTGAAAAAGTAAAAAAAATAAAGGTACGGAAGGGAGTCGGCAAAAGTGGTCACACAACACTTCAAAAGCCTTCACGAACGCCTATCCATTTGGGTGCAACTGGGTCGGGGCGATGTTTAAAGAAGACAACACTCCAACCTCGAAGTCAAAAAAGGAAACGATAAATGCAGCGTAGAGAAAAAAGTCTCGTACACGAAAGTAAAGTCCAGTTCACTCGGGTCTACACGTTCGTGGCAAACACTATCAAAAGTGGAGCAGCAGACACACTCCACGTTACGAGCAAAGGAAGAATGGTTGAACGTTCCTCCTCCAATAACTGAGCTATAGATTCCTTACTCTGAAGGGAAGAGGAGATGAGTAAAACTGCGTCCTTTACCCAATCATATGTGCCTCCCGCAGATGACCCCTTAACGATTCTAAAAAAAAGGAAGTGTGAAATAAAGAGACACTAACTTAACAGCTCAGAGCAGAAAATGCTAGGAAAAGAAGAGGAAGAAATAATGTTAAAGCAATAGAGTCCTACAACGATAGCTCTGAGAAGACAAAGAGGTTTAGATGAAGTGGAATGGAAGTCTAAAAAATGTGAAATAAAGGAAAAAGCCAAATTTATAGGTGAATGGGTAACCCTTCCTCACCCCAAATCCAACGGTTAAAATGCGAGAAGGCTCAAAAGCAACAGGCACAATGCTTCAGACAGCCCTTTTAGATGAAGTGACGCAACCCCAGATCCAACGGGTAGGGCGCAAGAAGTCCTTAGATCAACAAACATGATGCCTTAGAACAGCCTTTCTAGAATGACGCACTTTTACATGTTCGCGTCCCCTCGAGGAAAGAAATAACGGTTAACAGCTCCCTACCACGTGGCAAAAAGGAACGCAAGTTTTTCCAAATCTCCTCTCGGCTCACGTCTCTCGGAGATTGATTCCTCTCGGCCCATTCACGCCTCTCGTAGATTGATTTCTTTCAGCTCACTCATGCCTCTCAGAGATTGATTTCTCTTAGCTCACCCACGCCTCTTAGAGATTGACTCCTCTTGGCCCACTTACGCATCCTAAAAATTAGTCCAGTTTGGCCTAGCTCAAGCATTTCTCTTTGGAATTTTCCGCTTTACCTAAAGTTAACCGGGATCAGGCGCTCAACCCTGGAGACCCTGTTTGATCCTATTTGATACTAAGGAGGCACTTTATGCCTATGCTTAGCCATTTCGCGCAGCTTTAGGCTTGAGGCTCATGGCTGGAGGGTTCCCGTCCCCCCGTCAAGATCAGGAGAGACCCATGAGTCCTCCTGATCCCCTCTATTCTAGCAAGAGATTGATTATTCTTAGTCATAGCTTAATGGGTCTGGGCCCCTTTCTGACCTATGTATAAATATATCTTATTGAGAAATATTAAACCTAATTTCTAGGGGAATTCTCTAGGGTTTTGGTGCCTTATACTCTTTGTGTGAACACTTATTGTTAAGGCTTCTTGTAGGCATAACATCCTCTATGGTTAAGGGCTGCAATATAGGCTTATGGGCCAGCCCGAAACACTAACCCGACCTATATTCTAAGTGGCCCGCGTGCTAACCTGTTTTTTTTCCAAATTATGCATGTCATTTTTTATTTTAAATTTATACTATTTTTAAGTCTTCTTTTAAGAAAAAGACTTCAGATATAAAAACCAAATTTCACCTTTCTTAAAACCAATTTTTTTATAACTAACCTAATTTATTTTGATCGGGTCTGGATACCGGCCCCATAAGTTGTGACGTCAGCATGACTGTTTAGAGGGACAACCGGTATCGCAGGGCAGTATTTTCACACCGGTTATCCGTTCTCACTTATCCGCTCTCACTTCTCCGGATACTTCATCCGTCCTTACTCCCCCGTCACATATAACTGTTTGCCTCAGTGTCACAATGAGATAAGAGGGGTTATAACTTATCAAGTGTGGATACTCTGCACAGCGGAATGTGTCAATATCACTTGCAGAAAGGAGTAGGTACGATCGTAGGCGTGACGTACAGAAAAGGTGATTATCCTCCATCCCTGTGTCAGAATTGTACACTGATAATTAACCTACCCCCTGTCACACTCTGAATACTGAGCCACTCTGATTGACACTCTATACACGGTATCAGAACCTACGGGCCCACCTGCATCCAACGATTCATTTTCCACGCCCAACTATAAATAACGTATTCCAATACACATGCAAGGTTATGTTGTTCTAACTCTCATCTTGCTATTGCATTGCTTAAGTATTCACAAAGTTCATATACACTCTTCTAACTTGAGCGTCGGAGAATCTTCACAGGTGACACCACCTTTTGCCCACTCCAACACGAAACTCTGGTGTGAAGGATCTCCAGGACAACGAGGCCGATTTCTCCCACTGAGAGGTCGGATTACAATACCGGATACCCACTGTACCGGTGCACAAACACTAAAATATATATACTTTTATGGCTGGTCCCATACCGGATCCTAGACCTCGGTCCAGACCAGTTCATTGGCACGCCCAGTGGGACTCGATAGAGTTATTCCCACTTTTCACAGAAGTTTGGTAGTTCAATATGGAAGGAGATGGACGTGATTTTGTTGATGGTCACGTGAAGGATGTGACCCATCAGCAAGCTGGAAGGAGAATCGTTTTTGAATCTCCTGTAACCAACACGAGGAGGAAGGTACCTGTGGCAACCCCTGACCCTCGAGATGAAGTTATAAGGCAGCTCAGGGAGGAGTTGATGGAGTTGAGAAGGGAGAAGAGAGGAGCAGGGGACAGAGTGACGTCTCAGGCAGAGGATTCTCATCATGTATCCGCAAGAGAAAAATCCACGACCCTCCAATATTCGAAGATCCCTACTTAAGAGGAGAGGGAGCAGACTAAGAACTCTGGTGATAGAGTCAGTATAAGGAGGAAGGAGGCGGCAGTGGTAACTTCTGGGGCATATAGACTCAGTGTTCCTTTCTCGAGGAGACTCATGAGTGTCGTTATCCCCAAACACCTGTAAACAACCCAGCCACTTTCAATCGGAAAGTATAATGGGGAGACTGATCCCACTAAGCACCTTGATGCTTATATGTATGAGGCCATGTATCTGGGAGCTGATGAGGATGTCATGTGTAGGATGTTCCCAAGAACACTGACGGAGGAAGCTTTGAGTTGGTTCAAGAGCTTACCCTCAGGATCTATAGATTCCTGGGAAGAGATGGCAGCTGCATTTGAAAGCCATTTTGTTATCTCCAGAGATATTCCAAGGACTTCTCATACCTTGGCCCAGATAAGGCAAGGAGAGAATGAAACTCTTAAAGAGTTTTTGAAGAGATTCTATAAGGAAGCTGTGTTGGTCCCTAACCTCACGGAGGCTATACAGCTCCATATTGTGGTTGAGGCTTTGCAACCTGGTTCTGCTTTTGCCTTATCTTTGGCAAAAAGTCCTCCAACAACCTTCGAGGAGTTCCGAAGGAAAGCTTCAAAGTACGTTGGCATAGAGATGCACTTGGAAGCTACTGCAGCTAGAATGAAGTCACCAGTACCCTCACAGCAACCGCGGAGAGATAAGGAGAGGGTAAAGCCAGAGAAGCATGCCTCGAGGGAAAACTTTATGAACACTCAACCTCAGCAGCGAGATAGACGCATTTTCTCTTTCAGCAACTAGGCCCCGTTGAACTCCAGGCATTCCCAAATCCTGAGGGAAGTTGGCTGGCCCACGCTCAATGTCTATGGGGTAAGGAAACCTCCTCCAATGAAAAGACCGGGGAACTCACGTAAATACTATGCCTTTCACAAGCAGGTTGGCCATCACACAGATGAGTGTAAGGCGTTGAAGAATGTAGTGGAAACTCTCATTAGAGAGGGAAAACTGAAATAGTATTTGTTCAAGGAGAAGTCCTTGGATGAGTCAGATAGGATGGATAAGAGAGGGAGAGATCCAGATGATGAAGGTGATAACAGTCGTAATCCAGTCAGGAGGTTCAAAGTCACAGAGAAACAGAAGGGAGTAGTAATTGCTGGAGGAGCTCAACAGGACGGTATGCCTCAGCAACAAAGGCAAGGCCGACGTGAGGTGATAGAGATGATAGCGGGAGGATTTGTTGGAGGAGGAACGTTGATCACAGCTAGGAAGAATCACCACCGAATGATCCTGTCAGTTCAGGGGAAGCCCAGAGATAACCGCCCTTTTAGGGACGGTGTGGCAGCACCGATGGTATTATTTACAGACGACGATTTTGGCCCAACGATCCCAGGAGGTGATGATGCAGTGGTTATCATCGCTGTCATAGCCAACAAGGATGTTAAGAGAATTCTCATCGATCAGGGAAGTTCTTGCGATGTAATTTTTTATAATTGTTTCAAAAGAATGGGTTTTAATGATGCAGATTTGCAACCATATACGCAAGAGCTCACAGCATTCAATGGAGTGAAGCAACCCACCAAAGGGTATCTTGATACCCTCATTTCTTTTGAAGGCGAGCCTGGAGCGAGAACGGTGAAGTCTAGAATCCTGGTGATTGATGTGGAGTCCCCTTACAATGGGATCATAGGCCGTCCTACGTTGAACGCAATGGAAGCAATCGTGTCTATTCCACACTTCCTTATCAAGTTCATAGATAAGGACAACGGTGTTTTATCCCTTCGTGGCGATCAAGAGATGGCCAGGTATTATTATAACCTGAGCCTGAATATGGTGAAGCTCGAGGCGTTTAACAAGAAGAGGAAGTTGAACGATGGAGGAACAGCGGCTGGGTCTGTCAGTTTAATTGATCTAGATCCCAGAGCAGAATTGAAGATTGACCCCCCCAATCCCTCAAAGCCCACACCGGATGGTGGTTCCAGGGACATCGACTTAGGGGATTCCCCAGATAAGGTCACACACATCAATGACAAGCTGGAGTTGGTTATGGAGCAACGCTTGGTGGCACTCCTTCAGGAGTTTAAAGACCTTTTCGCATGGACTGTGGTGGACATGCCTGGGATGGACCCTGATTTCTGCTGTCATAAATTGGCTGTCTATCCAGAGACAAGACCGGTTGCCCAGAAGAAGAGGAGATTAGGGCTGGAGAAACAGAAAGCAGCGTGTGAGCAAACAGAAGAATTATTGAAGGCTGGTTTCATTAGAGAGGTCCGTTATTCGTCTTGGCTCTCCAACGTAGTCAAGGTGCAGAAGGCCAACCACAAGTGGGGGATGTGCATAGATTATGTAGACCTTAATTGGTGTTGCCCGAATGACCCTATCCACTTCCAAATATCGATCGTATGGTTGATAATGCGTCCGGTTATCAGTACCTTAGTTTCATGGATGCTTATTCGGGGTATAATCAAATTCTGATGTGGGAGGAGGATCAAGAAAAGATGGCTTTTATCAATGATCATGGTGTCTTTTGCTACACCGTCATGCCGTTTGGACTGAAGAACGTTGGCGCTACTTACCAGCGCATGATCAATAAAGTATTTGAAGGCATGCACACCAAGTTGGTGGAGGTATATATTGATGATATTATAGCTAAGACTCCCGCTGGAGGTGACCACATTGAAGATCTACGCCAAGTGTTCACTCGGTTGCGACAATACAACATAAGGTTGAACCCATTAAAATGCACCTTTGCAGTCCCAGCCGGGAAGTTTTTGGGTTTCATGTTAACCCAGCACGGCATCGAGGCCAATCCTGGTAAATGTCAGGCGATACTGGATATGCAAAGCCCCAAGAGCTTGAGGGAGGTACAGTCGTTGAATGGAAAAGTGGCCGCTCTGGCTCGGTTCATGCCTAAAATGGTGCATAGGTCCCTTCTTTTGTACAAGGCATTGAAGAAGCACAAGAAATTTGAATGGGGAGAGGAGCAAGAGCAGGCATTCCAGTAGCTCAAGGCCGTGTTATCAAGTCCACCAATATTGGTAAAGCCAGACCCTGGTGAAACTCTCATCTTGTACTTGGCAATTTCTGATGAAGCCTTGGGCGTAGCTTTGGTCAAGGAAACTCCAGAAGGACAGAGGCCAGTCTACTTCACTAGCAAGATACTTCAGGGAGCAGAGGGCAGATACCAGAAGATAGAAAAGGCCGCTTTTACTGTTATATGGGCTTCACGACGGTTGAGACCGTATTTCTATGCACATCCAGTTTTGGTAAGAATGGATCTGCCACTCCGTTTCGTGCTTAGTAAACCGGACGTCGCTGGAAGGATGATCAAGTGGGCTATCGAACTTTCTGAGTTTGAAATCTCTTATGAGCCATGAGGAGCCATTAAAGCCCAAGTCTTGGCAGATTTCGTTGTAGAAATGACAGGGTCGGATCCAGCTACACCTCGAGCATATTGGACCGTTTATGTTGATGGGTCGTCGAACAATAAAGGTTGTGGAGCTGGTGTTGTTGTAGAGGGCGACGACGGTGTGCATTTAGAGATTTCCCTCTGATTCAATTTCAAAACTTCCAACAATCAGGCTTAATATGAGGCATGCTTGGCCGGCTTCCGTGCGGCAACAGATATCGGTGCAATAGAAGTGACATTGTGCAGCGACTCACAGCTGGTGATTTCACAAATTCAAGGAGAATATCAGGTCCGCAAGCCCCAACTTCAGTTGTATTTGAATTGTGTGAACGAGTTGAAGGGGAGATTAGAAGTGCTGGAGTTTAAGCATATGCCAAGAGAAGAGAATACTAGAGCGGACATCTTATCGAGACTTGCAAGCACAAAACAGCCTGGTAGCACAACGACGGTGGTTCAGAGCATACTGACATCACCTAGTATTCCTCTGTGCCCTTCTCTTAACGCTATAATGGTTAATTACCCCTACGAGAATTCCTGGGTTATCCCTTATATCCGTTATCTGGCTGACAGACAACTTCTCACTGATGAGAAGGAGAGAAGAAGAGTGAAAAGGGAATTGCCATATTTCACTATGGTTGATGGTGTCTTGTACAGAAGAGGATTCTCAGTGCCTTATCTCATCTATTTGAAAGAAAACGAAATACAAGATGTAATGGAGGAGGTACACGAGGGGCAATATGGGCACCATGCCAGGGGAAGAAGCTTAATGAGAAAAGTCCTCAGGGCGGGGTATTGGTGGCCCACAATGAAGCAGGACTCAATTGATTTTATGAAGAAGTATGATGCTTGCCAGAGGTTTTCTAATCTTCATCACACACCGGCCCAAGAACTCTCTTCATCCGCTGTGCCGTGGCCTTTCTATCTATGGGGCCTCGATATTTTGGGTCCATTCCCCATGCTCCAGGAGGCATTAAGTATCTGATCGTGGGAGTTGATTACTTCACCAAGTGGATTGAGGCGAAACCGGTAGTGCATTTCACGTCAACGCGGACGCGACGTTTTGTATATGAAAATATCGTAGCTCGATTTGGCATTCCAGGGCGGATTGTAATTGACGACGGCACCCAGTTTATAGATAGGAAATTCACAGATTTACTTGAAGGACTGGGAATAGTCCAGATCTTTTCATCTATTGAGCATCCCTAGACAAACAACCAAGCGGAAGTAACTAATAGAGAGGTGCTAAAGGGGTTGAAGAAGCGCCTTGGTGAAGCCAAGGGAGGATGGACCGATCAGTTATGCCATGTCCTGTGGGCGTACCGTACTACGCCATACTCTTCCGCTAATGAATCCCCATATCGGTTGACTTACGGGGTTGAAGCAATGATTCCAGTGGAGCTTCAGACCAGATCGGCTTGAGTGGAATACTTTTCAGCTGGGGACAATGACGTCAATTTGGCAATAGAGCTAGACGTCCTCCATGAGTTAAAGGAAGAAGCTTTTGTTAGAGACCAAGCGATAAAGGCGAAGGCAGCCCTCTGGTACAATAAGCGTGTGCAATACAGAGCTTTTAATACTAGAGATCTTGTTTTGCGCAAGGCGAGTGTGGGAAATAAATTTGCTCATCAAGGAAAATTGGCGCCAACATGGGAAGGCCCTTACAGAGTCTCTGAGGTAACTGGAAAGGGGTCATACTGGCTTGAGGAGCTTGATGGAACACCAATCCATAATAAGTGAAACACCCAGAATTTACGTTTTTATTACAGCTAGTTGGTAAGACGGCATGTACTCTTTTTCCTCACTTGAGTTTTTTCCCATTGGGTTTTCTCGAGAAGGTTTTAATGAGGCATGACCCCAACTACGCTCCCTTTGTAATATACATTCAATTTAATAAGAATACAGTTCCTATCACTTTCACCTTTTCCTTTCTATGTTGTGATTCGTTGCTATAGGCCGTTGCGCATAAGGACCCCCAGGATGGATGATCTTAATCACATATTCTGTGAATTGACGATGCGGCCCCTTGAGGGGTGAAATGGTTAGTAGGATCAAACCGAACCCCATTAAAAGTCTCGGATTGTAGGATTAAGCTGAATTCCGAGTATGGGTTGTAGGATCAAAGCGAACCCTATTTGAAGGCCCAGATTGTAGGATTAAACCAAACTCTGGGTACGGTTAGTAGGATTAAACCGAACGCCATTGAAGACATGGGTTGTAGGATCAAACCGAACCCCATCCGAAGGTTCGGATTGTAGGATTAAACTGAATTCCGAGTATGGAATGTAGGATTAAACCAAACTCCAAGTACGACTAGTAGGTTTGGTCGAACGTTGTGAAAAAATCAATCGTCATCCTCATTATTGAATTCGCTCAGAAGTACTTTCCTCGAGAATTCTTCACTCGGAAATATCTCACTTTGAAGTCACATTCAAGAAATATTCACTCAGGAATATCTCTACCCGAAATGTATTCATTTGAGGTCAAAGGTTTTCTCTGTCAGAAGTACTTCCTTTGGAAATGACCCACTCGGAAATGCTTCGCTCGGTGCTATACCACGCAGGGATCGGAAATTGCATTCGAGGTCAAAGCTTTTCTCTGTCAGATGTACTTCCTTTGGAAATGACCCACTCGGAAATGCTTCGCTAGGTGCCATACCACACGGGGATCGGAAATGTCTCAATCAGTGTCATCCTACTCGAAAAGTGTCATACTCGGAGACATTCCACTCGGAAAAGTTGTACTCAGAAAAATTCCCACTCGAATGAAGACTTGGATTATAGGGCAACCGCTTATTCTGATTATTATTGGCCATTACTATTGACCACATGACTTTGCGAGCAATCTAACAAACACGTCCATTATCAAAGCGGACTAAATCCCTCATCCCTAAAGAGTTAAGGGCAGCATAAAATCTCACTCGGAAATCTTCCACCCGGAAGGATCACTCGGTATTTTTTAAGATAAGCCCGGGCACGAGCCCTCGGCACCAAAGAAATAGAAGACTCGGATAACACACGTACACCTTTACCAAATAGCACGAGGAGGCTCCAGGTAATGGAACTTCCCAGGTGACAAGGCCAGAACTTACCTCACTCGGAATCGCTCACTCGGAGTCAAATGCCTACTCGGAGTCACTCACTCAGAATCTTTCACTCAATAATGCTTGGGGACAATATTCAATGGTTAACAAGTACTTCAAAGGTAAAAGCATAGCATGTATGTTTGAATTATTTGATAACCATACACTCGTCACAAATGATAAAGCAAGGCGAAGGAAGATTTTATTTACTTGAAGAAAAATTGTATACATGTGAGCCTATGGAAACTGGAGCTGATCCCAGTACACAACTATAAAATAAAGGTGCAAAAACTAAGGAGCAGGTGTTTGATTCTCCACTGTAGGCACAACCATTCCTCCCTCCTTGGCTCCTTCAACTTCGATCTCCTGGCCAGATTGGACGTTATCTTGAATAACATTTTCAGGGCCAGGCGTAACCGATGGTGGTTCCATACTTTGGCCCTCCGGAAGAGGGGGCAGTTCATAAAGTGCCTCCGGAGGATCCACGTGCGAGCCGTCACTCTTCACCATAACAAGTTTTCCTTTGTGGAACTCGTAGAACGGATCCAGCCCATACAAGTTGAGTTTCACATCAGGATTACGATAATAGACCTGACGAAGAGCTAGGCCGAAGGACTCGAAGGCCACCTTCTTGCATATTTCCAAAGCTTTGGCAACCTTAGCCTTGGAGGCAGCTAGCTTTTTCTGAAGTTTGGTGACCTCTTCCTCCAACGGCCCAGTGGTCGCATTCCCCTTCTTCAGCTCTTTAATCTGAGTCTGCAACTCCTTCCTAAGGCCCTCCCACTCTCCCAAGCTTTTGTTGTGACCGGCCTCCGCTGTTGAGAGATCTTCACTCAGTTTAGCGGTCTTCTTCTTCTCGAGTTGGAGTTCTTCCTCCAGGAGGGGAATGGACTTGTTTTGTTGCTGAAGTTCAGACACCTGCCGCTCCAATGATTTGTTGGTAAAGTGAAGCTAGCTTATTTCTCTGGTCTTCTTCTCCAGCAGCTCCTTAGCATTTTTCAGCTCCGATTCAACCCCCCTGACAATTTCAGCTTGCTTGGCCGCCCAGGCCTCCTTCACAGCGATGTCGGCCTCAAGTTTTTCAACTTGTTCCATATAATCTGCCTTGTCGCCGAGGGAGTCTAGTAAACCGGAAAGTTCGTCTAGTTGCCAACAGCCGGCCTTGCATGCGCCTCAAACTTCTGCAGCCTCGAGAGAAGGGCGGAGGCAGTACCTTGCCTTAGGAAGTGTAGGAGGCATGGACCCCTGGAACCAAAGGTAGGGAGAGAGGAAGGATTCCTTCGGAGGAGAGCTAGCAGGGGGAGGTAAAATCTCTGACCCCATCTCTGAGCCAGTGTGTGAAGGAGGGACAGAGGAAGAGAGAACAGGTTTCTTCCCTTTGTCTTTCTTCATGCCAGACTCTTCTAGAGTTTTTTGGCGTTTCCTTGGAGAGTCACCAGCAGAAGACTTCTCCTTTTCTACAGCTTTGATCAGGATTCTCTTTTTCTTCTTCTTCTTCTCAGGCGCAGGCTCCTCTTGATCTTCTTTTTCAGCCTGAGGTTACTCCTCATGCTCCATCTCTTCAAGGAGGGGGACTTCGTCCCCCACAGTGGATGTAAGGGGGATAGTGGAAGCTGCAGCCTTGAAGGAGTTCCTCTTGGCCTGGATCTCATTTTCCTCAGAAGAGGAATTGCCATCTGCCAGCATGGATTTTAAAGACAGTATCTCGGGGGAAACCTTTTCGATTTGCTCTGCAAGACAAAGAAAATTGAGTTAAAATATTGAAAGAAAAGTAGTAAATATAGAATGAATACGCATCACAACACAGTTAAAGAACGGTTATTACGGAGGTAGGTATCTCGGACTTCGGTACTCCCCAGGAGAAGCCTACAAGAGAACCCCTTGATGGCCTTTGAGGCCGACTGCATGGCACTCAACACCTCCACAGATGAGGGGAAAGTTTGCCCTCTTCAGTATAGTAAGCACGGCTCAGCAACAGGAAATGCTCGTGCGTCCAGCTGGTGGGAAATTTTGTGAATCCCTCCTTGTTAAGCCAGAAGACCGGCTTGTTTGCTTGTACTCAAATCCGCGTATAGTAATGCTTGAAAGAACGCCCATCGATCTTTGCGGATTCGGTGTAGGATTTGAAGTTTACCATCCTTGAGTCACAACGGAGCGTTATGAACCCAAGGCCACCCTTCTTGTTGGCACGGCGGACCACTTGGCAGTAGTAGAAAAGTTTTGCCACAGTGGCTGTGAAGTTAAAATGCTTCCCAAGGATTTCGAGAGCACGCACCAAGCCCCAGCCATTGGGATGCAGCTGCGTAGGGGCACAGTCGAGGAAACGGAGGACAACCATTTGAAATTCTGTCATAGGAAAATGAACCCCCAAGTTCTGGAAGACGAAGTCGTACATGTAGACTGACCTCTCGTCTGGGACTCGATGGCAGACTCGCTCCATAGGCTGTGGTGCAAGGATGAGAAAATGGCCCTTGTACTTCTCTTGGGAGTATACTCTGCATCGAAGCTTAACAGGATTTCCGTCCTTTCTTGCATGATGCGAAGGAATGTCTGAGAATTCCTTTTCGACCCAGCAATACAGTTTCTCCTTATTCAACCTTTCCCAGTTCAGCCGGTGTGACACAATGTTGACACACCCTTTTGTAGTCCTCAAGATCAATGTCTTGCCAGACCTAGGAATCTCCATCACGTCTGATGTGAGTTGAAACACCTCTATACTGTGATAAAAGGCAACGTCGTCAGAGAGGTAGCCTTCAGCATTTGACCCGCTGTCAGAGCGGTTGGAGGCCCTCGAGTCAAAGGAACCCTCAGTGCGGCGCCTAACCACTGGCGCTCACGAGGAAGAAGTTTCAACCCTCTCCGAGCAACGAGGCCCAGCGACAGGAAGATTCACAGGAATCCTCCCACCAAGGTGGCTAGAGGGGGCACGTGAACTTAAATTCCCCCTATTCGAGGTACCAGCGCTGCTTGGCCTAGGGCGCATGGTTGAAGTTGAAGCAACCAAAAATAATATGAAGGTAAGAGATAAGGAGGTTACCTAAAGAAGGGATAATGGAAGGAAGAACTTCGTGAAAGGAAAGAACAACAACAGTATCTTCAAAATTTCAGTAGAGGTTCACTAAGCTTGAAGGCGGAAGTAAGTTCTGAAACTTGCTAAGTTCCCCTTTTATAGGTAACGAAGGGGCACAGTGATCAGCCAAAAGTCATGTCGTGTGCCCCAAAACGCATCTTTTTGGATTTGAACGACTCCGTCATTTCATGGTCCAAGGCATGAAATGGTGACGCTTCATGAAAAGTTTCAAACGAAACAGGCCCACGGAAGCCAAAGTCTAGGCCCAATAAGCCCAACCGACGGTTATTGTTAAGGCAATGATGGCTCGTGTTTTAAAAGGGCATTAATTGTCCAATCATTTCAGACACATTAAATGCCCCCAACAAATATTCGAATACCAAGAGTCACAACTTCCAAAAAACTCTTGGGATTACTCTCGCTGCAAATCTTTGTCCGAATCCATTGTAGGGGCATCAAGAGAATGGATACGCTGGCAGAACACCGGTTCACAGTTGACAAGAGTTCTGAGTAAGCATTCTCAGGATACTTTACCGGCATCCAGACTTTTTGAAGACAGTGTAGCTCGTATGAGCAACTTAACAGTCCCTCATACAAGCTAGGGGAAAAATGATCCGGTCTGGATACCGGCCCCATAAGTTGTGACGTCAGCATGACTGTTCAGAGGGACAATCGGTATCGCAGGTAGTATTTTCACACCGGTTATCTGTTCTCACTTATCCGTTCTCACTTCTCCGGATACTTCATCCGTCCTTACTCCCCCGACACATATAACCGTTTGCCTCAGTGTCATAATGAGATAAGAGGGGTTATAACTTATCAAGTGTGGATACTCTGCACAGCGAAATGTGTCAATATCACTTGCAGAAAGAAGTAGGTACGATCGCAGGCGTGACGTACGGAAAAGGTGATTATCCTCCATCCCTGTGTCAAAATCGTACACTAATAATTGACCTACCCTCTGTCACACTCTGAATATTGAGCCACTCTGATTGATACTCTATACACGGTATCAGAACCCACGGGCCCACCTGCATCCAACGATTCATTTTCCACGCCTAACTATAAATAACGTATTCCAATACACATGCAAGGTTACGTTGTTCTAACTCTCATCTTGCTATTGTATTGCCTAGGTATTCACAGAGTTCATATACACTCTTCTAACTTGAGCGTCGGAAAATCTTCGCAGGTGACACCACTTTTCACCCACTCCAACACGAAACTCTAGTGTGAAGGATCTCCAGGACAACGAGGCATGTTTCTCCCACTGAGAGGCCGGATTACAATACCGGATACTCACTGTACCGGTGCACAAACACTAAAATATATATACTTTTATGGCTGGTCCCATACCGGATCCTAGACCCCGGTCCAGACCAGTTCATATTTCATTAAAAGTTTAAATAAATTATATTTGCATTAATGGAAACAAAATTTTATTATTTACATTTTATAATATTATATTATTAAATTTATAATAACTAAACTGGTCTGGGTCGGAGTGCAAGATCTGACCCTACGACAATCCTTAAAATGATACTTCAATTGTGAATCTTACACCTATCTAGTGGGGATCCGATATTATATACTCTATTCTAGTGGAAAATAAAGGTCTTGAAGTGATTCCTCGTACCAAATCACTAGCTTAACACGTTGTGGGCTGAAAGGGGTGTCACATGCAAGGACACTCTGACGCTCAAGTTAGTGAATATTCAAGGGAATATCAAGGCTTAAGCGTAAGTTAAAGAGAGAATATTTTACCTTTGTTATGTTAATGCATGAGAATTTATACCTGAAGGTACTCCTTGTTCGCCAAACTTTCCATACATAGTGTCAGCACTTTTCTGAGCCTCTGTAGAAAGGCTGACACATGAAAAAGACATGTCCAAACGACTCTACCTATTAGTCAGTCACTTTATAGGTTACTTGTTTAACACATTGATGCATAAGTCAACCCTGACTTTCTAATGTTGAGAGAATGACTCACACCAGGGTCGGTTCAGAGACCTTGCGCAAGACTCCAGATATCTGATGTTAGGACACTAGATATTATAGGACATCAGTCAATGAAGACAAATTTTGGTCAAATTACCGTTGTACCCAGGGACCGGTGTCAAGATCGGATCAATAATATACAATATAAGTTATACAATACAACGGTTTACTTAAAAACTTTTATTCCTTGTTTGTTTAAATTTTATATAGTAAATGGAATTTTGTAAAAGGAAAAAAAAGATTCTATGATTAAATGAAGTTTTAACTGTCTTGAAGGACATGAATAATTAATATTAATTTTTAGATTTTTCTATTTTCATAACTCTGTTTCCTAACTATATAATAGACATTTAATCCTTTTTAATAAATGTTTTATTCCAACAAAGTGTTTTCTTTAATACTCTTTCACGACTTTTACTTTTCATATTTTTTTGTCTGCCTATTTTTTATCCTTTTGTAAAACAATATTGTGAAATAAAACATTAATGTCATTAATAATATTATGGCACCTTCAAATTTAGAAAGCATTAAATATATACAATTTCTTTTAGAAACAAAACTACTTTTTTTTACGAATCTATGTCCTTAACTCAACGCATGTGTCATAATTAATTTTGTTTGTTTTAGCTTAAATAATTATTAAAAAAACTCTATCCTATAAAACTTTCTTATATAAAATATTAATGTCATCAATAATATTATGGCACCTTCAAATTTAGAAAGCATTAAATATATATACTTTCTTTTAGAAACAAAACTACTTTTTTTTACAAATCTATGTACTTAATCCCTTAATAAGTACTTGTTTGGCTCCACAAAAGCAAGTGGATATTTTCGAAAACAATTTTTTAGTTTATAAAAAAATTCTGTTTTCATTGTTTCCCCTTGTAGTAATGTAAAATAAGAACATTTAAAAGACTTTTGATTTGTGAACTTCTAATCTATTTCATACTAAAAAAACTCAACCCCTGGCTAACCACGTGTCAATTCCTGCTTTATTCAAATCCCACGCAAAGCTTTTTCCATTAACGTTTCATGTGTTTTCCACAAAGCCTTTACTCAACCCCTGGCTAGACGACAACTCTGTTTTCTCTTCAATAACTTTTCCTGTATTCAAAAAACCTTTTTTACTTCATGTTTGCATAAACGCTCCCCGATGCACTTCATCTCCAAAAGCTATTTTTCTACTTCATCCAAAGAACATTTTCTGACATTAACACATTTTTATCAAAAACTCTAACCTGAAACAAGCCTCATTCTTCTTTGAGCGACAATAACATAGCTTTGGTAGAGCACAACATAGGTTCAGTGGCCCTCTTTCACCATTTTAGCTAAGATTTCATGATTCATTCTTTGTTCTTCGATTTTCCTTCAACTCTATGCCAAAAGAATGACTTCTTCAAAGGGGAAAGATAAATCACGTGATATGGGTAAAATATACACATGGTCCTTGACGTTTATCTAAATTACAAATTTAGACGGAATAGGTGACGTGGCATTGTTGGTGACACGTGTCACAATTACCAGTAGGCCAAAGTCTACTATTGTAGCAGATTGATGGTTTTTTATTTATAAAACATACACTTAACTTAATTATATGTATAATATTATTAGTTATAATAAATAAATTTATAAAATATATTATTAATAAAATCCTTCTCAAAAAATTATTAACTATTAATCTAATATTTTAACAATAAATTTTAAAATATTTAATAATATTTATTTTTAAAATGTATTATTAAATAAATTATACTATATATAATATTAATATAAATTATTATTAACATAATTGATCCGGTGTGAATACCAGTCCCATAAACTAGCTATTCTGAATATTATTAAAATACCAACAATACTTACCAAAACAAAGACAGAACCGGACTGACCTTCAGGAATGCCGGTATTGAAATCTTTTTAGGACGGAATATATGACAACGACCCCAGTCAAAAGTGGCAAATGGGTAACTTGTGTCTGCCAAAAGTTGCAAACTATGCCCTTGACACAAGTCAAATCGCCACTTGCAATTAAGGAAAAGACTATATAAAGAACTTATTAAGCCATAAACACATGAAGCAAACTATTGAACCATTTATCCTCTTACTTTAAAACTCCGTAATATAATTTTTCTCCGTTATAACCGTACTGACTTAAGCATCGTAGTCCCTTTTGTAGGTACACCTCCGGTGTGGTCATGTGGGCAACGGCTGGAATTGACCCATTACTTCTTTGAACACGAAGAGCTTGGTGTTTCCACTAAACCCAAATATACAATACCGTACTCCGACTAAGACAGTGTAAAACAATGAGAGAGAGTAAGATTTTAAACACAGGTTCGGGAGGTACTATTCTAGACCTTGGACACCGGTCAGATCAATAATATTTAATAATACTTAAATATATTAGTTTATAATACATTTTTAGAATTATTTTTAATAAAATATTTTAAAAATTATATTTTAATAATATAGTTAATATTTGAAATTAAATGCATTTAATAATACATTTTAAAATTATTTAATAATAATAAGTATTATTTAAAATATATATTTTAATATATCATTAAAAATTATATTGACAATAATATATATTAATAATAAATAATATTAATATATTATATCATTTATTCAAAAATATATTTAGTAATACGTTAATAATAATAATAATAATTAAATATTTTAAATATATTTTATTAAAAATATTATAAAAATAAATTAAATTAAATTAGAATTTTATAATTTCATAAGTATATTATTAATAATATATTTTTAACATATAATCAAGTTAAGTGTATGTCTTATAAATAAAAAACTATCATTTTGCTACAATAGTATACTTTGGCCTAGTGATAAAGCATATTTCTTTGTCATTTAAAGATGTCAAGTTCAAGTCCCATGGAAGGCAACATGTTTATAATTTTCAAGTTAACCACTTAACCTATCAATTTGTGACACGTGTCACTCATATGAAATCAAAACCCAATTGCTAATTAAAATACACTCTTTATTATATAACCCTGAAATAGATTTATTGCTAATTAATAAGAATGGATGATATATGCAATAAAAAAGTTTTGTTTTTTATTCTTTAATAGCCTCAACATAATTGAATAACGATTAACTGGCCATGAAACCATAGCTTATTACAAAATTTTCCTAGCTTGCTACAGAATTTTTGGTTTTAAACTTATTGGTCCAACTGTTAACTAGTGTTGTGTAAAGATAAAATTAAAGGAAATTGAAGCCAAACATTTTTACTATAGCCACTCTTGCGCAGCATGCAAAGATATAACTAAAAGAGTTTTGGAACATAAAAAAAATCAACACTAAACCATCCCACCTTTACTTGATACCATCCCCCACTTTGGAATATATGGCAATATCTTAATAAAACTCACATATAATAAGAATGGATGATATATGCAATAAAAAAGTTTTGCTTTTTTATTCTTTAATTGCTTTAACATAATCGAATAGTGGTAATTTCCAAGTGTACACAGTTCATAATCTTATTGCCATTACCAATGTTATGAACACCCTTCATTTCCCATTATAAAATGCTCTATATGCAACCTTAATAACTATTGTTATAGTTTAATTATATAGCTACAAATTTCAATGCAAACCAGTTTCACGAGTTAAACATCAAAAAGTTCTAAGTGTTAAGTTGTATGAGAATAAAATTACTATATTCAGCAAGCTTCTTATTCTGTTTTCATACTTACGTAAACTTAAAAAGTATATATCTAATATCTAATATACCAAATAAAGTATAGGAATCCTTACAACACAAGAACAAGTAGTTTCTAAGCCACATATGTTTAGTATGTTATGCATCAAAGATTCCCACCAGTCATTCATTAAGAAACTAAAGCACTCAAAGTAAAACCAATAAGCTTCAAAGACCAAGAAAATGCATTGGTGATGATTAGATTTTACACTAGTGCAAAAATTGGATATAACAGCGGGATATATTCACGGGTGGAAGTGGATCAGTGATAAAAACATGCACGGTGGCATTTTTGAAATTATAAGGTGAACGATATAATCAGAGAAAACTATATATCCACGGTTAATATCATAACCGTGATCATACCCATCAATATATATCCACGGTTGACTGCTCAACCGTGGATATATAATACCTAAAATATATATCCATGGTTGTCTGCACAACCGTGACTATATATTCATGGTTATGATGTTAACCGTGGATATATATTGATGTCTATAATCACGGTTGTATTTCCAACCGTGGATATATAGTTCAGGTTTTAGGGTTTAATCATTGGGTACTGTATGTCCACGGTTGTTTCTAAAACTGTGATTATAGATTCAATATTTATCCACGGTTGTGGTCTTAACCGTGGTTATAGAGTTAACATTTATCCACGGGTTTTGTTGAACCGTGAATATATTTGTAATATATTCACGGTTTCAATGGTAACCGTGATTATATATATTTTTAGAAACTTCAAAAGCCGCGCCTGATAGCTTTTTGCTTCTTCTCCTTCTTTCGCGCTGGTCTTTCTTTGCTTCCTCCACCTTTCTTTGCCATGTTGCTCTCGTATTTGCACAGGTTCTCTGCCTCCTTTTGTCCTCTTCTTTCATCGCCCTTGTCAGGTAAGTCGTCCCTATTTTTTGCCTTTTCATTTTCTCCTTCTTCATTCGAGCTGTTTCTCATCTTTTCCATTTATCCCAGTGTGCTCGTTGCTGTTGTCGCCTTCTTCTTGCTCGTTGCTTATCTCATTGTGCTTGTTACTCTTTGCATTGTCCTGTAAGTCGTCCCTATTTTACTCGTCATTGTTTGTGTTGGTCCCTGTTTGAGTTAAATCTGTTTTAAGTTATGTTGATGCATTATATGGGTTTTGTTTTGTGTTGAAAGGGGTTTCTGTCTCTGTTTTACTGGTTCTGTGTATAATGTGCCTGTTCTGTTTTGTTGGTTCTATGTATATCAGCATTTTGTTTTTAGTTATTATAGATGGTAGTTCATAAAATGTCATCTGAAACTAATTGATTGTTATGTATCTTGTGTATATGTATCTTGTGCATTTGATTTAACATATACTATATAATAAAACTTGGAATCTGCTAATTAATTTATATCCCATGGCTATTTCTTTTTGGTGAGTATACCATGACTCTGTTTGAAGGCAAGGCTCACATTCACAGAACAACCAAAAATTATCTACTTTACTAATAGGATACTTAGTGTGAATTTATTAATAAAAATTATAATTATATTGAATGAAGTTTTAACTCTTTTTAGAAAATTTCCCTTAAGCGGATCGGGTTAACAAAGCGGATTGGGATGGGATGATGAATTTTTTTTTGTTCTCTGGTTTTTTGATTTGGTGATTGGTTAAAGTGAAGAAGATAAAGATGTTCAATCCATGTCCAAAGAAAAAGAAGACCTCTGATGTTGATTTGTATGGTTTTTTAAACAAGGTCTAATGGATTATTGAATCAATCTTTCCTTACTCTTGCCATGCTACACAACCGTGATTATAGATGTTCTTTATCCACGGTTTCTACTATAACCGTGAATATACATTGTCTGTTATATTCACGGTTATGCTCGACAACCGTGAATATACATAGTCTGTTATATTCACGGTTGTTCGTAACCGTGGTTAGATGTAATTTTTAACCACGGTTGTTAACCGTGGTTAAAGGCCCTCATCTACTACCACGGCTGCAACAACCACGGTTCATTAACCGTGATTAAAGGCCATTTTTAACCGTGATTATATCCATATTTTCACTAGTGTTAGAAAATAAGGTACATACATCCTGCAAGATAAGAATAGGAAGTTTCAATAAGCCACCTGTGTTCATTTTGGTCTACTTCAAAGATTCTTACCCGGCAATCTTGTTTAAGAAATCAAATCCTCTAAGAAAAATACTTAATCTCATCTAATGTCATAATTTTTTACTATAATGCAATTGGGGTTGGGAGAATTTGGGGTTCAGCTACCTCACTGTGATGGTTCAACAACATCCATACGCTCTTCTTAGTTTTTATAAATTAAAAATACTCATACTCATTAAGTTTTTAAAATCATACTCATTATCAAATTGATTAGGATAATAGCAAACAAAAAATAAAACTAAGTTTACTACAGTTTACTACACAGAGAATTCTCTAATATTAGCTCCTAATCTTGCAGTTAAAAAGTATTTTTCACCAATTTAGTTGATTTTCCCTGTAACTAATAGAGATTAATAATACTCGGTTTGAAACCTAACACATTCTGTTAAATGATAACCTAAAATGTTATACATTTATTTAAATAATAACCTTCTAATCTTGTAGTTAAGAGCTTTAGAGTGTTATACATTTATTTATTAAAAAAATCAAAATGAGAAAAAATGACACCATTCTTAATCTCTTTGAGCTTCTAGTCATGAGCACTTTTAATGCCTTTAGCTAGGCTAAGAGGATTTGGCAGAGGACCCCTAGGGTATATGTAATAATAGTGAGGAGGTCTGTGCAAATAATAGTAAGGAAAAGAGCTTTAGAGTGTTATACATTTATTTATTGAAAAAATCAAAAGATAAAAAATGATACCATTCTTAATCTCTTTAAGCTTCTAGTCATGAGCATTTTTAATGTCTTTCGCTAGGCTAAGAGGATTTAGCAGAGGACCCTAGAGTATATGTAATAATAGTGAGAACGCCTGTGCAAATAAAAGTGAGAACCCTCAGGATTTAGCAGAGGCCTGTGTAAATAAAAGTGAGGAGTTATAATGCATGAAGGCCTGTGAATCCTCAAAAAGGATAAGGAAAATGAAATTATGAAAGCCAAAATTCTATCTACCCCAATAGAAGTAGTTGAACAATGAGGAGTGTCTGTATTTGCAAACTTGTATTTTACTGCACTAGCTTCAAACCTTACTGAGTCCTGTGACTCAAAGTAGTTGTACAAATTACTAGCAAGTTTAGGATGAAAATCTATATATAAATGGCACAAGAACTTTATTACTCAAATCTTGATAAATCCTAACACTTAACTTTAATAAACAAATTATTACAATAAAACATTATCATGTTCAAAAGCTCAAAGAACATGTAAAAGATGTGTAACTCACATCTCTGACTAGAATTCCTAAGATCCCAAGCATTGTAAAGCGAGAATGAACCAGCTCTTCCTGCACATACCACCTTAAGCACCAAATCCACTTCCACTTACAAGTTTCCTATCAACATTAATTAAATAACATAGCTAGTTTCATATGTGAGATAGTTTCCGAGCCCTTTTAATTAATATCATTATTGAGGCTTAAAGTTTTCCATTGATTTTTAGTTCCACAATACTCAAAAATATCTACCATGCCTCCTATTTTCTATTGGTTGGATTAATATATTAAACTAATCACTTTGAAGATCAATTGATTTGGGCACAATGCACTACCACATGATTATATTACAAGAATAAAACTAAGTGGCAAACATTAAATTGCACTTAGCCACACATTAATAATACTAAATTAAGTTTTGCCTCTTAAAATAGCTTCTTAACACATGTCAAGAGTGATAAATTTATGGTTGGGTAATCTATGACATTTGACACCACTACACAGTAGCATCTATCCATAACAATAACATAATAACAACTTCTTATTGATATGATGAGGTACATTTTATGTTATTCCCAATAGAAAAATTGGTGATACTATAGCTAATTTGCAATAAATATTGATCCACAAACTTTCTTATCACAATGCACTTGAAGTTAGTTCATTCGTAACAAATCAATCCCTAGAGTTAGATATTTTCCATATATCACTCTACTATGTTTGCCACACTCATTGCTAGAAATTTCTTAATTCAATCTTTCTGCTCTGCAACCAACTATGTCTGAGAATTCAATGTTGAATTTAACCCTAAGGTTACCCTTCTTTGAAGGGTCCTTTGAAATTGGCATACCTTCCTCGACAATCACTTCTTCATAATCTTGATCAATCACATTGTTTATGGCAATGGTTAGAGAGATAAATTATGCCACTATGTTTGTAGTTATAGGCATGCACACATAAGAAGTGAAAGATAAATTATGTCACTGTTAAAACTCAAACTTCTTAGGCTCATAGATCAAGAAAACAAAACTTAATAAAACAAGATAAAAGAATATTATGGTTGTTGCAGTTTTAGACTTATTGGTGCAACTGTTAACCAATGTTTTGTAGCTATTGAAATAGTTGCTTTTGGTTTTGATATTTTCTGTTAACTAATGTTGTATAGCTATAGATAATATTAACATGATAAAAGAATAGTTGCTTTTGGTTTTGATATTTTCCTAGCCTATTTTCACAATTATCTATAATTTACGCATTACCTATTTAATCAAAGTTGCCACTAAAATTTATATATATTGGAATTGTACCCATCAACTTCTAAATTTTTTGCATGTCGTTAATGAATGATGAATTAATCAGAAAACTAACTGAATGAAATTATGGAGATGAAACTATACAACAAAATTTATGTGTTGATCAGCTTTTTAATTTTGTTAAACTTTTCCAATCATGGTACACCTATTGAACTGATCTAAACCGGGGTAGCGAGTCTGGTATGGCAACCAGTCATAAAGATATCCTATCCTATGAGATTTGTACACCGTTTTGGTGTGGATCTGGTATTATTATCCTTATTCCAGTGGGGAGATAAGGTCTTAGAGTCCTGGATATTCAACACACCGGTCTCACGCGTTGAGGGGCGCAAGGTGGTGTCACCTACAAAGGGACAACGACGTTCAAGTTAGCTAAGAATACTGAGAACTGAAATGCAGGTTATGGATAGTGTGTCATGTACCTTCGTTGTAAATTGCTCTCTATTTATATGCGTGCATGCAGGTAACGTATGAGTTCTCTCAAGTTAGGTAACACTCTACAGAGTGTGTCAATGCAACTCTGCAAAAAGGTTACCACATGACATGGGTGCATCCGCGTATCTTTTCCAATAGTGCACCTTGTCTTATTTGTCGAGTTGGCAAATTACTTTCTGGTGTACCATGTGATAACTTGGACTTTCCGGTATGTAGAGAGTGATCCATACTGTTTATTAAATCTGAGGTATCAATTACGACACAGGTTGAGTCCAAAGAGTGGGTGAAATTACCCTCTAATCCTTGGGTCGATGTCTAGACCGGGTCACCTATGATATAAAGTTTGTAACATCCTGGATATTATATATTTGGAAAAATAAATAATTGGGCATTTTAGCTTAAGATAGTAATAATTAGAAGATATAAGGTGAATAATATGGTTTGAAAGTGAATTTTAAAGGGAATGGTGAATTTAGGGCCTGGTGCGTAGCGTAGGAATGACTCTTGGCGCATAGCGTCATTGTGATGCGTAGCGTTAGTGTCACGATCAGTTTTAAAGCGCTGAACTCAGAAACATGCAAAACAGAACCCAAAACATTTTCTTTCTCTCTTCTTCTTCCTCCTTGTGACTTGGGACCAAAACCTAGAGGATTGGTGATGGAAACTTGTAATCCTTTGCATTTTGGACTTTGGGAACCAAGGTAGGGTATGGAAAGACCCTCAATTTCAAGCTTTTTCCCTCATCCTCTCTTTCTCTCTACCCGAAATTGTATATGGTAATGAAGGCTGGGATTTTGCATTTTATGGAAATGGGAAGCTTGGAAATTATTTCTAGCATTTTAAGGATGACAATGTACTAACAGAATTTTTGTTTCGATGATTATAGGTGCCGAAACGAGTACCAGAGGACCGAGTGGTGAAGTAGGCATTGGATTCGGAAGTGAAGAAGCAAATCAAGTGACCGTGGGATGCGACTGACACTGTAAGCAGCTAGAAAAAACATGGAACTGAGGTAAGGGGGTGTTTGGGTTGTAATTAAATAGAATTGGTATGTAATCTAGGCTCGAGGAGATTATAGAATAATAATGGGTTGTGAGAAAAATTAGTAAATTAGCTAAATGATAACTATATATATATATGCATATGTGTATATTGATTAAATAAGTATATATTGTAAAGTGTGTTAAATAGGTTAGATATTTGATAGGAAATGGATAATTGAATATGTAAATTATATATGTGTGTAGTACCTCATGAATCATGGGTTCAAAATGAATAATACTGATATTTTGTGTTGTGTATGTTATTATAATTATGGATAACATGTGAAATAAATGGATAAATGATGATTTGAAAAGTCATGGCGTGGTGTTTGAGGGCTGAGTCTGTGCGGCCGCTGCCCTGTGTGATTGGTGTATGTCCGTTCTGACAATTAAATATGAGATTGATGATGATGAGCCATGTTTGATATGTATATGTGTATGTTATTATGTGGTGTAGGATGACCGATGGTATGAGTTGCCCCTCGTTTTCAGCTCCCGTGGTCCTTTGAGATCTAGTTGAGCTACCAATGGTCAAGTAAGACCCAGTGGTTAAGGTGGAGAGCCAAGCAGGCTCAGTGAACCAAGTAGGGTTCACGGGGTGTCAAGTAGGACCCCCAGTTGAAGGCCGATCCTTTAGTATCCAGATACTAGGCGTCAATTTGATGTGAGAGTCAGTGGTGATAATTGATGAAATTATTGGCATTGTGTGATGATGTGCATGTGCTCTATTATATTTGTTGGTTGTGATTTGCATTTTGAGAATAATGAATTCGAATGAAGTTTATAATTGGTAAGTATAGGTTGATGATACAAGGCGAGACTAATTGCATAATGTAGAGTTAGTAAACATGTATCTTGTTATTTAATTACCGTTCTAGATTAATTATGATACCAAACACTCACCCTTGCTGTGGTTTTCTTTTAATGTTATATGAGAGTCAGTTGTGATAACTTTGATGTGATCAGATGATGTTTTATTATGAAACTGTCTTTTGATGATGAATATGTTATAGAATGAGAATAGGAACGATGATTAATAATATGTAGTTGATAGGTGTTGTTCTTGAAATCATAAGGAGAATTAGATGAGTATGGATTAATGTGAAACGGGAGGTGTAATTATATAATTATAGTATAATCAGTAAATTACATAATAAGTACCTTAAGTTATTAAAATAGATATGCTTATTATAATTGCCTTTCTAGATTAATTACGATATTGCAAACACTCAACCTTGTTGTGGTTTCTTTCTTTTAGTAACTAGTGACAGAGAGGGTACTGATGCCCCGAAGGGTGTGTTAAGCGGGTAGCTGATGCCAAGGAACAATGAAAGATGGAGTTTATGTAATAACTTGATGATGATATGTATTTTGATGTGTGTAATGTTAATTTATGCTTTATGTAGTTTGTCAAATTAGTCTAGCATATCAATGATTATATAAAATGCATGATGACTTGATGACGATGATGATGATATGAATGTTTTAGGATGAATTGGTGATGTGAGTGATGAACTTGTGTGGAGAATTAAGGAAGTTATGATTTTAATGGTGTTTAGGTTGAATTTGTTGAATTATATGTTTATTGGCACAGAGCCAAGATGATATGCGCGATTGATTGTCATGTGCAGGTGCTGTCATTTCTATGTAAGTTATGTGAGGTGTGATGTGGAAATTGATTGAAGTGTTTGATGAATTGATGACTTGATGCACATGTTGGAAATAGGTGAAATTATGTGAAATTAGGAATTAAATAAGTAATTTGGAGATTCGGTGGGTTTAGGGAACCCCAGAAGAGACCAATAGATTCCCTATGACATTTTGAAACTGTGCATATAGGCCTTGGGTGGTTTGGAACCCATTTAGGTAGTTTGGCACATAGGTTTTGCATATAATTGATCTAAATGCATTTCTGTACATAACTTATGCATATGATGGAATTTTGGTGAACGGACTGCGCCAACAGCTTTGGAATAGGGGTAATATAATGCCTATGAAGTTTGGTGGGTTTAGAGTTGAAACCGGCAAATTAGAACCCTTCGAAGTCGGTAAAATGACTTAAAATGCATAATAGCAACAAGTGTTGTTACTGTTATGCTAGCTCTACACGTCAGCCCAACGTGTAGCGTCAGGGCTGCGAATAGGACCTCACACGTAGCGTGGGCCTGTCTCAAAACTTATATTTTTCACATGGTGATTGATTGTAAGCTTCATGGGTACCTTATAGGAACTGTTTTTAGACCTCTAGGCTTAATTTAACTATGTTGGAAGTTGTTCATGCAATAATTAATTATTTTCGTGAAAAATTTCTTTGGAATTTTAACTAAATGACTAAAATTATAGGTAAATAATTTAGGGGGCGTCACAAAGTTTTTATTGAATTACAATCTATGTTACTGATGAATTGAGGAAGATACTATAAACACTATTCAAAACAACATATAGAGTGAAAATTAATTAATTATCAAACTTTTGTAACGTGGGTAGACAATAAGAACCAATGGCATTGCCTAGGAAGATTTTATTCAGGATAAAAACTAGCCTATTTTAGGAAAAATAATAATCTTACATATTTTTTGAGATATTAAACAAATCTTTTACGTGTTACTTATTTGAGAAAGAGAGAGTACATCTCAATTATTTGTTTTGCATTCAAACCTTCTATTTTGATAAAATAAACTATATAAGAGACTACATAATAACATAATCCCTTTTTATCTATTTGTATATTGCATATTTACATCATCCCATCGTCATTTTTTCTAGGTTTTGGAATGAACATGATAGAAAGAGGTGATCCAAATGATATGTATTATTTTATCTGTTAGTACTTCGTAGGGCCATTCTGTTCTAGGTTGAACTTAGTTTTCCTTTCAATTCTTCCAAGATTAGGTGCTTCTTACCTTGAATTTGTTAATGTTTTCCTCACTGGACAGGAGCTTCAGTCCCTCTGAATAGGACTGGTGTATCCTTTCTATGTAAAGCTGTAAATTGAGAGAATTTAGATGAACTATTATAATAGATACATATGTACTAGATTTCGGTTCTGTTGAGCCACCAACAGTACTACTTAGCATATGTTAGCCACCTCAAATATTATTTTTATTTCTTTATTTTTTTGTTTGTAAGTATTATGTCAACTATTCAAATTTCAGTGAATTCTAATTTTGACACTATTTTTCACTAGTCTTGTCGTAGTCACAAGGTGTATTTAAAGACATATATTTAAAGATAGTTTTAAGTTTTTAAATTGATTTTTTTCTTTTGCTCATGTATAAATTTTGATTGCTCTTCGTTTGTTTCAAGAATGGCACGTAAGGTCATGCCCATTTCAGAGATTAACTCAACAAAAGAGAGTTGTAAGATTATAGTGAGAATTATGAATTTGAGATTGATACAAAAATCTCAAAAAGTGAGGGTTATCAAGATCTTCATGGATGAACATGTAGTAAAGGTTTTTTTAATGTTGAAAATTTGTATTGAATATCAACATTTGTTACATGATGCTTCTTGGTTTTTTTTCATAGGGGAGCAAGATCATGGCTGAAGTGAAAGAAGTAGATGTTAATTAATGGATTCCAAGACTTGAAGAGGGTAAAACATATGTCATGCAAAATTTCTACCCTGAAGTTAGCATTGGACAATTTAAAATATCTAATCATGGACATAAGTTGGGGTTTATGAGCAGGACAGTATCGGTACAACATGACCTTCCCTAAATACCAGAAAATGTTTATCATTTTGTTAATTTTCAAGATATCATCTCTGGAGCTGCATGTCCTGATGTGTTAGTAGGAAAGTGTTGATTACGATGGTTCTTCTTTTATAAATTTGAACATTAGTGAATATCCCAACAATTAACAAGAATTTATGACTCTTAATTTGGTAGATATTATTGCACAATTTGATGATATAGAGCAACATTTACGTGAAAGTGTTGCAAAGAGAGTTATCATTATTTTGAAGGACCAAAGGTAAATGGAATACAAATTGGTTGCCTTTGCTTATATGAAGTCAATGTATTACTTATTTTGAGTTCTCACTATTATGTTTGATACATAGAGGTGTTATAATGCATTGTACTTTATGAAAGGAGTTTGCAACAAAATTCTTATCTTATTGACAAATGTCGTCTTCTCTTGATCCTCCCCCCACATCGGAATCTGGTTGTATCCCGAATAAGAATCCATGAAAGACAGGTACTGGTAACCAGAAGAGTCATCCACCATATGATCAATGTTAGGGAGGGGATAGGGATCCTTGGGGCAACAACGGTTCAAGTCCATGTAGTCTACACACATTCTCTATTTACCATTGGCCTTCTGCACCATTACCACATTAGAGAGCCATGAGGAATATCTAACTTCCCTAATGAATCTGACCTTCAACAAGTCTTTTGTTTGTTCACAAGCTGCTTTTTGTTTCTCAGGGCCCAGCCTTCTCTTCTTTTGGGCCACTGGTCTTGTCTCTGGATAGACAGATAACTTATGGCAATAGAAATTGGGGTCCATCCCAGACATATCTGTAGCAGTCCATGCGAACAATTCTTTAAACTCGTGAAGAAGTGCAAGCATACATTGTTCCATCATAGCTTCCAACTTGTCGTTGATATGTGTGATCTTTTCTAGGGAATCTCCCAACACGACATCCCTGGAACCTCCCTCTGGCGTAGGCTTAAAAGGATTGTGTGAATCAATCTTCAATTCCGCCCTGGGATCAAGATCAATCAGACTAACCGATCCCACCGTTGTTCCTCTATCGTTCATCTTTCTCTTTTTATTGAACGCTTCTAACTTCACCATGTTAAGGCTCAGGTTGTAACAATACCTGGCCATTTCTTGATCACCTCGGAAGAAAGACACCTGGTTGTCCTTATCAATGAATTTGATAAAAAGGTGTGGAGTGGATACGATTGCCTCCATAACATTCAACGTAGGGCGGCTTATAATGCTGTTGTAGGGTGACTCCATGTCAATCACCAGCACTCTGGACTTCACCGTCCTTGCTCTGGGCTCGCCCTCAAAAGATACAAGTGTGTCAAGATACCCCTTGGTGGGTTGCTTTGCTCCATTAAAAGCTGTGAGTTCCTACATATAAGGTTGTAAATTAGAGTCATTGAAACCTATTCTTTTAAAACAGTTATAAAAAATAACATTGCAGGAACTCCCCTGATCAACAAGGATCCTTTTGACGTCCTTGTTGGTAATCACAGCGATTATGACCACAGCATCATCACCCCCAGGGATAGTTGGGCCAAAATCCTCATCTGAGAATGAAACCATCGGCGCCAACACACTGTCTTTGAAAGGGCGGTTATCCCTGGGTTTCCCTTGAACAGATAGAATCATTCAATGATGATTTTTTCAGGTTGTGATCGAAGCTCCACCCCCAGCAAAGCCTCCAACGATCATATCAATCACCTCACGCCGGCCTTGCCTCTGTTACTGGGGTATTCCATCTTCCTGAGCGCCTTCAACGATAACAACGCCTTTCTGCTTCTCAGCAGCAGTGTATCTCTTGACTGGAGCGTGGCTATTATCACCTTCATTGTCATGGTCACGACTTCGCTTCTCCATCCGCTCTGGCTCGTCTAGGGACTTCTCCTTAAAGAGATATTTCTTCAACTTTCCCTCTCAAATAAGGGTCTCCATATCATTCTTCAATGCCATACATTCGTCAACGGAGTGACCAACTTGTTTGTGGAAACCACAGTACTTGCGCAGGTTCCCAGGCCTTCTTATCAGAGCCAGCCTTCTTATACCGTATACGCTAAATGTTGGCCATCCGACCTCTCTCAAGATTTGAGAGTGTTTAGCTTTCAGCGGAGTGTAATTGCTAAACGCGGCCACGCGCCTCTCCTGGCACTAGGGTTAGGGACTCTGGAACCTGTCCCGTTGAACAGGCTTCTCCTGTCTTCTCCCCTCCTCTCACGGGGCTGTTGTGTGACAAGGACAGGTGGCTTCATCCGGGCTGTTATGGCTTCGAGGTGCATCTCGATTTTGACATACTTTGAAGCCTTCCTCCAGAATTCCTCGAATATCGTCGGAGGGCTCTTTGCTATAGACAAAGAAAAGGCAGATCTGGGCTGCAGGGATTCAATAACTATGTGTAGCTGGATAGCTTCTGTAAGGTTTGGCACCATAGTGGCTTCCTTATAAAATCTTTTTAGAAACTCCTTAATAGTTTCATTCTCTCCCTGCCTGATCTGGGCCAAGGTGTGAGACGTCCTGGGAACATCTGTGACGTCCTACGTCAATTTACCTTTATTTATATCCATTTAATTAATTTTCACAATAAATTTTTTTCGCATTTAATAAAATTTAATTATTTCTCATTTCAAAATAATATTTATTTTCACTAAACATACTCAAAGTAATAATTATATAGTGTGACAAGACCTTAGAGTGTCTCTAATTTAGAAAAGAATCAAAAATATGAAACAGGGGCCTGACGCTGCGCGCTATTCCCACGCGTAGCGTCAGCCATCTGCTGCGCACCTCACGCTACGCGCCAGCCTCACGCGTAGCGTGGGCATGACAGTGACAGCACCTGATGCTGTTACACATTTAAACCATTTTACTAACTTCTAACCTATCCAATTGGCCCGTTTTAGATCCGATTGCCACGAAACTTCACGGGCCACCTGTTTTCCCCATTTCGGAACTGTTGGCGCTGTCCGTTCGCCAAAATTCCAACATATGCGCAAGTTATGCGCGGAATGCATTTTAACTCAATTAGGTGCAAAACCCTTACACCAAACATCCTAAATGGATTCCAATGGATCAAAAGCCAATGCATCTAAATCCTAAATGTCATGGAAGACCTATTGATGCATTATGGGATTTCTTACACCCACCGAATCTTAATTTCACCTATCCGGTTCCTTAAACTCAATATCCAACTATATGCATAACTTATCTAAATCAATCTAATCATCATCCTAACATCAATCACATAGCACACATAGCAATCATGCATCAATGCAACACCTGCCCATCACATTCAACATTCACACATGTCAATGGCTCCGTGCCATAATTCATCCTCATCAAATAGTCATCAAACCACAACATGCATAATCATGGCAAGTTCATCACACATACTTTATCATCTACCACACACCATATTAATACACTACTTATTACACACTTAAACACATACACTCAAACTATTACATTCATTATATACATCTTCATTCCTTGGCATCAAACTTCCTCTTGGCACATCTCCACAGCATTAGCATCCTCCCTGTCACTGGTCACTAAAATTTAAACAACAGCAAGGGTGAGTGTTTGGAATATCATAATTAATGTAGAACGAAGTATTAAACTTAACAATACCTACTACTCTTTGTTATTACATAATCTCTTTCGATTTCCTGCACTTATCCACGTCAATACAATTACACACATACACATCAATCTTTAACTTATACAAACCATGCTTTCATTCATTCATATTTCACTTTCAATTCATAATTCATTTTCCATCATCAATCAATATAAGATTCACATAAGTCACAACTGACTCTCATGTAATTTGACGCCTAGTATCCGGATACTAAAGGACTGGCCTTCAGCTGGGAGTCCGACTTGACATCCCGTGAACCCGACTTGGTTCACCGAGCCCGACTTGGCTCTCCACCTCAACCACTGGGTCCGACTTGACCACTGGGTAGCTCAACTGGGCACAAAGACCACGGAAGCCAGAAAACGAGGGGTATACATACCGTTGGCCATCCCATACCACATATTCACATATCATATCTCATAATCATAACATATCATCAACAAACCACATGTGCAACTACCAGAAACTGGCATGTGCTCACAATACAGGGTGACCGACTTGTCAAACCCATCCATACAATGCTATTGCATATGTCATCAATAATTCAAAATTCCACATTTTTATTCATAATCAAATATACATACACCATTCAAAGTGGAAATATTACACATACATTTCACTTCCATCATTCCAATCTTTATTTCATCATATAATCAATTCAATCAATATATTTCTTTCATATTCAACCATTTAATCTCATTCCACATACTCATATATTCACAATTACTATATTCAGTTACTTTGTAGTATTTATGACAACTCTTATTAAATTCTTAAACTTCCCATAATCTGTTTTCTTATCAATTCTAATTAATTATGACCCGAACACCCCCCTTACCTCTATTCCTAGCTCCGACAGTTTGCTCAAGGGGTGGATAGCGTCCTACAGCCGCTGGATTCACCGTTCCTCTTTCGCTTCCGACGTCCTCTTTGTCAATCGCTTGACTAACACTCGTTCTGGCACCTACGGTCACCGAAACATCAAATTAGTTAGTACGTTACCTCCCTTATACTTCCAAACTCATTACCCAAGCTTCACAAGTCACTGAAACTCAGAATCAAAACCCCAATCATCGCATGCAAACTCGGATTCCATGAAGGGAAGGAGAAGAAACTAAAGATTAGAGGTCCTAGATGCCTTACCTTGGTTCCAAATTGCTTAAAACCACCAAGAATCCAAGTTTCCCTCAAAACCCTAGCCAAATCGCCTCAGAGAAGAGAGAAAAATGAAAGAAAGGGTTTACAGGTTCTGTTCTGTGTGACCCTGTTATAAAACAGATCGCGACACTGGCGCTACGCGTCAGCATGGCGCTACGCGTCAGCTCACTAAATCACACCTGACGCTACGCGTCCCATCCACGCTACGCGTCAGGGTCCTGATGCCATTTTCCTTAAAATTTCATTTAAAACTGCTTTTCCCCACTTAACATTTCATATACCATTTTCATTATAAGCCAAATAATAATTTACTCATTTCCAATTTATTTTCTATTATCAAAACATCTGAGATGTTACATCCACTCCCCCTAAAAAGAGATTTCGTCCCCGAAATCAACGTACCTTATTGGAAAAGATTTGGATACAACCGCCTCATATCAGATTCCAATTCCCATGTATACGTCACTCCATTTATATTTTGCCACTTCACTTTTACCAAGGGTACTTCTTTGTTTCTCAATCGTTTAGTTTGATAACTTTCAATACAAATAGGTGCGATCTCCACAGTCAAATCTTCTTTCAACTCAATGGAATCTTCAGGTACAATCATTGAATCACAGGGAACATATTTTCTTAATTGTGAAACATGAAATACATCGTGAATGTTTGTCAATGCACGGGGAAGATTCAATCTGTATGCTACTTCACCAATTCGTTCCAATATTTGGTAGGGTCCAATATACTTTGGATTAAGTTTCTGGCTCTTCATCACACGGCCTACACCTTTAGTAGGTGACACCTTCAGGAATACCCAATCTCCCACCTGAAATTCAAGTGGCCTATGACGATTGTCATAGTAACTCTTCTGACGGTCTTGTGCAATTTTCATCTTTTCACGAATCATTATTACCTGATCATTCATTTCCTGAATTAATTCGGGTCCCAAATGGATTGCATCCCTATCTTCATTCCAACATAAAGGCGTACGACACCGTCTTCCATATAAAGCTTCATAAGGAGCCATCCCAATGCTACTATGATAGCTATTATTATAAGCAAATTCCACCAATGGCAGGTATCTCTCCCATGAGCCACCTTGCTCTAGTACACAAGCCCTAAGCATATCTTCCAAGGTCTGGATTGTACGCTCAGACTGGCCATCTGTCTGAGGATGATAAGCTGAACTCAACCTCAGTTCAGTACCCAATTCCTGCTGTAAACTCCCCCAGAATCTGGAAGTAAACCGAGGATCACGATCCGAAATAATACTCACAGGTACACCATGCAACCTTACCATCTCCGTAATGTACAGTCTAGCCAACCGGTCCAATGACCATTTCATATTCATAGCCAAGAAGTGAGCACTCTTGGTCAACCTGTCCACAATTACCCATATTGCATCACAACCAGAACGAGTACGAGGTAACCCGGATACAAAATCCATAGTAATGCTTTCCCATTTCCATATTGGAATCTCCGGGGGTTGAAGTAAACCTGGGGGTCTCTGATGTTCGACCTTACACTTCTGACATATCACACAAGATCTTACATATTCAATTATTGCCTTCTTCATTCCCGACCACCAGAATTCTTTCTTTAAATCATGGTACATTTTAGTGATACCAGGATGGATACTTAAAGAACTTTTATGCGCTTCAGCTAATACAGCTTGTCTGAAATCACCCTCTGTGGGTACCACTACACGGTTCTTAAACCGCCAAATTCCATCCTTACCTTTAGTTAATCCCATATCTTTGCCTCTTGCTTGAGTGTCAAGCAACTCCAGCAACTCTTCATCTTCCTCCTGAGCCACGGCTAAGGATTCTAAGAATTCATTGGAGATTTTTAGCATTCCAATTACCATCTGATCTGGGGCTTGAATGGCAACCCCAATATTCATATCACGAAAGTCTTCTAACAATTCTTGTTCCTTGCCCATCAAGAAAGCTGCATGTAATACTTTTCTACTTAAGGCATCAGCCACAACATTCGCCTTACCAGGATGGTATTTCAAATCAAAATCATAATCCTTAAGGTATTCCACCCATCTCCTTTGCCTCATGTTTAATTCCTTCTGATCAAACAGATACTTCAAACTCTTGTGGTCACTGAATACCACAAAACGAGATCCATACAAGTAATGTCGCCAAATCTTCAATGCGAATACCACAGCAGCGAGTTCCAAATCATGAGTGGGATAATTCTGTTCATGCTGCCTTAATTGCCTAGAAGCATAAGCAATTACCCTATCATTCTGCATCAGTACACAGCCTAAACCAAACTTAGATGCGTCACAGTATACCATAAATTCTTTCGTTACATCTGGTAATGCAAGCACAGGTGCAGTAGTCAAACACCGCTTCAGCGTTTGAAAACTCAGTTCACACTTTTCTGTCCACACAAAGGGATTCTCCTTTCTTGTCAATTGAGTCAAGGGTAGTGCAATGCGGGAAAATCCTTCAATAAAACGGCGATAATAGCCAGCTAATCCAAGAAAACTCCTAATTTTAGTCACTGATTTAGGCCTTTCCCAAGCCATAACTGCTTCAATCTTGGATGGATCAACAGACACACCATCACAAGAGATTACATGCCCCAAAAATTTCACACTTGCTTCCCAGAAATCACACTTCGACAATTTAGCATACAACTTCTTTTCACGTAGCACTTGTAAAACAATTTGAAGATGTTGTGCATGCTCTTCTACAGAATTTGAATATACTAGAATGTCATCAATAAACACCATGACAAATTGATCCAAGTAAGGTTGGAAAATCCGATTCATATAATCCATAAAGATAGCTGGAGCATTGGTTACTCCGAAAGGCATTACAACATATTCAAAATGTCCATATCGAGTCCGGAACGCCGTTTTCAGAATATCTTCCGACTTCACTCTAATCTGATGATATCCAGATCTCAAATCGATCTTAGAAAATACCACAGCACCTCACAACTGATCCAACAAATCATCAATTCGTGGTAAAGGATATTTGTTCTTAACCGTCAATTTATTCAATTGTCGGTAGTCAATACACATTCTCATACTACCGTCCTTCTTTTTCACCAACAACACCGGAGCACCCCAAGGTGAAGCACTCGGTCGGATAAACCCCTTGCTTAGCAACTCATTTACTTGTTTCTTTACTTCAGCCAACTCCACTGAAGACATTCTATAAGGTGTACGGGACACAGGTTCTGCCCCAGGAACTAAATCAATAGCAAAATCAATCTCCCTGTTTGGAGTCAATTCTGGAATGTCTTCCGGGAATACATCAGGAAAATCACACACCACTGGAATATCTGCAAGTTTAAGATTATACCGCCCTTCTGAAGTTAACAGAATAACATAAATTACAGAAACATCACTCACCACATTTTTAGTGTCCAATTCCTGAGAGAAAATTATAGTCTTGCGATAACAGTCCACCATAACATGGTTAACAGACAACCAGTCAAGACCCAGAATAACTTCTAAATTCTTCAATGGCATACATATTAAATTCACCAGGAAAGATCGGTCCTCTACTTGCATAGGTAATTCCTCACACATAGTAGTCGCTCGAAATGTAGAACCAGTAGGAGTGGAGACATTAAGAGCATCCTTCATTAATACCACCGGCAAACCAAGCCGCCGAACACAACTCTCAGAAATAAAAGAGTGGGTTGCACCAGAGTCATAAATAACATTTACAAGATAGTCATGAATAAGACACTTACCCTGTACCAAATTATCATTTCTTGAGACTTCAGAAGCATCAAAAGCAAACACACGTCCAGCCATAACATTCTGAGTACCACTGGACTGAGCATCAGATCGCCTAGGGTGTTGGCCTCCACGGCTACCGCCGCCTCGGCCTCCACGCTGAAAATTCCCACCACGGACCATAGAAGCACTCGCCCGATTACCACGTCCTCCCTGCTGCTGCCTCTGTGGACAGTCGGGCCTAAGGTGTCCAGGTTGTCCACACTGGAAACAAACAGTTTGATTTATAGGACAATGTCTAGAGAAATGACCTTCCTAACCACAATTATAACAAGCACGACCACCAGAACGACCAGTAGATCCACGTCCAGAAGAAGAAGAAGATGTGGCAGAAGACTTGCCACCATGGAAAAACTGACCCATCTTTTTAAAACTGAATCCTTTAGCCTTCAATGGTCTCTTGTCCCTTGACTGGGACGCTCTCTGTAACTGCACTTCCTCAGCAAGTCTGGCCTTATTTACCAGAGTAGGATAGTCACGGATTTCCATAGGAACAATGACACTTTGGAGTTCAATTCTTAACCCGGATTCATACTTTGCACACTTACTACCTTCAGTTCCTTCAAGAGAAAAAGGATGATAGAAATCATATAGTTCATCAAACTGTGACGTGTATTCAGCCACTGACATCCTGCCCTGCTCAAGTTTTAAGAATTCCATCTCCTTACGGATTTTATAATTATCTGGAAAGTATTTAGCAAGAAATCTCCTCTTGAAATTCATCCACATCAATGGTTCATTCGCCGCATTCATCTGAATTCTAGTCCTTGACCACCATACACGAGCTTCATCTTTCAATTGATAGGTAGCAAATTGCACTCTCTGTTCTTCAGAGCATTCAAAGTATTCAAATGTTTGCTCAATGTCACGCAGCCATATATGCGCCCCATCATAATCATGTCCTCCTTTGTAAATAGGTGGATTCCTCTTCAAAAATTTATCAAGGGTGGGACCAGAATCAGTCCTCCCCATCATTTGAGAAAACCTCTCAAAGAAATCATCACCACCAACAGAACTACTTCCTTCCGTCATATTTTAGTTCTACAATATCCCAAAACACATCACCATTAATAACCAATAATTGACCAGGGAGTACAAAAATTACCTCATGTATAAACACATAACAAGACGCTGCCCGGAGTGCCAAGAGAATGATGCCAAGTCAACCTGTTAATATATAAACAATCACAAGCATAATGCAATAAATGCAACACAGCCTGATATAGGACTCAAACAATCCCCTAACTCTGCCCATTTTCCCGGCTCTAGAAAGAACCGCTCTGATACCACCTGTGACGTCCTACGTCAATTTACCTTTATTTATATCCATTTAATTAATTTTCACAATAAATTTTTTTCGCATTTAATAAAATTTAATTATTTCTCATTTCAAAATAATATTTATTTTCACTAAACATACTCAAAGTAATAATTATATAGTGTGACAAGACCTTAGAGTGTCTCTAATTTAGAAAAGAATCAAAAATATGAAACAGGGGCCTGACGCTGCGCGCTATTCCCACGCGTAGCGTCAGCCATCTGCTGCGCACCTCACGCTACGCGCCAGCCTCACGCGTAGCGTGGGCATGACAGTGACAGCACCTGATGCTGTTACACATTTAAACCATTTTACTAACTTCTAACCTATCCAATTGGCCCGTTTTAGATCCGATTGCCACGAAACTTCACGGGCCACCTGTTTTCCCCATTTCGGAACTGTTGGCGCTGTCCGTTCGCCAAAATTCCAACATATGCGCAAGTTATGCGCGGAATGCATTTTAACTCAATTAGGTGCAAAACCCTTACACCAAACATCCTAAATGGATTCCAATGGATCAAAAGCCAATGCATCTAAATCCTAAATGTCATGGAAGACCTATTGATGCATTATGGGATTTCTTACACCCACCGAATCTTAATTTCACCTATCCGGTTCCTTAAACTCAATATCCAACTATATGCATAACTTATCTAAATCAATCTAATCATCATCCTAACATCAATCACATAGCACACATAGCAATCATGCATCAATGCAACACCTGCCCATCACATTCAACATTCACACATGTCAATGGCTCCGTGCCATAATTCATCCTCATCAAATAGTCATCAAACCACAACATGCATAATCATGGCAAGTTCATCACACATACTTTATCATCTACCACACACCATATTAATACACTACTTATTACACACTTAAACACATACACTCAAACTATTACATTCATTATATACATCTTCATTCCTTGGCATCAAACTTCCTCTTGGCACATCTCCACAGCATTAGCATCCTCCCTGTCACTGGTCACTAAAATTTAAACAACAGCAAGGGTGAGTGTTTGGAATATCATAATTAATGTAGAACGAAGTATTAAACTTAACAATACCTACTACTCTTTGTTATTACATAATCTCTTTCGATTTCCTGCACTTATCCACGTCAATACAATTACACACATACACATCAATCTTTAACTTATACAAACCATGCTTTCATTCATTCATATTTCACTTTCAATTCATAATTCATTTTCCATCATCAATCAATATAAGATTCACATAAGTCACAACTGACTCTCATGTAATTTGACGCCTAGTATCCGGATACTAAAGGACTGGCCTTCAGCTGGGAGTCCGACTTGACATCCCGTGAACCCGACTTGGTTCACCGAGCCCGACTTGGCTCTCCACCTCAACCACTGGGTCCGACTTGACCACTGGGTAGCTCAACTGGGCACAAAGACCACGGAAGCCAGAAAACGAGGGGTATACATACCGTTGGCCATCCCATACCACATATTCACATATCATATCTCATAATCATAACATATCATCAACAAACCACATGTGCAACTACCAAAAACTGGCATGTGCTCACAATACAGGGTGACCGACTTGTCAAACCCATCCATACAATGCTATTGCATATGTCATCAATAATTCAAAATTCCACATTTTTATTCATAATCAAATATACATACACCATTCAAAGTGGAAATATTACACATACATTTCACTTCCATCATTCCAATCTTTATTTCATCATATAATCAATTCAATCAATATATTTCTTTCATATTCAACCATTTAATCTCATTCCACATACTCATATATTCACAATTACTATATTCAGTTACTTTGTAGTATTTATGACAACTCTTATTAAATTCTTAAACTTCCCATAATCTGTTTTCTTATCAATTCTAATTAATTATGACCCGAACACCCCCCTTACCTCTATTCCTAGCTCCGACAGTTTGCTCAAGGGGTGGATAGCGTCCTACAGCCGCTGGATTCACCGTTCCTCTTTCGCTTCCGACGTCCTCTTTGTCAATCGCTTGCCTAACACTCGTTCTGGCACCTACGGTCACCGAAACATCAAATTAGTTAGTACGTTACCTCCCTTATACTTCTAAACTCATTACCCAAGCTTCACAAGTCACTGAAACTCAGAATCAAAACCCCAATCATCGCATGCAAACTCGGATTCCATGAAGGGAAGGAGAAGAAACTAAAGATTAGAGGTCCTAGATGCCTTACCTTGGTTCCAAATTGCTTAAAACCACCAAGAATCCAAGTTTCCCTCAAAACCCTAGCCAAATCGCCTCAGAGAAGAGAGAAAAATGAAAGAAAGGGTTTACAGGTTCTGTTCTGTGTGACCCTGTTATAAAACAGATCGCGACACTGGCGCTACGCGTCAGCATGGCGCTACGCGTCAGCTCACTAAATCACACCTGACGCTACGCGTCCCATCCACGCTACGCGTCAGGGTCCTGATGCCATTTTCCTTAAAATTTCATTTAAAACTGCTTTTCCCCACTTAACATTTCATATACCATTTTCATTATAAGCCAAATAATAATTTACTCATTTCCAATTTATTTTCTATTATCAAAACATCTGAGATGTTACATCCACTCCCCCTAAAAAGAGATTTCGTCCCCGAAATCAACGTACCTTATTGGAAAAGATTTGGATACAACCGCCTCATATCAGATTCCAATTCCCATGTATACGTCACTCCATTTATATTTTGCCACTTCACTTTTACCAAGGGTACTTCTTTGTTTCTCAATCGTTTAGTTTGATAACTTTCAATACAAATAGGTGCGATCTCCACAGTCAAATCTTCTTTCAACTCAATGGAATCTTCAGGTACAATCATTGAATCACAGGGAACATATTTTCTTAATTGTGAAACATGAAATACATCGTGAATGTTTGTCAATGCACGGGGAAGATTCAATCTGTATGCTACTTCACCAATTCGTTCCAATATTTGGTAGGGTCCAATATACTTTGGATTAAGTTTCTGGCTCTTCATCACACGGCCTACACCTTTAGTAGGTGACACCTTCAGGAATACCCAATCTCCCACCTGAAATTCAAGTGGCCTATGACGATTGTCATAGTAACTCTTCTGACGGTCTTGTGCAATTTTCATCTTTTCACGAATCATTATTACCTGATCATTCATTTCCTGAATTAATTCGGGTCCCAAATGGATTGCATCCCTATCTTCATTCCAACATAAAGGCGTACGACACCGTCTTCCATATAAAGCTTCATAAGGAGCCATCCCAATGCTACTATGATAGCTATTATTATAAGCAAATTCCACCAATGGCAGGTATCTCTCCCATGAGCCACCTTGCTCTAGTACACAAGCCCTAAGCATATCTTCCAAGGTCTGGATTGTACGCTCAGACTGGCCATCTGTCTGAGGATGATAAGCTGAACTCAACCTCAGTTCAGTACCCAATTCCTGCTGTAAACTCCCCCAGAATCTGGAAGTAAACCGAGGATCACGATCCGAAATAATACTCACAGGTACACCATGCAACCTTACCATCTCCGTAATGTACAGTCTAGCCAACCGGTCCAATGACCATTTCATATTCATAGCCAAGAAGTGAGCACTCTTGGTCAACCTGTCCACAATTACCCATATTGCATCACAACCAGAACGAGTACGAGGTAACCCGGATACAAAATCCATAGTAATGCTTTCCCATTTCCATATTGGAATCTCCGGGGGTTGAAGTAAACCTGGGGGTCTCTGATGTTCGACCTTACACTTCTGACATATCACACAAGATCTTACATATTCAATTATTGCCTTCTTCATTCCCGGCCACCAGAATTCTTTCTTTAAATCATGGTACATTTTAGTGATACCAGGATGGATACTTAAAGAACTTTTATGCGCTTCAGCTAATACAGCTTGTCTGAAATCACCCTCTGTGGGTACCACTACACGGTTCTTAAACCGCCAAATTCCATCCTTACCTTTAGTTAATCCCATATCTTTGCCTCTTGCTTGAGTGTCAAGCAACTCCAGCAACTCTTCATCTTCCTCCTGAGCCACGGCTAAGGATTCTAAGAATTCATTGGAGATTTTTAGCATTCCAATTACCATCTGATCTGGGGCTTGAATGGCAACCCCAATATTCATATCACGAAAGTCTTCTAACAATTCTTGTTCCTTGCCCATCAAGAAAGCTGCATGTAATACTTTTCTACTTAAGGCATCAGCCACAACATTCGCCTTACCAGGATGGTATTTCAAATCAAAATCATAATCCTTAAGGTATTCCACCCATCTCCTTTGCCTCATGTTTAATTCCTTCTGATCAAACAGATACTTCAAACTCTTGTGGTCACTGAATACCACAAAACGAGATCCATACAAGTAATGTCGCCAAATCTTCAATGCGAATACCACAGCAGCGAGTTCCAAATCATGAGTGGGATAATTCTGTTCATGCTGCCTTAATTGCCTAGAAGCATAAGCAATTACCCTATCATTCTGCATCAGTACACAGCCTAAACCAAACTTAGATGCGTCACAGTATACCACAAATTCTTTCGTTACATCTGGTAATGCAAGCACAGGTGCAGTAGTCAAACACCGCTTCAGCGTTTGAAAACTCAGTTCACACTTTTCTGTCCACACAAAGGGATTCTCCTTTCTTGTCAATTGAGTCAAGGGTAGTGCAATGCGGGAAAATCCTTCAATAAAACGGCGATAATAGCCAGCTAATCCAAGAAAACTCCTAATTTTAGTCACTGATTTAGGCCTTTCCCAAGCCATAACTGCTTCAATCTTGGATGGATCAACAGACACACCATCACAAGAGATTACATGCCCCAAAAATTTCACACTTGCTTCCCAGAAATCACACTTCGACAATTTAGCATACAACTTCTTTTCACGTAGCACTTGTAAAACAATTTGAAGATGTTGTGCATGCTCTTCTACAGAATTTGAATATACTAGAATGTCATCAATAAACACCATGACAAATTGATCCAAGTAAGGTTGGAAAATCCGATTCATATAATCCATAAAGATAGCTGGAGCATTGGTTACTCCGAAAGGCATTACAACATATTCAAAATGTCCATATCGAGTCCGGAACGCCGTTTTCAGAATATCTTCCGACTTCACTCTAATCTGATGATATCCAGATCTCAAATCGATCTTAGAAAATACCACAGCACCTCACAACTGATCCAACAAATCATCAATTCGTGGTAAAGGATATTTGTTCTTAACCGTCAATTTATTCAATTGTCGGTAGTCAATACACATTCTCATACTACCGTCCTTCTTTTTCACCAACAACACCGGAGCACCCCAAGGTGAAGCACTCGGTCGGATAAACCCCTTGCTTAGCAACTCATTTACTTGTTTCTTTACTTCAGCCAACTCCACTGAAGACATTCTATAAGGTGTACGGGACACAGGTTCTGCCCCAGGAACTAAATCAATAGCAAAATCAATCTCCCTGTTTGGAGTCAATTCTGGAATGTCTTCCGGGAATACATCAGGAAAATCACACACCACTGGAATATCTGCAAGTTTAAGATTATACCGCCCTTCTGAAGTTAACAGAATAACATAAATTACAGAAACATCACTCACCACATTTTTAGTGTCCAATTCCTGAGAGAAAATTATAGTCTTGCGATAACAGTCCACCATAACATGGTTAACAGACAACCAGTCAAGACCCAGAATAACTTCTAAATTCTTCAATGGCATACATATTAAATTCACCAGGAAAGATCGGTCCTCTACTTGCATAGGTAATTCCTCACACATAGTAGTCGCTCGAAATGTAGAACCAGTAGGAGTGGAGACATTAAGAGCATCCTTCATTAATACCACCGGCAAACCAAGCCGCCGAACACAACTCTCAGAAATAAAAGAGTGGGTTGCACCAGAGTCATAAATAACATTTACAAGATAGTCATGAATAAGACACTTACCCTGTACCAAATTATCATTTCTTGAGACTTCAGAAGCATCAAAAGCAAACACACGTCCAGCCATAACATTCTGAGTACCACTGGACTGAGCATCAGATCGCCTAGGGTGTTGGCCTCCACGGCTACCGCCGCCTCGGCCTCCACGCTGAAAATTCCCACCACGGACCATAGAAGCACTCGCCCGATTACCACGTCCTCCCTGCTGCTGCCTCTGTGGACAGTCGGGCCTAAGGTGTCCAGGTTGTCCACACTGGAAACAAACAGTTTGATTTATAGGACAATGTCTAGAGAAATGACCTTCCTGACCACAATTATAACAAGCACGACCACCAGAACGACCAGTAGATCCACGTCCAGAAGAAGAAGAAGATGTGGCAGAAGACTTGCCACCATGGAAAAACTGACCCATCTTTTTAAAACTGAATCCTTTAGCCTTCAATGGTCTCTTGTCCCTTGACTGGGACGCTCTCTGTAACTGCACTTCCTCAGCAAGTCTGGCCTTATTTACCAGAGTAGGATAGTCACGGATTTCCATAGGAACAATGACACTTCGGAGTTCAATTCTTAACCCGGATTCATACTTTGCACACTTACTACCTTCAGTTCCTTCAAGAGAAAAAGGATGATAGAAATCATATAGTTCATCAAACTGTGACGTGTATTCAGCCACTGACATCCTGCCCTGCTCAAGTTTTAAGAATTCCATCTCCTTACGGATTTTATAATTATCTGGAAAGTATTTAGCAAGAAATCTCCTCTTGAAATTCATCCACATCAATGGTTCATTCGCCGCATTCATCTGAATTCTAGTCCTTGACCACCATACACGAGCTTCATCTTTCAATTGATAGGTAGCAAATTGCACTCTCTGTTCTTCAGAGCATTCAAAGTATTCAAATGTTTGCTCAATGTCACGCAGCCATATATGCGCCCCATCATAATCATGTCCTCCTTTGTAAATAGGTGGATTCCTCTTCAAAAATTTATCAAGGGTGGGACCAGAATCAGTCCTCCCCATCATTTGAGAAAACCTCTCAAAGAAATCATCACCACCAACAGAACTACTTCCTTCCGTCATATTTTAGTTCTACAATATCCCAAAACACATCACCATTAATAACCAATAATTGACCAGGGAGTACAAAAATTACCTCATGTATAAACACATAACAAGACGCTGCCCGGAGTGCCAAGAGAATGATGCCAAGTCAACCTGTTAATATATAAACAATCACAAGCATAATGCAATAAATGCAACACAGCCTGATATAGGACTCAAACAATCCCCTAACTCTGCCCATTTTCCCGGCTCTAGAAAGAACCGCTCTGATACCACCTGTGACGTCCTACGTCAATTTACCTTTATTTATATCCATTTAATTAATTTTCACAATAAATTTTTTTCGCATTTAATAAAATTTAATTATTTCTCATTTCAAAATAATATTTATTTTCACTAAACATACTCAAAGTAATAATTATATAGTGTGACAAGACCTTAGAGTGTCTCTAATTTAGAAAAGAATCAAAAATATGAAACAGGGGCCTGACGCTGCGCACTATTCCCACGCGTAGCGTCAGCCATCTGCTGCGCACCTCACGCTACGCGCCAGCCTCACGCGTAGCGTGGGCATGACAGTGACAGCACCTGATGCTGTTACACATTTAAACTATTTTACTAACTTCTAACCTATCCAATTGGCCCGTTTTAGATCCGATTGCCACGAAACTTCACGGGCCACCTGTTTTCCCCATTTCGGAACTGTTGGCGCTGTCCGTTCGCCAAAATTCCAACATATGCGCAAGTTATGCGCGGAATGCATTTTAACTCAATTAGGTGCAAAACCCTTACACCAAACATCCTAAATGGATTCCAATGGATCAAAAGCCAATGCATCTAAATCCTAAATGTCATGGAAGACCTATTGATGCATTATGGGATTTCTTACACCCACCGAATCTTAATTTCACCTATCCGGTTCCTTAAACTCAATATCCAACTATATGCATAACTTATCTAAATTAATCTAATCATCATCCTAACATCAATCACATAGCACACATAGCAATCATGCATCAATGCAACACCTGCCCATCACATTCAACATTCACACATGTCAATGGCTCCGTGCCATAATTCATCCTCATCAAATAGTCATCAAACCACAACATGCATAATCATGGCAAGTTCATCACACATACTTTATCATCTACCACACACCATATTAATACACTACTTATTACACACTTAAACACATACACTCAAACTATTACATTCATTATATACATCTTCATTCCTTGGCATCAAACTTCCTCTTGGCACATCTCCGCAGCATTAACATCCTCCCTGTCACTGGTCACTAAAATTTAAACAACAGCAAGGGTGAGTGTTTGGAATATCATAATTAATATAGAACGAAGTATTAAACTTAACAATACCTACTACTCTTTGTTATTACATATTCTCTTTCGATTTCCTGCACTTATCCACGTCAATACAATTACACACATACACATCAATCTTTAACTTATACAAACCATGCTTTCATTCATTCACATTTCACTTTCAATTCATAATTCATTTTCCATCATCAATCAATATAAGATTCACATAAGTCACAACTGACTCTCATGTAATTTGACGCCTAGTATCCGGATACTAAAGGACTGGCCTTCAGCTGGGAGTCCGACTTGACATCCCGTGAACCCGACTTGGTTCACCGAGCCCGACTTGGCTCTCCACCTCAACCACTGGGTCCGACTTGACCACTGGGTAGCTCAACTGGGCACAAAGACCACGGAAGCCAGAAAACGAGGGGTATACATACCGTTGGCCATCCCATACCACATATTCACATATCATATCTCATAATCATAACATATCATCAACAAACCACATGTGCAACTACCAGAAACTGGCATGTGCTCACAATACAGGGCGACCGACTTGTCAAACCCATCCATACAATGCTATTGCATATGTCATCAATAATTCAAAATTCCACATTTTTATTCATAATCAAATATACATACACCATTCAAAGTGGAAATATTACACATACATTTCACTTCCATCATTCCAATCTTTATTTCATCATATAATCAATTCAATCAATATATTTCTTTCATATTCAACCATTTAATCTCATTCCACATACTCATATATTCACAATTACTATATTCAGTTACTTTGTAGTATTTATGACAACTCTTATTAAATTCTTAAACTTCCCATAATCTGTTTTCTTATCAATTCTAATTAATTATGACCCGAACACCCCCCTTACCTCTATTCCTAGCTCCGACAGTTTGCTCAAGGGGTGGATAGCGTCCTACAGCCGCTGGATTCACCGTTCCTCTTTCGCTTCCGACGTCCTCTTTGTCAATCGCTTGCCTAACACTCGTTCCGGCACCTACGGTCACCGAAACATCAAATTAGTTAGTACGTTACCTCCCTTATACTTCCAAACTCATTACCCAAGCTTCACAAGTCACTGAAACTCAGAATCAAAACTCCAATCATCACATGCAAACTCGGATTCCATGAAGGGAAGGAGAAGAAACTAAAGATTAGAGGTCCTAGATGCCTTACCTTGGTTCCAAATTGCTTAAAACCACCAAGAATCCAAGTTTCCCTCAAAACCCTAGCCAAATCGCCTCAGAGAAGAGAGAAAAATGAAAGAAAGGGTTTACAGGTTCTGTTTTGTGTGACCCTGTTATAAAACAGATCGCGACGCTGGCGCTACGCGTCAGCATGGCGCTACGCGTCAGCTCACTAAATCACACCTGACGCTACGCGTCCCATCCACGCTACGCGTCAGGGTCCTGATGCCATTTTCCTTAAAATTTCATTTAAAACTGCTTTTCCCCACTTAACATTTCATATACCATTTTCATTATAAGCCAAATAATAATTTACTCATTTCCTATTTATTTTCTATTATCAAAACATCTGGGATGTTACAACATCCCTGAAAATGACAAAGTGGTCCCTGAAAGCTGTTGCCATCTCCTCCCAGTAATCAATTGAGCCAGAGGGTAACCCTTTCAACCAGTTGAGGGCTTCTTCCATCAAAGTGCGAGGAAACATTCTGCACATCACATCTTCATCTTCCCCCAAGTATATAGCCTCGTAAGCGTAGGCATTAAGGTGCTTAGTGGGGTCAGTTTCTCCATTATACTTTCTGATAGAGAGTGGTTGAGTCGTTTGCAAGTGCCTAGGGATAGGCACACTCATCAGCCTCCTAGAAAATGGAACGTTGAGCCGATACGCTCCTGGAGCTGCTACCATTGATTCCTTCTTCCTTCCACTGACTCCGTCACTAGAATCAAAGGTCTGCTCCCTTTTCTCGTAGGTGGGAATCTTCGAATATTGGAGAGTCACAGATTTTTCTCTCCCTGTGGTGTGATGGGTCTCCTCAGCCTGAGACACTACCTTCTCTTCTGTCTGCCTCCTCTCCCTCCTTAACTCCGCAAGCTCCTCCCTGAGTTGTCTTATGACTTCATCACGAGGATCTAAAACCACTGTAGGTATCACCCTCCTCGAGCTGGCTCCAGGAGATTTGAAGAGAAGTCTCCTATTAACATTTTGGTTGGTCACATCCTCCATGTGACCATAAACAAACTCACGTCCATTACCCTCCATAGATGACTACTGAACTTCTGCAGAAAGTGGGAATAACTTTAGCGTGTCCCACTAGGCGTGCCAATGAACTGGTCTTATTCGGGGTCAAAGATCCAGAGTGGGGACTAGCCTCAAAAGTCAAGGATAGAAATGTTTGTACACTGGTACAGTGGGTATCCGGTATTATGGTCCGAACTCTCAGTGGGAGAATCCAGTCTTGTTATCCTGGAGATCCTACATACCAAGCTTTCACGCTGAAGAGGGGCAAAAGGTGGTGTCGCCTGTGAAGATTCTCAGACGCTCAAGTCAGTGAAACAGAATCAGGATTCCAAGGAATTTAAGCAATGTAACAATAAATAGAGAGTAAGAATAGTGTAACCTTTTATGAGTGTGAGACTCGACTATTTATAGGTGAGCATGGAGAATGAATCGTTAGGTACAGGTGGGGCCAGGAGATAAATAGTACACTACTCAGTGTGCGATTGACATGTTACTGTCGTGGTCCGTCAAATTAATACATTAAAAATAATTAATGTAGTACTAGGGTGTCAACCTAGGTCGTTCTCTCGAAGATCAACACAACAATTTAGGAAAATCAAGTTTTAAAATAATTTTTACAAACAGAAATTCAACAAACATACAAATACATTTGGGGGGTTTTATTTGATTGTCACAGAAATTTAAAACAACATAAATGTAAAACTTAGAACAATAAATAACAAGCGATTAATTTTCTTGGAGTATTGTAATTAGATTTATTCTCGGTTCATAAAAGATGGTTGGTATACTTTCATTACTATTGATTTCTTAGCTCAATTTGAATTAATCAAATAAACGTCTTTTTTCAATTCATAATTCCTTACTTTCATTTAAAATGAACATTTTAATCAAGCATCTTAATTAAGCAAAAGTATTCAAGATTGTAAAACCTAGGAATCATTGAGCATATGTAAGAACATCGCCTATATACATAATCTATTCTCAAATTATGGAATTAAGCAAACCATAATAATTAAAAGTGATTATAAAAATATTTATTAAGCATTCATATTTCTTTAATCCATTTTAATTTAAATCTTATTTTATTCCATTTGTATAATTAAATTGATTAAGCATACATATTTAATTAAACAAAATGGAATTAAATAAGCAGAGTAAGATTATGAAGAAATCAACAATAATAAAAGCATATTAAATTAAAAACAAGAACCTCAAAGTCATATTACAATAATTCTCCAAGAAAAACAATCTAAGGGTTTTAGCCCTCCATAATTAAAACAAACTAAAAACAAGATAGATCATGTAACACCCCCTTATATACACGAGATATATATAAAAAAACTTTTAGAAAGATATACATATTTATTACTCTTTATCTCGCGTATATAAGGACGTATATACATCTGATTTCCTTTAAATATTGAAAGTAAAAAAAAAAACATTGTCTTTCAATATTTATCCATAGTGATAAAACAATTTATAGAAATCATAAGTGATAAATCATTACAGTATTATATCGGAATGAGAAAGTTTATCAAAGTTTAACCTTTACCTTGTTACAATTATCTAACTTGATATTGTAATAAGGCAAGGTAAAACTAAATTATACCTCTACTACAAATGTGACCAATCATTTCCTAATCCTTGAACCATTGAGTTTTGGAATCCTACTCTTGTCATATCTCTTCACCTATCTGATTGAGGATTAGACCACTTTACCCTCTTATAATTACATATCCTTCCATCTTGAACTGCTAACTATATATCACATAACATATATTTTGGACACAAAATTCAAACAAGAAGGAGTGAGAAACATAATATAATACTTTACAGATAAGACATAAGCATAAAGGTTTTCACAATCTAATAAAATAATATCATTCATAATCTCATACACAATTAATTATAATTGTAGGGTTTTTATACTCATAACAATCATACTTTCATTCACAACCATTCACACAGAATATCACAATCACATGTATGACATGTAATGCTTTTAATACTATCTCATTCAATTTATACATGTGGGCCCTTAAAGTTTTAGTTTGCACTGGGCCAACCAGGAGTTTACACTGTTCCATAATTCTGGATAATAACATAAATGCCTTCATAGCATATGAACAGCTCAACTGACGTGGAAACACTTAGAGACTAGTCAGACTGAGAAAGTTTTTATTGTGAAAGTACCCGACACTAGGGAGAGACCCCAAGTCACCTGAAGCACCCTTTCACACTCTCTCATCCCAAGGCTCGCAATTAATTCTCCTCTAATGTATCCTCGGTTTTTATAATCCGTCCCCAGGCAATATCACATCCCATTTCTCTTTAATGATTCATGATGCATGAACTACTCACATATTTAGTTGGTTAAGACTTTTAGAAACTCAATTATTAAATACCATAAAGGTTCACAAAATTATCTCAATAAACTGTACATTCCCATAAGTTCTTCTTTGAACTTCTGTTATACAGAAATAAATTTAGTACAGTCTTCGAATTCAGATCTCACCAAAATTAAGTTTCCAAGCCTTAAATATCTTAAAACTTTCTCTTAAAAACATCACATATTTACATAATCTTTCCCAATTTGAATTTTAACTGGATTGAGTTTAGAAATCTCGACTATAACAAAATATCCTTTAGTTATTTCATTGGGGAAAACCAATTTAAATTTCTGATTTCTAAAAGAAAATAATTTTTAAAATCATTAACTAAGAATACTTAAAACTATAAAAATTTTCTTTAATTCAAGTATTAATTATCTCAACTTCTGATTTTCATAAAATAGCTTCTTTCTAAGACTAGATTTTATTCTAGAGATTAAAAATAAAGTTAATGAAAATTATTTCTAAGAAGAAATAAGAGACAAAAAAATGATAAAATACTTTCTCTTAAAATAAAAAATTAAAGAGTAAGGTAAAAAAATTCTTATTGAGTGTTAACTTTCTGTCATGCTTGCTATATGCTCAAACTCCATATCACAAGGTCATCAATCATTCATCAATCATTCATCAATCACAATCAAGTATTGTAATATCATCAATCACAATCAAATATCATCAAATCATAAATAATTATTAATCACAGTCTGGTATTATAAATCACAATATCATTAATCAAAATCAAATATTATTAATTATAATCAAATCAAATCAACTAAATATCGCTCATAAATATAATTCAAATTTTAATGGTTATTTAAATTAGTAGAGTTGATTTTGAGTCGTTATAGTCCATTCCTCGCACAGGTCTATATAAGTCCATATATATAATCCAGTCTTCGCATAGGTATAGTTCAGTCTATACAGGTCATAATAGTCCAAGTCCTTGCATAGGTTTAGTCCAGTTCACATAGGTTATCCAGGTCTTTGCATATATATTTTAGGTCAAGTTACACAAGATACACAATTTAAAATTTATATAAATTTTAAGTTAAATAATTATTATTTTAAAATAATAATATTATTATTAAATTTAAAAGGAGTAGGGGACTCCTCTCATTATTCTTATGTCTTTTCATATTATATTCCTATCTCACTCCCCCTATTCGTTATTGAAAATCCGTACGCGTCACGTCTCCGGGTTCTAAAACATACCAATTTCATTTTAATATAGTTACAAGATGAAAATTAAGATTACTACTTAAAGCAGAAATGGTAAATTTTGAATAGTGAATAGTAAATCGTGAATAGTAACAGTAAATAGTAAACCGTGAATAATAACGGTAAATAGTAAATCATAAATAGTAACGGTAAATAGTAAATCGTGAATAGTACCGGTAAATAGTAAATCATGAATAGTAACGGCAAATAATAAAACGTAAATAGTAAAGGTAAATAGTAATAGTAAATAGTAATTTACTATTTGAATAGTAATTTACTATTGAAATAGTAATTCACTATTGAAATAGTATTTTACTATTCAGAATAGTAACTTAAAATAATATTATTTCCAGTATAATAATAGATTTTTAAAAACGATATGAAAATAACCCTAAAAAATATAAAAGAGAGGTATTCTTACCTTAGGATTTTAGTAGAACCTTCTTCCAAAAAAATTTATTTCTCTCTCTTACTTCCACCACTATCTCACTAGCACTACTATATTAAGAAAACTTAATCTGAAATTGTGAATTCTAAAGAAGAATTCCTTTAGTATTTATAGGAAGGAAAATTACTATGCATTCCATTATTTTAATATAAAAGTACTGTGTATTTTTTGAAAATTCAATCCTAGTTACTTACACCTTTTGAAAATTTATACATGAACAGTGTTTTATATAGTAAATGTCGGCTGAATTATTAAGCCAAATAGTAATCTTTCACTCGGTATATTTTAAATATTCAAAATCAGTCCTTTTTGAAATTTAGCGATATTATATCAGTTCTCACTAATTTTATGATAATTAATATAAAGTTTAAATTTTAAAAATCTAAAATTTTCTGTTAATAAAAATTTATTCATATGTTTTTTATTTTTTTTATGATTGGTAAAAGTCAATATTTTATTCAAACCAATAATTTTTAGATAAGTCTACTTGAAATGGATTTTAGAAAATTTTCTTATAATTTAAATTTACTTTCTTGTAAATATTTTTAATTTTAAGTAACTTTATATGAATTTAAAATTATTTAAAATATATTATTTTATTAAAATTTTTCAAAATTTTCAAAAAATTCTTGAAAATCATAAATATTATGTAGATCAAAAAGTTCTAAAGAACCATAGTCTAATTCCTTCAAAATTTTATTTTAAAATTCTAATAAGAGCTAAATCACAAATATGTAAAAACATAAATATAAAAACATAAAATAAAAGTTGTGAATAATAAATGTATTTAAAATTCTTAATATAATTTCATTAATCAATGCATACTAATTAATTCATTTTAAAATTCTCATTCATAAATATTATTATTATTATTATTATTATTATTATTATTATTATTATTATTTTATTTAAAAAATAATAATTAAATATAAATACAAAAATTTCATAAAAAATGATAATAATAAACTAACTTATAGTAAGTATTTCTCATGAAAGATATATTAATATCTATTTTCTATTTATATTGAAAATGGGATGTTACAGATCGAACCAGGAAGAGAGTTTCCTCGAGAGGCCTTGTGCCTCTGTTGCTCCAAATTGAAGCTCCTCGAGGAAGAAAAGAATACATAGTGGTGTATATGGTGTGAAGGGGTGTTTTCAGCTTCATTTTCTTCTCCTATTTATAGCAACTGATGGCATGGGACGTTGCATTTAAAATTTTCAATTTGCATTAGTGGAACTAATCACTTTTTGCTAAGTGGAGCATGAATTATTGCAATAATGCGATCCTGATTTCCTGGTGTGATGCAAGCTGTCTCCACTTCTCAGGATTCAAATTTGAACTTCATGAATCTATTTATTTTGGCTATAAATCGATTCAAGGGACAAATGAATGGATTCAAAGCTGATTGTTGCATGATTTTTGAGTGTTCAGATGTGTGAATCGATCCAGGGTCCTGATGAATCGATTCATGGCTTAAATTTTCCAATTCCTGGGCATTTTTCACGCATGAATCGATTCATGCTTCTCATGAATCGATTCATGCACCTGTTAAGCTTTCTTGATACTTCTTGATGTAAAATTGCTTGTGCTTTGCTCCCCTTAATCCTTGGTCATAATTCTTCAATTACAAACTCATTTATTCATTACAAAATAAGAAAAACCAAGATTTCATTATTTCCATTAAAAATCAATCCTTAATTCATTTTAATATTAAATATTAAATAAAGCTCAAATGATGAAAATGTGTTAAAATGCAATATATTACATAATAAGTGATGGCAAATTATACATATTTAAAGTGAGGAATTAAGGTTAAATCATGTATTATCAAATACCCTCACACTTACCCTTTTGCACTCCCAGGAAAAATCAGAATAAAAACAAGTTTTTACAATTTATTGAAAACATTAGAAAACAATAAACACACAGAACTGGCATGCTTGTCATGAAATCTTAAGAATATTTAGAGAAACAAGAGTTATCTAACATGTAGAATATAGAGCATTAAGATATGTATGAAAATCATCCAAACATTTAGACATATGAGAATTAAATCAAACTAAAAAGAAGATCATAAGTGACAGAACCTCACAAGACATACTCTCAACTCTCAAGTGTTTTGGGTTTGTGTATACGCTCAAAATATTTTCCTGAAAAATAGACAGTCCCATAAATTTGGCAAGTTTCTTAAGTCCACAATCAACACAAATGCATGTATAGATCAACAGAGCTTTTCACGGTTGTAATGTGGCCAAGGTATAATTGGGTGGTAAAATTTTGGAAAATCAGTTTAGATACCAAAAAGAATGATGGAGCAATTAATTTAACATGCAAACAGTGAGGGTAAAACATTTATTCGATCACATTTGGTCGCAAACATCAAAATATATATATAATTTTTATTTTATTTTCTTTCTTTCTTTTTTCTTTTGTGATTGCATAACACTTAAACCAAGAGTTGCGACTTCTTTTTACGCACCCCCACACTTATTTAAATGTCTGTTTTTGACTTTATTCTAAAGCTCCAGTATATTCCTTTATATTTTTGGTTTTTTGTCCATGGCTTATTTGAGCTGCAACAAAGAAATGGTTAAATAGGCTCAAAGGGGCTAGTAAAAGATGATTTATTCATGGTAGGCTTATATGGCTAGTGGCTCAATTAAACAAAATGTCTGTGTCCTTTCAAATACATTCATATGAGTTTCAAGTATCATCAAGAAACAAGACAAAGATTGATATGTAAGTATTCAGGAATAAATCACACATGAAAGAATTAAGATGGTGTGAAGTGATCCATCAAATTTTAAGGCTTAAAAAAATCTCACAAGGCATAATTCTATCATATATGATCATCTCTCAATTATCATGTCATTCTCAACATACCAAAAATGCCTGAGTGTAAATCATAGCATATCATGAAGCTCATATCAAACATGGAAGAAATTACTTATTACTTATGCATATCCTAAAAATTTCAATAAAACATACCATTTTAAACAAAAATAGTAAATTTTTTTATTTTTATTATATTTTATTTTTAAATTGTTTTTATTTCACTCAGAAAAACAATCACAGTCACACATAAAACACAATAAAGACACAATTAAAGAACAGTCTCACCCCCATACTTGAATCATACATTGTCCTCAATGTAAGACAGAGCATACAGAAAAGACAATAAAATGAAAAAGTAAAAAGATGGTTAAGAAAAACTCCCTCAAGGGGGATCAAGAAGTGGTTCCCCCAAAGCATGCTCCTCCATTGTGACATCTACAAGTGAAGGATTTTCATGGAATGGCTTTAAGCGTTGTCCATTAACCTTGAAGCTTTTGTTGGACTTCTCACTTTTTATTTCAACAGCTCCATGGGGAAATACATTAGTGACAATGAAAGGTCCTTCCCATTTAGAGCGTAATTTTCCTGCCATCAGTTTCATCCGGGAATTGAACAGTAACACTTTCTGTCCAGCAGTAAACTCCTTCCTAGCTATTGAGCTATCATGGAATTTTCTTATTTTCTCTTTGTAGAACTTTGAATTCTCATAAGTTGCCAAACGGATCTTATCAAGCTTATTCAGTTGTAATTTCTTTTCTTCACCTGCTTAATCAAGTGCTAAGTTGCAAGCTTTTACAGCCCAGTAAGCACGATGCTCAATTTCTACTAGAAGATGACAAGCCTTACCAAAAATAATTCTATAGGGAGACATTCCTATAGGTGCCTTAAAAGTTATTCTATGTGCCCAAAGAGCATCATCCAGTTTCTTGCTCCAATCCTTTCTATTAGGCTGTACTATCTTCTCCAGGATTCTCTTAATTTCTCTATTAGAGACTTCTGCCTGTCCATTAGTTTGGAGGTGATATGGAGTAGAGACTCTATGAATAACCCCATACTTCCTGAGCATAGCTTGCATGGTCCTGTTGAAGAAGTGTGTTCCCTGATCACTAATGATTGCTCTCGGGATGCCAAACCTGCAAAAAATTTGAGATCTAACAAAATCCATAACAACCTGAGCATTATTAGTTCTGGTGGCTTTAGCTTCCACCCATTTAGAAACATAGTCCACAACCAATAAAATGTAAGTAAAACCAAAGGATAGAGGAAATGGACCCATAAAATCAATGCCCCAAACATCAAATACTTCACAAAACAACATAGGTTATTGAGGCATTTGTAGTCACCATGTGATTGCATTACTAGCTCTTTGGCATTTCTCACAGGTGTTACAAGTTCTCCATGCATCCTTAAAAATGGTGGGCCAGTATAAACCAGAGTTCAACACCTTCCTTGTTGTTATTCGTGGACTAAAATATCCACTAACTGGTGAAGCATGACATAATCAAAGAACTGATTCTATCTCATGATCGGGAATGCATCTTCAAATCACCTGATCATTACACAATTTCCACAAATACGGGTCATCCCATATATAATATTTTGCATCACTTTTTAATTTTGAAATTTTGTTTTTTGATGCATATGGTGGAAAAATAAAAGCAACAAGATAATTAACAATGTTAGCAAACCAGGGTGTATCAAAAGAGTTAGAAACACTCATGAGTTGTTCATTAGGAAAATGATCCCGAATAGGTGCCGAATCAGGAGCGTTCTGAATTCTGCTTAAATGGTCTGCCACCAAGTTTTGTGTTCCACTTCTGTCATGAATTTCCAAGTCAAACTCTTAGAGCAAGAGCATCCAACGAATTAATCTTGGCTTGGACTCACCTTTCTTCAACAAGTACTTCAGAGCTGCATGGTGAGTAAAGACAACTACTCGAGAACCGAGTAGGTAAGATCTAAACTTATCTAATGCAAAAATAATGGCCAAGAGCTCTTTTTCAGTAGTGTTGTAATTTACCTGGGCGGCATCTAAAGTTTTAGATGCATAGTAGATGACCCTAGGCTGTTTGTCAATATTCTGACCAAGGACAACTTCTAATGCATAATTAGAGGCATCACATATCAACTCAAATGAGGCTGTCCAATCAGGTGCTTGGATTATTAGAGTAGTGGTCAATGCTTGCTTGAGGCAATTAAAAGCCTCCTTACACTTTTCATCAAACTCAAATACCACATTCTTTTGAAGCAGATTGGATAATGGTCTAGCCTTTTTGCTGAAATCCTTTATGAATCTTCTATAGAAACCTGCATGACCAAGAAAAGAACGAACCTCTCGTACATAAGAGGGCTAAGGTAAATGTGATATAACTTCTATCTTGGCAGGATCTACCTTAATTCCTTTCTCACAGATTACATGCCCTAAAACTATTCCTTGTTCTACCATAAAATGACATTTTTCATAGTTCAAGACAAGGTTAGTTTCAATACATCTGTTTAAAACTTTATCCAAACTATCAAGGCATGCATCAAAAGAAGATCCATAAATAATAAAATCATCCATAAACACCTCTATGCAATTTTTAATAAAATCATGGAAAATACTTATCATGCATCTTTGAAAAGTTCTAGGAGCCAAAAGCATTCTCCTATAAGCAAATATGCCAAAGGGATAGGTGAATGTGGTCTTTTCTTGATCCTCAGGTGCAATATAAATTTGAAAATATCCAAAGAATCCATCAAGAAAATAGTAGTGAGACTTACCTGCGAGATGTTCAAGCATTTGATCAATGAAGGGTAAAGGGAAATGGTCCTTCTTCGTTGCCTGGTTTAGTCTCCTGTAGTCAATGCAGACTCTCCAACTATTTTGCACTCTGGTAGGGATCAATTCATCCTTCTCATTTTTCACAACTGTGATCCCTGTTTTCTTAAGAACTACTTGAATCGAACTCACCCATTGGTGTCAGAGATAGGGTAAATGATTCCTACTTGTAGAAGCTTGGTATTCTCCTTCTTAACCACATCAAGAATTACAAGGTTGAATCTCCTTTGAGGCTGTCTTATTGCTTTAGCATATTCTCCAGAAATATCCTATGCATGCACATGGATGGGCTAATTCCAGGGATATCTGCCAATGTCCAGCCTATAGCCTTCTTGTGCCTTTTCAGAACCTGCAGTAATTTTTCTTCTTGATTTTTATCAAGATAAGTGGAAATTATTACCGGGAGCTGTTCATCATCCCCTAAGTATACATACTTGAGGTTCTCATATAGGAGTTTCAACTCTAATTTGAGTGCCTGCAAAACAGATGCAACTAACAAAGTAGATTTGGATTTCGCTGCTTGCACCTCAAAAATTTTATTAGAGTCTTCTCAAAATTCTACACTCAGGTTAGTGCATTCTAGCTCCTTATGGTTAACAGGCATATCAAAAGATTCTGAATCAGAATATATATATTTATTAATTTCAGCACAAATATTACAACTTCCAAAATCATTGCATGCAAAACAATTGTTTGAATCATCCATGCATTCTAAATCAACATTTTGAGAGATATCAGAAAGATATTCACAAATCAATTCATCCATAATGTCAATATGAAAAATAGAGTGATCTTCAAATGGGTATTTCATAGCATCAAAAATATTGAATTGAACTCTAGTGTCACCAAATTCCATAGAAAGGATTCCAACATGAACATCTATTTTAGTTTGGGGTGTTTTCAAAAATGGTCTTCCCAAAATTATAGGAACAGGAATCTAAGGCATACCTTCTTCCATATCAAGTATGAAAAAGTCAGCAGGAAAAATAAGTTGATCTACCTGAACCAAAACATCCTCTATGACTCCAGCAGGGTGAGCAGTACTTCTATTGGCTAGCTGAATGACTACACCAGTAGGTTGTAAAGTTCCAAGGGATAGAGATTTAAAAACAGACATAGGCATAACATTTATTGAAGCTCCTAAATCTAACATGCAATTTTCAAATTTGTTATTGCCTATGATGCAGGGTATAGTGAACATACCTGGATCTTTACATTTCTCAGGAATATTTGGAACTTCCTTACCAAGCAGTACAAATACATTTCTTCCCATGCTTATCCTTTCATTGCCCTTGAGTCTCCTTTTGTGAGTACACAGCTCTTTCAGAAATTTGGCATACTTGGTTATTTTCTTGATTGCATTAAGAAGAGGTATATTCACTTCCACTTTCCTAAAAGTATCCAAGATTTCTTTGTCCACTTCTTCCATCTTCTTGCTTGGAATTACTTTTGGTGGGAATGGAAGAGGTATATGAGGTGGGATTTGGGGTGGTTGCATCTCAGACTGTCTTATGCTTGAAGAGGGTACATCATTCTCAACTGTTGTTGGCTCAGTGGTTTATTTCTCAGGTTCCTTAGGTATGGGTGCCTCAAGATTCTTACTTAATCTTAACTGAATTGCGCTCACATTTCTTGGATTTACAGCTGGTTGAGATGGTAATTTGTCAGAGTTCTGAGACTATAATTGGTTCAATGATGAAGCCAATTACCCAATTTGGTTACTTAAACTTTGGATTGTAGCATCATTCCTCTGTTGATACTCCAAGTTCTGTGCAGTCATTTGTTTCACCAGTTCTTCCAAAGAAGGGCCACTTGTGGATGGTTGAGGTGTAGGTCTTTGGAAGGTTGGTGCATTGCTTTGAAATGGGGGTTGGGGATTTTGTTGTTGGTTACCCCGTCTCAGGTTTGGATGGTTCCTCCAACCTGGGTTGTATCTGTTAGTGGAAAGGTCATGTTTTGTTGTTGTTGTTGTGGTGGAGGTCTATCATGGTAGATGTTGGCTGCATAGGCTTGGGGATTATTATCATTCTTTTCTTGTAGAGAAGGACAACAATCAGTGGGAAGCTCTTGTGAAGTGCAGATTCCACATACTTTGGCATTCATGGATTTTTGATTCACTGCCAATTGCGTGACATGAATGGTGAGAGAGTCAAGTTTGCTCTCCAATTTAATTCCAGATGAATTAGAATTTGAATCATATGTACTTTTGAAAGCATCATTTCTTACACTAAATTATTGAGAGTTGGATGCCATCTTCTCAATCAAGTTCCTTGCTTCAGCAGCAGTCATGTCTCCCAAAGCTCCTCCACTTGCCGCATCTAACATGTTGCGATCAACGTGGTGCAGACCTTCATAAAAGTACTGAAGAAGAAGTTGTTCAGAAATTTGGTGGTGAGGGTAACTTGCATAGATTTCCTTGAATCTCTCCTAATACTCATAAATACTTTCTCTAGAGAGTTGCCTAATTCTAGATATGTCCTTCCGGATTGCAGTAGTTCTAGAGGCAGGAAAGAACTTTTCCAAGAACATTTTCTTTAAGTCATTACAACTTGTGATTGATCTTGGAGCAAGGTAGTAGAGCCAATCCTTAGCAACACCCTCTAAAGAATGAGGAAACGCTTTAAGATAGACATGGTCTTCTTGAATGTTTTGAGGTTTCATTGTGGAACACACAATGTGGAATTCTTTAAGGTGTTTGTGCAGATCTTCACCCGCAAGACCATGAAACTTAGGCAACAAGTGTATAAGTCCGGTCTTAAGTATAAAAGGAACATCCTCTTCAGGATATTGAATACACAAACTTTCGTATGTGAATTTGGGTGCAACTAGTTCTTTAAGAGTTTTTTCACGAGGTCCAGCCATATCAGAAAAACTAGCAGTAGTACTTTTAGCAGATTCAGATGAGATACTATCACTATCAATATTAACAAAGTTATTATTAAATCTAACTTCTCTAAGTAATCTATGAAAAGTTCTATCAATTCCAGGATCAAATGAATATAAATGCCCAAAAGTCCTTCTAGTCATACATAGCATACAACAAGATATTTCATGATCATGAGCAATATATCATAAGAATCCTAAATCATGAAAAAGAAATAAAATAAAACAAACAAACAAATAAAATAATAATAATAATAATTTTATTTATATTATTTTTTATTTTATTTTTTATTTTATTTTTAAAAAAATAATTTAAAACAAGAATTTTCCTAAAGATCGTTGATCCCCGGCTGCGGCGCCAAAATTTGACGTGTTACTGTCGTGGTCCGTCAAATTAATACATTAAAAATAATTAATGTAGTACTAGGGTGTCAACCTAGGCCGTTCTCTCGAAGATCAACACAACAATTTAGGAAAATCAAGTTTTAAAATAATTTTTACAAACAGAAGTTCAACAAACATACAAATATATTTGGGGGGTTTGTTTGATTGTCACAAATTTAAAACAGCATAAATGTAAAACTTAGAACAATAAATAACAAGCGATTGATTTTCTTGGAGTATTGTAATTAGATTTATCCTCGGTTCACAGAAGATGGTTGGTATACTTTCATTACTGTTGATTTCTTAGCTCAATTTGAATTAATCAACTAAGCGTCTTTTTTCAATTCACAATTCCTTTACTTTCATTTAAAATGAACATTTTAATCAAGCATTTTAATTAAGCAAAAGGAGTCAAGATTGTAAAATCTAGGAATCATTGAGCATATGTAAGAACATCGCCTACATATATAATCTATTCTCAAATTATGGAATTAAGCAAACCATAATAATTAAAAGTGATTATAAAAATATTCATTAAGCGTGCATATTTCTTTAATCCATTTTAATTTAAATCTTATTTTATTCCATTTGTATAATTAAATTGATTAAGCATACAAATTTAATTAAACAAAATGGAATTAAATAAGCAGAGTAAGATTATGAAGAAATCAACAATAATAAAAACATATTAAATTAAAAACAAGAACCTCAAAGTCATATTACAATAATTCTCCAAGAAAAACAATCTAAGGGTTTTAGCCGTCCATAATTAAAACAAACTAAAAACAAGAAAGATCGAACCTGGAAGAGAGTTTCCTCGAGAGGCCTTGTGCCTCTATTGCTCCAAATTGAAGCTCCTGGAGGAAGAAAAGAATACGTAGTGGTGTATATGGTGTGAAAGGGTGTTTTCAGCTTCATTTTCTTCTCCTATTTATAGCAACTGATGGCATGGGACATTGCATTTAAAAATTTCAATTTGTATTAGTGGAGCTAATCACTTTTTGTTGAGTGGAGCATGAATTATTGTAATAATGCGATCCTGATTTCCTGGTGCGATGCAAGACTGTCTCTACTTCTCAGGTTTCAAATTTAAACTTCATGAATCTATTCATTTTGGCTATGAATCTATTCATTTAGGGTATTTGTGCATTCCAAATTGATATGAATGGATTCAAGGGACAAATGAATGGATTCAAAGCTGATTTTTGCATCATTTTTGAGTGTTCAGACGTATGAATCGATTCAGGGTCCTGATGAATCGATTCATGGCTCAAATTTTCCAATTCCTGGGCATTTTTCACACATGAATCGATTTATGCTTCTCATGAATCGATTCATGCACCTGTTATGGTGCATTTTCAAGCTTTCTTGATATTTCTTGATGTAAAATTGCTTGTGCTTTGTTTCCCTTAATCCTTGTTCATAATTCTTCAATTACAAACTCATTTATTCACTACAAAATAAGAAAAACCAAGATTTCATTATTTCCATTAAAAATCAATCCTTAATTCATTTTAAAATTAAATATTAAATAAAGCTCAAATGATGAAAATATGTTAAAATGCAATATATTACACAATAAGTGATGACAAATTATACACATTTAAAGTGAGGAATTAAGGTTAAATCATGTATTATCAACGATTCTGACACACGACGCGGGGAGGGTTGCGTCTCCTGCGAATTCCCCCCGCGGTTGTATACCTATGAGGCCGATAGCACAATGAGAACGGATGTAATTACCTATCTCTTCTAGGTACCGGTATCGAGACCTGATCAATATATATACGAGTACAAGTTCTTTTTTACACGTATAATATAAAATTTTAATCTTTATGATTCAGGAGTATACATTTATTATAAAATAACTTTTAAATTAATATACTATTAATACTAATATCAATAAATTATAATTGGGGAATTATTTTGTGTTACAAATTATTTCAAATTGTGATTAGGAGGAAATTAGTCACGTGAGTTGGGCATGCCAAAGTTTTCACTTGAAATCAGTGGCAATTGCTGTAAGTGACACCAATTTTCCGGTTGTCAATCTGTATATCAATATTATATAAAATATAAAATATATAGTTTATAATTTGTAATAATATTATAAATAAGGGATCAATTTATAATTTGTCAATTTAAAATTAGTTAAAATTGACAAAAGGGCTGATATGAAACTATTTGAATAATTTAGGACCATGTTTGATTAAAAAAAGATAAGAGAATTGATCAAAACGAAAGTAAAAAAGAAGAAAATAAAATAACCTTTGTTTGGATGAATAAAAAAGAAAATAAACAAAAATAAATAGATTATATAAAAATAATTTTAATTGAATGTATAGATATATAACTTTTTATTATAAATCAATTCATCATGCTCCTCCATCAAACCATACCTACTATGCCTCCAATTCCAAATAAACATTAATATTGAACTTATTGTTAAATAAACATTAATCTTGAACTTATTGTTAAAACTATTACTCGTGGGCATATCATCATCTATGATTAGGGGCGGTAATACGGGTGCTCGAAACATTGACCTATGTGGCTTATATATCAACCTGTGTTTTTTTTTAAAATTATGCATGTCATTTTTTATTTTAAATTTATATTGTTTTTAAGTCTTCTTTTTTTAAAAGAAAAAACTTTAGATATAAAACTAAATTTTACCTTTTTTAAAATCTTTTTATAACTAACCCAATTTATTTCATTAAAAGTTTAAATAAATTATATTTGTATAAATGGAAACAAAATTTTACTATTTACATTTTATAATATTATATTATTAAATTTATAATAACATACAATACAAGTTATATAATAATTATAAAAGATTCAAATCAAATAACAAATCAATATTTAAAATATATATTAATATTTTTTTATTAGTGGCCCGACCCGTCAGGACCCATTTTTTGACGGGTTAAAACGGGTCGGACTTATTCAGAAAAATAAACTTGTTTTATTGACCTAACTCGCTTATTTTTAACAGATCAAACCGATTAACCTGCAGGCCAAACCTAAATTGTCATCCCATTTATTCATCAGATCATATCCGGTGTGCTTCCACTTGTACATGATTGACAATTAAATAAATGAAAAAGAATTGCACAATTTTATTTTATTTTTGAAATAAATCAAGTTGACTCATAATCATGGTAGAAGATATTATTATATACAACTTGGCCAGCGAATTAGCCTTAAAATACTTTATTTTTTATTCTTACTTTAATGATAAATTTGTCACTTTTTTTTAAATAAAAGTATATAATAATATGATAATTTTATAATTGAAAAAAACATTTTAGGAATTTTAAACAAATCAAAATTATTCTGACATTTACAATTAACATCACAACATGCTTACAATATACTGAGTTTTATGAATTGCAAAAATCTATCACAATTTTTTTAATAACTTCTGATCATATTGAAAACCAAAAATCAACCTAAACATAATGACAAATGCATGAGTAAGTAAACAAATGGAAATAGCAAAGAAAGAGATAACAACAGATTTGTTCTTTTACATTAGACATTGTTCTCAAATTTGTTATTTTTATTCTACCTATATTTGATATCAAGTAAAGAGATAACTAAATGGAAAAAGTATTTCAAAAGAACATGTTGTCACTCCCAACGGATTATTGGCTAAATCTGTTTCTATTTTAATTAATAAAATTAAAACTAAAAAACATCCCATCATGCTCGCATTCCATGTTTCTCCCCTTTTGATTGATTTTTTTAAAATCAACTTATGTTTTTGACAAGCACTTCCAACACATTTTAGGAAAATTAACCTCTAGATCTTATCTTATTTTCATGGGAATCTTATTTAGACATATAATTTAAATAAATTAGACAAAACAATTTTATCTAACAATGGTAATTTATAATTGGTGAGATATAAAAATGTTTCCTTATAATTATATATGTTATATAATGATAATATTAAGAAAAAATTATAATCTAATCACATATAGTTAGCCCAAAATATATTATCATATAATAATAAGAAAACAATAATATGCATTTATATCAAAACCTAATAATTAAGTGACATATAATATCAGCTAATTAAGAAAGCATCTTATCTACATTAGTGTTTTTGAAATTAGGATTTAAAAGTCTAGGGTATAATAATATGATTAAAAAAAACAAGATATACGGATTAGTATTTTAAGATAAGATATTCCTCAATGATTAGAAAAAAGATTAAAAAAATTACCAAATTGATATTGAGAAGAAACTTATATATAGCAATTTCTTTTTATGTTTGGTCTTAAGAGCATTACACGACATTGAACTAAGCTAGTTAATATTAACAAATTATTGAGAAGGTGATCTTCAAGTTCAATGCTACGTGGTGCCGAGGAAGAGGAAGCATCCTGCCATCAAGGGCAAGATAATAACATCATTGAAAGAGAAAGCAAGCGTGTAAAAGTTCATGTGATTTCAAAAGGTAAGAAAGAGTTATCTTGCAAGTTTTGTGGTAAGAAGTTTACAAATAGGCAAGCCTTGGGGGGACACCAGAACGCACACAAGGAAGAAAGAGAATTAGTAAAAAAAGAGAAAATTCTTAGCATGGCTTCTGCTTACAAAAATTCACGTAGTTCCACTCTTGTTAATTATTCAAATCTACGGTCATCATCCAGACATCAAGTTTTAAATCATCATCAACCAATCATACCTCAATTTCAATCTTTACTTCTTTCTCTAGGACCACCAAATTCAAAGTTACAATCACAAATATTACATCCTAGGTTGGGTTTTATTAATGATACTTTTGGTCAAGCAAGCAAATCTTTGTCAATAACCCATGATGCACCAGAGAGGCCTACTGCAGTTGCCAAACCTTTATTTGACACTGGCATTTTTGTTCAAGTACCCAATTCTTCTTCATTAGAACTTCAAAATGCTGCTATACAGCGGATTGATTTGAATTCCAAGCCTTTAGAGGAGCTTGATTTGAAGCTAAGGCTCTGAACTACAATTAGGTAAATCACTACTCGTGATTATGCTAACCTTAAGATATTATATTTATCTTTTTTGTTAATCTAATCTATTTATTTATTTTTTTATGAAGACAATGTAATCTATTTATCCATTGATTTTGTGGAAAATTATTACTGATATACTGCCAAATTTACACAAAAGAGTATTGTTACGGAAAGTTAGAAGGTTGTCTATTATCTGATACTAAATTAGATACCACAGTAATATTACGGAGAATTAGGATATATCTATTGTCTAACATTATTAATTAATTACCAAAATTAAATTAACCGAGAGCCTTATAGAATTGGGGGACCCATCTTAAGATTCAAGTACCTGACACTGATAATCAGTAATCTTTTGACCTCAATATCATGATTTTGAAGGATTAAGCAATTGCATTCCAACCACGTATCATCGGTATATCTACGTAATCTTTTCCACTATTTTGAAAATTATTGTAAACGTTGATTTTTATGAAACCTTATTTTTTCTGACTTTTGAAGTTATAAAAATTAAAAATTAAAAAATTAAATCAAAACTTTATTTGATATCCATATTAAAATAAAACCACACGGAGCAATTAATAAACATGATTGAAGGTTAGGTGCGTGTTACACGTGTCCCCGAAAGGTGTCGAAGACTATTCGCGTTGGACAATGCTTTTTGTCTGATTTGATACAATATAACTATCTTTTTATGAGGCTTTGGTTTTTCGTTATCTTATCGTTAATTGAGTGAAGCTAGTATTTTTTTAAAAGTAATTCTATTAAGGTTGTATTTAATTACAAAAAATTATTCTAATTTTTATAGAAAATTATTTATTTTTTTAAAAAAAATTTATTTCCTAAAATAGATAAAAAAAATTCTTGAAAATTTTTTCACTTTTTAATTTTTTTTGAAAAATTTCTTTAAAGACTTTTATATTTTTTTAAAAAAATAGAAAACTCAATTTTCACTCTTCTATAAATTTTCTTTAAATATTTTTGTAAACAAATACATTTTTTATTTTTTCAATTTTTTTAAAATTAATTTTCTATTTTTTAAAAAATTTATAAACTAAACACGACCTAAAGATTTACTTAAAGACTTTTAATTCTTTTTGACAAATGTTCTGTTCCAACAAGGTGTTTTACTTTTATTTTTTATCCTTTTGTAAAACAATGTTGTGAAATAAAATATTAATACCATTAATAATATTATGGCACCTTCAAATTTAGAAAGCATTAAATATATATAATTTCTTTTATAAACAATACTACTTTTTTTTTTTACAAATCAATGTACTTAATTCAACGCATGTGTCATAATTAATTTTGTTTGTTTTTAATTTAAATAATTATTAAAAAAACTCTGCTCTATAAAATATTGAAAGGCGAACCTTAATCCCTCAACCACTCAGCCACTACTTGTTTGGCTCCACAAAAGCAAGTGGATATGTTCCGAAAACAATTTTTTAGTTTATAAATAACATTCTGGTTTCATTGTTTTCCACTGATAAAAATTATTTTTAATTTTTATTTTGTAGTAATGTAAAATAAGAACATTTAAAACACTTTTGATTTGTAAACTTCTAATAATATATATAGGAGTTCTTTTTTACATGTATAACATAAAATTTGACAAAAGGGCTGAAATGAAACTATTTAAATAATTTAGGGACCAAGTTTGATAAATAAAAAAAAGATAAGAGAATTGATCAAAACGAAAGTAAAAAAATAATAGTGATTTAACCTTTGTTTGGATGAATAAAAAAGAAAATAAACAAAAATAAATAGATTATATATAAAAAAATTAATTGAATATATAGAAATATAATTTTAAATTATAGAACTTTTTCATAAAAAAACGTTATTTTTCATTTTTTATATTTTATATTTTATATTTTATAACAACATAGTCAAATTATTAAATATTAAAATCAATAAAATATAAAAGTGTTATTCTTTTCCTTTCATTTTCACTGAAAATAACTATATTTTAACAATAATTATACATCCAGTATGAAAATTGCAACACTTTTCTTCAAATACCAAACCTTAAAAATACCTTAAACCAAACAATGTGTAAAAGGTTGTCCCTTGCAAATGAAAGTTTAGGGCTTAGAATTGATCTAATCCTTGTTAATTGAATCTCACATGTATGTTTAGTTTAACACTTTCTTCTTTTTATATAGAAGTTTTTGTTTTTGGTTTTTCATAAGTATCTATCTTATGAGATAGTTTTGTTTATCTCGCATTGTATATCTGGATATGACAGGTGAGACTCACACCAAAAGTTTTCTTCATACATAAGACCTTAAACTCAAGATCTTACATACGCTATATGAAGTTGTTCATCACTTGTACCAATCCTCTTTGGTTTCTGCATAAAAGTTTATAAAAGTTAGACATTGGGATGAGCATTTGGAAAGCTAAGTATCATCCATTAGCAAGGTTCTCATAGTGATGGATATTTGATTCTATGATCTTATCAATACAATTTCAATATTTAGTCAACATAATCAATCTTTATTGACATTTTTTTATACGAGAAAAAGAGGCTTAAAGCCTTAACAAATTAGAAAAATCAACCAAAGTCACCTCTACTAACCTGAACTTAACCAAGGTGGCATCAAAACTAAAAGATAAAGCCGCAAAAGAAGTCAAAGAATAAAACACTACATTTCTTATTACTAAAAAACTATGTTTAGAAATGTGTTAGATCAGATCACGTAATCAACCCAAGAAAAAAACATATAATCTTTTAAATTAAAGATTCACATTAGCGAATAAATGTAATTTGTTTTACCATAAATTTTAACTAGAATTTGGTTATAGAAAAAACTATAATTTGGTGTTTCATAAATTTTAATATCATTAAATAGAAGGGATATATATTTTTTCAATCTTGATTGATGTTAAAATGATGGCCCGCAAAAAATAAAATGAAATAAGATGTTAATGGAATTGGAACTGGCCCAACAACATGTGGGCTTTCTTTTTTGTTGGGGACTAGTCTTAGCAGAACTTTGGGCTATTCAATATGGACTTATCCATTCATGGGCTACACAGACATTCTTTTAAGTAATTATTTCTCAAGGCAATTCTTTTAGTAAATGAGTTGTAATAATATTATATCACTTCATGACTTCATTATTCTGCTTAATTATGATGTAAATACGCAATTGCCTTTGTGGTTTTGAAAAAAAAGATTTATTAAAAAAACATTTATGTTGAGAAAACATGTTTCAAGTATTTGAAAATAAATTTAAAATACTAAATTAATTTTTTTAAAAAATATTTTCAAAATTAAACTTATTTTAATAAAATGAAAGCGAATTTTTATCTAAAATTAAATATGTATGATGCTAAACTATATAGAAAATTATGAAGGTTAATATTTCCGTATTTGATGAAAACAAAAAAGCAATTTAATGTTTTGTTTTTGATGAGTGGTAATATTATACTGTGTATGAAAATTTAATGTTTGGAGTATTCGGCCTTATGCTTTGGGCATCTTTGGAAGAAAGAAAGTAAGCACGTCACTTTGTTTTTTATATGGAAAGCCGGCCTTCGTTGAGTTCTGTTTGCTCTTACATTGTCTACCTTAAATTTATTATATATCATGTCATATAAATAAAAAATTGTAGTTGGAAACCAACACATGTTTTTAAAAAATTCAATTTTGTTCACTATTACAATCTTTAAATATATCATTTTAACCAAATCAATGACAAATGATTAGAAAAAGTGTGGGAATTGAATTGAATCTTTTAACACAATTTGATCTATAAGAAACTAAAATCAAAACGGATAAATATAGATAACAAATTAATTAGTAATTTAGTATAAAATTGATGTATGCGTCTGTTAACTAGTAGATGATTTATTATATAAACTCATTAAATAATAATTCTGTACATCAATAAAAGTAAAAAAGTATAAATTATATGAATAAAACATAATTTAAAAAAAATTATTTTTTGGTTTTAATTTCAACGAGTTACCGACAAATGTTTGTTTCAATTATGATGTATATGTGTTTGGTTTGAATAAAATTAACTCCTATAAAAAAAAATATATAGCTAAACAAAAAAAAAATGACTCAAACAAAGTTGTTGTGAAATTTATTATTAGAAAAAGACACCTAACTCAATTAAAAAATCATGAGTTAAAAATTATCTCAAATTTTATAAGGTGTATGTTGACTATATTTCTAACCGAAATAAAATTAATATACCCTTCTTACAACGTAACTACATCTTATATGTGAAATTTATAATACTAGACATTGATAGATGACTTAATATTCATACTGAACAGACTTTAATACCATATTACTATGTAACTCTGTGAATTGCAAGAAAACAATGTATTTTCTATTTTTTTAATATGATACTTAAATTGTAAAAATAATAAGAAATCTTAAAAATTAGAATTGGAATAATATGAGTTACTTTTCTATTATTTCATTTTGATTCAATCAATATGAGTTAATATGATTGACATGGTACGTTATTTTTTAAAAGTATGTGATAAACAAATTATTTGATGAATTTCTTACGCTTAATAGATTGAAATACTAAATCCTAAATAACTAAATGAATAATTAATTTATTAAATGAATCCTTCCCTTCTCGTCCACTGAACCCTCACTAACTTGCATTCTCTCTCTATCTTAATTCATTCATCTATGCTTTTCTTTTCATCTAATCTAACACATTTCGATGAATAATTTGATCGTATATTCCTTTTCATAATAATATTGTTTCTATACTTCCATCGTATTCCAACCATTTGTTTTCTTAAAAACTCTATTTATCTTTTACTATTCTAGGTATTTTTTTTATTTCATGTTTTTCCTTTTAGTTATAAAATTGTTATCTTATTTTTTATTTTTTAAAGTTTGTACAAAAAAATTATAGAAATAAGACTAAATTAAATTATATTTTTTTACCAAAAAAATTAAATTAAATTTTATTAGTCCTTGCAACGTCGACTTTTCTTGGCCGTATTGTGAGATTTTTTTTGTTGACTTTGGAATAAGGGATACGAATATCTACATGCGTATGCCAAACAAATCCATAGGTTGCACTATTTTGTCCGTTGTGATTTAATTAAAATGATTTGGTTATATATCTTGTTTTTTTATTCTTGATATCACTTGGTTATATCGATATCACTATTTTGTAAAAACAATTTAATATATGACGATATATTATATATGTACTTTTATAGTGCTATAGGACATCTTAAATGAGGACAAATAGTAAATTCAGATTCTACATATGTAATAAAATGACAAAACCCCCCATTTGGTTCCTTACTTTTTCACAATCGGACACTTAGGTCCTTCATTTTTAAAATTGACCTCGTTAATCCCTTTTTTCGTAAACGTCGGACACCGAAGTCCCCACCGTCAAAATACGTTAAAACGGCGTCAAAGTTCGGTGATGTGGCCGTTTAAATCCAGGGTGCCATGCCACGTAGAGGTAAAAACGACACCGTTTTTGCCAAATAGTTAAATAAGAAAATAAACAAAAAATCTCCCTATTTTGATTCCATTCAGAAAACTCTATCCCATTTTTGGATTGCCTTCAGATATTTTCTCGTTCGACTCTCATCTTCTGGAACGTTGGTCATCCTTTTCCCCATCGGAGTGGACATTCTTGCGAGGAGCAACACCGACGTTGGTTGAAGAACACATCACGGTCGACAGAAATGGGAGATTCCGTGGAGGTGAGTATTCTCTAGTTTTCTTCTGGATAAATATAGGCAGGGTAAGGTTGTGTGTTTTGAACTACTGGGGGTTCAAGGTTTCGAACTATTGGGGGATTAGGGTTTTAAACTATTGGGGGATTAGGGTTTCGAACTATTGGGGGTTTGTATTTCGAACTACTAAGAGCAATTTTTTTTACGTTCTTATAGAGGAAAACAGTGTTATGTGGTCCCGTGAACATGCATTGGATTCCTGTACTGTCATTGTCTTTTGCTATCGTGCCATGAATTGTAAAATTTTTATGGTCCCCCCATGTGCGTGCACTATTTATATATGTCATATTTTACTATTATTTAAATAAGAAATGATTAATTTTATTTTGAATGATTTGGGTAGGAAATCAGGCTTAGTCTACATTATGGTGTTAAGTTTGTAGTCAACATTCATGGTGAAAAAGAATATAAATCGGAGAAAGTTGAGGTTTGGGGGGAGGTGGACCCAGATTATATAGATTGTTTTGCTTTTAATAGATTTGCTGAGAACAATGACTATGACAGCAAATGTAACATATTTTGGCATGACCCACAGTATGGTCTTAATGATGGGTTGAAGGTGCTAAGTTGTGATAAGGATATCTTAGAAATGGTTGCCTGTGCGAAATTGAATGAAGGGTTAATGGATGTGTATTTTGAACATCCAGTGGATGAGATATGTATGATGGATGTTGATGGGGGAAATCATAATGAAGTTGGTAACAATGTGCAGGTTGGGGTTCACTTAGTGCAGGTTGTTGAGAAGATATTGGTTGAGGAGGATGTTAACTTGTTCGAAAATGACAAGTGTATGGCTGAGGTTGAAGGTCAGGTTCAGTTTGAAGAGCAGTTAGGTAGTGAGGCTTCAAGGCAGGGTGAAGACAGTAACACTAACATGGCAGATGTAGAAATTGGGAAGGATATGCAAAGAAAAGCTAGAAGTATGAAGGGGAAAAGAAAGATGAAGGGGAAAGGAAAGATGAAGGGTAAAGGAAAGATGAAGGGGAAAGAAAAGATGAAGGATACAAATGCAGGAGTAAGTAAGAAGACAAAGGGAAAGTGTAAGAAGTCTAAATCATGTGGGAGAAGGTCAGCTGTTCCTACTATATCCTACATTGATATAGGGGGTGAAAGTGAGGATAATGTTAACCATGTGGGAGGAGATGATTGTGAGAGTCAAGACACATGGATTTCAGAAGAGTTGAAAACTCCTCCTTGTTCAGAGGATGAGGGTGAAGGCAGAGAGGTATATCCTCAATTTAATGAAACAACCACTTTTGGCAATGTAAGGTTGGAGTGTGAGATGGAGTTTCAGTCACTTGAGGTGTTTAAACATGCTGTGAAAGACTACACTGTCCAGGCAGGGAGAGAAATTAAATGGGTGAAAAATGATAAGGTAAGAGTAAGGGCAAGGTGCAAAGCGAAGAATTGTGAATGGTGTAACGCCCCGAAACGTTAATTAAAATTTTCGAATAAATTTTTTCGCTTTTTCGAAAGATCATTTTAAAATTCATCAATTTATTTCAGAGTTTATGTAACAGTTGATAACAGCGGAAAAATTATCATACATGCTAGACGTGAATAATTAAATTCAAGAAAATACTTAAGTAGCAGAAACGATTTAGAAAATAATGGTACATGACATATTATACTTATTACAACCCATAAAATCAAAGTTCAGGTAATAATCCAAATAGAAATTCATCATAGCATCACTCTGCATTTTGCGTGTCATTCGCTGTAAAAATTAATGTAAGAGTGAGACAGAATATAGAATAAATATAAAATAGATATAATTGCACAAACACAATCAACAACTCATAATGATATGATGAATATGCCAAACAAGTCCATTTAATAATTCTTCAATTAGTTAAATGATGTCATGCTGGATCCATTTGGTTTGGTGGGAATACTGCAGTAAAAGTCTCATAGAGACACAATTAGGGCTTTAGCATATACCATGAATCCCTATACTTCATGGCGCTTACACAATTAGGGCTTTAGCATATACCATGAATCCCTATACTTCATGGCACTTACACAATTAGGGCTTTAGCATATACCATGAATCCCTATACTTCATGGCGCTTACACAATTAGGGCTTTAGCATATACCATGAATCCCTATACTTCATGGCGCTTACACAATTAGGGCTTTAGCATATACCATGAATCCCTATACTTCATGGCGCTTACACAATTAGGGCTTTAGCATATACCATGAATCCCTATACTTCATGGCGCTTAAACAATTAGGGCTTTAGCATATACCATGAATCCCTATACTTCATGGCGCTTAAGTACCGAAGTACACAATTATCATAAGTAGGGCTTTGCATAGACCATGAATCCCTACACTCCATGGCACACAACAAAATAGGGCTTAACTCATCATAGAGTAACCCCCCATCAGGGTAGGCAATCATGGAACCCCTAAATTCCATGGTGCGTCCGAATGCTTATGATGCATGAATGCCTTTAATTCTCTTTATCATTTAACATACCATGATATCCACATTTCCAAAACCTCTTGGATAATACAAGTCCTCAAGGGACACAATACACATAATAATTCATAAAATCATGGATTTACTGTTTCAACCACACATGTCAATAACCACAAGGCATTCATGTACATATATATTAATTATGTCATTCATAATTATTCACCATCATAATATACTAACTGTGTGATACTCAACAGCATTTATAATAATTCATAATCACTCAAGAATTCAATAATAAATCATTACTCATAGAGAAAACATCATTTTTATCCATAATAACCATCATAAGTAAATTTCAGCATTTCCAAACAGCGACATGCATTAGTAAAACAGTCATAATATGAGAAAATCAACTCCTTTTTAGGTGATTCCACTTTCTATAGTTCAATAACATAATAGTCTACAACTTTCATGAAGAACACAATTTCAAATTCTGAACAGAAATATTATTTATCCACGAAATACCACACTGCCTCAAGGTGAGTTTTCAAAACGTACATATATTAGTATTTTCAACGTTTTTAGAGATACACAAATGATTTTAACATGAAACAAGTTCTAAAATACTCTTAACATAATTATCTACAACTTTCATGAAGGCACCAACAACTAATTCATACCACAAAATTCCCAGTATTGAAAGCAAGATTCGGATTTCATAGTTAACAGATTTGCATCATGAACACACTTCTGTATTTTAAGCATATCTAGAGCTACAAGCATCTTTTTAACTTGAAACCACTTTCTATAAATCCCTAACATGTATATCTACAACTTTTGTGGAGACATCAAAGGCTGATTATGCATGTATAATTCCCAGAATATCAAAATATGCATAGAACATAGCTTAAACATTTCACTCGGTCATGCTGTAGTATTTTGGCTATAACTTTTACTATACATATCCAAATCAGTTGAATCAGGTATCAAAATTCACATAACAAAAAGATCTACAACTTTCATGAAGAAGTCAGAGTCAAATTCATACGTTTTTAGCTTCAAAATTAAGCAACAATATACGAAATTAAAACTGGAATTCTAGAACAGCATACAACTCTACCCATTTCACAAATATTCACAACCCTGTCCCCTCTTACCTTAATGGAGTCCTTTGTTTAGCAAGATATGTCTTGTAGTTTCCTTGTTCCAGTCCGCAGTGGAAGAAATGAATATGGAAAGAAAAGCCTCTGAACGTATAAAATGAGAAGAAGGTGTGTGATTTGCTAAGTGGTTCGTATGTAGGAGTGTTCTGAGAGTCATATCACTGGGTTAATAATAAGAAAGTGAGTGGGGAACATCGGTTGGAGGATTAGGTGGGATAATGGAGCCTTTTGATTCCTTTCACAGTCAGCTTTGCATTGATTGGGATAAAATATATAAAAGTATTATAATGGATGTACTTTCCCCTGTGATTGGTTCGTTGTGCCACTTATTTTTGGATTCATGTGATTAAGTGGGCTGATCACTAGTTGAAGTGGAATTAAAAAGGTGTTCAATGTTGGAGGATTTGAGGAGGTTGGTATTGCATGTGAGGGCGGAGTGGGGTGTGAGGGCGGTATTGAGTGTGAGGGCGGTCTTGAGGGTGAAGGGCGGTGTTGAGGGTTAAGGGCGTTGTTGAGTGTGAAGGGCGGTGTTGAGTGTTAAGGGCGGTATTAAGTGTGAAGGGCGGTGTTAAGTGTTTCTTAAGGAATATTCATGCCCTAAAAGACGTTCACGTTACTCCGCCAAGGCATTTGACCTCGTCAATGCTTATTACTCCGCCAAGGCACGATACTCCGCCTATGCCTATTACTCTGTTAAAACGTGTGACCCCGTTTAAGCTCATTACTCCGCCAAGGTACGTGACTCCGCCTAAGCTTTACTCCGTCAAGGTACGTAACTCCGCCTAAGTTTTAATCCGCCAAAGTACGTGACTCCGCCTAAGTTTTTACTCCGCCAAGATACGTGACTCCGCCTAAGTTTTACTCCGCCAAGGTACGTGACTCCGCCTAAGTTTTACTCCGCCAAGATACGTGACTCCGCCTAAGTTTTACTCCGCCAAGGTACGTGACTCCGCCTAAGTTTTACTCCGCCAAGGCATGAGACCCCGTCTAGGCTTATTACTCCGTCAAAACGTGTGACTCCGCCTAATCTTATTACTCCGCCAAGGCATGAGACCCCTCGGTAAATCTCCTGAAACCGACTCCAATCACTCAGTTTTTCATTGCCAAAACCGACTCAACATCAGGTCAGTCATCACTCGGTGATCTACCTCCAAACCGAGTCACCTCAATCAATCTATCACTCAGTAAACTTAATACAACACTGACCATCACTCACTCAAACATCCACTCGATATCTTTGCCTATTCTCACTCGGAAAATACCATAGCCTCACTCGGATTTTGTAACCTTCAGTCGGAATTGGTAATCCTTCACTCGGAATTTCACTCTGTCACTCGGATCAGAGCCTTTTTACTCAGAATTTGAATAATTTCTCTAAAATTCCATAATTATACCCAAAATGAAACTTTTGGAGCATTAAAAGCCATCCATAGAGTGTTTTATTCATTAATTAACACTTACAAGCCTTCCATGCTTCATAAATTACAAAATAGAGCTATTATTAAAAGCAGGATGTTACAAATGGGAAGTCTTTTGTAGTCTGAACCCTATCAGGAAATCATTCCAAATCAAGACATTTAATGATCATCATTGCTGCGCTAGGGTGTTTAAGAACTCAGTGTGTGACCAACAATGGGTTACAGGTAAGCTTGTCAACTTCATGAGGAGGCATAGAAATGTTAAGCACTCTGAGGTTTATGATCTTTTTAGAGAAAAGTACAAGGTTAAGTTGGAGGACAAAATGATCTATAGATCAATGAAAAGGAGCAGAGAGGTGATTGAAGGATGTGAAAAAGAACAATTTGCCATGTTATGGGACTACTGTGTAGAACTCTTAAAGAGGAATCCTGGGTCCACTGTGAAGATGGAGTGCCAACCTCAACCAGAAGGTCCACCCATTTTTGATAGGTTGTATATATGTTTGAAGGGATGTAGAGATGGCTTTATAGCCTGTCAAAGACCTTTAATTGGATTGGATGGTTGTTTCCTCAAAGGCTACTACAGGGGTCAGCTTCTAACTACTGTTGGTCAGGATGCCAACAACCATATATGGCCTATTGCATATGGTGTGTGTCAAGTGGAGAATAAGGACAACTGGAAATGGTTTCTGGAGCTGCTCCATTTGGATATTGGTGATTATAAGGAAAGAAGGCTAACCTTTATGAGTGATATGCAAAAGGTAATTACATTAGCTTTTATATGGTTTAGCATCATACTTAATAGTTTCTGATAATATTCCATACTTTGCAGGGACTTATTCCAGCACTCCAAGAGGTCATGCCTGGTGTGCCACACAGGTTTTGTGTGTGGCACTTATGGTAGAATTTTTCTAAACAATGGAAAGGGGCAGAGCTGAGGTCCCTCTTATGGCAAGCTGTAAGATCAACTATCTCGACCCAATTTTAAGGGAATATGGTGAAGATAAGACAGGTTAATCAACATGCTTGGACATATTTGACAAAGTTCCCAAAGGAGTCTTGGAGCAAGGCTTTCTTTGATGAGGATTGTAAGGTGGACAGCATAACAAATAATAATTGTGAGGTACTCAATTCCAAATTGGTGCATGCTAGAAGCAAGCCCATTGTGACTATGCTTGAGGAAATAAGGACATACATTATGGTCACAATAGGCAACCATAAGGTTAAGTTGACAGGGCATGTGGGTCAGCTACCACCAATTCAACAAAGTAGGTTAGAGAAGGAAAAAAGTGCAAGTAATAACTGGAATGTAATATGGACAGGTAACTTAACATATTCTTTTTTTGGATTTTCAGATAGCTGTTTCATTAGTTTAGACTTTAATTTGGTTTTTGAATGACTTCTAATAGGTGATGGAGGGACTGAAAAATATGAGGTTAGTTGTTATCCTGCAAGGGTAGCAGTAAACCTTGGGTCACTTGAGTCATGCCTTCACAGACCTCCCTACGAACATCATTTTTAAATCTAAAAATAACCTCCTCCATCTCTATCAGCTTCGTCATGACAGTCTTCCTCCATTCTTCATCATGAGCTACTAAGTCCCCATCAACTACCCAGGCAAAGAAATCACACTGTGAACCTCGGAGTTGTGGACATGTCCAGAACTCGCGATTTGGATTGTTCATCATTTGGGAGACGCGCAACATTGGTGGGTCTCCACAGCGACATCGATGATGTGACATTTCCAGGCTTCGGAGACGGGGCCAACGGTGACTGGAGGCTGAGGATGATGATGACCGACTATGGTTCTGATTCACACCTTCCATTACCAGTGGGTATCAAAGGAAATTTCAAACTGAACTTGGGATGGGAGCTGAGCTTTCTTAGGGCAAGACAATCGAAAATGGAAAGTGTCATGGGGTAGGGATTTCTAAAGGGGATTTTTTGTTTATTTTCTTATTTAACTATTTGGTAAAAACGGTGTCGTTTTTACCCCTACGTGGCATGGCACCCTGGATTTAAACGGCCACATCACCAAACTTTGACGCCGTTTTAACGTGTCTTGACGGTGGGGACTTCGGTGTCCGACGTTGACGAAGAAAGGGATTAGCGGGGTCAATTTTAAAAATAAGGGAGCTAAGTGTCCGATTGTGAAAAAGTAAGTGACCAAATAGGGGGTTTTGTTGTAACAAAATCTATTTAACTATAATCTCAAGTTTGGAAATTTTAGAAAATAACTTATTAGACTCGGTAATTTGTTCCTCTCCTGTTTATCGTTGGCATTTTGGACCTAATTTTCTCAAATGATGCTTGATTAGAATGATTTTGGTCTCGTTCACTTCGTTTCGAAGAGATCTTGGATCTCTATTTCTAGTCTCGATTTCAAATTCCCACCCTATCATGCTCAAATTCAAGGATTAAGTAAATTCATCCTAGAACCATGATTATTCACGTTTTTACTCTATGCATGGTTCATTCTAAAATTCATAACTCTTTCATACGACCTCCGTTTCTTGCAAATTTGGTGTCAAAATCACTGTACCAAAATTATCTACATTTGTCATGAAGACTTCGAAAGCCAAATCCTCACATATTGGTACAGTTTTTAGAATCTTTGCCAGTCCATGAGTTTTACGTCACTATGCTGACAGGTCCCAGAAAAATTGTTATATCACCCTCTTCCAGGACTCAAATCGCTTCGTTCTTTTTGGTATAGATCCGTATCGAAAATATCTACAATTGTTATGAAGGGAATGAAACCCAATTCTTAAAGGAGAATTTTTGGTGAATTAATTTCTGAACACCTACCTGATTTGAAGATGATTAGAGCATGCTGTCGTATTTTGATCATAACTCGGGCTACAGGTATCGGATCATTGCAAATGATATATCAAATTAAAGAGAAAAAGGAAGATCTATAAACTTCATAAAGGACACGAAAGCTAATTCCTTGCACATTTTTCCCAGCAAAATTATCTTTTTCACAAACTCATTTCCGTCACAATCTGGAGAGGTTTCATATTTTGGGCATATCTCCCTTGTCCGATGACGAATTTTCACATGCTTTATATCATTTCGAAGATAAAATAAAGATCTACAACTTTTGTGTTGTGATGTTTCTCTAATTCTGAACATATCACAATATAAAATTCATATAAGTATCAACCCTTATTGGACCTCGTATTCTACTCAAATTTCATGTAACTACTTCATTAAATAATAGCCACTTCACATAATATTATATACTTATATCCTTGCACCAGCCCATGCAACCACTCATGGATCACTCCTTCTTCAGCAAGGGGTCCTTTTCTTTGTTTACTTAGTTCCATCATCCCATCACTTAACATTTAAATATTATCAAACCATCATTAAAATATTCTTTTGCCCACAACAACTTGCATTCAGCATGTGCCCATTTCCAAGAAATCACCACCATGATGCACTAATTCACTTAACTTTCATATCTCTACACGCTGCTTTCTTTTCTTTTGTTCCCATGATGGTATGCTACTATACCATGCCCTCCTATACATACCATGCCATCATACATCCCTTGCATTAAACAAACTGTATAATCCCTTCTTTCTTCATTCTGCATTACGGCAGAAATAATCCAACCCACAAATCTCCTTTCTTCAATTAATTAACACTTCTTCCTTCTCTTAAGATTCCAATGCTCAAAAGAAAAATAAGCCATTCCTTCTCCAAAAATCACGTTCACCATCATCATCCATCTCCACCCATCTAAAATTTCTACTTCCTTTCTCCTACCTCTTCCAAACGGTGACCCACCTACTGTTAGGGAATCCCATTAGGGTCAGGCAGCGGAAACACAAAGGATTTCCAAAAGAATTGTAAACATGTATGTTTCAAAGCATTATGCTAAATTAAAATTTTTAATCAGGGTTTACCTCTTGTAGACGCAGAACGAGTTCCTCGATCAAAGCAATTGTAGCTTCGCCCTTAGGAGTCCACACGAGCACTCCCACCAGAAAACAGAGCTCCGAATACTAGTACGAAAATTTGTTTATGGTCTAATTTCTAAGCCGCAGCCTATGAGCATCTCATGCTCTATATATAGGCTTAGGTCTTGACCTGAGCTCTTATTAAACATTGGGCTCCTGACTCATTCTAAATGAGTTAGGCCTAAATAGTTTTATTTTCAGTCCAACTAAACTAAAACTATCCTCTGGTGGGCTTACTCTATGTGTGTGACCCTATAGGTAAAATATTCGGTTATATTAATAATAAACTATTTTAATATTAATATAAAATAAGAGCGGTATCTAGCAATACATCATTATGTCTGAATATTATTTATCATCGACATGACCTATAAGTGATAATTATTTATATATCTATTCCTTTTGTCACGATATCTAATTGGGCCTAAGGCATGGTCGTCGTCATCCTTGTATGGCCCAATTCATTTTACTTGATACCAGAGTAGACTTTATAGAATAAATATCTAATATTTATTCGTCCTAGCATGGCCATGCATTTCATTAGTCTCACTCTATCAAGTGGCCCATAGATATCACTCCTGTTACATAGGAGAGACAAATTTCATCTACATCACTCACATCCCTCTGCATAATTTATCTATTGCCTAATCACAATTTTTATGGTCATCTTATTACAGATAACGTTTGATTGTATTAAAACAATAAACTCCTTATGTAGGAATCGTAGTGACTTCAGGTCGAAGGACTATATACCATTATCACATTGAGAACCGTTTATGACACTCATGTAACGATCCATGCAACGTTCTCATGGTGGGTCTGTCCAGTACAACATTACCCTTAATGTGTACCCGTGTAAAGACTTGATATCATATATCCATGATTTGTGAGATCAAATCATCAGTACATTTACACACTAATCTTAATGTATTTACATGTCCCCATGTAAATACTTGATTAGGGACGTTTTAGGAATAATTCTCATATGACCTATTATTCTAGGATAAATAGCATTTGTCTAAAATTGAAAAATACTAATTTTATTAATAAGTTAAAATTGATACATTAATAGCTCGTAGTACATACACCAACACCTACCACCATACCACACTTCATTTCCAAGTTTACTTGCATGATATGACCCTCTAAAAATCAGTTGTAGCCTTGCCTTGAAGTCCCTAAAAATCATGAACCATCTAGGAACCATTCAAGGTGAGTTTGCCAAATTTTTCTTGGAGCTTGTTCTTGAAATTTTTATGGTTCAAAATCAGTTTATATTCTAAAAATTAAATGGTGTTCCTTTGCTGTTTGAAGGCTAGAATCTGTGACCAATTTTCATTATCCAGCCCTTCATTTCAAGTTCATTGCATGCCAAAAATTGTCCAAGAAGTCAACTTCTTCTCTTCTTAAGAGCCTCCAAAAGTCGTGAGCTTCCTAAGTGAGTTCTAGGTAAGCTTGGCAAGTTCCTTTCTTGATCAATGCTCTTGAATATTGCTTTTCAAAATTCTGTTTTAGTTTAGAAGTTCAATAGCATTTTCCTTGTCTGTTTGAGACCAAAACTGTGACTGCCTCTACGATTCTAAACTATGCATGTATGTTTATTTAGGATCAAGGTTATCTAAGTTTATTGGTGGAATTTTTGGTGAAATCTCTAATTTCTCCTTCCGGGCAGCAGCTATAAAGTGAGGTAAAGGGGGTCTCCAGCTTATTTGATTTCAATTCTAGTTGTGTTATTGTGACGCTTATGTATTTAGGAGCTTGCACTTCGAATTTCGTCGCAATCGAACGGCCGGATCTTAAATCATAGAATTTATCGTAACCGATGACTAAAAGTCACGTTTTTGAACTAATCGGTATTCTTAACATTTATTCGGCATGATACAACGTTCGTGTACGTGGAGCAATTTTTATTGAGATCGGATACTTGAAGAGGAATTAGTAAAAATTAGCGTTTAGACGGGCTCGGTTACTTTCGATATGGTTGTATTAATTTTAAATTTTAATTTAGGGATCATTATGTAATTTGTAACATATTCTCCGGTAATCCCCGCTATTAAGTAGTTAATCATTTGTTAATCAGTATCAAATTATTTTGAGAAATATCGCGTTTGGGAAAAGAATTTTTGATCGGGTAATCCTAATTTTTAAATTACTTGAAAAAGTGATTAAGGAATTAGACTTCTTTTTGAATAATTCTTAGAATAATATGATTTAAGAATGGATAATAATGGGATTTAAAGTTTTAAGAGAATTAATGGTGAAAAGTTTTACTCTTGTCTTTCTAAATGATGATTTCTCAAATTAAGCAAATAAATGTACTTTTGTATTTAAACTATTGGATTTCAATAAATAAAAATAAAAATGGGAGTAATGATATTGCTAAACAAATTGAAAATTTTATTCAAGATTCCCACAACTTAAGCCCAAATAAGATTTTTGGAGGAAACGAAAATAAGTGAATTTTAGCATAATAGATACTAAGGGTAAAAGAAGAAAATATTAATGACCAATTTTAGCAACTACTTTAGTGACCACTTGGTGACCTTTTAAAATAAAGGAAGTGTTAACTTTAGAAATTAAGAAAAAGGGTATAATTTAGTAATTAAATTATTATATGATATTTAAATGAATTTCTTGTTATAAATATATTATATAGTAAGTAGACAAAAAGTATTTTTAGAAAATTTTGTATCTTGACATGATTTTGGTAACACATGAATTATACTTGTTAAATAAGAATATCGTTATAAGATATAAAAAATTTTAAGTATAAAATAATATTTAATTATGGGTTTGACGATTAATAGTCAAGAATGTTAAAAATTATTATTATTATTATTATATTTTAGGATTTATCAAAATTATCGACACCTATATAGATTAGTTATTTAAATGCCAAAAGTGTGATTTTAAGTAGCATTTAAACTATTGTTAATTTAGAAATTTCTGGCTTTGAAAACCAGAAATTGGTGATTGACTCGTAGTGATCGGGGAGCGCTCGAGCTTCAAGAATCGAGGATTTCAGGTAGGGGAGCATTTATATCTTAAATGTATAGATTATGAACGGATGAAGGGATGTAGGTTGATTTATGAATTGATTGTGATTGCGTGAATTATTGAGTGTGCTATATCCCCTTAGCTAATTGTTTTTGATATGAATTGATTGATACCGTTCATATATGTTGTGATGATTATGGTGATGATTTACGTCGGATTGTAATGGTGTGGTGTTATGAAGTTAATGCTTCTGATGATATTGAATGAATGATAAATTGATGATGATTGATAATATTAATTAATGATTATTAAGCTTGAAGTAGCTTAGTATATGTGGTTGTGCTTGACTACTGCATGCTATACTTGTTGTTATATTGAGTTGAGACCCTTGGTGATGGTAACCAAGTAGTATCCCCTGATGATGGTAATCGGGTGGTCTGTTGATGATTGATAATCATTTGGCATAGCATTTGCATTCAGACGCACACAGGACTGCAGGGGGCCTGTGATGCCGGCCCAGATGGGAGGGCGGCCTTCGAGTTGGACTCAAGGCCGGCCCGTAATGTAACATCCCAGATGTTTTGATAATAGAAAATAAATTGGAAATGAGTAAATTATTATTTGGCTTATAATGAAAATGGTATATGAAATGTTAAGTGGGGAAAAAAGGAGTTTTAATGAAATTTTAAGGACAATGGCATCAGGACCCTGACGCGTAGCGTGGATGGGACGCGTAGCGTCAGGTGTGATTAGTGAGCTGACGCGTAGCGCCAGGCTGACGCGTAGCGCCAGCGTCGCGATCTGTTTTATAACAGGGTTACACAGAACAGAACCTGTAAACCCTTTCTTTCATTTTCTCTCTTCTCTGAGGCGATTTAGCTAGGGTTTTGAGGGAAACTTGGATTCTTGGTGGTTTAAAGCAATTTGGAACCAAGGTAAGGCATCTAGGGCCTCTAATCTTTAGTTTCTTCTCCTTCCCTTCATGAAATCCGAGTTTGCATGTGATGATTGGGGTTTTGATTCTGAGTTTCAGTGGCTTGTGAAGCTTGGGTAATGAGTTTGGAAGTATAAGGAAGGTAACGTACTAACTAATTTGATGTTTCGGTGACCGTAGGTGCCGGAACGAGCGTTAGGCAAGCGATCGACGAAGTGGACGTCGGAAGCGAAAGAGGAACGGTGAATCCAGTGGCTGTAGGACGCTATCCACCCCTTGAGCAAACTGTCGGAGCTCGGGATAGAGGTAAGGGGGGTGTTCGGGTCATAATTAATTAGAATCGATATGAGAATAGGTTATGGGAAGCTGGGAATGTTAGTAAAAGTTGTCATAAATAATATAAAGTAACTGAATATAGTAGTTGTGAATATATGAGTATGTGGAGTAAGATTAAATGGTTGAATATGAAAGGAATATGTTGATTTGATTGATTATATAATGAAATAAAGATTGGAATGATGAAAGTAAAAGATATGTGTAATATTCCCACTTTGAGTGGTGTATGTACATTTGATTATGAATAAAAATGTGGAATTTTGAATTATTGATGATATATGCAATAGCATTGTATGGATGAGTTTGACAAGTCGGTCGCCCTGTATTGTGAGCACATGCCAGTTTCTGGTAGTTGCACATGTGGTTTGTTGACGATATGTTATGATCATGAAATATGATATGTGAATATGTGGTATGGGATGGCCAACGGTATGTATACCCCTCGTTTTCTGGCTCCCGTGGTCTTTGTACCCAGTTGAGCTACCCAGTGGTCAAGTCGGACCCAGTGGTTGAGGTGGAGAGCCAAGTCGGGCTCGGTGAACCAAGTCGGGTTCACGGGATGTCAAGTCGGACTCCCAGCTGAAGGCCAGTCCTTTAGTATCCGGATACTAGGTGTCAAATTACATGAGAGTCAGTTGTGACATATGTGAATCTTATATTGATTTATGATGGAAAATGAATTATGAATTGAAAGTGTAATATGAATGAATGATGTGTATGGATGTAATTGTATTGACGTGGATAAGTGCAGGAAATCGAAAGAGATTATGTAATAACCAAGAGTAGTAGGTATTGTTAAGTTTAATATTTCGTTCTATATTAATTATGATATTCCAAACACTCACCCTTGCTGTTGTTAAATTTTAGTGACCAGTGACAGGGAGGATGCTAATGCTGCGGAGGTGTGCCAAGAGGAAGTTTGATGCCAAGGAATGGAGATGTATATAATGAATGTAATATTTTGAGTGTATGTGTTTAAGTGTGTAATAAGTAATGTATTAATATGGTGGGTGATAGATGATAAAGTATGTGTGATGAACTTGCCATGATTATGCATGTTGTGGTTTGATGACTTATTGATGAGGATGAATTATGGCACGGAGCCATTGATATGTGTGAATGTTGAATGTGATGGGCAGGTGTTGCATTGATGCATGATTGATATGTATGCTATGTGATTGATGTTAGGATGATGATTGGATTGATTTAGATAAGTTATGAATATAGTTGGATATTGAGTTTAAGGAACCGGATAGGTGAAATTAAGATTCGGTGGGTGTAAGAAACCCCAGAATGCATCAATAGGTCTTCCATGACATTTAGGATTTAGATGCATTGGCTTTTGGTCCATTGGAATCCATTTAGGATGTTTGGTGTAAGGGTTTTGCACCTAATTGGGTTAAAATGAATTTCGTGCATAACTTGCGCATATATTGGAATTTTGGCGAACGGACAGCGCCAACAGTTCCGAAATGGGGAAAACATGTGGCCCGTGAAGTTTCGTGGCAATCGGATCTAAAACGGGCCAATTGGATAGGTTAGAAGTTAGTAAAATGGTTTAAATGTGTAACAGCATCAGGTGCTGTCACTGTCATGCCCACGCTACGCGTGAGGCTGGCGCGTAGCGTGAGGTGCGCAGCAGATGGCTGACGCTACGCGTGGGAATGGCGCGCAGCGTCAGGCCCCTGTTTCATAGTTTGACTCTTTTCTAAATTAGAGGCACTCTAAGGTTTTGTCACACTACATAATTATTATTTTGAGTATGTTTAGTAAAAATAAATATTATTTTGAAATGAGAAATAATTAAATTTTATTAAATGTGAAAAATTTATTGTGAAAATTAATTAAATGGATATAAATAAAGGTAAATTGACGTAGGACGTCACAGGTGGTATCAGAGCGGTTCTTTCTAGAGCCGGGAAAATGGGAAGAGTTAGGGGATTGTTTGAGTCCTATATCAGGCTGTTTTGCATTTATTGCATTATGCTTGTGATTGTTTACATATTAACAGGTTGACTTGGCATCATTCTCTTGGCACTCCGGGCAGCGTCTTGTTATGTGTTTATACATGAGGTAATTTTTGTACTCCCTGGTCAATTATTGGTTATTAATGGTGATGTGTTTTGGGATATTGTAGAACTAAAATATGACGGAAGGAAGTAGTTCTGTTGGTGGTGATGATTTCTTTGAGAGGTTTTCTCAAATGATGGGGAGGACTGATTCTGTTCCCACCCTTGATAAATTTTTGAAGAGGAATCCACCTATTTACAAAGGAGGACATGATTATGATGGGGCGCATATATGGCTGCGTGACATTGAGCAAACATTTGAATACTTTGAATGCTCTGAAGAACAAAGAGTGCAATTTGCTACTTATCAATTGAAGGATGAGGCTCGTGTATGGTGGTCAAGGACTAGAATTCAGATGAATGCTGCGAATGAACCATTAATGTGGATGAATTTCAAGAGGAGATTTCTTGCTAAGTACTTTCCAGATAATTATAAAATCTGTAAGGAGATGGAATTCTTAAAACTTGAGCAGGGCAGGATGTCAGTGGCTGAATACACGTCACAGTTTGATGAACTATGTGATTTCTATCATCCTTTTTTCTCTTGAAGGAACTGAAGGTAGTAAGTGTGCAAAGTATGAATCCGGGCTAAGAATTGAACTCCGAAGTGTCATTGTTCCTATAGAGATCCGTGACTATCCTACTCTAGTAAATAAGGCCAGACTTGCTGAGGAAGTGCAGTTACAGAGAGCGTCCCAGTCAAGGGACAAGAGACCATTGAAGGCTAAAGGGTTCAGTTTTAAAAAGATGGGTCAGTTTTTCCATGGTGGCAAGTCTTCTGCCACATTTTCTTCTTCTTCTGGACGTGGATCTACTGGTCGTTCTGGTGGTCGTGCTTGTTATAATTGTGGTCAGGAAGGTCATTTCTCTAGACATTGTCCTACAAATCAAACTGTTTGTTTCCAGTGTGGACAACCTGGACACCTTAGGCCCGACTGTCCACAGAGGCAGCAGCAGGGAGGACGTGGTAATCGGGCAAGTGCTTCTATGGTCCGTGGTGGGAATTTTCAGCGTGGAGGCCGAGGCGGCGGTAGCCGTGGAGGCCAACACCCTAGGCGATCTGATGCTCAGTCCAGTGGTACTCAGAATGTTATGGCTGGACGTGTGTTTGCTTTTGATGCTTCTGAAGTCTCAAGAAATGATAATTTGGTACAGGGTAAGTGTCTTATCCATGACTATCTTGTAAATGTTATTTATGACTCTGGTGCAACCCACTCTTTTATTTCTGAGAGTTGTGTTCGGCGGCTTGGTTTGCCGGTGGTATTAATGAAGAATGCTCTTAATGTCTCCACTCCTACTGGTTCTACATTTCGAGCAACTACTATGTGTGAGGAATTACCTATGCAAGTAGAGGACCGATCTTTCCTGGTGAATTTAATATGTATGCCATTGAAGAATTTAGATGTTATTCTGGGTCTTGACTGGTTGTCTGTTAACCATGTTATGGTGGACTGTTACCGCAAGACTATAATTTTCTCTCAGGAATTGGACACTAAAAATGTGGTGAGTGATGTTTCTGTAATTTATGTTATTCTGTTAGCTTCAGAAGGGCGGTATAATCTTAAACCTGCAGATATTCCAGTGGTGTGTGATTTTCCTGATGTATTCCCGGAAGATATTCCGGAATTGCCTCCAAACAGGGAGATTGATTTTGCTATTGATTTGATTCCCGGGGCAGAACCTGTGTCCCGTACACCTTATAGAATGTCTTCAGTGGAGTTGGCTGAAGTAAAGAAACAAGTAAATGAGTTGTTAAGCAAGGGGTTTATCCGACCGAGTGCTTCACCTTGGGGCGCTCCGGTGTTGTTGGTGAAAAAGAAGGACGGCAGTATGAGAATGTGTATTGACTACCGACAATTGAATAAATTGACGGTTAAGAACAAATATCCTTTACCACGAATTGATGATTTGTTGGATCAGTTGCAAGGTGCTGTGGTGTTTTCTAAGATCGATTTGAGATCTGGATATCATCAGATTAGAGTGAAGTCGGAAGATATTCTGAAAACGGCGTTCCGGACTCGATATGGACATTTTGAATATGTTGTAATGCCTTTCGGAGTAACCAATGCTCCAGCTATCTTTATGGATTATATGAATCGGATTTTCTAACCTTACTTGGATCAATTTGTCATGGTGTTTATTGATGACATTCTAGTATATTCAAATTCTGTAGAAGAGCATGCACAACATCTTCAAATTATTTTACAAGTGCTACGTGAAAAGAAGTTGTATGCTAAATTGTCGAAGTGTGATTTCTGGGAAGCAAGTGTGAAATTTTTGGGGCATGTAATCTCTTGTGATGGTGTGTCTGTTGATCCATCCAAGATTGAAGCAGTTATGGCTTAGGAAAGGCCTAAATCAGTGACTGAAATTAGGAGTTTTCTTGGATTAGCTGGCTATTATCGCCGTTTTATTGAAGGATTTTCCCGCATTGCACTACCCTTGACTCGATTGACAAGAAAAGAGAATCCCTTTGTGTGGACGGAAAAGTGTGAACTGAGTTTTCAAACGCTGAAGCGGTGTTTGACTACTGCACCTGTGCTTGCATTACCAGATGTGATGAAAGAATTTGTGGTATACTGTGACGCATCTAAGTTTGGTTTAGGCTGTGTACTGATGCAGGATGATAGGGTAATTGCTTATGCTTCTAGGCAATTAAGGCAGCATGAACAGAATTATCCCACTCATGATTTAGAACTCGCTGCTGTGGTATTCGCATTGAAGATTTGGCGACATTACTTGTATGGATCTCGTTTTGTGGTATTCAGTGACCACAAGAGTTTGAAGTATCTGTTTGATCAGAAGGAATTAAACATGAGGCAAAGGAGATGGGTGGAATACCTTAAGGATTATGATTTTGATTTAAAATACCATCCTGGTAAGGCGAATGTTGTGGCTGATGCCTTAAGTAGAAAAGTATTACATGCAGCTTTCTTGATGGGCAAGGAACAAGAATTGTTAGAAGACTTTCGTGATATGAATATTGGGGTTGCCATTCAAGCCCCAGATCAGATGGTAATTGGAATGCTAAAAATCTCCAATGAATTCTTAGAATCCTTAGCTGTGGCTCAGGAGGATGATGAAGAGTTGCTAGAATTGCTTGACACTCAAGCAAGAGGCAAAGATATGGGATTAACCAAAGGTAAGGATGGAATTTGGCGGTTTAAGAACCGTGTAGTGGTACCCACAGAGGGTGATTTCAGACAAGCTGTATTAGCTGAAGCGCATAAAAGTTCTTTAAGTATCCATCCTGGTATCACTAAGATGTACCATGATTTAAAGAAAGAATTCTGGTGGCCGGGAATGAAGAAAGCAATAATTGAATATGTAAGATCTTGTGTGATATGTCAGAAGTGTAAGGTCGAACATCAGAGACCCCCAGGTTTACTTCAACCCCCGGAGATTCCAATATGGAAATGGGAAAGCATTACTATGGATTTTGTATCTGGGTTACCTCGTACTCGTTCTGGTTGTGATGCAATATGGGTAATTGTGGACAGGTTGACCAAGAGTGCTCACTTCTTGGCTATGAATATGAAATGGTCATTGGACCGATTGGCTAGATTGTACATTACGGAGATTGTAAGGTTGCATGGTGTACCTGTGAGTATTATTTCGGATCGTGATCCTCGGTTTACTTCCAGATTCTGGGGGAGTTTACAGCAGGAATTGGGTACTGAACTGAGGTTGAGTTCAGCTTATCATCCTCAGACAGATGGCCAGTCTGAGCGTACAATCCAGACCTTGGAAGATATGCTTAGGGCTTGTGTACTGGAGCAAAGTGGCTCATGGGAGAGATACCTGCCATTGGTGGAATTTGCTTATAATAATAGCTATCATAGTAGCATTGGGATGGCTCCTTATGAAGCTTTATATGGAAGACGGTGTCGTACGCCTTTATGTTGGAATGAAGATAGAGATGCAATCCATTTAGGACCCGAGTTAATTCAGGAAATGAATGATCAGGTGATAATGATTCGTGAAAAGATGAAAATTGCACAAGACCGTCAGAAAAGTTACTATGACAATCGTCATAGGCCACTTGAATTTCAGGAGGGAGATTGGGTATTCCTGAAGGTGTCACCTACTAAAGGTGTAGGCCGTGTGATGAAGAGCCAGAAACTTAATCCAAAGTATATTGGACCCTACCAAATATTGGAACGAATTGGTGAAGTAGCATACAGATTGAATCTTCCCCGTGCATTGACAAATATTCACGATGTATTTCATGTTTCACAATTAAGAAAATATGTTCCCTGTGATTCGATGATCGTACCTGAAGATTCCATTGAGCTGAAAGAAGATTTGACTGTGGAGATAGCACCTATTTGTATTGAAAGTTATCAAACTAAACGATTGAGAAACAAAGAAGTACCCCTGGTAAAAGTGAAGTGGCAAAATATAAATGGAGTGACGTATACATGGGAACTGGAATCTGATATGAGGCGGTTGTATCCAAATCTTTTCCAATAAGGTACGTTGATTTCGGGGACGAAATCTCTTTTTAGGGGGAGTGGATGTAACATCCCAGATGTTTTGATAATAGAAAATAAATTGGAAATGAGTAAATTATTATTTGGCTTATAATGAAAATGGTATATGAAATGTTAAGTGGGGAAAAAAGGAGTTTTAATGAAATTTTAAGGAAAATGGCATCAGGACCCTGACGCGTAGCGTGGATGGGACGCGTAGCGTCAGGTGTGATTTAGTGAGCTGACGCGTAGCGCCAGGCTGACGCGTAGCGCCAGCGTCGCGATCTGTTTTATAATAGGGTCACACAGAACAGAACCTGTAAACCCTTTCTTTCATTTTCTCTCTTCTCTGAGGCGATTTGGCTAGGGTTTTGAGGGAAACTTGGATTCTTGGTGGTTTAAAGCAATTTGGAACCAAGGTAAGGCATCTAGGGCCTCTAATCTTTAGTTTCTTCTCCTTCCCTTCATGAAATCCGAGTTTGCATGTGATGATTGGGGTTTTGATTCTGAGTTTCAGTGGCTTGTGAAGCTTGGGTAATGAGTTTGGAAGTATAAGGAAGGTAACGTACTAACTAATTTGATGTTTCGGTGACCGTAGGTGCCGGAACGAGCGTTAGGCAAGCGATCGACGAAGTGGACGTCGGAAGCGAAAGAGGAACGGTGAATCCAGTGGCTGTAGGACGCTATCCACCCCTTGAGCAAACTGTCGGAGCTCGGGATAGAGGTAAGGGGGGTGTTCGGGTCATAATTAATTAGAATCGATATGAGAATAGGTTATGGGAAGCTGGGAATGTTAGTAAAAGTTGTCATAAATAATATAAAGTAACTGAATATAGTAGTTGTGAATATATGAGTATGTGGAGTAAGATTAAATGGTTGAATATGAAAGGAATATGTTGATTTGATTGATTATATAATGAAATAAAGATTGGAATGATGAAAGTAAAAGATATGTGTAATATTCCCACTTTGAGTGGTGTATGTACATTTGATTATGAATAAAAATGTGGAATTTTGAATTATTGATGATATATGCAATAGCATTGTATGGATGGGTTTGACAAGTCGGTCGCCCTGTATTGTGAGCACATGCCAGTTTCTGGTAGTTGCACATGTGGTTTGTTGACGATATGTTATGATCATGAAATATGATATGTGAATATGTGGTATGGGATGGCCAACGGTATGTATACCCCTCGTTTTCTGGCTCCCGTGGTCTTTGTACCCAGTTGAGCTACCCAGTGGTCAAGTCGGACCCAGTGGTTGAGGTGGAGAGCCAAGTCGGGCTCGGTGAACCAAGTCGGGTTCACGGGATGTCAAGTCGGACTCCCAGCTAAAGGCCAGTCCTTTAGTATCCGGATACTAGGTGTCAAATTACATGAGAGTCAGTTGTGACATATGTGAATCTTATATTGATTTATGATGGAAAATGAATTATGAATTGAAAGTGTAATATGAATGAATGATGTGTATGGATGTAATTGTATTGACGTGGATAAGTGCAGGAAATCGAAAGAGATTATGTAATAGCCAAGAGTAGTAGATATTGTTAAGTTTAATATTTCGTTCTATATTAATTATGATATTCCAAACACTCACCCTTGCTGTTGTTAAATTTTAGTGACCAGTGACAGGGAGGATGCTAATGCTGCGGAGGTGCGCCAAGAGGAAGTTTGATGCCAAGGAATGGAGATGTATATAATGAATGTAATATTTTGAGTGTATGTGTTTAAGTGTGTAATAAGTAATGTATTAATATGGTGGGTGATAGATGATAAAGTATGTGTGATGAACTTGCCATGATTATGCATGTTGTGGTTTGATGACTTATTGATGAGGATGAATTATGGCACGGAGCCATTGATATGTGTGAATGTTGAATGTGATGGGCAGGTGTTGCATTGATGCATGATTGATATGTATGCTATGTGATTGATGTTAGGATGATGATTGGATTGATTTAGATAAGTTATGCATATAGTTGGATATTGAGTTTAAGGAACCGGATAAGTGAAATTAAGATTCGGTGGGTGTAAGAAACCCCAGAATGCATCAATAGGTCTTCCATGACATTTAGGATTTAGATGCATTGGCTTTTGGTCCATTGGAATCCATTTAGGATGTTTGGTGTAAGGGTTTTGCACCTAATTGGGTTAAAATGAATTTCGCGCATAACTTGCGCATATATTGGAATTTTGGCGAACGGACAGCGCCAACAGTTCTGAAATGGGGAAAACATGTGGCCCGTGAAGTTTCGTGGCAATCGGATCTAAAACGGGCCAATTGGATAGGTTAGAAGTTAGTAAAATGGTTTAAATGTGTAACAGCATCAGGTGCTGTCACTGTCATGCCCACGCTACGCGTGAGGCTGGCACGTAGCGTGAGGTGCGCAGCAGATGGCTGACGCTACGCGTGGGAATGGCGCGCAGCGTCAGGCCCCTATTTCATATTTTGACTCTTTTCTAAATTAGAGGCACTCTAAGGTTTTGTCACACTACATAATTATTATTTTGAGTATGTTTAGTAAAAATAAATATTATTTTGAAATGAGAAATAATTAAATTTTATTAAATGTGAAAAATTTATTGTGAAAATTAATTAAATGGATATAAATAAAGGTAAATTGACGTAGGACGTCACACGTAACACCGAGTTGAGTTACCGCTGTCACTAAGAGTGACTGGTGTTATATTATGGGTGTGCGGTTTGGTACCTGTAAAACGGCCGAATCAGCTGAGAGCTGAGATATATTATTATGTTGTGTAAATCCCATGTTAGAGTCGGATCTGCATGTATATGCATTCGCATATAATTATTGAGGTTGAGAAGCTATGAGATAGCTCGTGATATGTACTGTTGTGTTGTTGCAATTGAGGTATTATAATTGTTGTTAAATGACAGTATGTATGGTAATGTTTATAATGAATTATCGATTTGTGTTGGAGCTGGATAATTAATTAGTAAATTATGTTGAATTCAGTTCAGTACCTATCATTTAATATATATATATATATATATATATATATATACATATATATAAATGCTCACCCCTATATGTGGTGAATTTTTCAGTGGATGTGGACCGAGGCGATACTTGGTGATTGCTCGGTTGGAGTCATCGTGGTCTTGGAGACCAATATACATATGTGTATATTTATATAGTTGTTGGTGTAGTATCGTCTTGGCCAGCTCTAGTGTGTGCTCATTTTGATGTGTATATATATGTTTAGTGGATTTACGTATCTGGTAGCTTCAACTGGAAGCCTAGGCACATTTTATACGTACCATGTGATATGATGACAATGATGTTTTGGGAGTGGTGACCATGGATTGTCCTACCACATGGAAATATGTATGTATAATGACAATAGTGTTGTGGTATAGTCTCGAAACCTTGTTTTAAAACTGGAATTAATTCGCAAAAAATTTCCTCAAGTTTTCGGACCTTGTTAGTTAAGGAAGGATGTTTCAAGAAATGCACGTATTATTATGAAATATAATTAATATAGCTATTTTTATGAAATAATAGATTATTTTTTATTTTATTATTATCTTTCTTATTTTTTTAAAATTTTTTTCACTTTTTTTAATATCAATAAGGATATTATTGAAAAAACAACAATTAATACTTTTTTGAAACTTTAAAGAATTAAGTAGAAACCAAATTTTTATTTTTAAATGGATAGTTAAATAAAAACAAATGGAATGATTTGGTCTTACCTTTTATTTTATTTTTTACAATAGCGATTGCATTTTGGGATTTGAATTTAGGAGATTAACCTAACTACTTAAAAAAGTTTCATAATCAATATATATTTTCATTTGTATTTCTATTTAATCTATTTTGATACTCTCTCCATTTTTTATTTGTTAAGTTTGATGTTCTCACACAAATTTTGAAAGTAGTAATTATGTTTTTTGAGTCTGTTTGGAAAAACAACTAGATAAGCTAAATTTAAGTTTAAGTGTTTATTTGGTAAAACTAGTTGAAACCTAAAAACAGATTTTATTGAAAGTATTTGGTAAAACTAATTGTTTGAGTAGCTAAAAAATGTAAAATCACATAAATTGACATGTTTAATTATTTAGGAAAACTTATATATATATATACAACTTGCAATTTTTTTGAGATATTTTACTTAATATCAAAATTAATAAAATAATGTTTAAGTTTATTTTTCCTTTACAACAAAAATTTATGAAATATATAAATAAAAAATATGTAGTTCAAATATAATAATTCATATAAGTATTCATTATGGAAGTCAGTTTCACATATTTATAAAATTTTGAAAAAAGAATATTTATAATAATAATTGTTAGAGTCAAGAAGACTTTGAAGAAACCTTAGATTTATTGATAACTAACATTACGTATTCTAATTTAAATCAAGTCATATTTTGTTAATATCTAAAAGTTTGTTTAAGTGTTTCGGAATATAAAAGGCTTAGACTATAAAAGGCTTGGACTATAAAACAAAGGGGGAGCCCATACAACCAAAAGTCTGGTTAAAAGGACACTCAATCTTAAACAAGATGCAATGTAAAGAAGAATCTGAAAATCAAGGTCAAAGGTCACTCTATCTCAAGTCTCTTTAAATCAAGGAAAGCGAAGCATCAGTTGAAGAAATGAAGTCTGGGGAAAATGCTATAAGATGAAGTACATCACATCTAGACTTATACCAAACCCCGACTTGTTGAGCCATGTTTTGTGTAACAATTTGTGCAAGAGTTCCTCTCCTCAAAGTAAAGCTCTTTAGTAACCAGACTATATCTTCATACATCATCAAGCTATAGCTGCTCCAGATCTCATGAAATATCTTAAGCAAGAACCTGAATAAATTTGCTCTTATTTCATGAGTCTCATCATCAACACCTTATGGATCACCAGACCTAGAATCATTTCAGAAGCTTTCCTTGCACGAGTCTGGTCCTTAGAATGTTATCTCTCTGAAGCAATTTCCATCAAAGCATGAAGAAAATATTTACACCAAGGAAAGTATCAAGCAAGACAGATCTAGATTCATCTAAAAAGCATCCAGTTTCATCTATACCTTATTATTTTAGAAAACCTCTGAATGAGAACTATCCTTTTTGATAAAACTTATACTAATCCTACTTTACCTTTGTATGCACAAGTCTCGAAACCGTGTGCCCTATGCTTCATGTATAGAAAGACTATCTCTGACCAAGAGCCCTTGTTCGTTGTGCAAAACACCTCTCAACGGTTGTATTCTCTATCAATGTTCATCTAATGGTTATCTCCTTCCTCAGTAGAATAGCTCAAGATATAACAACTCTTCTCTCCTTCAGAAAAAGTGTGTGAGAGAAAAAGAGAAGAGAGATGGGCACATAGTCAGAAAAGTAAGGAGATACTAGGAGAGAAAGAAAAAAGAAAAGAATGAAGTGGGCACACACACTCAAGCGTTTGAATGAAAAGAAATAAAAATATGGACAAGTACTAAACGTCCATGCACCAAAAGCCCAAGAAAATCAAAAATGGAAAAAAGCTCATAGAGAAGAAGAGAGATCTGAGAATTGCCCTTGAAGAAAAAGAAAGCTCGCTATATGCACTTTATTCCTATTTCAGAAGCCATAGCAACCTAAGTTAGAGGCATGCAATCAACTCATTAATCCATCACCTCTGTGAGCACAGTGTCTCTGATCAGCTTTCAAACTTAGTATTATCATGCTCTATTTACATACTTTCATGTACTAAGTCATTTCTAAAGAAGACAAGCCTTTCTCATCTGTACAAGTCTGTAATACAGACTCTTCACTTAGCTCAGCTAAGTTAAAGGCTTGTTAATCTTGTTATGTTAATTCTTCCAAATCTTTATAGTATATGTCTATGAGGTCTGTTGGGAAAAAGTGTTGGCCTGAAGAGGATTTAGAAAGAATGCTTGGGTTTAAGTTAGGAGTGGCTTGTGAAAGAATACTTGGGTCTGCCCTAGGAGTGGATGCTGCAAAAGAATACTCAAATTAAGCTAGGAATAACTGGTTTCAAGAAGACTCAGAAGCACGTGGCATGCTTAAGCCAGGAGTGGCTGGAGTCAATAATACTCAAGTATGCAGCATATGTAAAAAGGACAATTTTACATTAGTGAAAAATCCTTTAAGTCTGAAGGTACTGAATGTAGCTTCCACATTGGAAATGAACCAATATAAATCTCTTGCGTGATCCTTCTATCCTTATTCTTACAAGAGTCTGATGCATTCATGCTTATTTCCCTCATATACAAAAGTCTATTACCTAATTTGTTACGCAAAAGGTTCATTCATTTGAATGAAGAATTTGGTTTTAAAGAGTGAACAAACTTATTCAACCTCCCCTTCTAACCATAAATTAGTATCATAGCATGACCTCTGGGGTTAAACACTCTAGCAAGTGTAGAGGAAAAGATCCATAATGCCTCTCCTCTGACTAATGAAAAAAAAGATTCAAGGAAAAGAAGCTGTTGGGTCAGACCTCTTAAGAAAGTGCTGCTTCTGTTCATAAAGTCTAAAAATGAAAGGGAAGGATCTCAGAAGAACAAGTTTCAAAGTCTTCTAGAATCTAATTTGAAAGATAAGTTTCTAGCTAACTCATTCAATAAAAAAGATCAACAAGTCTGAAGGAAGGTAAACAAAATGGGTTAGTAAATTTTTTCTATGACTCCAAGTGTTATATATATATATATATATCAGTTTTTAAGTTAATCTCTTTATTATATTTAATCCAATAAAAATTGATATCTTTATAAGTCCATAAACGTCTGCTTTTACCGTATACAAGACTGACAAGAGTTTGTTAGATCAAGAAAGCATTTATGCAGGTCTGATGGAAAAACAAGTCAGAACCAGACTGTTCAAAGATTACGAATCAAAAAGGGTTGACATTCAAAATTTGGTAAACATGTTTGTTGCTTATGTTGACTTTATTTTCGTATATATATTTATATAAGTCAAAACTGTACAATTATTTATTTTCATGCTCTTAGTAAACCACATCTAATTATTAGAAATGACTTCTATTCTTTTCAAAAACAGCAGCATTTAAAATTTTCTCCCTCTCACTCTCCATTAAAATGCATAAATTTATTTAAACATGCCTTAAATATTTGAAAGACTGTTCATGTTCTCACTTCTCTCTCCTTAAAAAACCCTTCACCTTATTTCTTCACTCTCTACTCAAAAACCTACCCTGATGACTTAGCTTTCCCTCTCAGAAAATCCTCAAGTTTCACCTCTTGATTTAAACCTCTAAAATGGCCTCTATCTCCAAGAATGACATTGTTGGATCCGTATATTTCTCACCCAAATAATTCAAAGAAGAAGGAAGAGATGTCATATTTGAATTGGTTAGCATTGGTTGGTTACCCTTTTGCTTCTCCAAATATATGTTCTCACCATCTCTGGTTATAAACTTCTGGACTTCTATAAAATTTAATAAAGAAAACTTTATAGTGTTTGGTCATCTTTAAAACAGAAGGATTGAAATCTCTACTGATAGCATTGCTCATGCCTGCGACTGACCTAATGAAGCATTGATATTTTCATAAAACTACATTGGCACCTCTATCTCAGAAAATGAGGCAAATGTGTGTCTGTATGGAATGGAGTCCCCTCCCACATTGCTGGTCAAAGATTTGCTTTTGAAGGCAAAGTTTCTTCATGCTCTAATGAGATAAATATTCTCTCCCAGAAAAAAGTGTAAGAGATGTTGTGACGAAGCTAGACAGGTTCTGTATGGTTCTGATGCTGAAGAAAGAAAAGGTCAGCCTCCCTAATGTGATCACAAACCATCTGATCACCTCAATCTCCAAAAGGAAAAAGAAGATTCAATATCCTGGTGTTCTAACCAAGATATTTGAACTCCATGGCATTTCTGTCCAAAATGCAAGAGACCTCAAGTCATGTGATTGTCTGTTTGCCAAAGCTCCTACCTTCTCAGATATGGTTACTCCATCTGAACATACTTAAGAAAAGTCAGCAGAAGAGTCCTTGAATGCTAAGTTGAAGTCATCAAGTGATGAGTCTTCCTCTGATAAGTCTTCATCAGAATCAGATCATGGAGAGTCTAGGCCTCCCAAGAAGAAAGCCAAGGTTTTTGTAGGAATTTCACCTAGGGCCTCAAGGTCTGGTAAGTCAAAATCCACTTCGAAAGCAGTCAACCCAACTGCTCTTGTCAAAACTTTAGGAAGGATCACAAGAGGATTTTTGAAAGGAATCTCTATGAAGAAAACCAATCTGTTGCGAGTCTAGTAGTATTTGATTCATCAGACTCTAAAGATGACAAGTCTGATGAGAGTTCTCCATCTGGTTCTCGAGCCTCCCTTGAACCTAAAGTATTCTCCCCTCCTTTATTAGAAATCTTACCTCAGGTATCGTCTGAACAACCTTTTATGGACATCATACCATACAAGCCCATTGTTCTACCAACTTCCTCACCAGAACTAAACCAGCAAATCAACACACTCTCCTCCACCAGAGTATACATCCCAAGAATGTCCCTTGTAAATCCAGGTCTTGAATGTAACATCCTAGAAATTTAAGTAAAATTAATTAATTAGAGTAAATAAATAGTATGACTATAGGGAATGATTATTTGATGTCCTATACATTTTGAAAAATTAATTATGGACCCCTTGAGTTAATACGGCGATTACTGTCGTCGTTTAATTGGCGAACGATGTACGAACAAAATACTGAAACGGGCCCAATGGGCCGGGAAAAATTGGATAATTATCGGGGATAAATATTTATGTCCTGACGATGAGCTAAAACTAATTTGAGCATTTGTGGAATTTATTGTGAATTATTCAGGATTTATCGGCGTCGTTTAACGTCAGAAAATGACCGATTTGAGCAACAGGCCTCAATTGGGCCTAAAAAATTCACTAACCCAAAAATAATTATTGAGTATTAGAAAACACTCAAATAAATATTTTAAACCTAAAAATAAATCTGAAAAAATTTAAAGATAATTAATTAGACGCACGGGGGCCCTGGGCGACCAAAACGCTTCGTTTTTGAGCCAAAACGTGACGAGTTTCACCTCATTAAATGAGCTGACCAAGAATACTACTGTGGGATGTTTCCATCAGATTTTAGGGCCCAAGTTGATGAATTGCCAAAAATTTGGGTCTTGGAGCCAAAAATCTTAAGTGTGGGGCATTGTGGTAAATTGGCACATGACATGTGACTTTCCCTCTTCCTTTCCCTTGGCATTTTCCAAAAACCAGCAGCCCCATCAGCTAGAAAAACTAAAACCCATCTCCTCTCTTCTCCTCCTCATGTGCGTCACATTCATGCCATATTCCATGGGTTTCCTTTAAAGCTTTTGATGGGGAAAAGGCTAAGGTATGCATATAGAGCCCTAGGCTCCATCTTCTCAATCTTCTCTTCTCCTTATTCCATTCATTTTCTCCTCTCCACTATAACCCCCCAAAATCGAAAATCCATCTTTAACTCACTCAAGCTTGTGACGAAGTTTTAAGGTTCTTGGAGGCTTCTTTTTCATTTTGAAGAAGCTTGCTCAAGCTTTTGGTGTTAGGGCTTCTCAACCTCCATTGTCATTACTCTCTTGAATTTAGGTTTAGGGTCACTTTGGGGTAAGCTTATGAATTCATGATGGACGTTAAATTAGTAGCTTAATGTGATGTAGCTTATGTTGTTAGTAATGGAAAAAGTGTAGGATTTTGCACGTGGAACCCAAACCTAGGTTAGGAGACCATTGGGGAATTGTTGTTATTGTTGTTGGATAATTGTTTTTATGACTTGAATTTGATATGAATTAATTGTTGAAATGAGAATAATTATTGGTAGAATAAATGAATTGATTTTGGAGAGTATTAGGTGAAAAACTAGAATTTGATGCTTACTTTAATTAGTGGGAAAATTTACAATTAGGAGACTTAGATTATTGTGGATGACTTTATAATAATTATGAGACCTAAATTAGTGTATTGGAATAAATTGGTGATGTTGGGTTGAAGAATGAAGAATTGGGTTAGTATAGAAGCTTTATGGGAGAATTAGGAGTAGTAAAAGTGTTATGAGTGACTTTAGTTACCTTGGCTTTATTGGTATGCTAATGGAACAATATGAAATGTGGTTTAGGAATTGGAATCAATGTTAGGAGACTTAAGTAAAAAAAAAGTATATTGTTAAGGAGAAATTAAATTAGGAGCTTGAACCAATAAAGTGAAATTGATGGATTGTTAGCCTAGGGAGCTTCATGGGAGTGCATTAGGCATAAATATATAAAAGGGAATGTTAATTGAAATTAAAGAGTTTGAATGTATTTGATTGACAATTTTGGCATAATGGTGAATTAAAATAGTTTAGGTCATAGTTAGGGTACCGAAAATGATTATGGTCTTAGAAATATTAATTTTGACTAAAAATGAGTTAGTGGAGGTATTGTGGTATTTATTAGTGGTTGGAAGCAACTATGATGGAAAGAGTGTGATGCTGGTCTCTAATAGGTGAAAGCGGCATAAAATTATGAAGTATGGGCAACTAGGACAAGTGTAGGAATTATGCTGGTAGTGAAACCATATTCATGAAATTTAAGTAGTAGGTTAGTGAGAAAAAAAAAGTAACTAGTTGGTAGGAAAAGACTTGACATTTAGGTGATAATGGGTATGGTTTATACATTAGGTGAATGATAGGTACAAAAAATTACTTAGGATAATTTATTTTAGCATTGAAACCATTACCAAGATAATTAGGCAATTTAAGAAGTAAAAGAATCAATTAGCTAAATTGTTAGTAGAAAAAGACTTGTCACTTTTTAGGGATATGAAACACTATAAATAATTATGATGGCTTAGAAAGCTACTTAGAAACCTTGTGAAGCTTAACAACTAATCTTTGAGCCTTTGGCAAATTCCAAACCATGGTCATAATTCTTTAAGACATTGGAAAAGTGTAAGAGTAATGACTTTAATTTCAACCTCAAAGAGGAGAATGGTCTAAGTCTAATGTGACTTTGTACATATATATATATATATATATATATATATATATATATGAACTTATAAAAAAGAAATGATAATTAACATCAACTTAAGTGTAGTGTGGTGGTTGATATAGCTTTATGCTTGTCAATATAGGCTTTGACCATTCTTGTGAGGCGGGACCATCCAACTCCTCCAACCCGTCGGAGTACTTCTCTTGAGGTAGGAGAGGAGATTATTTTCTAACTGCTTGGCCTTGATATTGATAGTGTATGTATGTGTGATGTTTAATTGCATATTGGCCTTGGTTATTTTTATTGTTGCTATGTGTAATGATTATGTGAAGTAAGACTCGTTGAGTGACATTGGTGGTGAATTGATATTCGTTAACAAGATGTACCCTTTGTGTTCCCTTTTTGGCTTATGCATGATAATGAAGTGGATTATGTTGGAAATTGAGGCCATTATGTGCACTTTTGCATTTAGTGACATGCATAACATATCTCATGTGTGATAAACAATGATCTTACGTTGATCTTGGAAATAACAACCTTGCGTTGGTTGATTTTATAAATGACTATGCATGGTCATAATGTGACTTGTATTTTTGATCTTGCATTGATCTTGAAAAAGAAACCTTGCGATGGTTTTATATATTAAACAACTATGCGTGGTTGTAAGTCACATGGGTGAAATATGCACATGGAGAGAAAAGGAAAATTATACAAGTTGGGCTCATTGCATATGCATTAGTTGTTGGATAGCATATGCATTATTTGTGAATACATGACATTTGAACTTGAGTATCCATAATGATTATGTCTTATGAGTATCTTGAATTGAGTAATGTTGTTGGCTAAGGTGAAAGTATAGTCTTGACAATTGTTGGTGACATGAGAATGATACCTAAGGCTTTTTGGCATGGGTTGGCATTTATGGTGTATGTTGTATGTATTGATTGTCAAATTATGGTTTCTATGTTGTATCAATGAGATTGGACATATTGAAGGAAAATATGTATGATTGTTTCACTATGCATGACTTATCATTATAAATGCCCATCATTGAGAAAATATATTCACTCTCCATGTTGTCAATTTTAGCCTTGTGATGTAGGTTGGCATGGTGGGGAGACATTCTTTTTGAAGGGTATTGGTGTGAAGAAGGCATATTGGTTGTCTTGGCCGGGATTTTCTTTTAGATTTGATGATCTACATTCTTTTATAGAATATTTTGTGTAGCTTGACTATTGACACCACTAAAAAAACAACTGATAGCGACGGAAGGTATTGGTCGCTAATCCACAGAATGGCCGTCGCTAAACACATTAGCGACGGCATCTCAGACGGAAAGGAGGACGTCGCTAAAACCCTCGTCGAAAAGACATCAGCGACGCTACACCTGCCGTCGCTAACATATTGACGGCGTAAGGCCGTCGCTAAAATCGTCTCTGTCCCAATAACCCCAGCCGTCGCTAAGTGTTTCCATACAGCGACCACGAAGCCCGTCGCTAATAACAGCCATCAGCGACCACCATATGCCGTCGCTACATGTACTCATGTAGCGACCAGCCTTGGCCGTCGCTATTTGTAACAAGTGCAGCGACGACAGAATCCGTCGCTAGTGGTTATGATACAGCGACGACAGACTCCGTCGCTAGTGCTGATGATACAGCGACCACCGTGTTCCGTCGCTAGTGGTTGTGACGTAGCGACCACAATATCCGTCGCTAGTGTTTGTGATGTAGCGACCAGATGGTCCGTCGCTAATGGTTGTGATTTAGCGACCAAAGAGTCCGTCGCTAGTTTTTTAATTCAGCGACGGTAGTGGTCCGTCGCTAACCGTCATTTTTAAATTTTTTTAAAATTGATTCAATGATAGGTAGGTTTTGTTAATTTAACTTTAAAAAAATCTTAATATTTTGTATTTTGTATTGGCTGATAAAATTTTATAATTAAATTAAAATAATTTTTTTGAAGTAATAAATTATTATTAAAAACAAAATAATAGATTAAATTAATTTATCAAATAGGTTAAATTACTAATGATAGGTAGAATAAGGCTTTGTGATTTGAATGTAATTACCAATAAATATTGACATAATAAATAAAGAATGACAAAATAAATACTGAATGAAAATATAACATAACTAAAAATCAAATATACAATGTGTATAAATAAAAGAACTACAATCAAGGTGGTGGGGGATCCTGGGGTGGTGGTGGGGGCGCCTGGGAAGTGGGGGGAGGTAGCCTCGCCATCAACTGCATCAGTAGCTCCTGCTGCTGAGCAAGTTGCCGACGAGTCTCGGCGTGCTGCTCCTCGGCCCGCTGTCGGTCCGCCTCGGCCTTCTGTCGGTCCGCCACGTGCCGCTCCAACAGCAACTGCCTCTGACGTCGCTCCTCCTGTAGCTCATCGTTCAGGTTTTGAATTACCTGAACGACCTCAGTCGGAAGACCAGAGGAAGACGAAGAGGAAGGGGTCTTCCCCTTTTTCGCCAGCTGCGTGCCGACGCCACCCAATCCAAACACCCTCCCTTTCTTGTTCACACCGCCAACAGCCTCCATATAGATGGCGTTGTCGTCAGAACAAGATAGGGTGGGAGGAACCTCCCCTTCAGGAGTGGAAGCCACCAGGTCCGCCTCCTTCTCGGCCCTCCTGGCCTGATACGCCTCCTGTAAATTCAAAAACAACGATAGGATTAGTAAGCTGATTTGTAAATTATAAGCATGTGTCAGTTAAAAGTAAATACCGCTAGCTCCGTAGTCTTCTGGTTTACCCATGCACCGGCTTTGTTCTTCTTGGTCATTTGCATGACCTCAAACAAAGAAGGCTCCCGGTGCTCCCTCTGCTCCTGTGGTGGACAAAAAACATTGAGATTATTATTTGTAAACATGTAAGACGAATCATAATAGAAATGTTTAACATAAATATACTTACAAATCTTTTCTTGTGCTCGAGGGTTGAAATGCTACCCCCAGTGTAAACCGAGGCTGCAGCATCGGCGGCTCTGTTGGCCCTATTCCGAGCACTCGCCTGCTGGAATGGGACCCCGCCCCACTTCTGGACCATCCCGTCCCAATGGTCCTCCGGGATCCAACGAGGGCGCTCACCCTTGTCCCTCACCTTCCAAAGGGTACTCTTGATGATTTTGGAGGTCTTTGTGGCAAAGACCTTCCTAATCTCATCAATCATACCCTCCGCCCACTGGTAATCACGCTGTAAAATGAATTGAGAAATCAAAATTAATAACAGGTCTATTTTACAAATCAAGTCACAATAAATGAGCTAGGAACTTACCGAGAAGGTGTCAAACCACCTATCTTGCACAACCTTCCCAGCATCTGTCCATGATATATATGGACCATCCCACTGGGCCTTCAAAACCTTAGTAATCGCTTTGGTAGTGCGACTACTATCAACAAAGCTGTAATGACAACAATTATGTTAGGAGTAAAACAACACACAATCTAGGGAGACACCCAAAATTTCGGCAGAGTCTCCCCTGTAAATGTAACATTTCCAAGTTTAAATAGTTACCCTGTTACAAACAGAAGAGTGCCCAGTACAATTCAATCTATACAAGTACTAATTAAAGTAACATCCAATAAACCAACAAGTCTTTCCACTAAACCCTAATATAAAGTATCATACAAATAACATAAAAGTATATGAAATTTAGTCACTTACTCGTCTCCGGCCGGCACGGGTACCAACATGGGCAGAGGGGATGCCGGAGGTGGGATCGCCTGATGGCCATGGTCCTCTAAGCCACCAACTCCAGGAGTCTGCTCTGGGGTGGTCAGCTGTGGGGGTGATGGGGTGGTCTGCTGTGGTGGTGGTGATGGAGTGGTCTGCTGTAGTGGTGGTGATGGAGTGGTCTGCTGTAGTGGTGATGGAGTGGTCCGCTGTGGTGGTGATGGAGTGGTCTCCTGCCCTGGGGTAGGAGTCCCCAGACGGGAAGCCGGGGTCCTGGACCCACCACCCCTACTGAAGGGCAGTCGACGTCCCGTCATCTGTGGATAAAATCATGAAAAGAAAGGTTAGTCTCAGGATATATATAAACCTATGTATATATGTTTAACAACTACATACTCTGTGTCTGTTTCAGTTTCAAATTCCCCCTCAGTTTCAGTGTCACTGTGGTTATCTGTATGAACAAGTTCATCAGTATCCAAATCAGCCCTAGACCATTTTAATCGAGAGACAAGGTCTTTGTCAATGTGTTCACCCCCCGTAGTGGCGAGTGTCTCATCCATTATGACTGGATCAATGTTGAACAACAAATTGGCATCGTTGAGCTCGTGTGGTGCAAGCTGATAAGCGTCATCGACCTCCTCGGAGACATTGTCAGTGATCTGACTTCGGGCCTTGGCCTTGAGTACTGCATACCAGTCCCGATGTCCTCCCGGGAAGTCGGTGTAATAAACCTGCTCAGCTTGTTGGGCAAAAATGAAGGGATCAAACCCTTTATATCTACCATTCTTCTTGACCTCAACTAAGCCGTAGTTGTTGTCAACCTTTGTTCCAACACCGATTGTGTTGTCGAACTAATCACATTTGAATAGAACAATATCTCTTCTTAGTCGTCCAGAGAATGAAACTTCAACAATCTCCGTCAGCACTCCATAAAAGTCTTCTTCCAACTGACCGGCGGTGCCTTTAACACAAACCCCGTAGTTATGGGTGCGCATCCCTTCACTCCATCTCAAAATATTAAACTTGTAGCCATTTACGTAGTAAATAGGCCATTTTTTAACAGTCTTCACCGGCCCCAAGAAAGGGCTTGGAGTAAAGAATCTTCAATATGGTTGTTAGGGTCTTGTATCTATGTACAACATAAGAAGTAGGTCATTGTTACCATATTGACGGGAGTTAGAAGCAAATAGGCTTAAAAACACTTGGTATACGGGTCTTACATGTTGTGCGAACCAACCAACGAACTTGGATGACACCTCACTATGAATTTGGTCATCAGTTAAATCATTTTGCTCAAGTTTTAGCATATCTGTGTATAAGCTATTGAAAGAAACAAATAAGTTTAATATAAAAGCTATGTTAAGAATGTATAATATAACTTCTATGACTTACTCAATAAAGGGTTCCACTTCTGGGCAATTGAGAAGAATGTACAAGTGAGCCGCCTTTCGATCTTTCTCATCAATGTAACATTTTGTGAGCCTGCCCCCCGGGTGACCAGGATAGTTGAAAATCGACGTTTGTTCATCAAACCCTGTGCGGCTGGCTACCCCAAGATTGCGGGGAATTCTACTCATTCTAGTTTCTATCTCCGTTGGAAAATAGAAAGAAGCAAAGGTTGTCATTTCTTCGACTAGGTATGCCTCACAAATTGAAGCTTCAACGCAGGCTTTGTTCGACACTTTATCTTTTAAAGAGCGTAAGAATCTTCAACATCATTAACAAGATGGTGTTAAGTTAGAAAATACTATTATAAGCACGATTTGTAAGTAAATTAAAGAGTTCACCAAGCATTCACCTTTCGAATGGATACATCCAACGATACTGCACTGGGCCACCAACCAAGGCCTCGTACGGTAGATGGATAGGCAAATGCTCCATGGAGTCAAAAAAACTTGGTGGGAAAATCTGCTCCAACTTACAAATCAACACCGGGATAGTTTCTTCCATCTTCATAAGTTTCTCCACACTCAACGAAGTAGCCGTCAACTCCTTAAAGAAGTGACTCAACTCCACTATCGGTTTCCAAATAGGCTTCGGTAAGGCATGAAACGCGTACGGGAGTAGTTGTTGCATAAACACATGGCAATCATGACTTTTCATGCCAAACACCCTGCCCTCCTTCACGTCGACACATCTACTCAAGTTAGAAGCGAATCCGTCAGGCAGGGTCAACCCATTCATCCAAATACACACAGCAATCTGTTGTGGTCTAGTTAAAGCATATTTTGCATGGGGTTTAAACATTCTTCCACGTCCTGCATCCTTCAACTCCAACTCCTTCCTAGAACACCAAATCGGAAGGTCTAGACGACTCTTCTCGTTGTCCTTTGTTCTCCCTTTGATGTCCATAACAGTGTCAAAAATATTCATGAAAACATTACGTTCAGTGTGCATCACATCAATGTTGTGTCTTAACAACAAGTCTTTCCAATATGGCAAATCCCACAACACACTCTGCTTCACCCAGTGGTGTTCCTTACCGTAACCCGCAAACTCCTTAACACTCTTGTCCCAGATGTAAGGATACTCTTCGACCCTCTGCCAAACTCGTGCACCAGATAACCTACGGGGTGGAGGTTCATTAACAACCTTGTTCTTCTTAAAAGCGGTTTTGTTCCTCCTAAACGGGTGATCCAACGGTAGAAACTTTCTATGACAGTCAAAGAAACTTGTCTTGCCACTAACAGGGAGTGATTCCCCCCCGGTATGTTCCATGCATACAGGGCAAGCAAGCTTCCCAGACGTGGACCATCCAGAAAGCATACCATAGGCCGGGAAGTCGTTAATAGTCCACATCAAAACAGCACGCATCATAAAGTTGTTCTTCAAAGACACATCGTATGTCATTACCCCGACATCCCATAACTGTGATAACTCTTCAACCAACGGTTGCAAAAACACGTCTATGTTCGCCTTTGGATTTTTGGGTCCTGGAACCAGTATAGATAGAAACATGACCTCCCTCTTCATACACATATCAGGCGGCAGATTGTATGGGGTCAGGATGACTGGCCAACAAGAGTAAGCCCTTCCGTATTGACCGAAAGGGTTAAACCCATCAGTACATAGTCCAAGTCTTACATTTCGCGGCTCGCCAGAAAAGTCCGGATATAGCTCATCCAAACACTTCCATGCTTTCCCGTCGGAAGGATGGCAAAGAAACCCCTCTTGTGATCGGTTCAGAGCATGCCAACGTATGTGTTTTGCCGTGGACAATGAGGCATACAGGCGTTGAAGACGCGGTGTTATAGGGAAGTACCACATTTTCTTCCTGGCCGTCCGGGTTACCTTCCCTCTCCTTTTAACGGTCTTGTAGCGTTCCTCATTACAATGCAGACATTTTGTGACACTCTCGTCTGCAAACTCATTTCTGAACAGCATACATCCACCAACACAACACTCTATCTTCACACAACCCAGCCCCAAGTTTGCCACTTGTTTCTTAGCACGGTACAGGTTTGCTGGCATTCTGTGATTACTAGGCATGGTGGAACCCATCAGACTGACCATTCTATCAAAACAACCTCCAGAAAGATTATAATCTGCCTTAATGCTTAAAGCAGCTAGGGAGGCGGATAACTCAGTGTGACTGTTGCACCCGTCCCACAATGGAGTCTGAGCCGCCGCCAACAAATCATAAAATCTCTTCACCTCCGGATTAGGATCCTCCTCTACATTGTCAGAGTCCCCATGACCTGCTTGGTCATTATGTTCCAGCATACGCCCGGTGGAGGGTCCAACATGATCCATCACCATTTGTTCTATGTTGTTGTACGTATCCCTGTTTCCTCCAACCTCGTAGTAAGACTGTTGCACGGTTACGTCTGACGGTCTACGCGGTAACTGCTCACCATGGTTGTACCAGCAGTGGTATGTTTCCATGAACCCTTTCTCAGTTAGGTGGCACATGACATCATCCGCGTATGCAAAACTCATGCATTTGCACCTTGAGCACGGGCAACGAATCTTCTGAGTCACTTCAAATCCAGGCGTGTTTGCCGTAGCGAACGGAATGAACTCCAATAGCCCCATCATAAAGTCCTCAGTCACTCGCCGATTGCCATCTAGTCGGTTGTACATCCATCGCCGATTTGCCGGTACCTCCATTTACAATATCTAACAAGCACGATTTCTGTTACGTTACACGTTTAAATTTTTATTTAACTATCGGTTGTGAATCACTCTATCTCTTTGATGTTGCAAATTGGTGGGGCCCTATCCCATTCGGGATGAATATACAACCATCCGTAACCCATCCCATAATTGTATGTGGTCTATCTTGAGTTGAATGAATGTTCATTTGAAATTTCGGCAGCATTTCGCATTGGTCCCCGAGTACACAGAGATACGTACGGTATGAAACACCACACGCAGACATGCACCCTGGGGACAATACGAAACACCATAACCAAAATTTCATACCAACATTCATTCAACTTCTCAAGATAGACCACATACAACATTGATGGGTTACGCCCTACAGGTAACAAATTCATACCAAACTGTCCAACCGGGACAATTCAAGATCCAACACAACACGGTACATCGACCGGTTGTTTTGAAACTTGAACGGGAATCTAATGGGTACACATATGACTAAACTCTACATTATTAAATCATGAGTTTCATTTTTTAAGTTCCCTAAAAAAGGGAGCCTGTCAAAATTTTGGCAGAGTGTCCCCTGTAAACTAGACATTCCCCAAATTTACGAACAACCTGTTACATACAGAAAACTTTCTAGTATACATAAATATACATACTATACGTATTGTATATGATATTCAGAGTTATGAACACCATCTCCAACGTTATCAGTATATAAAACCAATGCCTAATGACCTCTACTCTCCACTAACAAACAACATTACACATGCATAAAGAATCATGTTATCAGCACACAAAACCAATGCCTAATGAGCTCTGCTCTCCACTAACACACAACATTACACATGCATAAAACATCATGTTATCAGCACACAAAACCAATGCCTAATGAGCTCTGCTCTCCACTAACAAACAACATTACACATGCATACAACACATTATAAACACATTAAAACCAGTTCCTAATAAGCTTTGCTCTCTACTAACTCGCAATAATTGACATGCATACATATATCGAGAAAGTCAGCGTTAAGGGATTACCTAGGGAAAAAAGTCGGCGATGAATACGGAGCTGAAGAGAGATGATCAGAGACCACGCGTGATTTATGGAGTCTGCATGACAAACCAAGAAGTCGTTAGACACTTACAAGTAGCAAGGAAACTAAACAAAGAGAGACACACAAAGCAAATTATAGATTACACAGCAACGACTTCTTAGTGATCTAGACACTTGGGATCCACGTGAGAATGAGTCCATGAGACACGCAACAGAGACTACATTTGCATTATTAAACATTCTAAAGAAATTTATAGAAGTGATCAACATGCAAGCTCAAGTATGCATTTGAAGTCTTATAATCTTGATTTCCAATTATCTAGTATGCATTTGAAGTGTTATTAGTTATATTTCTATGTTTTCTTAAGTGGTCCTGCATATATTTACTTTAAGTAGGAAAAATGGGTCAATTTAACATTTTTAAGTGCTATGCCCTAATTATAAAAGCAAGATGAATAGCAATCTAACATTGCTCCTTTCATTTTTGGAAGCTGACTTGATTGACAATGCAAAGGATAATAGAAACACAAATATGTTTGTGTTCACTCCTTTCAATAGTCAAATTTGTTGTACGTGTCTACATTTGTTGGGGCTTTATAGCGATATTGCAATGAGAGAGAGAGAGAGTTAGTGGGAGCATGGTATGCTTATTTGCACAATGATTGCTCCCGTGGCTCCTAAACTTTATGAAGAGAAAGAGATGGCAACAATTTTGAAATTTTAAGAACCCCTAAGAGAATTTATTAACACTAAACAAGAATGGTAGTAATAGAATGAGAATATAGAAAGATATGAAAAGCGGGATTAGTTAAGTCGATAAGCTTAAAAAGGCAACAAAACAAATAACCTACGTGAGTGTTAAGATGTTGTTTTTAATATTGCTATAACAATGTATTAGTTTAGATTAATTTTTTAATAGTATAAATTTAATTATAATTTAATTTTTAGTTCAATTACAATTCATTTAAACCAGTATATATTTTGTTGATTTAATGGTCAATCCAATTCAAAAAATGTTAGCTTCTACTCTCTTTTTCCATCCTTAGGAATGAAGGGAGTTCAAATCAAGTGGGTGACATTAATTTTAATGAAGGGTCCAATGATATCTTGCACCTAAACATACATTTAGCCTAAACATATAGCTTATTCAATTCAGATTCATTTAGCCTAAACATACAACTCATGTATACATATTATTAATGAATCAATCAACTAAAAAATATTATTTTTCAACACCAGCCAACAGCAACAGAGAGAAGAACAAACATATACAGCTCATGCTTATTTATGAACAGCAGCCAGCAACAATAGAAAAAGAATCAATCAAAACAGCTCATGCTCATGTAAATGCCAAAGCCAATCAAAACAGCATCAGCAATATACACAGAAAATGAATCAATAAAAAAAAACATAACATAATTATTTTTTAGTCTTCAACAGCAGCAGAACAGAGAAGAGAAACAACAATGCTACGCAAGAAAATGAAAATCAACTAACAATTATGCAAAAAGAAAAACTAACCTAGACAGAAACAGAACCTGTTAAAGAGGCGACGTGGTGGTCTCTTTCTGGTCGACCGGAAGAAAGAGGGGGGAAGGAGATAAAGAAGACGACCTGCCAGCCAGGAAGAGAAGAAGTGAGTTCAGTTTATAGAATTAGGCGCACCTTTGCTTAACTTTTGTTTAATAGAAATTGGAAAGTTTCTATCTGCTATAGAAATCTATTTTTAAATCTAACGAAACAAACTTAAGCTTTTGACAAGTACTAAGCTACTTCCACGAGTGGTTAGAGTTCAAACAAATCTGATCAGAGTTAAAAACAAATTTTCAGTACTCGCTCTGATGTAGAACTTTTATTAAGAGAGGGTATTGACCTATATGGCAAATGAGAAGCTGTATATGATAAGTTTTCAATGTTTGGAATTGCTGATTGATATTGTACTGATAGAACTACCTGTAGGCTACAGTAGAATTATCTGCCAATGTATACTAAGTACCTAATCATGCGCAATCTATTTATATAATCTACATGTGCAATGGAAGTATTTGTTATTGTCCACGTTTCTAATAAATCTGCTAGTCAGGCGGTTTAAACTTTGAGAAAAATAGTTCCCACTTACTTGGAAAACTCAATTCTACTAAAACTCAATTCTCACTGTAACGTATACTAATTCTGGTTAGTTCTTTTACAGTACCAGTTTGTTGGAGAAACCAAAAGAAGGATAATGTTTTAACAAAATCAAGTTTTAACAAAATCAAGTTTACTCTTAATCAATTTTCATAAAATAATTCTACCGATCGCTCCAAAACTATGTAAACATGTAGCGTGTTTGGTTCACCTGTCTGACTTATTGGGTGAAAAGGTGCATTAATAACACACATTTAAAAGAAAAACTAAAGAAAAAAAAAAGAATAACAACATTTGACATATAACGGATGCTCAAAAGCATGCTGATATCACTTCTTTATATTTAAACAAAAAAACTATGGTGCACAATCATCATAATGTGTTAACAGTACCATACAAATCACAATACAAAAAGGAACTAGAATTGCAGGAGGTATTCCTCCTCCCAGCAATGATGATGATTTCTTCATCTGTTTAAGAGCCAAATCTTAGGAGAAATCAAAGATTGCAGGCAAAAGAAATCCAAGAAATCACCAAAACTTCTAGGCCTGTTCTTGATAATTAAAATGAATGTTGTGATAAGCTTCATGATAAACCCAAAGCAAGTGAACTGTTAAATTGTCACTATGCAGTGTAGAGAATTATAACTAACACCTCTATTTCCCTCTCTTTCTGCCATAAAACACAGACTCAGGTTATTTTCTGCCTTAGGCTTCATTCTTCTCTGTGTTATCTTATTGTAACCACTTCAATAACACACATCTGAGTGGTATAGAGCCCCCAAGGCATTACCTAGCTTTAGAAGTCAATTTTCAAAGTAATATACTTTATTCATACTTAAGTAAAACATGTCTACTATACTAACCTCGTAACACTATACCACATCAAATATTAAATCAGATACACCTTATTTAGACCATCCTTGTTTATGTTTCAAAAATTAAATTTTGGTATCACAAAACAGCATGACCTAAGAAAATAAATTTCTGTTACTCACTATATTGTACACGGATCATGTCAACTCTTTTTTTTTCTTTCATTTTTCATTTGGCAAAATAAACTAATGATAATTCCCAGCCATAAAAAAATCAACAGAAATGAACAAAAATGTGAAAATGTAAAAACTTTGGGTTCGTTTTTCCTTTAGGTCCACAGAATAAATGTGAAGCAGCAATCAATCAACCATCCAAGCACAGATAAGGCTGAGAGATAAGCCACTCCTAGTGCTCACACATACACACTGACCACACCACACTAAAAAAATAAAATAACACATGATTTTAACATACTTATATTTATATATACATATACACACACATCTGTTTTCCAACTTTGTCCTCCCAAAAAACCACTCACTGCGCATATGTTAAAATTGCAGAAAGCACAAATGAACAATGAATTTAACAGAATAGGAGACAAGAGAGATGAATTCGAGTTTCAAGTGGGAAGAATTAAAGACAGACGGAGGGAGGAACGAAGGGAAGAGAAAAGAATGTTTACCTGGGTTTCTCGAAGAACCTGAGTGTCAAACCGCCGGTGGTGCGACGCGCGACGGTGCTAGGCGGCTCGCCGATGAAGCTATATCGGAGACAGCACTGGAGGGCGACGCGAGGGAGAGGGAAGGGCTGAGTCTGAGAGGGAAAGCAGATTAGGGTTAGGGGAAATGATTTGGGGGGAGGGAAAGCCCCTGTCTGTCAAGTTAGATTAAAATATTAGCGACGGAACCCACACCGTCCCTAAAAAAGTCACTAAACTGGCAGATATAGCGACGGAATGAAATATCCGTCACAAATTAGTGACGGAATACAACAGCCGTCGCTAACTTTGGGTACGTATCAGTTACTTTTAGCGACGGCGCACAATATCCGTCACAAAATAGCGACGGCTACGCAAATCCGTCCCTAATCTCCTGAAACGTAGCGACGGTGGAAACCCACCGTCACTAAAATCAATTATTAAAAGAAAAAATTGGTGGGAAACAAAATCTATAGCGACGGTCGAACTAATCCGTCACTAATTACGTCACTAATTTCCACAACACTAGCGACGGCAATATGCTCCGTCACTAGCATTGACGGTTCACAGCGACGTCTCAACACCACCGTCGCAAGTACAAACCATAGCGACGCGTTAAGACCGTCGCTGGACTTGGAGGGAACATTAGCGACGGTAGTTCACCGTCGCAACTGTTTGTCGCCAACTTAAAACCCAGGCGGGAAACAAAAAATGCTGGAGCTAAAATATAGCGACCATGATAGCGACGGTTTCGACAAGGATTAGCGACCGCGTAATGTAACGGTCGCTAATACAGTCGCTAACAAATTTTGGGGTCCCTTTTTGGTGGGGTGATCGCTAACGCGGTCGCTATTTAGCGACGGGCCTTTGTGGTCGCTAATTTGTGGTAGCTGTTCAGGGTTTTTTTAGTAGTGTGATGTAAATGCCTAGGTGTTGAATTATGAATGGATATTGTTAAATTATTTATTGATATATTTGGGATGTAGAGATTGAGTTATGATCTAGTTAGTATGTTAAAGATTGGTGTTTATGAACCCTTGTGAATAAAGTTTTTATGCATGAAAGTTGAGATTGAGCCATGGTATTATGTATGTTGCATGGATGTAGTCATGGAATGGACTTATGATGTTTTAATTATGTGAGTACAATGCTGAATTTTTCTTACATAATTGGTGTATGATGTGTAGAATGAGATAATATGATGTTTTACTTCTAGTTAAGAGTGTATAAAGAGGACTAGTTGACAAGAAGCCAAGATTGATGATTTATTAGCATGAAAGGATGATATTGACATCTATGTAGATTCTTGGAAAATTTGTTGTGGACACTCATGATTATGGGCTATTAGGCTTGAAGAGTGTAACTAAGAGTATGTCCCTTGAATTTGAAGAATTAATGACCAAAATGAGTAATAGAGGAATTAGTGCATGACAATCTTATATATTGATGAAGTTAATTAGGTACTTGCTTAGCTTTCACCCTCTCATATCTTCATATATGGGTTGGTTTCTAATTAGATCTAGGGTAGCTATTACAAGTCTTGAATTGTGGTGTGCCTTGATTAAGTGACGAAATAAACACGAAAATAATTTTCTCTAGTTTTCATTAATTAGAAGTAGATATCTATAATATTGAGTAGTGGATTTGGGGCGCCACATTGAAGACTGGTATCAGAATGTTGGAATCAGAAAGTCAACTATCACCATCACCCAGGTTTGATCCCCCCATGCCTGCCAAGGAAATCCTTCATGAAGACTGTCTCTGCTCTACATCAGATGTTGCCATGTATTATAAATTGCGATAGAAACTAAAAGCTGTTCTAATGGACATACAACATGGAAGATCCTAATTAGAATCATCAATGGTAAGAAGAAGTATGTGTACATCATGCCATCAGCACAGATCCTTATTGCACAAAACAGGCTCTGTCCCCCAGCTAAGGTTCGCTCCACTGGGAAAGGAAAAGAACCTATATTTGAAATGATCCATCCATATGTGCCTTTATGGATGAGCCTCAACCAATGAGACTCCGAGATGAGGAAGTAACAAGGCTTTTGGAGTCTGAACAATGATGAAGATAATGCAAGAAGACTTTGGAATCATATTTTATGGATGATCGGAGAAGCTGGATCCTGCTCCTACAGCTTTAATTAGAAATGAACTTCCCTACCATTTCGTTTTTTGAAATCTCCTTTCCTTCAAACTAGAAAATTGCTTAACCCATCTGCTCTCCTTACCTTTATATATTTTTGTTGATATTAAAAGGGGGAGAAGAAGCTGATAAGTCTTTTAGATATCTAAGGTGTTAAGATAGTTTGTATTTCTGAACATTGTTGAAAGTTCTTATTTTCATATATACAACAAGTTTCTGATATTAATATTGTTTGCTTCACTGATAATCTTATGCCTGTTACATTTACTATCGCTTTCGATAAATTCAACTATTGTTCTAACCTTATGTTCTTGATCTCATTAACAATCGCTTTGCTATCAATTTCAAACGTTTATTTAATGATTCAGCAAGTCCATTTTGTGTATGAACATGTGCTACAGGATGTTTAATATCAATTTTGATGGACACACAATAATCATTAAAAGATTGAGATGTGAATTCACCAGCATTATCAAGGCATATTTTCTTAATTGGATAATCAAGAAAATAAGCTCTTAAGCGAATTAATTGAGCTAGTACTCTCGCAAACGCCTGGTTGCAAGTTGACAATAAGCAAATATGTGACCATCTAGTTGATGCATCAATTAAAACTATAAAATGTCTAAATGGTCCCCATGAAGGATGTCTTGGTCCACAAATATCACCTTATATACGCTCTAAAAATGAGTGATTCACTCCTAATTTTCATTGGTGATGGCCAAATGATCAATTTTCCTTGAGAACAAGCAGCACATGAGAAATTCTTAGTTTGCAGAATTTGTCTACTGTTCAAGCAATGGCCATTTGAATTTTTAATTATTGTTCGCATCGTAATTCATCCAGGATGGCCTAATCATTTATGCCAGATAACAAAGTCATTCTTATTTGTAAACTTCTGGTTTACAATAACATTTATTTTAACTGTACTAATATAGGTGTAGTACAAACCGAAGGAAAATGAAGGCACTTTTTTCAATATACATTTCTTATCATAAATTAACTTTATGATGTAAAGATATTCATCCTTTCCTTCATTTGTGGTCTTAATATGGTATCCATTTATGCGGATATCCTTAAAACTCAATAAATTTCTTTGAGACTTGGTAGAATATAATGCACTTTCAATGTGTAATTTTGTTCCTTCAGGTAACAAAATACTAGCTCTGCTGGAGCCTTCAATTATATTTATACTACCAGATATAGTATTAACATTGACTTCTTGTTTTACTATATGGTAGAAATATTTCTCATTCTTGAGAATAGTGTGAGTTGTTGCACTATCTGCGAGACATATATCTTCGTCAATGATGTGAGCATTCATTCTTTATTAAATAATAATAAAAATCATGAGTGAAAAATATAATTAACAACAATAAATTTTCAATATAAAATTTTATTAATAGAAAATTCATAACATAATAAATTACATGAAACATAAAATAATTTATTTAGGGACACTCTCTTCTCCAACCGAGTGGCCAATGTCTTCTTCAGGAAGAGTAAAAAAATCATCAATATCATAGTGAGTAAAACATCATCCATACCAGTAAAATTTATTTATATTGTTTTCCCTTTATTTTTAAGGAATTTTTGGTATAGATCATTGAGATGCTTTGGTGTGTGACAAACTCGAGACCAGTGACCTTGGCTACCACAACGATAGCAAATATTTTTACTTTGTTCGCTACTGAGCATCTTTTCCCTTTTCCATACGTTCTTTATTTTTTCCATGTAAATGATGATTTATTATCATTTCGATCATGACCACGACCATGAGTATAATGATCATGTGTTGCTACATTCACTTCTGGGAATAGAGCAGCTTCAGTTGGACGGGACTCATGATTTTGTATAAGTAATTTATTATTTTGTTTAACCACAAGGAGACAAGTAATTAAGATAAAGTAATTTATAAATCAACTAAACAAGTTAAAACAAAATTTTACATAAGTAACCTAGTAGTAAAAAATTTTAAAGTTGTCATAAAATATCATTCAAGTACTAGAGATCTAGTGGTAGAGTATAAACCTGGGTTTGATTCTCTATTAATGCGTATTTTATTTATTAACTCATTTATATATAATGAAATATATTATATTGATTATAAATACCAATTATGAGTGTAGAAATTAATCATTTAATAATATAAAATCAATGGCCGTGAAGTAATAGTGAATTACAATCAGGAACACATATAAAACACATAGCAATAATACATGCAGTGAATTGTAAATTAGCTAAAGGTAATATAATAAATATATAGCAATGGAAATCATAATCATATCATGCAGCAATAATACATGCTAACAATAATACATGTAAGGTAATATAAAATAATAAAATATATAGCAATGGAAATCATAGTCATATCATGCGCAGTATTTAATTAGCCCGTGAATGGAAATCATAGTCACAGTACATATTAGCAAGTAGGTGTAAAGTGTAGTAGTAATTTTTCAATCAATGCTAATTGAAAGTAGCAATAATAGCAATGGAACAATGCTACCCAATAGGAAACAATCAGCTAGTATAGAACGCAATATAATAGTAAAATTATATACCATTTTAATATTGAATAATTAAATGTATGATTTTTTTATTTATTAGATTGTTATATTTCTTCAGGAACTATTAATAAATATTTTAAAGAATTCTTTAAAAATTCTGAGTTATTTGACTATTAATTTTATACATCCTGCAAAGATGTTTATAAATAAGTTTTTCGGGAACCTATATTTTTTATGATATATATCCTTCCGGGATGTTTAAAATATAAGTTTTCAGAAACTTTTTATAACATATACATAAATAACATAAAGTATATAAATTAAAATTATCAAGAATAGTAATAATTATGTACTACCCTCATCCCTTATTATAATAACCTTTGGAGATATTTCTTTGGTCCTTAATATAAGAAACTCATCAAAAAGTCAATAGCATTAATTATTTTTTCACTAAAATACTCTTATTAGTCATTAATGAAATACGTATTAATTAAATAGAAAGAGAGTAAAATTTATGAGTACCAATAAAAGTAAAAGGCTACTTTTGAAAAACTAGTATAATTTGTAGACAAATTAAATGACTTTAACTATATTAACCAACTTTTCTTAAAAACTAGAATTTAGTTAAAATGTTCTTATATTAAGGGACGGAGGTAGTATTACCTTTTGTAGACTTAACTAAATACTAGTTAGTCAGAACCTTATGTTGATAATGTGTTATAAAATAATTGAAATTTATATTGAAATCTCAAAATAGTGGAAGAAAGAAAAGAGAGAGGGAATGCACTTGGCCAATTTGCACCTCTTCATGAAGAGAGTAAGTCCTTTTATAAGGCTAAGGGGACATTCACTTCATTAAAATATTTATAATAGAATCTTAGTAATAGAACTCTCATCCATTAATTCATCCCTTCTCCTATTTAAAAAATAATAATTACCTACTCTTTTAAAAAACTACTCATTCCCCCATTATTTAAAGATACAAAAATAAACAAGTAAATAAAAAAAATAAGAAACGGAAGAAAGAAAAAATAAGAAAGGAAAAAAATAATCCAAAAAAAGAAAGGAAAATCTGAAAAGAAACGGTTAAAAAAGAAGAAGAAATGAAATATAAAAAATAACAATAATAATAAAATAAAACAAAACAAGATAAAATGGTTACCGAACAAAAATTAATATCTATGCGTATGAGATGAGATGCGTGTACGACTTTTGTTGTTGTGTCAGCAGTACAACTAACTGTACGGTTTTAATAGCATTCATTTATTTCTTACCGTCTTTCCATATATGTGCCTGCAGGAAGTAACTGACAACTGTGAGTGGTGAAGAACATGAAAGAAAGATGCAAGGTATGCGTCACAGGAGGTGCTGGCTTCATAGGGTCCTGGCTTGTCAAGAAGCTATTGGCCAAAGGCTACACAGTTCATGCAACTCTCAGAGACTTGAGTAAGCACACCCTCTCTCCCTTTCTTTACTCACATCACATATCCTTGCAATGTCATTTTTTATTCAGAATTTGCAACCACAGATAATGAGTCCAAGGTTAGCCTTTTAAAGAGCCTTCCACAATCACAAGATAAGCTTGTGCTCTTTCAAGCTGACTTTTACAACTCAAATGACTTTTACCCTGCAATTCAAGGCTGTGACTTTGTCTTTCATGTTGCTACTCCCTTAAACCATGAAGCCAGTTCTCAGGTTTACATGCCTTTTAATTATGTCACTTGTATCATTCTGCTTCCTCATGATAGAATGAATCATAAGCATATATAGCTTAATTTTAACATGTGTGGCACTGCAGTATAAGGATACAACTGAAGCACTAGTTGCTGGCTCAGAAAGTATTGTCAAGTCTTGTTTTAGAGCAGGAACGGTAAGGCGTCTCATCTACACTGCCTCTGTTGTTTCTGCATCCCCACTGAAAGAAGATGGAAGTGGTTTCAAGGATGAAATGGATGAAACTTGCTGGACCCCTCTTAATGATTCCTTGTCATATTTACATATCGATGATTATTTGAAGGTTAGCTCCGTTCTCATGTTTTGATTCTTTAATCTGTTTTCTCTGGATACCAATTATAATTACTTAAACCTTCTTCGTTGTATTAAGATCTTCACAACCTCCCAATAACATTTGGCTTTCATTTTAAGCAGAACAATCTGTGTCCATTGGTTTGGCTTGGCAGAATTTTGTCTACTATGTAATTTCTGAATCTGTATAGTTAAGGGGAGTTAAGATATTAATGGTTTTAAAATGTCATTGAACTAGTAAAATTACTAATTCAAGTGAACTTAAAACATGATTGAACTGGTAGCAGTAAAAGTAAAACTGTACAAGTCATATAACTATAGTTTATAGTTCAATTGGGTGAGTCAGATTGGTCTAATCGGTTTCGACAACACTTGAAGGGAAAAAGGTAACCATGAGAAGAAATAATTACATGGGATGAGACACAGCATAACAAACTAGTAAGCATGAGCCATTGCGTGTGTGATATAAGCTTTGTTAAGGATTTACTTAGTATAGACTATAGAGAGATGATGTGCCCATTTTGGTAACCACGTTATGGAAATAAGGTTCCTTTTGAGTTACTATCCAATGGTTAACTTTGATCTCAACATGGTTCATGGTAATATACAACTTTGTTTAATCTACGGATTAAAAATTTCCTTCTTCAACTCAAGATGGTTAACCAGAACCAAACGGGCACACTGTCTATTTTCTCTTTGGGGTTATAAGATAGGTGTCAGTGAAATTTAACAATGTAATTAACTCTTAATCTAAATTCAGAGATGAAAAAATGTCCCAATGCTTGATTTTAATGTGTTGGTTATATTTTTTAAGGACTATATTTATTCAAAGACACTGACAGAGAAACATATGCTGAGCTACGGGAACAATGGAAATGATGGTGGATTGGAGGTGGTCACCCTCGGTTGTGGGCTTGTGGGAGGTGACACCCTTCAATCTTTTACACCCTTGACTGCGTTAGTTTGTATTTCACTGATCATTCAAGATGAAAATGTGTTTAAAAAACTCAAGTTCCTAAAGGAATTGCTAGGCAAAATTCCTCTTGTACACATTGATGATGTCTGTGAGGCTCATATTTTCTGCATGGAGAATACCTCAATCAATGGAAGATTCTTGTGCGCAAATTCTTATATTTCATGTGAAGAGATGGTTAATCATTTTACCCTGCACTATCCAGAATTCAATGTGAAACACGAGTAAGTGCTATTCTTGGTTTTTGCTAGATTTATGAGCAAAGCTTTTGGCCTGATCTAGATGCATCCCTTAAGACTTCTTTGTCTCTCTTTGTTTGTTTTTGAAAGAACTAACACAAAGGACTAAATGGTAGAAATTTTTATGAAGATATTTAACAAGCTGATTTATAATCAAATTTGCACATCAACTAATAGTCTTAGAATACACAAACTAAAGTTTCTTATTTTTTGGTAACAAAAATTAAAGTTTTGTTACCTTCACTTGTTTACATGTTTCATCTGAAAAATATGTTTCAGATATGATGGGCTAAAGAAGGATATCAAGTGGACCTCAACAAAGCTGCAAGACAAAGGATTTGTGTTCAAATATGATGCCAAGATGATATTGGATGATTGTATCAAATGTGCAAGAAGGATGGGTGATCTCTAGTCTCCACCTACACCCTTTCTTGCTATATTATTATCTGTGTACTATAATAAACACAAGGCATTTGCCTCATTTCTTTTTGCTCCCTATATTATTCTTGTTACTACTATAATTTTATTTGTTGAAAAATTATAAATATAATTCAGTTCCAAATCAATAAGAAAAAGGAATAGTCTCAGACTAGAGTTTCTTGTATGATGCTGAACAGATGGGTAACTTAAATTATTTTCTCGAGGAAGATCATAGCACCAAAATATTCTTATTCGGCTGCATCTACTTCATCTAACTTCATGGATTCAAATATTTCCCAAACCATCTTACTTCATCACAATAATTCTAACACAAAAATGTAATATTCTCAATAAAAAAAAAGTACCTGTTTTAGGTAGATGATACCCTTGGGCTAAACTCATCACATTCATTTTTGTCTTGTTTGGTGAGATGATGCATTGATCATAATTCTAGACAGGAAGTATGAGAAAAAAAAAGAAGCTCATTCATTTAAGAACTTCCATCACTGCTTGGACCAAAAGAAGACATGAACAAGTGAAGTAAGAAAATGCAGAAGTAGACTACAACTACACATTATATACCCATTACATCCTAAGTAAACAGGTACATTATATATGATACAGGAAAATTCTCCAAACTAGCATGGCAGGGAGGTTTCATTGTCTTGATTTGTCAAAATGACTTACAATTACCCTTTTACTCAGAATCTACAACTCACTAGTTAATCCGAAACAGACCAAAGCTATGCTCTTGCTCTCTCTTTAGCTACCTAGGTGGAAGTTTTCATGAAGAGAAATATTCAGGGGTGTTGAAGGGGAAATCTGTGTCGAAATCCCCTTTGTGAAGCAAGATATCCAAGTCCAGGATTGGGGAATTGGTGACTGAAGTTGGTGCTGAAACTATCTCAGTAATATCAGATTCTGAGATTTGTACGTTTTGGCATAATCCTGTGTTGCTCAACTGGTATGCTGACAAACAGAACAAGTTTGATTCTGAAGTTGGTGGTGATATGAATGCAGGAGAAAAGCTTTCGACGGAGTAATGGTTTTCAATCATGGTCTCGGGTAACATGATGTTGTTCTCGTTTTCTGATTCAATTGATGGAGAGGTAAAACAAAACCATGGGAAGATATCCTCTTTGGTTTCAAATTCCTCTGTTTTGACTTTATGCTCTGTTTCAAAAGTGAAGATTCCCTGTGGGGTTTGTTGCATTTTCTCTTGTAACATTTGGTTCTTTTCATAATGGTCATAGTGAAATTGGTTTTCCTCCAAAGGTATTCTTTTGTTTGATGGGAATGCCTTGTTTGAATGCTTGACTTGTTTGCACGTATGTCTTCCTCTGTAGGTCACCTCAATTGTTGTTGGGTCTTCATCTGACCTTTGAACTTGCTTTGTTGCCAAACACCCTTGTACATTTCTATGTGTGCATCTGTAATATCCTCTGCAATGAAAACCACCATATGTCAAAAATAGCTTCGTTTGCCCTTTTTGTTTTATTCCATGATAGTTAAGTTGGACAATAAACCTACATTTGAAGTGAACATTTTTTTAGTTGCTGTGAAGGTTGGATAGAGTACTACCTTCGTCCAATAATAATGGAAAAAGGGTATTATTGTTCTGCCCTCCCTCACTGTCTTATTATGAATCCAATTGCAATTTGCATGTACTTTGCAAGTTGACAAGAGTTTCAGGTTTCGCCAGTGTACGGATGCTTATCATCTTCAACAACTTACGTTACCTCTTATTAATGCATTTACTAGAAAGCAGTAATTTGTCTTAGTTGAATCTAGCCCACATGGTCATTTGATTGAATTTCTTTAAACCTCAATCTGATTTTAATAGAAATGAGAATAAGTTTAAAAATATAAGTAAACCCGTTATAATAATTAAATAATTTTAATTATAATAATACTTAAATAAAAATAAAAATTAATATATATTTTTAAAAATATAATAGAACTCTTTAGTTTATTATTATTTTTAAAATTTTCAATGTATATTTTTTAAATATATGATTTGTATTAGAATATATATATATATAGTTGTATTATTAAAATTAATAAAAATAAAATATATTAAGGTGTGAAACCGTAATGGGAATCACAAATCTAAATTTAAGTTATATAGTTTTAAACCCAATTCTTTAAAATATGTTCTCTTATCCATCTTAATTTTTAGGGGTGATCATCGGTCGAGTTTAGACGAGTTCCCGTTATAAATAACTCAACCAATACTAACTAAATGTAACTTATTTCTAACAAATTCCGACCAAATAAATTTAGTTTCATCAGGTTTCGGGTGAACGGTTTTGATTAAGTTAGAATGGGTCAGTTTAAACTTGTAGTTGTGGCCTAAATTTATTTTTAAATTTTTTCTTGCACATTTTCCTTATCAATTTCATAGAAAAAAATAATTTAATATTTACTACATTATCATATTATGTACTATGTATACCTCACATAATCATATGATAAAAGACTTAAAATATAATTAAAATAAAATAAACTATAATAGGATCCTGTCGGTATAGTTAATTCAGTTAGTAAAAATATAAAATAAGATATATTTAAACTTAACCAAATTTGGTCATTTCCTTAACTCAGTAACTAATTTACTCGTCTAAAATTGACCAAACTCTTTTTTTATTCGATTTTTATGATTTTGATTCAAGTGTAAAGATTATATTCACCTCCACTCAATTTATAGATTAAAATTTAGTAGACCTAAACCCACGTGGAGAATAAAACTATTGATTGGCTTTACCCTTTGGGCTTTGGGTCAAGTGACCTTAGATATTTGGATTAGCTTGTTGATTTTAAACACGTTTCTCTCGTGCTCCTATGTCAAATTATAGGTTCTTTAGAGGGATAAAAACATGCTAGTTAAACTTGTTCTAATTTACAACATGAAAAATGTTAATAGGGATTGAAAGGAGATTCTAACCTTGGAAACTTGGCTCCAAGAATATCCTTTTGGCCATATTTTCTCCAGCTATATCCATCATCGAAAGACCGCTCGAGTCCTGTTCTTGAGCAAAGCTTCACTTGTTCTGTCCATCTAGGCATGGTCTTTCTGCAGGACAAATTCAAATAACCACAAATTGAAATCAGATCACACACAAGCCACAAAGATAACAAGAACTTGGTGATTAACTTTTGACATTACCTTTTCTTGAAGACAGCTTTGTGCTCAAATTCATGGTCCACAACCTCACTTATTGGGCTCCCATTTGCCAAAGAACAATTGGAATCCATCATGTTGCCACTGTTGGTAGGCCTCCAGTTCACCATAGTGAGTGCTTTCTCGTAGGTTGAAAGAATTTTCTCGATCAGGAATTCATTGGTATCATGGGAAGAAGAAACCAAATGGTCACTGAGCTGCTTTGCTAGCTCCTTTCCTTGGATTAATTCATTGATCAGATTAACATGTTTCCTATTGGTGGTGGTCTCTTCCATTTTGTGAAGATGAACCAATAGCGACAAACAATGTTTGATTTGTTTTATTAGGCAGTCGAGGATTGGTGGTAGTGGAATGACGAACTAAAGAAGGGTTTGAAGGAGATAATATAAGGCGCAAAAGAGACACAGGAGTTGCTAGGGGAAGGTGAGACGAAGAGGGGATATAGTGTTACCATACTATAAATAAGGGTGTGAATTTGAATGAAAAAGGAGATATCTTTGACTTGGCAAAGTGAGTGAGTTTTCTACAATGTGGGGTCCTGAACATAGTGTGGAGTGGAGAGTATAGGTTTGAGTCTTTGATACTTTGTTTTAGATTGAGAGTGTGATCCATTCATTTGTTGTGCTGACCATTTCAAACCCCTCAGATGGGTCAAGACACCCTCACGCGTTGTTCCTAGAATGGACTCCGAAACAACATGGAAGGATGACCGAAGATTCTTTGTTGCACCTCCCTTATCTTATCTTACATTTCAGTTGTTTCAAACACTTATCAATTGATTATGCAATATTCTTTCTTAAGCACTTAAATATTTGTAGTTAACAAATTACTATGGCTTTTTGAAAGTGACGTGTCTGAACTTTGAATATGATGACTAAAGGACACAGAAAGGAACGTTATACAATTGTTTGTGCATCACATTGCTTATGCTGCTGATGATATTAATGTTGTAACGTTACTCTCATCCTTGGTAATGCCGCTCTATTCTACCTTGTAAACACTGAATTTTTTAATCAGTAATTTTGGAGGATGTTTGGGAGCAGTTTTTCAACTTTTTCAGTTAATTGGAAGTAACTTTTTAATTCTACAAGTCATTGAAGTTTTAATTGTCTCGAACGACATTAATATCAATTTTTAAATTTTTCATTTCAATTCAACTTTGTTTCTCCAACTGCAAACCAAACAGCCCCTTAGTGGTTTAACAGTTTTTGAGTGGGATTTTTAAGACTCTTAAATTTATAAGGTAAAACTTTATTTTTACCGTTAACACTACCTTATGCTTATGTTAACGTCATCTCCAACACTCAATTTTTATGAGTATTTTTTCATCATTGTTGTAATGTTTTTCGTATCTCATTCTTTCTTTATCTTTTATTATTAAAGCTCCTTGTATAATAGTTTTTTTGGATAAAATAATCATGTGAGGTGTAGGAGTTTATATTAGTAGTTTGTAGCATTCTAAAAAAATACTAGTACTGTTTAAATTTATAAACTTTAAAATTATTTTATCGTTTTATATTTTTCTCTTATCGAAATTAAATAAAAATTATCTATGTTAAAAGAAAATAACTTTTATGTCATTTTATATTTAATAATTAGTTTTATCATATAAATTTTAATTTAATCAGTTAATTTATTAACTTTCACTTTTCAACTATTGTTTAGTAACACTATTAATAATAGAAAATACATTAATTTATAAATATTTAATTTTTTTTTCATATATTTGTTACACGCAAGTAAGTATTGTATCGTAATTTAATTGTTAATTTTTAATCACTAATTACAATTACAATTACACTTCATATTATAAAATATTACACTTGAAAAAAGATTCAGATATGACTAATGGATATATTATTATCCCAAGCATATCCATTCAACACGTCTCTCCAAATCAAATTGGCTATCACATAACTGTCTTTTTATATTTTGTCTTTCCATCTGAAAAAAGGACACCCGAAAAGGGTATTAAATTAAAAGTAAAATTTTCCCCGAACCTCAATGTTGGCTCGTTGAAGTTTTCCACTCGGAAACGCGTTTGTAATATTTGTACCTCAACTTAATCATTGCTAAGCCTCAAATGTAACAGTGCAAGTTGTGTCCTGACGAGGGGTGATCTTGTTTGGTTACCAACCCAATATTTTTTTTTGATAATTTAATAGTTTTCCCAATTATATAAAAACAGACACGATGACCACTACATGGACTTGGGTTGGGGGTGTTAAAAAAATATGTAAAAAAACAAATTTTGTTGGAAATGTCTTATTTTCATGTAATGTTAATTAATTAGAAATATTTCAAAGTAATAATTACCTGTGGAACTATTTTTTTACTGTTAATTGAGTTTGAGTATAATTTTAAATGAACAAGGGATTATGTGGGTTGGGCTGAGCATATTGATCTGAACTATAATGTTCTAACTTGCAATGTTGTAAGCACTCTTTGGTTGTCTCGATGGTTTTAAATAAAATCTTATTGACAATTGTTTTTTTAATATTAATAAACTCCGCCCAAAAATAATGAAAAAGATTAATTTAAGATCGAACTTTTTTAAGACCGTACTTTAAAAATATTGATTATCTACCTAATGTCTAATAGTATTGATTAAGACTGGACTTTTTTTTTTATCTCTCTTGCTTGGATTAATATTACACATAATCTAATCCAAAAAGACCAAAAATAAAATTACGCTTATTAAATTAAACATATGCATAAGATATTTATTAAAGTTTCATTCATCAACTATTGGTTTAAGTTACATACGTTTGATTTTCTTTTAGTAGGATTTTGAGTTGAGTTATGTAAATTAAAAAATTTCCATTGTTCTACCTTGATGTGCATGTTTCTGATTTAAATAAGATTCCCTTTGAAGAAAGATACATGTGTTTAAACAAAAAAATAAATTCAGTCATTTTATTAACAAATGAAAGATCAAGTATTGTTCATTAAATTAGCCAATGACAAAAAAGTGAATACAAAAATTGTCAAACCCTGATTTCTCGGACTTGAATGTAATCAATACAATTAAACAATCAAAGTACGGGTAAATTTTTCACGTTTAAAAGAAAGTCCAATATTACATCAAGACCCGAACCACAGAAAATCAAAGAGTGAGATCTAAAAATTTACAGATTGGGTCGATATATAAATCACCTGCATGTGTATACAAAATAATTGAGTTTACAATGGAAGAAGAATATGTATATCGGGCATACGCCTAGTCCCATATATGAAGATATGGAAAAAGGCCTAACCAAGCATGCCAAATTCACAACATAAGCTTATTTGGCCACAACCAACCTTAGACATAAGTCATATGCATGCATTATAAACTGTAGATGGCCTCTACATGAGGTATTGATTATCAAATAAGGATATCAACTGTCCACTTTCTAACGTTTATACATATAAATCTACTATTGCAATTTAACCATATATCTCATATAAAATCTCTAATCATCACAATGATCATAATTCATTAATTCCTCATTGACATGAGTATCATCATCACCAACACAGTGGCATCCAAATACATTTATCCAAGCATTACATAATACTCGATAATAAAGAATGGCTAGCATATATTACCAAACAAATAGAGATGTAATCCTCAAAATTACATCAACATCATCATTCACTTATATTGCCATTTACACAATATACATCAAAATTAATAATTGTCAACATTTTCATGTACAATTCATTCATGACACCACAATTGACAATCGTTGTCGGCCAAGGTATTCCATTACCACTATTTACCTTCCCCAAAGCTTTGATTCAAAAACACAATCTCATCCCATGATAATACTGCATCACAATGCTAAAAAGAGACAACATGGGAGAGTGAGTTATACATTCAAAATGACGAATATGAATACATTTGAGATTATGTGCATATGCATATCAACATCATGAATACTTTGCTTTAAATCATCAGTTATCATCATAATTTCCTCATTCCAACAACATATGCATATATCATGTTCATTAATCAAACGCATAGCAAAGTAAATACACATACACATCACTTCCAACATCATATTGGGCTAACACCATTAACATTACATACACACTCACATACACATTTACATTGCCCTTCATCATCATGGGTTATCACAATTATCGTCATCAAGTTTTCACATCTTTAATCAATTTCCACTCTCAAGGGGTTATCATTTTATTTTTTGGCCACCACCAACTTGAATGTCATGCTTCTAAGGCTAATACATATGTCATACTGTATAATGTATATGCAACGGATCCAATTCGAAACATTTTCTCATAACCCATGCGCACATGGTTACTCAAACATCTTCAACCCCGCAAGGGTGCCTTCCACAAGATCTCGCAAGATTTGTATCATCTCCATATATCAAGTGATCGCAACCACTGATGAGCATTCAAATACAAGTTTCGCATGCAAGGGTCTTCTTTCTTATAGTCCCGCAAGACCTTTATCATATCAATACACTTGTGATCGCAACCACATATAATCATCCACATTCTAGCTTCCTTCACGCAAGGGTACTCCTTTTCATAGTCCCGCAAGACCTTCATTGTGATCGCAACTACATTCATTTATTCTCATATTCGTTTCCCCCAGGCAAGGGTACTCCCTTTCATAGTCCCGTAAGACCTTCATTGTGATCGCAACCACGTATAAAATGTCATGTCATGCATGCCATGAATACAACAATGCACATGCTAGCCTTAACCTCGTAAGGATTCCTCACCCTCTCACTTAGGGGTATATTTTACACTTAAAATTATAAATATTGGCACACAACCAATTATAGAATTCTCCAAGGCATACAACTTTTCATGTAATTTCTAAGGCATCAATTTACATTGTTCACAAACACAATAGCCAAGGAGTCTCATCAATTTTAATCCACATATAGAAATCAAGAAGGTATACCGACAAGTATAATTCAAATACATAGCAACAATATTTGTCAATATAAAATTTAGCTATCACCGAGATTCAATCAAACACAACTTTGCTACAAAAGTAGCACATCCTTTCAAGGCAAAAGTATAAGTATGCACTAACATACATATTGTTGACATACAAGTCTTAGTGAATTTCAACTTCAATTATCTTGCCATTGTTTCAAGCTTTAGTGTGGTATTCACAATCTCTTTAATCATTTAAATTTTTCAACATCATTTCCAATTCACTAATTGGCAACAAACACAATGGCATTCAATCATCGTCTCAATGTTTTCATCATCGCTCATGGGTGTGTCTCACAACCACAACATTCAATTCTCATCATCATTCATCATATCTTATCTTTAGTGGTGGAACATACTTGGTTTTCATAGCATGACTTAGGCACACACACATTTTGCCAAAATCTCAAGTTATTATCAAACACCACTAAGGACACACCACTTACATATATTCTAATGCCATCACATATGTTTGCATGATGAAACAAGTTTTTGATAATGACAAGCATATGACAAATTTCAAGTATCAAGTTTCAAGGGGAACATGACAATGTCATCATCAACAATGCAAGGACTTAAAGCAAGCCAAATACCAATGTTGCTTAAGGAAAATCCAAGGGAAAATGCTTGAGAAGCAAAAGAACAAGCCTTGGCTTAACACATGTTAAGCAAGCATCAAAACTTATGGAAGATTGGCAACAACAAGCTATGAATCGATTCAAGCAAGACCATGAATCAATTCATACGTGGAAAGAATCCATGACCACAAAACAGAAGCCTTTGAATCAATTCAAACATACCTATGAATCGATTCATGCGAAAGGCAATTTCAGTTCAACCAGACAACAAGCCATGAATCGATTCAAGGAATTACATGAATCAATTCATGAATCTAGAAATCACCTCCATGGAAACTAGTAGGCTATGAATCAATTCAAGCTAAGCCATGAATCGATTCATGTATTTCCAGCAGTCTAAGAATCGATTCAAGAGAACTCATGAATCGATTCATGAATTGAAAAACATTCCTCATACATCAAATTAGACATCAAACATATCTAAAACATGCATCCCCATGAAATCTCAACTTAACAAGATATATATACTTTATCCCATCATGGATTGTTCATCAACCAATGCATCATTCCCCTCAAAGGGACTCTAAAACTTTCATTGCTATCAAATACATATGTGATTCCCAAAAACCAATAATTTTCTAAGCACATCATTTCTTACAAAAATAAATCATTACATCATTCCAACACAACCATGGCAAGGCAAACATGAGCATTGTCATATACATTAATCACCACTTATTCAAATCATATGCATTTGAAATGTAAACTCCTCTACTACCTCAAGAGAAGAACAACGATTTGCACGTTCCAATCGTTCCACCTCATCGTTTGAAACATAATCTACACCAATACACATATATACATGCATTTAATCAATGAGACATCTCAAGGCATCATCATAAGTCTAAACATTTGTTAACATATCCTAAAGCTTAATAACAAGTCCTAGACTTGTCAAAATACCAATTCATGCAATTGTGTTAGGTTTCGGGAATTCTTTTCCTAAGACCAAGATTTCCTAAGTTTTAAAGGGTTAGCCATACCCAACAACAACAATATCACACTCATCATCTATAATGCATCCATATTATATGAATCATCCAACTGTTACCATTGCCACCTAAGGTTCAACATAAACCTTTTTAGTTTCTTTTCAACCAACATAAATTAACAAGTCCAAGTAGTACTTATCATGGTCTAAGGCCTCATCAAACCACAATTTTATTTCATTAATTCATCACAACCACCATGGTCTTGGTGTTCACATTCATTTCTATATATCTTAGGGCAACACTCATCCATGAGTTCCATCATCAATGGTCACCTACCATTACTAATGTCATTTTACATTTATAACATCACCCATTTATAGTTTCCATCACTCATGGTCATCTACCATTTTTATTATTATCTATCATCATAAATAACCACACCTAACATTGAATATCATTTATTCACCCTTAAAATCAACTCTTCTATCCACAATATATATATATATATATATATATATATATATATATTCCTAAAGCTTAGGGTTAGAATTTCATCACAACCCAACAACCACCATTAATACACATCAACATGGCTCCTTAACTCATCAACAACAATAATCAATACCAATCATTCCAAACTTCATTTCTATACACAAAAGTCATTCCTATGCAATTAAATCATCAATTTCTTAAGCTTTACCAAAAGCCCCAAATTTAAATTTCTAGGGTTTTTTATCAAAAAGTTCCAAACATCAATTTCAATAATTTCTTTGCATCACTTAGGCATTTCCAAGACAACATCATATTCATATCATAATCAACAATAACAAAACTTCCAATGGTCATCTACCCTAAGGTTTGGTTCCACATGCATTTATCCATCAAAACAACTTCCATTCATCTATTATTAAGCCTCAATAACCCCAAAACCACTATGGCGCCCTAAATCCGCTATTCTAAATTATAGTTATCTACTTCTAATTAATAAAAGTAGGGGAAATTTTTTCGCTTTATTTATCGTCACTTAATTAAGGCACACCACAATTCAAGACTTATAATAACTACCCTAGATCTAATTGGAAACCAACCTATATATGAAGATATGAGAAGGTAAAAGTTAACCAAGTACCTAATCAACTTCATCAATATATAAAATTGTCATGCATAAGGCCTTCATTAATCATATTGAACATTGATCATTCACATTCAAGATACATACCCACAAACCTACACATTCAAGTCTATTGGTCCATGTCATGAACATCCACATCAAAAGTTTTCCAAGAACCTAATTAGGTGACAATACTATCCATACATATTAATAAATCATCAATCTTTGCCTCTTATCAACTAGGCCTTTTAATATACTCATAACTAGGAAATATACATCATATTATCTCATCCTATACACCATGCACCAATTATATAACAAAAATTCAACATTTGCACTAACATAATCAAAACTTCATAAATCCACTCCATAATTTCTTCTATGCAACATACACAATTTTGTGACATAATCTCAACTTTCTTGCATAATATCCTCATTCATAAAGGTTCATGTTCACCAACCTCCAACATACTAACAAGGTCATAACCTAATCTTTACTTAGAAATATATCAATAAATAATCTAACAAACCTATTCAAAATTCCAAAAACCTAGGCATTTACATCAATAGTCAAGCTATACAAAAATAATGTCTATACACATTAAATTCTACCAAGAATTTAAATCATCAGTTTCAAAATAATGCCGACCAAGGCAAATGAAATACCCTCTTCACACTGTGCTGCCTGCACAAAAAGTGTATCTCTCCACTATCTCAACCTACATCACAAGGCTAAAATGGACAACATGGAGAGTGAGTATATTTTCTCAATGATGAGCAATTATAGTGATAAGTCATGCATAGTGAGGCAATCATACATATTTTTCTTCAATATATTCAATCTCATTGATACAACATATAGACCATAATTTGACAATCAATACATACATCATATACCATAAATGTTAACTCATGCCAAAAGCCTTAAGTATCATTCTCATGTCACCAATAATGGTCATTACTACACTTACACATTAGCCAACGATACCAATAATGTTTCTCAATTCAAGATACTCATGAGACATAATCATTATGGGTACTCAAGTTCAAATGTCATGTATTCACAAATAATGCATATGTTATCCAACAACTAATGTATATGCAATGAGATCAACTTGTATAATTTTCATTTTCTCTTCATGTGCATATTTTATCCATGTGACTTACAACCACACATAGTTGTTTAATATATAAAACTAACGCAAGGTTTCTTTCTTAAGATCAACGCAAGATCAATAATACATGTCACATGATATCCACTACGACCACACATAGTCGTTTAAAAAATCAACCAATGCAAGGTTGTTGTTCTCAAGATCAACGCAAGATTATTATTTATCACCCATGAGATATATTATGCATGTCATGAGATGCAAAAGTGCACATAATGGTCTCAATTTCTCATATAACCCCACTTCATTATCATATATAAACCAAGAAGACACATCAAGGTATATCACCATCACAAACATCAATTTACCACCAATGTCATTCAAGAGTCCTACTTTACACATTCATCACACATAGCCACAATAGAAGCAACTAAGGCCAATATGCAATTATACATCACACATACATACGCTATTAATATCAAGGCCATGCATTTAGAAAATAAACTCTTTTCCTACCTTAAGAGAAGTACTCTGATGGGTTGGAGGAGTTGGATGGTCCCTCTTCGCAAGAATGGTCAAAGCCTACATTAAATAAGTGTAGAAATTTATCAACATCTTACTAATCTTTTTGTGATATTCACAACTTCACATTTTATATACATACTTCATACTAACCCATAAAAGTTTCATCCTTGAGATTTTAGGAGTATTATGGATTCTTTCAATATTTTTCAATACTTGTAAATTTTAGAACCTTGTCTACAAATTGTCAATTTTCAAGAATCATTCATGAGGTCTTACAAGACTCCTAATAAACCTCTCCTCTTACTATATTTATTTACAATACTTTTCCTTTTGTAGACAACAAGTTTCTCTCTACTAATAATTCAATTAACTTGTTCCTCACCATTAATACATAACCCATTTGGTAGAGATTTTTAGTTGTTAGATCAAATCATGATAATTCTTTTGAAACACATGTTACTTACCCAACACATGATTTATATGGTATATCCCTTAAAATACCAAGTCCTTTCTTCCTATTTGATTATTAAGTTCCCACTAACACATTAATCCTCATATTTGTTCCTAACTCTAACACCACATCTCTTCCTCTCATTAAATGCCAATCCCTCATTCATTCCACTATAATTATCCCTAACCATAATAAATCACCTATCACCAACAATAATATTCTTTAAGTTCATCTATTAGCTTTTTCATGCCTAATGTGTTCTAATAATACTTTCTAGACCATTAATCTTTCTTTCAATTCCAATAGTCCATAATTGTCATCAAATCCACCTCTACACTACACACTTTTTCCTTTTTAACCTTTTTTACCTAATAAACATTCAATTCCTCAAACTACACTTATAGCACTTACACAATTTCATAATTACTCTTTTAAGTCCTAAAGTGCTCTTAACAATTTTATTCATCCTAGCCACATACCAACCCTTTACTAGTTCATATAACACTTCACTTAACTCATGATACTTTACACACCATATCAACCAATAATTTTCCAACACTAATTCTAATTAATAACCCACATCTGACAAGAGTTTTCCAAGCTATTAGTAAGGTCAATACCTTATTGGACCTATTATGCCTCTTTGTCAGTTTTACCATCCAAGAGAATTTTAAAGCTTAACATTAATTCCTTACTTTTCTACAATTCATCAAATAAATTCTAGAGTATCATTCAAAGTCCCATAATTACTCCAAAATCATCCTTAAGCCATTTCAAGTTCATAGCATAATTTTTCTCTAAATTAAAGTAAGCCACTAACTTAGGATTTTACTCCCATACCATCTAAAACCAAATTCATTCATTCCAACATCACCAATTCATTTCAATACACTAATTTAGGCCTCACAATGATCATAAAACTATCCAAAATAATTTAGGTCTCCTAATTGCAAACTTATCCACAATTAAAGTAAGCCACAATTTCAAGTTTTGCACCCATTATCACCCAAAACTAATTCATCCATTCCAACAATAATTAATCTCATTTCAACAACTAATTCTCATCATATTCAAGTCACAAAAACAACCATCTAACAACAACAACAACAAATTCCCAATGGTCTCCTAACCCAGGTTTTGGGTTCCACATGCAATTTCTATATTTTTCCAACACTAACTACAATTTCTACCATGAAAGTCCATAGCTTACCCCAAGTGAAACACAATTTCAAGGTTCAAGAGAGTGGTAGAGATGGAGGTTTAAGGAATCCCAACACCAAAGGACCAAGCAAGCTTCTCCAATTGAAATTTAGGCCTCCAAAATCCTTAAAATTTTATCACATTCCATAGGTGAGTCAAGCATGGATTTTCAGTTTTTGAGGGAGAGAGGAAGAAATCATCAATGGAAGAGGAGAAGTAAAAGGGAAAAAGATGAGCTTAGGGTTCCATGTGCTTACCTTAGCTTCTCCCTTTAAAAAAAAAAACTTCAAGAGGAACCCATGGTGGCCAAGCATTCACGTGAAAATGGAGTTGGAGAGGAGAAGGAAATTTCATTTTTGCTTTTGTAGAGAGGGATGTTTTCATGTGAGAAAATGGGAAAGGAAGAAGAAGAGTCATTTAATGTTGCATGCTAATTTACCATGGTACCCTCCATTTAAATTTTTTTTTGGCTCCAAGGCCCACATTTTTGGCAATTCATCATCTTGGGCTTCAAAAAGCTGATGGGAACACCCTATTATAGCATTCATGGTCAGCTCATTTAATTGGGTGAAATTCGTCATGTTTTGGTTAAAAAACAAAGCGTTTTGGCCGTCCGGGGCCCTCCGTACATCTAATTAACTATCTATAAATTTTTCTGGGTTTATTTTTGAGTTTAAAATATTTATTTGAGTGTTTTCTAATACTCAATAATTATTTTTGGGTTAGTAAATTTTTGAGGCCCAACTAAGGCCCGTTGCCCGAATCGGTCGTTTTCTGACGTTAAACGACCATATTAAATCCCGAATAATTCACAATAAATTTCACAAATGCTCAAATTAATTTTAGTTCATCTTTGGGACATAAATATTCATTCACAATATTTATCTAATGTTTCCCAACCTGTTGGGCCCGTCTCTGTATTCTGCTTGTACGTCGTTCGTCAATTAAACGACAACAGTAATCACTGTATTCGCTGTATTAACCCAAGGGGTCCCCAATTAATTTTTCTACATGTATAGGGCATCAAATAATTATTTTCTATAATTATTCTATTTATTCGCTCTAATTAATTAATTTTACTTAAAATTTGGGATGTTACAACCACCAAGAAAAGCCATGGATATGATGGAACCTTACCCTTTCTCTAAGTACTATGCCAAACACGAAAATAAGGGGAAGAGAAAAGGCGATGAGCCAAGCCTTGCTTTAATGTTCCATTAAACCTTCATGAATCCAAGCTTAGATGTTGATTTTGATGAAAAATGGGCACAAGAGGTGGTGGTTACATTTGGGCACAAGGGAAATGAAGAAGAAAAAAAAAATGAATGTAGAATGGGGAGGAAGAAGGGCTCCACGGTAATAAAGAGAAAGAGAGACGAATAGTGAAAAATGGGTATTACCCAATGGACAAAAGAGATTAAAGAGAAAGAGGGAAAAATGGATGGTCAAATGAGGAGAAGAAAAAGGATTTTACATTTTCTTTTAATTCCAATAGGCTCATATTTTTACCGTTTATTGTCATACACTGTGTCCAAATAAATATCTCCTCAACACCAAAAATTATTTTAGTCACACCACCATAACCACAATAATTTCCTCATTACTCTCGACCCATCAAATATCCAATTTGACTTAGTGGGTCCCACACCATCCATTAAATCATCCGGTTTCAGAAAATTTTAATTTACCGATAAATCATAATTAATGTCTAATTAATTTTCCTACATACATTGAACCACAAATACTTAATTATCATTATCCAATAAATTTATTTTTCTCTAAAATTTAAGATGTTACAAAAATTGATGCTAAAATTATGGTCTCTAAATTGTTTGACAACGACAAACTCAATAACACCGCCAAATGAACTATAGGGTAAGGGGGATAGAAGGAGGTGAGTGAGAGGAAATGGAAAAAAAAAGGAGAACAAGGGAGAGAAAGACAATAGAAAAGGATAAAACTAATAAAGGGGAAAGAAGAATATGATACATAACGTATAGGGAGGCATAAGTGATTTTTTAACAAAATTAAATAAATAGATGTATCAATGCACTAGTGAATATTTAATCAACAAAAAGTTAATAATGATGTTATAACAAAAAATATTTTGATGGCTAAATTCTAAAAAATTATTATAGGAGGTCGATTCTAATTTTAAACTTTTTTAAGAGCTAGTTTTATATTTAAGTTAAAAAAATTACACATGTCAGTGCTAAAGTGGGTAGCCATTAACTATCTTATTACTTAATTGATTAAAAATTAACAACAAAGTTTGATCCTAATAAAAATTATTTCAAAAGCTAAATCCTAACAAAATAATCTTAAGGGGTTTACCATAATTTTAAATTTTTTCATGGTTAATTTTATATTTAAGTTTAGTTTTAAAACCCTAATTGGTAAACCATAAACCACCATATTTATAATTTTTAAATTTGTTAAAGCAACTAGAAAACTTTCCTAATACTATTCATAAAATATACTTATTGTGATTCACTCTTTCAATTTGTTATGAAATAATGTATATTATATTCATATCATTATTCAAAATTAATAAATAAAACTATGTTATAACAAATTTTGATAATGATCATTCTTCAAACAAGTTTAAGTTTATTTTTGTTATATTTATGTGGCATGCAAATATTACAATAAAACTTATAAATTAATAAATAAATCTACTTTACAATAATTCATCAATAAAACATGTAGCCCAGCATACACTAACTGTATCTACATTGTACATTTAAAATCCTATAGAACTTACCTAACACCAAGCAAAAAAACCAAGCCAACATAGTCTCGCCTCCATCGGAGAGGTGAAAAAAATGCTAAATGTTGTAAAATAAGTAAGAAATAAAGTTATTAAATGTTTTCCTACTAGTGTTTCAAAAACTCTGAGGGATGTTTAATCATTTCCTTTTGTTTAAGGACAAAAATGGCTAACCCTTAACACTTATATGGATTAAAAAGATGGTCTAACGTGATAATTAACAATATTAAGTAACCAAAGTTATACTAGGGACCACATTGGTTGTCCTAAGATGCTTTTAGGAACATTTTGATAATTTTTTCAGTTTCAAGAATGAAAATGACTGATAATAACAATTCCAAGGATTGATTTGACATGATAAAGATTATGCTTTTAAAGAAATGATCAAACATATGCTATAATATTGATTAAATTAAATTATATAAATTGTGCTTATTCAGTTATATTTAACATCCTTAACTACTATAATATTCATCTTATAATTTATTGTGGCAAATTTTATTTTTCATATGTCATATTTGAATTTGAAATAGACAAACTTACTGGATTCCACTAGAGGCAAAACATTTCCTACTAAGATATTACATGTTGAAAAAGTGGTTTCTCAATTAATCTCCATACTGGATGATAATTTTATATTTATTAATGGCTAAGTCTTTGTTCCCAGATCAACCTCTTGATAATATCCCCCAATACTTCTCTAGGGTCAAGCTAATTTTATAAATGAAATAGTTATATAAAGAACATAATCAAATATAAAATGCTAATATTAAACATTTGAAGTAGTCAATGATCAATGTTTTACAAAGAAAATAGAATATTACAAGCCACTTAACCTCTTAACAAACATATAATCTATGCTCAAGTAGGAATGATCTCATGCAAAGAATACAAGGTTTGATAACAAACATAAAAAATCAAATTATGAAAATGCCTCATCATGAAAAGCAAATGCTTTTATGACGGATGGTTTCGTTCCTTAAAGTAATGTTGTTTATATCATATCTACATGTTATATTCAGCCATAAGTGAAACATCCAGAATTAATAAAAATAAGTCCGAAAACCCAAGAAAATTTTTCGCTATTAAATCTAAATTGAAACAAAGGTTTAAAAGCACTTAAATTAATTACCAAAATGTGGTAGATACGTTTACACATCAACAGATGATTATGCCTGGCTCAATGGTACCAACAGACAGCAAAGCATAATTTTTTTTTTAAGAAACAGGGGCATGAATCGATTCAAGGCTGGCATGAATCGATTCATGTATTAAATTATACAAAAACAGGGATGCAACAGGGGGATGAATTGATTCATCCCCCCCTGTGAATCGATTCACACGTCCAGAATTTCATAAAATAGGTCTTTGAATCTATTCATCAATATGGGGAATCGATTCATGCATAATTTTTTTATTGTGAATCAATTCATGTAATCAAGAGAATCGATTCACACCTGTTATATATAAGTTCTGCACAGAAATCCAATAGGGAATGTCAAATTTTTCAACATCTAACAACCCTATCTTTTTCATTTCAAATCCAATGACTACCAAACTTTGACACCAGTTAAAATACGTTATTTGTGACGCATAGACACTGACCGCACTCAAAAATTCCTAAAAACAAGAGACTTATGTGCATAATTGTGTTTGACTCGTTTTGAGGCTTTTTGATGTAACTTAGGGGTCATTTCTCAATATAATTGGCCCATTCCAGTTTCTACAAATCACAAATCATGCATAGATGCTATTGAAACTATCCTATGCCATTAATACCTCATAAATTACTATTTGACTATCTCAATTGCTCAATTATGCATGAAAACCATATAACTATCACACATTCATTGCTCTAACACATAACTACTGTCATTCTTCATAAAATTAACAGTCCCTAGGCATTTCATGCATCAACATTGTATCACATAGATGTCCATAATTCCTGGATATATTAAAACTCATATGTATATGGTGGGACCATTGTAACATCTCGATTTAACAATTAATTACCGAACGGAATTAAGCCATTAAAATAATCATTTCAAAGTGGAAAATTACTTGTTAATTATAAGTAACTCAATTAACCTAACTTAAGAAAATAATGGCTGATCGATTATGATTAATGGTGATGACTGGTTGATTGTGATTGGTGCGTGTGGCTTAGTAGAACTGCCGATTCACGCTTTCCCACCCCACTCTTCTTTTCTTCGTGCACGTATATATACGCCCACGGTCACTATTATTATTCATCTTCCTTCAGACTCCCTCTTCCTCTACTGCTTCGTTCTCTTCTCCTTTCTCTTCCTCGTTCTTCGTCTTCTTCTTCTCCCCTGTTCACTGTTTTCCATTTCTGGAAACGCACGACGACGGTACTGCAGAAGGCTCAGAGCTTTCTTCTGCCGGTGAGGGACGATAATCGGAGTGGAAGACGAACAGCTTCCTATTACCCGGTGCGACTACGTTTAAGGAAGCCTGAACGAGTGTGAGCCCTGGACGAAGCAAACAGAGGAAAAAGACCAACATCGGGAAACAGAGGAACCCCTCGAATTCCTTCAGTAGGTAGGGGGCGCTTTGCATCTTAAATGCATAGCTTATGAACGGTCTCCGGGTGAAGTATTACTCATGCATGTGTGTTTGAAGGTGTTAGCTATGAAATATATATATGATTGACAGCTTTTGAATACCGAGGGCATGTGATGGTTGAGTCTGATAGTAGTTCTTTTATATTTAATGTATGTGATTATGAGATATACTGTTAGGTATGTGAATGCATGTGTGAGTTATGGGACCATGTGTGAATGGAGTGCATGTATCTTAAGTCGCCATATTGGGTCTGGTTAGTTATTTTACTCATGAATGCATGAAGTGGGGATTCCCGACACCAAGAGCAGGTGCGTGACTACTGTTGATTCCAGACGGAATGTTATATTCAAATATGAGATGTTTGTTGCTATGCATGTTGACGTGACTTCTGAGTGCTCTATACTGGGGAACAGTGGGTAGATCCTGATTACTATCCTATATTAACATGCATGTGAATGCTGGAAAATGAATTTGTTGTGTTTGTGTGATGATGAATGAGTTACATGCAGAGTGTGGTTAAGATGCGGAAAAAAGGGGTACTGTTGTATTGACAAATATACATAAAATATGATTGAAAGACCTTGAGTTGGACTCAAGGCGGTGCTGAGTGCATTAGCGTTTGACGCTTGATGAAAGACCTTGGGTTGGACTCAAGGCAAGCTTACCGGGTTGGACTCGGGGCTGCCCGTAACACTTCTGTTGTCGCTTGGAGTGACTGTGTTACATGTGAGGGCAAATGGTTTGGTACCAGTAAAACGGCCGGACCAGCTTGGAGCTGGAAGGAAAAAAGGCTTGGAGCCTATGTTGCAACGTAAAAATTGTAATAAAGAGGGGGTCGGATCCAACTGTAGTGGATATGTGTGCATTATATATATAAATACTCTTATACTGTAATGAATTCATTGTGTTGTGTGTGTAGGTATCGGAAATGATATGATCCATATAGCCTTGTATTAAATGTATGAATTCCGATTGCATGGTACTGTTATATGTAGATACATTGGATGGCAGTTAACATTATAATTGATTGAGATGTGATGTTGTATGGTGGAAGATCTAAGGGTTTCCGAGTCACTAACTGTCATTTTAAATGTAAAAGCTCACCCCTACTGTGGCAATACTTTTCAGTGAATGTCTCTCGGAACAACGAGTGAAGGTGGAGCTGCATGCCGAGTGGAATGTTTGTGCACTATGGAAATATATGTATATGTGTAGATACTGTGTATAATGTTTTGGTTAAGCCTTGGCCGGCTCGTATTTTGATCTTGGTCTCTTAAACCAGAATTTGGACTCTCTCGGGTTGAGAGTATGTCAATGTGCTTGTAATTATTTATATACATTCCTATATATATATATATATCATACTGTATGTTCATCTATGCTATGCGTGAAATCCGAGTGATGTATGTATGTACTTTCCGAGCGTGGGAGGTTGGTATGACCTTAGGTGAAAATGGAACTAAGTTATTGTTGTGGGGAGCAAGATAGTGACTTTACCCCGAGTGAAGAAAGGTTTAGATGCTTCCGAGTGAATGAGGTCGTATAATTCTGAGTGGGGATTGACCTGTAGACCTTCAGGGTAATAATCTGTTAGGATTTCCCTCGAGTGGAGAATGACCACATGCTTCCGAGTGAGAACCCTCCGAGTGAGTGTTTCCGACTGAAGAGTGACCTATAAGATCCGGAGTAGAACCCATTGTAGTAAACTTAGTGGAAGCTAGAAGATCCTTAGGTGAGGCTTGATTTGGTGAGGGAACTTGAGTAAGAAGGATTGTATGTGTCGAGTGAAGAACGAGTGAAACACCCGAGTGATAGAAGACCGTGAAGAATATTCCGAATGAAACGTACGTGTGGAATCCGAGTGAAATGACTATGGGAATCACCTCCCGAGTGGTCAACATCCGTGGCTTGAAGGAATGAAGTTATGAAGTGTGGGGTAAACCCCCGAAAAGGAGCTTGTGAGTATAAAGGGGTTAATCCGAATGAATCGTGAGTAAATACTTTTCCGAGTGAACATAAATTCTGAAATCCGAGCGATGGGAATACCGAATGGAGTTACTCGCCTCAGCGGCTAAGTGCTCGCTCCAGCGAGTATGAGTGGAAGGAAGGTCTCTGATGGGTTACGCTTAAGCTATGCGAACTTCGCCCAAGCGTGTTGGGTTGTCTCGCTTGAGCGATATTGAATTCCGCCCGAGCGAGTAGGCGCTGTTGGGATCGCTCATGTCCTGCACCTTCCGCTGGTTGCCTTGTGGATGGTTTGTATTCCTTTCCTTTCCTTCTTCTCCTAAATCTACCCTTCTTAACTCTCAGCTAATCATTTTGCCTTTGAATCCCCTCCGATTTTGGAAAAATTTTCCTGGTCTCGGTTGTCGCGACCGGGGTCCCGGCGCACGACGCGGACTGGTTAAAGACAAATAAAAGAAAATTGAAACGGCATTGAAGTGAGGCTCTTGAGAAGCCTAAAAAATAAAGGGTTCAAGGAGTCGCCACCAATATTTATTAAGGAAAATATTAGGAAAACCTTTAAATAGCACTGGTTTTTTTTTTAAAAAAATGAGATTCTGTTTAGTCCGGGAGTCGAATTACAGGAGGGGAAGGTATTAGCACCCCACACTATCCGTAAAAAACGGTTACCCAAATTGATCATGCATAATTTAAAAAATGATTATCAAATATTTCATCCTTCATAAAACAATCATAAATAATATACACAATAAAAAATATATAAATATGAATAAAACAAAGATAGTAAAAAAAATACATCTCCTAAGTTTGTTGTTTTTTAGTTCTAAGAAAATAAATAAACAAATGATTAAAAGACCATAAAAATAAAAAGATAAAAAAACAATAAGACGTCTTGTCTTACTTATTTTCTAGTAAAAAAAATTGATTTTTATTGAGAAATATAAAGTTCAAAACAAATAAATAAATAAATAAAGATAAGAGAAAAAATAAAATAAAATTAAACACATCAACATGAAGATAAAGAAATATAATACACTTAATTAATTAAAATTGACACGGAATATTATTTAATTATCTTTTAAGAAAATAAGATTAATAAGATGTCTCATCTAAATTAATCTCATCTTAAATTTAAGAGAAAAATGAATGAATAAATAACACACTATTTATTAGTCTTGATTTTTTTATTTTTTTATGAAAATAATTTCTTCTTAATTATTAAAAGGTTACTAAGAGAAAATAATAGGAAATCATGACCATAATAAAAATGGATAATTATGTATATATATAACATATTTATAAACTATTAAAATGGTCAAACGTAAATAAATAAATAGAAAGTGTAGAAAGATAAAAGCAAAAAGATAAATAACTAAAAATAAAAAGTATAGAGAATAAATAATAATAATAAAATAAAAAAATAAAGGTAGAAAAAAAAATAAATAAAAAGTTCAAAAAAATAAAAATAAAAATAAATAGACATGACAATAAATACATAAAAATAAAAGAGCAGAAAAAATAAATACATAAATAAAGGGGCAGAAAAATAAATAATAAAAAAAAATAAAGGAGCAGAAAAGTAAATAACAAAAATAAAGCAACAAAAATAAAAGGACAGGAAAGCAAATACATGAAAATAAAGGGACAGAGATGTAAATAACAAAAATAAAGAGGCAGAAATGTAAATAACCAAAATAAAAGAGCTAAAAAATAAATACATGGAAATAAAGGGGCAGAAATGTAAATAACAAAAATAAAGGGGCAGAAATGTAAATAACCAAAATAAAGGGGCTAAAAAGTAAATACATGGAAATAAAGGGGCAGAAATGTAAATAACAAAAATAAAGGGGCAGAAATGTAAATAACAAAATAAAGGGGCAGAAATGTAAATAACCAAAATAAAAGGGCTAAAAAGTAAATATATGGGCAGAAATGTAAATAACAAAAATAAAGGGGCAGAAAAGTAAATATATAAAAATAAAGGGCAGAAATGTAAATAACAAAAATAAAGGGGCAGAAAAGTAAATACATGAAAATAAATGGGCAGAAAAGTAAATAACAAAAATAAAGAGACGGGAAAGTAAATAAATAAAATAAAAGGGCATAAAAATAAATAAATAAAGATAAAAATGTAAAAAATAAAAAAATGAACTAATAATTGCAGAAATATAAAGTGCGGATAAATAAAGTGCAGAAAAATAAATTAACAATAATAAAAGTGCAGAAAAGTAAATAAAGAGGAATAAAAGTGTAAAAAAATAAATAAATAAATAAATAAATAAGGAAAAATAAAGGTACAAATAAATAAATAAAGATGGAGATGCATAAAAATAAATAAACAGATAAATAACTGCAGAAAAATAAAGTGCAGGAAAATAAAGTGCTTGAATATAAATAAAGAAAAATAAAAGTGCAGAAAAATAAATAACAATTAAATAAGACGAATAAATAAATATAAATAAACAACTTTGTATTAATAAAAAATACCTTGGTACAAGATCAATTACAGAGAAACTAGAACGGAAGTAGGGAAATCAATTTTGTGTAGATTTCCTTTGCTTTTGGCTTTGTTTGGACTTGATTTGAAGGTATTTGGATACCGGTTACAACACTTGGACAGTATTTTAGCTCACAAAAACTCACATACTAAGACAAACAAGAGTTGTGCACTCATTTTCCTAACTAGGATTACACAAAGTAATTTTTGAAAACTCAAACTTCTAAAAATTCTCACAAAAATTTAACACTCTTTCCCCTCTTTTTTCTCTTCTTCCTCCAAAATGTCTCAATATCACCTTCTATTTATAGAAGAAAATTGGCATTGGATTCTCCATAAATGACATCACTTTTCTACTTTTTCAATTTGTCCAAATTTGATGTCAATTTCCCCAATTTTCTCTAATTATCCAACCAAACCGGGGCCCACCACTAATAAACCACCGTCAACTTTTTGATTTTCCTTTTTTTTTTTAATTTTCGTTTTTTTTTACCCTTTTTTTGGATTTTTTTTTTAGGCCCATTTCCCTTTTTTTTGTTTTTTTTTGGGCTTTCTTTTTTTTTGTTTTTTTCTTTTTTTTTGTTTGGGCCCTTTTTTCTTTTTTCTTCTTTTTTTTTTGGCCCTTCTTATTTATTTTTATTTTTTATTTTCGTTTTTTTATTTTTTTATTATTTTTTTGATTTTTTTTTATTTTTTTATTTTTTTTTTGATTTTTTTTTGATTTTTTTTTTTACCCATTTATTTTTCTGATTTTTTTTTTTGGGCCTTTTATTTAAAGATACAAATGGAAACATAAATTATTTATTACATATATGGAAATATATAAAATATCCAATAAATATAAATTACTACCCACACTATAAGGAGTAAAAAGGTAGTCACAAAACATCGTCTTCCCTCCCTTATTCTTTCCTCTTGGCTTCGGCATCCATCAGCCATTGCTTGAGAGAAATGAAGAGAATTGATGAAATGAGAGGTGTGGTAGGAAATGAAGAGGGATTGGGTATTTATAGAGATGGGGAAGGGTTACTATTCTAACGGTCACTATGCAATTTTTAATAATATTTTTTTTTAATATGATCCGGGGTGGCAATCTGGACTGGGCGGGGTTCTAAGCACTGTACCGCGTCACCAACGAGAACTGATAAGTCATAACCGGGGTCTGAAATCATTGGTCAACTATAGACATTTCTCTTCACCTCGGTTAAATATTAAGCATTGGGGAATCTCCTGCAGGTGTACCTCCGGTGTGTCTTGAAGTTTAAGTACGGATTAACACATCAGTTTTAACTTGAAGAACCTCGGATTCCCTTCGAACTGAGGTGTAAAATACCGTACTCCACTGAGGCTGTACGAGCTTAGAACTAATGAGGTAACACCGGTCATGAAACCGTGCTAGGACCCCGGTTAATGCAGTCAACATTGACTCCGGACTCTAGGACAAAAAAACTCTTTTTTTCTTCTTTTTTTCTTTTTTTCTTTTTTTTTAATATATATCACCGGACAAAAATAGGTGTTCACAGATGCCCCTCTTTACTTCTTTTCATGAAAGAATATGAGACATATTCATATTATTGATGTGAAAAGAAAGTAAAGACGTGAACACCACTAAGAATACCCGACAACTTTTGACAAGAAGTAAATAGCCGAATGGTGTTGTCCCAATGCTAGACAGTTTAAGGAGAGGCACTTGGAACATGACAGGAAGATAAATGGCATAACCTAGGGGTTAATACCTGAAGCTTTGGAAAAAATATGAAGTTGTCTTGACATTTAAGGAGCCTAAGAATGGGTATTTGAGGCTTCGACATAAAATAGATGACAGGGGGATGCCCCTGAATGATTTTGATTGAGATAGCCTAGGGAAGGATACCTGAAGCTTTGACATGAAACTAAATGACTGGGAAGATGCCCCTGATTTGATTTTGATTGGGATAGCCTAGGGAAAGATACCTGAAGCTTTGACATGAAACTAAATGACTGGGGGGATGCCCCTGATTTGATTTTGATTGAGATAGCCTAGGGATGGATACCTGAGGCTTTGACATGAAACTAAATGACTGGGGATGCCCCTGATTTGATTTTGATTGAGATAGCCTAGGGATGGATACCTGAGGCTTTGACATGAAACTAAATGACTGGGGAAATGCCCCTGATTTGATTTTGATTGAGATAGCCTAGGGATGGATACCTGAGGCTTGGACATGAAGTAAGACTAATGGGAGATACCTCTACCATAATGACTTATGGTAGAGAATTATATGAGATTTATGCTCAAGAAGAATGTGTCTGAGATTGACTTTTCTGGTTTAGTGTGGGTTCCCAGTGAATACAAGGATTGCATTTTCACATCTTAGTAAACCATCCCGACTGGAGTTAGGTGATAGGCTGAAACTGTTGATCTCGACTCTTCATGGGGAGCGCTTTGTCCTTGTTGTACCCTCAAACCTGCATGGAAGAAATAGTCAAGTGGAAAACCAAAGGTCAAAGATCTTGTTTCCTCCAGGTGACTACCACAATCCTTATTAGACTTGTTATTACTCATGGCAGAGCGGAATATCCTGATTACCAAGGTCTGTGTAATTGGGAAGTATCAAGCTTGTTTGAGATTAAAAATATGCCTTTCATATTTTTTTTAATATTTTTCACAAAATGCATGCAAATGAAACCTGACAAGACAAGGATTGGAACTGAAATTGAGAATTCCATATATTTACTTGGGAAAATTACAAGTTTACATCATAATTTTTAATCCAAACGTTTAGAGGACATAAAGACTACCCTATCCCTTTAGAGTATGCTCAAGCATAATACTTCTTGACTGCATCTGAATTGACCGGGAAAGATAACTCCTCACCATCCATGTTCATCAAAATCAAAGCTCCTCCAGAAAAGGCTCTCTTTACGACGAATGGTCCTTCATAATTTGGCTTCCATTTGCCTCGGTGATCATTTTGATTCGGCAAGATTTTCTTCAGTACCAAATCACCTTCATGAAATTGACGAGGTCGCACTTTCTTTTCGTATGCCTTCTTCATACGCTTTTGGTATAACTGCCCATGACAGAGAGCGGTTAACCTTTTCCCATCAATTAAATTTAATTGATCATACCGGGACCGAACCCATTCAGCTTCTTCTAATTTGGCATCCATGATTACTTTTAAAGATGGAATTTCCACTTCTATTGGTAAAACAGCTTCCATACCATACACCAATGAGAAGGGTGTTGCCCCTGTCGAAGTTCGTACAGAGGTACGATACCCATGTAAAGCAAAAGGAAGCAACTCACTCCAGTCTTTGTAGGTTTCAACCATCTTTTGTATGATTTTCTTTATATTTTTGTTAGCAGCTTCCACTGCTCCATTCATCTTAGGTCTGTATGGAGATGAATTGAGGTGTTTGATTTTGAATTCCTCACAAAGTTCATCCATCATTTTATTATTCAGGTTTGTACCATTATCAGTGATGATCTGATTTGGTAAACCATATCTACAAATCAATTCTCTCTTGATGAATTTGACCACAACATTTTTAGTCACGTTGGTGTAGGAAGCTGCTTCAACCCACTTAGTGAAGTAATCAATGGCCACCAAAATAAAGCGATGCCCATTCGATGCTTTTGGTTCAATGGGACCAATAACATCTATACCCCACATAGCAAAAGGCCAAGGCGTTGTTAGAACGTGCAAAGAAGATGGTGGTGCATGAATGTTGTCTGCATAGGTTTGACACTTGTGACATTTCTTGGTATAGTTATTACAATCATTCTCCATTGTCATCCAATAATATCCAGATCGGAGAATTTTTCTTGCCATCGAGTGCCCATTTGCATGTGTTCCGAAAGGCCCTTCATGAACATCCTTCATGATTTTGTTAGCTTCCGTCACGTCTACGCAACGAAGGAGAACAGAATCATAATTTCTCTTATAGAGTGTATTCCCAGTCATAAAGAAATTCATGGCTAGGCGCCTGAGGGTTCTTTTATCATTTTCTGAGATACCAGGAGGATATTCTTGATTTTGAATATAATTTTTGATGTCATGAAACCATGGTTTCCCATCGGGCTCTTCTTCTATCTCATGACAATATGCAGGTTCGAGACGCCTTTCAATCTCGATGAAGGGCATGTCACAATCCCTACTTACGTTGAACATGGAGGCCAACGTGGCCAAAGCATCGGCTAATTGGTTATTATCCCGAGGAATATGATGGAAAGAGACTTCATCAAACCCTTTGATTAGTTCCATGATGTGAGCTTGATAAGGAATCAATTTTCCATCTCTAGTATCCCATTCTTCTTTCAGTTGATGAATCACCAAGGCAGAATCTCCGTATATTTGTAGAGATTTCACCTTTGCTTCAAGTGCCGCCTGAATCCCCAAAACACAAGCTTCATATTCTGCAATATTATTGGTACAATCAAAACAAAGTCTAGCAGTGAATGGGAAAAGCTTGTTATCTGGTGAGATTAGGATGGCCCCAATCCCATGCCCCAGTGTATTCGACGCCCCATCGAACATCAAAATCCAAGTTCTATTAGGACAATCTTTCTCTTCTGACAACATCATAATATTTTCATCAGGAAATTCGAATGACATTGGTTGGTACTCTTTTAGGGGATGGTGGGCCAAGTGATCAGCTAAAGCACTCCCTCTTACAGCTTTTTGGGTGACATGAATGATATCATACTCAGTCAAAAGAACCTGCCAACGAGCTATTCTTCCCGTCAGAGCCGGTTTCTCAAAGATGTACTTAATTGGGTCCATCTTAGATATCAACCAAGTAGTATAAGATAACATGTATTGTCTTAGGCGACGAGCAGCCCATGCTAATGCACAACAAGTTCGTTCTACAGTGGAATATCGTGCTTCGCACTCAGTGAACTTCTTGCTCAAATAGTAAATAACATGCTCTTTTCTCCCAGACTCATCATGCTGCCCCAGTACAGAGCCCATAGACTCATTTATCACCGTCAAATACAACAGGAGTGGTCTTCCTGGGGTTGGGGGAACCAAGATCGGTGGGGATTGCAAGTATCGCTTTATTTGGTCAAAGGCCTCCTGACAATCATCATTCCATTGTGATGGTTGATTTTTACGAAGCAACTTAAAGATTGGATTACATACAGCTGTTAGTTGAGAAATAAAACGAGCTATGTAATTCAACCTTCCAAGGAATCCTCGTACTTCTTTTTCAGTGCTAGGAGCAGGCATTTCCATGATTGCCTTTACTTTATCAGGATCCACTTCAATGCCTTTCTCACTGACAATGAAACCAAGCAACCTTCCAGAACTAGCCCCAAAAGTACATTTAGCCGGATTTAATCTGAGTTTGAATTTTCTCAGGCATTCAAAGAGCTTTCGTAAGTCAATCAAGTGACCTTCAGCGGATTTGGATTTGGCAATAATATCATCCACATAAACCTCTATCTCTTTATGCATCATGTCATGAAATAGAGTTACCATCGCTCTTTGGTAAGTGGCACCGGCATTTTTCAATCCAAAAGACATCACCTTGTAGCAGAAGGTTCCCCACAAAGTAATGAAAGTGGTTTTTTCCATGTCTTCGGGTGCCATCTTGATTTGATTGTACCCAGAAAATCCATCCATGAATGAAAAAATGGAATGTTGGGCCGTGTTATCAACAAGAACATCAATATGTGGCAATGGAAAGTCATCTTTTGGGCTAGCTCTATTCAAATCCCGGTAATCAACACACATTCGCACCTTTCCATCTTTCTTCGGGACCGGAACAATGTTGGCCACCCATTCAGGGTATTTGGAGACAGCCAAGAACCCGGCATCCAACTGTTTGGTTATCTCTTCTTTAATCTTTAAGAGCATTTCTGGCTTCATCCTTCTCAACTTTTGCTTTATGGGGACGCAACCGGGTTTCAATGGCAACTTGTGTTCAACGATGCAGTTATCTAATCCCGGCATATCCTGATACGACCAAGCAAACACATCGCTGAATTCGACCAACAATTCTATTAATTCTGTCTTATGTTCTCTACTCAAAGAGGTGCCGATTTTGACTTCTTGTTTGTTTTCTTCACTCCCCAAATTTATGACTTCAACAATTTCTAGATAGGGAGAAATTTCTTTATCTTCCTGATCTAGCAGCCTTAGTAATTCAGGGGAAGGTTCATCGGACTCTTCATCCTCTTCGCTTGTTGGATTAAAATCATGATGGGAGAAAGCAATCTTATTATTTTGGAATTCAATTTCAGATCTGCAATTTATTTAATATAAAAAAGGCAAAATAAGGAAAATGATAATTGAACTTAACTTTTATTTATTTGAAATGATAAAGGAAACATGTTTTGCCCTTATTAAAACTCATCCTAAGGCTTTAGGCATAGCCAAAGGATTTAAACAAAAACCTACAAAGTGAACAATTACTTTGAAATGATCTCTGGAAGCTCAACGGCTTCCCAATTACACAGTTCAGTATCTGAAGGACAAGGGTAAACCAAGTCTTCTTCTCTCTTGGACTCATCATCGATGACTGCCACTTGGTCTGGAGATGTCAAGCCTGCACTCCTGAAGCTTCGGTAAAGGTCACAGATAGGGATCTTCGCAGTTAGGGGTTCTCGGTTTTCTAACCGTGCAAGTCGCTTTTCTCTCTTATCTGCGAAAACCTTTGCTCTTTCCATTGGAGATGGATGATACCCCAGCCCAAAGCCGTTTTTATTCTCCTTAACCAATAATGGGTCTACTCCTCCATCAAGCATCTTCCCAAGCCCTTTCCCTGGCTGGAATCCAGACTTCATCATCACTTTAGCTACCATCATAGAAGCTTTAGAAGGACGAGCTAGTTGTAACCCTTCGCTCACATAGGTGGTGTGAGCAATTTCCAATGATTGGAAGGAAGTCTCAAGACTTTCTTCAGCCGCTTCTATATATGGAGTTGACATGGGCTTACTGATAAGGAAATCTCCCTCACCAGAGACAATGATTAGCTTGTTGTTTATCACAAATTTAAGCTTTTGATGAAGGGTAGATAGAACCACACCGGCAGAATGTATCCAAGGCCTCCCCAATAGGCAGCTATAAGCAGGATTGATGTCCATCACTTGAAATAATACATTGAAGGTGCATGGGCCCACTTGGATGGGGATCTCAATATCTCCAATGACCTCTCTCCGAGTACCGTCAAAAGCTCTTACTACCATTGAGCTTGGCTTCATATGTGACCCATCAAAAGGTAGTTGATTTAAAGTGGACTTTGGCATGATATTCAGAGAGGAGCCATTATCAACTAGGACCTTGGCTACGATATGATCCCGACACTTGATAGAGATGTGTAATGCCTTATTATGACCTCTTCCTTCAGCAGGTATCTCTTCGTCGGTGAAAGTTAAGTAGTCATTTGAGGCAATATGCCCCACTATCCCTTCAAACCTTTCTGGCGAAATATCTTTCGTAACATGTGCTTTATTCAAGACCTTCAATAACCTTCCACGATGTGGTTCTGAGTCCAATAAGAGAGATAACAAGGATATTTTTGCAGGAGTATGGTTTAACTGGTCGAGGACCTGGTATTCGCTTTGCTTAATGAATTTCAAAAATTCACAAGCATCTTCCTCTATTATTCTTTGGGGAGGATCTTGTTCTTTACCACGACTTTCTTTTTCACTTACAGGTACATCCTCCTTTCTCAAGTTTTCAGGAGCATAAACTCGTCCACTCCTAGTCATTCCACTTGTCTCAGAAATATTGGTTACTGAGGATGACGATCCCTTTAGGAGTTGAGGGATTACATCCACTTCATACTTCCAAGGTACTGCATGGGTATCCTTGTATGAAAATGGAGATGGGGTCCTAATTGTCAAGGACGGATGGTTCATGACTGGTTCAGTCAAAGGTTTCTTGGTGTAATAGACCACCAAAGGAACAGGGGTGACTGGGCTTACTGAGTCTGTACCATGCTGCCCATGGATCATGTTGACATCATTGCAAGGGGGACAATGATCACTTCCCAAGTCATGTGTTATTGCATTTACCCTAGTATTTCCATGATTAGGTAAAGGATTTCTAATCACATTTGGGGAGCCTTCTTCGAAATCCAACCACTTGGCATTTATCAAATCACGTACCTTAAACTTTAAGGCAATGCAATTTTCTGTAGAATGCCCTGGTGCCCCAGCATGATAATCACACTTCACATTAGGATCATACCCCTTAGGATAGGGTGGCCCTACGGGTTTTAAAGGACATCGTCCAATAAGAGAACTTTTGAGAAGTTGAGGCAAAAGTTCAGTATATGTCATGGGAATTGGATCAAATTGGACAGAAGGACGGTCATTGTTTGGCTTTTTTTGTGGAAGATTTGGGTTAGGATTTTGCATCCATTGTTGGGGAGGAGGTGGTGGTGTATTCTTGAAATTATGGACGGGTGGGGGTCTATATGATTGAGGATGGGGAAATGAATTTCCAGAAGCAGCAGCTACATAAGGGTAAGGTCCGTACGGTGGATAATGAGGTGGGAAAGGGAAAGGGGAAGGTTGAAACATTTTTTGATTATGTTGACCTTGATTTCCCATTACAGCATTTGCTTCCTCACCCTTTCTTCTTCCTGCCCCTGTCATAGGTCTTCCTATTGATGGGGAACTTTGGACAACTTTTCCTGTTCTCAAACCGCTTTCAATTCTTTCCCCTATTACCACCATATCAGAAAAGCTTGATGATACACTCCCAAGCATCCTTTCATAGAACGGTGGCTGAAGAGTGTCAATGAACATTGCCACTATCTCTTTCTCTATCAAAGGTGGTTCAACTTGTGCAGCCATTTCCCTCCATCGTTGAGCATATTCTTTGAAGGACTCAGTATTCCTTTTGGTCATATTCTGAAGTTGTAGCCGGTCTGGTGCCATGTCCATATTGTATTTATATTGCTTCAGAAAGGCATCGGCTAGATCCTTCCAACAACGAATACGAGTTCGTTCAAGGTGAGTGTACCAGCTCAACGCTGCCCCAGCAAGGCTATCTTGAAAAAAATGGATCAGTAACTTTTCATCATAAGCATACCCAGCCATCTTTCGGCAGTACATGGTCAAATGGTTACGAGGACAAGTTGTTCCTTTGTATTTATCAAATTCCGGCAATTTGAACTTGGGAGGAATTACCACATCTGGAACTAGGCATAATTCAGAAACATTTGTTACGCCTAAGCCACTTCCTCCCTCTACTGCACGCAACCTTTCTTCCAATATTTCCATTTGCCCTTTTGACAAAGGCGCTGCTGGCTGATCAGGATTTGGTGGAGGGACTTGAGCTTTGTGTGACAAGTTTTGGGAAACACCTGCCTGTGGTATTGGGCAACCATAAGGGAAATAATATGGCACTGCTTGTGGGTTTTGTTGTGTGGCATCATTTGGAGTCTGGTGATTTTGTGGTGGAATTGTATTAGGTGGAGTGACATTGGGTGGAGCCTGAGTGTTTTGGGGAATTGCTGTTGATTGGTTGAAATTTGGAGGGTTAGATACAGGGGGATTGGGAATTTGTTGAACAGCAGGAGGATTCTCTTGATTGGGATTAGGATGCATGGTGTAATATCCTTGAGGTAAGCCATATGGAGGCCAAGCATATGCTTGCTGAACATTCCCGTCTTGGGAAACAAAAGGTGGCAATGGCATACCATAAGGTTGGTGTGAGATGAATGGAGTTTCAGTGACTGGAGTAGGATCATTTAAAGGTATAGGGTTCCCCTCTTGAGCTTGAACTTGAGGAGTGGATGTTTGTTCCCCATTTCCTGCAGAAGATCCCCTTTCTGTACCTCTTCTTTCAAGAAGCTTAAGTATTTCTGCCATCTGCTCCTTGATCTGGCCAACTTCATTCCTTAATTCTTCAACTGCGCTTTCCGGCTCTGCCATGAGTCTTGTTTGCAGTCTAGTTTGATAAGGATGCTTTGAGCCCCTTCTCCCCGTGATGTGAATAAATACAAAGAAACCCCCCTTGGTACAAGAACAAGTATTGTTAAATGACATAAAGAGATGTAAAGTAAATACATGATGAATTTTAAATATCGGTAAGTAAAGATAAACCTTTCTTTTAGAATGTCTTTTTCTAAAGTACTAAGTTAGAAGAAAAATGCAAATTCAACAAGAGATTTATTCATTGATCAACAAGTTCTGATACATTGTTTGTTACAACAACTCAAAATCAATTCTCTCTTGCTTTAGCAATCCAGACCTTCATTTCATCCAATCGCCCCTTGCAGTATTGGATGAATGTTGTAATTTCCTCCGGTGTAGAAAGCGGATTCATCATCGCTTCAGCCTTCCTCAACAGGTGAGGAATATTTCCAAGTGTTCCATTAGCAAGACCGGCTAGATTAGAAAAACGGTCTCTCCAAGAATAGACAAGACTTTCCAACTCAACCCTTTCTAGGGTCATTAAACGTATAATCTCTTCATATCTATCCTTGTCTTCCATGGCTTGCCATTTTTCTTCATTTATTTCACGCTCGCAAGCACTGACGACATCTCTGACTTGTCATTCTAGTTCATCAATTCGCGCTTGCATAAGGTTCTTTTCAACTTGAGCTTCTTCTTTTGTCTTGGCTAGAATTCCTCGTAACCGCCCTTTGTCAGCCAATATATCATCCTTTTGTTTCTCTTTGGTCTTCAATTGGCTGTTCGCTGTTTGGAGGCATTGATCCAATTGCATCATATGTTCTCTTTCAATTTGTCGCTTCTTACCCATGTCTTCAAAGGCATTTTCTAATTCACACCTTTTTCTCTTAAGGGAAGCATTGTCTTGTTGAATTTTGATCAAATCATCCTCCAAAGCTTGATTTTTCTTTGTCATTTCAGCCAACTCACTCCTCAAATTTTCAATCTCTTTGCTTTCATCGGGAACTGGATTTCTCACATGAGCACCGTGATCTTTAAAGGGTAATTTAACAATGGCTACCCTATTTGAAATCCACTGGTGGTAACTTTCTTTTGCAGCATGACTTCGGACACCCAATTCTTTTCCTTTACTATGAACCTTGCCCCAAGCATCAATGACAGTTTGAATAACAGGAGCACTATTTCCCTCAATATAATAATGAAGGAAAGGCATTACTGTTTCTTCTTCTGGAGGCTGTATCATAGGATAAGCAAGTTGTCTTTTTGCAATGCTAGGATTGTAATTGATGCATCCTTGAGTTCCCATGAGAGGCACATTCGGAAATTTTCCACAGCAGTAAATAATGGAATCCACGTTCATCCACTGAGGGTACCACCGAATCATGCTAGCAGATAATCCTGCCAGATGTCCTGCCCACTCCCTATTAGTCTTCTTGGTTAACCTAAGGAGCTTCAAATCAGAGATAGGACATTCAACCTTGCCAACTTGATTGAAGACATGAGAAGTAAGCCATAGATACAAGGCGGGTAGACAACAGACGATCTTTTTCCCATTCCGGTTATGACAGGAATCCATTGTACAATAGATATCAGCTAAGACAGCAGTCATGGAACTTTCACCTCTAAGCTTTCTAGCTAGGAAAACATCAATTGCCTTGAAATCAATATAATTATCAAGGCTTGGGAAGAGGATCACACCATAGATGGCCAACGCCAAAATGTCAACAAACACGTCCCATTCTCCTTTCCCTGCCTGACTGAGGAGTTGCTGCTCAAAGAAGCTTAGTGCGAATCCTGAAATTTGGTTCCTGTTTAATTGAGCCTTCTTAAGCATTTCAGGATCCATCTTGAGGATGCGAGCTACACTGAAGATTGAAGCATGATGTTCAGTTCGACGATAAGGTTTCAAATCTTCTAACGGCAAGCCAAATATCTGTTCAAACTCCTCCAAAGTAGAAGCTAACTGGAAATCTTTGAATGTAAAACAGCGAAGAGGAGGATCATAAAACTGAGCTAGAGCAGTAAGGGCCCCTTCTTGCACTTCGACCTCTAAGAATTTTAAGATCTTTCCATACTTCCTTGAAAAGGTCATTTTCTGGGTAATATCCATCCTTTTGCTTAAGGACAACAGATTGCTAGTATTTGATCTGATGACTTTGAGGTGTAACAAATTTTTTAAACCAGTTGCCTTCACTTCTTGATCATTTGATCTCATGTTAAATTCCATTTTTAGTGATACTTACCGATGTTTAAATTTCACCTTTAACAAAAGAAATAAATGAATCAGATCAACAAAGAAAACAGTTTGATAAATATCCTCACATAAGAGTGTGATAATAGTTATCATGACTAAAGTATAGAAAATATACATTTTTTTTTATTTTTTTTTAAAAAAAACTTTGTGCAAATGAATAAAAGATAAAAGGAATGTCTGCCCAATTGTGTCTTAGACAAGGTAACCACCTAATTGGCTCTAAGGCTATTTAATCGTGTTTCTTCAAAAGGTAATTGTTCTAATTGGTTCTAAGAAGGTCACCGGAGCTCTGATCTTTAGCTATGAGTCTTATGCAAAAAGTAGGGAATCCTACTTAGTGCGGACATCATAACTAAGATAACACCCCGGCTGAGATTTTCACGCGAATCATGGTAGGACGTCTCGTCCTAAATGACACCGCTAATAATCTCCCCTAGCCTATGTCTTTTGCGGGGCCCGGGAATAGGGTCCCTTTTAATAGTATGTGCATTATGGTGAATGTGAAGTGTGTGGGGCATTCATACCTGGATTTTTACCCATTCTTCACAATGAACAAACATAAAGCAAAATAAATATCACATGTCTTCTACCCTAAGGTTCTAAATTAAGGCAATAAAGAAGAAAAAAAAAACAGTATAAAATCTAAAATTAATGGAAGATTAGATAAACAACAAGAATAACATAACAAATAAATACAAAGGATGAAATAATTAACAATCAAAAAAATAAAAAATAAAAACACACAAGATCAATTTAACGGGCTTGACTCTCAAAATGTCCCCAGTGGAGTCGCCATCTGTCGCGACCGGGGTCCCGGCGCACGACACGGACTGGTTAAAGACAAATAAAAGAAAATTGAAACGGCATTGAAGTGAGGCTCTTGAGAAGCCTAAAAAATAAAGGGTTCAAGGAGTCGCCACCAATATTTATTAAGGAAAATATTAGGAAAACCTTTAAATAGCACTGGTTTTTTTTTTAAAAAAATGAGATTCTGTTTAGTCCGGGAGTCGAATTACAGGAGGGGAAGGTATTAGCACCCCACACTATCCGTAAAAAACGGTTACCCAAATTGATCATGCATAATTTAAAAAATGATTATCAAATATTTCATCCTTCATAAAACAATCATAAATAATATACACAATAAAAAATATATAAATATGAATAAAACAAAGATAGTAAAAAAAATACATCTCCTAAGTTTGTTGTTTTTTAGTTCTAAGAAAATAAATAAACAAATGATTAAAAGACCATAAAAATAAAAAGATAAAAAAACAATAAGACGTCTTGTCTTACTTATTTTCTAGTAAAAAAAATTGATTTTTATTGAGAAATATAAAGTTCAAAACAAATAAATAAATAAATAAAGATAAGAGAAAAAATAAAATTAAATTAAACACATCAACATGAAGATAAAGAAATATAATACACTTAATTAATTAAAATTGACACGGAATATTATTTAATTATCTTTTAAGAAAATAAGATTAATAAGATGTCTCATCTAAATTAATCTCATCTTAAATTTAAGAGAAAAATGAATGAATAAATAACACACTATTTATTAGTCTTGATTTTTTTATTTTTTTATGAAAATAATTTCTTCTTAATTATTAAAAGGTTACTAAGAGAAAATAATAGGAAATCATGACCATAATAAAAATGGATAATTATGTATATATATAACATATTTATAAACTATTAAAATGGTCAAACGTAAATAAATAAATAGAAAGTGTAGAAAGATAAAAGCAAAAAGATAAATAACTAAAAATAAAAAGTATAGAGAATAAATAATAATAATAAAATAAAAAAATAAAGGTAGAAAAAAAAATAAATAAAAAGTTCAAAAAAATAAAAATAAAAATAAATAGACATGACAATAAATACATAAAAATAAAAGAGCAGAAAAAATAAATACATAAATAAAGGGGCAGAAAAATAAATAATAAAAAAAAATAAAGGAGCAGAAAAGTAAATAACAAAAATAAAGCAACAAAAATAAAAGGACAGGAAAGCAAATACATGAAAATAAAGGGACAGAGATGTAAATAACAAAAATAAAGAGGCAGAAATGTAAATAACCAAAATAAAGGAGCTAAAAAATAAATACATGGAAATAAAGGGGCAGAAATGTAAATAACAAAAATAAAGGGGCAGAAATGTAAATAACCAAAATAAAGGGGCTAAAAAGTAAATACATGGAAATAAAGGGGCAGAAATGTAAATAACAAAAATAAAGGGGCAGAAATGTAAATAACAAAAATAAAGGGGCAGAAATGTAAATAACCAAAATAAAAGGGCTAAAAAGTAAATATATGGGCAGAAATGTAAATAACAAAAATAAAGGGGCAGAAAAGTAAATATATAAAAATAAAGGGGCAGAAATGTAAATAACAAAAATAAAGGGGCAGAAAAGTAAATACATGAAAATAAATGGGCAGAAAAGTAAATAACAAAAATAAAGAGACGGGAAAGTAAATAAATAAAATAAAAGGGCATAAAAATAAATAAATAAAGATAAAAATGTAAAAAATAAAAAAAATGAACTAATAATTGCAGAAATATAAAGTGCAGATAAATAAAGTGCAGAAAAATAAATTAACAATAATAAAAGTGCAGAAAAGTAAATAAAGAGGAATAAAAGTGTAAAAAAATAAATAAATAAATAAATAAGGAAAAATAAAGGTACAAATAAATAAATAAAGATGGAGATGCATAAAAATAAATAAACAGATAAATAACTGCAGAAAAATAAAGTGCAGGAAAATAAAGTGCTTGAATATAAATAAAGAAAAATAAAAGTGCAGAAAAATAAATAACAATTAAATAAGACGAATAAATAAATATAAATAAACAACTTTGTATTAATAAAAAATACCTTGGTACAAGATCAATTACAGAGAAACTAGAACGGAAGTCGGGAAATCAATTTTGTGTAGATTTCCTTTGCTTTTGGCTTTGTTTGGACTTGATTTGAAGGTATTTGGATACCGGTTACAACACTTGGACAGTATTTTAGCTCACAAAAACTCACATACTAAGACAAACAAGAGTTGTGCACTCATTTTCCTAGGATTACACAAAGTAATTTTTAAAAACTCAAACTTCTAAAAATTCTCACAAAAATTTAACACTCTTTCCCCTCTTTTTTCTCTTCTTCCTCCAAAATGCCTCAATATCACCTTCTATTTATAGAAGAAAATTGGCATTGGATTCTCCATAAATGACATCACTTTTCTACTTTTTCAATTTGTCTAACTTTGATGTCAATTTCCCCAATTTTCTCCAATTATCCAACCAAACCGGGGCCCACCACTAATAAACCACCGTCAACTTTTTTATTTTCCTTTTTTTTTTTTTTAATTTTCGTTTTTTTTTTACCCTTTTTTTGGATTTTTTTTTTAGGCCCATTTCCCTTTTTTTTGTTTTTTTTTTTGGCTTTCTTTTTTTTTGTTTTTTTCTTTTTTTTTTGTTTGGGCCCTTTTTTCTTTTTTCTTCTTTTTTTTTTTGCCCTTCTTATTTATTTTTATTTTTTATTTTCGTTTTTTTATTTTTTTATTATTTTTTTTATTTTTTTTTATTTTTTTATTTTATTTTTGATTTTTTTTTTGATTTTTTTTTGATTTTTTTTTTACCCATTTATTTTTCTATTTTTTTTTGGGCCTTTTATTTAAAGATACAAATGGAAACATAAATTATTTATTACATATATGGAAATATATAAAATATCCAATAAATATAAATTACTACCCACACTATAAGGAGTAAAAAAGTAGTCACAAAACATCGTCTTCCCTCCCTTATTCTTTCCTCTTGGCTTCGGCATCCATCAGCCATTGCTTGAGAGAAATGAAGAGAATTGATGAAATGAGAGGTGTGGTAGGAAATGAAGAGGGATTGGGTATTTATAGAGATGGGGAAGGGTTACTATTCTAACAGTCACTATGCAATTTTTAATAATATTTTTTTTTTTAATATGATCCGGGGTGGCAATCTGGACTGGGCGGGGTTCTAAGCACTGTACCGCGTCACCAACGAGAACTGATAAGTCATAACCGGGGTCTAAAATCATTGGTCAACTATAGACATTTCTCTTCACCTCGGTTAAATATTAAGCATTGGGGAATCTCCTGCAGGTGTACCTCCGGTGTGTCTTGAAGTTTAAGTACGGATTAACACATCAGTTTTAACTTGAAGAACCTCGGATTCCCTTCGAACTGAGGTGTAAAATACCGTACTCCACTGAGGCTGTACGAGCTTAGAACTAATGAGGTAACACCGGTCATGAAACCGTGCTAGGACCCCGGTTAATGCAGTCAACATTGACTCCGGACTCTAGGACAAAAAAACTCTTTTTTTCTTCTTTTTTTCTTTTTTTCTTTTTTTTTAATATATATCACCGGACAAAAATAGGTGTTCACATCGGTTTATTCTCAAATTGAACTTAGGATGTTTCAACCATCCATGGTTTCACACTCCAACATCATCAACTAAACATCATCATTTATCACAACAGCAAGTATATGTTCAAAACGATTCTACTCAATTACTTAATCCACTAAGCATTCATGTATACATATATATATATATATATATATATATATATATACACACACAACAAAATAGGTATATACAGGAGTCGGCCAAGGCTACTACAAAACTACTATGTCCATTATATACAAGATATATATAATGCTCCACGCTCGACTCTGAATGACCTCTCACCAATCTCTATCATGTCACAAGTCCACTATAAATATATCCACAAATAGGGGTGAGTATTAAACATGATAAATGACAGTTATAGAACTGATTCAATTATCCAATTCTCAATCATACAATGAGATATCATAATCAAACATTACATAAACTACCATTCAACATTATCCATTCACATCACAGTGCTATATCATTATGTTATTCTCAATGACATACATATGTGCACATACAATTCTCATTCGATTGGATCCATTTATTCATTTTTAAATTTTGTGTTGTAACACTCGTTCTCAGCCATATATTCAGCTCTCAGCTGATTCGGCCGTTTTACTAGTACCAAACCATTTTCCTTCTCATGTAACACAATCAATCTCAGCAAAAATGGCAGTGTTACAAGCAACCCTGAGTCCCACTAAAGGTCTTTTGTGGAATCCTCAAAACCATATAACACAGAAATCTCATTTCATGTTAAAATCATCACACAATGCATCTCATGCTATAGATGACATTAGACAATTCATTCAAGCGCATCTTATGCATTCAATCATAATTTCATGGATAGCAAACAACATAATCAATATAGTTCACAGAACACTTCATTCACAATTCAATATATTAATATACCCCAAATCTGTCTATAAACTATGCATTTAAAATGTAAAAGCTCCCCCTACCTGGAATAGAGAATTCCAGAAGCTCCTCGAGCTATCGAACACTCTCTAACCACGAATCGTAAGCTTTGATCTCAATTTCTTAAAATCAAACTACTTCCTAAAATTCACAATAATTAATTTTAATACCATATTTGATACAAACATCGTTTTCCAAGTTAGAAATCATTAAATTATGACCATTTCGGTAAGATATAACTCACTGAACCAAGTCCTCGACTTCCGAACTTGCCTCCGAATCAAGCTTCAAGCTCTGAATCACTCCGAAACTACCTTATTTCATTGAAACAACAATTGTTAAGCTCTAATCTTATGGGAATAGCAATCTAGAAGCCATTTTAACTCACTTTTCATGAAAAGCTAAAGGTCCATGAAAACCCCAAGCTGTCCACATGTGCCAATAGCTTCCAAATGCTTCAAAATTCACAAAATTGAATTAAAGGGTGAAAGTAAGAATAAATCAAAACTCAAAGTGGGTGTTCTTCAACTTACCTCAAATTGAAGAATTTGGAGTTCTCCCCCTTCAAACTCAAGCTGCCAAAGTGAAGAGGAAAGGAAAAAAAGCTTAGGTTTCACTTTAATTTGATGAATTCAAGAGAAGATTAGAGGAGAAGAAGGATGGTGGTGCCGTGGAGAAGAAAAGAAGAAGAAGAAGAAGTGAATTTCCCTCTCTCTGTTGCATACGTGAACATAGAAAAAAAAGAAAGAAATTGTCAATTTAAGTAATTAAGGGCATATGGGTAATTTTTGCATTTGTTTTAATTAATCAACCATTTTAATTTAATTTCCCCCCTTAATCTTACTTTGCTAAATAAGGTTGTAAGAATTAGCGATGGAAACTAGTTGTTGTTAAACATGTCTCTAATTGAACTAACATACCACATGGATTGATAACTAGGGTCGAACATATAACCTTGTTGCTACATAAGTAAAGATTTTACAATTAAACATTTAGTGATGGTAGTTTATGGTGGTGGAAGTAATGGTTTATGGTTGTGGTGGCAACCATAAGTGTTGTGATGGTGACAGTCATGGTAATGACATGAAGATGGTGGTGATGACAATGACAGTGACATATCTAACGATGATATTGACAATGGTGATTTATGGTTTAGAATTACAAGTTTATAAAACTAAAAATAAAAATAAAGAAACAATTTTTTTATATTATCCCTTACATTATTTGTTCGCTCTCTCGTCTATATTTAACTTTGGACGGAATTTACCACCCAATTAAAGTTGCATTCCCGAACAATTCAAATACATGGTTTACAATGAATATATTATTCCTAAAAGAGATAATTATGGAAAATAAAAAAATCAACAAGGTACGCCCTTCAATTTTATTTTATTTCTTTCTATTATTATATTTACACAACAAAGATTTAGGATTATTTTATTAACTTCAATCATAAAATCTAAATTTTAACCATTAAAAGTAATAGTAAAATTTTATTTATGATGTAATGGTTACATTTATCTAATAAAAGAACAGTTAAATATTTTTTCCTATATTTTAATTATTTTTTAATTTTGATCGTTTAGTTTTTGTTTTGTTTTGATCCTTATATTTTGTTTGGTTCTGGTGTCTTAGTCTGCTAAGGGTAAAATTATAAAATAAAATTAAAATGGCACAAAAATATTGAAACATCAGATAGAATAAAACCGAGTCTAAGAAGAAAATAAAGTCCGAACACTACAAACAATAGCTTTTTAACGTCAGTTTATTAGAGGCATTTGTATATGTGTTTGAATGTGATAACAGGTACAAGGATTTTGATAATGACAAAACACTCTTGAAGAAATTCTTGTAAAAACAAAGACATGGAATCAGACCCAGAAATAGTGCGAGGCTAATCGATTAGGAAGCCCAGTCTAATCGATTAGGGAGATTCTGTTTTTGGAACAACTGCAACAGGACATAAGATAATCGATTACAGCAATTGATATAATCGATTAAAGAGCTACTGGAATTACAGTAATCGATTATACACATGACATAATCGATTACCAAAATCAAAAATGGCTTTAAAAGCATCAGGTATAAAGGCTAATCGATTAAGGAAATTCATCCAATCGATTAGAAGGCTACTGGAATTAAGCTAATCGATTACCAGGACTAGATAATCGATTACGAAGCTGCGAAGCCAAATTAAATGCATCAGGTATCTTTGCTAATCGATTACAAGGCAAAGTTTAATCGATTACCAAGCTTCTGACTTGAAGCTAATCGATTAGGAAATGGAAGATAATCGATTACAGCTCGAACAGAGATGAAAAATTCAAAGTGTAATCGATTACAGCTCGAGGCGTAATCGATTGTGATAGTGGGAAAACACATATTAGTGGGAAACTAGCACATTTCTCCACCACTCCTTCAGATCCCCACTATGTGCAACGGCTAGGAAGAAGAAAGGCACTCCTCAAGCTCTCAAATGGCTCTATAAATTCAAGAGGAACTCAAGCACAAAACACACAACTAGAAGCTATCATTCTTCACTTGCTCTTGTGCTTAGTAAGCCATCTTTCTTGTATATTTTAAGTTTAAATTTGTACATCCTCTCATCTTGAGAGTTAGAACTTGTGTGATCTTTCACTTGTACATCTACTCTATTAAGAGAGTCATTTCCTTGTAAACACTTCATCAAACACAAAGGTTTTCACTCTAGGATTGAGTGGTCACAAAGGTTGGGGTTCAACCTTTGGGTATTGAGAGTTTGAGAGATTGGGTGGGTTACCCTTTGCTAGTGAGGATTGAGTTCTTGAGTGTGGGACACTAGGAAGCTGCAATTGCTCATAGCTTGTATCTCTAAACTTCAATAGTGGAAATCCTCTAAGTGGGTTGCTTAGAGGCGAGACGTACACCGGTGTTGGTGGAACTCATTATATTGGTTTGCAAGCTCCTCTCCCTTACTCTTTTACTTTCATATACTGCAATTAGTTGATTTGTGTTGATTGATTGTGAATTGCATACTTAAGCTTGTCTAATTTGATACATTTCAAATACTGCCCACCAAGTGTTTGTTAAATTGCTTCAGCTATATTTATCCTTGTGGTACATTGCATACTATCTTTAACTTGATTTCACTTGCATATTCCTGTAAACTTGGATATAAAAATCAAGTTCAAAGGCATTCTAATCAAAGTTTTTAAAACTCAATTCACCCCCCCTCTTGAGTATTGAGGCCACTTGAACAACAGTATAAAACTGCCACTAACTTATATTTTAAAAGCTAAATAGCATTCCTTTCTTCAACCGATGCAACAAATCCACCAATATTGGGACCCAATTTGTTTTTATGCTCACTTTTCCTCCTAAAAATATTTTAATAAACTTATTCCTAAAAATAACCCACACATAAAAAAGAATAACCTCTCTCTCAACTTTCTCTTGCAACTTTTCACTCATAACCTCTGATCTCATGACTCTTCTTTCTCATGCCTTCTTCGTCCTTACTGCTAGCCTCGTGCCTACTCCATCGTTGGCGACAACATCGTGCTCTCTCCGTCTTGGTAGCTGCGTCGCGCCTCCTTACTCGTCGATGGCAGCGTTACACATTCTTTGTCTCGCCTTGTAAGTAGCTCATGAACGCAACATTTCTATTTTTGTTCAACCATTGGGTTTTTGTCATTCTGCTTTTCATTTTTCTTTAAATATTAGGTTTCAAATATTTTGATTTTGTATTTTACCAGTTAGGGATTTTGTTCTATGGCGGTATTCTATAATGGTGTTCTATTGTTGCATTTAATGGCATTCTATAGTGGTGTTCTCTAACGGAATCTCATAATTTAGGTTCCTGTTTAGATTTAGGGATTTAAGCTTCTGTTGAACTGATTTGTTTTCTATTGGAAATTTGGGGGTTTGAAAACTGCCAAGTTGTTTCCATTCTAAGATATCTAATTCTAAAATTGCCAAGGGGTTTGAAAATTCTATACTTAATTTGCCTTACATAATGTCACATAGTTGTGATACTAATCTCAATAAAATGGTGAATATGCTCTGTTTTAGTTTAAAGTTTGGTAACTGTTAGAGTCGAATCCTTTTTATTACTTCTTATATGCTATGTTGGTTTTTTAATGAAAGGATATAAGAATGCTGAGTTTATGAATACCATAATCTACAAGGAGTTATGCAGATATATCTGAATAGATGATATAAAAATGTGTTCTATTTGTACCTTTATTTACAAGTGCATGCATTTGATTAGATTTAAGAGAAATTGACTAATCTTACTATTTCCATTTCCATTTGATTTTGTATTTATTCGATCGTTATTATAAATGCATTGGTTCATTGCATATTCACATACACAAAATTTATCCATTGTTTATCGGTTCTTTTAATCTTCACAACAGTGTTGTTTAAATTTAGCCATGGCGCTACGGCATGGCGGATTTTTATGGCACCGTATGGGCAAGACGCAATGTCGAAAGCTGGCAGGCCATGACAGAAATGGAAGGAAAAAACAAAAAAAGGTTTTTGGCCGTGACCTGGTTACCGACCTAGTAGCCCAGGAGCCCAAAACTTTCAAAACCCTAAAAAAGAAGCTCAAAAAACCCTAAACAGAACAGCCACCTTCAGTTTCCCACTCCTCTGCCTGTTTCCTTGAGCTCTGGCGGTTCTTCGACGTGATTAAGCACTCTTCAGCGCTCAGGTCTTCTTCTCCGGCGTGATTTCACCCTATTCGGTTCTCAAGTCTTCTTCTCCGGCGTGCTGTGCAACTTCTCCGGTGTGTTGGTTTATCTCTGGCGTACTAGTTCATCTTCTCCAGCGTGCTGGTTCATCTTCTCTTGCATTCCCCTTTCTCCTTTGTTTTTTTTAGGTAGGTTCTTTTTCTTCTCTTTGTTTTGTTGTGCCTTCTTTGTTTCATTTCTTCTGTTGTGCCTCCTATGTTCTATTTTTCTCTCTGTTTTTCATTTCATTTGTTATTTTAGATGAAACCACGCATGTAGCTGTAACTAGACAACATAGTTTCATCATTTTTTTAGTTTCATTATTTTTTAGTTTTATTCTTTGAGTTTATTTATTTTAGCATTCCTGTAATATTTTTTGTGAACATTTCTAGCATTACAACATAATCTCAAATAATAGCCCAATTTTGGTACACATCTGGATTATCATTTAATCTAATCAAATCTTCGGCCTTCCAAGACATGCTTGATGCTGTTGGTTCTTATGGGAAAATTTGAAAGCTCTTAGTTACCATGACATACGAGTTAAATTGATAAACAAAGTGTTGGAGCACATAAATAATCTCTTAAAAGACCAAAAGGAGCAATGGGAAAAGCACAGTTTTTCTACAACGTCAGATGCATAGACTGATAGGAAGCAACGTTGTTTGATTAATTTTTTAGTTAATTTATCTACTGGGACAATGTTTATGAAGTTTGTTGATGGATCACCATTTGTGAAGACCGATGACAAGTTATTTAAGTTGCTTGGCTTTATTGTAGAGAATATTGGAGAGAATAAAATTATGCAAAAATCACAGGTAATGGTTCAAACTATGTTTCAACCGGGAAGAAGTTACAAGAGAAGAGACCACACCTTTATTGGACCCCTTGCGTCGCACACTGCATAGATTTGATGCTTGAAGATATTGGAAAACTTCCGTTGGTCAAGAAGACAATTCAAAGGGTAATAACTGTTGTGGGTTTTATCTATGCCTATTCTAGTATACTTAGTTTGTTGAGGCGTTTCATATAAGGGAGTTAGTAAGACATGCAGTCACTAGATTTTCCACCTCCTTTCTTTCATTAGAAAGACTTTACCAACAAAAGGGGAACTTGAGGAAGATGTTCACCTCTGATGAATGGATGAAGAACAAGTTGAGTAAGGAAACCAAGGGGAAGCAAGCAACACAGGTTGTTCTAATGCCTAACTTTTGGAAGAATATAGCCTTTACCCTTAAAGTTATATATGGCACCTCTTGTTTGAGTGCTTTGACTTATGAATGGGGAAAGGAAACCAACCATGGGCTACATCTATGAAGCAATGGATAAGGCAAATGAGGTCATCATGAAAGCCTTTAACAAAGATGAAAACAAATATAGGATTATATGTTTCAAATTATTGATCATAGATAGAGTTGTCAATTTCACCAACCATTGCATGCAGCTGGCCATTATTTGAATCTGAAGTTTTATTATTCCAACCCAGGAATTAAACATGATTTAGAGGTTACAACCAGGTTGTATGATTGCATCAAAACGTTGGTTCCAAGTCCAGATGTGTAGCAAAAGATCCTCACTAAGCTTCCAATTTATAAGGATGGTAGTGGTTTGTTTAGATGCGAGTTTGCAAGGAAACAAAGAAAAACCATTGCTCCAGGTGGGAATCTAATTACTAATTTACTTGTCTAGTAAATTATATGTAAATTTTCACTTCTAAATCTCTTCCAAGTATTGATTTTGTAGCTCAATGGTGGCAAATGTATAGACATACAACACCAAACTTACAAGAACTTGCCATCAAGATACTTAGCTTGACATGCAGCGCATCTGGGTGTGAGCACAATTGGAGTGTGTTTAAGCAAGTAATTTTCTCAAATCTCAATTATCCCATCTATCTTTAAACTTTAGAAGTTACTAATTATAATAATTTTGATTATATATAGATCCATTCAAAGAAGAGAAACAGATTGGATCACAAGAAGGTGCATGACTTGGTTTATGCCAAGTACAACCAAACTCTTGCAAAGAGATATAATATTAGAGATGAAATTGACCCAATCTCACTCAATGACATAGATGAGTATAATGAATGGCTTGTTGGGGAAATGGATGATGACAACAATAATGGTGCAACTGATTTGGTCTTTGAGAATGATAATACATTGGATTGGGGAACTGTTTATGTAGCTTTAGGAGTTAGAGAGCCTAGGGTATATACCAGGCAGAAAACTAAGAAGAGGACAGAATCTTCAAGTGCTGCTATTGCTATCAAGTCTAATAATAAGAAGAAGGTGGCTTCAACTTCATCATCGAAGGGAAAAGGGATATTAATTGAAGAAGAACTTAAATTTGATGATGATAGTGAGAGTGAAAAGGAAAATGAAACTGATTTGAATTTGGAGGATTTAGAAGATGAGGATGATAAGGGATTTCTCTTTGAAGATGACCATGAAAATAAAGATAATGACTATGTTGGGGTTGAAGAGGAAGATTAGTTTTTATTTAATAGACCTTGTTTGTTTTTAAACATTTTACTTACAGCTGTTGATGATTATTCTATTTTGAACCTTTCATTAATTAGTTATGTAATGTTTTACATTGTTATGGTATAATTTTAATTGAGTTATTATGTTATTTTTGCTTAGTTTTTCATTCTACAGTGTTTTTTAATGTATATTTCTACATATAATAAAGTTTTTATCATGATCGTCATGGCATCCGCTATAACCCGCCATGGCATCCGCTATAACTTTTATGACATTTTTTTGGCTCGCCGCCATGAACCGTCATCCACCATTGATAACACTGCTTCACAATTTATATCTTGAGCTTAACTCTTATGCGATGTGAGACTTGTAACTAACCACAAGTTTTTGACGGTTCATAATGAATGCAGTAAAACTTGAGGTTTGAATGTGAAACCTAACTACCCAAACTTTCACTATTAGACCAACTCATGTAAGTTAATATAACATAGAAGTCTAACGTTAAATAAAGATAAATTCAGCGTATCAAAACTATTTTTTTATAAAAATCAATAACTAATTTTATTTCTTTTCTTAATTTGTGTGATATAGTAAAAGAAGTTTTATAGATTTGAATGAATAGAGTGGTAAATAGGCTGTGTTGGTCATATGTAGTCTAATTTTGAAGCCACATCTCTCTAGATTTTGTACTCAAATTGATTGTGAATAATCTAATTCTCAATAGTGGTTAATCATATAAGTCCAATTCCTAGGGATGCCTAAATTTTGAGCATAAGTATCTGGCTATCTGCAACTACAAGCATTTTGATGATTCAACAAAAGTAATTTACTGAACATTCAACATTGATTTATGATGAAAAATTTGTGACCGTTTATGTTTCTTCAATGTTTTATCTTACGTTAGTCATACATGATTTTCGTCTTGTTTAATTATTTATTCATTTATTTCGTTTACATATTCAAGCATTGAAGACCATGGGTATTGATGATTGGTTTCAACTAATTTGGTGTGATTTTATAGGGTTATGGAAAGTGTAGGAAAGGATATAACTAAAGTTACAAAAGGAGATGTGGTTATTCCTATTTTTCTATCAGATTGTGGGGAGTGTGTAGATTACAAATCAACTAAGAGCAACCAATGTATAAATATCCCTTTCAAGGTGTCTCCTTGTATGCCTCGAGATGGTACCACCAGATTCAATGACCAAAATGGAGAGATCATATACCATTTCTTATGTATTTCAAGTTTCAGTGAGTACACCGTGGTTAACATTGCTAATTTAGTAAAGATTGACCCAAAAATTCCTCCTAACAGGGCATGCCTTCTCAACTGTGGTATTTCAATAGGCAATTTCAATAATCCAAATACTAATGAAATATGTAGAGATTAACAATACTATTTATCCTAAAAAGAAGTGTTAATAACACACTTTCTAATATATTTGTTCCAATACACACTATTATATTGGTTAAATTTTATCTAGACTTATGAACGATTTGGGTCTTATGAGCTATTTAATAAGTCTCTCTCATAATATTGTGTTTTCAACTGACTTTTAACTGATAGTAGATAATATATTTGAAAGAAGAGTAAATAGTCAAATTAGTCATCGAAAGATAAGGTGATCACCAAATAGGACCTTCGAAGATGCTGACCATAAAATAAGTCTTCTTTATATTGATTTGGCCATCATGTTAGGAAAAACTTTATCTTCAAAAGATAGGATGATCATCAACTAGGTCCTTCAAATGATCTAACTTCGTTACCTTTTCAATCTTTGGAAGACTTATTTTGTGGTCATCATTTTTGAGGGACCTAGTTGCTGATTGCCTTATCTTTTGAGAACCAATTTGACTATTTACTTTTGAAAGAATTTTTAGAAAGAATGTTGCTTGTATTACTCTATATTTTAAATTGTAGCAAAACTACTTCGTTGTCAATAAATATGAGGTTATCTTATATTACAAGCTAATAATGCTCATTTGATTCTATGCTTTTAAATCTTGGTAAATACTTCTATTTCTAGGGGTAGGTGCTGCTTGGAGGACGATAGGTGCTGCTTGGAGGACAGTAGGTGTGGAATCAGGGTCTACAGTAGCTATCTTTGGGTTGGGATCTGTTGGATTGGCAATATGGTTTCTTTGAACATGGCTTTGTTTTCTTTATGACTTTGGTTATCTCTATACTTAAATTCTCATTGCAATTGACTCACTGGCTTCCTAGGTTGCAGAGGGGGTTAGGATCTGTGGAGCAACTAGGATTATAGGTGTGGATGTCAACCTAGAAAAATTTAAAATTAGTAATACACTTTTTGCTTGATAACTATTATATATTGTAGTTGTAGTCATGCCCTGTACTATATAGTAGAAAGAGGTGGAAGGGTGCTAACAATTTATGTAGTGATTGTTGAGGCTAAAAAGTCTAAAAAATGCAGAGTTGGATATGCAAAACTAATCTGCACACATGACTTGGGACATAGGAGAGTTGGGAATCAATAAGTGAAAGAAATGAAAGTGTGCGAATGTTGGAATGAATTTAAAAGGAAAAAGGTTAGGAGGTTTATAGGTCCCTTGAAGAACCTGTGGCCATTTGTTTTGTCATATATCTTTCTATTTTCAAGTATTATGGAAAATAAGACAGTGAGAGATATAGCCTGTATTCTTTCTTTTAGACACTAATATCAAGAGGTGTTGTATTCATATTCACAACTAGCAACTTGGCTCTCTACCTCAAGATCAAGAGATTTGAGAAGGTTATTACTAGTAGTAAATGTCTTCCCTTCTAAAACATGAGTAACTGATTCAACAAATAACCTTGAAGTCCCAAAATTTTGTACCAATTCCTTTTCTGATGCTCTTCCTACAGAATAGAAGATACATTATACATGACTAAAAGTTTTATTTTTCTTATACTATTTAATTAATAGGAATGTATTCTATCTCTACTTATATGTATTACTTAAGCAATTCTATTCGTTTGAAACTATGAAATCGTAATAAATCTTAAGCCATTCATGAAACCAAAGTCCTTCGCATTTTGATTTTCATGATATTTTAATATTATTTTAATATATTAATGAACAGAATAATTATTTAATGAGTATCTTAAAATATTTAAGGAAGTAAATATAGTTTAATTAAATATTTTTACTCTACTATGACTTATTAAACAATGAGATGATCTAATAAAACAAAAGCTATAAAAGGAATTTAGTTACTGAATAAGAATTTTTATTTATCAATAAAATAATTTAAGGTATTAGGTTATGTATAAATTGAAAGTTTAATTTAGTTTTATAATAATAATAATAGTGATAATAATAATGTTTGTGATGATGATAGTGGGGGTTAAATGCATTATTTCTGGCGGTTAAAAAAATCCCAGAAAAGCTTAAGCAACTTCTAGCACTACTGCTAGCAGTTAGTGAAAAAATGCCACAAATGTAACATCCCAAATTTTAGAAAAAATAAATTATTAGTATGAAATTAATTAATTATTTGATGCCCAAAATACATAGGAAAATTAATTATGTTATGATTGGAACTTATCGGTTAATTAGGATCTACTGAAAATACATAATTTAACAGAAGGTGTGGGACCTATTAAATAATTTTGGGCATTTGATGGATCTAATATAATAAGGGATTTATTATGGTTACAACGATATGTTCAAAATAATTTTTGGTATTGAGGAGATATTTATTCGTATATGACGACGTATGTTAATAAACATCAAAATTATGAATGAAATAGAAATTAAGAAAATTCCAAAATCCCATTTTTTTCTCCTCACTTCTCCGTAGACTCCTTTTCTCTTTCTCTAATCTCTTTTGTCCAATGGACAAAGAGGTTTTGTTAACCAAATGGCAAAAACAAAAAAGTGTGGGTATGGACTAATGGATAATAGGTAAAATTTCACTTTTCTCTCTCCCTCTTCTCCTCATTTCCATTGGCTTCCTCTGCCTCACCACTGTTCTTCATTTTTCTCCTTCTTCCTCCTCCCAAAGGCAAAACCGAAACCCCTCTTTACCATAGCCATTTTCTTGCAAAAATCAACATCTAAACCAAGATTCATGAAGCTTTAATGAAGTATTGAGGCATATCCACCTTCATCTCCTCCACCAACTCTCCATTTTTGTTTTTGGTTTTAGCTTGGAAATAAGGTTGGTATTTTTGACATTTAATGGTTTCTAGTTGTTGTTTTAAGGTTCTTGAAGCATTATAATGAAAGATTAAGAGTTATTTTGATGAGAAAATGCATGTGGAACCAAACCCTAGGTTAGGAGACCATTGGAAATTATTATGTGCTGTTAAAATATTATTAAGGGCTTGAAATTGATTTAAATTGGATGTTGGAATTGAATTAAATATGGTTGAAAGAAGTGGTTTGATGTTGGTTTGCATTAAATGTAAAAAAAATTAGAATTTGGAAGCTTTCTTTAATTCAAAGGAAAATTTTTATTTTAGACTTTGAATAGTTTTTAAGTGGTTTTAGAACAATTATGAGACTTTAAGTGATGTTCTAAAATTGACTTAGTGATAGTTGGTAGGGGACATCAAATTGTTAGTAAGCTTTAAATTGCTCTTGAAGTAGGAAATAGTGACAAAGTGACATAAATGGTTTCATGAATGAATTGACTTTGTTAGTGGACTTGGAAGTTATTGTTGGATGTGGTTTAGTATTTGTAATGGGTGTTGGATAATTATTGATTGAAAAAAAAGTAAGATGTGTGGTGAATTAAATGAAGGGCATAATGGATTGATGAGAAATAAGTATGTTGCTAGAGTAGAAAACCTTATTGGAGCATATTGGAACCTAAGAGAATAATTATTGAGTTTAAGAAATGTTATTGAAAGTGGTTAGTGATTTTGGTACGTTGATTTATTAAAGGACCTAAGTTGTAATTTTAGAGTAAAAGGTGTCCTTCACCTTAGACATGATATTGGTGCTTAAAAATGAGTTATTGGAAGTGGTATGACCATTATTTATGGTTAGGGATAATTATGGTTAAATGAATGAAAGTTAGTATTTAATAAATGAAAGAAATGTGATGTTAGAGGTTAAGAACAAGTATGGAAATTAATGTTTTTGGTGAAAACAACATTTATGGAAGCTAATTAGTATGTTAGTAAGGATTAAGTCATTAATTAGGAGGAAAAGACTTGGTATTTTAAGAGGTATTGCATATAAACCATGTCTTGGGTGAATAATAATGTTTCTAAAGATTTGTAATGATTTAATTTAGTATTTAAAACTATTATCAAATGAGTTATGTGTTTTAAATAGATGAAGAACAAAGTTAATTAAATTGTTAGTGGTGATGGACTTGTTACCTACTAAAAGAAGAGTGTTACAAATGGTCATTATGGTGAGAAAAATTTATTAGAAACTTGGTAAAGCTTAAAGGATAATTGTTGAACACTTGACAAATTATAGACTAGATTCTAAATCTTCAAAGTGTTGGAAAACATTGAGAAAGCCAACAAAACTTCTAAGATCTTAAAGATAAAAAAATTTATAAGCTAGTATGATGTTATGTATAAGATGGGTAAAATTATTAATATCAAATAATTTTAGCTTAGTGATTGATTTGGTCCAACATTTATTTAATGTAGGGTTTAACAACTCTATGAGGCGGGACCATCTAACTCTACGAAATACTTTTCTTGAGGTAGGATAGGAGTATATTTCCTTAATGCATGTGCAATGTTTGTTGATAATATATATTTATGTTGGTGTGCAATTGCATATTTGCCTTGAACGGATATTCTACTTCTTATGTGTGAAATTAAATGAGATTGATTATTATTGTTGATTGGATGTTGGTTTGGCAAATATGATGATGATGTATGATAGAATATGTTTATTGATAAGTCTTTTGATTTCCATGTGTGGATTGTTATGAACAAAACTTTTTGGTTATATTATATTACAATTGAGTGAATATTGATAATTTAGAGGACTTGGTGATAAATTATATGCCTTGGAGAGTGTTGTGATTTGGTACATGCTACTAACCAAAATATTGTGTAAAATGTACCCTTAAGTGAGGGTGAGAAATTCTTGTAATGTTAAAGCTAGCATGTGCATCCTTGCATCTCATGGCATGCATGACATATCATCTTGCATGTGGTTGCAATTACTTGACATGTTAAAATGATAGAGGTCTTGGGGGATCTCGTGAAAAGGGGCCTTGGGTGAACAAATATTTAAATGACTATGCGTAATTACGATCACTTGATGGATTGTGTACACATGTCTTATGAATAATTTCTTGAAAAATCGAATCTGTTGCATATGTATTATCTTGATAGAATAACATATCCATTAGCTATAGGGACATGACATATGACCTTGAGGTACCTAAGAATGATCAAAATTTATTGATGATAAGAATTGAGAAATGAAGTTGAAATTTATGAACATTAACTATTTGTGTTGTTGTTGTTAACGTTACTTTGGACTATATATGTATTGGTATGGAATGTGGTGTGAATGTGATGAGAATTTGAATTAATGAATGGATTCCATAAGGTGATATGGATATTGAGTATGTGATTTGTGATAAGCATTATGGATTATGTCTTTAATTATTGAGTTAAATCCTTGATGAGAGAATATGTTTAGTTGTACTTACATAATTATATTATCACATTTTGTTTATTTGTTTATCATTAAGAAAGTATGTTCAATCTCCATGTTTTCTATTGTTTTTAGCTTTTGTGATGTAGGGTATGGCCATGGAGTTGATGCTTTTTTTTTGAAGAGATAAGGTATAGTGTAAAGAAGGAGATGCCCAGATGCCTTGGTTGACATGTTTTGAATTTATTGATTATGGCATTTGTTTTGTATAGACTTACTATTATGTAATGTCTTATGATTATGATGATGGTTTGATATACTTGGGATGTTGATATATTAGGATCATTGGGATGGACTTGTGATCTTTTTGTATCATAAAGTAGAAATTGATAGTGCATGACATTAAATTGAAATCTTGCCAATGATTTTTGTGATTGGAATTATTAATGTCATATGCTGAATTTTTCTTATAAATTGATGAATGTTGTGAGGAATGAGTTATAGAGGAATTATTAATCTTGGCTTGTGAGATATAGAGATACCTTGATGTTGAGAATTAAATGATAGAGGTTATTAACATGAATATATGAAGTTGTTCTATATCTAAGTATCAAAATGATGTTAACAATTTATAGGTGCATTTAGATTGCTTTACTTGAAGTTAGGTACATGTAAACCTACACATAAGATTGTGTAATTAAAACTTAAGGTTATTGATAATAAGACCTAGTGATATCTAAAAAAAATGATTTTAGATTATACTTCAAAAATAACATGGTAGTGTTACACCTAAAGGTATATATACATGAATGTGATGAGACATGATTATGTGATTTTAAATCCTTGAAGTGTAATGCAAACTTAGAAAAAGAGAAAGAGTCATTAATGTGACCCTTTTGGGAACCCATTTTTAAAATTCAAGACTGTCTTTGAACTAATTTTAAATATTATGCAAATATGTGATTTGCAATTATTTGAATGACCTAAGTAGACATTTACTTAAATAACATACTTTCTCATATCATCATATATGAGATAAGTCTTTATATAGATTCAGGGTAATTATTAAAATTTTAATTGTGGTGTTCTTCCGACAATTTTTTTTAATCGTGAAAAATTTATCTTAATTTTCATTATGTAAATATTAATATCTTTAATATTATTTAGCAGATTAAGGATGCCACAACAAACGGTTTGTGGCATATGTGGAAGTGGAACTTTTTTTAAATGCCAAGAAAAACATTTGTGGTTGTTTTTAACTGTCAGAAATTGAATATTTAACCGCTAGAAACTACAATTTTTTTTGTAGTGGAATAAGATGATTTATAATTATAAGGATAAAGATACTTAGGATTTGTTTAGTGAATATAGAATATGATAAACAAACTCGATATGACAAGATAAGAATAGGATATAATATGAACATGATAACTTATCCTATCTAGTATTCATTGTACAATAAGAAAGAGGATGACAATAATAATAGTAATAATAATAATAATAATAACAACAACAACAACATGATAGCCTTTATCCTATTAACTCTCTTATCATTCATCAAACAAGCTATTATGATTAATAGTTTCAATTCACATTAGTATTAGCATAAATAAAGTTGAATGACACTACCATTAAGAGTGTACTTAAAGACATTTATTGATCATCGGAAAGACAGAAATAACAATTAATCTTAAGAAGATGGTCCCTATAACTTAAAGTAAGATAGTTTGTGTGTTATCAATAATGGATATTTGTCCCATACTTATATAATTATTAATGTATATCATTTTGTCAAATATACTTAAATATTTAAATTTTTTATTATTTTATAATAAGATAAAAAGATTAATATTTTTTCTATGATAATACTTTAATGCATAAAATTATAATATTAATTTATAATATATCATACTAAATAATATTATATTTAATATATTATACCATATTTTCTTCCTTATTATTATTTTTAACAAATATTAAATAATCGATACCAGTTTCTTCACCTGTAAATACTCATTACCCATCTCAAACCTACATATACATGTTATAGTGTTCGTTTGGTATGTAGTTGAGGAAACAAAGTTATAAAAATAAAAAAATCTAAAGGTTAATATTGATCTTTCACGCTATTTGAAACAATTAAAACTTCATTTGAATGTATAAATTTTTATTGAGGTTGTTCAAAATAGTAACATATTAGCTCTGCTTATCCCATGTGATACCTTCAGCCTGATGTGGAATCGAGGCATCCATCTAACTACTCCTCACTCACACACAACTTTTAACAAACTAAACTTTAATCCAGATTATATCTTATATTGAAATATTAATATAAAATGAACTTTAACCAAATTAATTAATTTTCTCTCTACTAAATGAATTGATTTAATTATTACCGAAATAGTTAAATTTATAATGCTGAGTTTAAGTATTAGATAATACAATTTTGTTAACTTTGTTACTCAAAATAATTATTTTTTATTTGAGTTTAAATAGAGTATACATAAAATTGAAATGTTTAAACTGTTTTCTTTAAATAGTTTTAGTGACGCAAACATGGTTAAATAATCAAAATTAAAGGATAATTGATGTCACATGACCTCTAAATACCACATAAGAAGAGTATTTAACATTATCAGTATCGCATGTAACTAATGTCTACTTACAAAATACTTCAAAGATAAATAGCCAAAATGACATTAAAAAGAAGAAATTGGATCAAAACCAATCAAGCTAGAAATAGAAAATGAGATGGAGTTGAGGGGTTAAAGAAGTATATTTTTCCACATAGCTTGACTTGTACCTAACTTGTCATTGACATCAAAAGTTAAAATTTGAAACAATGTAAAACTCATTTGGTATTCAGTTGGGGAAATTAAGTTATGAAAATAAAAAAAATTAAAGGGTTAATATTAATTTTTCACGTCATTAGAGATAGTCAAAATTTCGTTAAACTAAGAAATCTTATTTTTTTTTATCAAACTTCAATTCAGTTTCCATAATAAAATACCAATGTAAATTAATAGAAATGAATGTCTAACCGGTGAGAATAAGTAGAGGGTATACAGTTTAGTACTAGCAAGCATACCCTCATCTATCCGTTGCATTGAATTGCTTTGTAACCAAGCGACTTGTTCTTTAAGGGTTCAATTGTTCTTTGCCTTTGCCTTTTCATTTCTCGTCTGAATTTAGTATAAAGGCAAAGTGGTCCCCACCACATCCACTTTCCTAGGCTATATATTGGAAGTTAACCAACACACATGATCGTAGGATTTAGTATATATAGCAAACACTTCTCTTGTGTGATATTGTCATCACTCATCACTCATCATCATGGCAGGATTTGGTAACTTGATCACATTCACATACTTTTCATTTTTACTATGCCTTTCATTGATAGTTGATCTTACATTGTTTGACACCTTGTGCAGGAAATGTGCACCCCATTTATGTGCCATCCCAATTGGTCAACTCTTCATCTAATACTTGCAATGTAATCTACCATTGTTATTTGATTGAGTTGAAGCAGGATTTCAACTATGATGTGTCCGTTAATGACATTGTACTTGCACTAAGGACTGAACTTGATTCAGAAATCATGCACACATCATCAGACTCATCATTTGATGTTAAGAGAGGGAAACTGTTAGTAAACCTCAGATATTTCAAGGCAATTCAACTTAGCCCACATGAGGTGTTCTTCCTTTTCATCACAGTAATTAGTAAATGCCAAATATGATTCAATTTCAATGTGTGGTTGGTTACATGTCTGATAATATATTATTATTTTAAAGGTTCAAGGTTGTAGAAGATTTCAGACTACCCTCTTTAGGATCCTTTTGAAGCGGGATCTTGATAAGGTAACAGAAAGCGTTTCAGAGGATTTTAGTTTGGGAGATAATCCTGAGATTGATTATCTTTTGCTCCCAGCCACTCCAAAACATTTGATGCCTAATTCTGATTCAATTATTGATTGGAAGTGTGTCTTTTCTTTTCCATTTTCATCTGAAAGTGCCTGTGATTGTAAGAATGGTGCTAGTGAAGTGTGGACCAAAAATGGTTATGTTTGCTCTTGCAAACTTGAAAACTGTGTGGTCTACACTTCCCATATTCGTAATTGTAAGATGTTTTACATCATTAGAAGTGTGATGGAATTGGATGGAAACTCGACTATGCTACATCCACAAGGTAAAGGTAACGGAACTACCTACAAGGAGTACTTCAAAAACAAGTAAGTAAATTAATTTTTGTACTTGATTTATCTCCTTGTGTTACATGTTATGCTCTGTAAAGTAATTGCGATTATTGCTTCGCAATTTCAGGCACGGGGTTGAATTGAAATATGAAAACCAATCCCTACTTTTTGGGAGGAATCCTTTCGAAGTAGGGAATTACCTTCTCAAGAGCAGACAAATGAAGGAGAAAGGTTTAAGTCTAACAACTATTTGGTTGCTCATTAACATTACTTGAAGCATTTGAAAATGCTTAGTAGTTCTAATTTGAGTTTCCCTCATTGGAGGATATCATATTTAATTGCTAATATAACATTACTTTTGGGGGAAAAGGATCTTACATGGTTGATCAATGTGGCCAGAAATGATCTCAAGTACATCTATGCAACTATGTCTATTTAGTTCCCTATCAGGATCGTTAGTTAAAATTAAATGGTATCTTGAGGGACGTGTGAAATCAAATCAAACTACATTTTCCCAACTAGGTTACCAAACAGGAATTGGAATCATGACCCTTGCTTGTCTAGGATATTGAAGCATTTAGTGGCATGTGACAGAGTTCATCATCTATGTAATGAAACCTGATTGAATTTTAATATTTTCTTGCAGGACAAGGCATGCACTCTGCTGAATTGCCCCCGGAACTCTGCCATATTATCATGTCGCCAATGTCAATCAGTACCATATATTCATTCTCATTTATTCCATCAATCATGCATTGGCTTGAGTCCTTGCTCGTTGCTTACAACTTAAAAAAGATGCTTTCAGATCATTGTGTGCAAAATGATATCCCAATCAGCAAGGTATACTACCTATTCCTGTGAAAAATGCTTATAACCATGACAGTTCATATTGATTTCAATGATTCCTCTATAGTTGATAAAGTTGAGTAAAATAAGGTTTAAAATGATTTACTCAACTTATTTTGTATGAATTTTGAGTGAAAAATGAGAATTTTAAGTAGAAGGAGATTATAACCTTATTCTTTGGGTAGGTATTGCAAGCAATAACTGCAAAGGAATGTCAAGAGGTTATCGATTATGATACTTTAGAGACAGTTGGAGATTCGTTTCTAAAATACGCTGTTAGTCAACAGATTTTCAAGACCAATCAAAGTGATCGTGAGGGCCCTCTTACAGTCAAGAGGGGGAAATTGGTTTCAAATGATGCCTTGTCTAAGTTTGGCTGTTGCCGCACACTTCCGGTATTATTATCTTTTCTTTTTATATTTCTCTACCTTGGTATTAACTTTTGTTCTAGAATTTTCAATGTTGAGTATAAAATAGTTTATTTAAAATGGCTGATGATATATTAGTCTATCTTAAATATGTTACGTATCCGTGAGATAGTGTGTTCTAAGTCTCTTCTTATTAAACCACCTTTGTTTATCTATATTCTAAATGTTTATTTTTTAGGCAATAAAATAGCTTTTATAATTGATTTAGACTCAACATTTAAATTTAAAAATCTAAAAGATAAAAAATACGTTCATCTAATTCTTAACCAGATTTCAAGTTGCTTCTCTAACCTTTGTTTGATTTAGTTTAATCCTTTCAGTTTTAGAATTATCTAATTTAATCCTCTTGGTGTTAAATAATCTTGTTCCTTAGTTGCTTTTGTAAGGTATGAACTGTGTGCAATGTCTATGCAGATTGTTGAATACTCATCTGAAAGGGTAGATTCAATTGGACTAATATTTTTCAGTTTAAAAAATTATATCGACATTCTTTATCCATGTATTTTCTTCATTAAGACTATCTGAAAAAAGTCAACACTTTTTCTTAAAAATGTGTCTGCCATGTTCTCTCAAATGCCAAACTCTACAGATCCTGAGATATATGCCAAGAGAAGATCACATTGCTTATCTTAATTGCTATTCTGTCATTGTGTTTACATTGTCAAAATCAGCTGCTTACTAGCTTTCTTGAATCTCATATTATCACATTAAAATCATCCCTGGTCCTATTTTATGGCAGTTGTTTTAAAAATTGAATGTGGAATTTCTTGATGTCACAGGGTTTCATACGAAAAGAAGTATTTGATCCAAGAAAGTGGGAAATACCTGGTGATAAGTCAAGAAATCTCACGCTAAAACAAGAGTTGGTTTCTAGCGGAACAAGAGTATATGTTGGTAGAACAAGAAAAATAGGATTTGAAATTGTTGCTGATGTTGTTGAGGCACTAATTGGTGCCTTTATCACAGAAGATGAGGGAGATGCTTTATCCTTTATTAATTGGATTGGCATCAAGGTTGACACCAACATCATACCATATGGGAGGCACCTTAGCATTGCCCCAGAGAACCTTGTAAAAGTCAAGCATTTAGAATCCCTATTAAGCTACTCATTCCAAGACCCTTACCTTCTACTAGAAGCTCTGACTCATAGTTCTTTCAATCGGCCAGAATTTTGTTATGAGGTACTCGAGACTATTTAGGTGCTAATTATAATTGTTGTTTCTTTTAATTTTCATCACATGGTTTAAAAATATATTATGAGAACTATGAGGGATAACCCTATAATTAGTTGTTGGCCTATCTTTTTTGGAAGTCATTTTGGAGTTTATATGTAGGATGGTAAACTATAAACTTGCCTTGCAGAGACTAGAGTTTCTTGGCGATGCTGTGTTGGACTATGTCATCACAATGCATTTCTACAACGAATATTCTGATAAGTTGTCATCAGAATTTTTGACTAACATGAGGTCTATTTCTGTGAATAATGAGTGTTATACACTTTCCGCTATTAAAGGTAAGCTGAATGAGCACATACTCTGTGGCCGTGAAGTAGAAAAGCGAATTGAAGCCACAATGAAAGGTGTTGAGAGGTTATCTTTGGAATCCACTTTTGGATGGGAGCTGGAAACATATTTCTCTGAGGTAAACTCTTGTTAATATTCATACCTTTTCCATGTTTCAACATGTCCTCATTAGTATAGGAACATGCAAGCATTTTCTAGAAGTTACAATAGTTAGACAAAGGGAATGAACCTACAATGGCATTTTTTAGTGATGTTTTAGTCAGGTGTATATGTCTCTATATTTCATACAGGTACTTGGAGATGTTATAGAATCTATAGCAGGAGCGATTTTTGTTGATTCAGGATACAAAAAGGAGGTTGTTTTTGATAGCATAAGGCCTCTTTTGGAACCCCTGGTTACACCTGAAACAGCAAAACGACATCCCATTAATGAATTGCAAGAACTATGCTCTAAAAGGCACTATGGACGCAAAGAATCCATGAAGCCATGTGACAACAATGAAACTTCAGTTACAATCGAGGTGAAAGCTGATGGAAACATTTATAAGCATACTGCCAAGGCCTATAAGAAGTATATGGCTCGAAAAGTAGCCTCCAAAGAAATATTGAAGCTCTTGAAGGTAATCAATTCAAATCCAAATTTGCTGTTGAATAACAGGCAATTTATGTTCATTTTATTATCTGCAATCTTAGTTTTCTGTTGGTTTGTAGATGAAATCATTTATCATATAGTTAGCAAGTGATTTTATTTTGAGTACCTAAACGTTAATATGTAATTACTGATTTGTAAGTCTCTTCATGTAATAAACAATCCAGCAGAATCATATATGTTATTTATAAAAATCTTGATCAATGAATTATCTTCCAATGTGAAAGTGTGAAATACAGGCAATGCCGGATGCTTGAAGTCTGGATGATGCAAGGCAAGAAGGGAAACATAAATGACTCTCAAGGGTTATGCCATGTAAAGCTGGAAAATGTCTTCATAAAAACACTTTTTGATTAAAAAATCCAGTAATTTCTTACCTAGTTAATTCTTTTCTTGCAGTAGAAGTGCTTTGTTACATGTTAGTATTTGTCATATGACCTAACTCCTAATTTAAAAAAAAAATCGATTTTTGGCACACTTACTTAAAATGAAAAAAATAATGATACACATGGAAAAGTAAGTATTTAGAATTGGCCACTTAAGGATTTACATGGAGGAACATGTTTGGTAATTGGATGTGAATTACCCAGTTAGAAACCAAACAACTGTGACTGTATTTTTTGAAGCTCCTACAGGTCTTTTTTTAATGGAAAATGGGGTTTTGAATCATAAGATGTGATTCACAATTTAGTCCTCAAATTTAATAATGTTGGATTAATATTTTCTTCAATTTTGAAAAATAATCATTAAAGTTAAGGGATGAAATAGACTAATAATCATCAAAATTAAAGATGGAAATAATATTTGTGTAACTAACAAGATTTCACATACTTGATAAATAATTAGATTGTTTAAGGATTTTGTTAGAAGTTTTAATTTTATTGTGTAATTGTGTATAAAAAAGATTTTATTTAAAGATACTTAAAATAATTAGTTTTTATTTTTCTTTTGGTTAAACCCAAAAAATGTAACATTTTTTTTGTATACTAAATGTTTTTTGGTATACTGCTAACATTTTTATATAACCTGAGACCAAATTAATATTTTAAATTAGTTGTGGTCTTTTGGGTAAAATTTATTAAACTTTACCATTTCAAGAAAGAAGTTGACGAGGTTAGCATGTGGTGTTCAAAATTTTCATGGCAAATTTAATTCATGTCCATCGTAAAATTCCTGTAAACTTCTAAAACCAAATTAAAATAGTTAGTGATTATTTTTATAATTTAAGAATCTTAATTGTAACTAAAGTATAAACAGATCTCTTCTGAAGAAAATTAACACTAAAATTTTGTTATTAGTTCCCATTAAAAAAAAGACTTCATAGCATAGAATTGACCATATATTTTCATACAAGTGAGAAAATATTATTTTATAAATTTTATAAATTAATTGATTTTTATTATAATAATAGTTAAATTATAAATATAAACTAATATTTTTTTAAAATATGATTTCTTAAAAAAATTACTGCTTTAAGTTTTTTAGGTTAATTAACCTTTTTTTTTCTCCTTTTAATTTTCTTCTTTCAAATGTTCTTCTTCTACTGAGAGATACATGCAACTTTGTCTTGCCCTTTAGTTGGCAAGTTTACATTGGAACTTATTTTCTTTCACATATATTTCAATAGATTTTTGTTACGTTTAGCGTTGAAATATATGTGAGTGTTTGATTTATATCTTAATAAGTCCCAGTGAAGACTTTGAAAATATCAAAATGGTCGCTCTAGTTTGATAATAATCATTGACAAAAATAGAAGAAATTAAAGAAAAAAAAACTTAAATAAACATAAAAGACCAAAATTATAATTTTGCTTTTATATTTAAAAGTTTTAATGTCTATTTTAAACATAACTTTTAATTAAAATATGTTGGATGTATGACTTATTTTACATTAATGTTTGTTTTTTAAGCGTTCTTGTGGCAAGGCGTATCAAAGTGGTTTTGTATACATCTCTTCATACTTGGAGGATTTTATTTTATTTGTGAACTGTCCTGAACCGGGGTCAAGAGATCCGGTGTAGGTCAGCCACAAAAGTCAAAGATTATACAGGATTGGACACCGGATCAATGAGTATCCAGTATGTGTATCCGTTGTACCAATGCGAGAAGACCGGTCTTGATGTCCTGGAGATCCTTCACACCGTCCTCACGCGTTGAAGTGGGCGAAAGGTGGTGCCACTTGTGAAGATTCTCCGACGCTCAAGTCAGTAGTTATATTCCAGAAGAAAGGAATAGCATACAGTATTAAGCGATAACCTCCAGAATTCAAGAGAGACCTCAAAGTAAATTGAAGAGAGTTTTTATACCTGATTGGCTTGTTTTACGAGGACCTGATAGTGGCATATCCACCAAACTCCACTATGTAGATAAATAATTGTTTAATACCCACCTACTAGCATGATTGGAGCAAGTGGCAATTTTATATTTGAGCGTGGAGATCATGAGGATAAATTTCCAGGAGCAGACTTTGGCTCGTAGTCTGGAAAATGGAATTCTGGTTGTCACCCCTGTAGCAGTACTCATTATCTTTTGTCAAATGGCTTGTGCACATCTGATCTGAAGGTGTCTACATGGATTATCCGGTCTTGGGAGAACGCCCAGACGGTTTAGTAAATCTGATGTCTTACCTTTTGAATCGGTAGCGTTGCCAGAACGGATGACACGTCACTGTTGTCTTAGAGGCCGGTATCAAGACCGGATCATTTGTCCCCTAGCTTGTGTAAGGGACTGTTTGAGTTGCTCACATAACCTATACTGTCGATAAGCGGTCTCCTCCAGAGAAAGCTCTCTTTACGACATATGGCCCTTTATAGTTAGGAGTCCATTTGCCTCTGTTGTCTTTCTGAACTGGAAAAATCTTTTTGAGAACCAAGTCTCCTTCATGGAACTGTCGAGGTCGCACCTTCCTTTCAAATGCTCATTTCATACGCCTCTGATACAACTGACCATGACAGAGGGCGGTCAGTCTTTTACTATTGATCAGATTTAGTTGGTCATGCCGAGCCCGGACCCATTCAGCTTCTTCCAATTTTGCTTCCATGAACACCCGAAGGGATGGAATTTCTACTTCAAAAGGCAAGACGGCTTCCATGCCATAGACTAGAGAGAACGGGGTTGCCCCTGTCGAGGTTCAGACCGAGGTACGATACCCATGTAGAGCAAAAGGAAGCATCTCACTCCAATCTCTATAGGTGACTACCATCTTCTGTACTATCTTCTTGATGTTCTTATTGGCCGCCTCCACTGCCCCATTCATCTTAGGCCGATAAGGAGAGGAATTATGATGGTGAATTTTGAAGCTTTCACAGAGTTCCTTCATCATTTTGTTGTTCAAATTCGTACCATTGTCAGTAATGATCTGACTTGGTAGGCCATATCGATATATCAGTTCTCGCTTGACAAATTTGACCACAACATTCCTTGTTACATTGGCATATGAAGCTGCTTCTACCCATTTGGTGAAATAATCAATGGCGACCAAGATAAAATGATGACCATTTGAGGCTTTTGGCTCAATGGGCCCAATGACATCCATGCCCCACATTGAGAAGGGCCATGGTGTCGACAAGACATTTAGGGATGACGGGGGTGCATGAATATAGTCAGCGTATATTTGGCATTTGTGACACTTCCAAACATAAGCAAAGTAATCCGCTTCCATGGTCATCCAGTAATAACCGGCCTTCAAGATCTTTCTTGACATGGCGTGTCCATTAGCGTGAGTCCCAAAAGATACTTCATGAACATCCCTCATGATTTCATTTGCTTCAGCAGCGTCAACACACCGAAGGAGGACAGAGTCATAGTTTCTTTTGTAAAGCACATCCCCATTTAAGAAGAAACCCATGGCGAGTCATCTTAAGGTCTTCTTATCATTCTCTATAGCACCCTCGGGGTATTCTTGACTCTGGATATATCTCCTAATATCATGGTACCAAGGTTTCCCATCGGACTCCTTTTCCATCATTTGACAGTATGCAGGCTCACAATGCTTCTTTACTTCGATGAGAGGCATATCGTAGTCACTACTTACTTCGAACATTGAGGCAAGGGTAGCCAAGGCATCATCCATTTGATTGTCATCCCGGAGAACGTGATGAAAAGAGATCTTGTCAAACTCTTTGATCATTTCCTTGATATGATCATGATAAGGAATCAACTTGCTGTCCCTAGTCTCCCACTCGCCTTTCAATTGGTGGATGACCAAAGCAGAGTCCCCATAAACTTCCAACAATTTTACTTTTGCATCCAACGCTGCTTGGATCCCTAATGAGCATGCCTCATATTCAGCAATGTTATTGGTACAGTCGAAACACAATCTGGTGCAGATAGGGATAAACTCCTTATCGGGTGAGATCAGGATGGCCCTAATTCTATGCCCTAGTGCATTAGAAGCTCCGTCAAATCTCAGGGTCCATTTATCTTTCTGATCACCTTCCTCATTAAATAGTGCCAGGATATCTTCATCCGGGAAGTTAAACTGCATCGGCTGATAATCATTGATGGGTTGGTGTGCCAAGTAATCTGTCAGAGCACTTCCTCTTATGGCCTTTTGAGTGACAAATATTATGTCGTACTCAGTTAATAGCACTTGCCAACGAGCGATCCTTCCGGTCAAAGTAGGTTTTTCAAAAATGTACTTGACGGGGTCCATCTTAGAAACTAGCCAAGTGGTGTGACTCAACATGTATTGCCTTAGGCGCTTAGCGGTCCATGCTAACGCACAACAAGTTCGTTCTAAAGCGGAGTACCTCATTTCATAATCAGTGAATTTCTTGCTTAAGTAGTAGATAGCATGTTCCTTCTTTCCAGTTTCATCGTGCTGTCCCAACACACAACCCATGGATTCATTCAATACAGTCAGATACAAGATAAGTGGCCTTCCTGGGGTTAGGGGCACCAAAAATTGGTGGTTCTTGCAGGTACTGTTTAATCTTTTCAAAAGCTGCTTGACAGTTCTCATCCCATTGCCCCGGTTGATTCTTGTGGAGTAACTTGAAGATTAGTTCACAAGTCGCTGTCAATTGTGAAATAAATCGGGCAATATAATTGAGCCTTCTCAAGAATCCTCAGACTTTTTTTTCTGTTCGGGGAGGAGGCATCTCGAGAATCGCCTTGACTTTGTCGGGATCAACCTCTATCCCTCTTTCGCTTACTATAAACCCCAACAGCTTGCCTGACCTCGCGCTAAAAGTACACTTGGCAGGGTTCAACCTGAGCCTAAACTTTTTTAACCGTTCAAAAAGCTTCCTTAGATGGCTAATATGCCCTTCATCTGTCCTAGATTTGGCAATAATTTCATCCACATAGAATTCTATCTCTTTATGTATCATATCATGGAAAAGAGTCACCATCGCTCTCTGATAGGTTGCCCCAGCATTTTTCAACCCAAAGGACATTACCTTGTAACAAAATGTGCCCCACAGAGTGATAAACGTGGTCTTCTCCATATCTTCAGGTGCCATTTTAATTTGATTATACCCCGAGAAACCATCCATGAATGAGAAAATAGAATGTTGAGCTGTATTATCAACCAAAACATCGATTTGTGGTAGGGGAAATCATCTTTGGGACTAGCCCTATTCAAATCTCGGTAGTCCACACACATCCGTACCTTTCCATCCTTCTTTGGAACAGGGACAATGTTGGCTACCCACTGAGGGTATTTTGCCACAGCTAGGAACCCAGCATCGAACTGCTTCTTAACCTCCTCTTTGATCTTTAGGAGCATTTCTGGCTTCATTCGGCGTAGCTTCTGCTTTATTGGAGGGCACTCAGGTTTTAAGGGTAGTTTATGCTCGACAATGCTAGCATCGAGTCCAGGCATATCTTGATAAGACCAGGCAAAGACATCACGAAATTCCATTAATAACTTGATTAAATCTTCTCTTTGTTCTCTGCTTAGGGCAATGTCGATCTTGACTTCCTTCTTATTCTGTTTATTCCCCAAATTGATGACCTCAACTATGTCTAGGTAAGGTTGAATTCCTTCATCCTCTTGCTCTAACAACCTTGTCAGATCAGGCAGTGGCTCACAATCTTCCCCACCTTCCTCATCGGCGTAATCAACTGGGTGATCGAAGTCGTGAAACGGGATTGCGACCTCACTATTCTCAAGAGAGTCATTTTCGAATCTGCAATTTAGTGTGTTATGGTAAATGAAAAAAAAGGAACAGGTGAGTAAAGAGAAGGATTCAAAACAAGGACAAAGGAAACAAGAAGAGTTTTTTTTTTGGATTTCAATACGCGTTTATTGATGAAAATGATAAAAACAAGTTTTTTCGCCCTTATTACATGGAAGAGTCCCAGAACCTTAGGCAGAGCAGAGGGACGAACAAGTACTTAAAGCATAAACAAATTACTTTGGTGAAACATTCAAAGTCGTGGAGAGCTCGACGGCCTCCCAGTTATGAAGTTCTTGGCCCGATGGACAAGCAATCACAAAATCAGCACTATCACAGAGACTTTCTTCAACGACAGCTACTTGGTCTGGAGGCATCAGTCCAGCGCTACGAAAGCTCTGGTAGAGATCACGGATGGGGACTCTCTCAGTATGAGGTTCTCTGCCGGCAAGATGGGCAGCCCTTCTTTCTCTCTTTTCTTCCTCCACCCTTTTTCTATCGGTGGCTGTGGGTCGGTATCCCAATCCAAAACCATTTCTGTTCTCAAGCAGGCATATAGGTTCCACTTCTCCATTCAAAGCACGTCCTAGCCCTCTTCCAGGTTTATACCCCTCACGCAGCATTATCTTTGCCATCACTAAAGATGCACTTGGCATGTAAGCCTTTACCATTGTGGCTCTTTCCTCCACATAGGTGGCGTTTGCTATCTCCAATACTTGGAAAGAGGTTTCAAGGGCCTCTTCCGCTGCCTCGATGTAAGGGGTTGTCAGAGGTTTGCTAACCAGAAGGTCCTCCTCACCAGAAACAATTATCAGCTTGTTGTCAATTATGAACTTTAGTTTTTGGTGCAGGGTAGAGGGTACCACTCCAGCAGAATGAATCCATGGCCTGCCTAATAAACAGCTGTAGGCAGGCGAGATGTCCATGACTTGAAAAAGGACCTGGAACGTGTATGGCCAAACCTGTATGGGCAGCTCAATCTCGCCCATAACCTCCCTCCGAGTTCCATCGAAAGCTCGTACTACTGTGGCACACGGCTTCATATAAGTCCCATCGAATGGTAACTTGGCCAATGTAGATTTTGGCATGATGTTGAGGGACGACCCATTGTCAATAAGTACTTTTGCTAAGATGTAATCTCGGCACTTCACGGAGATATGGAGAGCTTTGTTGTGCCCCATTCCCTCTGTCGGTATTTCATCATCAGTAAAGGTCAGATAGTTGTCTGCAATAATATGCCCCACTATTCCCTGAAACTTATCGACGGGAATGTCATGACTGACATGGGCCTCGTTCAAGATCTTCATCAACGTCTTCCGATGTGGCTCAGAGCTTATCAACAGAGAGATTTTTGCAGGAGTATGGGTCAGTTGGTCAAGCACTTGATATTCGCTCTGGCGAATAAACTTTAAGAATTCATGGGCTTCTTCATCAGTCACGGCCCTTTTGATTTCACCACCAGCTCCTTCTCCGCCCACCTTGGCTTTCCCAGCAATCAGATCCTTCTTTGGCTCTGGAGGGGCGTATACTCTTCCACTCCGGGTCACAGCTCCTACCCCAACAATATTTATGACGGATGAAGGAGAAGGGTCACTCGTTGCCGAGCTTGCAACGATCACATCTGCGTTGTACTTCCAAGGGACGGCCCGAGAATCTTTGAACGCAAATGGGGTAGGTGCTTGAATAGTGATGATTGGTTGTATAGAAACGGGAGCTGCTTGAGGGTTCCTGCTGTAAAAAATTGTCAAGGGCTTAGGGACTCGTGCCCCTGTCTGTTCCTCGACCATGTTGACCTCACATCCATAGCGTTTACAGACCTGCACAATATGGCTGTCCATAAGGATTTGAAGGACCTTACAGAAGCCTTGGCGTTTGGTAGTCTGCTCGCAATCATGTTCCACACTCCAGGTCCCTTCAATTAATCCTCTTTCAAACAAAAGGGAATGAACTACCCTTAACGGCATTCTTATGTCGGTAACATTCTTAACGCACTCCTCATCATTTTCCATGGCGTTGACCCCTGAATTTTCATGGTTAGGTAGGGGATTTGTGGCCACATTTGGGCTGCCTTCCTTAAAGTTAATCTAGTCGGCTTTAATCAGATCCCTTACTTTATACTTCAATGCCATACAATTTTCAGTAGAATGCCCCGGTGCTCCGGCGTGATAATCACACCGGGCATTAAGATCATACCCATTGTGATGTGGATCTTGTTGAGGACCGGCAAGGGCTGATTTCTAGATGAAGAAGGACTGCACAAAAAGGGAAGAAATACACACAAACATAACACGATACATAGATAAATGGGGAAATCTAGAGTGGAGATTGAAGTGAGAAAGTTACGTTTTGCAAAGGTCAGAAATTCTAATTCAACTTATCCTTGATTGTTTAGATTCCATGAGAGATTCAAGGATCAGAACTGGCTTCATTCTCACGTGAATTTCAGTTCACACTTTAATGGAAGTTAACGCCAGAACATGACCTTAACGCAGCTTGGCAATTGAACTAAGGTTCCTTGATTTTTCTTTTGATGTTTAATTTTTTTTGAGTTCAGAATTTTGTTTTAGATTCAATTTGGAAGACAAGGTAGAAGAAACAAAACGCAAGAAATAAAAGATAAAAAGATGGATAGCATCACACCTCCATAATGGACTAGCATTCATACACAAGTGTCACACTAATGCATGGCTAATCAACCTTGCTTCACACAAGGACCAAGAGCATCACACTCACCACTAAGTTTACAAAACTTAGAAAAATTCATTAATCAACTTCTGTCCTTTTTCCTCCCTTGATTCAGTTTTGTATAACTTGGCTAAACAAGACAAAAGACACACTACTCCACTACCTAAAAACAAGGGTAACCGCCCACCACTAAGTCTTAGTGGGACAATGCTGAAATATAGTTGCAAAAACCAAAAATTACAAAAGAAAAAGAAATAAAGAAAAATGGGTCTAGGTAGGATTTGAACACAGGTCATTCAACTCCTACACTACCCTATTCTTGAGGCTAGGCCATTTGTGCTAGGCCCTCTGCTGTTCATCCTTCCACATGATCAAATGAGTAAGCTTGGATGTCCTTTGTGGCTCTTTGGTTATGTCTTCTAGGAGGGTGAGAATTAGCCTTTGTAAGGTGGCTTTGGTCTTCTTGGCCTTGGATCTTGTCATTGGCCCTCCTATTCCTTGAAGTGCCCCTGATTGGTGGGGGGTGTCCTCATCATTCCCTCCCTCTTGAACAGGATTTGTCCTCAAATCTGGGTCTTCTTCACCTGTATCAAACAAAGACAAATTAACCACATTAAAAGTAGAAGACACATTATACTCACCTGGCATTTGGATCTTATACGCATTGTCATTGATCCTCCCCAATACTTGGAATGGACCATCTCCTCTTGGAAGCAACTTGGATTACCTTTATTCAGGAAACCTCTCCTTCCTCATATGTACCCACACCCAATCTCCAGGTTGGAAGATCACCTTCCTCCTACCTTTGTTGGCTTGCTTAGCATAACTCTCATTCTTCTTGATGATTTGGGCTTTAACCTGCTCATGCAGCTTCCTTAGAAAATCTGCTTTAGCCTGTCCTTCATAATGCTTAAACACAGAAATGTTAGGTACAGGTAATAAATCAAGCGGAGATAAAGGATTAAACCTATACACAACCTCAAATGGAGAGCAATTAGTTGTGGAATGGACAGCACGGTTATAAACAAACTCAATATGGGGTAGGCAAGCCTCCCAACGTTTCAAATTTTGCTTCAATACCGCTCTAAGCATAGCACATAGTGTCCTATTGACCACCTCAGTTTGACCATCAGTTTGGGGGTGACAAGTAGTAGAAAACAATAACTTAGTTCCTAATCTACCCCACAAACTCCTCCAGAAGTGACTCAGAAACTTAGAGTCCCTATCACTCACAATACTTCTAGGCATGCCATGGATCCTAATGATTTCTCTAAAGACTAATTCAGCTACATGGCTAGCATCATTGACTTTTTTGCATGGAATAAAGTGAGCCATTTTAGAAAACGTATCCACCACTACCAATATAGCATCTCGGCCAGCACTGGACTTGGGTAATCCAAGCACAAAATCCATGGAAAAATCTACCCAAGGGTGTTCAGGAACAGGGAGGGGAGTGTACAAACCTTGGGGGAGCACTTTAGACTTAGCTTGCTTACACTCAATGCATGCCTCACAATGTTTAGCTACATCCTTTTTCATGTTAACCTAATAAAAATGCTCATGCAAGATCTCATAAGTCTTATGCACCCCAAAATGACCCATCAAACCCCCTCTATATGCTTCCCTCACTAAAAGCTCTCTAATGGAAGATTGGGGAACACATAACCTATTCTCTCTGAATAAGAACCCCTTAAACCTATAATACTCATCCTTAGGCACCCTTTCACACTCCCTATACTTCTGGCCGAACTCATTATCACCATCATACAGCCCCTTTAAAGTTTCCAACCCAAGCAGTTTGGTCTCAACCATAGAAATCAATGCATATCTCCTAGACAATGCATCAGCAACTACATTTCCCTTCCCTTTCTTATACTTAATGACATATGGGAATTGTTCTAAGAACTCAACCCATTTGGCATGTCTCTTATTAAGCTTACCTTGACCTCTAAGATACTTAAGAGACTCATGGTCACTATGGATAACAAACTCCTTAGGGAAAAGATAGTGCTGCCATGTTTTGAGGGTTCTCACTAAAGCATAGAGTTCCTTGTCATAGGTGGAATAATTCAAGGCGGCCCTACTTAGTTTTTCACTAAAATAAGCTATAGGGTGGCCCTCTTGAAGCAAAACAGCCCCTATACCCATGCCAGAAGCATCACATTCTATTTCAAAAGACTTGGAAAAATTAGGCAATGTTAGAATGGGTGCACTAACTAGTCTTTACTTAAGGGTTTGGAAAGCTCTCTCTTGTTTTCCCCCCACTTAAAGCTCACATTCTTCTTCACCAACTCATTTAATGGGGTTGGCAATGTGCTAAAATCTCTCACAAAACGCCTATAAAAACTAGCTAGACCATGAAAGCTCCTAATTTCACTCACGGTTTTTGGTGTTGGCCATTCTTGGATGGCCTTCACTTTTTCTTGGTCTACTTCTACCCCTTTAGAACTCACCACAAAGCCTAGAAACACCACATGATCTTGACAAAATGTTCATTTTTCAATATTAGCATATAATTGCTCATGCCTCAAAGTAGCCAACACAGAATACAAATGATGAACATGCAAATCTAAATCAGCACTATACACCAGTATGTCATCAAAATACACTACCACAAAGTGTCCTATAAATTCTCTAAGAACATGATTCATCAACCTCATGAATGTACTAGGTGCATTAGTTAACCCAAAAGGCATAACCAGCCATTCATACAAGCCAAATTTGGTTTTAAAAGCAGTTTTCCACTCATCACCTTCTCTAATCCTAATTTGGTTGTATCCACTTTTTAAATCAATTTTGGAAAAGAATTTTGCACCATGCAATTCATCAAGTAGATCATCAAGCCTAGGAATGGGATGCCTATACTTAATGGTAATGCTATTCACACTCCTACAGTCACTACACATGCGCCAAGTTCCATCTTTCTTAGGTACTAGGATCACAGGAACAGCACAAGGAGAGATAGAGTCTCTTACCCAACCTTTATCTAGGAGAGCTTCCACTTGCCTTTGTATTTACTTGGTCTCCTCAGGGTTGCTCCTATAGGCTGGCCGGTTTGGAATGGTGGCTCCAGGTATTAGATCCACCTGATGTGCTATCCCTCTCAATGGTGGTAACCCACTGGGTAGATCTGAAGGGAAAACATCCTTGAATTCCTGCAAAAGAGAAGAAATAGGAGAAGGCAAAGAAGAAAAACAAATGAGATTAGTCTTTAGAATAGGCTTGCAAACCAACACGTAGAGTGGCTGCCTTGTAAGCAACACTTTCCTCACTTCTCTTTCTTTTGCTATCTCTCTCTCATTCTTTTTCCTCTCTTTTTCACTCTTTTCTCTTCCTTTTATTTTTCCCCTCTTTTCTTCACTCTCTTTTCTCTCTTTCTCCTCTTTCAAGCTCTCAGTCACACTTAATCCCTCACCCTTATGATCTTTTTTTTCTTTCATAATTTTCTCTCTCAATCTCAACTAATCATGACACACCTCCTATGGGCTTAAAGGTTTAAGTACTACCTTCTTTCCTTGATGGGTGAATGATATTTTGTTGGAGAAACCATCATGGATAGTTTTGTGGTCATGCTGCCACGGCCTTCCCAACAACAAATGACATGCCTCCATAGGCACCACATCACACAAGATCACATCTGAATAGGTTCCAATAACTATAGGCACCTCCACCTGCTGCCTCACCCTTATTTCTCCATCATCACTTAGCCATTGTAACCTATAAGGTCTAGGGTGGGGTTTGGTAGGGAGATTCAACTTGGATACCATTCTAGTACTAGCCACATTGGCACAACTCCCACTATCCACAATCACCATGCAAAGTTGTCCATGTACAGCACACCTAGTGTGGAAAATGTTATCCCTTTGGCTTTGGTCTAAGGGTTCTATATGGGATCCTAACAACCTCCTAACCATTAACAATCCCCCCTCATTCACTTCTGGTTCTACACCCTCTCCCTCCTCACTCTCATACTCCTCATGTGTATCAGACTCACTAGACAATTCACCATCCTCCCTTATCACTACTGTCCTCTTTGTAGGGCATTCATAGGTATAATGCCCCTTACCTTGGCACTTGAAGCATGTAATGTCCCTAGTCCTCTTAGGGATTGGTTCCTTACCCTTAGAAGCATTATGATCAGCCTCCTTAGTGGTCTTAACATCCAAGGCCGAGCTACCTGCTGCCTTGGCCGAATAGGGTGCTGCCCCAAAGCCCCCCCTCTTGGCTTTGTCCTTCCACCCAGATGTGGGAGTAGGGGCAATTCTCCTTGTAGCTCCCTTCCTTTTGAGTTGTCTTTCTACTTGAAGGGCCTTATGCACAAGGTCATCCATCTCAATGAATTCCTGCAACTCTACAACATCATGAATATCAGTAGACAAACCAGCTAAAAATCTAGCCATAGTTACCTCAGGATCCTCTTCTAGATTGGCTTGGAGCATCAGCATCTCCATCTCCTTGTGGTACTCCTCCACACTCCGACTCCCTTGAGTGAGTCTTTGAAGTTTAAACTTCAAATCTCTCTCATAGGAGGCAGGCACATACCTCTTCCTCATCAATCTCCTCAAGTCTGCCCAAGTACTCACTGGTGGCTCTCCATCTCTTTGCCTCTCCCTCTGAAGTTTATGCCACCATACCAAGGCATAATGTGAGAACTCAGCGGCTGCCAATCTCACCTTTTGCTCCTCCTTAAACTCTCCACAAGCATATACATTTTCTAACTTAAGCTCCCAACTCAAATATGCCTCCGGATCATTTTTGCCTGCAAAAGAAGGAATGTTTAGTTTTATCCCTTAAAGGGGATTGCTCCACTGCTCCCTAGTCCTTCTATCTTCTTCATGTCTTGGCATCCTCCTCCATGCCTCCTTGGACTTCTCCTTTCATTCTCTAACTGGTCAATTCTCTCATATATTTCGTCAGTGGCTTGTCAGAATAGCCTCTCAAGATGTTGAGTTAGAGCTTGCATTTGAAATGGATTAAGTCCCCCTTGTTCACCCTGTTCTGCCATCACTAAAATCACTTATACAAGGTGAAAAACAATTATAACAACTGCTGTTTGGACCTCACAAATAATTTCTCTCAAGTGTTTCACTCAAATTTTGGCTTTTTCTAGTAATGTAATTTTCACTCTAGCCTTTTACCACTCTTGATGCTATTCAATCCTTGAGAGTCACAAGTATAGTTCAGCCCACACACAAATGCTCTACCTAATGCAAAATGCTAATAATGGCAAATAGAGATATGATCCTATCACTAGAGGCCAACAAAAACAAGACACCAAAAAGGACACACAAACAGTACTAGAATTGGACTACAAACAAAGACAAAGACATACAAAATTCAAACATTTAGGGTATGGTTTTTTTTGACAATTTTCCTTTTTTTTCACAACCTTAATTGTCAATTTTAGGCATTTAGAATCAGAATTGATCAATGGAAGATGATGGAATTCAAAATACCTTTTTGGGTGCTGTCCAAGAAATTTCAAGCCCTTGACTCCAAGAGCTTTGATACCAAATGATGTGGATCTTGTTGAGGACCGGCAAGGGCTGATTTCTAGATGAAGAAGGACTGCACAAAAAGGGAAGAAATACACACAAACATAACACGATACATAGATAAATGGGGAAGTCTAGAGTGGAGATTGAAGTGAGAAAGTTACGTTTTGCAAGGGTAAAAAATTCTAATTCAACTTATCCTTGATTGTTTAGATTCCATGAGAGATTCAAGGATCAGAACTGGCTTCATTCTCACATGAATTTCAGTTCACCCTTTAATGGAAGTTAACGCAAGAACATGACCTTAACGCAGCTTGGCAATTGAACTAAGGTTCCTTGATTTTTCTTTTGATGTTTAATTTTTTTTGAGTTCAGAATTTTGTTTAAGATTCAATTTGGAAGACAAGGTAGAAGAAACAAAACGCAAGAAATAAAAGATAAAAAGATGGATAGCATCACACCTCCATAATGGACTAGCATTCATACACAAGTATCACACTAATGCATGGCTAATCAACCTTGCTTCACACAAGGACCAAGAGCATCACACTCACCACTAAGTTTACAAAACTTAGAAAAATTCATTAATCAACTTCTGTCCTTTTTCCTCCCTTGATTCAGTTTTGTATAACTTGGCTAAACAAGATAAAAGACATACTACTCCACTACCTAAAAACAAGGGTAACCGCCCACCATTAAGTCTTAGTGGGACAATGCTGAAATATAGTTGTAAAAACCAAAAATTACAAAAGAAAAAGAAATAAAGAAAAATGGGTCTAGGTAGGATTTGAACATAGGTCATTCAACTCCTACACTACCCTATTCTTGAGGCTAGGCCATTTGTGCTAGGCCCTCTGCTATTCATCCTTCCACATGATCAAATGAGTAAGCTTGGATGTCCTTTGTGGCTTCTTGGTTATGTCTTCTAGGAGGGTGAGAATTAGCCTTTGTAAGGTGGCTTTGGTCTTCTTGGCCTTGGATCTTGTCATTGGCCCTCTTATTCCTTGAAGTGCCCCTGATTGGTGGGGGGTGTCCTCATCACCTTGGGGTAAGGGGGTTCTACTGGCTTTAAAGGGCAGGGCGCCACTAAACTGTTGCGAAGGAGGAGAGGCAAAAGTTTAGTGTATATCATTGGGATGGGATCGAATTGCATAGGTTTACGGTCATTGTTAGGTTTCCTTGCATTCTGATTAGGATTGGGTGGCTGAACTGTTTGTTGTGGAGGACGATATGGCATAGGTGTTGGTATAGGTGTTCTAACAATGGGTGGACGTAAATGAGGAGGATAAGAGATTGGGTTATGGACGGCAGAAGCCATATATGGATTCGGTGCATAAGAATTGAGGGCTTGAAAAACGGTGGGGGTGAATGGTCTTGGTTGATCTCTTTTTTGATCATAAGAGACAAAGTTGGTCTCCCCGTCTCTTCTCCTGCCATCGCCTGGCGCTGGTCTTTTCACATTGGATGCCCCAGATGGGCCTCGGATAATCTTCCCTGTTCACACCCCACTTTCTATTCTCTCCCCGATGGTTACAATGTCAGAAAAATTTACGGAAACACTGCCAATCATCTTTTCATAGAAGGGCGACTGAAGCGTATCAATAAACATCACTACTACTTCTTTCTCGGACAGCAGGGGGTCGACCTGTGCAGCAGTTTCATGCCACCGTTGAGCATACTCCTTAAATGTCTCATTATCCTTTTTTGTCATGTTCTGTAGCTGCACTCTGTCGGGTGCCATGTCTAAATTATATTTGTCCTGTTTCAAGAAAGCGTCTACCAAGTCCTTCCAACAGCGAATACGGGTTCGTTCCAAGTGGGCATACCAGGTGAGGGCAGCCCCAGCTAGACTATCCTGGAAACAGTAGATTAACAGCTTGTCATCGGATGAATGAGACGCCATCTTCTGGCAGTACATTGTGAGATGATTTCTTGGGCAAGTCATTCCCTGATATTTGTCAAAATCTGGCATTTTGAACTTAGGGGGAATAATGACATCTGGGACTAGACAGAGTTCAGAGGCATCAATCAATCCAAAACCTTCCACTCCTTCCACAGCCCTTAGTTGTTCCTCCAAGATCTCTATCTTTTCTTTTTGGGAGACATCGACTGTTCTAGAATCGGCTACTGGGTTTACCATTTAGGTCATGCCTTGTGGATTGGCAGTATAGGGGTTCATGTACCCATATGGATAGCTGTAAAGCTGGTGGAAAGGTATAGATGTATGAGGCTGACTCGTTGGGCCAATGTTTAATGGAGGACCCTGGGGTTCTGGGCTATCTGGGTGGCTTGGGCTGGGGTGGCTTGAGCTGGAGTGGCTTGAGCTTGAGCGGCTTGTGCTTGGGCAATTTATGGTTCATGAAGTGGTGGTATAGTGGGCTGAGCGGGGTGCGAGGTGTGGGGATTCGTTGCTTGGTGGTCGTGGGTATCTTGTGGGTTAGTGAGCAGTGGGGGAAAGTATCCCGGTGGTAAGCCATAAGGCGGAAAAGGTATCGGGTTACCATCTAGGCCAACAAATGTATTTTGTTATGCATAGGACATGCCGTAGTGTGATTAGGGATCAGCGGCAGGGTTAGGCCTTCCAACATTGGTAGTGAGAGAAGGAGCCATTGGATTGGGAAATTGAATCCTTGTCGGACCAAAACCTGGGGGATGTAGCGGGATGGTAGGCTGTTGTTGGGTATCCTCAATACCTGCACAAGAGTCTCCTTCTGTGATTCTCTTTTCCAGAAGCTTGGTCAACTCAGCTACCTGTTCCTTTAGTTAGTTGAATTCGTTTCTGAAATCTTCGTCCCTAATCTCTGCTTCGGCCATGAGTCTCGTTTGGAGTCGGGTTTGGTAAGGATGCTTACCCGTAATGTCGGTGTAGAAGTCAAAACAGGAAATTGTTGAAAAGAAAGCATTAAATAAAATTAGTAAAAGGAAAACAAATAGTATGGTGCGCGAAGTGATCGCGGAACTCGGCCAGTATCCTCTGGCCGTTGTTCAAAAGTACTAAGTATGTGATAAGTGGAAATTAACATGAGATAGTTGTGGAGACATAAGAATTCTTCTTTCTGAATTCCACCAAAATACATTACTGCTGCCAATCTATTTTTTATGCAGAAAAAGTAAATCAGCCATTCCTAGCTCGGGCAATCATGGCCCTCATTTTACAAATCTTTTCTCTATAGTAATCAAGGAAGGTTACAATTTCTTCTGGGGTGGTAAGAGGATTAGCCATCCCCTCAGCTTGCTTAAGTAGGAGCGGGAGGTCTTCCAGAGTCCCATTAGCCAAATATACCAAGTGGGCAAAACGGTTCATCCATGAATGAATGACTTCGTCTTGTTGTGTCATTTCAGCTTCCAAAAGGCGAATAGCCTCATGACAGTCTTGCTCAATATCTATCGTGCGTCGCCGCTCGCCATTTATCTCATGCTGCCAAGCTTCTACCGCTTTATTAAGTTGGTGCTCCAATTGGCAAACTTACGATTGTAGAAGCTCTCTTTGCACCAGGGCATTTTGCTCGTGCTCTTTGGCTTTTGCCAACATGTCCCTCAAGAGCTGCTTGTCAGCCAACATGGTGTCCCTTTGCTTACTCTTCATTCTCAGTTGAGTATTAGCTGTTTGGAGGCATTGACTTTGCTTCCTCAAGTAATCCCTTTCGATTTTCTGCTTTTTCCAATCTCCTTGATGGTTTGCTTGCTTTCTAAGTTCTCCCTTTTCTGAAGGATGCATTCTTGTTGAGACATCAGCAAGTCTTTCTCTAGCTCCTTATTTTTGGTAATTAGCTCTTTTATCTTGGCTTTCATTGCCTCCTCTTCAAGGGTAGGTAGGGGAACAGGTGTGCTTGTTGGGAGATAGGAGGGACTTCTGAAAGGTAGCTTGACAATGGAAACCCTATTTAGGATCCATTGGTAGTATTCCTTCTTCACGGCGTGGCTTCGAGCTCCTAGTTCTTTCCCTTGTCTATGGACTTTCTTCCATGTATTTGCTATATCCTGAATAACAGAGGTACAATCTCCTTCCGAGTAGTAAACAATAAAAGGGGTAAGTGATTCTTCATTGGGTGGCCCAAGCAATGGGTAGGCTAGCTGACGTTTGGCTATGACAGGGTTATAATTAAGGCATCCCTGAGTACCCATAAGAGGAACGTTTGGGTAGCTTCCACAATGGTGAATAATGGTGTCAACCTTCAACCACTGTGGATACCACCTTACTTTATCAGCTGTGAGCCCTATCAGGTGATTGGCCCATTCACGCCTATTCTTTGTTACTAACTGGCATAACTTCAGATTAGAAATAGGACGTTGAACTTTGCCGACTTGGTGGAAGACATGCGACGTGAGCCACACATACAGAGCAGATAGACAACAAATGATTCTCTTTCCACCTTGTGTATAGTAGAAGTCCATGGTGCAGTATATATTTGCCAAGATAGCAGTGACAGGATTTTCAGATTTGAACTTGCGGGCAAGGAAAATGCCAATAGCATCATAGTCTATGTAATTGTCAATATTGGGGAACAAGATAACACCATAAATGGTGAGAGCCAAAGTATCCATGAAGGCTTCCCAATCTCCCTTCTCAGTCAGCAAGTGCATGTGTTTCTCAAAGTACTCCCGATCGAATCCCAAGGTCTGATTTCTATTTAGTCGCACACTCCTTAACACTTCTGGGTGGATCCTTAGGACATTAGCGATGGTAATAATATTCGCATGACGTCCAAGGTGGCGATAAGGCATTTGTCCTTCTAGTGGCATCCCCAGAATCTGTTCGAACTCCTCAACAGACGGAGCCAATTGAAAGTCTCGGAAGGTGAAACAACGGAGAGGTGGGTCATAGAACTGAATCAAAGCAGTAATTGCCTCGACTTGTACCTCCACTTCTAGCAGCTTTAAAATCCTCCCATATTTCCTTGAGAAGGTCATTTTCAGATTCATATCCAATTTCTTGCCTAATGAACTGGTTGTATCGACTTTCCTAGCCTTAACATGCAGTAATTTTCTCAACTCAGGTATATTTGTGCCACAACTATCTGATCTCATGTTAATTTCCATGTTTTCACTCAGAGGTACTGGCCAAGCTCCTAATAGCTTCCTGCAAGATCATAAAGAAAAGAGAAAATCAGTCATTGAGAACTGACGTGCTTTGCAAATCGATACTTCCCTAGTGACTTTCTTGAAAACATTTTTGTATTTAGGGAGGTTACGATTTGACAAAACTTGTGACAAATCAAGGGTCATGTGAGCTACGGATTTCCTGATCATCGTCAATACAAAAAAATGATTTTTTTATTTTTTTTATATAAATTTTTTGCTTTTTTTTCGATGATTCAGAAAATCTGTAACTCAAGGCCCAAAGACTTAAGTAAATATGCATAAAAGGAAAGTACTACTTGCCCATTAAAGGATCACTAGTTGAAAGTATGTCATTTTTTTTTGAAAAAGTAATCCACTAAACAGGCAAGTGGTCCTCTAATTTGGATCAGAAGGGAAAGTGAGAATGAGAAAAGGTAGAAGTAAAGTTTGCCTCTTTGTGCCCTAAGTCGGGTTCTTCTGAAGGTCTCCTAATGGTTCTAAGGTTTGTCTAACAGTGATATCTCGCATTAGGTGGCTTGTTCTAAAACTTCTAAAGGTCACTAGAGCCAAGATCTTACTCATGATGTTGACCACAACAGTAGGAAGTCTACTAGGTGTGAGCACCATGAATAAGTTGAACTCTAGCTGAGATTCTCACGGTAACAAGACAGGAAGTACATCCCAAATGGCTCCGCTATCAACCTCCCCTAGTCTTAAGTTTTATTTGGGCCCGGGTATAGGGTCCCACTCAAAAGTGTGTGCAAATTATGAGTATAGTGTGTGAAAGAGGCATTCAATACCTGTACCTTACTCATCCTGCACATAGAACAAACACAGAGCAACAAAATAAAGTCGTCTAACCTAGGGTTCAACAATCACACAAACATTTACAGAACATAAATGATAGAATACAAACAAAACAGAAACCATATACAAACATTTGACAGAAAATAAAATAAAAGAAAAAGTCAAATAATTAATATGCTATTTAAAACATGCGCTATCAAATTGATTGGCTTGACTCTCTCAAATTCCCTTCCCCAGTGGAGTCGCCATCTGTCGCGACCGGGATCGCGGCGGGAAGGCCGACCCTTAAAAAAAATGAAACGTGGTTTCAAAATTCTTTCGAAAAGTAAATAGGGAGTTACCACCAATATTTTTAAGGAAAAATACCGGAAAAACCTTTATTAAAGCATTGGTCATAAAAATGAAATTCCAAGTTTGGGAGTCGAATTACAGGTGAGGAAGGTATTAGCACCTCACAGCTGTCCGTTATAAAACGGTTACCTCAAGATGATAACGCGCATTATAATTAACCCAAAAATTATTTTAACTTCTTCAGAAAAGGAACGTACGAAATGACAAAGCATACAAAAATAAACAAAAAAAATAGACACGGAATTTTTTAAACACAAGATTAACAGGACGTCTCGTCCAAATTAACCTCGCTCCTTCTTTTTAAAAAATACTACAAAAATATGAGATTAACAAGACATTTCGTCTAAATTAACCTCGCTCCTCCTTTTTTAAAGAGATATAAAAAAATAAGATTAACAAGATGTCTCGTCCAAATTAATCTCGCTCCTCCTTTTAATAACAAGACAAAAATGGAAACTCTAAAAATTAAATAAAGAAAGATGGGCCCGACAGGAACTGCTTCCCGCTCCTACGTATTCTCGAACTTTCAAGAAATCAGGGTCACGTAGTTCTTTGTTAATGGCTTTTAGGAAAATTTAGGAAATTGGTGTTGGATAATGTCCTTGGGAAAGACCCATACAAGGCGAAGTTCTTCGCACGTGTACAAGTTCTAGAAAAGTAGTGTAAACGAAAGTATTTTCGTACGACACTGGCTAAAGACAATTTTTATGTATATTTGTTTGAAAGAACACACAGAAAATACTTATTTATTTTTGTTATTACTTTAAACAAGAGAACAGAATCAAAAATTGCAAATCCGACAGAAGAATAATAATAATAACGAAAGAAAAGAGGCAAAACGGAACCGGTGTGGTGTGGACCTGGGAGGAACCGGGCTACAGGTTGGAACCGGTGTGGAATAAACCGAAATACAGTGTGGAGCCGGAGAAAGGACTCAGTGGTGAAAATGTATTTTGATGGAGAAACGGTGTAGGATTCAGTGGTGTTATGAGCAGTATGGGGTTTGGACGGAGTTTAGAATGACAAGGAGGTTCTGAGGTCCAGCAAATAGGAACGAGACTGGTGCTTTTATTTCGAAGAAAACAAGAGAATGTGGGTTGGGGATAGGTTTCTTGACTCCAGATTCAGGACACCAGAGTAAACTTTTTGCCAGGAGTTTTTTTGGAATTTTTTTAAGATCCTCTTGCGCCTCTTCAGCTGAGGCATTTATAGAGATCCAAGAACAGCTCAAAGACAGCCTGGCCACCACCAACAACGGCTGATGAGTAATTTTTATTATTTTCATTTTTGTTTATTGTCAGCCGCCCCCAGGATTCAAGGATCAACTTGGATGGTGCGATTCCACTTGGACAGCTCAAGCTTCCACTAGATCCATGTATGTAGTGGAGGGACAGCCTGGTCACTGACAATTATGGGGAACGGTGGCCGGCGAGTAATTTTTTATTATTTTCATTTTTGTTTGTTATCAGCCGCCCCCAAGATTCGAGGATCAACTTGGATGGTGCGATTCCAAGTCAGCATGGGCAATCGGACTCCTCGAATGGTGTCACATGGGTCCATTATCAAGTTCATGAAAGCGCCTTCCACGTCAGATAATAGAGGACACCGGTCTCACTTGGATGGTCTCATGAATGATGTCTCTTCCGTTGGCTCAGATCGGTATTCCTTAGACTTGGGCCGGTGTTCTTCTTATGGCCCGGATCGCTGTCTCAGTCAGTATCCATTCTCGGTGGAAATTGGTCCGATCGAAACAGGTGTTTACAGATACGAAAAGTCCGAGTGTAAAAATCGATCCTTTGACACTTGGTGTGAAGGCTTGAATTCATTCAAGTGACACCGGATCCCTTTTTTGGCCAGGATTGCTTCACTCGGAGGTATTTGGCTCGGAAGTATTTCTACTTGAAGCACTCATTTAAAGTCAACCTTTCTTCCCTCGAATGTGACTCACTCAGAAATGTCTTACTCGGAGACACCTTACTCAGAAATATCTCTCTCGGATATATCTCCGGCCGAAAAGCTCCTTCGAAGTCAGAACTGTTGATTCACTCGGGAATTCTTTATATGTCTCCGCGTGAGAGGCACTCCTTCGAAATCAAATTCTTTCTTCACTCGGAAGCACATCTCTCGAAAGTGACCCACTCGGAAATGCCTCACTCGGAGGCACCCCACTTGGAATTATATAACTTGGAAGTGTCTCTGCCCAAAAAGTGCTCCTTCGAAGTTCAAAGCCCTTCTTGTTCAGAATCGATTCACTCAGGAATTATCCACTCGGAAATATCTGTACCCGAGAAATACTCATTCGAAGTCAAAGCCTTTCTTCGCTCGGAAGTAATTCCCTTGAAAAATGACCCGCTCAGAAATATCTCACTCGGAGACACCCTACTCGGATATATCTTTACCCGAAAAGTACTCATTCATAGTCAGAGTCTTTCTTTGCTCGGAAGTAATTCCCTTGAAAATGACCCACTCGGAAATATCTCACTCGGAGACACCCTACTCGGATATATCTGCCCGAAAAGTACTCATTCATAGTCAGAGCCTTTCTTTGCTCGGAAGTAATTCCCTTGAAAATGACCCACTCAGAAATATCTCACTCGGAGACACCCTACTCGGATATATCTGCCCGAAAAGTACTCATTTATAGTCAGAGCCTTTCTTTGCTTGGAAGTAATTCCCTTGGAAGCATCCCACTCAGAAATGTATCACTCGGAAATCTTACAACCGAAAGGATCATTCGGAATCGAAGTTCAGTCCTCTCTCGGAAATCCTTTCACCTAGGAATATCACTCGGAATCGGAGACAATCTTGAAGAGGAACACGAGCACAAGCCCTCGACAATTTTGAAAATGGGCCCGAGCACAAATTCTGGGCGATCTTTAAGGCACACCCGAGAACAAGCTCTCGGCAATTCTTAAGGCACGCCTGAGAACAAGCTCTCGGTAATTCTTAAGGCACACCCGAGCATGAATAGAAAGTAGGGATTCCAAGCGACAGAACTCCCCATTCTTGGTGAAAATTGACTAGACCGAAATAGGTGTTCATAGCGTATAAATTAAATATTATCAAAAGTGGTAGAATCAAAGAGATATTTTATTTGCATAGCATTGTATAGTAACTAAAAGAAAGTGAGGAATTCATATTTCAAATTTCGCTCTCTTAAATCTTCATGTGTCAAATACGAATTTCAAACGTCGCTGGTTACCAATAAAACTAACTTAAATCAAGTTGATTAGCTGCTATGAATCTATATACATCTTTCCAATCAAATGAAATGGAACTTAGACACCATGACATAAAAGAGATTTTGTTGTATTATATAATGTGTCCAAAACTTTATGATTTATTGTTGTGCAATCACATCTCCTTCTCCTCCCACCATTTTGTGTTGGAATTAATGGAATATGGAAACAAGTGGCTCTTGTTTTTGCCCTCAATTTAGGTCCCATCTAATCTCTGGAATTCTATTTAAGAGTGAGTTTGGTGTTGATTCCAGAATCAGAAAGGAGGTTTCAAATCCTTAAAAAGTAATACAAATAAGGTTTTAATTGTTTTAAACAACATAAAAATTTAATATTAATTTTTAAATTTTTTTATTTTCACAAATACTAAACATACATTAAATACCTCTCCAAACAACTTCAACCCATCCTTATAGAACGAAGGAAATTTGAATTTCACAGCAGACCCCTAAATCAATATTGGACTGAATGGCAACCTTGTCCTTAGAGATATTGTTTTCTTTCGTAATCATATGCCTGGCATGTAACCTATAACTTGTTTCTTTTCTTTTCTGATGCATAGAAACTCAATCCAACCTGTCAAGGTAATGGCAAAATATTAATTAAATTAAATATAAGTGTATCTAATTAATGAAGTTCAGTGACAAATTAACGTCAACTGTAGCTTGTTAGTGATAACAAATTCGCAAATCAGAAATGTTCTTGATGTATAGATATTTTTAATTAATAGAAAGTTTAGCATCGAATCAGAAAGGAATTAATTTTAACCACAATAAGAAATAGCAATTCAAGGCATATTCCTTTGAGTCTGCATGTTTTTTTCCCGCTGTACCTTTATATACATGTTAATATATATATATATATATATATATATATATATATATATATATATATATATATATATCTGGTGTAAAAATATGTTTTAACATAATTTATTTTTATAATCAGTTTTAAAAATATTTTTTATACTAGTTTTAAAATAACCGATTTATAATGGTTTCATGTTTTATTGTATATTTTAAATTGATTGTTTTATTAGAAGTGTTCATAAACAAATTCAATTTACGACAAACGGTAAAATTCATGCAAATTAACTTATATTTATATAAATTGAAAATCAGAAAAATCATCATTTTTTTATTGGACTAAATCAGATTTTGGATCCATATTATTGAATCGACCTAATCCAAACTAAACTTTTATTTGTAATATAATCTTATGTATAATATAAACTTGCTACAACCACATTTATGTAATTATAAATTTATATAATTGTATTACTCAAATGTCTTTTAAAATTACTTTTTGATCCGATTATGATACTGACTCATGGGCAATACGGTAAATTGACCATAGTCTGTCATACAGGACCAGTATCCCATATAGCTTAGTATCACAACATCGACATTCTGATAAAGGTACTTGAACTGACTCTGGTATGAACCATCTTCTCAATATCTGATAGTCATAATTGACCTATGTATCAGCGTGTTAAACAAGTAACTTGCAAAATAACTAATTGGTAGGTAGAGTCATTTGAAAACGTCTCTTTCATGTGTTAACCTTTTTGTAAAGGATCAAAGTCGTACTTACACAATGTATGGGAAACTTGGTGAGTAAAAAAGTTTTTCCACTACCCCCAAGTATAAATACTTATGCATTAACGTAACAAAGGTAGAACATTCTTTCTAGAACTTATGGTAGAATTCTGATATTCTCTTTGAATATTCACTGACTTGAGCCTCAGAGTGTTCTTACATGTGACATTCGCACCACAACACGTAAGCCTGGTAATTTGGTATGAGGAATCACTTCAATATCTTTATTTTCCAATAAAATAGAGGATATAATACTGAAACCCCACTAAACAGATGTAAAATATAAGCTTACAAACATCATAAAACGCTGTCTCTAGACCAACCCTTGCACCCCGACCTAAACCAATTCACTTTTAAAAAATTTATTATTTTTAACATTAATTTTATATCTCATCTTTTTTTTACTATTTAAGTTTTACATTTTGTATTAATAAATAAAATTTATTCATTACTTCCTAATTAAATAAAAATAAAAATGTCAAAACTGAACTATCCGATACAATAATAACTACATTTAATCGGATTAATCATATTGAGTTTAAAAAACTTATTATAATTGATACAATTCAAACCGCAATGTATTTCTATGATTAGATTATATAACTTTTTACTTTAAAACTGATCTAATCCAATACGTGTGCACTTCTAATTTTTATAATCGGTATAAAAATATTTATAAATTGATATTAAATAACAATATTTTTTACCTGGGTTATGTCAACCGTCGTAAAAAACCAGTATAGATACACATACACACAACATAGGCACGGTAGGGAACCACATGCAGAGAAGGGAAAGCATTGGCTATTTATTTATAAAAAGTGGATCTGAACCCAAGTTTTTGCTTAATTAATTTCCATAATCTTCGTCATTAACTTTACAAAATTGGTTGCGGCCCCACATGCTCATGCGTTAGAAAAGCACTGTTTACATGCTTCCACACTTTCTTTTCTTTTTAAACAGACCCATTACCAAGCAATCTAAGATACACTTTGTAAAAAGTGAATAGATCAATAAAACTTATGTTAACTAGTTATTTTAAATTATAATTGTAAGAAATTAAAAAGAGATGATGACCCTTATTTATTACTAAGCCAAACAAGATTATCTCTACATGAAATTAATACTAAAAAAATTAAATGACTATTATCTAGGGCTTTACATACCTTCCATATGTATGATCATTTACTTCATGATTAGTATAATAGCTTTTTACATTTGAAAATTTTACTTTCTTTTTTTTATTTTTGTGATTTCTAACTCTTCAATATAATGTAAGGGTTACATATCTTATAAGTATTGTTATTAAAATTGAATTGAGTCAATTGATTCGGTCAGTTAAACTCTAAAACGGTTCCATAATCAATCCATATTAATTTTTTAATACTATTGATTCAACTATAATTTAATCTCTAATTTAATCATAGTTCATTTAAATTGATATCTTCGCTAATAAAATGAAAGATCAAATTTCAAAAAGATTGCTTATAATATATTGGTTGGTTTGGGTGCTCCTTTGACCTAGATCTACCTTCACTGGGTACCAAACAATGTGAGAAAAGGTTGACCCCCTTCATGTACCTCTATTGCTCAAATCGGTTGAATATCAAAGCTATAAAAATTGGTATAAGTTTATAATGAGAGAGATGTATCAAGGGGATGATAGGTGTTAAGTGTGTCAAATGAAAGATATCTTCCTATGAAAAATTCTAAGAACTCATATTTAATAAGTATGAATATCTTAGCTTAGATTGATGTAGACCTTATTAGTATGTTCGGATCAATTACCCTTTAAAACATCATTAATGTTAAATGAGATTTCTTTTTTATGGGACTAAAATCCTCTCCATATCTTCAATTGATATTTTTTTTTTTGATTTTTTCCCTCTTAAATATGTACTGTTTCTCACCACATATATTTTTTTTTTATTTCTCCCTGATATGGCTACTATAAATGCTAAACTTCTCTTTACAAAAATTATTCAATTAAGCTAGTACACTTTCTTGCTGATAATTTTTTTAGTTATTTTCCGAAATAAAAGAAGTTTAGAAACGAACACGCACCGCATACCTATAATGTCATCAGCTGCTGTAGAAGTTGAAATGAAAACTCAACCAGAAAACCTATAAACAAAGTCAACATGATCAGTGAATCAAGTACTTGAAACAAAGGCCTTAAAATTAAACAATGCATATCCCGTTGTTTTCATCTATCCAACTTTTGTATGAATGTTACCTTATGAGACTCCTTTTTCTTATCGAAAAAAACAGATTAGAAAAAGAGGGGGAAAATCACAACACCATGCAAATAGTTTTATATAGGTTATATTTTACTATTATAATAACTTTGTTTTTTTCAATTTTGCAGACAATTTATGACTCTGCGTAAGGGTTATTATTCTACACCAATTTTTCTTAAGAAAAACCCATATTCTCAGGTCTATTATAGTATGCCAAATAAATTACAATTTATGTCTCGTGCAAAGATTTTGTAATAATTTTTTAAAAAATTGTAACCTTTTAGAGGTTTATCTCAGACGATTAAACAAAACAGAATGTATAAGTTATGTCAGACATCACGAGACAAAATATGTAATTTATCACTTTAAATTAAAGTTCAATATTCTTCATACAAACTGATAACTTTTTTAAGTATAATTAATGGCGATAATGAGAGGAATTACTGAAACCTCCTTGTAGCTTCCAAATTGGTGATTTTACTCATTGCAAGAAAGAAAAAATCTCCAAAATGCAACACACCGAAGTCAGGGACTACACGTGTTTCTCAGTAAAGAATTTACTGATGAAATGGAAGTGTATATTTTAGATTTTAGCAGTACTGGTGAAAGTGATGAATCAAGACATAAAAGTAGATAAGATCTGGTTAAATAAATGTTAGGTTGAAAATTAATGTTAAGGAGCAAAATGATGAAGTGTATGAATACAGGAGACGACCAATTCCAGTAATAATAATATTAAGGTAATAAGAACCATCGTTTTCAATGTTTGGCCATGGTCACTCTTTTGATGCATGCCATGCTTTTTCTTTTTCTTTTTCCCGAATGTATTTGGTGGGTTTTCCTTAAAACTTATATGCATAAGAGGACAAGCGTTGAAACTGATATTGGAGAGGATGTTTTCAATAAACTATTATAAGTGAGGCATGACTTATTGTGCACAAGGTGGCTTGGCTGGAAAGAAGTGCTTTTGCCACTACCAACCCCTTTTTTCAGCTATAATTCTACCTCCACACACCCAAAGGTCAGTATACTACAAATTACTGCTTATTTGTCTCTCTACCCTTTGATTCTTGCCATGCCTTTTGAGCTACCCTTGTGTCCAACCAAAAAGTTGAGGTGTAAGGTTCAACATTAGTGATTAATGATTAATCACAGATTTCTTTCTTGTTCACCCAATTTGTTTGTTTATTATAAACAATTAGTCTTTAGGGGCAAAAATAATTATTATTTTCCTCTTGTGAACCTCCTTTTGCTCTGTTGAGTAAGCATATGCTACAGGATATAACATGCTCTTTTTCTTTTCTGGTATTGGGTTGGATTCTTCTGTCGGTAAAGAAAGAGAAAGAAATTAAACAAAATAAGTAAACAACTTTAGTGAAGCAAGAATCCGTGACTGTTTTTTAACAGGTAAATGTTAGTTGTGAAGCGAGTCGAACTCACCATCTCTTCCTTCTTTTTTTCTCCCTTCACCCCAGACCAACCTTGTATCTTCTATTTATACGGTTTGGTGAACATTGAATGATTGTTGTTACATTAGTTGTATTGTTTCAATGTTAAATAATTGGCAACCAATTAACTAACTGCATTGAACCTCTTTATTTATTTTCTGCTTTACCATACATACCCACCAATACCGTAGGTCTTTTCTTCCAACCCTTATGGCAGAAGAAACATCTTGGACCAGCCACAACGATGAGAGAATAAGGGAAAGTGGTTCAGCTTTAGAAGCTGGTGAGGAAGGTGAAAGAGAAGCAATAAATGGTGTTTCTGTGGATGTGATTTTGCCAGATGACTTGTTGGAACGAATCCTAGCCTATCTCCCTATTGCAAGCATTTTCAAAGTTGGTTGTGTGTGTAAGAGATGGCATGAAATTGTTAATTCAGAGAGATTCTTATGGAGCCTCTCACATGCTGTACCACAGAAGCCTTGGTACTTTATGTTCACTAGCTGTGATGAACCAATTGGTTTTGCTTTTGATCCCATCCTTAGGAAATGGTATCGCATTGAACTTCCATGCATTGCCACTTCTAATTGCCTTATTGCCTCATCATGTGGCTTGGTTTGCTTCATGGACAATGACATAACAAGTGGTGCTGAATTATGCATCTGCAACCCAATTACCAGAAGCTACAAGAAGCTTGAGGAGCCTCCGGGTTCGAAATTTTCTGACTATAGTGCATTGGCAATCTCAGTGAGCAGAGAATCTCACAGTTACAATCTGGCAATTGTAAAATCCAAGCAAGTCCCTGAGAACTTTTTCCAGTGGGATATCTCAATTTATATATACAATTCTGAGGAAGCAACCTGGTTGACATCTTCAACACAAGTCATGATGGGGTGGAGAGGTGGTGATGAGAGTGTGATCTGCAATGGTGTGCTATACTTTCTAGTCTATTCAACCGGAGGTGGTGGCCGGCCGGAAAATCGACATGCCCTTGTTGCATATGACATGTCAAACCATTCCTCTCAAGGTTGCTTAACAACCAGCTTTGTTCAGGTACCTTGTTCTCTAACATGTGGCCGTTTGATGAATCTGAAGGAGAAGCTTGTAATGGTGGGAGGAATTGGTAAGCTTGATCGACCAGACATAATAAAAGGAATTGGTATTTGGATTCTTAATGATACGAAGTGGGAAGAGGTTGCTCGAATGCCTCATAGATTCTTCCAAGGATTTGGAGAGTTTGATGATGTTTTTGCTAGTAGTGGTGCAGATGATCTAATATATATTCAGAGTTATGGAGCTCCAGCACTTCTCATATTTGACATGAGCCATAAACTATGGAAATGGTCACACAAGTGCCCTGTCGCAAAAAGATTTCCTCTGCAGCTTTTTACTGGATTTTGCTTTGAGCCCAGACTCGAAACTAGTCCCTAGATAAATCTCTTCACAATCAACACCTGCTATATTCAGAATTGTGTCAAAGGTTTCTGCTCAATGTTCCTCTGTTGTTCTTTAAGTAGAAATTTATTATGATCTTCACATTTCATACAAAATGTTCTAGCTGATAAAACTGCTTATTCATGGATACTTGAATATTATTAATCGCATTTAAAAATACCACAACTTTACTTTTTTTTTTTACCCTTTTCTTTGTTCTGTCTCTATTTGCAGTTGCTCTAACAATAATTAATACCTTCTCCATCTGTTTTTGTTGAGTTACAATGAAATGTATAATGAATGTACTAGTCTGCATGGTGTGTTACTGGTGCTTCTTGTTTGTTAAAGTAAAATATTTTCTCACCATGGAAGTTTATCTTTGTTTTCCCAAAAAAATGACTCTAGAATTCCTTATTGTGAGTAGAGTACTTTCCTTCTGGTTACTAGTATCAGTTTGGTAATTCGGTTATGAATAAATTTTGATCAATTCAAGACACCTTCAAATTTTGTGACTAATAGATCAAAAATTTATTTGTAGTCATAGTTGATTCCAAGTTAGAACCAATCACGCACTTAGAGATGTATAATACTCAAGTTGTTGCGCCCTTCTAAAACTTGGTAAAATTTTCAAAGGCATGGTGTGATTTCTGGAACTGGTTTCATAGTTGGGCAAAAGTTGTTTAATGCTTAACAGTCTTAATCATGTTCCATAAGGCTATAACTGTTTCAAGACTTCTGAGTGAGTACTTATAGAAGGAAAAAGGTAAGAAGAATTAAATATGATAAAGTGAATCAAGCTTCTCCCATATGAAGAAATTTGATTCATTGTATTTCCTCCTTTTATACAAACCTACTGAAAGTCTTATTCCAGTAGAGAACAAAGAGAAAGGAGAAAAATCCTTACACAGACCTATCTTTGTAAGTAACTTGAGGCTCCTTATTGATTTTGAATTAACTTTATAGAACCTTTTGAAACATCCTTAAATGTATGTTTCGACTTATTGGTGAGCCAATGGGCATGTTATGCTAAGATCTCGTTCTATATTGTGATTGAGAGTGTGTCTTCCGTACAACACTTTTATATTTTACAAATTAAGAAGGGAAGAAAAAAAAAACTTGTTTTTTAAGCATTGGAGGGGAAGTGAGGTCCACGAGTGTCTTTAGCAAAGGTGGGTTTTCGTTGGTGGAGATGTGACAAATAAAGATTAAATAAGCAAACACTGGCCAACAAGGCAAGCAAAGAATATCCAAAACGGCTTCTCAGTTGGGATTGGGATGCGTAAGTTGCCCACTGGACATGAAACAAGACAAATGTGTCACATCCTATTAAATTTATGAAAGCTTAATTCTTGGTTTTTAAAATCTAAAATTTCAACTCTCACAACTTAGGGTTTTTTTTTAAAAAATTGAAATTGTGGTAGTTGAGAAAATATTTGATTGTTTGGAGTGGAAAACATCATATTATGTTTACATTTCATACCTCCATCATGCGAAATACATGCATGGTTGACACGTGACGTTTCGTCCTGTGAGTATGTGAAATGACTGCATACATGATAATTAAATAAAAGTTGCATGCAACATAAGTTAAACTTGGAACCCATCAAACAAAACAAGGCATGACAACCATTGGGACAACTGTTTCCTTGGTACAAATGATGAATGTTATTAGACATAATTCGTTTAGCATTGGGACAACGGTATACGAAATCCTTGTAGCCCATCAGGCAACGTGTAAACCATACACGCGTTTCGCAGATTGGATATGCGAAATGTAAACATGATGTGATGTTTTTTACCCCGGACAATTAAATATTTTCTCAACTACCTCCATTTCATTTTTTAAAAAAAATGTCCCATTTTTTTTAAAAAAACCCCACAACTTACAATTTTAAAGTGATTACCTATGCTTCGTTTAGTTGATTGTTATGTTAACTAAATCGAGGTTTGATCAATGAAAAAAATCAATTGGTTCAACAGAATTTTGATTATTTCAAACAATGTGAAAAATCAATATGAATTAAAATTAACCATTAGATTACTCCATTTTCATATTTCTATTTCCCAATTGAATATCAAATGGGCTCTTAGATTCTTCAATAACTGGTCGACTCTAGAGGATATAAAAACATAAACATAATAATATGAAAAGAATGAGAAAATATTCTTTTTGTTGTAGGATTTTTGAAAAAAAATATATGAACAGATATTAAATTATTTTAATGCCATTAAATATCTTTTTCTATGGTTGGAGGAATGAGAAAAACAACAACAATCATTGATATTTAAAGACAAAATGTTGGGGAAGTTTCTTACATTTACTCGTTAAAAAAATTTAACCTATCAGTTACTTTTCAAGATATAAGATAAAATTTATCAAGAAAGTTTTTAGATGTCCATTCTTTCCAATAAATTTCTTCCCACACTTCACCATCAACCAAACGTAATCTAGCTGATAAAAAAAAAAGCTAAATGTATATTCAGCTAAGATAGAAAATTCATCTTATATTGCTAACTCAATTAAGTATAATACTGATACAAATATGCTCGACCTTTTTCTAAAGACTTATGTGCATATTGTTTCCTCCGAATTAGCTAAGGTCCCTTTATCTCTTTATTTTAGCAGATTATCTCTATCTCCTTAATTTTTAGGAAATTATCCTTATCTATTGGATATTGAGCCAAGATCAAAGCCCTTCCTTGATGTATAAATACAACTTCAGAGCCCCTATAATTCAAGTGACATTTTGAGTAAAGAACTCTATTTTTCTAGAGTAATTCTCTAGGGTTTTGTGCGTTACGAACTCATTGTGAACACTTTGGTGCCCACCGTGGAGTCCGTTAAAATGGTTCCCACATCACACAAAGTAAAACTGACTCTAAGAAGGAAGAAGATGGTGACTACATACAACAACCCCAACCGAAGAGAAAAATGAGACACCCAGGGAAACTAGGAAGGACATCAGGGTGGTGACAATCAATTGAAGGAAACTTTCACCCTCATCAGAACATTGCAGCCTACCGTCGAAGAGTTGAGTGTAACAACCCAAATTTTAGAGAAATAAATTTATTGAATGATGATAATTAATTATTTGTGGTCCAATATACATGGGAAAATTAGTTAGACACTAATTATGATTTATTGGTAGGTTAAGATTTACCAAAATTGAATAGATGGTGTGGGATCCACTAAGTCAAATTGGATATTTGATGGGCCTAGAATATTTAGAATATTATTGTGGTTATGGTGGTATGGTTAAAATAATTTTTGGAGCTGAGGAAACATTTATTCGAACACAATGTATGATACTAAACGGCAAAAATATGAGGCAAATAAAATTAAAAGAAAAATACAAAATCCCTTTTTCCCTTTCCATTTGACCATGTGCACTTTTGCTCTCTTTTCTACTTCCTTTTATCCATTGGGTAATAGGATTTATTGACCTTTGGAAAAAGTAGAGTGATGCACCCTTCGAACCAATGGACAAATACCAATTTTGGGCACTTTTCTCTCTCTTCTCTCTTCTCATTTTTGGTGGTCCATCTTCCTCTTCACTCTATACTTCATTTTCTTCTTCTTCTTCATCTCTTTTTCATTAAAACCGTCCACCTTCTCCTCCATGCCTAAACTTCCAATTTCTTTGCAAAACCCTTGATTTATAAAGGATTAAAGGGACTTTAGGGCAAAACTCAACTCATCTTCCTCTATTTCCCTCTTATTTTTGTGCTTCATTTTAAGCTTGGAGAAAAAGATGAGTTCTCATGACACCCATGGTTTTATTAATGGTTTTGAGGTTGTTAAAGTATTCTATTGGGAGATTGAGTGTTATTTTGATGAATGAATGCATGTGAAACCCAAAATCTTAGGGTAGAGGACCATTGGAATTTTGTTGTTGTTGATAATTGTATAAATGTGATGTTGTGGTCTTGGAAGTGATAGAGTGATGCAATGAAATGATTGGGCTTGATGTTGGACAATTTTTTTTGTTGAAAACCCTAACCTATGAAAATTTAGGGCTTTTGGTGAAATTGATGAATTTGGGGTCTATGGTCTTGAGAATGATTTTTGGATGAAGAAATGAGTTTTGGAATGGTTGGTAATAGTTATTGATGTTGAGGTTTGAGAAATTAAGAGATAGTGGAAGGCACTAAGTTGGAAAATTGGTTGAAGTGGTATTTAGAGTGTGTTGGGTTTAGGAGTTGTTGTGTGTTTAAGACATGTTATGTGTTCTAGATATAATAATGAATAATTAGAATTTGAAATAATGCCTTGAAAGGCCAATTGATTGAGGTTTATATGTATGTAATGTAGGACCTTTTCTGAACGACGAGGCGGGACTGTCGGATCGCTCATAATTCTTCACTTGAGGTAGGAGAGGAGTTATATTCTAAATGCATGAATTGATTATTAGTGATTGATGTATGTCATATTGCACATGTTGTCTTGCCTATGTGATATTGATGAATCTTAATGTTGAATGTTGTGAGATTGTTATGCTTGGCTAATGTGTGTTGTGCATTTAGAATATTGGTGGTATGCTTTGTGGTGTTTGATCCTTGACTTGAGATTTTAAGGCAATTGTGATGCCTTGTGTTAATTGAGAACATGTGTAAAATTCACCATAATTATTGAATGATGGGTATTGTTGTTGAATGAGAATGAATATGATTATGAGTATACCCTTGTATTCTTGATGATAGATTTATGAATGTTGATAATGATGATTATTAAGGCCATTGTGATTGATACAAGATGAACTTGTATTTATGAGTTATAAATGTGTTAATGAAAGTATTATGATGCCACATTGAAAATTTATAATAATGGCGATAATCAATGAAACTAAAATCCACTAAGAATTGGGTGGTGTTATGATGATGGTGATGTTTGATGAGTGACATGATAGGATGCATAGTGTGAGAATACACTTGATTTACATTGCATTGCATCCATGGCATATTGCATAGCTGCCGGTATTGGATGTTAGGGGCTCCTTCGATTAGCCCAGTAGGAGGGAGGCTCTATGCATGAGTGTTGTTGTTGTTGTTTGTAACACCCCCTTATATACACCAGACATATATCTATTCTTCTTGCTCTTTTTTTTTAGAAAGATATACATATTTATCACTTCTTATCTCGTGTATACAAGGACGTATATACATCTGATTTTGTTTGAATTTTGAAGGTAAAAAGTTTCAAATTATTCATAATGATAAAATGAACTTTCAGAAAATCATAAGTGATCAAAGATTACAGTATCATATCCAAAGAATAAGGTTTATTAAAGTTTAACATTTACATTGATTTACAATCATCCAACTTAATATTGTATTAAGGTAAACTAAAACTAAAAATTTAATACCTCTACTTCGATTGTAACCAATTATTTCCTTATCTTCAAACCATGTGATTTTGAATCCTATTCTTGTCACATCTCTTCTCCTATCCGATTGAGGATGAGACCAATTTACCCTCTTGTAATTTCATCCTTTCATCTTGAACTGCTAGCTATATATCATATAACATATATTTTGGACACAGAATTCAAACAAGAAGGAGTGAGAAACAGAATATAATACTTTACAGATAAGACATAAGCATAAGGGTTTTCACAATCTAATATAATAATTTCAATCACAACCATATACATAATCAATTATGAATGTAGAGTTTTCATAACATAACAATTATATTTTCATTCACAACCACCCACATAGAATGTCACAATCATATGAATGTCATGCAGTGTTTTTAATACTACCATATCATTCATTCTATGCATGTGGGCCCTTAAAGTTTTAGTTTGCACTGGGCCAACCAGGAGTTTACACTGTTCCATAAATTCTGGATAATAACAACATAAATGCCTTCATGGCATATGAACCGCTCAACTGGCGTGGAAACACTTAGAGACTAGTCAGACTGAGAAAGTTTTTATTGTGAAAGTACCCGACACTAGGGAGTGACCCCAGGTCACCTGAAGCACCCTTTCACACCCTCTCATCCCAAGGCTCGTAATTAAGCCTCCTCTAATGTATCATCGGTTTCTATAATCTGTCCCCAGGCAATATCACATCTCATTTCTCTTTAATGATTCATGATGCATGAACTACTCGCATATTTAGTTGGTTAAGACTTTTAGAAACTCAATTATTAAATACCATAAAGGTTCACAAAATCATCTCAATAAACTGTACATTCCCATAATTTCTTCTTTAAACTTCTGTTATACAGAAACAAATTTAGTACAGTCTTCAAATTCAGATCTTACCAAAATTGAGTTTCCAAGCCTTAAATATCTCAAAACTTTCTCTTAAAAAAACTTCACATATTTACATAATCTTTCCAAATTTGAATCTTAACTAGATTGAGTTTAGAAATCTCGACCATAACAAAATATCCTTTAGTTATTTCCTTAGGGAAAACCAATTTAAATTTCTGATTTCTAAAAGAATATATATATATATATATATATACTTTAAATCATTAATTAAGAATACTTAAAACTATAAAAATTTTCTTTAATTCAAGAATTAATTATCTCAACCTCTGATTTTCATAAAATAGCTTCTTTCTAATACTAGATTTTATACTAGAGATTAAAAATAAAGTTAATGAAAATTATTTCTAAGAAGAAATAAAAGACTAGAATAATGATAAAATACTTTCTCTTAGAATAAAAATTTAAAGAGTAAGGTAAGAAAATTCTTTCTGAGTTTTAACTTTCCGTCATGCTTACTATATGCTCAAACTCCATATCACAAGGTCATCAATCATAATAAAATATTATCAATCACAATATCATCAATCATAATCAAATAATGTTAATCACGATCAAATAATATCGATCACAATTAAATATCAATAATAATTATAAACAAATCAATTAAATATAATTCAAATTTTAATGGTTATTTAAATTATTAAAATTAATTTTGAGTCCTTATAGTCCATTCCTTGCATAGGCCTATGTAAGTCCATATAATCCAGTCCTTACATAGGTATAGTCCAGTTCGTATAGGTTATAAAAATCCAAGTCCTTGCATAGGTATGTTAGAGTTAGTTAAACCAGATATTTAATTTAAAATTTATTAAAAATTTTAAGTTAAAAAGTTAATATTTAAAATAATAATATTTTCAAATTTAAAAGGAGTAGGGGACTCCTCCCATTATTCTTATGTCTTTTCATATTGTTATTGTAAATCCATGCACACCTCGTCTCCGAGTTCTAAAACATACCAATTTCATTTTAATATAGTTACAAGATGAAAACTAAGATCACTACTTAAAGCAAAAATGGTAAATCTTGAATAGTGAATAGTGAATAGTAATAGTAAATAGTAAAACGTGAATAGTAACGGTAAATAGTAAATCATGAATAGTAATGATAAATAGTAAATTGTAAATAGTAAAACGTGAATAGTAAAGGTAAATAGTAATAGTAAATAGTAATTTACTATTTGAATAGTAATTTACTATTGAAATAGTAATTTACTATTGAAATAGTGTTTTACTATGGAGAATAGTAACTTAAAATAATATTATTTCCAGTATAATAATAGATTTCTAAAAACGATATAAAAATAACCCTAAAAAATATAAAAGAGATGTATTCGTACCTTAGAATTTTAGTAGAACCTTCTTCCAAAAAAATTTATTTCTCTCTCTTACTTCCACCACTATCTCACTAGCACTACTATATTAAGAAAACTTAATCTGAAATTGTGAATTCTAAAGAAGAATTCCTTCGGTATTTATAGGAAAAAAATTACTATGCATTCTATTATTTTAATATAAAAGTACTGTGCATTTTTTGAAATTTAAAACCTGGTTACTATGCACCTTTTGAAAATTTCGTACATGCATAGTATTTTACATAGTAAATGTCGGCAGAATTATTAAGCCAAATAGTAACCTTCACTCGGTATATTTTAAATATTCAAAATTAATCCTTTTTGAAATTTAGCGATATTATATCAGTTCTCACTAATTTTATGATAAGTAACATAAAGTTTAAATTTTAAAAATCTAAAATTTTTTGTTAATAAAAATTTATTAGTACGTTTTCAATTTTTTTAAAATTGGTAAAAATCAAGATTTTACTCAAACCGATAATTTTTAGATAAGTCTACTTGAAATGGATTTTAGAAAATTTTCTTATAATTTAAATTTACATTCTTGTAAATATTTTTAATTTTAAGTAACTTTATCTGAATTTAAAATTATTTAAAATATATTATTTTATTAAAATATTTCAAAAATTTCAAAAAATTCCAGAAAATCATAAATATTATGTAGATCAAAAAGTTCTAAACAACATAGTCTAATTCCTTCAAAATTTTATTTTAAAATTCTAGTAAGAGTTAAATCTTAAATATGTAAAAACATAAATATAAGAACATAAAATAAAAATGGTGAATAATAAAAATATTAAAAATTCTTAATATAATTTTCTTAATTTGTGAATACTAATTAAGTCATTCTAAAATTCTTATTCAGAAATATTTTTATTTTTTTATTATTATTATTTTAAAAAAACAAATAATTAAATATAAATACCAAAATTTCAAAAAAAATGATAATAATAAACTAACTTATAGTAAGTATTTCTCAAGAAAGATATATTAATATCTATTTTCTATTTGTGTTGAAAATGGGATGTTACATTGTTTACCCTAGTGACTCGGTGTGTAAGTCACGAAGCTACCCAAACTTAGCTACGGGGAGCTGCATATGGTTGACCTGGTGGGGGGTGGCTCTTTAAGGAGCAGGTGTCCCCGGTGGTCCTTTAGATCACAGTTGCCATGGTATAATTCATGGTTGGCCCGCAACATCTTTATGTTGTTTACGTTGTTTACTGATAAGCGTGTATTGTGTGTTGTTTTTGGTTGTTTTTAGGTCTAGTTTTTAGGGTTTTTGCATATTGTTCAAGCTCGATTCCCTTGATTTTGATTCTTTTCCACACATATTACTTGGTTGTTCCTATTTTGCAGGATCAATGATATTTTAGGTCTCTTTTGAGGAAAAATGGCAAAGTGGATAAAGGAAGAGACTTATGAGGCCTTTAGGAGTGCATTTTGGCAAGGTTGGAGGAAACCACTGCCAGTGGTGGACAACCACCAGCCGTGGTTAGCACTGGAAGAAAGGGAAAAACAGGTCAGAGGCCACCACTGGCTGTGGTTATCCACCACTGGCCGTGGTTATCCACCACTGGCCGTGGTGGGCACTGTGGAACACTATGGAGCATTGTTGAAGCAAAGAATAGGAAGTCAGAGGCCACCACTGGCCGTGGTTATCCACTATTGGCCGTGGTTGGCTCTTCCTGTTACCCAAAATTACACATTTAATGATTAAGAGGAACAGGGTTCGAACCACTGGCCGTGGTTATCCACCACTAGCCGTGGTTGTCGCCTACGAGGCCCAAATATCTAATTTTGTTTAGGGTTTTTATGGGGGAAGTTGAGGAAAGTTAGACAGACTTCCTCTGAGATAGTTTTGAGAGACAGCTTTTGGGGAGATTTTGAAGGCTCTTTGAGGAAGAATTCATTGGAAATCAAGAATCAATTCATCAAGGGAGATCAACTCTGCAGATTTGGGAGAAAGAGTTTGCAATCCTAATGAGAACTAATTTGTAATTCTAGAACCCTAGTTTACACTTTTGATTCCTTTTATGTTTGGCATTGATTTTGTTATGTATGTGTGAACACCTATTTTTTTCCAGCAATATATATATATATATATATATATATTAAAAAAAAGAAAATAAAATAAAAAAAGAGAGCGAAAAATATATATATTGAAAAAAAAGTATATTTATTTTTTTAAAAAAAAGCAAAAAAATAATAATTGCATAGTGACTGTATGTATAGTGACCGTGGAATAGTACCCCTTCTCTATTTCTATAAATACTCAATCTCTCTTCATTTCCTACCACACCTCTCCTTTCATCAACCTTCTTCCATAATTTTTCTCAAGCAATGGCCAATAGATACCGAAGCCAAGAGTAAAGAATAAGGGAGGGAAACCGATGTTTGGTGACTACCTTCTTGCTCCTTGTAGCATGAGTAGTAATTTATCTTTATTGAATATTTTATTTATGGTCACATGTGTAATAAATAATTTATGTTTCCATAAGAGTAAGTGATTACTTATTTGTATTCAAAATTTAAAAAAAATTAAAAAAAGGACCCAAAAAAATAGATCTGAAAAAAAAACAAAATGGGCCTAAAAAAAAGGTAAAAAAAAAGAGGTCAAAAATAAAAAAACCAAAATGGGCAAAAAAATCTAAAAAAAATTCAAAAAAAAGAAAAATAAAAAAGAAAAAGAAAAAAGAAAAGAAGTTTTCGGTGGTTTATTGAGGTGGGACCTAGTTTGGTTGGATAATTGGAGAAAATTGGGGAAATTGACATCAAATTTGGACAAATTTGAAAAGTAGAAAAGTGATGTCATTTTATGAGGAATCTAAGGCCAATTTTCTTCTATAAATATGACATGATGCTAAGGTATTTGGGAGAGAAAAACAAAAAAATAGGTGAAAAAGTGTTAAATTTTTATGAGATTTTTTAAAAGTTTTTGCTTTAAAAAATTATGTTATGGAAATGTTGTTACGAGAGTGAGTGTGTTACTCTAGTATGTCTTAGTATGTGAGTTTTGTGAGCTAAAATATTGTCTAAGTGTTATAACCGGTGTCCAAACACCTTTGAATCGAGTACAAACGAAGCCAAAAGCAAAGGGAATCTATACGAAATTGATTTTCCGACTTCCGTTCTGGTTCCTCTTTAATTGTTTTTGTACTAAGGTATTTTTTTGTTAACACAAGAATATTTATTTATCTTTATTTATTTGTCTTTATTTAATTGTTATTTATTTTTCTATACTTTTATTTTTCTTTATTTATAATTCTACACTTTATTTTCCCGTACTTTATTTTTCTGCAATTATTTATCTATTTATTTATTTTTCTACATTTTATCTTTATTTATGTATTTATTTGTACTTTTATTCATATTTATTTACTTTTTTGCACTTTTATTTTTCTTTATTTACTTTTCTGCACTTTTATTTTTGTTAATTTATTTTCCTGCACTTTATTTATCCACACTTTATATTTATGCAATTATTAGTTTATTTATTTATTTTCTGTATTTTTATTTTTATTTATTTTTCTGCCCTTTTATTTTTATTTATTTATTTTTCTGCCCTTTATTTTTATGTATTTATTTTTCTGTCCTTTTTTTCTATTTATTTATTTTTCTACCCTTTATTTTTATGTATCCACACTTTATATTTATGCTTATCTTTTTAACCATTTTCTTACACAATTCAATCATAATTTAATTAAATGACTAAAACAAGAATTAAAACTAAATCATTACATAATTAATATTAAACTTAACAATATTTGATGAATTGAGTTAAATTAGAGATGAATTTATTAAGTCTTTTCAAGACTTATCACATGGCGGAAGCTAACAAAATCATGAAGAATGTTCATGAAGGACCTTTCGGAACACATGCAAGTGGGCATTCAATGGCAAGAAAAATTCTCAGATCTGGATATTATTGGATGACGATGAAAAATGATTGTCATAACTATGCCAAGAAATGTCACAAAGTGTCAAACCTATGCAGACAACATTCATGCACCACCATCTTCTCTGCACGTTCTAACTGTGCCTTGGCCTTTTGCTATGTGGGGCATAGATGTTATTGGTCCCATTGAACCAAAAGCATCGAATGGGCATCGTTTTATTCTTGTGGCCATTGATTACTTCGCTAAGTGGGTTGAAGCAGCTTCCTATACCAACGTGACTAAAAATGTTGTGGTCAAATTCATCAAGAGAGAATTGATTTGCAGATATGGTTTGCCAAGTCAAATCATCATTGATAATGACACAAACCTGAATAATAAAATGATGGATGAACTCTGTGAGGAATTCAAAATCAAACACCTCAATTCATCTCCATACAGACCCAAGATGAATATAGCGGTGGAAGCTGCTAACAAAAATATAAAGAAAATCATATAAAAGATGGTTGAAACCTACAAAGACTGGAGTGAGTTGCTTCCTTTTGCTTTACGCGGGTATCGTACCTTTGTACGAACTTCGACAGGGGCAACACCCTTCTCATTGGTGTATGGTATGGAAGCTGTTTTACCAATATAAGTGGAAATTCCATCTTTAAAAATAATCATGGATGCCAAATTAGAAGAAGCTGAATGGGTTCGATTCCGGTATGATCAACTAAATTTAATTGATGGGACAAGGTCGCACTTTCAATTTAAATGGGCATGTGAGGAACAAAAAAAAAGAGGAAAAGAAAAAGAAGTAAAAATAATGCTCGATAGGCTGAAAACCTGAAAGGGCGGCCTAGGCAAAAGTTAGAGCGACCCAGTGAGTCAAAAACCTGAAAGGGCAGCTCAGGCAAAAGTTAGGGTCAAATTTATGTAATATGAATAAGACCTCTAACTCAAGAAGTGTAAATCCAAGATAGGGCACGTGAATCATCGTCGAACTTACCTTCTCAAAAGCAAGGTCGAAGGGTAAACATGAAGTCGTGTTGGGGATTCAGATTCTCGCTAGTCTCAAAGATTCACTGGAGGATCTATAAACCCTCCATGTTTCATCTAACCTTGATCTGTTCTATATGACCTCGTTCATTTTATTTATTTTCCTTGTTCTCCTTTCTCTGTGCTTGTTTAACATGCATGAATAAAATTCACCCTCTTCGATACATGTTATGAATTTTGTTGATCTGATAAAAACATGCGTTTTAATAAAATAAATGGAAGAATGGTAAACATTTAAAGTCGTGAGGGACATGGTGCTCTTACTACTCGACCTCATCTTGGGCGATTATCACAGAGACTCGGCCAGGCACGCACTCCAAGGCTATGGTTGCCTCGTTCGTTCTGCTTCGTCCATGAGTCATCTTGAGGATCACGGTCTCAAAGGGATCTACCAGAATTTTAATTCATTCTCTACATTACTTACCCCTTTCTCATAAAGGTTGATAAAAAAGGACAATCATGTCAAGTCTTGCCACTTCTCAAGTTTCTCTTCCCTAGTGAAACTGCAATCGCCTAAGCAGGCACCTTCAAAGTCTCCTCTTCAACTGCTAAAGCTGGCACTTTTCAAGTTTCTCCTCCCCATTGAAACTGCAATCGCCTAAGCAGGCACCTTCAAAGTCTCCTCCTCAACGGCTAAAGCTGGCACTTTTCAAGTTTCTCTTTCCCAGTGGAACCACAATCGCCAAAGCTGGCACTTTAAGAAGACCCTTCCTCAATCGCCAAAGCTGGCACCTTTCAGGGTTTTCTTCCTTAATCGCCAAAGCTGGCACCTTTCAGGGTTTTCTTCTCAATCGCCAAAGCTGGCACCTTTCAGGGTTTTCTTCTCAATCGCTAAAGCTGGCACCTTTCAGGGTTTTCTTCTCAATCGCCAAAGCTGGCTTCTCTCAAGTTACTTTTAATAGATCGCCGAAGCTGGCGTCTTTTAAGTTTCTTTTCATAAATTACCAAAGTCGTTGTCTTTCAAGCTTCTTTCCAAAAAGAAAACTGGCACCCTTTACCTTCCAGTCGCCTAACAAGGAACCTTTTACTTTTCAGTCGCCTAATAAGGCACCCTTTTACTTTCTAACCGCCTAACAAGGCACCCTTTACCTTCCAGTCGCCTAACAAGGCACCCTTTTACTTTCCAACCGCCTAACAAGGCACCCTTTGCCTTCCAGTCGCCTAACAAGGCACCCTTTTACTTTCCAACCGCCTAACAAGGCACCCTTTACTTTCCAGTCGCCTAACAAGGCACCTTTTACTTTCCAGTCGCCTAACAAGGCACCCTTTACTTTCCAGTCACTTAACAAGGCACCCTTTTCCTTCCAGTCGCCGAATGAGGCACCCTTTATTTCCAGCCTACCGAGGGTCAACCCCAATCTTTTCATCTCCGGTCAATTGAGAATTGGCCCCCAATCCTCTCACCTCCTGTTAACTGAAAGACAATCCTTTCGCTTCCTGTCATCCCAAAAGATAATTCCCAGTTAACCACTTCCTGCTGAAACTGGTGCACCGCCCCAATTCTATTTACTAAAAAAAACAAAAAAACAAACAAAAAAACAAAAAAAAACAAAAAAACAAAAAAAGAGAAAAAAAAGAAAATGATGTTGACACCAGCCTGAAAAGGGTTTCAACCACGACTGAGGTTGAAGGAAAGAGAAAACAGGACGGCATCCAAGAATGGTGTCATGGCCTCTATGTTGGAATCTGATGCACTTGGTTCAGTCTAAACTTTAGTCGTCATAAGGGACGATGTCTCATTCCTTACACCGGTTACAACTCAATTTGAGGTCTACATCGGTTAGAACCAGATGCACTTGGTTCGATTTGGTGATAAGGAAAGATATTGGCTCAATTCAGTTGGCCGTTATTAAAGGACAATGTGGGTTTTATTGATTCGGAATTCAAGTGCAATTGATGAGATTAGACAATGTTATTTCAAGTTATTATTTATCATACGTCGGTCACAGGTCAATCATGGCATTCTTGGAAATTAAAAAAACAGAGGCAGAGGTTCATGGGGAATATCCCGTTCGATTAAGAGGTCCCACCTGACCCCTACATCGGTGTTCATATCTTTACTTCCTGTTCACTTCAAAAACACGGAAGCTTCGTGTTTCTCTTATGAAAAAGAAGTAAAGAGGGGCATTTGTGAACACCTATTTCGGTTCGGTCAATTTTCACTAAGAATGGGGAGTTCTGTCGCTTGGAACCCCTTCTTTCTATTCATGCTCGAGTGTGCCTTAAGAATTACCGAGAGCTTGTTCTCGGGTGTGCCTTAAGAATTGCCGAGAGCTTGTTCTCGGGTGTGCCTTAAAGATCGCCCAGAATTTGTGCTCGGGCCCATTTTCAAAATTGCCGAGGGCTTGTGCTCGGGTTCCTCTTCAAGATTGTCTCCGATTCCGAGTGATATTCCCAGGTGAAAGGATTTCCGAGAGAGGACTGAACTTCGATTCCGAATGATCCTTTCGGTTGTAAGATTTCTGAGTGATACATTTCCGAGTGGGATGCTTCCAAGGGAATTATTTCCGAGCAAAGAAAGGTTCTGACTATGAATGAGTACTTTTCGGGCAGATATATCCGAGTAGGGTGTCTCCGAGTGAGATATTTCTGAGTGGGTCATTTTCAAGGGAATTACTTCCGAGCAAAGAAAGGCTCTGAATATGAATGAGTACTTTTCGGGTAAAGATATATCCGAGTAGGGTGTCTCTGAGTGAGATATTTCCGAGTGGGTCATTTTTTAAGGGAATTACTTCCGAGCGAAGAAAGGCTTTGACTTCGAATGAGTATTTCTCGGGTACAGATATTTCCGAGTGGATAATTCCTGAGTGAATCGATTCTGAACAAGAAGGGCTCTAAACTTCGAAGGAGCACTTTTTGGGCAGAGACACTTCCAAGTTATATAATTCTAAGTGGGTGTCTCCGAGTGAGGCATTTCCGAGTGGGTCACTTCCGAGAGATGTGCTTCCGAGCGAAGAAAGAATTTGATTTCGAAGGAGTGCCTCTCGGGCGGAGACACATAAAGAATTCCCGAGTGAATCAATGGTTCTCACTTCGAAGGAGATTTTCGGCCGGAGATATATCCGAGAGAGATATTTTTGAGTAAGGTGTCTCCGAGTAAGACATTTCTGAGTGGGTCACATTCGAGGGAAGAAAGGTTGACTTTAAATGAGTGCTTCAAGCAGAAACACTTCCAAGCCAAATACCTCCAAGTGAAGCAATCCTGGCTGAAAAAGGGATCCGGTGTCACTTGAATGAATTCAAGCCTTCACACCGAGTGTCGAAGGATCGATTTTTACACTCGGACTTTTCGTATCTATAAACACCTGTTTCGATCGAACCAATTTCCATCGAGAATGGATACTGACTGAGACAGCGATCCGGGCCATAAGAAGAACACCGGCCCAGGTTTGAGGAATACCAATCTGAGCCAACGGAAGAGACATCATTCCTGAGACCATCCAAGTGAGACTGGTGTCCTCTCTTATCTGACGTGGAAGGCGCTTTCATGAACTTGATAATGGACCCATGTGACACCATTCGAGGAGTCCGATTGCCCATGCTGACTTGGAATCGCACCATCCAAGTTGATCCTCGAATCCCGGGGGCGGCTGATAACAAACAAAAATGAAAATAATAAAAAATTACTCACCGGCCGCCGTTCCCCATAATTGTCAGTGACCAGGCTGTCCCTCCACTACATACATGGATCTAGTGGAAGCTTGAGCTGTCCAAGTGGAATCACACCATCCAAGTTGATCCTTGAATCCTGGGGGCGGCTGACAACAAATAAAAATGAAAATAATAAAAAATTACTCATCAGCCGCTGTTGTTGGTGGCCAGGCTGTCCTTGAGTTGTTCTTGGATCTCTATAAATGCCTCAGCTGAAGAGGCGCAAGAGGATCTTGAAAAAAAATTCCAAAAAAACTCCTGGCAAAAAGTTTACTCTGGTGTCTGTTAACCCAGCGATAGCATCTCAACAGTTCTTTTCCACCACCGGGTTTGTTAATTGGCAAGCGCACCAATCGTTTGTAGTTTTCAAAATTTAGATATCGTTCCACTGGGATTGAAAGTCCAATAATAACAGTAATTTTCTATTTACTATGGTAAATGGGAAGGAAGTTATAAACAAAAGAATAATTTATATACAATTTATACAATATTCACAGGATAGCATGATTGAGTGGTTCATAAGATAAAAGAAAATAAAATCTATCTAAAAAAAACGAGTTGCAATCTAGAATAGGTAAGATACTTGAGATAAACACAGATAAACAAATTATGTTGGAAATTGGATCCCTAATCTAGAATAACAATGAGGAACTCAAGACATGCATATTTAATCATCAAGTTTCATGTCATTGCAGCTTAAAATCATTATAACCGATCCCTCGTGATATAAATTCTAAGAATTCACCGTAAAGTCTGATCCCTCGTGAGCTTTCTGAGTAAAAACTTGCATTAAGACCTGGCCTTATGGCAACAATGGTTAACAACCCCTATAGAATTGAGATACCAAGGGTATTCCAACTTTTTACTTTCGTCAAAACAAGTTTCAATACGGCATGAACAATCATTCTCCCGTTTGACATTCATACTAATAAAACAAGTTTTAATAGACATGAAAATCATTCTCCCGTTTGACGTTCATATTAATAAAAGGTTAAAATACTAACATGGACTTGAATCATAAACATGCAGAGGTCGAATTCACAACATTATACTCAATAGATTAGTTCACCAATTCCAACATAAACAAATTAGTTACACATGGTGAAAGTAGAAACAACACTTACAGATTTTGACATTACGAAGACGATGGGAACTTCACGATACAATGATCACAATACACCGAAACACACTCAAGTATCTAGAAAACTATTCTAGAACTACAACTCACAAAAGAAGTACTCAAAGTCGAGCACAAGAGAGAAAAGAAATGCTATGGAATGGGATGGGATGGGATGATTTGAATGGTGTTGGATGGCCCTATTTATAGGGCTGAGCAAGGGTGCTGACGCTACGCGTCCCTGTGACGCTACGCGTCACACCCCTGACTCAGCCTCCATTAAACACTTGATAATGGCCACTTCAAATTATTAAATTTGATCATGCTTGGCCATATGGACATGTCTCCACCGATTTTTGGCCTTTCATGGTGAGTGGGATAGCCCTTGTGGCTGAGTGGAGTGCCCATTATTGGGTTCAAGTGGAGTGGTTGGTCAAAGTGGAGGTGGAGACCACGCAGCACTGACGCTATGCGTGGCTGTGATGCGTAGCGTCAGCATCAAAAATAGCTGTTGATGCTGCGCGTGGGGTGAGGCTACGCGTCAGCCCCTCCAGTGTAATTTTCTCTTGATTTCTTAACTTTTTCACTGCAAAACTAGAGAAAATTGATCAAGGGCAGATTATTTCCAACAACATCCATTTATTGAATTTAAATCCTAATTTTCTAACAAATTAAACTAATTTTTATAATTTTTATGAAATTTTTATTCAAGCTTTTATTGAAAATTTGAGGACTAACAAATACCCCCAACTTGAGACATTGCTCGTCCTCGAGCAAGAGAAAAATAAGAAAAAAATAAAAATTTGGAATCAAATTTTTAAGTTAGTCCAAAAATTTACCACAAAAAATAATTACACAATTTAAGTAATTTGTAATAATCAAAAATTGATATCAAATATAACAAAGGTCTAATGATAAAATTGTTTACAATATTCTATTAACAATCAAGCAGAATTTCAGGCTTACCTCACAAGTGTTTATCTCTATGCAATTGGTAACCTATTTCACTCAATCAATCATAAAATCAAACGAATTTAACTTTGTTTGTCATCTAATCAATGGTTATTTATACCGAGTTAATTCGAAAATCACAAGGTCTTTTCACGGGTTGTAATGAGGCTTGGTTTTCAAGAAGTAATGGTTTTTCTTGGAATTCAAAAACCTGAAATCATAAAAGAGCATTTTATAATTCTTAGGCTTTTTCTTGACCCAAACTTCTCATTTTCTTTTATTGATGAAAAATAAATACCCCCAACTTGATTCTTTTCACTATTTTTTCTTTTTTTCTTTTTCATACTTTCCTTTTGAAAAGAATCAAGTTGCTTATTTTCACTCCCCATTTTTGTGAGAACACTCAAAATATTTTTCATTTATTTCAACTGCTCTTTTAATCAAACAAGTATAGGAAATAGTTAAAACAAATTTAGGTTTTAAGGGTACCAAAGAATTTTATTTTAGGCTCAAATTGGCTTTGCAAAGGATAAAAGACTTTTTTACCAAGGTAAGCTGTTTGGCCCAAGGTTTCGTTTCACCAATAAATGTGCCTTGATCATTTTCTCGAATTCTCTGTACAACAACACAAATCAGAGATTAAAGCAAAATCAATTCGAATTGAAAATATGTCGATTAAACCCTCAAGTGTTTTAAAAAAATATCTCTCTGCTCACCGGGTTATTGAAATTTGCTTGATGGTTAATAAACTTATTGTAATTAAATTTATCAATATTCCTAAGTTATATAAAAAAAATTGATAATTGATTTTACAAATTTAAGTTTTATTGTGTAAAAACTCTAAGTGTATAAATTAACTAACAAAAATTTGATTGAAAGATAAAAATTTTATTTTTGGATTATTTTTTCGAAAAATAAGCAAAAACGAATAACTACGTAAAAACACACCACACAATAATGAAATACCATAATATAAAGTGTAAATGTAAATGTAAATATAAACTAGAATCAACTGTACTCAAAGTAAATGCAAAAGAATAAGAAGATGACATCATCAATCTTCCATCTGATCATCATCCTGCTCCTCCTCCTCATTATCACCATCGCCATCAGAGTCAACCTGTGCGCCAGAAGATCCACCAGTCTCAGGGTAGGTAGGCAAATCTCCGGGCCAATCTACATGTGCTGCAAACTCGGCCGGGGTAACATAAGGTGCTCCCTCTCCCTGTAACCTGTACTGGTAAAATTCATCGTGAAGATGAATATAAGCTCTATGAGTGGCAGCCATCATCTGCATCATATGCTGATGCTCAAGTGATATCCGGGCAAAGCCCTGTGTGACAGCATCAGTAGATAAAGGCTGAACTGGTGGTCTCCTCCTCCTAGGTCGGGGCTGAGCCTCCTACTCTAGTGGTGGAAGCTCGCACTGCTGCACAAAATAATCTCTATTCACTAGAACTTTAGGGACTCTCCCTGAAGAACTAGTGAACTCTGGTGAAGGTACAATGACTCTCTGCCTCCTCAGTAAGGCAGATATGATGAGAGGAAAGGGAATGGGGCGATTCACTTTATACCCAAGGGCATAAAAGTGAATCTACTCAGATATAAGCTCAGCAATATCAATGGTGTGGCCCTGGAGGATAGAATAGAGAAGGCAACAACGATCAACTGGAAGGGAAGAAAGGTGGGTGACAGGAGTGATATTATGAAGCATGAGGTGGGACCACGCCTGAGCTATGGGGGTCAGCTGGGTCTTTAGGAGGTTAGATGGACTCCTTCCAACCCTACTCAGGTTGAAAAAGATTCCATCCTTGCTCAAGAAATGAGCAACCTCCTCGAGGGAGTATCCTAACTCTCCCTCAGCAGCAATCTTGTTTCTGTTTTCTTTCCAGAAACAAGTGTCATCCTCGGGAGTAGGCTCCCAAGGGTTACCCAATAGGGTGCTGATGGTGTCCCGGTCATATGAGATATGCCGACCCCTCACCCAACTCGTCCGCTGCTGCCCAATGTTCGGTGCGTCCCGGCGAGTCCTGAAGGCATTTGCATAAAATTCCATCACTAAGATGGGGTCCCCCTCAGTAGGTAGAGAGAATAGAGGTCCCCATCTCCTTTGCTGCACTCTATCCTGAAGCTCAGGATAGTCTCCTGCACTCAAATCAAGGACCCTCTCCCAGATAAGTCTCTGACCCTTGATTTGATGAAACCGTGCCCATTTCGCATCAGTGCGAAATCTGGTGGGATCCCTCGGTCCTAACACCTCCTATCCCTGAAGATCAGGATCCTCAAAGGTGGTGTCGGTATCCGTGGTCTTCCTCTGTCTTTTAGAGGGACCAGCAGTGGGAATGGATTTCCTAGGTGCCATCTGTAAAAAGTAAAAATTTAAAATTAAACACACATTAAACAATAAATCACACATTAACAATCAATCCATAACATTTAAATCAAAAATATTTTTTGTTTTTCTAAAATTGAAATTCAAATACACCACAACATATTTTTGTTTTTTTATGAATTATAAAGAAAGTAACACACATATTTTCAAATAATACAATTTATTCAAAATTTCATACAAATTTATTCTTATGCAAGAAAGTATAACAAATACTAAATATGAAAATTTATTAAAAAAAAAAAACAACAACAACAAACACACAACAAAAATTAACAAAAATTAAAAACAGAGGCAAACGCTACGCGTGGCGTGACGCTACGCATCAGCCTGTTCTGCCCACGCTACGCGTCTGTGGGACGCTACGCGTGGGCTCACAGTTCATCCTCACGCTACGCGTCAGTGGGACGCTACGCGTGAGCTGCGCAAAACAGAGAAAAAAAACAGGGGTTGCACAGCAGCAACCCCTTTCCAAACCACATTATATCCATTCAATTCCTAATTCCTAACAGCAATCAATCCCAATGGTCTTCTAATCCTAATCCTAACCACATTTATTTCTAAAAATCGAAAATTAAAAACAAAACTAAAGAGAACAGATTAGAACACTTACTTGTGGTTCCTGGAGCAATAGGATTGAGAGAGCTTGGAAGAGAGAAAGAGGTTTCGAAATTTAGGGTTTTGAAAACTAAAGTGAGGCAGAGAGGAGATCTTAGGCTTTAAACCCTAAGATGGGCCTCTCTGGTTCAGTTTTAAAAACTGAACGTGGGCTCTGACGCTACGCGTGGATGGGACGCTACGCGTCAGACCCAAAATTCAGAGTCCAAGCTACGCGTCAAAGTAGCGCTATGCGTGGGTTTCTATTTTTGATTTTTCCAAAGATTTTTGATTTTCAAAACCTTTTCTTTTCAGTTTAAAACCCCTTTTCTTTTAAACAAGTTTAAAATTTTTGTTTTGTGGTTTTTTTTAATGTTTAAAAAAATTCAAAAAAAGAATGGGTTGCCTCCCATTGAGCGCTAGGTTTAATGTCTCCAGCCAGACATTACCTTTGATTAATCAGGTGGTCTCCCAATATTCGTTGAGGAATCACCTGTCTTTTTCTTCCTTCTTCTTCTTTTCCGATGCTTAATTACCTGTTTTTCATCTTTCAAAGCATCGGTTAATTTAAAACAATTTAATTGATTGGGAAGAGATATACCTGGTTCGGTTGAGGGATAAACTTTTTCCTCATTACTTATCCTGAGGTGTTCATGAGCACTGAAGCTTACCTCTTCTTCATAAACTTTGACTGTAACCGTACTTAGATCAACATCTACTCTGATCCTTGCAGTCTTCATGAAAGGTCTTCCTAGGATCAGGGGGATCTCAGTATCCTCCTTCATATCCAGTACCATAAAGTCAACCTTGAAGTGGTACTTGTCAACCTTTACCAACACATCTTCCACAATCCCAAAAGGCTTTTTGACGGAGCGATTTGCAAACTGTAATTCTGTCTTTGCTTCTTTTAGCTCATATTCACCAATGCGCTTTATTAAATCTAAGGGCATCAAGTTAATGTTAGCCCCTAAATCTAATAACGCATTCCTGATGTTGATATTTCTGATTGTCACAGGAATGGTGAAACTCCCCGGATCTTTACATTTTTTCGGGGTTATACAGTTTGTTTCTTGCTCTGTATCTATTTGCACATTTTTTTCTTTTTTATTTTTTTCATTTTTTTCTATTTTTTCACTTTCTTTCTCTTCTTCTTCTTTCTTTTTCTCACTCTTTTCTTTACAATCAATTTTTACAACATCAAAAGAAACAGCATTACATTGTTCCCTTGGGTTTTGAGTGTTTGCAGAAAACCCAGAACTCTTTAATTCGGCTATCTCTTTTACAAGCTGACCCATTTGTATGTCTGATGCTTTTCGGGCAGCTTCATTTGTCTCCAAAAACTGCAATAACTGTTGAATAGATTCCTCCATTCTTGTCAATCTTGCATTGTCAGTTTGTTGTTGCTTGAATTGATTGTTAGGAGGTCTGTTGGAAGGTCCAGTGTCCTATCTCCAACCAATATTCTGATTTTGCCAACCCTGCAGGTAATTGTTAGGAAAAGAATTTCCATGATTAAAAGGAAAATTACCTAAGGGTGCTCTTTAATGGTTCATGAAATTGGCTTGCTCTTGCTCATTTCCACAGTAACCACATGGTTGTTCTCCCATGCAGTGCATACATGTTTTAAGTTGAGCAAGGGGTGGTGATGCTACTTGAGCAATTTAGAGTTTTTCCAATTGCTTGCTCATAACTTCAATTTGTTGGGTCAGTAATTTTTGCTGAGCCAACACTGCATCATTTACTCCCAATTCGAGCATTCCTGGCTTCCTTTGTATATTACCTCTTTCATGCTTTGCTTGGCGGTCACTGATAGCCATTGATTCCAATATTTCTATGGCTTCCTCCACAGTCTTGTTCATTAAAGAACCACCTGCACAAGCATCTAACATCATCTTGAACTGAGGCAATAGACCATGGTAAACGATTCTTACCTTTTCGGCATCATTCAGGTTGTGGTTTGGACACTTTCTCAAAAGTGCCTTGAATCGTTCCCATGTCTCTCCTAGTGATTCATCATTATTTTGAGAAAAAGAATGTATGGCTGTCATTGCTTCAAAATATTTTGAAGGAGAATAAAATCTTTCCAAAAATTTTCTTTCAACATCGGACCAGTTTGCAAAACTACCCGGTGGACAAGATTTAAACCATTCTTTTGCTTTACCAATCAATGAAAAAGGAAAAAGTCTCATGTAAACAGACTCTTCTTGATTGGGTTTAAAACTAATTATGCTGCATAACTCATAAAAAACAGTTAAATGTTCATATGGTTCTTCATGATTTAAACCAGCAAATTGGTTGTTTTGAATAATGTTTAAAGTGGCAGGTTTAATTTCCACTGGTAAAACTGGTCCTTGAAACATTCCCGAAACTCAGGGTGGACCATTAATAGCAGCAAACTGTCCCAATGTTCTCCTTTCAGCAGCCATATTTGAATTTTCAAAAATTTTCGAAGTAGAAGAAGAATTAGTTTGTGTTTTAGATTTCAAAGACTTGATTTTCTTTACAAACTTTTCTATCTCAGGATCAAAATAAATTTTACCTGCGGTAGATCGAGTTTGCATACACAAACTAGACAAAGAAAGTTAGTGTAATAATGATAAGAAATAAATAATAAAAAAAATTAACTAAGGTAAAAAAAAAATATTTACCACGGTAATTAAAATTTTACTGTTTTACTGAAACAATTCAATCCCCGGCGACGGCGCCAGAAAACTTGTTAACCTGGCGATAGCATCTCAACAGTTCTTTTCCACCACCGGGTTTGTTAATTGGCAAGCGCACCAATCGTTTGTAGTTTTCAAAATTTAGATATCGTTCCACTGGGATTGAAAGTCCAATAATAACAGTAATTTTCTATTTATTATGGTAAATGGGAAGGAAGTTATAAACAAAAGAATAATTTATATACAATTTATACAATATTCACAGGATAGCATGATTAAGTGGTTCATAAGATAAAAGAAAATAAAATCTATCTAAAAAAAAACGAGTTGCAATCTAGAATAGATAAGATACTTGAGATAAACACAGATAAACAAATTATGTTGGAAATTAGATCCCTAATCTAGAATAACAATGAGGAACTCAAGACATGCATATTTAATCATCAAGTTTCATGTCATTGCAGCTTAAAATCATTATAACCGATCCCTTGTGATATAAATTCTAAGAATTCACCATAAAGTCCGATCCCTCGTGAGCTTTCTCAGTAAAAACTTGCATTAAGACTTGGCCTTATGGCAACAATGGTTAACAACCCCTATAGAATTGAGATACCAAGGGTATTCCAACTTTTTACTTTCGTCAAAACAAGTTTCAATACGGCATGAACAATCATTCTCTCGTTTGACATTCATACTAATAAAACAAGTTTCAATACACATGAAAATCATTCTCCCGTTTGACGTTCATATTAATAAAAAGTTAAAATAATAACATGGACTTGAATCATAAACATGCAGAGGTCGAATTCACAACATTATACTCAATAGATTAGTTCACCAATTCCAACATAAACAAATTAGTTACACATGGTGAAAGTAGAAACAACACTTACAGATTTTGACATTACGAAGACGATGGGAACTTCACGATACAATGATCACAATACACCGAAACACACTCAAGTATCTAGAAAACTATTCTAGAACTACAACTCACAAAAGAAGTACTCAAAGTCGAGCACAAGAGAGAAAAGAAATGCTATGGAATGGGATGGGATGGGATGATTTGAATGGTGTTGGATGGCCCTATTTATAGGGCTGAGCAAGGATGCTGACGCTACGCGTCCCTGTGACGCTACGCGTCACACCCCTGACTCAGCCTCCATTAAACACTTGATAATGGCCACTTCAAATTATTAAATTTGATCATGCTTGGCCATATGGACATGTCTCCACCGATTTTTGGCCTTTCATGGTGAGTGGGATAGCCCTTGTGGCTGAGTGGAGTGCCCATTATTGGGTTCAAGTGGAGTGGTTGGTCAAAGTGGAGGTGGAGACCACGCAGCACTGACGCTATGCGTGGCTGTGATGCGTAGCGTCAGCATCAAAAATAGCTGTTGATGCTGCGCGTGGGGTGAGGCTATGCGTCAGCCCCTCCAGTGTAATTTTCTCTTGATTTCTTAACTTTTTCACTGCAAAACTAGAGAAAATTGATCAAGGGCAGATTATTTCCAACAACATCCATTTATTGAATTTAAATCCTAATTTTCTAACAAATTAAACTAATTTTTATAATTTTTATGAAATTTTTATTCAAGCTTTTATTGAAAATTTGAGGACTAACAGTGTCCTGAATCTGGAGTCAAGAAACCTGTCCCCAACCCACATTCTCTTGTTTTCTTCGAAGTAGAAGCACCAGTCTCGTTCCTATTTGCTGGACCTCATAACCTCCTTGTCATTCTAAACTCCGTCCAAACCCCATACTGCTCATAACACCATTGAATCCTACACCATTTCTCCATCAAAATACATTTTCACCACTGAGTCCTTTCTCCAGCTCCACACTGTATTTTGGTTTATTCCACACCGGTTCCAACCTGTAGCCCGGTTCCTCCCAGGTCCACACCACACCGGTTACGTTTTGCCTCTTTTATTTCATTTTTATTATTATTCTTCTGCCGGATTTGCCATTTTTGATTCTGTTCTCTTGTTTAAAGTAATAACAAAAAGAAATAAGTATTTTCTGTGTGTTCTTTCAAAAAAATATACATAAAAATTGTCTTTAGCCAGTGTCGTACGGAAATATTTTTGTCTACACTACTTTTCTAGAACTTGTACACGTGTGAAGAACTTCGCCTTGTATGGGTCTTTCCCAAGGACATTATCCAACACCAATTTCCTAAATTTTCCTGAAAGCCATTAACAAAGAACTACGTGACCCTGATTTCTCGAAAGCTCGAGAATACGTAGGAGCGGGAAGCAGTTCCTGTCGGGCCCATCTTTCTTTATTTAATTTTTAGAGTTTCCATTTTTGTCTTATTATTAAAAGGAGGAGCGAGATTAATTTGGACGAGACGTCCTGTTAATCTTATTTTTTTATATCTCTTTAAAAAAGGAGGAGCGAGGTTAATTTAGACGAGACGTCTTGTTAATCTCATATTTTTGTAGTATTTTTTAAAAAGAAGGAGCGAGGTTAATTTGGACGAGACGTCCTGTTAATCTCGTGTTTAAAAAATTCCGTGTCTATTTTGTTTGTTTATTTTTGTATGCTTTGTCATTTCGTACATTCCTTTTCTGAAGAAGTTAAAATAATTTTTGAGCTAATTATAATGCGCGCTATCATCTTGAGGTAACCGTTTTATAATGGACAGCTGTGAGGTGCTAATACCTTCCTAACCTGTAATTCGACTCCCAAACTTGGAATTTCATTTTTATGACCAATGCTTTAATAAAGGTTTTTCCGGTATTTTTTCTTAAAAATATTGGGGGCGACTCCCTGTTTACTTTTCGAAAGGATTTCGAAACCACATTTCATTTTTTTTAAGGGTCAGCCTTCCCGCCACGATCCCGGTCGCGACATACGCCACTGTAATTGTACGACTATCATGAAATGCATGGTGCACATTACTATTAGGTTAACAAATGACAAGATTGAAATTAATTAAAAAGCATTGTATTACAGTTTTAAAACTTTCATCAATTTTTTTATTAAAATGATAATATATGAATTTTTTTATGTGTTGGCAGTGTTGTTAAAATTTAAATAAATACCCACATATTACCCTTTGATTAAAAAATCATAATATAAATATAAGAAACCTTTAAAGTTTGTCCTAAATAACAATAGAATTATAACTCTAATTCTAGATTCAAAAATTATATAATATATATTTTCAAATTTGAATATAACAAGACTACTATATATTATAAATGAAAATGCTTCTCTTGATAAATTTTAATACAATACTATTTACATGTACTTTGTACGGATTTAATTTTAAAAATACATATTTCATATTTATATTATTATAAAATTTTTAAATTAATATAAATTTTAAAATATTTTGATAAAAATATCCAAATTATATTTTAACATAAATATTTTATTTTAAATTTTTTATTTAAATTTGATATTGTTAATTTATGATTAGAAATCTTCTAAAATATTAGAAATTAAAATTCATACCAATAAATATTTAGATCTTTTCCAAGTTGGATTATTCTATTATTTGAATTAAATGTAAGTAAATTTCATTTGATTTTGTTATCATGTTATACAAATACACTGAGTTTGAATAAATATACTCATAAAAGTATTATAGCAACCTATAAAGCCTAATTATAATAAAACATATAATTGTAGGAAAATTGTCAATTGAAAGGCATATAATTGAAATTAAATAATCTAATAAAAATAAAGTATGCAAAATCTTGTAATGTCCCCTTAGCGAATTTTTATATTTATTTTGGGGTCTGATTAAATTAAGATAAACTTTTCACCTTCAAAACTTCCCCGACAATAAATAGTAGGAACTCAAGGGTCACGTCACTCAAAATAGTAGAAACCTCCTTTCTGTTTCAGGAACCAACACCAAACTCACTCTTGAATAGAATTCCAGATATTAGATGGGACCTAAATTGAGGGCAAAAACAAGAGCCACCTGTTTCCATATTCCATTAATTCCAACACAAAATTGTGGGAGGAGAAGGAGATGTGATTACACAATAATAAATCATAAAGTTTTGGACACATTATATAATACAACAAAATCTCTTTTATGTCATGGTGTCTAAGTTCCATTTCATTTGATTGGAAAGATGTATATAGATTCATACCAGCTAATCAACTTGTATTAATTTAGTTTTATTGGTAACCAACAACATTCGAAATTTGTATTTGACACATGAAGATTTAAGAGAGCGAAATTTGAAATATGAATTCCTCACTTTCCTTTAGTTACTATGTGATGCTATGCAAATAAAATATCTCTTTTATTCTACCCCTTTTGATAATATTTAATTTACACACCACTGTAATTGTACTACTATCATGCAATGCATGGTGCACATTGTTAGAAAAATAGTCTATTTTAAAAGATATCAAGTCCCACATTACTTGGACTTGAGATTTGTTTAAGGTTTATATACCAAAAAGTGTGTAAGCCTTGTAAAATAGAATAAAAAGTGTTGGGCCCTCGCACACATAAAGTCCAAACACGATGTTGGGAAATTTAGTTCAAAATGACAAATTTACCCTTCCCCCTGCGCGCACGATTAAATTTTGAAATGGAAAGGTACGTTGTTCCCCGCTGACGCTGTCAACAACGTCAACGAGAACATTACCCCTGATGAATTGTTTGATGTTTATGCCTGCTACAAAGAAGCCAAGGCAATATGGGATTCAATGAATCTAAAGTACACCGCCGAGGATGTTGGTAAACAACGCTTTATCATTTAGAATTTCTATCATTGGACGACGACCGATGATAAAGACATTAAGATGCAAATCAATGAATACCACAAACTTTTAGAAGATCTCAAGACTGAAGATATAGTCATGCAAGATCCACTTGTAGCAAGTTTTCTTATAGAGAAATTACCAGAATCATGGAAGGACTACAAACAACAATTAAAGCATAAGCACAAACAACTCTCCCTGGCAGATTTAATTACTCACATTATTATTGAGGACACAAATCGTACAGAGATTAAAGCTACAAAAGCAAAGACGTTCTCTACAAGGGCAAATTTGGTGCAAGCAAATAAACATCCAAAGAAAAGGTATGACAAAAACAATTTATCTTCTGATCACAAATCCAAAGTCTACAAACGCCCTACTTTTAAGAGAAAAGGATCATGTTTTATATGTGGAAAGCCATGCCATTTTGCTAGTACATGCAGATTTAAAAATAAAAATGAAATTTCTCCCAAAACAAGTGCAAACTTGGTTGAAGAAGATGACATTGTTGCTGCAGTTATTTCTCAAGCGATGTTTGTGACCAATGTAAGCAAATAGGTGGTAGACTCTGGGGCTACCAGGCACATCTGTGCAAACAGAGATGCCTTTTCCTCCTACAATAATGTAGGAGAAAGAGAGGAACAAGTCTATCTTGGAGACTCCCGAACCACTGCCATGGTAGGAAAAGGAAAAGTTCTTCTCAAGCTTACATCTGGAAAAACTCTAGAACTGAACAATGTATTGCATGTACCTAGCATTAGGGCTAATTTAATTTCTATGGCTTTATTAGGAAAAGTGGGGGTCAAAGTGTCATTTGAGTCAGACAAAATTGTTATGACCAAAAATGACGTGTTTGTAGGCAAAGGATACTGTGATCAGGGATTGTTTGTTCTCAATGTTTCTAATGTTATTAATGGAAATACTTCTTCTGCTTATATGATTGATTCTTTTGATTTATGGCATGCTAGATTAGGAAATGTTAGTGCACCTTATATTAAAAAATTACAAAATCTTGGCATGATTTCTGGTATTAATACAACATGCTTAAATAAATGTGATACATGTATAGAATCTAAAATAACTAAAAAATCTTGTGTTCCCATACAAAAACGTGAAACTGAACTTCTCAATCTAATACATACAGATTTAGGAGATTTGAAACAAACCATGACTAGGGGTGGAAAAAGATACTATGTAACCTTCATAGATGATTTCTCTAGATATACCAAATTATATCTAATTAGAAATAAGGATGAAGCCTTTGATATGTTTCTAATTTATAAAGCTGAAGTAAAAAATCAATTAAATAGAAAAATCAAAAGGGTTAGGTCTAATAGAGGAGGAGAATACTTTCCTTTTAATGAGTTTTGTGAGAAAGAAGGAATTATTCATGAAGTAACTCCCCCTTATTCTCCAGAATCTAATGGAATAGCAGAAAGAAAAAATAGAACACTAAAAGAAATGATGAACACTTTACTAATTAGTTCTTCTACACCTGATAACTTATGGGGTAAGGCATTACTATCTGCTTGTCATTTACATAATAAGATTCCATATAAGAAAACTGGAATAACACCTTATGAATTATGGAAAGGTTATAAACTAAACTTAAAATATTCAAAAGTGTGGGGGTGTCTAGCCAAAGTCATGTTGCCCGATCCTAAAAAAAGAAAATTAGGATCTAGAACATTTGATTGTTTATTTATTGGCTATGCTGAACATAGTGCTGCATATAGGTTTCTTGTCTTAAAAAGTGATGTGCTTGATTTAAATACAATTATTGAAACAAAAAATGTTGAGTTTTTAGAACTTGTCTTTCCTTTAAAAGAAAAAATTGTTTCTAAAACACCTTTAGAAACTGTAGTTGAAAACTTCCTTGAAAAAACTAGTCATAATCCTCTAGAAGAATTAAGGAGAAGTAAAAGACAAAGGAAAGAGACCTCTTTTGGAAATAACTTTTACACTTATCTTATAGATAATGACCCATCAACCTTTTTTGAAGCAATCTCTTCATCTGATGCTTCTCGTTGGAAAGAAGCTATTAAACTTGAACTAGAATCAATAATGAAATGTAACACATGGACTTTAGTAGACTTCCCTCCGGGAACTAAAATAATTGGTTGTAAATGGATTTTCAAAAGAAAACTAAACCCAGATGGTTTTATTGATAAATATAAGGCTCGTTTGGTAGCAAAAGGTTTTAGTCAAAAACATAATATAGATTATTTTGATACTTTTGCCCCTGTTACTAGGATATCGTCAATAAGAATTTTGATAGTGTGACGTCCCGTATAATTTTCTGAATAAATTTTTCGCGTTTTTAAAAGATCATTTTAAAATTCATAAATTAAATTCAGAGTTCACGTAATAGTTGATAATTGCGGAATATTATCATACATACTAGTCGTGAATAATTAAATTCAAGAAAACATTTAAGTAGCGGAAACGATTTAGAAAATAACGGTATATGATACGTTATACTTATTACAACCTATAAAATCAAAGTCCAACTAATAATTCATATAGGCATCAATCATGGCATCACTCTTCATTCTGCGTGGCATTCACTGTAAAAATTAATGTAAGAGTGAGACAGAATATAGAATAAATATAAAATAAATAAAATTGCACAAACACAATCAACAAACCATAATGATATGATGAATATGCCAAACAAGTTCATTTATATTTAATAAGTCTTTAATTTAGTCAAATGATGTCATGCTGGATCCATTTGCTTTGGTGGGAATACTGCAGTAAAAAGTCTCATAGAGACTCCAGTAAGAATTAGCATAACCATGAATCCCTACACTTTCATGGCTCCTGCGAAATTGAGTGCACAAGTAGGAATTATCATAACCATGAATCCCTACACTTTTATGGCTCCTGCGAAAATAAGTACACAAGTAGGAATTAGCATAACCATGAATCCCTACACTTTCATGGCTTTTGCAGAAATAAGTATACCAGTAGGAATTTGTACAACCATGGATCCCTACACTTCCATGGTTCTTGTGAAAATAGAGCTTAAACTCATCATAGAGTAACCCCCACCAGGGTAGGCAATCATGGAACCCCTAAATTCCATGGTGCGTCCAAATGCTTATGATGCATGAATGCCTTTAGTTCTCTTTATCATTTAACATACCATGATATATCAATTTCCAAAACCACTTGGAAAACCACAAGTCCTCAAAGGACACATCACATATAATAATTTTTAGAATCATGGATTTACTGTTTCAACCACATATATCAATAACCGCAAGGCATTCATGTATATATATATATATATTAATTTAGTCATTCATAATTATTTACCACCAAAATACACAAACTGGATGATGCTTATTAGACACTCATCAACATTCATAATACTTCATAATCACTCAAGAATTCAATAATAAATTGTTACCCATAGGGAAAATATCATTTTTATCCATAATAACCATTATAAGCAAATTTCAGCATTTCCAACAGCAACATACATTAGTAAAACAGTCATAACATGAGCAAATCAAATCCTTTTCATGTTATTCCACTTTCTATAGCTCAATAACATAAATATCTACAACTTTAATGCAGACCATAAATTCAAATTCTAAACAGAAACATCACTTATTCACAGAATACAAAACTGCCTCAAAGAGGATTTTTAAAACGTATACAGGTTAGTATTTTCAACGTTTCTGGAGCTACAAAAATAATTTTGGCATGACACCAGTTCTAAATTATTCTTAACACAAATATCTACAACTTTCATGAAGGCACCAACCACTAATTCTCACCACAAAATTCCCAGTTTTAAAAATAAGATTCGGATTTCATAGTTAACAGATTTTCATCATAAACATACTTCTGTATTTTAAGAATGTCTAGAGCTACAAGCATCTTTTTAACTCAAAACCACTTTCTATAGATCCCTAACATAAATATCTACAACTTTTATGAAGACATCAAAGTCTAAAAACGTATGTATAATTCCCAGAATATTCATATATGCACAAAACACAAGATAAGTATTTCAATCGGACATGCTGTAGTATTTTGATCATAACTCATGCTATACATATCCAATTCAGTCGATTCAGGTCTCAAAATTCACATAACAAGAAGATCTACAACTTTGATGAAGACACCAATCACTAATTCTCACCACAAAGTTCCCAGTTTTAAAAATAAAATACGTATCTCAAGTTAACAGATTTACAGCTTGGACATACTTCAGTATTTTAGGCATAACTTGAGCTACTAAAATCATTTTGACTTGCAACAACTTTCTACAGATCCATAACACAAATATCTACAACTTTCATGAAGACATCAAAGGCTGATTATGCATGTATAAGTCCCAGACTATCAATATATAAACAGAACATAGGACAATTATTCCACTCGGACATTCTGTAGTATTTTGGCTATAACTTTTGCTATGCATATCCAAATTAATTGATTCAGGTCTCAAATTTTAGATAATAAAAAGATCTACAACTTTCATGCAGAAGTCAGAATCAAATTCACACGTTTTCAGTTTCAAAACTGAGCAACAATATACGAAATTAAAGCTGGAATCCTAGAACAGCATACAATTCTACCCATTTCATAGTTATTCACAACCCTGTCCCCTCTTACTTGGTTTGCTGATTGAAAAATGGTCTCCTTGCTGTCCTTGCTCCTGTTCGAAGGTGTATTAAGGAAGAAGAGTAAAAGAGAGGAAGAAGGTATACTGGCCTTGTTCTCTGAAGGTAGGTCTGAGCAGAAGCAATGTTAATAATGTAAGGACAAGTGGGGAACAACTTTCCCTTGAGTGGATGTTTAGTGCTGTTAGTGCGTTGATAATGGGAATTAAATAAGAAAGTGGGCTTATAATGGTCCACTTCTGGCCGTCCTACATACTAGGGGTGAATAATGGGTTTAGATGCATTAAAATATGCATAAGAGACAAGAAAGGAGTCAAAAAGTTACTCCTGCACTGAATACCGACTGGAATCCACTCGGTTAGCCTCTAAGCCGACTGGAAATTGTCAGTAATGTGAAAAGAAGGAAATCCGAGTCCTTCTCACTTAGTTTTCACTCGGCACGAGCCATTCTTCACTCAGTTTTTCACTCAGCCAGACCGAGTCAACTCTTAATCTGTCTACTTGGCATCATCACTCAAGTCCGAGTCATCTCACACTCGGCTTCCCTCTTGGCATAAGAGTTTAAATCGATCCATTTTCATTCAACTCAGTCAGTCAGAGCCGACTCACACCACATAATCTATCACTCGACTATTTATCCTAAATCTGAGTCATCACAAGCAGTCTTTCACTCAATTAAATCTTCCAGACCGATCCACACTCTTTGGCTTGTCACTCGGCAGATTACTACAAACCGACTCATTCTACTCGATTGTGCACTCGGTAAAATCAATTAAAACCGATTCCCAACACCCTGATTTCCACTCAGTAAAATAATCCTTACTGATCATCATTCACTCAGCATTTCCCTTCAAGAACTGACTCAACATCAGATCGGCCATCACTCGGCAATTTCTTTCCTTACCGACTCATTTCTTAATCAGTTCTCACTCGGTGAATTAGAAACTGAATTCTTCTCTCCTGTAGTCTTTCACTCAGCAATTAATTCCAAGACCGACCAACGCCCATTCGATCTTCACTCGGTATTCATACCCTTTCTCATCTGAGGAATAACTTAACCATTCATTCATCAGAGACAAGCATCACAGTCAAATCTCACTCGGACACAGCCATTACTTAGTCACTCAGAATACGGGTTACATGATTCACTCGGAATATGTATAATATTTTTCACTCGGATATCAACACTTAGGAATATAAAAGTATTTCCCACTCGGGTTTCACTCGGTTAATCATTACTTAGTCAAGATCAAACCAACTTCTTCAACTACGTTTCACTCAGAGTCCATCAGGTCCATTACCACCCAGAAAAAGGCCCATACATACGAGTCTCACTCGGAATTTGGCTTATATACATGAGACTCACTCGGTTATTCATCTCTTGGCATCACAGACTAACCTTCCTTGAATTGTTCTTCACTCGGAACCCTTTAAGGCTTTCACCAGAAAAGAAGCCATATGCATAAGCTCCATTCGGAAACGAATTTTCCTTTGCTCTCCTCTCGGAAATGAAGCACTCGGGAAACTTTTATTCAAAGATGGAAACGCCTAACAATGTATGACTCAGAATTGAGTCATTGGAAAATACTTGACTCGGAATTGAGTCTTTCTGGGGTATTTGACTCGGAAATGAGTCATTTGAAGGTGTTTCACTCGGAATAAACCCTCTCAGCCATGTTCCACTCAGAAAAAACAACCCTCATTTGGAATTCTTATTTGTCACTCGGAATTTTCCTTTTTCACTCAGAATTTTCATTCTTCACTCGGAATTTCAATTTGTCACTCAGAATTTCATCCTTCACTCGGAATCTCTACCTTTACTCGGAATTTTTCTCTTTCACTCGGAACAGGGTGCCTTTTTCACTCGGACAGTCCTTTCTAAGCCATGTTTCACTCGGAAAATGAATCTTATCATTAAAGGTCTATGTAAATCCTATAATTATACCCAAAAATAAAATTTTTGGAGTATTATATACCATCCATAGAGTGTTTTATTCATTGATAACACTTATAGACCTTCTATACCTCATAATTTACAAAATGGGACTATTATTAAAAACAGGATGTTACATTTCTCCCACCCTAATAAAAATTTCGTCCTTGAAATTTAAAGTTGAAATCATCGTTCGGAACACAAACCTATCACAAACATACTTATACACGCTATTAATATATCATCATAGGGCATCATCCCCCAACGCTCACTATCAAGTACTAGACTTGTCTAAATCCAATTTACATGCTCATGTTAGGCTTCGGGAATTCTTCTCCCAAGACCAAGACTCTTTAAATCTTTACGGGCTAACCGCACTTAACAACAACAATACTATGTCCCTTAGCCTTAAGACCTCCAAATCATCACATGAATCATTCAACCATCATCAAAAATCTATTCGAACTCATTATAAACCTATCGGATCCGTCTAAGATCATTACCAATTCAACTATTTCAAAATGGCATATCCATTCATCAATTTAAGTATCTATTCCCCTAATCCACTATCAATGGCTTACAACCATTTTCAACATCATCATAAACATCAACAACCTAAATTAATTCCTCCAATCACTCAAATACTCATATACACTTCCCTCCTAATTCTCAATAATCGTCATCAATGATTCAAACAGTTAATTCCTCATATATAATCATCCTAGAGTATTAAAAGTCATCAGAATCATCAACTTAACAAAAAAAATAAAAAATAAAAAAATCTTTAACTCATTATACTTTTCATCAAAACCTAATGATTATTTCTAATAACCACTAATCTCCATTATTTATAACACCTACACACACATAATCATGGTTTTCCACAAAAATCACTTTCCATAATATCATTACTCATTTCCCCCAAAGCCTAGAGTTAGGGTTTGACTAAAATCAAACAGTCACCCTTAACAGCCATTATCTTCCATCTCAAATTTTAAAATCTTCGTATACCATTTCACACCTATCCAAAGATACTTAAGACATATTCTACTTTTGGGTTTCACATGAAAATGGTTTATATTCTTAACCCATTCATAATGCACTCTCCTATCACCATAGAAACCAAAACCTAAAACAACAAAAGAGTATAAGAATTTCACCTTAAGCTCCACGCTATCCCTAGCCTTAGTATGTCCACGAAAATGAAGAGAGAATACGGAGTTTCCAATCATTGAATCATCTTCATATTGATGAATAAGAAAGCATGGTTGGTTGGTATGGAAGTAGACTCATAAAATGATTATCCAAAATAGGATTTTCTTCTAATGAAAATATCATGGTTTCGTTATGATAGTCTACTAAAACTTGATTCACCGATAACTAATTCATTCCAGATTCTTCAAAAGTAAACAAACAAGATTGACAAGGAAGTTCCTACCTTCTAATGAGCTCAGAGCAATCGTCACACACCTTAGTAATCCTAAGTTATGTACCGGTGGAAATGGAAACAATCAGGTCATATATTATAGGTCCCATAGGTAATTGAAGACGTCTAACTTACTTCTCAAAAATAGAAGAATGTGTAGCATTAGAATCAGACATCACAGATAATATGGTATCATTGATCTCATACTTACTTTGCATAAGGTCGCCTGCTTGGTCCGTCTCTGACCCGCTGATGTCAAAGACTCTTCCTGTATGTGATCTCTCGTCTGTTGACTCCCTATACTGTCTTATAGGTTGAACAGCGTGAGCGTTTTCTCTACGAACTTCTTGATAACCAGAACCTCTTTGATTATTCCTGATGTTATTGTTGTTGTTGATTCGACGTTTCTATGGACAATTTGGGCTGATATGACCCTTTTGATTGCATCGATGGCAAGTAATATTTTCTAAGCGTCTATTGCAACCACGTACATGGTGATTACCTCCGCAGTTATGACGCTTTATATTCACATGATTGTTACGTTTTTCAGAAGAAGATGATGATCCTCCCTTGAAACGATTTGGATAAAACGATCCTCTCTTTTTGAAGGTAATTGACTGAGGTTTCAGTTGTCTATTAATCTCTTCTCGTGCCAATCTGTCTTGGTGGTTTTCTTCGAAAATTCTTAGTTGATTTTGCCTTTCTATAGCTTCAGCCAAACGGTTGATAGCAGCTGCCATAGCGTCGTTATCGTTCCTTGCCATCCTATATTCATGGTTTGATTTATACTAATCCTATGGGAAAGTATATTATGTATATAAATACTACCTAACTATGAATGTTCTATAGTTTATCATATAAATCATATAACATTTATCATATTATCAAGTAGTAATCAAACAAATTATTTTGCAGTTTATCAGTCAGGCACAAGTCATATAGCATATACGTAACATATTATCAAACAAATAATCAAACAATTCACATAGTATATCAAGAATCAATACATGTCATAGTAATTGGTCCTGAATTTTTGAAAATGCTCTGATACCACCAATGTGACGTCCCGTATAATTTTCCGAATAAATTTTTTGCTTTTTTAAAAGATCATTTTAAAATTCATAAATTAAATTCAGAGTTCACGTAATAGTTGATAATTGCGGAATATTATCATACATACTAGTCGTGAATAATTAAATTCAAGAAAACATTTAAGTAGCGGAAACGATTTAGAAAATAATGGTACATGATACGTTATACTTATTACAACCCATAAAATCAAAGTCCAACTAATAATTCATATAGGCATCAATCATGGCATCACTCTTCATTCTGCGTGGCATTCACTGTAAAAATTAATGTAAGAGTGAGACAGAATATAGAATAAATATAAAATAAATAAAATTGCACAAACACAATCAACAAACCATAATGATATGATGAATATGCCAAACAAGTTCATTTATATTTAATAAGTCTTTAATTTAGTCCAATGATGTCATGCTAGATCCATTTGGTTTGGTGGGAATACTGCAGTAAAAAGTCTCATAGAGACTCTAGTAGGAATTAGCATAACCATGAATCCCTACACTTTCATGGCTCCTGCGAAATTGAGTGCACAAGTAGGAATTAGCATAACCATGAATTCCTACACTTTCATGGCTCCTGCGAAAATAAGTACACAAGTAGGAATTAGCATAACCATGAATCCCTACACTTTCATGGCTCCTGCAGAAATAAGTATACCAGTAGGAATTTGCACAACCATGGATCCCTACACTTCCATGGTTCTTGTGAAAATAGGGCTTAAACTCATCATAGAGTAACCCCCCACCAGGGTAGGCAATCATGGAACCCCTAAATTCCATGGTGCGTCCAAATGCTTATGATGCATGAATGCCTTTAATTCTCTTTATCATTTAACATACCATGATATATCAATTTCCAAAACCACTTGGAAAACCACAAGTCCTCAAAGGACACATCACATATAATAATTTTCAGAATCATGGATTTACTGTTTCAACCACATATATCAATAACCGCAAGGCATTCATGTATATATATATATATATATATATATATATATAAATTTAGTCATTCATAATTATTTACCACCAAAATATACAAACTGAATGATGCTCATTAGACATTCATCAACATTCATAATACTTCATAATCACTTAAGAATTCAATAATAAATTGTTACCCATAGGGAAAATATCATTTTTATCCATAATAACCATTATAAGCAAATTTCAGCATTTCCGACAGCAACATACGTTAGTAAAACAGTCATAACATGAGCAAATCAAATCCTTTTCATGTGATTCTACTTTCTATAGCTCAATAACATAAATATCTACAACTTTCATGAAGACCATAAATTCAAATTCTAAACAGAAACATCACTTATTCACAGAATACAAAACTGCCTCAAAGAGGATTTTTAAAACGTATATAGGTTAGTATTTTCAACGTTTCTGGAGCTACAAAAACAATTTTGGCATGAAACTAGTTCTACATTATTCTTAACACAAATATCTACAACTTTCATGAAGGCACCAACCACTAATTCTCACCACAAAATTCTCAGTTTTAAAAATAAGATTCGGATTTCATAGTTAACAGATTTTCATCATGAACGTACTTCTGTAATTTGAGCATATCTAGAGCTACAAGCATCTTTTTAACTCAAAACCACTTTCTATAGATCCCTAACATAAATATCTACAACGTTCATGAAGACATCAAAGTCTAAAAACGTATGTATAATTCCCAGAATATTCATATATGCACAAAACACAAGATAAGTATTTCAATCGGACATGCTGTAGTATTTTGATCATAACTCATGCTATACATATCCAATTTAGTCGATTCAGGTCTCAAAATTCACATAACAAGAAGATCTACAACTTTGATGAAGACACCAATCACTAATTCTCACCACAAAGTTCCCAGTTTTAAAAATAAAATACGTATCTCAAGTTAACAGATTTACAGCTTGGACATACTTCAGTATTTTAGGCATAACTAGAGCTACTAAAATCAGTTTGACTTGAAACCACTTTCTACAGATCCATAACACAAATATCTACAACTTTCATGAAGACATCAAAGGCTAATTATGCATGTATAAGTCCCAGACTATCAATATATACACAGAACATAGGACAATTATTCCACTCGGACATTCTGTAGTATTTTGGCTATAACTTTTGCTATGCATATCCAAATTAATTGATTCAGGTCTCAAATTTTAGATAATAAAAAGATCTACAACTTTCATGCAGAAGTCAGAATCAAATTCACACGTTTTCAGTTTCAAAACTGAGCAACAATATACGAAATTAAAGCTGGAATCCTAGAACAGCATACAATTCTACCCATTTCATAGTTATTCACAACCCTGTCCCCTCTTACTTGGTTTGCTGACTGAAAAATGGTCTCCTTGCTGTCCTTGCTCCTGTTCGAAGGTGTATTGAGGAAGAAGAGTAAAAGAGAGGAAGAAGGTATACTGGCCTTGTTCTCTGAAGGTAGGTCTGAGCAGAAGCAATGTTAATAATGTAAGGACAAGTGGGGAACAACTTTCCCTTGAGTGGATGTTTAGTGCTGTTAGTACGTTGATAATGGGAATTAAATAAGAAAGTGGGCTTATAATGGTCCACTTCTGGCCGTCCTACATACTAGGGGTGAATAATGGGTTTAGATGCATTAAAATATGCATAAGAGACAAGAAAGGAGTCAAAAAGTTACTCCTGCACTGAATACCGACTGGAATCCACTCAGTTAGCCTCTAAGCCGACTGGAAATTGTCAGTAATGTAAAAAGAAGGAAATCCGAGTCCTTCTCACTTAGTTTTCACTCGGCACGAGCCATTCTTCACTCAGTTTTTCACTCAACAAGACCGAGTCAACTCTCAATCTGTCTACTTGGCATCATCACTCAAGTCCGAGTCATCTCACACTCGGCTTCCCTCTTGGCATAAGAGTTTAAACCGATCCATTTTCATTCAACTCAGCCAGTCAGAGCCAACTCACACCCACATAATCTATCACTCAGCTATTTATCCTAAATCCGAGTCATCACAAGCAGTCTTTCACTCAATTAAATCTTCCAGACCGATCCACACTCTTTGGTTTGTCACTCGGTAGATTACTACAAACCGACTCATTCTACTCGATTGTGCACTCGGTAAAATCAATTAAAACCGATTCCCAACACCCTGATTTCCACTCAGTAAAATAATCCTTACTGATCATCATTCACTCAGCATTTCCCTTCAAGAACTGACTCAACATCAGATCGGCCATCACTCGGCAATTTCTTTCCTTACCGACTCATTTCTTAATCAGTTCTCACTCGGTGAATTAGAAACTGAATTCTTCTCTCCTGTAGTCTTTCACTCAGCAATTAATTCCAAGACCGACCAACGCCCATTCGATCTTCCCTCGGTATTCATACCCTTTCTCATCTGAGGAATAACTTAACCATTCATTCATCAGAGACAAGCATCACACTCAAATCTCACTCGGACACAGCCATTACTTAGTCACTAAGAATACGGTTTACATGATTCACTCGGAATATGTATAATATTTTTCACTCGGATAACAACACTTAGGAATATAGAAGTATTTCCCACTCGGGTTTCACTCGGTTAATCATTACTTAGTCAAGATCAAACCAACTTCTTCAACTACGTTTCACTCAGAGTCCATCAGGTCCATTACCACTCAGAAAAAGGCCCATACATACGAGTCTCACTCAGAATTTGGCTTATATACATGAGACTCACTCGGTTATTCATCTCTTGGCTTCACAGACTAACCTTTCTTGAATTGTTCTTCACTCGAAACCCTTTAAGGCTTTCACCAGAAAAGAAGCCATATGCATAAGCTCCATTCGGAAACGAATTTTCCTTTGCTCTCCTCTCGGAAATGAAGCACTCGGGAAACTTTTATTCAGAGATGGAAACGCCTAACCATGTATGACTCAGAATTGAGTCATTGGAAAATACTTGACTCGGAATTGAGTCTTTCTGGGGTATTTGACTCGGAAATGAGTCATTTGAAGGTGTTTCACTCGGAATAAACCCTCTCAGCCATGTTCCACTCGAAAAAACACAACCTTCACTCAGAATTCTTCTTTGTCACTCGGAATTTTCCTTTTTCACTCAGAATTTTCATTCTTCACTCGGAATTTCAATTTGTCACTCGGAATTTCATCCTTCACTCGGAATCTCTACCTTTACTCGGAATTTTTCTCTTTCACTCGGAACAGGGTGCCTTTTTCACTCGGACAGTCCTTTCTAAGGCATGTTTCACTCTGAAAATGAATCTTATCATTAAAGGTCTATGTAAATCCTATAATTATACCCAAAAATAAAATTGTTGGAGTATTATATACCATCTATAGAGTGTTTTATTCATTGATTAACACTTATAGACCTTCTATACCTTATAATTTACAAAATGGGACTATTATTAAAAACAGGATGTTACAGATAGCATTAGCATCAGTTTACAAACTTGTTATTCATCAAATGAATGTTAAAACTGCTTTTCTAAATGGTGACCAAGAAGAAGAAATTTATATGACTCAACTGGAAGGTTGTGTAGTTCCAGGACAAGAAAATAAAGTTTGTAAACTCCTTAAATCACTATATGGCTTAAAACAACCACCAAAACAATGGCATGAAAAATTTAATGAAGTCTTGATTGATAATGGATTCATTTTTACTGATGTTGATAAATGTGTATATACTAAAGTAGAAAAATGTGAAAGTGTAATTATTTGTCTATATGTTGATGACATGCTGATTTTTGGTACTTGTCTTGATATTGTAATTAACATCAAGAAATTTCTTGCTTCAAACTTTGATATGAAAGATTTGGGTGAAGCAAATGTTATACTTGGTATTAAAATCATAAGGAATGGAGATGACATTATGCTATCTCAAGAACATTATGTTGAGAAACTTCTTAGGAAGTTTGGACATTATGATTCTAAGCTTGTGAGTACTCCTTATGATGGTAATACAAAATTAAAGAAAAATAAAGGAGATCTTGTATCCTAGTCAGAGTATGCCCAAATTATTGGGAGTTTATTACATCTAATGAACTTCACTCGACCTGACATAGCCTATGTTGTAGGCAGGTTGAGTAGGTACACTCAAAATCCAAATAATGATCATTGGGCAGCAATAGCTAGACTGATGAGATATTTAAAAGGTACCATCAACTATGGTATTCTGTATAGTGGATACCCCGTTGTATTAGAAGGATATAGTGATGCAAATTGGATCTCAGATTCAGATGAGATCCAATCCACTAGTGGTTATGTATTTACACTTGGAGGTGGTGCAATAACTTGGAGATCAGCCAAACAAACAATTATTGCAAAATCCACTATGGAATCAGAGTTCATAGCTCTGAAGTTGGCTGGGAATGAAGGTGAATGGTTAAGAAACCTTTTAGCATGTATTCCTTTGGGAATGAAACCAACACCTTCTGTATCTTTACATTGTGATTCTCAATTGACAATAGCCATTGCGAAAAACAAAACTTACAATGGTAAGAATAGATATATTCGTCTAAGACATGATGTGGTAAAACAACTGTTGAAAGATAGAATTATTTCCATTGACTTTGTAATGTCATAAGTGAACTTGGCCAATCCTTTGACCAAACCATTGGGTAGAAAATATATCTACGAAACATCAAGGGGAATGGGACTTATGCTAACTTTAAAATTAACTATGATGGACACCCAACCTGATTGGAGATCCCATGAAGAAGGTTCATATGTGGTAATAACGAAGTCATGGTTAATAGCTATAGCACTATAAATTTTCCCCATTCCTATGGTGTGTGCTATAATAAGCATTGAATGAGAGGTTAAGCTTATTGCTTTTAATGACTTTTGATAAGTCTTGAAAAGACTTAATTATTCCACTGTTTATTTAACATAAATTACTAAGTATTGTCTAGTTTTGATATTATTATTTAATAATTTGTTAATAATTCATGTTTTAGTTATTCATTTCAAAAGTATGTTATTTATGTAAGAAACCGATTGAAAATATTAATTAGTTAAGGAATTTTGAAGTATTTATAAATTCACTAAGCAGCCCGCATATAATTGCTAGGCAAGTAGCTTTTTATTGGTACAGGAACAGGGCGCACTTGAGATAAGAAGAAAATTCCGAGTGAAATCCTACAAATCCGAGCAGGAATTGATAATTCCGAGTGAGTCTTCACAAATCCGACTGAAAGGAGCTCAAATACTGACCAAGCGAGACTTCAGGAAAGCTAACTTAAGAAGACTCCCAAGACACCGACCCCAAAAGAGTCCAAAGACCGACTGAGTGAGACTTCAAAGACACCGACTCCGAAAGAGAACAAGGACTCGGAATATTGCATGAAGAACCCGAACGCCAACTGCAGAATACCGATTGAATAATCAACTCGCTCAAGCGAGAGTTAAATTCGCTCAAGCGAAGGTCAAAAATTAGCTCAAGCGAAGCAATCATGCTTGAGCGAGAAAGCCATTCTGTATTACATATTTCCAATTCGCCCAAGTTTCGCCATAACGCTTAAGCGACAAAGGAACACTGCAGTGCAATTCCTGAATTCGCCCAAGCGAGAGTTTAGTCCGCTCAAGCGAGAACCCAGTAGCTGAAGCATAAAGGCAGTAATTTAAACATTGTTCCTTCCCTCCAACAACACACTCGACGCAGTGCAGTTTCCATCTTCCATTGCCTTCGCTTCTACTTGTACCTTAATAATTTAAGTAGTGAGCTGTTATTAGTTGGCACTGAGTTGTACATTAGCTAATGATGAGTTGTAATCTGCTAAGAGCTGAGCTGTGATTAGTTAGTTAAGTTTAGTCGTTAACTTAAGGTTTCAAAGTTATCAGTTTTAGTTAGTTAGTTTTTAGATAGAAGCCTATATATACTCATGAACATACTCTGTAAATAAGATGGAAAAACAGAGACAGAATACATAGAACAAATAATACACTTCAATCTCTCACTACATTTTCATCTCTCTAAACTCTCCTATCCATGTCTCTCTGTATTCCTTCGATGAATCCAACGTCGATGGAGTTCTAAATCCCTAAGGTTGGGATTGCAAAGGTGAACAATGGAGTCTTGAAGCTGTGAGCAAGTAGATCGACTTCTAGATCCTGAGGCGAACAAGCTGAGGAGTGGAGCAGAACTGCTGGATTGACAAATCCAGAACTGATGAAGAACTTCGCCAGTGAGGAATCATGGTTGAAGCTTAGGTAACTTCCAGCTTTCTAACTAGTTCAGGCCTAATCAATTTAGGTGAATAGTTAGAGTTCAACCTCCAATTTCGCATTAGATCCTTAGGTTAATCGAGCACTTAAGGAATTAAGGTTCATTGCTTAAGGATTAGTGTTTTTCACCTAAGGAATTAGGGAATAACCACAAGCGGATTGTCCTCTAGATTGTGAAGTTCGATTATACTTAATTGCTTGTTTCTTGAGGAAATTGTGAGCTGAAGCAATCCTGACCTGCTTTCTTTTAATCACTTTTCACATTCATCTTAACTCTCTTTCTGAAAATACCAAAAACAACCAGAAAACACCAAAACCATAAAAACTGAATGAACTCCATGTATTTTCTGTTGGTTCAGCTTGTACTAGTCCTAGATTGAGGTACTTACCACAATCCCTGTGGGACGATCAAATATTCTACAATTTTAACGACTGGTGCGCTTGCCATAAGTGTAAATCCGAGAGTCATATTTTGTTTTACTAAGATTTTCACCACCAAGTTAATGACTCGGGATTTTAGCATCAACTTTCATAGCCTTTATAAGGTGGTGTATGAAAAATGCATCATACACTTGATGAAGTCACCTATATGAGTATCAAGTGAGGCCGTTTGCATGAGATTAAGGCATAATCTCTAGAGTACTCATGAAACACTAGGCACGCGCATGGCCTATTAACGCAAAACGACGATAACGACAAGAATTATGGGGGTATGATGTGATATCTAAAGCCTCTAAAATACGCTAGATGTCTTTAGTTCATAGAAGTTTTCTTCACTAAAGCATTGTATTTTAAGCTTATTTGTCTAGGGTTTGGTTCCTAATCCAAAAGATACCAAACTTGATGCATTAAACTCTATATAGTAATTCAAGCATAGACTCTTCTGTTTTATAAAATTATTTCATTAACTATCTTTTGAAATATGTGGGGGATTGTTGGAAAAATAGTCTATTTCAAAATATATCAAGTCCCACATTGCTTGGACTTGAAATTTGTTTAAGGTTTATATACCAAAAAGTGTGTAAGCCTTGTAAAATGGAATAGAAAGTGTTGGGACCTCACGCGCATAAAGTCCAAACACGATGTTGGGAAATTTAGTTCAAAACGACAAATTCCCCCCCCCCCCCAATGCTGCATGCACGATTATCAAGAGACCAAAAGTTTTGCTAAAATTTTATTTAATTTTTAAACCTTCCCGCAAAAAACCTGTTTTCGGAATTTAAATTTTGAAATGGAAAGGTATGTTGTTTCTTGCCCTGTGCAGATGTGTTCCCGCCAACTGCAAACAGCCATTGGAACAAGCATCTGAAAAGGCACCTTTGCATGGCAGACTCGCTCTTTGGTGGATTTGCTTTATTACTATAATTATTTCTTGTTAGTTCTGGTCCTACCCGAGGGGTAGAAGAGTTCGTTGTATCCTAGGGGATTCTGCCATTAGAGGCGAATATATCCTTTAGGGCAGTGCGATTAGGTTAACAAATGGCAAGATTGAAATTAATTAAGAAAACATTGGATTACAGTTTTAAAACTTTCATCAATTTTTTTATTAAAATGATAATATATGAATTTTTTTATGTGTTGTCAGTGTTGTTAAAATTTAAATAAATACCCATGTATTACCCTTTGATTAAAAAAATCATAATATAAATATAAGAAACTTTTAAAGTTTGTCCTAAATAACAATAGAATTAAAACTCTAATTCTAGATTCAAAAATTATATAATATATATTTTTTGAATTCAAATATAATAAGACTACTATATATTATAAATGTAAACGCTTCTCTTGATAAATTTTAATACAATACTATATACATGTACTTTGTATGGTTTTAATTTTAAAAATACTTATTTCATATTTATATTATTATAAAATTTTTAAATCAATATAAATTTTAAAATATTTTGATAAAAAATATCCATATTATATTTTAACATAAATATTTTATTTTAAATTTTTTATTTAAATTTGATATTGTTAATTTATGATTAGAAATCTTCTAAAATATTATAAATTAAAATTCATACCAATAAATATTTAGATCTTTTCCAAGTTGGATTATTCTATTATTTGAATTAAATGTAAGTAAATTTCATCTGATTTTGTTATCATGTTATACAAATACACTGAGTTTGAATAAATATACTCATAAAAGTATTATAGCAACCTAATTATAATAAAACATATAATTGTAGGAAAATTGTCAATTGAAAGGCATATAATTGAAATTAAATAATCTAATAAAAAAATAAAGTATGCAAAATCTTGTAACGTCCCCTTAGTGAATTTTTATATTTATTTTGGGGTCTGATTAAATTAAGGTGAACTTTTCACCTTCAAAACTTCCCCGACAATAAATAGTAGGAACTCAATGGTCACGTCACTCAAAATAGCCCAAAACCCCTTATTTTTGGTGATAGTAATTGATTACATCAGGTCTGGTAATCGATTACCACATAGCAGCCAGCCAGTGTAGGAAACTGATTATACTCTCTAGTAATTGATTACAGAAAGGCCGTAGTCGATCATCATCAACACAGAATGCATAGATTTTGTAGAATTGTGTAGAAATGACATTTTTACCAACTGTTACCTGACCCACTTTGTCCGTCTTAACTCTAATTGCTACAAAACTTTATGGGCACTATATGTTCCCCATTTCCGACCTGTTGGCGTAGGCCGTACTAAAAAATTCCCTCATATGAACAAGATATGTGTAGAAATACAGTTTCACCATATTTAGACCAACACAATTCGCAAAACTTAGGAAATGGATTCCAAATCACTCAATAACCATGCACACAAATTCTAAATGATCTTGGGAACCTATTGGCACCCTTTCGGGATTCAAATTCCCACTGGATCTCAAAAACACTTACTCAGTTAGCTAAAAATCACTTATTTCTCTAATTCGATCTAATTCCACAAGGCTAACCATAACATCAACATGTCATCCAACAACCATACATTCATACATACATGTATATCACCCACGATCACAGTTACCTCATATAGATACATTCTCAAATCAATGGTTCAGTCTCGTAAACAATCAAGCATACCCTGCCAATCATCATTCTATATCAACAAGTGATGGCTCAATACCCAACACATAGATTTAAACACAACATGCATATATTACATCCTAATTCCACATAATCAATTCATTCAACACACATTTTAACATTCACTATCGCCATAATGTTAAACCAAACATACAAATACAATACTAGGAATATAAACTTCATTAAGTGTCGTCATTATAACTACAAGGTCTTTACCCATTTCCTTGGCACTAGCTCCTCACTTGGCGCTTCCTTTCTGGGTGTCCTTGATCTCACTATCATTGGTTACTAAAAACAATAGACAGCAATAAGGGTGAGTGCTAGAAATCATAATTAATATAGAACTCACTATATAAGTAAAAAAGGTATAATATAACCCTTATATAAATATTCATTTACTCTCCCTTAAGTCTCTTTGTTTTTTCAGTCATAATAACTCGCCTAAATTCATTCATTAATTAGAATATATATATTTCAATCATCAAAGACACATCATTTTATTAGCATTACCACGAGCCCATCGGGATATCAAAGATCTCATATACACCAATATAAGTTCATTCTATTCCCACATCATTAATTCAATTATCATTACTTCATCATCAACATGAGTTCAAATCATGCAAAACACAACTCATTCTCAAACAAGTATAATGACTCGCTAGTATCCAGATACTAAAAAGATTGGCCTTCAGTTAGGGGTCCTACTTGACACCCCATGAACCTGACTTAGTCCACCGAGCCCTACTTGGCTCTCTACCTCAACCATTGGGTCCTACTTGACCATTGGGTAGCTCAACTGGATCCTACTTGACCACGAGAGCAAAAAATGAGGCATGAAATATACCGTCAATCGTCCCTAACCATACAAATCACATGTGTTCATTTTAAATTCTCTATATCTTTATTAATTGGCACAAAAACCTCACTTTTAATTACACAAGGCAGCCACGCAGACCCAACCCAATCATAAAATCTCATACCATCAAGGATCAATAAAAACATTTAACTTTCAAGCAAAAGGGGTGACCACACAGACTGGACCCACAGCACATATATTTAATCATCTTCGCACAACGATTAAGGAACAATAAAGATAATCATCATATAAATTCCATTTCACATATATCACATACTAACTATCATAATTCACAGATTTTAAAACCACCATTTTTATAATTGTAAATTACATCATTCTATTTGTCGCTAAGTCATGTTAACTACTACTTTCTTCCTCATAACGACCTATTGCATAAACATAATTTAATTTGTATATTATCAATTACATTATTCCCTTTTTTGAACTCCAAATTGGAGTCGATACCTAATTCTAATTATTTAGGACTCGAGACACCCCTCTTACCTTGATTCCACGTTTTTGGTAGTTGTTCTAGGTGTCAATTATGTCCATTAACTTGACAACTCCCACTCCGATTCCGATTCTGAGTTCCACCTCATTTAATGGCTTCCCAAAGCTCGGTACGCTTCCTAGGTTACTGAAACAAATATCCATTAGTCGTTAACAACACCCATTGCTTTAAAGACCATTGCAAGCTCTAATTTGCCATAAAAATGCAAAAACAAAACCCCCCCCATGCATGAGCCATGCACAACCTAAAGAGAGGAAGGGAAAGAGAGGGAAAATAGGAAATTGAACTCACTTCTAGACTCACCTTGCTCCTACGGTTCAAAAAATATGATCAGTTTGCAGTTTCATCGCCAAATCGAGCTCCGATTAGAGCTTAGAAGCTCACAGCCATGGAGTTGTGAGAGGAAGAAGAAGCATGTATGTTTCTGCTCAAGGGAGAAGGAAAGTGAATTTGTTTTTATGTCACCAAGGGTGATTTGGTCAATTACCATTTCCTTTTTATATTTTCTTTTTATTTTCTTAAGTAAAAACTTTATCTTTACCATTGGTAAATTATAATTTACCACCACCAATTTAATCTAATTTAAATTTTCCACTCAAAATTTAATTTATCTTTATTTAACATTTATCACCCATAAATAATTCAGAGTTAGATTTAGAATGGGGGTTGAATAAGTCTCAGACTATTTTATGGAATTTTAAAAACTTTGCAAGCGCAAGCAATCAGACTTTTGTACAAGACCGTTAAGAGTAGGGAAAAAAGAATAAACACAAAATTTATATTAGTTCACTTTCAACACAGAAGCCACGTCCATTCCCTTCAAACTTGAAGGATTTTCACTATTGTAAAAACTCCTTTTACAATTTTAGCACTAGACTGTACCACAAGTATTCTTGACTCTAGCCACTTCTAGCTTATGCCCAAGTATTATTTCAACAAGCCACTCCTGACTCAATCCTAAGTATTCTTTCAAAATCCTCTTTAGTCCATAAACTGTTTCCCAACAAAAGCTAAAGGATGGAAACTCTTTAGACTTTTACATAAATACAAGTTTGAATGATAGATTGTGTTTGGTGTTTCTGAGAACTTAGTGTATAAAGAGATACAAGATATAAACAGATACACTAAGTAAGAAAGCAAAAGACCAAGATCTGCTGGATGTAGAACTATAAAAAAGGTCTTTACTTAAGATAAAAACTAAGAATGAAGAAGAAAGCTTTGGAAGCTGATTGTAAATTGATTTTTCCACAGGTCTTAGAAGTTCCTCTTCAAATTTTTGAATTTCTTCATATTTATAGTTCACTTCAAAGTGACCATTTGATGATTTGATGAAGAGACAGCCGTTATGGATCCATTGAGAGAGTTTTAGCCATTGAGAGCACCAGATCTTAAGGAGTGAAGAGAGATTAAAAGGTCGAGTGTGAAGGAACATCAGAGCTTTACACTAAAATGGAGTTCCTTGAGATTTTCAGAGCAAAGGTCCTTCTATAGGCTTTCTTCTTTCAATATAAAATGTGTAGAGCAAAAAAATTTGACCTTCTGAAAGCATTTTGACGTGCGTACTAAAATTCTGAAATATGTAGAGCAGCTTCATTAGTTTCTTCCCATAAGAACTTTGGCTTTTGTACTGTTTTGTCTCCTTTCTTATTTTGATGATAAGTGCAGTTTTCTTTGATATGCATATAGTTCAAAGCATTATCAAAACAAACATTGATCTTTTCACTGTATACTTTGGTTCTTGAGAAAATGCTTGTCTTTTTATTTCCTTTGATGATACGAGGAGTCTTCGGAGAAAAGGATTAGTTCTGAACTTTCTTCAAAGAGGATTCTGTTAAGCTAAGATATAAAGACAAGAATAACGTCTTTATATATTTGGAAGTCTTGATTCTAAAGTCTGAAAAGAACAGAACGTGCTTCATTTGAGATAAGGCTTAATAGATCAGACCTTGATGGTGCAACTGGGATCACTCTTCTCTTAAAATTTTCTTTAATCTTATACAGACTTACGCACCAACATCAGACTTTTTGTGATAAGCTTCCCCTTTCATTTAGCTTATGCCTTATAGACTTTTAACCTGAACTATTTAATTAGACAAGTCAAATAACATGTAGGAAGACTTTATTTAATCAAATTTCTTAATGTGTGTTATTAACAAATCTTGAGATAAAAACCATCAAGATTAGAGTCTTTATAAAATAAACTTGGTTATAACAATCTCCCCCTATTTGTTGATAACAAACATTAAGTCTTTTATTAAATAGAGTCTGTGATAAGCAAGATATGATATAGAGGGACCAAAAGTTCATCAGACTTATCATGATATAAAGGATAAATCATTATCAGAGCATTAGATCAAAGCGTATAAGCATACTTATAAAGAATCAAAGTATAAAGCTCAATAAACAGATTTAATCAGAGCATTATTGTATAGCTTTGAGAAACAGTTATCAAAGTTCAACAAACTTATCAATCAGAGCATATCTTTTATAGCATTTTAAGAATTAAAGCACATCATGTTAGCAATCAGAGCATGTGCTTATATATCAAAGAAAAAAATTATAACACTCAAAGCATATTATCTATACTAGATAAGAAACACTATTTTCATTGATAAGAAAATTTTTTACATTAACACAAAAGAAGTTCTAAGATTACTTCCAAAAGAAGTTCTGAACATATTACAGAACTTAAAACTGAAACAAGTACTGATCATAGACTACTCTCCCCATTTTGATATCAATAAGAGAAGGGGGCATCATAGAGGAATCTGGAGGATGAGGAGATAATGGTGGAAGCATAAAAAGAAACAATGATCAAATGATCAATTTGTTCACACAAAAAGCTAGGAACAGACATAACTATAATAAAGGGAAAACTGAGATAAATAGGAATTAAAGGAAGATACATTCCTTCAGAAAGGACATGATCCCTAAAAACTCTGCCACAATGTTCCCAGAAGCCATAAAGGAGGTAAAGGTTGTCATCATAGATGTTTGAAAAACCGTCCTTCAGAGTTGATGATCCAGAGTTGGTGATTCCAGAAAGCAAGAGCATGGTCTTCATTGAGCTTAGGGGCAGTAAAGATGTTTCTCAAAGAAGGAATGGAAAGCTTCTTGGGATAAGGCTCATACCATGCTGGTTGATAGTAGTGAGTCTTGGGTCGCATCTCCAGCTTGTTATTTCCTTTATCCACAATCTTGAGAGGAGCACTGAGCCTGTCTGGTGCAATGAGAATTTTCTTTCCAGGATGATTTAGAATAGGATGACTAGCTAGCATCAGGGGTCTTTGCTTCATAACATTTAGAATCCTCTTTCTTTCTCTCATCAAGGCATGTACCATGTGAGGTCTGATTGGAAGGTGAGGAAGGTGTTTAACAATATGTCTTCTATGGGCATAGGAGGTGGGAAACGAGGAGTGTTGAAAATTTTGACTTTGCTAGGGTCAAAACCAGGGGCATTGATGATAACTTGATTTGAAGGGTGATGATATCCTGATTCATCTTTGTTGTGAATTGGTCTAGTGATGATGAGGTGATCAAGTGAGGTTTAACAAGGGTAGGGGGAATGGTGTTGTTTGTCTTTATGGAAATTCTGGGGCTGGGTGTAAAGCGAGCATGAAATGGGATAAAGGAGGAGTCAGATGATTGGGATGGTTGAGCAACAAAGGGAAGGGAAGGAGGTACAGACCTAGAGGAGGAAGAGTCAGACTTATTCTTCAGCTTTCCCTACTTCTTCTGATGAAAATAATCCCTTTCCTTCTGAGTTTTTTCCATCTGCTCTTATTTGCATTTCCTTGCTTGTGCACACTGCTAGGTGTGCAACTTAAAATCTTTAGAACCATCTTTCACCATACCAACTGCTGGTATCTATATATGGATAGAGCTTTGCAGGGTTCTTCATGAACTCACGAATCTTGTCATGAGCATGGGTTTTTGTAGACTTCTTCTTTTGTTGTTGAGATAAGATAGGAACAAACTTCTTCTTCTTGGGTGATGGAGGAGGAGGTGATAATGAAGCTTGTATTTACTTTAAGAGCCCTATTGGCTTCTGATCAGAGTCATCAGAATTATTAGGAACAGTCATTTGAGTAGCAGTCTTCACCAAACTTCTTGGGATAAGCTTGTATTTTCTTTACCAGACTTCCTTTTTGACTTGGAAGCCATTTAAGGAGCAGTCTTCATCTTGGTAGGAGAGGCATTAGATTCTTCCATGGTCTGATTCAACTGAGGTGAAAAGGTTAGAAGTTTACTCACCAAGGGATAGCTTTAAGTCATATCACTAATAAACTTCATGGGAACATTCAATGGTAAACATACCAAGTTCATGACAAAAGATCGATTTTCAATAATCATAGCTAGCCTTTCACACATAGTGGTCGCTCTATACACAGAACCGATAAGGGTAGAAATAGTAAGGGCACTCTCCATCAATACCACAGGCAACCTAAGACGCCAGACACAACTCTCCAAAATGAAAGAGTGTATGGCTCTAGAATCATAAATCACATTTATACTGTAACCATAGATAATGCACTTACCCTAGACAAGGTTCTTATTTCTCACCACATCTGAAGCGTGAAAGGCAAACACATGTCCGACCACAACATTTTGTACTCCACTGGATTGTGCATCATGCCTCCTCTGGTGTTGACCTCCACAGCCACCGTCGTTTTGGCCTCCATGTTTCACATTGCCACCATGGGCCATGGGGGTATTGGCTCGGTTACTCTACACATTCTGTTATCACCTCTACGGGCAACCAGGCCTCAAATGCCCTTGTTGCCCATATTGGTAACAAACAGGTTGATTAGCATCACAATATTTAGCAAGATGGCCCTCCTGGACATAATTATAACAGGATTTGTTCTCAAAATAGTCACTAGAACTATGACTAGAAGATGATGATGATGTGGTGGAAGATTTGCCACCACGAAAAAATGCCTCATTTTCTTAAAACTAAAACTCTTAGCCTTCAAAGGCTTTTTATCTTTCTTTTGAGACACCTTTTGAAGCTGAACCTCCTTAGTCAACATGACCTTATTCACCAGTGTAGGATAATCATAGATCTCCAAAGGAACAATAACACTATGGACTTCAATCCGTAATCCCGTCTCATTTTGCACATTTATTCCATTCGGTCCCCTCTAAGGAAAAGGGATGGTAGAAATCACATAACTTATCAAACCTTGTAGTACACTCAGCAACTGTCATCTTTCCTTGCTCCAATTTCAGAAACTCCATCACCTTTTGAATTTTATAATTATCAGGGAAGTACTTTGCAAAAAACCTCCTATGAAATTTGCCCATATCATAGGTTCACCAGCAACATTCATTTACACCTTGGTTCTAGACCACCATACTCTTGCTTCATCTTTTAACTGATAGGTAGCAAATTACACCTTCTGCTCCCCTAAGCACTCAAAATATTCAAAGGCTTGTTTAATATCCTGCATCCAAATATGCGCACTATCATAGTCATGACCACCCTTATAAGTGGGCGGAGCTCTCTTTAGAAACTTATCAAGAGTCGGGCCAGATTCAACCCTCCTTGTCAATTGGGAGAATTTGGAGAAAAAGTCATCCCCTCCATGAGAACTAGACTCACCCGCCATAGATCAAGTTTTACAGTAGTCAAAAATCATAATTAGTAACCTAATGAACCACCCAGGTTATAGAGAATTACCTTATATATATATATATATATATTGCACCATCAGAGTGCAGGGAGAGTTATGCCAAGGGATCCTAACAATAACTCACCTAAATAATATACAATACATCCACTCAAAGTTTAATTCATTCAACAAGTAGCCATTTATTCACTCAAACGACATACATCTCATCACCATATTTAATTAATGCATTTTTCATATCCCAACAATTCATACAACCTATTTGGTCCTGAACGAAACCGCTCTGATACCACCTTGTAACGTCCCCTTAATGATTCCTAACATTTATCACGAGGTCTCATTAAATTAGGGTAAATTTTTCACCTTCTAAACTTCCCCAGTAGAAAATAGTAGGAACCCAAGGGCCATGTCATTCAAAACAATCCAAAACCCCTCATTTTTAGCTCTAGTACTTGTAATCGATTACACGAGGTCTGGCAATTGATTACACCAGGCCTTGTAATCGATTACTAGAGACCAGTCAGTGTAGGAAACTGATTATACTCCCTGGTAATTGATTACAGGGAAGGCTGTAGTCGATCATCATCGACATAATGCATAAATTTTGCAGAATTGTGTAGAAATGACATTTTTACCAACTTTAACCTGACCTACTTTGTTCGTCTTAACTCTAATTACTATGAAACTTTATGGGCACTATATGTTCCCCATTCCCGACCTGTTGGCGCAGTTCGTACTAAAGAATTCCCTCATATGAACAAGATATATGCAGAAATGTAGTTTCACCATATTTAGACCAACATAATGCGTATAGCTTAGCAAACGAATTCCAAATCACTCAATAACCATGCATACAAATTCTAAATGATCTTGGGAACTTATTGGCACCCTTCAGGGATTCAAATTCCCACTGGATTTCAAAAACACCTACTCAGTTGGCTAAAAGTCACTTATTTCTCTAATTCGATCTAATTTCACAAGGCTAACCATAACATCAACATGCCATCCAACCACCATACATTCATACATACATGTATATCACCTATGATCATAGTTACCTGCCCATATTCATACATTCTCAAATCAATGGTTCAGCGTCACAAACAATCAAGCATACCCTACCAATCATCATTCTATATCAACAAGCGATGGCTCCATGCCCAACACATAGATTTAAACACAACGTGCATATATTACATCCTAATTCCACATAATCAATTCATTCAACACACATTTTAACATTCACTATCGCCATAATATTAAACCAAACATACAAATACAATTGTAGGAATATAAACTCCTCACTTAGCTCCTCACTTGGCACTTCCTTTCTGGGCATTTTTTATCTTACTCTCATTGGTTACTAAAAATAATAGATAGCAACAAGGGTGAGTGCTGGAAATCATAATTAATATAAAACTCACTATATAAGTGAAAAAGGTATAACATAAACCTTATATAAATATTCATTTACTCTCCCTTAAGTCTCTTTGTTCTTTCAGTCATAATATCAGAATATATATATATTTCAACCACCAAAGACACACCATTCTATTAGCATCACCACGAGCCCATCGGGCTATCAAAGATCTCATATACATTAATATAAGTTCGTTTAATTCCCACATCATTAATTCAATTATCATTACTTCATCATCAACATAAGTTCAAATCATGCAAAGCACAATGTTGGAAATATGCACTAAAAGCCTATATAGGTTCGCATCATTTTGAATAAGTCATTTTTTGTTAAATAGTTTAACAACCTTTATTTATCCTTGGAGTAATAGGTCATATGTGAGTTATTCCTAAAATGTCCCTAGTCAAGTATTTACGTGGGGACATGTAAATACATTAAGACTAGTGTGTGAGTGTACTGATGATCTGATCTCACAGATCATGGATATAAATGATATCAAGTCTTCACACGGGTACACATTAAGAGTAATGATGTACTGGACAGACCCACCATGAGAACGTTGCATGGATCGTTACATGAATGTCATAAACGATTCTCAATGTGATAATGGTATATGTAGTCCTTTGACCTGAAGTCACTACAATTCCTACATAAGGAGTTTATTGTTTTAATACAATCAAACATCTTCTGTAATAAGAGGACTATAAAGGTTGTGGTTAGGCAATGTACAAATTATGCAGAGGGATGTGAGTGATGTAGATGGGATTTGTCTCTCCTATGTGACATGAGTGATATCTATAGGCCACTTGATGGAGTGAGACTAAGGAAATGCATGACCATGCTTGAAAGAATAAATATTAGATATTTATTCGGATAAAGTCTACTGCGGTATCAAGTAAAATAAATTGGACCGTACAAGGATGACATGACCATGCCTTGGGCCCAATTAGGATATCGTGACAAAAGGAATAAACATATAAAATAATTATCACTTATGGGTTATGTTGTTAATAAATAATATTCGGACATAATGATGCATTGCTAGATGCTGCTCTTATTTTATATTAATAATAAAATAGTTTATTATTAATATAACCGAGTATTTTACCTATAGGGTCACACACATAGAGTAAGCCCATCAGAATAGCTTTTTATTTTAGTTGGACTAAAATAAGACTATTGGGCCTAACTCATTTAGAATGAGTAAGGAGCCCACTTTTTAGAGAGAAAATTAGGTCAAACCTAAGCCTATAAATAGAGCATAAGATGCTCATAGGCGGCTACCCAAAAGAGACACAAAAATACGCAAAAGTTGCAAAAGCTACACGCCGTCAAACTAGCATTTGGAAGGTGTAGCATTTCTGGTGGGAGTACTCGTGTGGACTCCTAAAGGACGAGGCTACGATTGCTTCGATATTCTTCAAGAGGTAATCCTAAAACGCAATTTTTGTGTGTTTATCTTATGCTTTGAAACACGGCGCTTTGCAAATCCTATGGGAATCCTTGTATTTCCGTTGCTCATACACTAGGGATTCCTAACACACAACTCACTCTCAAACAAGTATAATAATTCGCTAGTATCTAGATACTAAAAAGATTGGCCTTCAGTTAGGGGTCCTACTTGACATCCTATGAATCCGACTTAGTCTACTGAGCCATGCTTGGCTCTCCACCTCAACCACAGGGTCCTACTTGACCACTGGGTAGCTCAACTGGATCCTACTTGATCACGGAAGCCAAAAACGAAGGGCGAAATATACCATTAGCCATCCCCAACCATACAAATCACATGTGTTTGTTTTAAATTCTATTTCTCTTTATTAATTGGCACAAAGACCTCACTTTTAATTACATAAGGTGGCCACGTAGACCCGACCCATATTTTAAACGTCAAGGTGGCCACATAGACTTGGCTCACATTTCAAACACCAGGGCAGCCACATAGACCCGACCCAATCATAAAATCTCATACCATCAAGGATCAATAAAAACATTTAACTTTCAAACAAAAATGGTGGCTACACAGACCAGACCCACATCACATATATTTAATCACATTCGTACAACCATTAAGGCATAATAAATGCAATCATCATAATCATCATACAAATTCAATTTCACATGCATCACATACTAACTATCATAATTCATAGATTTTAAAACCACCATTTTCATAATTGTAAATTATATCATTCTATGTCTCGTACCTACTTCCTTATAATGACCTATTGCATAAACATAATTTAATTTCTATATTATCAATTACATTATTCTCTTTTTTGAACTCCAAATTGGAGTCGAAACCTAATTCTAATTAACTAGGACTCTAGACATCTCTCTTACCTCGATTCCACGCTTTTGGTAGTTGTTCTAAGTGTCGATTATGTCTACTAACTTGACAACTCCCCACTCTGGTTCTGATTCCGAATTCTACCTCGTTCAACGGCTTCTTGAAGCTCAGTCCGCTTTCTATGGTTACTGAAACAAATATCCATTAGCCGTTAACAACACCCATTACTTTAAAGACCATTGCCAAGATCCATTTTTCCATAAAATTGCAAAAACAAAAACCCCCATGCATGAGCCATACACGGCCTAAAGAGAGAAATAGAGAGAGGAAAACATGAAATTGAACCCACTTTTAGACTCACCTCGTATAACACCCTCTGTTATATCTCAATAATTTCTAAAAAATTCATGAAATTTTTTTTTACTAAAAATATAATCACTAAAAGAAACTATCAGAGCAAAATTACATACAATATTTCTGAAATACCTCATGAATTATCATTAAAATTTCTAAAGTAATTTTACATTCATCCAAATAAAATAGATATTAAACATCATTAGAAAGAGAGGAAACTCCGTGGCCCAAGAGCAGTTGCCTATTGACATTATTTATTCATTGGACCACGGTATTCATACTGAGCTCCCTTTCTAGTATGTGCTATATATACTATCGAGACTCTTTGATCCTGCCCTTTGTACAATCCATCAATTCAAACATATGAAACAAAACATGGAGAAAGGAGTGAGAAACAGAATATAATATTCCCAAATGGGACATAAGAAATAAAGGGTTTTTACAAACTAGTATAATAATATCAATCATAATGACATACACAATCAATTATGAATGTATGAATGTTATGTAATATCTTCATCATAACTTACCTATATATGCGGGCCCCTTAAATTTTAATTTGCACTAGGCCAACCAGGAGTTTACATTGTTCCATAATTCCGGATAATAATAACATGAATAGCTCAACTGGTATGGAAACACTTAGAGACTAGTCAGATTGAGAAGGGTTTTATTGTGAAAGTACCCGACACTAGGGAGCTACCCCAGGTCCCCTGAAGCACCCTTTCACACCCTCTCATCCCAAGGCTCACAATTAAGCCTCCTCTAATGTATCCTCGGTTTCTATAATCCGTCCCCAGACAATATCATTTTGTTTCTCTTTGATGATTCATGATGCATGAACTACTCGCGTATTTAGTTGGTTAAGGCTTTTAGAAACTCAATTATATTATCAGGGCCTACGAATCGCGACATAGCCACCCCAGTAAACTGTACTTTTTTAACTTCTCAAATACACACATAGAATTTTAGTACAGTTCCTTTTCAAATCACAAATCAAATCTCCTTATAATTTGAGTTTCAAAGCCTTAAATATATTTCACAACCTTCTTTAGAAAGTTTATAGGTCAATTCAAAATCAATTTCTAAAAACTCGAATTCGGAATTATCAATCTTTAAAACCTTAGTACTTGAAAATTTTGTATAATATTTTTATACATTTTGAAAATAATATGTATATATATATATATTAAAATTATTAGTAAAAATTTATTTTTATAAAATAATTTCTCTTTCTGTTAAACTAACTAAAAATCTAAATTTTAGTAAAGATATATACATATATATTAAAAGATAAAAAGAGATTTCTAAAAACTTATGTAGTTTTATTGAAATCTAAGAAATTTCTTAAAAGTAATTTGAATAAAGATGAATAAGTAAATAAAGAAGTAGGAGATAAGTAAATTCTTACTGAATTTTAGCTTTCTGTCATGCTTACTATATGCTCAAACTCTACAGTACAAGATTATCAATCATAATCAAACATTGTCAATCACAATCAAACATCATAAAATATAAATAAATATTAACAATCATAATCAAATCAAATAATTAAACATCAGTTATAAATATGATAATTTAAAATTAAATGATTATTTAATTTAATAAAGTTTGTTTTAAGTTTTATGGTCAATTCCTCGCACAGGTCTGTGTAAATCCAAGATAGTCCAGTCCTTGCATAGGTCTAGTTTAGTCCATATAAGTCATAAATAGTCTAAGTCCTTGCATAGGTTCAGTCAAGTCCATAATAGTTCAAGTCCTTGCATAGGTTCAATCCAGTCCGCATAGGTCATAATAATTCAAGTTCTTGAATAAATATTTCAGATATTAAGTTACACAAGATGCTTAATTTATTAATAACAATTATTATAAATTTTAAGTTAAAAGTTATTATTTTAAAATAATAATACTGTTATGTTTAAAAGGAGTAGGAGACTCCTCCCAATATTCTTATATATTTTTATATTATATCATTATCTCACCCCCCTTACCTTGATTTGCTACCAAAAGTGAATTCGCTCTGCGCCTCCAAGTTCTAACAAAATATTAATACTAATTTATTTCAGTATGAGCATAAGATGAAAATTAAGATTGCTATCAGAATGATAAATAGTAAATACGCATAGTAATAGTAAATAGTAATGTTAAATAGTAAATCATTAATAGTAACGGTAAATAGTAATTTTTGAATAGTAATAGTAAATAGTAAATCGTGAATACTAAAAGCCTATATAGGTTCGCATCATTTAGAATAAGTCATTTTTTGTTAAATAGTTTAACAACCTTTATTTATCCTTGGAGTAATAGGTCATATGTGAGTTATTCCTAAAATGTCCCTAGTCAAGTATTTACGTGGGGACATGTAAATACATTAAGACTAGTGTATGAGTGTACTGATGATCTGATCTCACAGATCATGGATATAAATGATATCAAGTCTTCACACGGGTACACATTAAGAGTAATGATGTACTGGACAGACCCACCATGAGAACGTTGCATGGATCGTTACATGAATGTCATAAACGATTCTCAATGTGATAATGGTATATGTAGTCCTTTGACCTGAAGTCACTACAATTCCTACATAAGGATTTTATTGTTTTAATACAATCAAATGTCTTCTGTAATAAGAGGACTATAAAGGTTGTGGTTAGGCAATGTACAAATTATGCAGAGGGATGTGAGTGATGTAGATGGGATTTGTCTCTCCTATGTGATAGGAGTGATATCTATAGGCCACTTGATGGAGTGAGACTAAGGAAATGCATGGCCATGCTTGAAAGAATAAATATTGGATATTTATTCGGATAAAGTCTACTGCGGTATCAAGTAAAATAAATTGGATCGTACAAGGATGACATGACCATGCCTTGGGCCCAATTAGGATATCGTGACAAAAGGAATAAACATATAAAATAATTATCACTTATAGGTTATGTTGTTAATAAATAATATTCGAACATAATGATGCATTGCTAGATGCCGCTCTTATTTTATATTAATAATAAAATAGTTTATTATTAATATAACCGAGTATTTTACCTATAGGGTCACACACATAGAGTAAGCCCATCAGAAAATAGCTTTTTATTTTAGTTGGACTAAAATAAGACTATTGGGCCTAACTCATTTAGAATGAGTAAGGAGCCCACTTTTTAGAGAGAAAATTAGGTCAAACCTAAGCCTATAAATAGAGCATAAGATGCTCATAGGCGGCTACCCAAAAGAGACACAAAAATACGCAAAAGTTACAAAAGCTACACGCCGTCAAACTAGCATTTGGAAGGTGTAGCATTTCTGGTGGGAGTACTCGTGTGGACTCCTAAAGGACGAGGCTACGATTGCTTCGATAATCTTCAAGAGGTAATCCTAAAACATAATTTTTGTGTGTTTATCTTATGCTTTGAAACACGGCGCTTTGCAAATCCTATGGGAATCCTTGTATTTCCGTTGCTCATACACTAGGGATTCCTAACAGTGGTATCAGAGCCTGGTTGCAAAACCGTGTTTTGGGCAAATGTTTGTTTAAAGAACATGTAAAAATAAAATAAAATATATTTTACGAAAAGAATTGTAAAGGTTGCATCCTTTTGCAAAGGTTGCATTTTTTTTTGGATATCTTGCAAAGGTTGCATTTTTAATGAGATATTATGTAAAGGTTGCATTTTTAATGAGATATTATGTAAATGTTGCATTTTTTTGAGATATGTTGCAAAGGTTGCACCTTTTGAAAGCTAATATCAATATATTTTGCTTTATGTATATTGATTTCTTTTCTCAACATTTTAATTAAAGAACATGTTTTTAGGATGTGCTTTATTATATGAACATGTTGTATGTTACAATGGTGATTGTTTTATATGTGTTCTAATTATAAGGCATGTTTTATGTTTATTTAATTAAATTGAAATCAGGGTTGTATGCAATGACGTCTATATGCCTTCTCTTTTCTAATATGAATTGTTCATGTGAGATTGTGTTTAGAAAGTTTAAGAGTTACACCCTAGCCGTAATGAAAACTAAGATTCAAAAGTTGAAACCTAGTCGTAATGGTATTTTATTTATTTGTAAATGTTACAAATAAAATATTTGATTTTAATATTATATTTTAAATTCGATTTGTAAAAGTTACAAATCAAATTTTTAATTATTTGTTAAAATTAAAGTTTGTAAGAGTTACAAATTTAAATAATTTATTCTTATTAATTTTAATAGGATTTGCATTGTTTGTGATCCTTTTAAAATTAATGTGATTTGTAAGAGTTACAAATTTAAATAATTTATTCTTATTAATTTTAATAGGATTTGCATCATATGTGATCTTTTTAAAATTAATGTGATTTGTAGGAGTTACAAATTGATTCATATTTATTAAATTTAATATGATTTGTAATTGTTACAAATAGAAGATAAGATCTTTATTAAATTTAATAATTTTAAAATCAAATATTTAATCCTTAATAAATTTGATAGGATTTGTAAAAGTTACAAATTAAAGATAAGATCTTTATCAAATTTAATAGGATTCGAAATAAAATATCTTGAACTCTAGAGATAAGGTCTAAAATTTAAACCTTGATCGTTCCTAAAAATTAGGATGATTGTTGAGACTCTAGAGATAAGGTTTAAAAGTTAAACTTTGATTATTGCTATTTTAGGATAATTATAAGGGTCAAAAGATAAGGTTTAAAAGTTAAATCTTGGCTGTTTCAAAATTAAAGATTTCAAATTGTTTGAAATCATAACCGAATATTTTGAGCTGTTAATGGTTAGTGGGACGTTCTGGCTAGGAAAGATTTGGTACTTAAGCGGTCACTCCGGACCCACCTCTCTTTCCTGGGAACTAACCTGATTACAGTACTAAATATTTGGGTTGGAACACCCCTTGACCCTGTCTGTTGAACGGTCAACAGAGCCGCCAAACTTCCTTGCGTAGTTTTCCTTTTATGACCCCGCGTGTTTAATTATGTGTTTTAAAATTTATTTTATTTTAAATACAATTGATTACTCTATTAATTGATTAATTAACACGTCCAGCGGTGAATGGTTATGGTCTTAGATTTTTTTATTTAATTTTAAATACAGCCTACGTGTTGTGCCTTTCTCTATTCTTAAATTTCTTCTCTCAACCCTTCACTCGTATGTAAAACCAGTTTTCTTTATTACATTGTAATCTTGGAAAAGCCAACAAGGTGGAGACCTAGAAGAAACCTAGAGTGGTGATGGATATGACCTTGAAAGCAACAAAGGAGTGGTGACTCTAGGAGGATGGTGGTTTCAAGAAGTAGGACTTCATGAAGTCAAGACACTACAGTTTCTTTAGGTTTATTTTATTTTATTTTATTTTCTAGAAAGACCATAACCATCTCACAATTTTTGATTGCATGTTTTGGAGTTTTATTTTACGTTAAAGCATTTAATGAAAGTCGGTAATGAACAATAAGAAAATTGAAATTCCTCAAGCCCGACAATCATACCTTCCAATAAGTAATAACGTCTAACTTGATATAAATAAAGTGCAGGTTACGTCATAGTTGGGTGCCTTTATTTATGTTTAGTAGGACATGATTGGATAATTGGATTATCCAAGTATTATTAAGTTTTATTCAAATAGACTTTTTTCAATTGGATTGGAAAAACCTAAAGGTATGAACAGTCTAAAACGCGTTCTAATAAACAACAGTCATCAATGCTAGTTTCAATAAAGTGTAGGTTCTGCCAAAGCAGGGTGCTTTTATTGATATTAGTAAAGGATGATGGATAATTGGATTATCCAACCATTTATTATTGGACTTATCTTGGTAACTTTAATCAGATTAAAGAACGTAGAAACATTAATATTAAGTTTAAACGCCTTCTAATAAGTAACACTCGTCGAGACTAATGTCAATAAATAGTGGGCCTGCCAAAGCAGGGTGCTATCATTTATATTAGTAAGGCGCGATGGGATAATTGTAATATCCAAATTGTTTTTATTAGGCCTAAACTTAACTAAGTTTTTCAATTGGATTTAAAATAACTTAGAGGCGTAAGGATTGAGCTTAAATTCATAAGATGAATAAGGATAAAGAGTTACCCACTCAATCATCCAAGAGTTGCATGAGATGCAATTGGAAATGTGTTTCCTACCTAAATAACCAAGGGTTGGGCGATCAGCCAAAGCTGACTCAACATTAGGCCAAATATGGATCTTGGCCCACTAAAAAAATCTTCCAATGAGATTTTTTTTATGATTCAGTGAGGGTATTTGTTTTGAATCAAAATAGTGGGAGACAACATATTTATTTAATGACCAAAATTTAAATATGTTTTAAATAGAAGTGATAGATTTGCATGTAATTTGTTTTAGAATAACCATGATATACCAAATATTGTTTTGTTGCAATCTGTCCTTTGGAAGGATACTTTATCTAAAAAAATGCCTAGATAGGTATTGAGACTTGAGAATTATCTTCATTAAAGATGAAGCGGAAGTGTGTCATGTTTGGCTTATATATCATCTATGGTTGGGTCTTGAATACCCTATGGAGTCTGCATAAACTCTGAGCTATAAAAGGCAATATGAATATATGGGAGATATACGATATGATCGTATATAGACTTTATTAAGGCCAAATTAGTCTGGAAGTCTAAAAGGTGATCAAGAAAAGAAATTGTTTCCAGTTTTAGCCAAAATAAGACATTGAAATAATTTGTCTAAAGAACTTGAAGGAGTTCAAAAGAAAGGGAAGTAAGACTTCCACTACAGGTCATGTTATAGAAGTCAAGTTATTTTACTTCACTAACATTAGTATCAGATACTAGTAGTAGATCTCAAATTTTGAAAGATCAAGGAAGTAGATCACTTGTTAAGGGTGGAGAAATCTGTATAAAATTAAGCAAAAGTTGCTACAATAAAGATAAGATCTTTACCTATTGGGCTAGTTAGTGAACTAGACATTATGCATATTGTTTCTTGTTAGACAAGAAATGTTTTTCTTATTATAAAATAACTTTATTTCTTCAAATAGATGTTGATGCACAACTGAGTAATGGATTCCACATCCTAAATCTCAAAACACCCATTTATAACAACTGCCAAAGTAGGTTAAAATAAATGATTTTGAACCTTACTTACATGGTATTTTCTCCTAAGGCAAATGGATAAGAAACACATTTTCTAAATACCATTAATGTGGTTATATGGACTCTTTTTGATTTTGGAATCAATGGAGACATGTAAATCTTATTTATTGGAGAGATAATTAAGACTTCATTCATTGAAAAGATGAGTAATCTATTATCTAATACATAACGATGTATGTGGGCCTATTGGAACAATAACTAGATATGTTTTTCAATACTTCAACATACTAATTGAAAAGTCAATGAGTATGGATTTATATAACATAAGTTAAAAAGTCTTTGAAAAGTTCAAAGAATTCATAATGAAGTGAAAAACTAAATTGACAAGACAATTAAAGCTCTTGATTAGATCAAGATAGCAAATAATTTGAGTTATAAGTTTGATAACTATCTAATAGAGTGAGAGATTACCTCTTAACTCATTCATCATGGAATGCCTTAATAGCATCTCTACGGGGAAAAGTTAAACCTTGTTGGACATAGTTTGATTATTGATTATTATCAAACATCTCTAACTCCTTCAATGTTTCTTTATTAACAAAATTTCCATACTTAACCATGTTCCATCTTAGACTTTCTTAAAGAAACCATATATGATATGGACTAGGAAGAAACCTAGTATGTCTTTACTAATAATTTGGAACTATGACGCTTCTATAGAGCATCCAACTCTGACAAGGTCGGATCCAAATTAGATAAATGTCTTCTGTGAGATACCCAAAGAAAGCTAAGGGTTATCAATTCTACAATCCATCTGAGAATAAAAGGCTTGTTGCTTAGAATGTTGTATTCTTGAATAAGAGTACATCCCTTAAAGAATCAGTGGGAGGATGGTACAACTTGATGAAATTCAAGTATCACAAAGCATTTAAAAGTCAAGGATGGACTTGGAGCAAAAATCACAAATTGTTGTGAAATCCTTAGCTCCGGTAGCACAAGACTTGCGTAAGATCAAATAGGATATGTCACCAAACCTGAAAGATATGGATATCTTATAAATCAGGAAGGAGGCATATTGCTAAATAACCAAGCTTCTTATGAAGAGGCCAATGCAAGTTTAGATTCTAAGACATGGCATAAGACCATGGGATTTGAAATGGGTTCCATGTATATTAACAAGGTATGAACCTTGGTTGACACACCTAAAGGGTAAAACCTATAGGATGCAAGCGGGTTTTCAAAAGGAAAACTAAACATGGATGGTAATAAAAGTACCTTTAAAAGCAAGATTGAAAAAATTCAATTAGCTTAAAAACCATTTAGATCCTGCTTATTGTAGCAGTATACCACCATTATGAGATATGGTAGATAGATGTCAAGATGGAAATCATCTTGAGGATGTGTATGTGACACAACCTAAAGGCCTTTTATGCCTAAAACATCTAGGAAGGTATGTGAACTGCAAATGTTCTATTTATGGACTAAAGAAAGCTTTTAGAAGCTAGAATCTTCATTAAAGAATGAAGATAAATCTTGTGACTATAAAAAGGTTAGTAACTGCACAATTATAGTTCTAGTATTACATGCAGAAGACATGCTTCTTCTAGAACTAATAATATTCTCATTCTATAGTCAAAAGTATCCTTAAACACTTAAGAAGGACTAAGGATTTAATCTTGATAAATGGAAGATGAGCTCGTTGTAAAGGTTACATCGATGTCAATTTTTGAGTAATTTGAAAGACTTAAGATTGCAATCAAAATATATGTGTTGTCAACATGGTTACGATGTATGCTTGAAAGGTTCAAAGCAAGAAACAATCATTGGTTCTACTAACAAATCTAAGTATTTTGCTATGTTAAATTACAAAAGAAGTCAATTTACATTTAATCATTCCAAATGTTTTGTATCCTATGAGTTTCCACTGTGATGACAATGGAACCATAGAACAATATAAGGAAGTGGATTAATTCAAGCATATACTTAAATACTTCCATCTTTGGAAGATGTGAAAATATGCAATGTGCATACCAACAAAATTGTTGGGAACCCACTAGTAAAACCGCTTACATAGTAAAAACATAAGGGCACTGTAGACGTCATTGGGCATTAACCTTATCGGCTCTAAGTGCAAGTGGGAGATTGTTGGAAATATGCACTAAAAGCCTATATAGGTTCGCATCATTTAGAATAAGTCATTTTTTGTTAAATAGTTTAACAACCTTTATTTATCCTTGGAGTAATAGGTCATATGTGAGTTATTCCTAAAATGTCCCTAGTCAAGTATTTACGTGGGGACATGTAAATACATTAAGACTAGTGTATGAGTGTACTGATGATCTGATCTCACAGATCATGGATATAAATGATATCAAGTCTTCACACGGGTACACATTAAGAGTAATGATGTACTGGACAGACCCACCATGAGAACGTTGCATGGATCGTTACATGAATGTCATAAACGATTCTCAATGTGATAATGGTATATGTAGTCCTTTGACCTGAAGTCACTACAATTCCTACATAAGGAGTTTATTGTTTTAATACAATCAAATGTCTTCTGTAATAAGAGGACTATAAAGGTTGTGGTTAGGCAATGTACAAATTATGCAGAGGGATGTGAGTGATGTAGATGGGATTTGTCTCTCCTATGTGACAGGAGTGATATCTATAGGCCACTTGATGGAGTGAGACTAAGGAAATGCATGGCCATGCTTGAAAGAATAAATATTGGATATTTATTCGGATAAAGTCTACTGCGGTATCAAGTAAAATAAATTGGACCGTACAAGGATGACATGACCATGCCTTGGGCCCAATTAGGATATCGTGACAAAAGGAATAAACATATAAAATAATTATCACTTATAGGTTATGTTGTTAATAAATAATATTCGGACATAATGATGCATTGCTAGATGCCGCTCTTATTTTATATTAATAATAAAATAGTTTATTATTAATATAACCGAGTATTTTACCTATAGGGTCACACACATAGAGTAAGCCCATCAGAAAATAGCTTTTTATTTTAGTTGGACTAAAATAAGACTATTGGGCCTAACTCATTTAGAATGAGTAAGGAGCCCACTTTTTAGAGAGAAAATTAGGTCAAACCTAAGCCTATAAATAGAGCATAAGATGCTCAAAGGCGGCTACCCAAAAGAGACACAAAAATACGCAAAAGTTGCAAAAGCTACACGCCGTCAAACTAGCATTTGGAAGGTGTAGCATTTCTGGTGGGAGTACTCGTGTGGACTCCTAAAGGACGAGGCTACGATTGCTTCGATATTCTTCAAGAGGTAATCCTAAAACGCAATTTTTGTGTGTTTATCTTATGCTTTGAAACACGGCGCTTTGCAAATCCTATGGGAATCCTTGTATTTCCGCTGCTCATACACTAGGGATTCCTAACACACAACTCACTCTCAAACAAGTATAATAATTCGCTAGTATCTAGATACTAAAAAGATTGGCCTTCAGTTAGGGGTCCTACTTGACACCCTATGAATCCGACTTGGTCTACTGAGCCATGCTTGGCTCTCCACCTCAACCACAGGGTCCTACTTGACCACTGGGTAGCTCAACTGGATCCTACTTGATCACGGAAGCCAAAAACGAAGGGCGAAATATACCGTTAGCCATCCACAACCATACAAATCACATGTGTTTATTTTAAATTCTATTTCTCTTTATTAATTGGCACAAAGACCTCACTTTTAATTACATAAGGTGGCCACGTAGACCCGACCCATATTTTAAACGTCAAGGTGGCCACATAGACTTGGCCCACATTTCAAACACCAGGGCAGCCACATAGACCCGACCCAATCATAAAATCTCATACCATCAAGGATCAATAAAAACATTTAACTTTCAAACAAAAACGGTGGCTACACAGACCAGACCCACATCACATATATTTAATCACATTCGTACAACCATTAAGGCATAATAAATGCAATCATCATAATCATCATACAAATTCAATTTCACATGCATCACATACTAACTATCATAATTCATAGATTTTAAAACCACCATTTTCATAATTGTAAATTACATCATTCTATGTCTCGTACCTACTTCCTTATAATGACCTATTGCATAAACATAATTTAATTTCTATATTATCAATTACATTATTCTCTTTTTTGAACTCCAAATTGGAGTCGAAACCAAATTCTAATACACTAGGACTCTAGACACCTCTGTTACCTCGATTCCACGCTTTTGGTAGTTGTTCTAAGTGTCGATTATGTCTACTAACTTGACAACTCCCCACTCTGGTTCTGATTCCGAATTCTACCTCGTTCAACGGCTTCTTGAAGCTCAGTCCGCTTTCTATGGTTACTGAAACAAATATCCATTAGCCGTTAACAACACCCATTACTTTAAAGACCATTGCCAAGATCCATTTTTCCATAAAATTGCAAAAACAAAAACCCCCATGCATGAGCCATACACGGCCTAAAGAGAGAAATAGAGAGAGGAAAACATGAAATTGAACCCACTTTTAGACTCACCTCGTATAACACCCTCTGTTATATCTCAATAATTTCTAAAAAATTCATGAAATTTTTTTTTACTAAAAATATAATCACTAAAAGAAACTATCAGAGCAAAATTACATACAATATTTCTGAAATACCTCATGAATTATCATTAAAATTTCTAAAGTAATTTTACATTCATCCAAATAAAATAGATATTAAACATCATTAGAAAGAGAGGAAACTCCGTGGCCCAAGAGCAGTTGCCTATTGACATTATTTATTCATTGGACCACGGTATTCATACTGAGCTCCCTTTCTAGTATGTGCTATATATACTATCGAGACTCTTTGATCCTGCCCTTTGTACAATCCATCAATTCAAACATATGAAACAAAACATGGAGAAAGGAGTGAGAAACAGAATATAATATTCCCAAATGGGACATAAGAAATAAAGGGTTTTTACAAACTAGTATAATAATATCAATCACAATGACATACACAATCAATTATGAATGTATGAATGTTATGTAATATCTTCATCATAACTTACCTATATATGCGGGCCCCTTAAATTTTAATTTGCACTGGGCCAACCAGGAGTTTACATTGTTCCATAATTCCGGATAATAATAACATGAATAGCTCAACTGGTATGGAAACACTTAGAGACTAGTCAGATTGAGAAGGTTTTTATTGTGAAAGTACCCGACACTAGGGAGCTACCCCAGGTCCCCTGAAGCACCCTTTCACACCCTCTCATCCCAAGGCTCACAATTAAGCCTCCTCTAATGTATCCTCGGTTTCTATAATCCGTCCCCAGACAATATCATTTTGTTTCTCTTTGATGATTCATGATGCATGAACTACTCGCGTATTTAGTTGGTTAAGGCTTTTAGAAACTCAATTATATTATCAGGGCCTACGAATCGCGACATAGCCACCCCAGTAAACTGTACTTTTTCAACTTCTCAAATACACACATAGAATTTTAGTACAGTTCCTTTTCAAATCACAAATCAAATCTCCTTATAATTTGAGTTTCAAAGCCTTAAATATATTTCACAACCTTCTTTAGAAAGTTTATAGGTCAATTCAAAATCAATTTCTAAAAACTCGAATTCGGAATTATCAATCTTTAAAACCTTAGTACTTGAAAATTTTGTATAATATTTTTATACATTTTGAAAATAATATGTATATATATATATATTAAAATTATTAGTAAAAATTTATTTTTATAAAATAATTTCTCTTTCTGTTAAACTAACTAAAAATCTAAATTTTAGTAAAGATATATACATATATATTAAAAGATAAAAAGAGATTTCTAAAAACTTATGTAGTTTTATTGAAATCTAAGAAATTTCTTAAAAGTAATTTGAATAAAGATGAATAAGTAAATAAAGAAGTAGGAGATAAGTAAATTCTTACTGAATTTTAGCTTTCTGTCATGCTTACTATATGCTCAAACTCTACAGTACAAGATTATCAATCATAATCAAACATTGTCAATCACAATCAAACATCATAAAACATAAATAAATATTAACAATCATAATCAAATCAAATAATTAAACATCAGTTATAAATATGATAATTTAAAATTAAATGATTATTTAATTTAATAAAGTTTGTTTTAAGTTTTATGGTCAATTCCTCGCACAGGTCTGTGTAAATCCAAGATAGTCCAGTCCTTGCATAGGTCTAGTTTAGTCCATATAAGTCATAAATAGTCTAAGTCCTTGCATAGGTTCAGTCAAGTCCATAATAGTTCAAGTCCTTGCATAGGTTCAATCCAGTCCGCATAGGTCATAATAATTCAAGTTCTTGAATAAATATTTCAGATATTAAGTTACACAAGATGCTTAATTTATTAATAACAATTATTATAAATTTTAAGTTAAAAGTTATTATTTTAAAATAATAATACTGTTATGTTTAAAAGGAGTAGGAGACTCCTCCCAATATTCTTATATATTTTTATATTATATCATTATCTCACCCCCCTTACCTTGATTTGCTACCAAAAGTGAATTCGCTCTGCGCCTCCAAGTTCTAACAAAATATTAATACTAATTTATTTCAGTATGAGCATAAGATGAAAATTAAGATTGCTATCAGAATGATAAATAGTAAATACGCATAGTAATAGTAAATAGTAATGTTAAATAGTAAATCATTAATAGTAACGGTAAATAGTAATTTTTGAATAGTAATAGTAAATAGTAAATCGTGAATAGTAAATTTTGAATAGTAGTAGTAAATGGTAAATCAGAAACAATAATAGTAAATAGTAAATTTTGAATAGTAATGGTAAATAGTAAATCTTGAATAGTAATGGTAAATAGTAAATTTTAAATAGTAACAACAACTAATAAATTTTGAATAATAACGGTAAATGATAAATTTGAATAATAATAGTAAATGGTAAATTGTGAATAGTGACAATAAATAGTAAATTTTAAATAGTAAAGGTAAGTAGTAAAAATAACACAGTGGTAATTTATTTTTACCATAGTAACTTATTCATAATAATAATAGTATATTAATAGTTTAAGAGTACTAAAAAGAATAATCTAAATAATCATAAAAGAGTTTAGAAGAAAAATATTATTACCTTACACCTTCGGCAGAATCTCTTTTTACGAGAAGAACTTACTTCCCTCTAATTCCTTAAGTACTATCTCTCTAGATTCTCTCTCTAATTTTGGTGTGGAAATGTTGTAAATGAGCCATCTATTTATACGAAGAAAATTTTACTATTTAAGATTACTTAATTATTTATTTTACTATTCATAATGTAAGTATTCACCCACCGGTCACTATTCATGATGTAAGTATTTACCCACTGGTCACTATTCATGATGTAAGTATTTACCCACCGATGATGTAAGTGATGATGTCGGCAGTGGCATTTTGGTTATTAGATGAAAGGTTAAGGGTATTTTTGTCATTCTCAAAAAATGAAAAAAATATAAAAATTCCAAAAAATTATAAATTATATAACAATCAAAAAGTTCTAAAGAACTATAATCAAATTCCTTTGAAATTTTATTTTAAATAAGAAATAATGAAATTAGGGGTGTTACAACTCTACTCCCTAAAAAAATTTCGTCCTCGAAATTTACACTTTTTAGTAAAACAATTGGGGATGAGACTCTTTCATCTCATTTTCTAGTTCCCATGTAGCATCTTCTCCTCTCGTTTCACTCCAAATGACCTTCACAAGTGGAATTTCCTTGTCCCTTAGCTTTTTTATTCTTCTGTCAGCTATTCTGACAGGTGGTGCATCATATGTAAGATTATCTTTAACTTGTATGACATCAGGTTCAATAACGTGTGTAGGGTCAGATATATACTTTCGTAAATTTGACACATGAAAAACATTATGGATATTAGAAAGAAAAGATGGTAATGCTATTTGGTAAGCAAGAGGACTAACTTTCTGAACTATTTGATATGGACCAATAAATCTAGGAGTTAGTTTTCGAGATTTCATTGCCCGACCGACCCCAGTCGTAGGTGTGACTTTCAAGAATACATGATCACCTTCTTGAAATTCAAGCGGCTTTCTTCTTTTGTCATAGTAACTTTTCTGCCTGCTTTGTGCTGCCTTCATCTTTTCCTGAACCATTTTGATTTTATCTGTGGTTTGTTGTACCAACTCTGGTCCTAGCATCAAGTTTTCACCAGTCTCAAACCAACATAGCGGAGTCCTACATTTTCTTCCATATAATGCCCCAAAAGGTGCTATTCCAATGCTAGCATGGAAATTGTTGTTGTAGGTGAACTCCACATATGGTAAGAATTGATTCCAACTTCCCTTATGCTCTAACACACAAGCTCGTAACAAGTCTTCTAGAGATTGAATTGTTCTTTTTGATTGTCCATCTGTCTGAGGATGATATGCTGAACTCAGACATAGTCTTGTTCCCAAAGCCTTGTGTAAGCTCTTCCATAATTGTGATGTAAAACGAGGGTCTCGATCAGAAATGATACTTGAAGGAATTCCATGTAATCTCACAATCTCCTCGATGTATAATTTTGCCAGTTTCTCCATTGAGTAACGAATATTAACAGGAATAAAGTGGGCAGACTTGGTTAATCTATCAACTATTACCCATATTGAATCATGTCCTAATGGAGTTTTAGGTAAAGAAGTCACAAAATCCATGGTAATGCTATCTCATTTCCATTCTGGTATTTCCATTGATTGTAGCATTCCAGGGGGGTTTTGATGTTCTACTTTAACCTTCTGGAAAATTAGACATGCAACCACATACTCTACCACCGCTTTCTTCATTCCAGGCCACCAAAATAACTTCTTCAAATCTTGATACATTTTAGTAGCTCTGGGATGAATGTTCATATAACTTTTGTGGCCTTTTTCTAGAATTGCTTTCCTCAACTCCTCTTGGTCAGGGATACACACTCGATCCTTATACCTCAGCAATTGGTTGTTTCCCTCGTTGAACTCAACTTCTTTTCCTTGTTTTAAGAGTTCTTTCTTCTCTTGTAGGAATTCGTCCTCTCATTGAGCCTCTAAAACTTGCTTCAAGAATTCACTTGTCACTTGTAACGCTCCTAATCTGTAGCTGTTAGCATTAACCTTTACTACTAGGTTAAGATCTCTGAAGTTCTCTATCAATTCCAACTCTTTAATCGTCATTATGGACGTATGCAGAGACTTTCGACTTAAAGCATCAGCTACTACGTTCGCTTTTCCAGGATGGTATTGCAACTCAAAGTCGTAGTCCTTTAAGAACTCCATCCATCTCCGTTGCCTCATGTTTAACTCCTTTTGGTCGAATAAATACTTGAGACTCTTATGATCGCTAAACACATCGAATGTTGCACCGTATAGATAATGCCTCCAAATCTTTAAGGTAAAAACTACAACAGCTAATTCTAAGTCATGGGTAGGATAGTTAATCTCATGTTGCCTTAATTGGCGCGACGCATAGGCTACAACCTTCTTGTCTTGCATGAGTACACTTCCTAGTCCTTGTTTAGACGCATCATAATAAACTTCAAAACTTTGATGTGGATCAGGGAGTACTAACACCGGCGAAGAAGTAAGTCGATCTTTCAGCTCTTGGAAACTATTCTCGCATTATGTCGTCCACACAAAAGGTTGTCCTTTCCGTGTTAGCTTGGTCAATGGGTATGCTAACTTTGAAAACCCTTCGATGAATCTCCTATAGTATCCAGCCAAGCCCAAGAAACTTCTGATCTCAGTGATTGTGGTTGGTCTCTCCCATTTCAAAACTGCTTCCACTTTAGAAGGGTCTACAGATATTCCTCCTTGACTAATTACATGTCCTAAAAAGTTCACCTCTTCCAACCAGAATTCACACTTCGACAGCTTTGCATACAATTGTTTCTTTTTCAGGATTTCCAACATAACCTTCAAGTTTTCAACATGTTCTTCTCTACTTTTAGAGTATACTAGTATATCATCAATTAACACCACTACAAATTTATCTAGATAAGGATGAAAAATCCGATTCATGTAATCCATGAATACGGCTGGTGCATTAGTTACACCAAAAGGCATCACTAGATACTCGTAATGGCCATAGCGTGTTCTAAAAGCAGTTTTCGGTACATCTTCTTTCTTCACCCTTATTTGATGGTATCCAGACCTCAAATCAATCTTGGAGAACACTGTGGCACCACGCAGTTAATCCATCAGGTCATCAATCCTTGGCAGAGGATATCTGTTCTTGATCATCACCTTGTTCAGTTGCCGATAATCTACACACAACCTCATGCTACCATCCTTTTTCTTAACCAATAACACTGGTGCACCCCAGGGGGATCACTGGGTTGTATAAACTGCTTCTCTATCATCTCTTCAAGTTGTTTCTTCAACTCTGCTAATTCTAGAGGTGACATTCGGTATGATGCAATTGAAATTGGTCCAACTCCAGGTACTAGATCAATGGCAAATTCTACATCTCTTTCTGGGGGTAAACCAGGGATATCTTCTGGAAAAACGTCAGGAAATTCGCACACGACCGACAAATTTTTGATTTTTGGTTCTTGCTCTCCTTTCATTAAAAGCAATAACATGAATCCTTGAGCCCCTCCTTTTAAAGAGGCACTCACTTGGTTGGCAGTTAGAAATCTCGAATCCTCTGGATTCAAATTTACAGGTTCTTTAAACATTATGGTTTTGTTATGACAATCTATTAGAACATGATTGTCAGACAACCAATCTAGCCCAATAATAACTTCTAAGCCAGAAAGGGGTAAGCAAAAGAGATTAGCCTTAAAGTCCCTACCATCTATGACAATAGGGCATTCCCAACAGGCTTTAGAAGTGACAATGGGATTATTCCCAAGAGTATGAACAGATAAATCAAATGGCAATTCTATCACGGGTAATTTTAGTTTTTCTACACAGTCAATGGAAATAAAGAAATGTGATGCACCTGAGTCATACATAACAGTTAAAGGAATCTTATTAATGATACACTTACCTTCCACCATGGAGTCAGAATGGGATGCTTCTTCCCTAGTAATTGCAAAAACCTTTCCTTTCGCCTTTGGTCTTCCGACTGCACTGTGTACGCCTCCTTGAGTATTTATGGATGTACTTGCACCTTCAGGGTTCTCCCTCTTTATCTCTGGGCAATCCTTGATATGATGACCCGGTTTGTTACACTTAAAGCAAATATAAGTGTTTTTGGGACAATCCCTTTTCAAATGGGGTCCTCCACAGATAAAGCATTTAAATTCTGGTGTAGGTGTTGGATAATAGCTTCCAGATGAAGCTTGGGGTTTGTTAGGAACAGGTGATGTTCCAAACCGACGAAATGGCACTTGGTAAGGCCTTTTTCTCCTAAAGTCTCTTCTTTGGTGATGGTGAGGTCCTCCACTTCTCATTTCTCCCGCCTTGTGAATGGATTCACGGCTTTTGGTCATTCTGTCCTTGTGATCCTCTTCGAAGATCCTGCAGCGATTTACCAATACAGAAAATTCACGGATTTCCTGCATTCGTATAGCTTCTTTGATTTCTAGCCGCAATCCGTTTACAAACTTTGCGCACCGATCACCTTCATTAGTAGCATCATTATAATGAGAATGAAAGCGAGATAGCTCTTCAAACCTGGATGCGTACTCTCCAACGGTCATATTTCCTTGGGTCAGTGACAAGAATTCAAATTGTCTTTTCTCTTTAACATCAGCTGGAAAGTATATCCTTGAAATAATTCCAAGTGATCTCCACTTGGTTAACTTCAAACTGCCTACGCATACTATCCCACCAATGTTCAGCATCCTCAGATAAGGCATAAGTAGCGAAGACTACTTTATCACCTTCAGTACATTGTAGTGCTCGGAAGATCTTCTATATTTCTCGAATCCATATTTGTGCTCCATCAGGGTTGTATCCTCCCTTGAAACGAGGTGGATTACGTTTTTCGAACAGGTCTACCCTTCTCAAGGCATCATTACCTTGACCTTCACGTGCTCTCATTACATTGATTAAGCGTTCTACAACTCTAGCAAGATCGTTTCCGGCCATTTTTTCCTGTTTCACAGTAACTGAGACTTGTCATATCAATCACAGTTACTACCAAGTCAGATATTCTATTTTCTATCACCTACACAGAGTTTACAGACAAAGCAAGATAGACCTTTCCCCAGGCCTACGGGATTAACTGCTCTGATACCACTTTATAACACCCTCTGTTATATCTCAATAATTTCTAAAAAATTCATGAAATTTTTTTTACTAAAAATATAATCGCTAAAAGAAACTATCAGAGTAAAATTACATACAATATTTCTGAAATACCTCATGAATTATCATTAAAATTTATAAAGTAATTTTACATTCATCCAAATAAAATAGATATTAAACATCATTAGAAAGAGAGAAAACTCCATGGCCCAAGAGCAGTTGCCTAGTGACATTATTTATTCATTGGACCAAGGTATTCATACCGAGCTCCCTTTCTAGTATGTGCTATATATACTATCGAGATTCTTCGATCCTTCCCTCTGTACAATCCATCAATTCAAACATATGAAACAAAACATGGAGAAAGGAGTGAGAAACAGAATATAATATTCTAAAATGGGACATAAGAAATAAAGGGTTTTCACAAACTAGTATAATAATATCAATCACAATCACATACACAATCAATTATGAATGTATGAATGTTATGTAATATCTTCATCATAACTTACCTATATATGCGGGCCCCTTAAATTTTAATTTGCACTGGGCCAACCAGGAGTTTACATTGTTCCATAATTCCGGATAATAATAACATGAACAGCTCAACTGGTATGGAAACACTTAGAGACTAGTCAGATTGAGAAGGTTTTTATTGTGAAAGTACCCGACACTAGGGAGCTACCCCAGGTCCCCTAAAGCACCCTTTCACACCCTCTCATCCCAAGGCTCACAATTAAGTCTCCTCTAATGTATCCTCAGTTTCTATAATCCGTCCCCAGACAATATCATTTTGTTTCTCTTTGATGATTCATGATGCATGAACTACTCGCGTATTTAGTTGGTTAAGGCTTTTAGAAACTCAATTATATTATCAGGGCCTACGAATCGCGACATAGTCACCCCCGTAAACTGTACTTTTTCAACTTCTCAAATACACACATAGAATTTTAGTACAGTTCCTTTTCAAATCACAAATCAAATCTCCTTATAATTTGAGTTTCAAAGCCTTAAATATATTTCACAACCTTCTTTAGAAAGTTTATAGGTCAATTCAAAATCAATTTCTAAAAACTCGAATTCGGAATTATCAATCTTCAAAACCTTAGTACTTGAAAATTTTGTATAATATTTTTATACATTTTGAAAATAATATGTATATATATATATATTAAAATTATTAGTAAAAATTTATTTTTATAAAATAATTTCTCTTTCTGATAAACTAACTAAAAATCTAAATTTTAGTGAAGATATATACATATATATTAAAAGATAAAAAGAGATTTCTAAAAACTTATGTAGTTTTATTGAAATCTAAGAAATTTCTTAAAAGTAATTTGAATAAAGATGAATAAGTAAATAAAGAAGTAGGAGATAAGTAAATTCTTACTAAATTTTAACTTTCCGTCATGTTTGCTATATGCTCAAACTCCACAGTACAAGATTATCAATCATAATCAAACATTGTCAATCACAATCAAACATCATAAAACATAAATAAATATTAACAATCATAATCAAATCAAATAATTAAACATCAGTTATAAATATGATAATTTAAAATTTAATGATTATTTAAATTAATAAAGTTTGTTTTAAGTTCTATGGTCAATTCCTCGCACAGGTCTATGTAAATCCAAGATAGTCCAGTCCTTGCATAGGTCTAGTTCAGTCCATATAAGTCATAAATAGTCCAAGTCCTTGCATAGGTTCAGTCAAGTCCATAATAGTTCAAGTCCTTGCATAGGTTCAATCCAGTCCGCATAGGTCATAATAATTCAAGTTCTTGAATAAATATTTCAGATATTAAGTTACACAAGATGCTTAATTTATTAAAAATAATTATTATAAATTTTAAGTTAAAAGTTATTATTTTAAAATAATAATACTGTTATGTTTAAAAGGAGTAGGAGACTCCTTCCAATATTCTTATGTATTTTTATATTATATCATTATCTCACCCCCTTACCTTGATTTGCTACCAAAAGTGAATTCGCTCTGCGCCTCCAAGTTCTAACAAAATATTAATACTAATTTATTTCAGTATGAGCATAAGATGAAAATTAAGATTGTTATCAGAATGATAAATAGTAAATACGCATAGTAATAGTAAATAGTAACGTTAAATAGTAAATCATCAATAGGAACGTTAAATAGTAATTTTGAATAGTAATAGTAAATAGTAAATCGTGAATAGTAAATTTTGAATAGTAGTGGTAAATGGTAAATCATGAACAATAACAGTAAATAGTAAATTTTGAATAGTAATGGTAAATAGTAAATTTTGAATAGTAATGATAAATAGTAAATTTTGAATAGTAATAGCAACTAATAAATTTTGAATAATAACGGTAAATGATAAATTTGAATAATAACAGTAAATGGTAAATTGTGAATAGTGACAATAAATAGTAAATTTTAAATAGTAACGGTAAGTAGTAAAAATAACACAGTAGTAATTTATTTTTACCATAGTAACTTATTCATAATAATAATAATAGTATATTAATAGTTTAAGAGTGCTAAAAAGAATAATCTAAATAATCATAAAAGAGTTTAGAAGAAAAATATTATTACCTTACACCTTCAGCAGAATCTCTTTTTACCAAAAGAACTTACTTCCCTTTAATTCCTTAAGTACTATCTCTCTAGATTCTCTCTCTAATTTTGGTGTGAAAATGTGGTAAATGAGCCATCTATTTATAGGAAGAAAATTTTACTATTTAAGATTACTTAATTATTTATTTTACTATTCATGATGTAAGTATTCACCCACCGGTCACTATTCATGATGTAAGTATTTACCCACCGGTCACTATTCATGATGTAAGTATTTACCCACCGATGATGTAAGCGATGATGTCGGCAGTGGCATTTTGGTTATCAGATGAAAGGTTAAGGGTATTTTTGTCATTCTTAAAAAATGAAAAATATATAAAAATTCCAAAAAATTATAAATTATATAACAATCAAAAAGTTCTAAAGAACTATAATCAAATTCCTTTGAAATTTTATTTTAAATAAGAAATAATGAAATTAGGGGTGTTACACCTCGCACCTATGGTTCAAAAGATGTGATCAATTTCAAGTTTTATCGCCAAATCGAGCTCTGATTAGAGCTTAGAAGCTCACACTCCTACCATTTCCTTTTTCTATTTTCTTTTATTTTCTTAAGTAAAAACTTTATCTTTACCATTGGTAAATTAATTTACCACCATCAATTTAATCTAATTTAAATTTACCACTCAAAATTTGATTTATCTTTGTTTAGTATTTATCACCCAAAAATAATTCTTAATTAATTTATGATAATTTAAGAAAAGTCCTAATTAAAATCTGAATAATTTATTTATTAATTTTTCACATATCGCCTATAATTAATTTAAATACCTAGAATATTACAAAATCATTTAGCATAAATTATTATAATATGTATAAAATAATTTAATTATTTCAAAAATAAATTTCTTATGGTGATAGAAATACATATAAAAATAAAATATTGTTTTTATTAAGTTTAATTCATGTGAATTTTAATTTTGAAATTATTTTTATTAAATTTTATTTATGTGAATTTAAATTTTGAAAAATAGATATTTATCTCTATGTGTGTAAAGATTTCTTGTAATAAAAAATAAATATTTATTTTTTTGATATTTTAAAATAATTAAAATTAAAAATTATATATTAAGAGAAACTAAAGCATATGTTAATAAAAGTAAATGGTTGAAATTAAAATTTTAATATATATTATCATATATTTCAATGCCAATATTTAACTAATAAGTTAGTAAATTTATTTTTAAACATATAATTGAAACATAAAAATTTAGAACTTTCGAAAGTAAAAAATAAAGATGTTGGAATAGATATTATAATAGATATTATATTAAAATTATTTTTCTCTTTTTTACTTATAAGTACTATTTTAAAATTTATAAAATTAATTCATTTTTAATTATTTTCTGGGAAAAACAAATCTCAATAAAAAATAAAAATAAAAATTTAATATATCAAAAAGTATAAATAGTTGTGTAATAATTTAATGTGGCAAATAAAAAGATAATGAAAATAAATAATAATAAATTAAAGAGTTTTTAAAAATTAAAAATTTAAAGAAAATGTCATGATATATATATATATATATATATATATATATATATATATATATATATATATATATATATTCTCTAATTTGAAACTGACCATATATCGGTTTAAATTCAAATAAAATATATTAAAATAAAAAAATTGACTATATATCGTTAGTTAAATGGAACATCCACATAAATTACTATACTAATTTTTCCATAGTGAGCATAGGTTCATGAGTTTTACATGTTATTCCTTCCCATACCATGTAAATTCTTTGGCTTCCAAGTTCTATTTGTCTGGACAGATTAACTCGATCGGAATAATTACAGGCAACACTTTCAAATGATACCCTGTTCTTCCAACTTTTGTGCTGTTACATGAGAAATGCAGCAACTTTCAAATTGGAAATCTAATCTACTCTGATTTTCTCTGAGGTTGCTTTGTTGATGGAGGCATGATGGGATCATTTGACGAGTATTTGCCACTGTGACTCTAAGCTAGCTGTGGATTTAGTTTTATCTACTTCTAAAACTTGGCATCGATATGAAGTAGTTGTTAACAAAATGCTTTAGAAGGGTTGGATTTTTCCATGATAAAATATACATTGCAAGTTGAATAGGCGTAAATGAAAGCAAAGCTATACGCTTACTTATTGACAATATAATTAACTATATTCACTTATTATTTTAAAGATGTTTCCTTACAAAAAATTTATAACATAAGGACATGTTTGGTTTTTTTAATTTTAATTATAAAATTATCATTATATTCTTCATTTTTTAAAATTTTCATAAAAAATTAAAAAATAACTTTTTTATTTCTTATTTTCATTTTTTCTGTGTAATTTTTAAAAAAACATAAAACAAAATAACAATTTCATAATAAAATAACAATTTCATAATTAAAATTAAAAATAAAAAACAAAACGATCACAAAATAAAGTCGGAATGCCTTCAAAACTTGTTTAGAAATATTATGATGTTGATTAGGCTAACCTAAACCAAACCACACCTCTCCATTTTCATATGCTAGAAATTGATTGAACATATAATCCATCTCTAAACTCATCATATATGTGATACTATATTAATTTATATTTTTCTTTTTTTCTATCATTTTCATATACATGTAACCTCAAATTATAGCAAAAAACAGAAAACTTGTCTTATTTAATTTCCATGAAATATTTTTCCTTACAAAATTAAGTATTATTAAGAAACGCATAGCCTTTGATCCACTTGAAAAAAGATTAACAAGTTTCCTTATAATTACTTTAAAACCTTCATTTAACCTATATATAAAAAAATAAAACCTTCATTTATTAAAAGCGATTTCTGTGATAAATTAATTGGAACTTTATTTTGTAGATTTCTCCGGCGCATGCACAATTTAGAGTATTTTAGTGTAAGTTTTAATAGATTGACATTTACCTTACACATACATATTATGCCATTATAAATAAGAGAAGTATACATTTTATGAGAAAAAAATAATATTAATATAAAAATAATGATAATATATATAATATGAGTATAATAAATATTATATAATTAAAATAATACCACATATTTCTAACCTTTTTTTATGTAAAAACTGAGATCAAGCAAGATGGATTCAATGGGGCAAAATTCAAATTCTAAAGAATATATTTTTCTTTTTTTCCCTTCAAAAATGGAGGTATTTTTGAAAGTTGTAGTTGATGCAACAGCTAGAGAGTTTAAAAAAGAAAAGGAAGACGCAAGGACCGGTAAAGAAGAATCTCTACCGTTGGGGTTTTGAAATGTGCATGGGAGAATCTCCACCGTCCATCATCAACTAGTTGTTGTTATTACCTTTCGAGTGAGGAATCGTTTGAAGTGACATGGTGCACACTAACACTCCTGTGGGCCACCAAACAGCACAACAAACCTGAACCCGACATTGTCAACTCTTTCTTTCCCGCCAATTCCCTCACTCCGTTCCAATCCTTCAACGCCGTTGTTTTCGGCGACGAAGAAGACGACGCCGTCGACGACGACTCTCCCTCCCCTTCCTCCGTCAAACAATTCTCACAAGATTCGCTCGACGCTTCCTCGGCCACCGTCTCCTTCGCCGTCTTCTTCCGTCGTTGCTGTATCGTCTCTCCCATCAGGTCGCGGAACCCCATCGCCGATATCTTCTCCAGCGCTGGGAATCCCGAGCCTTCTACCACCATCGCGCCGATGTTCATCACGCCGAGGAACCTCCCCGACGGCCGCCGGATCTGGAAGGCGCTGAAGCAGGGGGCTCTGTCCGCGTCCGGCGAGAGGATGTTGCTGATGAGTAACCTAACGGTGCCGATGAGGTGGTCTCGGAACGTGCCGACGGCGTAGATGTAGACGGACACGCCGGAGGTGTCGCTGGCGAGAAACTCCGGCGAGACGCGGAAGAGGAACTTGTCGTTCCAGGTAGGGTTGTGGCCGCCGATCTTGTCGACTCTGGTTCGGAGCTTGGTGGAGGGTTCGATCCACGTAACGGCGTAGGTTTGGAGCCTTCGGCGGGGAGACGCAGGTGGCTTGAGGCCTTGTGCTGAGATCAGGTTGATCTCCAATACTTGCTGCGTCGTCTTCGCCGGCGACGGCATTGTTGTTTCTCTCTCTGTCTGTCTCTTTCCAGAACCTTCCTTACCACACCATGTTGATTCTTTCTTCAATATCCGGGAAGATGAACGGTCATGATGGGCCAAGAAAGAATCAACAGTTGTGATTCCGGCGGAAGAAAGAGGTTTGAGTTACGGTAACAGTTGAAAGAGAGAATGGGAACGCCACAGAAAACCAAACGAAGGAACTTGGTTTATATTTATTCATTCACTGGCCCCTTTCCTATTAGTTATCCGTTAGGAGTGTAAATGTGAATATTAGCTGTAAATAACTGAACCGGGGGAAGGGGGTAAGTGAAATCTGCCTAAGTTTAATATCTAACCGGAACCCCAACACAATATAACTGCAATTTGTTTCCACTTTTATTCTTAGAATATTACTATTTCATTTATATATGTTAAAATAAATTCACTTTTAAAATGATTAAATTGTCACATTCAACATGTACATGCATATGTTCGAAATTTAACAAGGTTTAAAATTCATTCAAATCTCACCCCAATTCTATTCCAAGACGAATAAAATATAAAGAGAAATAGATTATAAGTTAACCACGCTGAATTTCCATTCAGGGTCAAGAAGTATTAACATATTTAAACACTTTCTTTGCAGAAGTATTAACATGAATAAAGAAGAAAAACAATGATTCTGAGGCATCCTATTTCCACATCAGATTTCTAACATGTAGAGGAGGGAGAAAACAATTTTTTCTCTTAGAAAAATCATTTTAAGTGATTTATATAAATAGAACTATGAAAATGTATCACGATTTAGGCATTCTCCAAGGTTCACCATGATACATTAATAACGCAACACGAGGGAATCAAAATTTGACAGAATCCAAATCTGCCATGTTAAAGAACTTCTTGTTCAGTGTCAAGTCTCCATGAGAATTCAATCTACAGCCAGCAAAAGGACCAAACAAGCACGGAACCACAGCACAGCAGGATTTCATTCTTCTGAACCGAACGATCAGTATCAATTTTACAGTTATGCACAGTTTTACTGCATCAAATTCTTGGTGCTGCATTGCAAATCACATGTGGTCAGTCGTGTGCAAGAAACTAAACTTACTCTTACAAAATTGACCTTAACCTCAAATCAGCTCCAACTTTGCCTTATCACAAATATGACAACTTAAAATCAGTAATTTTCTCCTTCAACTATAGAAAGATTCACACTGAGCAGAATTTTCGACAATATACCAAAAAATCCTCCAAATTATCCAGTTTCATATGAATTCAAGTAATATGTCCAGTCATGCTCAAGTAAAGTAAACTATATTTATATCTATTAAAACAGATCAGCTTGGAAGTAGATGAAGAAAACCTGAAGAAACTTTGCTTTTCCTGTTTATCAAAGTAGGTATACAAGGTTGGTTATCAATTAAATTCAGAGTTAGTGAATATAAATATCACAGTATAGTTTAGAGTATCTACCTCCACCGATTGTTGCTTCAGGCAATCGCTCAATTGAGTACTTGTGTTTGGTGATGTACATAATTGGCACACCAGGAATCTGCAATAGAGAAACCAGTTCATGGGTCATGCATGGGGTCCAATATCAAAACATGAATGACAACCGTTGAATTGATTAATGACTTTACCTTCCGGATCCTCCTCTTCAAATCCCGATCACATGTTGCAACAATGTAGCACTTATGCTGCTTTCAAGGAATTGGCAAGTGTAAATAAATTGCGGGAAAAAAAATGAAATAAGCAGATCTTTCTTACCATTAATATTGTTTGAAATTATTTGTAATAAAATTGTTCACATAGATAAACAACCAATAAACGTTGCCAAGACTGAGAATTTGGAGCATCAGGAACACCAAGATCAAAGCAAATAATACTAAAGCATGTCCATTAGCTAAGCTATGAAATCAAAATCGAGAAAAACTTTTCAGCAATTTTTCGTTGTTCAACAATAAGAGGGGAGATGAAGGTAACTCTAAAATGCAAGTATCTCAATATTATATTAATTCAATTTCCATCACAGAAGTAGAAATTTGCTTCCAGTTTTAGACAGCCTTGTAGTACAAACAGATAAGAGATTTAAACTTTGCAGTCCCTCAAATAAATATGAATAAATAACTAGCACAAGGCTAGGGGAAAAATTGTATTATTTTACGTCCAGATGATTCAGAACATTTAACAGATGCTTGAAAAAAATTGCACCTGAGTAACTCGCTCAACAAGGCAGTCATCAGCATACGTCCCTTTATGAGTACAGAGTATTCTTTCAAATTGAGGATCCTTTGCAATCCTGCCATGTATACAAGGGATAAATTAATACAACTAAGAGCTGAAACTAGAAAAGTATACTTTCTGTTCTCTACTAGACTGAGAGATAGCTTTATACAAGAAATGTGACTAGTTGTAGCATAAAAAATGCAATGGTAACAAAAAGGCATGGCATAACATAACAAAGGAAAATAAAGTCTAGTAGTCTTGTGCTTTGATATACTCTTCTTCACTTTGTCTTTTAAAGAGAGATGTTTTGCCCTTGGTAAACTGCTTCACCTGAACTAGAGCCCCAGCATGTCTAATTTTTTAATAGAATGTAATTCTGGATGAACTAAGTAGGATATTTGATTTCTTTCATATTCAGTAAAATTAGGGGTTGATCAAAGCCCAAAGTGAACAAAACTTGCAGAAGCATGGACAAGGCGAACATGCATACATAAGTTGATTTTTAATATATGCATCCCAAGTGTATGAGAATATAAACCAATAATAATCAAGGCACAAAATATATCATCTACCTTAGAGCTACACGATATTTTTGACCTAACTTCTCAAGTTCAGCTATCACACAGTCTGTGATACAAGGTGTGCCTGAAAATCCAAAGTATCAATGGAACAAAGGTAAGAATATGGGATGTTTGATTCAAATATAAAGACCTGCTTCTTAATCTGGCAAAGGCTATCACACATGATCTCTAACATTTGAATAAGCCTCATGTTCAACTAAATTTAGACATGAAATTCATAAATTGGGACAAGTAACAAGCTACTTCAAACTCACATTTTGCATATAAGCAGTCCATCATTCCTTTCTCTAGGTCCAACTACATAAACAAAGTAAAAGAACTGTGTAAGCCACAAATAAAGAGCCTTCATAAGAAAATGGTGCAATTCATACTAGGTTTAATTTGATACATCACAAATTAAAATGCTTTAGTGTTTTAATTCTCTATGTAAGAGTGAATGTTAGATTTATAATTCCAGAGCTTTAAGGGAAAATTTATGAGTAGAATCATATGCATACCATCAACACACAGTCACAAACACTACTCTATGAAACCAGATAGAAACAGGTATAATAGTTGATTAATTTATAAAAAGGACAAAAATGCAGTAGCAACATACATTAGAAAAAAAAAAACAATAAAATCAAAGCAAAATGAAGCAGACTCACTTTATTTTGGATGGAGAAATTGATGAAGTTAGTATCCACCAAAACACGATAAGGGGGTCCCAACGCAGTATTATATTGAAAGAAAAGCGCCGAAGAATGAGTTGGACTAAATAGCAAACACAGTATTGAAACCAGTAAAAAAAAGTGAGGGGGAGAAGAATATATTAATGAAGAACGAGAAGGGAAACAAAAGACAGAATGAAAGCTTACACGTTTCTGGGTAACTTATCCTTTAGAAGGTTCTTCTTTTCTGGGTTCAAAACCTCTTGTTTATAGCTGAATTTGACATGAACTCACTCAAGCAATGAAAATATACCAAAACCAAGAGCATGGAGGAGCTAACCTATAAGTTATAACTATAAAACAGAAGGGAAATAATAATAAATAAATAAAAACTCACTTTTTGATTGCTTTGGAAGTGACAACCTTCTTCATAACCGCAAATTTGGGTCCTTTCTTAGCTTTACCCATTGTGACGGCGAAATGCTAGAGCCAGAACAAGCTTCTTCAGCAGTGTGTAATGGTTTATCAAAGTTGAAGGAAGAATTTCGTTATCCTATTGATAGATGAACGTATGTGTAAAACGAAAAAAAAAAAAAAAGCTTCCAAAGGTGAAAGAAACTAAACCTATGACCGTCTCAGATGGAACTAATCGATGTTTCAGAGCGAATGGTGGGAACTAGGAACAGAGTTTGAATGGTGAAGAACAATTGATGATACTACTATTAGTTATTACTCTAAAACCCTAGCTATCACACTTGAGTCATGACGAAGGATGAAGGAAAGGAATCACGACTGTACTCATCTTCTAAATTAATGATCAATACATAATTATTATTTTTTTGGTAGTATATGGAGCAAAGGCCCAATATTATGTAACAATAAATAACTCTAGGACATTTAACTTTTGCCTATAAACATCCTAGATGGAACTAAAAATTATAAGACCAAATTCTTGATCACACCTAATGTTTTAATATATCAATAAGTGAATTTACTTCTTTATATACATGTATTGTTCTAGACACTGAAAAACTCCTATCAACAATATAATATTATCCCCTCGGTTTTTATTTAAGTGTGGAAAGATTTTGTTTTTATTTAAGTATCCATTTTAGAGGGTATTAATTATATATTTAGAATTTTAAGAGAGTATGAATTTTTATTTTTTAATACTATTTTTATTGACATTAAAAGTAAAAAGAATTTTAGAAGAAATAAATAAGTGAATGATAAGAATAAGATAGAAACATAATTAATTATTTTATAAAAAATAATAATCTTAATTACATTTTTTAATATGTGTAATTCTTTTCTCTCTGATTTGTTGCTTAACTTTAAGGATCATTAATACATCACATGTTATATTAGATATTGTTAGTAATTGAGATAACTGTTGATATTTTGGGATTATATTCTACATTATATTTGGAGAATATTATGACTGTTACGTTTGGAAATATTATGATTAATTGTAATTGATAATTAGTTGTACATAACATATAATTAGGTAGCTATATTAGGAAAAGGTGTATTGTCCATGCTCAATCTTTACACCTTATACATGTATAAATACCTTTTCATAGTTAGTGGAAATTAACTCATATCTTATTTTTTATCTGTTGTTATAAACCTTTAATATCTTGGTGTAGAGCTTTAGAGCTTTGACAACACTATCAAATCCAGGGACCATGGAAAACTCAAGCAACCTAGCCTAAAAGTACCTCACATCCCTCTGTTCTATTAAGTTAGACATAACCAACTTCTTGTCATTGAAATCTCTAGTGTTCCCATTGATTATGGGAAGCAAAGTCGAAGGTTTGTAAAGTAAAAGACTTTAAACCTTTCTTGAAGGATAACAATCTCAATGTGTTTTCTATTTTATAAAACTCTTTTGTTATAGAGAATATAAAAGATGAGCTATTTAAGCTAAAACCCTTAACAAAAAAGTACCAAAAATGTAACATCCCAAGTATTTGATAATTAGAAAATAAATAGATGGGCATTTAAACTTAAAATGATATTAATTAAGGAGTGTGAAGTTAATTATTAAGTTTAAATGGATTTAATTAAGAAATTGAGGATCAGAACCTGGCGCATAGCGTGGCTGTGGCGCGTAGCGTCAGTGAAACTTTAGTTACCTGACGCGTAGCGCCAATGTCACGAAGTAGAATTTAAAGATGGGAAAACAGAGGTAGAACGCATGCATGAGTTTGAGACCATTTTCTTTCTCTCCTCTCCCAAGCTCCAGGGGCTCAATTCCAGCTGATTTTAGGAGGATTCTTGAAGCTAATTATGTTTTAGACTTTGGAGAGCGAGGTATGTACTTGGAGACCACTAATTTAATATTCCCTTTCTCTTTATCTTTTCTTTCCCTCTTTAACAGCGAGTCGCATGTTGGAGGAAAGTTATGACCTTACGTTTTATGGTCATGGGGAACTTGGGCGTTGCTCTGGTAATGATGGATACTGTAACATCCTAAAAATTTTATTCTCATGTATAATCATTTTGATTTAGACCATCAATGATATTATCCATTTTATCTCAACTTTCTACATAAATTTTTGGTTAGGACAACATCTTCAATTTAACCTTTTACCATGGTAAATAATTTTAACTTTATACCTTTGGTAAAAGTTAATCAAATAATTTATTACCTATTTCCTTAGTTATTAATTTCCTTGGCTTTTCCAATTACTCTCATCAAATTGCCAAATACTCCACTCAAAATGCGTCATCTTGTACACATTTTTATTGTTAGTTAGAGTCCTAATTTGGAAATGTGTCCAACTACAAAGTTGTTCCTCTTTTTCTTATATTTCCAACAAGACCAAATTTGTTAAATTCCATTAAGATATGAGAGAGATATGTCCAAAATACCGAAACAGTGTCAGAATTGATATTTTATTTCAATCATATCATCTTGTACATATTTTAATACCTTGTTAGAGTCCGAATTTGAAAAAGTGGTAAACTACAAAGTTGTTCCTCGTTGTCTTAGCTTTCTAACAAGACCACATTTGTTAAAATCCATTAAGATATGAGAGAGATATACCTAAAATACCAAAACAGTGTCAGAATTGATATTTACTTCAATCAAACAAACTACATTATGTAGGCTGCGGAAATGGTCAACAATCCAGCTCATTTTTCTCACCTAAAACCTCCATTATCACCATAATTCATGCACCTAACATCCCACTACAATCCCATTATGAAAATCTTGTCCCCCACTTGTCATTTACATCATTAAATCAACACTACATCTTGTTCCCAAGTCTGAATTCTTAGAACAAGCTAAAGTTAGTGAAGTCTCTCTCTTATTTTCTTTCACTTTCTCCATCAATTTCACTCTTGATCTGAAGCTAGGACAATAATACAACACTTTCAACCACTTTAGGAACCTCCATTAAGGTAAGAGGGGACAGGGTTGTGAATATTTGTGAAATGGGTAGAATTGTATGCTGATTCTAGGATTCCAGAATTTATTCGTAACTTGTTGCTCATTTTTGATATTGAAAACGTGTGAATTTGACTCTGACTTCTTCATGAAAGTTGTATATCTTTTTGATATATGAATTTTGAGACCTCAATCTAGTAATTTGAATAAGTATAGCAAAAGTTATAGCCAAAATACTACAGCATGTTCATGTGAAAGATTTATCCTTTGTTTTGTGTATATATTGATTTACTGGGAACTGTACGTGCATAATCAGCCTTGGATGTCTTCATGCAAGTTGTAGATAATTAAGTTGTGGATCTTTAGAAAGTGGTTTCACATTAAAATAATTTTTGTAGCCCAAGTTATGCTCATAATACTGAAGTATGTACAAGCTGTAAATCTGTGAACTTGAAATCCGTATCTTATTGTTAAAATTGGGCATTTTGTAATAAGAATTAGTGATCAGTGTCTTCATGAAAGTTGTAAATCTTTTTGTTATATGAATTTTGAGACCTGAACCGATTGATTTGAGTATGTGTAGAAAAAGTTATAGCCAAAATATTACTGTATGTCCGAGTGAAAGATTTGCTTCATGTTTAGTGTATATTTTGATATTCTGGGAATTATACATGCATAATCAGCCTTGGATGTCTTCATGAAAGTTGTAGATAATTAAGTTGTGGATTTTTAGAAAGTGTTTTAACATCAAAATAATTTTTGTAGTTCAAGTTATGCTTAAATTACTGAAGTATGTGCAAGCTGAAATTCTGAAATTTTGGAATTTTGAAAATCTGAATCTTGTTTTCAATACTGGGAATTTTGTGGTATGAATTAGTTGTTTGAGTCTTCATGAAAGTTGTAGATAATTATGTTAAGAGTATTTTAGAAGTGGTTTCATGCAAAAATCATTTTTGTAACTCCAGAAACACTGAAATTACTAATATATGTACGTTTTGAAAAACTCACCTTGAGGCAGTGTGGTATTTCATGAATAAGTAATATTTCTGTTCGGAATTTGAAACTGTGTTCTTCATGAAAGTTGTAGATAATTGTATTATTGAGCTATAGAAAGTGGAATCACCTAAAAAGGAGTTGATTTGCCCATGTTATGACTGTTTTGCTAATGTATGTTGCTGTTGGGGATGCTGAAAGTCACTTAGAATGACTATTTTGAAAGAAAATAATATTTTCTCTATGTATAAAAATTATTTATTAAATTATTGAGTGATTATGAATTATTATAAATGTTGTTGAGTATCACACAGTTTGTATATTGTGATGGTGAATAATTATGAATGACATAATTAATATATATGTGCATGAATGCCTTGTGGTTATTGACATATGTGGTTGAAACAGTAAATCCATGATTTTGTGAATTATTATGTGTATTGTGTTCCTTGAGGACTTGTAGCATCCAAGAGGTTTTGGAAATGTGGATATCATGGTATGTTAAAAGAATTAAAGGCATTCATGCATCATAAGCATTCGGACGCACCATGGAATTTAGGGGTTCCATGATTGCCTACCCTGGTGGGGGGTTACTCTATGATGAGTTAAGCCCTATTATGTTGTGTGCCATGGAGTGTAGGGATTCATGGTTTATGCAGAAGTCCTACTTATGATATTGTGTACTTCGGTACTTAAGCGCCATGAAGTATAGGGATTCATGGTATATGCTAAAGCCCTATTTGTGTCTCTATGAGACTTTTACTGCAGTATTCCCACCAAGACCAAATGGATCCAGCATGACATCATTTGACTAATTAAAGATCTATTAATGGACTTGTTTGGCATATTCATCATATCATTATGAATTATTGATTGTGTTTGTGCAATTTTATCTATTTTATATTTATTCTATATTCTGTCTCACTCTTACATTAATTTTTACAGTGAATGACACGCAGAATGCAGAGTGATGCCATGATGGATGTCTATTTGTTTTATTACCTGAACTTTGAATTTATGGGTTGTAATAAATATAATATGTCATGTACCATTATCTTCACAATCGTTTCCGCTACTTAAATATTTTCTTGAATTTAATTAATCACGACTAGTATGTATGATAATTTTTCCGCTGTTATTAATTGTTATATAAACTCTGAATTAAATTTATAATTTTTAAAATGATCTTTCAAAAAAGCGAAAAATTTACTCGAAAATTTTAATCCACGTTTCGGGGCGTTACAGATACCAAGAGAAACTAATGGGCTTTGCATTTCAGAAATTGTAGGCTTTGAATTAGGAGTCAAAAGGTCATTTGGTATCATGGAGCTTAGAAACAAGAGTTGGAAATGAAAAATGAGTCTTGGTGGATTTCGGAAGGACCCGATAATTAACTTGAAGATTTGGAAAGCTTGGGATCGAGGTAAGGGGGTGTGCTTTGTACAATGTAGGAGAAAGATGTATGATAGTCACTTTAATTATTTTATACAAAATTGAATAAGTTAGGATGAATCATGTGGTATATGGAATAAAAGTAAGTGAGAGTATTAAAGTAAAGGAGGTGGAATAATTTATAAGATTAGTAAATGACTAAGTGGAGGGATAATGTCATATTATTTAAGGAAATTAAGTGCGTATGTATATATAACTACATGATAGAGTAGGTTATGAAATAAAAAATGAGTCTAAGTGGAATAGGCATATTCATGAATATATATATATATATATATATATATATATATATATATATGCGAAACGGGAGAGTGTAAGACCAATAATGAGAAGTAGGACAAATAGTAATTAATAGTGCATAAGTGACATTAGTATGGAAATGAAATCATGTAAGCAAACGTAATCTCGCAAATTATAACGAATAGTTGGATGAGAAACTAAGGTAGGTGGAGTTCATAATAAAATAATGTGTTATGTTAATCATGCTCAACTCAATGAGAACAATGAAATGACGGTTATGGAATGTTGGGACATGGCTTGTGAGGGTTGGGCCTGTGTGGCCGCTTTGTGTGGTGAGTATATATTAGCTTCTAATATTTATACATGAGAATGATGATGTTTTAGCCATGTTCATTGTGATTGATATCTGATTTATGTGGTTGAGGATGACCGACGATATATGTTACCCTCGTTTTCTGGCTCCCATGGTTTTTGTGCCTAGTTGAGCTACCTAGTGGTCAAGTAGGACCTAGTGGTTGAGGGGGGGTCAAGTAGGACTCGGTGAACCAAGCCGGGTTCACGGGTATCAAGTAAGACCCCCAACTGAAGGTCGATCCTTTTAGTATCCGGATACTAGAGCGTCATACTATTTGAGGGTCAATTGTGTTTAAATGCTTTAATATGTAATGATGTGGATATGAGTGATAATGTGATATCCTGGACACTGTTAAGGGCGGGGAGTGATCGCCGGTGTGTGACTCAGTCAAGGAGCGGCTCCTGACAGGCTTCTAGTGGAGGGAACATATGATAATGTTTATATTTATTTACTTGGTGTGTATGTGAAATGAAATAAATGATTTGGTAATGGTTTGAATTAGTGATTTTGATAAGGTTAATATGATTTAACTTGATGGTGATGAACTGGTAATAATAATAACTGCAGGATAATAATGAATATTGCTGCTAAAATGGAAATATAGCTAGAGTACGCCCTTTCCTAGTAATTGTGTATTTATTTCTATATTAATGCTTAATTCCAGTCATTCACCCCCTGTATTGTGGTTTTAGTGATTGTGACAGGTTATGGGTGCACACCGCGGAGGCGAGCGCTAAATAAGACCAGGGCAGAGAGAAAATTAATGTAATAATGGTTGTGTGTAGGCATATTTAGTTAAAGATGGTAAATGTATATTTATGTCAAGCTTTGGATCCTATGTATGTGATTTTGATTGATACTCTTAGGCGTAGCGCTACCAAATGGCACTGAGCCATTTGGTAGTTGATTTGTTATGATGCATGAGTATGTTTGTATATGTGTGATACCCAAGTATTGAATTGTGAGGTATGATGATATGGAATGGTAGTGCGTTATGCATGAGTAGAGGTTGGGCTCAGAGCTATTGCGTGATTGCATGAAATTGGTGTAACATCCCAAAATTTATAAAAATGATTAATTGAGAGGAATAAATAATGAATAATTAAATATGAGTTGATTCATGTCCCAAAAATTTAGAAATAATTAAATTGAGATTTATGAGGATTATTTATAATTTATTGAGGCTTTAAGAGCTAAAATTATACCCGGTTAAAATATAGGTGTCGGACTAAGTATCTCCGATTGAGATGCCATGGGTCAAGGCTGTTAAGAATATTATTGGGAATATGAATGTATAATTTTTAGATAAAGTATTGAGTCCGAACGGTGATCCTTTATGTTGTAAAATAGTAAAATTTTAATGAAGGGATTAAAATTAAAACACAAAACCCCACTATCCCTTCTCTTTCACGTTGGTTTTGTTTTCCTCTTGGCAAACACTCTCTTCTTCTCTTTTACTCATTCCTTTTTCATCTTCTTCATCTTCTTCTCCTTCTCAAAACATGAATGATGGTGTGCCTTCTCTTTCCTCCATTTCGTTTTCTACAAGCTTGAAGAAGACATGATGGATTGAAGTTCTCTCCTTCCTTTCTTCTCCCATTTTTGCCACATTTCCCCTCCCTTGGTGCCTATTGTTGCTTGTTGGTTGAGGTAAGTTCCTCACCATTTTTAATGAGCTTATGTCCTAAGTTTTGGGGTTATGATTGTTGGGTGAGTGTTTAATGCATGTGGGTTGTTAGGAGAGCCATTAATGTGAGAAGCCCTAAGGTGGGGTAGGATAAATGTGTAGTTTTATGAGGGGGTACATGGGTACACGAAAATGGCATGATTAATGATGGAAAATGATGAGTATTAATGGTGATTGTTGGATTTTTAATGGAACCCTACCTCTAGGAATTGGGGGAAAATGAATAATGATGTTATGAGAAATGGTTTAAGTGTAAACCCATGATATCTTGTATGTGGATGTTGTTAATGATGAGGTTGATGGTTATTAGTAATGATTGTTGGATTTTTGATGAAAACCCTTGCCCTAAGAATTTGGGGAAAACATGTAATATTGAACTGAGAGTTAATTTGAATGGAAATGTATGATAAAGTAGTGTATGAGTATCATTCAAAGTTTTGGGGGAATGTTTTATGATGATGAGAGATCACATTAGTGATGTTGGATGATGATAGTAATGATAGATGACCATAGATGATGTATTGATAATTGGGATTTATGCCCATTTTGATGGATGAAATGATGTTAGACATGTAGTCCTTTTGTATAGGCATAAGTATTGATAATATATGAATTATGGTCGAATTCATGAAAGGCAATGAATGATATTAGATGTTTGCTTGGTTGTGACCTAATAGGCTTATGTTATATATTTACATGCCTTGTCGAGCCTTTTCTCATATCTTCATATATGGGACTAGGCGAGTGCCCTGTATACATATTCTTCTTCCGCTGTAAACTCCATTATTTTTGTATACACTTACGGGCGTTTTACTTAGCGATCTAGTTTGTAAATTCTTATATCTCATATTTCACTCTTCGGTTTTCTATGGTTCAGGTTTTGATGTAATCGTGGAGGTGTTTTGAAATTATTTTAAACGTGAAAAATTTACTTGCATTTTTATTAATTATTTATCTTGATTACATCGGCATTCGGGTCTAAAAAATTGGGGTGTGACAATTGGCAAGTACTGCAGCGTGTGAACGACATGCTTGACGGATATGACTATGTATTATTTGGTTGATATAAGGATGACTAGTATTGACAATGTGTAATTAGATTATGCTTTAAGTGATAATTATGTTAATATGTATGGACTTGATATGTGGGTCAGAGCCATGAATTGTGTGATTGATAATTGGTATGGGCAGATGTTGATATGTGTATGATTGGTACATGACGTGTGTGGTGTAATTAGAGAGGTTAAACTACATTTTGCACATAACTTGCGCATATGTTGGAATTTTGGCAAACGAACGGCGCCAACAGTTCTGGAATGGGGAAAATATGTGGCCCATGGAGTTTTGTGGCAATCAAACCTAAAATGGGCCAATTGGGTAGGTTAGAAGTTGGCCGATTGGCCTAAAATGTGTAACAACATCAGGTGCTATTACTGTCATGCTGACGCTGAACGTCAGTCTGACGCGTAGCGTCAGGGCTACGTTTTAGGGCTCACGTGTAGCGTGGGGCTAGCGCGTAGTGCCAGACCCCCTGTTTTAGCTTTTTGGTTTCTTTCTAAAATTAAAGGGGTTTTGAGTTTTAAAGTGTTATATAATTACTATTTTGGGACCTTTTAGTAAAAATGAATATTTTCTTAAATTGGGACTTAATTAAATTATTTAATTGTGAAAAGTTTATTATGAAAATCAATAAAACGGGTAGAAATAAATGTAAAATGATGAAGGACGTCATAAAAAACACCAACAACTAACAACTTAACAAACTAATTAACAAACTAATTGATTGTTAAGTCAATTCCCTAACATCCCTCTCAAATTCAAGGTGGGAAATGAGCACACCTTAAGTTTACTACGAAGCTCAAGAAAAGTGGATGTGTCGAGAGCCTTAGTAATCAGCAACTTGAAATATGGAAGGGATATGTTTGATGACTACAAAACCTTTTGCAACTTACTCTCTTACAAACCATAAATCAAGCTCAAAATGCTTTGTTTTTGAGTGGAGGATGGGATTAGCAGTCAACAAAACCGCTCCCTGATTGTCACACTAGATCACTAGGGGCTTGGAAGAGGTGATGTGTTATTCAAATAATACGGAATTAATGTACATGATTTCAGTTAAACCTAAGGCAAGGCTTATGAATTTTTATTTTGTGCTAGATTTATTAACAACTCCTTGTTTCTGAGTTATCCATGAGACAATATTAGGGCCTACAAAAACATAGAAACCAAAAGTTGACCGCATGTCTGAGGGATCACAATCTCAATCACTATCACAATAAGCTATAACGTCCAAGTGTGATGATGGATGAAACTGTAAGCCATAGTCTAAAGTCCCCTCAAGGTATCTTCATGACCTTTTAATAGTCTTCCAATGCATTTTAAGAGGATTGTGAAGAAACTGACAGAGTTTGTTAACTGTAAATGCTATGTCAGGCCTAGTAAAGGTAGCATACTACAATGAACCTATGACAGATCTGTAAAGTGTTGGATTTACAGCAAATTTAGTGCCATCACGTACAAGGTTGCTATAGGGGCCATAGAAGTTTTTATAGGCTTGGCATCAAGCATGTTTAGCCTAGTTAAGAGATCACAAATGTATCTAGATTGAGACAAGTTCAAGGTCCCTGAGTTTTTCTTTGTAACCTGGGAAATCATGTATGGGTCTTAAGTCTTTAAGAGGAAAGCTTGGAAATAAGACTAGTGATAGTAGAGCCAGAACTACTGGTGATTATAATGCCATTGGCATAAACAAATATATAAATAGTAAAGTTGGAGGAGTGAAATACAAATAGAGAGTGATCACTCTTAGTTGGTTGGAACCCCAAGGAAGTCAGAATAGTGGCCAACTTGAAAAACTAGGTCCTTGGTGATTGTTTCAATCCATAAATGGCTTTTCTTAATTTGCAAACAGTGTTAAGAGAGCCTTGATGGAAACCTACAAATTGTTTCATGTAAATTTCTTCCTGTAACTCGCCATTGAAAAAGACATTATCCACTTCAATCCGGTGAATTGGCCAGCCTTTAGAAACAACAATAACAAGAATAATTCTAACAGTGACATGTTTTATGATTGGGCTAAGCGTTTCAGCATAGTTAAGGCCCTTTTGTTGGGTGAATCCTCTAGCAACTAGCCTGGCTTTGTGCTTAAGAATATATCCATCAGGATTATATTTGAGTTTGAATAACCATTTATAGCTAATGGCTTTCTTGTTTGGCGAAAGCAACACAAGGTCCTGATGGTTCAAAGTCAGACTTAGAAGGGGGGTTGAATAAGTCTTAGACTCTTTTTCATGAAACTTTGAACCAAATTAAAAAACACGTAATCAAACAATTAATGAATGAGAAGGATAAACACACAACGTTTATACTGGTTCACTTCCAAAACAAAAGCTATGTCCAGTCCCTTCAAACTTGAAGGATTTCCACTATTGTAAAAATCTCCTTTATAATAATAGCACCAGACCCGTGCTACAAGTATTCTGGACACTAGCCACTTCTGGCTTATCCTAAGTATTCTTTCAACAAGCCACTCCTAGCTTAACCTAAGTATCCTTTCGAAAGCCTCTTTAAGCTAGAGTGTTTCCCAACATACAAACTCGTTTTGATAACACACCAGACTTTTACAAATAACAAGAATGAAAAAAAAGCATTCAGAACTTAGTGTACAGATAATAGATGATTTTGAGATCGAACACTAAGTATTTGACACAAGACCTGAGTCCGCTAGAGGCAGAACTAGAAAGTAATGAGGGTCTTTGTCTTACAAGAAAAATGAACAAGAATAAAATTGAATGATAACTTGAAGAGTTTGTTTCTGAGTTTCTCTTGTATCTTTGATGTTCAAACTTCCTTGGCATTTATAGTGGCTTGGAGGATATAACCGTTATTTCTTCTTGAAAGGAGATATAGATGTTGGAAATCCTTTGAAGGTATTTTTCCTTAAGCTTCTTGTTATCAGACCTTAAAGTTAAATTTAAGCTTCAGAGAGGTCTGAATCATATTTTAATGTTTTCATGAAAATGGTTTCTCATGCATTTCCATGCACAAAACCATTCGTGAACTAATTATTGATTGAGCGATGGGTTGCTTTCTGAGACGTCCTGATGAGATTTCTGACTTGTGATTATAATTCGCAGGTGTAACATCCTGATTTAAAAAAAATTTACTACCGAATGAAATTAGTTAATGGGTTAAAATTAATTGTAGATTAGAGAGCTAATGGTTAATTAATTAAGTGGGGGGTTGAATTTACACATGTGCCCCCGGGTGTATAAAGAGGTTCAGCCTCCTCTCTACCCATGCATTCGCGTGAAACGTGAGGAGTGATTGAGAGAGCAAGAATTGAAAGTTCTCCTCGAGGAAGACGAAAGCATTGTTCTGCTCCTCCATCTCTTCTTCTCCTCTTCTCTTCCTCGTTCTTCGTCTTCTTCTTCTTCCTTCTTCGTCGAACATGAGAGTGAGGAAGTTGGGTTGAGAGCTTCTCCTCCGGTGACTCAGGGACGACACTCTGTTCCTTCCCCGTCCTTTCATTTCCCTTCGACGACTTCTCTTTTTCTCCCTCTCCTTTGCCCGAGGCTGCCTGAGTCTCAGTGGAGATCTGCACTACGAAGTGTTCGGAGAGGTTGGAGCATTCACCAACGTTGTGATGGAGCTGCTCAAGAGAGCGAGCAGGGAATTGGGTGTCTCGAAAGCTTGGAAATCCCCACTGGACCGAGTGGAAGGTCAAGGTGGTGCCCTGAGGGCTTGGGCCTCCCCGCTGATCTTGCATGCAGAGCTGTTTAAGAGTAGGAGTGGCTCGGAGTTCCTCCAAAGCCGAGTGTAATGGTGGATGACTAACGCAGGGTCGCCCCATTGTGAATCAGTGAATGGGCTGTACAGAGCAACCGATTGGAGCTGTAAGCCCTTGGAGCCTTTGGAATCTTCATGCCAGGTAGGGGGCGCTTTGCATGTCAAATGCATAGTTTATAGACGGGTTCCGGGTGCTTTGCTTTCATGTGTTATGTTGTGTCTGAATGTGTTTATTGATGTGTTGTATTCGAGTAGGAGTGCTTGCAACGCCCGGGTCTAGGATGGTTGTGGTCTGCCTAGTGTTGTGGTGATTCCATCCTTGAGTGCTTGTTAATATTTCTGAGATGCATGCTGTTGAATATGAGAACGTAGAGTGAATACATGTGTGCGTTATCATTATTGCCTAGTGCATGAGTTGAAAAGGAGGTTACTTGTTGAGTTCTGTTTGCAGTTTATGTCTAAATGTATGTGAATGAGAATGCCATGATAAATTCTGAATGCATGAGATATGAGTTGTTACGCTGAGTCCCCATTTGGAATATTGTGTTGACCTGCATACTGATTTCATCAAGAATGTCTAGTGGTGTACTGTAATGTTGTTACCCTGATTTACTTGTTATGAGTTACTATGATAAATGCATGTGATGCTGTGATGAAACTGTGGAATTCCGAGTGAATCTGAATACTGTGTGGAATCGGTTGTGACCTATTGATGGCTGCGTGAGACACACTTAGTAAGCTTGGATGCGTGTTGGGGAATTGCATGAAATTGTATATATGAGAAATGGGTGACCCGTAGAAGGTCAGGAGCCCTATGAGATGACTTTCAATTACAGATTCCTGGCTGGATCCGTGAGGGCCCGTGGTAGCCGAGGGAGCTAGAGTTAAGTCTTGAGACGTCTTTGGAAGACCGGTACCACACGGGAAGGGCTAATAGACGAGAGGCAGGGAAGGAATCTGTAACTGAAATCACTGTTTAAGTCGGATCCGCATGCATGTATGTAGGAGCATTGTTATTGAGAATGACATGGTTGATATAGCTTGGATGGCTGAATGAATTCCGACTGAATGTGAATGTGCATATTTATATTGTTGATGAGCTCGATGTGATTGTGTGTATATATATATTGTATGTGTAAATGTTGTTGTGAATAGCATGATTAATATAACCATGAATAAGTGGGGTGAATTCCGACTAGGGAATATATGTGCGTTGGTACTATGGCCGAGCGTGAGGCGGCGTTATGACTGTGAGTCTATGATATTGTGAATGATATGAATTACTTAATCCTGACTGAATTGCATGAATCCGAATGAGTGATGTTACTATATAACTGAGAATTGGGAATTAAATCCGAGTCAGTAACTGTCATTTTATACGTAATAGCTCATCCCTACACCATTTTTCAGTATGTGCAGGTCGGTCGGGAAATGATGTGCAGGACTCAAGTCCGAGTGATGTGCACGACGACTGATGAGTGCATGCCTTGCATATTTATATTATATTTAGTTAGTGTCAAGCCTTGGCCGGCTCATATAACAATGTTGTATAACGAATGCGAGTATATATGTATTGGAATTCGAGTGCGTGTTCATATATATACATATATGGTCTATATTGATATCATGTAGTTGTATCGGATAATGGGTGTTGGTGAATGAATAATGTTAAAATGCTAAGTATTCCGAGTGTATGAATATATAAAGATGCATATAAGTGTTTTATGTTGATTTGATGCGTCTTTCCGATTGGAATATGTTGTTAAATTATTTGAAGGTTGTTGATGGGTGAAATAGTGTTAAGTTGATGATTCCGAGTGAAACTATAGTGTTTGGGTATTTTCGAGTGAACCTCTTTCGAGGAAAGAGTTGTCATAATGGTCGAGATTGGAATATAATTTAAGTATGTGATACAAGTATAATCCGAGTGAACGAGGTCCCATACCCCGAGTGGGTGAGTCTTAGAGCAAGTCTGGGTGGGGATCACTTAATGTTTCCCCGAGTGAGTAAGAGATCATATGCCGAGTGAATCTGGAATGAATATTCCGAGTGGAGTAGGATGGTGGAGACCCCTTCTGAGTGAAGGAAGGTCTGTGTGTTCTCTGAGTGAGAGATGTGAAAATATACCGAGCGACGGGTGTACGGTACACTCCCGATTGTGTTGAAGTTAAATATCCTGAGTGATGTTTGGGTAAGAAATATTCCGAGTGAGAAAGAGTTCTGGATCCCGAGTGGTAGAATTGAGGGAGTCATTTCCCGAGTTGTTTATACTTATGACCTATATGAATGAAATAAGGAGCCGTGTAAATTCCCGAGTGAAGTATGTGCGTGATGAATTACCGGGTGAGCCTATGTCCCAAATCCGAGTGAGAAATTACCTTGTACCTGTGTTCGCCCCAGCGAATTAGACTTAGCTCCTGTGAGTGTGAGTGGATGGAAGGCCTTTGTGCTGACTTCGCTTAAGCGAAGGGCTGTTCGCCCGAGCGAGTTGGTTACCTCGCTCAAGCGTGCTGGATCCCGCTTGAGCGAGTGAGCGTTGTTTGAGGAGTTCACTTAGGCGCTGATGTGGTTTCGCTGGACTGAACGGATTGGTTTAAGCCTTGTCCCTTCCGCTGATTGCTATATGTATGAATGGCTTTTTATTCCCTTGCCTTCCTCTTCTTTCTTCTGTGCCGGTTATCCATTGGTTGTTTTATGGAAAAATTTCCCCTGTTTTAGTATTTATTATTTATTAAATTAGGGTGTTACATTTTGGTATCAGAGCAGACCAAAAGGTCCATAGCCAAGGTATGCTTACCGAGTGTAAGTGGTTTTGTGCGATATGACCGGTTGTCATCATTGCTGGTGGTATCCTGTCAGATTTGATATACGTTGAATTATGAATGGTGTGATTATATGCCTGTGTGTGTGTTTGAGATTGGGAACAGAGGGTACTGCCAGGGGTATGTTCCCTGGGGAATAGAGATTTGTGACGACCCTGGCTGATTGTTCACAAAATACTGAGATGTATTTCTAAGCCTGGTCAGTAGAGAGGAAATAGAATGATAGAGGTGGAAACTTTCATGTGTATTGAAACTGAATTAGTTGGTTCAGCCTCTTATGTAGGCCATGCTAATGGCCCATAGCCGAGGCATGCTGTCGGACGGAGTTGAACTCACACGTCTGAATTGATTAAATGAATAATATTGATGGAACCCCTAGAATGGTGTATTCAAATTCAACTAACGGGTTATGCCATCGTGAAGAATAAGTTTATATCCCTGACATGAGAACCCTGTATGATGTATATGGAATAAGTGATTGTGTAGTCTCCTAGGATGAAGAATTTGAGTATGAGATGTATATGTTAAGGAATTTTTTGTTGGTCACCGTGTGTGAATTATATGAGTTGCGGGCTATTGTAAGTATGAATGCTGATTGCATGCGGTAAAAGACTATCTCTTTGAGCCTTGATGGTGTTTAATGCTGACTATATATGATGTATGTATTGTTAAGGAAAAGGTTGAATATATGTGATAGATACCTGCATGGTGATTTCCGTGTGTGGTTTATAATATGATGCATGTGATGTCTAAATTAATAGTGTGGAAGTGGTTATGGTCCAATGATAAAGTCCTGCATGAGATGTGGGCCGGTTATATTAATTCCTATGTGGGATTTTATATTAAAAAGTATGTGATTTGCCGAGTGCATGTATGGTGTTATTGCTAGGATGACCACTGTTATGAATAATAATGATAAAATGCATTGGATGCATGTATTGATATTGAATGACGAGTGCATTGGCGTTGGACGCTGGGTGAATAAGACTATATTCATCTGATTCGCCACTGGAAATGCTTGGAGCATATAGCGTAGGCGCTTAATACCGATCAGCAATCAGATGAATATGTGTTGAAAGTCCTCGGGTTGGACTTGAGGCAGTGCTGAGTGCACTATAAAAAGACCCTGAGTTGGACTTGTGGCAGTGCCAAGTGCACTAAGCGTTGGACGCTTGAGGACCTTGGGTTGGACTCAAGGCAAGCTTACCGGGTTGGACTCGGGGCTTCCCGTAACACTTCTGTTGTCGCTTGGAGTGATTGTGTTACATGTGAGGGCAAATGGTTTGGTACCTGTAAAACGGCCGAATCAGCTTGGAGTTGAGGAAAGGCTTGGAGCCTATGTTGCAACAATAAAAATGGGTAACCGGATCCGGGTGAAATGAATGTGTGCACACTATGATTGTTGTTGAGCTCAATGTGAATTGCAGGAATATATGGAATGTTATTTAGAATAACATGATTGAGTGGAATCCGATTGGATGAATGTATGTATATTAATGTTATGGCCGGGTGCGATATGATGTTGTGGTTGTAATACATGCTGTGGTGAATGATATGAATTATATGACTGAGTGTGAATTTAATATTCCGATTGGATGATTGAATCTATATATGTGTTGATGCTGTCGCTAAGTGCAAGGTGAGCCTATGGCTGTGATTATACGTGATTATAAATAATGTAAGTAATATAGCCGAGAGCTGGCTGGATAGATTCCGATTGAATGATGCTTGAACGTGTTCTGATTGAATGACAGTGTGTATGTTATTGACTGTTGGTACATATGTGTATATATATATATATATGTGATATTGTATGGTTTTGAGGTGGATAGAATCTAAGGAAGAAATAATTACTCGGTAAGGGTCGGAAACCGACTGTTATTATACCATTTTAGGGTGATAGTAACTGCTACTTGATGATTGTCATCAGGGGAGTTGCGCTAGCTTATGAGTAATGATGAGGTGTGTGATTCTTGTGTGAATCGGAAGCCTATAGACATTATACTGTTTTACAGTAACGGTAAATTATATTTCATGAGTGTTGCTGTGTGACGTGCCCTACGTGGTGCATCATGATAATGTTGATGTGAATATATGCTTATATATGTATGTGAATTGCCATTAATTCTTGTGAGTTAGTATTAGTTGAGTGAGTTGGTCGGTATGTGTGAGAAGAGTGTAATGTATGCCGTCCCGAGACGACCCTTCATACCATAGGCACTGTGGCAGTGTGCACCCTTGCAGCGACTCTACGTAATTGTAGTAACCCTATAGGAATGAGACATCATCCTATAAGTTGGATACAATAATTCGTAAGTCAGACAGGTGAGGCTGTAACTGTTTATGGTGATGGTGAGTCCATCGGGCTGTTTGAGTCAAGATGAGAGTAGTATCGAGTGAACAGTAAGAGGTTGGGTGTCAAAACGAGGATGGAAGGTTTGTTCAACCTTGATGTATTGCCTTGAAGTGGATTAGAGGTTATTGTGTATGAATTGGCTATTAAAATGATGATTGGTTGTTGAGATTGATGGGTGATCGAGTTTGTCACTGGAATTGGAGGTTTTAAGAGTTTAGCCGAGTAATATTGTGGATTAGTGGGGAAACCATGACCTTGGGCGGAGGAAATCTGAAAGGTGAGGATTTGCTCGGGAAAGGTTAGTATATTCCGAGTGCGAGAAAGTGGAGACAGATCCGAGTGAAATCTTTCTGGGAGAGAGGATTCCTGAGTGAAGTTGTGGTGTCCCGAGTAAGATCTCATAAAGAGGATCATTACCAAGTTAAAGGAATTGTGTCCGAGCGTGACACTTTTGAGTAAGGTTAGATTCGGGTGATGTCACTCGGAGCATGACATTTCCGAGTGGATGGTACCATGTAGACGGTTCCCATCGTGTGAAAATTCTAAGTCTGTAGGATGTGCCCCTGACGAATCTTTACCAAAAGAACTTCTGGTCGGAACGTGGGGCTATGAATAGGTAAGTCTCCGAGTGAATTACCCTGAGGAAGAGTAAATACCCGAGAGGTAAGTTTATTCATAGATGTGTTCGAGTGGATATTTAGAGCTGCTGAGTTTGAACTCAGATTTGCTTTCGGAATAGACTCGGATTCTGAGTGAGTTTTTGGTAAGTGGAGAGATGTTTGGTGTAAATTGCCTTCAAACCCCGAATGATCCCTTTTGAATGAGAGTTCCGAGTGACCTTTTTAGGGTGTAGGCATGGAATTGGCCAAAGGAATGGTTAGGAATCTGAGATTTTAGAACCGAGTGCAATGCCGGTAGGGGGAAATCCAAGCAATTTGTGCTAATAGAGCACCTTGAATCTCTTTTGAGTGTTTGTCTCGGTATTGTCAAGATATATCATGGCTTAGAGAAAAGATCTTAGGGACGGATGCTGAATATCCGAGAGTCTCATCCGAGATAAATTGAACATAGGTGAGTATTTTGTAGAATCGGTAATGTTGCTTACCGACTAGATTCTTCCCAACCGGTTAATTTGCATCCATAATATGCCTTATGTGACATAATTTTGAACTTATACTGTGTGTGGGTACATAAGTGTATTAAACGATTCCTTAAAATTGGAGAAGCTGACGGTAGATGGGCACCGATTGGCGTTGAGAGCATAAGGCCGAACGACCAAGGAATTAGGAAGTGCCAATGGCTATAGTGAACTGGCAGAGTTGAATGGGAGTAACCTTACGTGGAAAACTGAATTCCGAATGTGTTGAAGACTATGAAGAGTTGTTTTATTTATGCCGATTGGAAATTGCGAGGAGTTGCAGTCGGTACATGTCAGCAATATTCTGAGCTGTTTGTTGGGATAAGTTTGTGTTGAATTTCGAGGACGAAATTCTTTGAAGTGGGGGAGAATTGTAACATCCCGATTTTAAAAAAATTTACTACCGAATGAAATTAGTTAATGGGTTAAAATTAATTGTAGATTAGAGAGCTAATGGTTAATTAATTAAGTGGGGGGCTAGGTTGAATTTACGCATGTGCCCCCGGGTGTATAAAGAGGTTCAGCCTTCTCTCTACCCATGCATTCGTGTGAAACGTGAGGAGTCATTGAGAGAGCAAGAATTGAAAGTTCTCCTCGAGGAAGACGAAAGCATTGTTCTGCTCCTCCGTCTCTTTTTCTCCTCTTCTCTTCCTCGTTCTTCGTCTTCTTCTTCTTCCTTCTTTGTCGAACATGAGAGTGAGGAAGTTGGGTTGAGAGCTTCTCCTCCGGCGACTCAGGGACAACACTCTGTTCCTTCCCCGTCCTTTCATTTCCCTTCGACGACTTCTCTTTTTCTCCCTCTCCTTTGCCCGAGGCTGCCTGAGTCTCAGTGGAGATCTGCACTACGAAGTGTTCAGAGAGGTTGAAGCATTCACCAGCGTTGTGATGGAGCTGCTTAAGAGAGCGAGCAGGGAACTGGGTGTCTCGGAAGCTTGGAAATCCCCACTAGACCGAGTGGAAGGTCAAGGTGGTGCCCTGAGGGCTTGGGCCTCCCCGCTGATCTTACATGCAGAGCTGTTTAAGAGTAGGAGTGGCTCGGAGTTCCTCCAAAGTCGAGTGTAATGGTGGATGACTAACGCAGGGTCGCCCCATTGTGAATCAGTGAATGGGCTGTACAGAGCAACCGATTGGAGCTGTAAGCCCTTGGAGCCTCTGGAATCTTCATGCCAGGTAGGGGGCGCTTTGCATGTCAAATGCATAGTTTATGGACGGGTTTCGGGTGCTTTGCTTTCATGTGTTATGTTGTGTCTGAATGTGTTGATTGATGTGTTGTATTCGAGTAGGAGTGCTTGCAATGCCCGGGTCTAGGATGGTTGTGGTCTGCCTAGTGTTGTGGTGATTCTATCCTTGAGTGCTTGTTAATATTTCTGAGATGCATGCTGTTGAATATGAGAACGCAGAGTGAATACATGTGTGCGTTATCATTATTGCCTAGTGCATGAGTTGAAAATGGGGTTACTTGCTGAGTTCTGTTTGCAGTTTATGTCTAAATGTATGTGAATGAGAATGCCATGATAAATTCTGAATGCATGAGATATGAGTTGTTACGCTGAGTCCCCATTTGGAATATTGTGTTGACCTGCATACTGATTTCATTAAGAACGTCTAGTGGTGTACTGTAATGTTATTACCCTAATTTACTTATTATGAGTTACTATGATAAATGCATGTGATGCTGTGATGAAACTGTGGAATTCTGAGTGAATCTAAATGCTGTGTGGAATCGGTTGTGACCTATTGATGGCTGCGTGAGACACACTTAGTAAGTTTGGATGCTTGTTGGGGAATTGCATGAAATTGCATATATGAGAAATGGGTGACCCGTAGAAGGTCAGGAGCCCTATGAGATGACTTTCAATTACAGATTCCTGGCTAGATCCGTGAGGGACCGTGGTAGCCGAGGGAGCTAGAGTTAAGTCTCGAGACGTCTTTGGAAGACCGGTACCACGCGGGAAGGGCTAATAGACGAGAGGCAGGGAAGGAATCTATAACTGAAATCACTGTTTAAGTCGGATCCGCATGCATGTATGTAGGAGCATTGTTATTGAGAATGACATGGTTGATATAGCTTGGATGGCTGAATGAATTTCGACTGAATGTGAATGTGCATATTTATATTGTTGATGAGCTCGATGTGATTGTGTGTATATATATATTGTATGTGTAAATGTTGTTGTGAATAGCATGATTAATATAACCATGAATAAGTGGGGTGAATTCCGACTAGGGAATATATGTGCGTTGGTACTGTGGCTGAGCGTGAGGCGGCGTTATGACTGTGAGTCTATGATATTGTGAATGATGTGAATTACTTAATCCTGACTGAATTGCATGAATCCGAATGAGTGATGTTACTATATAACTGAGAATTGGGAATTAAATCCGAGTCAGTAACTGTCATTTTATATGTAAAAGCTCACCCCTACACCATTTTTCAGTATGTGCAGGTCGGTCAGGAAATGATGTGAAGGACTCAAGTCCGAGTGATGTGCACTCCGACTGATGAGTGCATGCCTTGCATATTTATATTATATTTAGTCAGTGTCAAGCCTTGGCCGGCTCATATAACAATGTTGTATAACGAATACGAGTATATATGTATTGGAATCCGAGTACGTGTTCATATATATACATATATGGTCTATATTGATATCATGTACTTGTATCGGATAATGGGTGTTGGTGAATGAATAATGTTAAAATGCTAAGTATTCCGAGTGTATGAATATATAAACATGCATATAAGTGTTTTATGTTGATTTGATACGTCTTTCCGATTGGAATGTGTTGTTAAATTATTTGAAGGTTGTTGATGGGTGAAATAGTGTTAAGTTGATGATTCCGAGTGAAACTATAGTGTTTGGGTATTTCCGAGTGAACCTCTTCCGAGGAAAGAGTTGTCGTAATGGTCGAGATTGGAATATAATTTAAGTATGTGATACAAGTATAATCCGAGTGAACGAGGTCCCATACCCTGAGTCGGTGAGTCTTAGAGCAAGTCCGGGTGGGGATCACTTAATGTTTCCCCGAGTGAGTAAGAGATCATATGCCGAGTGAATCTGGAATGAATATTCCGAGTGGAGTAGGATGGTGGAGACCCCTTCTGAGTGAAGGAAGGTCTGTGTGTTCTCTGAGTGAGAGATGTGAAAATATACCGAGCGACGAGTGTACGGTACACTCCCGATTGTGTTGAAGTTAAATATCCTGAGTGATGTTTGGGTAGGAAATATTCCGAGTGAGAAAGAGTTCTGGATCCCGAGTGGTAGAATTGAGGGAGTCATTTCCCGAGTGGTTTATACTTGTGACCTATATGAATGAAATAAGGAGCCGTGTAAATTCCCGAGTGAAGTATGTGCGTGATGAATTACCGGGTGAGCCTATGTCCTAAATCGGAGTGAGAAATTACCTTGTACCTGTGTTCGCCCCAGCGAATTAGACTTAGCTCCTGCGAGTGTGAGTGGATGGAAGGCCTTTGTGCTGACTTCGCTTAAGCGAAGGGCTATTTGCCCGAGCGAGTTGGTTACCTCGCTCAAGCGTGCTGGATCCCGCTTGAGCGAGTGAGCGTTGTTTGAGGAGTTCGCTTAGGCGCTGATGTGGTTCCGCTAGACTGAATGGATTGATTTAAGCCTTGTCCCTTCCGCTGATTGCTATATGTATGAATGGCTTTTTATTCCCTTGCCTTCCTCTTCTTTCTTCTGTGCCGGTTATCCATTGGTTGTTTTATGGAAAAATTTCCCCTGTTTTAGTATTTATTATTTATTAAATTAGGGTGTTACAGCAGGGGTAGGTATGTTGACAGCTGCTACTGATGTTGGTCTTGTTCTTTTTGTTCTTTGATGATAAACACACAAATAAGATATGATAATTTATCCCGAAGCATCACCAAAATAGAATTTATGAATATTGAAGAAGAGTTCTTTGATCAGGATGCTTCTATCAGACTTTTGTTTTTCTACCAGACTTTTTAGAGCATGTATGTTCCCCTTTTGTTTTTACAGCCTAATCTCTGTTTCCTGAAATCACTTAGGCACTAAAAGATATGAACAATTCAGACTTTATTTCTCTAGCAAAAATACTTGATAAACGATATAAACAAATTTAGGAATTTATAAAATTTAGGGTCTGGTTCAATAGGACTGAAAAGTTATATTTTTGACCAAACTTTTTCTCAACAATCTCTCCTTATTTATTGATAACAAACATCAAGTCTTTTCATGAGTGAAATTTGTCATCAAAATATCATAGAATCAAGGAATCATAATTGAAATGATAGGAACAAAATGAAATAATAAAAGGATTCTTCATTGATCAAAATAGCGCATACATCATGTATCATTCTAAGCTATTACATTGATTCACAAAAGACTTCTAAACAACTCCCCCTTTTGTAATCAACAAAAAAGAGGACATCATCGAGACTCAAATAGTAGATCACGAGTTACAGATGAAGTAAAAAGAGGGAAAATAGCAGATGAAACAACAGTGAAAAAATGAGTTTAAAAATGAACAGAAAATGAGAAGTAAATGTGATTAGTGAAGGGTGGTAAAGAAAAATAGGATTGTGGGAAGACTGTATTTGCATGTTGTAGATTAGTTTTGATAATGATAAATACTCAAGCACAAGCAGAACATTACTCTTGGACCATAAACAAATGCAAAATTCAAAAGGAAATACAAGGAGTTGATGCATTTAAAATCTACGATCAAGAAACCATGAAGAACACGCTCCCAAATGATCAAAAAATCAAGAAAGCAATGCTTGAAGATCAAGGAAAGGAACCATGACTTAAAATACATCAAGGAAATATCAAAAAGCATGGAAAAGCACTAAACAACAATGCATGAATCGATTCTTACACGTATGAATCGATTCAAAGGCCTGGAAGTCTCAAAAACACAAAACAACAAGTTATGAATCGATTCACACCATGCATGAATTGATTCACACGTGGTTGAAATTCAAAATGCCCAAAACAGAATTATGTGAATCGATTCACATACGTATTAATCGATTTTCAAGTAGTGGAAAACATCACTAAAAAGACAGGTTTAAGTGGGAAACAAATACCCATAACCCACTATACGTAGAGACAAGCTGGAACCATGATGCACAACAGCTATGATGACCTTCAAGGCTCTATAAATGGCTCTCCAACTTAAGCATAACAAAATATACACAAGAGGCAATCAGTCCTTACTTACATTTGTGCTTAGTGAGTTTGTTTTCTTTGTAAATTCTAAATCCTTGAGGTTAAAACTTGTACATCCTCTCTTGTTGAGAGTTAGAATTTGTGTGAGCTCTTCACTTGTTTATTCACTCTATTGAGAGAGTATATTGCTTGTAAACACAAACAACAAACACCAAAGTTCACTCTAGGTTGAGTGGTTACAAAGGTTGAGGTTCAACCTTTGGGATATTGAGAGATTGGGTGGGTTACCCTTTTGCTTGTGAGAATTGGGTTCTTAAGTGTGGGACACTAGGAGACAATTGCTCAAAGCTTGTATCTCAAATCTTCAATAGTGGAATCCTTCAAGTGGATTGCTTGAAGACGAGACGTACACCGGATTGGTGGAACTCGTTAAATTGGTTTGTATCTCTTCTTACCTTGAACTCTTTACTTGTCTATGCATACTAACTATTTGTTAAATTGCCCGAGTTAATTGCTTGAGTTAATTGTAACCATAAGAAGATACTTAACTACCTACACACCAACTGTTTGATAAAATTACTGAACCATTATTCTCTCTTGATTCTCATTACTCTGTTAAGTCTTACTTGTCTCTAAGAGTTCTTTATCTTAAATCAAACCAATTATTATACATTGGATTGTTGTTGCTTGAGAAGTTTTGTATATCTCATTAAAATTGCATAAAGAACCAAGTTCAAAAACATTCCAAGTTGAAATTTTTAAACACTCAATTCACCCCCCTCTTGAGTATTGAGGCCACTTGAATAACAAGTGGTATCAGAGCTTGACTCTTGGCAGATCAAGCTTAACAGCTTCAAGAGATAAATGGCCTCTACTTCTTATAACATGTTTCCCGAGGGTGGTGCCACAAACAGACCTCCTGCTTTCAATGGGGAAGGTTACGCTTTTTGGAAAGAAAGAATGAAACTTTTTGTGCAATCAACTGATTTAAAAATATGGAATGCAATTGAAAATGGTCCTTTTATTCCCATGCATATAGTAGATGGTAAACAAGTAGAAAAGTTGATGGATGATTGGACTAGCGAAGAAGAAAAGAAAGTCCAATATAACTATAAAGCCAAAAATCTAATCACCTTAGCTTTAGGCCCTGATGAATTCTTTAGAGTAATGACATGTAAATCCACCAAGGATATGTGGGATACCTTACAAGTAACCCATGAAGGTACGAGTGATGTTAAAGACTCTAAGATTAGCACCTTAACTAGTCAATATAAGAGCTTTAGATTAAATTCTGGAGAAACTATTATTGCCATGCAAAAAAGGTTCACTCTTATTATCAATCATCTCATTACTCTTGGCAAGACTTACACTAACAAAGAACTCATTCATAAAGTGTTAAAAAGTCTCACCAGGGAATGGCAACCTCTAGTCACCGCCATCAAACAATCTCCTAGCATCAATGAAATGTCTCTTGCTACTCTATTTGGTAAGTTACAAGAACAAGAGCAAGAGTTAAAAGAATTGAGGATGGCAGAGGAAGAAGAAAATTCTTCCAAGAAGAAGGGGCTAGCTCTTAAAGCCACCTCTATTGAAGAAGACAAATCTGAAAATGACCAAGAAGACAATAATGATGAGTTAGGTTTATTTGTGAAGCGCTTTGGAAGGCTAATGAGAAACAAAAGATTTCAAAAGGGTTTCACTTCTAAAGGTAAGAAATTCACTCCTAAAGATAGTAACTCCTTACCAACTTGTTTTGAATGTGGAAGGGAAGGACATTTCAAAATGGACTGTCCAAGTCTCAAAAAGAAAAACAAGGATCAAAAAGGAAAAAGGAGAGCATACATAGCATGGGATGACAACAAAGTGAGCAGTTCAGACGAATCCGAAAATAAAGAAGCAAACCTCTGTCTTATGGCCAACCATCAAGATGAAGACAATGAGGTAAACCTCCATGAATTAGATAAAGATGAGATACTTGATGCATTTGATGAATTGTATGATAAATTTGTTAAACTATCTAGCAAGTATAAATTATCTAGAAAAACTATTGATACTCTTGAAATACATCTTGTAGAACTTGGCAAAGAAAATGAATGTTTGAAAAAGGAATTAGCAAATGTTTAAGAATGCTCCAAGAATAATCCCTATAATTTTGTAAAGAAATGTGACATGCTAGAAACTAAGGTTTTGGATTTAAATAAAACCTTAGAGAAGTTTACAAATGGTAGAGATAACTTGAATATATTATTTGGAAATCAAAGATGCATGTTTGATAAAACTGAATTAGGTTTCAATGCTTATAAGAAATAAAAGAATTATAAGAACTTCTTCATACCATCTAGTAAAAATACATTACCTTTCATGAAATGTAATTATTGTGGTTTTAAAGGACATAATGCTTCTAATTGTAATGTTAGAAAACTAGGGCCAAAGGTTGTGAGAAAAGTATGGGTTCCTAAAGGAACATTACCTCAAACTAACCTACAAGGACCCAACATAAAATGGGTACCAAGTTCTCTAACTTAACATGTTTTGTAGGTATGCTTTAAAGCAAGTAACACCCATTGGTATTTGGATAGTGGGTGTTGAAAACACATGATGGGGGACAAAAGCAAGTTCATATCATTTACTCCACGAAGTAAAGGGTTCGTCACATATGGAGATAACACAAAAGGAAGAATACTAGGAATCAGAAATGTTGGTAAAAATTCTTCCACTTCTATAAATGATGTGCTATATGTTGAGGGACTTAAGCATAACTTGCTTAGCATTAGTCAATTATGTGATAAGGGCTATAAAATTATCTTTGAATCAAATTGTTGTATAATTGAAAATAAGTTGAACAAGGAAGTAAAGTTTATTGGTCAAAGAGTTGATAATATCTATATGATTAATCTAGATTGTCTTGCTTCAAATGATGTGCAGTGCTTCTTAACTAAAGAAGATGAATCATGGCTATGGCATAGAAGAATTGCTCACATTCATATAGACCACTTAAACAAACTTATTTCAAAAGATTTAGTAATTGGTTTACCAAAGTTGAAATTTGAAAACAAATTTTGTGATGCTTGCCAAAAGGGAAAACAAGTAAAGGTCTATTTTCAAGCCAAAAAATATTGTTTCAACAACTAGACCGTTACAACTCTTACACATGGATTTATTTGGACCTTCAAAAATCAAAAGTTTTGGTGGAAACTATTATGGTCTTGTGATTATGGATGATTATTCTAGGTATACATGGACATTGTTTCTTACTCATAAACATGAAGCATATCATGCATTTAAGAAACTTGCCAATATCATCCAAAATGAACAAAACTTGAAAATAACATCCATTCGAACGGATCATGGGGGAGAATTTGAAAATCAATCTTTTGAAAAGTTTTGCGAAAAATTTGGCATTAAACATAATTTTTCAGCTCCAAGAACTCCACAACAAAATGGGATTGTTGAAAGGAAAAATCGATCTTTAGCGGAGCTCGCAAGAACTATGCTAAATGAAAGTAATATTGCAAAACACTTTTAGGCTGACGTGGTTAATACCGCTTGCCATGTTATGAACCAATGTTTGATAAGGCCCATTTTAAAGAAAACCCCCTATGAGCTTTATAAAGGAAGAAAACCAAATATTTCTTATTTTCATGTATTTGGATGCAAATGTTTTATTTTAAACAATGGAAAGGAAAATCTTGGCAAATTCGGTGCAAAATCTGATGAAGCAATATTCTTAGGTTATTCATCCACTAGTAAAGCATATCGACTCTTTAACAAACAAACTTGTACAATTGAAGAGTCTATACATGTCAAATTTGATGAACTTAACCAAAATCCTCCGAGAAAGAAAATTGATGATCTTGTAGGTACTTTCAAAGAAATGAACTTGGAAGATGAAGAAGAAAACAATAATGAAGGAGATACATCTCATGATGAAGGAGATACACCTCAATAAAAGGAGTAGATCACCGTGAAGAATCATCCCTTGGATAATATCATAGGTGAAATAACAAAAGGTGTAAGTACTCGAAACGCTATTAGAAACGCTTGCAATTACTTAGCTTTTGTATCATAAATAGAACTGACATGAATATTTTTACAGTTGTGATTCCGTCAAATTAGTACATTAAAATTAATTAATGTAGTACTAGGGTGTCAACCTAGGTCGTTCTCTCAAGGATCAACACAAAAATTTAGGAAAAATCAAGTCTTAAACTAATTTTTTTTAACAATTAAAAATAAAAACTCAACAACTAAAATTTTTTACAAACAAAAGTTCAACAAGCATACAATTGGGGGGGGGGGGGGTTGTTTGATTGTCACAGAAATTTTAAACAGATACAAAATATAAGATGAGTGTAGAACAATTAAATAACAAACAATTGATTTTCTTGGAGTATTGTAATTTATTTTATCCTTGGATTTGAAAAGATTTCTATACACTTCCTTACTGTCAATTCCTTAGTTCAATTTGAATTAATCAACTAAGCGTCTTTTAATTCATAATTCCTTTACTTTCATTCAATTAAAAATGAAGATTTTAATCAAGAATCCTAATTAAGCAAAAGGAGTCAAGATTTTAAATTCTAGGAATTATTGAACATATATAGAAACATTGCCTACATACATAATCTAACTTTAACGTTATGGAATTAAGCAAACCACAACTATTAAGATTGATTTTGAAATATTCATTAAGCATGTATATTTCTTAATCTATCTTAATATAATTTTTTATTTAATTCCAACTGTATAATTAAATTGATTAAGCATATAACTTAATTAAACAGAATAGACATTAAATAATTGAGCTAGAATTATGAAGAGTTTAACAACAAAGAAATATATTAAAAATCAAAACCTCAAAAATAACATTACATTAACCTCCAAGAAAATCAATCTAAGGGTTTTAGCCCTCCATAGTTAAAACAAATTAAAAACCGAACCCGGAATGAAGTTCTCCCGAATTCTTCCTCTGTTTCTCCTACTGCTGTCCACTGTTTCTGCCTCTAAAAATTCCTTTGACTCCTTCTCTCTGCAGATGATCTTCATTGAGTACTAAGCTCCCTATTTATAGTAATTCAAGGCTGATTTTTCTCATTTAAAAATCAACCCATTAAATGTCCACTATGCTTCCTTGTTGGCCATTATTTAGCACCAATAGAACATGCCAAATTGTTCTCCAAAACCGTTAGAGTTGCTGCACTTTGTGGAGTTCTTCTTTTGCTTTCTTTAATGTAATAAAGTGGAAAACATTTGCACAAACATTCTGCACTAGAAGGACCATTCACGTTGAATTATAGAGAAAAAGAGAACATGCCTTTGTGTATTGCATTTCCGTGAGCTCCTTTGCACTTTGGTGGGTTTCTCTTTTTAATTCTTTAATGCATAATGTGACAATGATTTTCATAACCATTCTGCACTTTTTAGAAGGCAAATCACGTTGGAAGCATAGCCTTTGTCACTTATTGCATTAAAATATTCATAACATGAAAACCTTGTTGCTAGTTGACGTGAGGAGTCTTTGGAGTGCATTATTTGCTTTGAATAATTGTCACATGGGGCCATATTAGGTGCAGCTGAATTTGGAAGCTTGCTTGGCATATTTTGTAGCATAAAATAATGGTTCTTGGAGCATTGAAACCGTGAGAATGAATTGAGTCTTGGTGGCCACTTAAATTGCATAAAATATTGGCAATTTCCTTGGTGCTGTCCGTCTGAAAAAATGAAGAAGGATTAGTGCATTTTGCTTGGAAAAATTCTGCACATAGGACAAAGTGTGGGCCTTAGAAATTATAGCATTTTAATGTGTTTCTTTTGCACCAAAAAAAAATTCTGCACTTGGGAGCCTATTAACGTGAGCAAGAATTGTCCATTAGCCATTGCTTTTCATGTAAATATACTAGTATAAGTTGGAATTTAATTTGTTTATTTTTTTTATGCATGGACAAGGCTTTAACAATTTCACATTAATATACTTGTCAAGAAAAAGTAATTAATGTGAATTTGTTCTTAGAGGAGAGTAATTTATTTACAAAGTAATCATGAAGCTTCCAATAATTTGATAGCCTGTAAAATAAAATAAAATCAAATTAAACTTAGTTAATTCAATAAATTTTATTTTAGGACTAAACATTCATGAAAGCTTAATTTATTTTAAACAAACTAATTATCACAAACTAAATAGAAACAGTAGAAATTAGAAACAACAATCATTAGTAAACAGTAACAGTCAAAGAAAACAGAAATCACAAAATACAACACTCAATAGTAACAGTAAAAAAAAATAGAAAACAGTGATCACTAGCAAGTAGTGAGATAAAAATTAAAAATGGAGACTATTGACAAACTACGCTAAAACACAGTTATTATAATTTAACAGTAGATAAAACAGACAAACAGAGTAAGTAATTAAAGGTAAAAAGATATGTCATCAAGAACCCAAAGATATAGGTGAGGCTATTATTGATGAACATTGGATGTTGGCCATGCAAGAAGAATTAAACCAATTTGAAAGAAATGAAGTTTGGGAAATTGTGCCAAGACCCAATGATCACCAAATAATAGGTACTAAATGGGTATTTAGGAACAAGCTAGACAAAAATGGAATAATCACTAGAAACAAAGCTAGGTTAGTTGCTAAGGGTTACAATCAAGAAGAGGGCATAGATTATGAAGAAACGTATGCTCCCGTAGCTAGGCTAGAAGCTATTAGACTTTTGTTAGCCTTTGCATGCTGTAGAGATTTCAAATTGTACCAAATGGATGTCAAGAGTGCTTTCTTGAATGGATACATCCAAGAAGAAGTATATGCTGATCAACCTCCTGGTTTTGAAAATTATCAATTTCCAAATCATGTTTTCAAACTAAGAAAAGCTTTATATGGTTTGAAACAAGCTCCAAGAGCTTGATATGAAATATTAAGCAAATTTCTTCTAGAAAATAATTTTAAAAGAGGAAAGGTTGACACAACACCATTCATCAAGCACAAAAAGAATGACATACTATTGGTTCAAGTATATGTGGATGATATCATTTTTGGTGCTACTAATGAATTACTTTGCAAGGAGTTTGCTAAGTTAATGCAGGAGGAATTTGAAATGTCAATGATAGGAGAACTTACATTTTTCCTTGGACTACAAATTAAGCAAACTAAAGAAGGAACATTCATTAGCCAAACCAAATATTGCAAAGAGTTGCTAAAAAAGTTCAACATGGACAAGGCAAATGAAATCGCTACACCTATGAGCACGTCATGCTATTTGGACAAGGATGAGAAAGGTAAGGATGTAGAACTTACAAAATATAGAGGTATGATTGGATCTTTACTATACTTAACCGCTAGTAGACTGGATATCATGTTTGCTGTCTGTATGTGTGCTAGATATCAAGTATGTCCAAAAGAATCTCACTTTACTGCCATGAAACGAATAATGAAATATTTAGTTGGAACTCAAGATGCTGGCTTATGGTACCCTAAAGGGGTCGAATGCACTCTGGTTGGCTACTCTGATTCTGACTTTGCAGGATGTAAACTTGATAGAAAAAGTACTAGTGGTACTTGCCACTTGCTTGGTAGTTCTCTTGTATCTTGGCATAGCAAGAAACAAGTAAGTGTTGCATTGTCCACAGCTGAGGCAGAATATGTTGCAGTTCGTAGTTGTTGTGCTCAAATCCTTTGGATGAAGCAACAACTTCTAGACTTTGGTGTTGTTTTAGACCAGGTGCCTCTTAAATATGATAATACTAGTGCCATTAATATCTCAAAGAATCCTGTAATGCATTCTAGAACCAAACATATTATGATCATACATCATTTCATTAGAGATCATATGTTAAAAGGTGATTGCGTGCTTGAACATGTTGAAACCTCTAAGCAATTAGCTGACATATTCACAAAACCGTTTGCAAAGGAACAATTCATAAGCATTAGAAGAGAATTAGGAATTTTAAAATTGTCTAATATTAACTAGTGAGATATTTGACTATCCTTGTTAATAGATAAATTCCTATTATTAAGCATGAGATTTGAATAAAGTGTAAAATTTGATTAAATGCATTATGAAGCTTATGATTCTTGAGTATGAATTGTAACATCCTAAATTTTATAAAAATGATTAAATATGTGGAATAAATATTAAATAATTATATATGAGTTGATTTATGTCCCAAAAATTTGAAAATAATTAAACTGGGATTTATTATGGATATTTATAATTTATTAAGATTTGAAGAGATAAAATTATACCCGGTTGAAATATGGGTGTCAGACCAAGTATATCCGATTGAGATGCCATTGGTCAGGGCTGTTAAGAATATTACTTGGAATCTGAGTATGTCTTCGGAATAATTTTTGAAGTTAGTATTAAGCTCGAACTGTGATCCTGTTTGTCCTAAATCGATAAAAGTACTAATGAGGGGTTAAAATTTAAAGACAAAACTCTTTCCTCTTCTCTCATTTTTCATGCCACTTTTTCCTCTCTTCTTCTCCTCTCATGTTCTTCTTTTTCTTCTTCTTCTTCTTCTTCTTCTTCTCCTCCTCCTCCTCCTTCTTTTTCTATTCTCTAAAACCCATGTGTGATGGTGTTTCTTCTCCTCCCACCAATTTTTGTTTTCTTGGGAGCTTGAAGGAGAAGCTTGTGGCTTGAACCCTTCTCCCTCTTTTCTTCCATTTTCGTGTGGCCCTCCCCCTCTCTTGGAAGCTGTCTCTTTCTTCTCTTGAGGTAAGCTTCTTACCATTTTTCAAGAGCTTAAACCTTTGGTTATGAGTTTTAGGTGTTGGGAGAGTGGTTTATGTATGTGGGTTATTGGTAGGAGCTATTATTATGGAAAACCCTGAGGTGGGGTGGTTTTAAATGCAAGTTTTATGAGCCTTTAATGGGGTACACAAAATTAGTGATTTGAATGGTGGATAATGATGATGATTCATGGTGTTATTGAATTTTTATGGAAACCCTAACTTTAGGAATTTGGAGAAAATGTAAAATGTGAGTGGGAAATATATTTAATGATGATAGTGAGCGATATTGATGAGGGAGAATGGTCTTTGGTAATGGTTGATGAATATTAATAATGATGATTAAGTTTTGATGAAACCCTAGCCTTGAGAATTTAGGGAAAACATGTAATGTTGATTTGAGGATTGATTTTAGGTGGAAATACATGATATTTAGAGTATGGGTATTGTTGATGATGTTGGGAAGATACTTGTTGATGATGAGAGATGGCACTAATGGAGGTAAATGGTTATAGTGATGGTTTAAAGTCATTTGTATGGGAACCCATAGATGGATATGGTCTTTAAATGAATAATGATGAGTTTGAACACCAAAACCATGATGGTTATGATGGGGTAAACAAATGAAGTAAGATTGTGATTTGATGAGGCCTTAGGCCATAAGGTATGTCATTGAAATGGTTAATTGATTATGGTCTTAAAAGAAGCTAAAAGGATTTATGATGGCTTATATGTTCTTGGAAGCAATATTGGTAAAGAATGTGACATTGTTGTTGTTGGGTTGGTTAACCCTTTTGAGATTTAGAGAATCATGGTTTTGGGAAAGGAATTCCCAAAGCCTAACAAAAGTATATGAATAAGTGTTTTAACAAGTCTAGGACTTGGTATTGAACATTAAGAATTATTGTTAATTACTCAAAATAGTGATAAATGCCTTGTACTGGCTTGACGATTGTATGTATGCATATATATGTATGTTGGTGTAGATATTGTTTCTGGTAAAGACGACGAAATGATCGAAGCATTAGGAATGCGACTCTTCCCTCGAGGTAGGAGAGGAGTTTACATTCAAATTGCATGAGTAGAACAATAGTGATTATTGTATGTGATTAATAATCATGCCTGCCTTGCCATGTAGATGTTGTGATAATGTGAATGGAAATTTAATGATCATTAAGAATAGTGTATGAGAATGTGTAATGATTGTTATGAAAATATATATATGTGATGATGATAAGTTAAGTTTGATAGGATTAATGAATTGGAATGGAAATTATTGAGTATGAATGGTTAAGGCAAGTTTTAAATACCTAATAAGAGGTGTATGATGTGTTGAATTTGTCCAATTTGGATTGGTATGAGTTTTGGTGTGTAAGATTGTTAAATTGTCATGTTCTGCACTTGAACTGGTATTCTCGCTCAAGTGAGAATCCCCTGTACCAGTAGTATAGCCTTTGGCCCATTCTTGCTGAGGCGAGTGAGGGTCTCGCTCAAACGAGACGTGTGTGGGATGAGTGGAAGAGTTACTGGATGAATCTTGCTCAAATGGGTGTGGCCGCGCTTGAGCGAGCGAGAGAGGAAAAGATTTTAGGGGGAGGTTCACTTAAGCGAATAACGTGGCAAGTTGGACCTCGCTAAAGCGAGTTAGCCTTGATGAGGTACTGGACGTTTTTCGCTCAACTGAGTGGCTGGTGCTAGTGTGCCTCGCTCAAGCGTGCATGCGAGATGGGAGCTTCTATGAAAATCTCGCTCAAGCGAGTGGGCCTCTCGCTTGAGCGAGTAAGCGTGGAATAGACACTGGCGTGATTATGCCCGAGCGAGCCGAGGCGCTCAAGTGAGAAGGAATTGTCTCGCTCAAGCGAGTGGGGGTCTCGCTTGAGCGAGTGACCCCTGATGGAAACTTTATTTTCTTTTCTTAGTTTGATGGTGTTGGGCCCTTTTCCTTTATATTGTAAGATGGTTGAGGGAATGTATAGGGATATATAATTAGGACATAATATGGTGGTGTTGAATAATGATTAAAACATTCGGATAACACGTTTTTACCCATAATATATATAATGAGAGACATAAATGTTGACCACCAAGATGGAATACAAAAGAATAGCAAATAGTATTTGATGATGGGGTTATGAGACACACCCTAGAGTGATTATGAGATTAAGGAGAGAATGGTTAAATGACGTAGTACTGGTTATAAACCGATGAATCAGAGATGATATCAGTATTGCATGACAATAAATGATGTTGTGACCACTCCATGAATAAAAGGAAGAATGTTATTATTGATGAAATTACGAATTGCCACGGTATTGTACACAAGTGTGATCTTGTATGTATTATCTAAGATTGTGATGATGGATTGTTGTATTGCCATTCTAGATATGAGATAATGTTGATGAACAATAAGATGAAAACCACTAAATGAAAGTGTGTCAGTGTTGATGAACATTATGAGATGTTGTAACACCATTGAGGTTAATCGCAAGTGTCGATTTGCATATATGATATGACATACATGTGAAATATATTAAGTTGAAAACATACATTTATTTATGAAACAAATGATATGCCTTGGATATTACGATGATTGACATTATGTTTACTTCCATGTGTGGATTGTTATGCAATGAGATTGTAGCTATTGAAATGCTAAGTATGTGAATAAAATGCCTTGAGGGGCTTGTACATAATTGTATGTTATTGATTGAGAATGTCAAATTAAAATATATCCCTATGTGAGAGGGTGAGATATCCTTGCGAGGTTGTTTGGCATATGCATTATTGCATTTTGCATTCATAGCATGGCATAACATTGAAATGTGGTTGCGATCACACTGATGAAAGATCCTGCAGGATTCTATGAAGGGAGTACCCCTTACGAGGCAGGAAACCAACTTGATGATGATATTATATTGAGCCGGTGGTTGCGATCACCTAGTTACTAAAATGAAAAAGGGCTTGCGAGTTCCTATGATGCCCGTGGTTGTGATCACGAGGCGGGAGTATCCCTTGTGAGGCGGGAAACCATTATGAATTGTTGAACGTGGTTGCAATCACGAGAAAGCACCTTGCGAGGCTGCTAGAGGGAGTACCCCTTGCGAGGTGGGAAACCCATGTGAATGAATGATGTGGTGGTTGCTGTTAGTCCTCAAATTTTCAATAAAAGTTTTAATAAAAATTTCATAAAAATCATAAAAATTAGTTTAATTTGTTAGAAAATTAGGTTTTAAATTCAATAAATGGATGTTGTTGGAAATAATCTGCCCTTGATCAATTTTCTCTAGTTTTGCAGTGAAAAGGTAGAGAATTTAAGAGAAAATTAAAGATACTGGAGGAGCTGACGCGTAGCATCAACCCCACGCGTAGCATGGCTACTTTTGATACTGACGCTATGCGTCACAGCCACGCGTAGCGTCAGTGCTGCGTGGACTCCACATCCAACTTGGCCAAGCACTCAACTTTGACCCAATAATGCCCACTCCACACAGCACCAATGGCCACTCCACTCAGCACAAATGGCCAAAACACAGTGGAGACACGTCCAAGTGGCCAAGCATGATCAAATTTAATAATTTGAAGAGGCCATTATCAGCTGTTTAATGGAAGCTGAGTCAGGGGTCTGACGCGTAGCGTCAGCACCCTTGCTCAGCCCTATAAATAGGGCCATCCAACACCATTCTAAGCATCCCATATCATTCCATTCTCATTCTTTTCTCTCTTTGTACTCGACTTTGAGTACTTCTTTTGTGAGTTTTTAGTTCTAGAATAGTTTTCTAGATACTTGAGAGTGTTTTGTTGTATTGTGATCGTTGTATCGTGAAGTTTCCATCGTCTTCGTAATGTCAACCTCTGTAAGTGTTGTTTTTACTTTTACCATGTGTAGCTAATCTGTTTATGTTGGAATTGGTGAACTAATCTATTGAGTATAATGTTATGAATTCGACCTCTGCATGTTTATAATTCAAGTCCATGTTAGTATTTCAATCTTTTATTAATATGAATGTCAAACGGGAGAATGATTTTCATGTGTATTGAAACTTGTTTTATTAGTGTGAATGTCAAATGGGAGAATGATTATTCATGCCGTATTGAAACTTGCTTTGATGAAAGTAAAAGTTGGAATACCCTTGGTATCTCAATTCTATAGGGGTTGTTAACCATTGTTGCTATAAGGCCCGGACATAATGCAAGTTTTTACTGAGAAAGCTCATGAGGGATCGGACTTTACGGTGAATTCTTAGAATTTATATCACGAGGGATCAATTATAATGATTTTAAGCTGCAATGATATGAAACTTGATGATTAAATATGCATGTCTTGAGTCCTCATTGTTATTCTAGATTAGGGATCCAATTTCCAACATAATTTATGTATCTGTGTTTAATTCTCAAGTATCTTACCTATTCTAGATTTAAACTCAACATTTTAGATAGATTTTTATTCTCTGTTTATCTCATGAACAATTCAACCATGCTATCCTGTGAATATTGTATAAATTGTATATAAATCATTCTTTTGTCTATAAGTTTATTTTCATTTACCATAGTGACTAGGAAATTACTGTTGTTATTGGACTTTCAATCCCAGTGGAACAATATCTAAATTTTGAAAACTACAAACGATTGGTGCGCTTGCCAATTAATGACCCGGTAGTAAACACAAACAGTTAAAACGTTATTACCGGGCCAACAGTTGCGATCACCTGATGAAATGAAATCGGATCCGTGCATATGCATTATTAAACAGTTGACATATGCATTAGCCATAGGTGCATGGCATTTGAGATGGGATGACCATGAGAGATGAGAAACCCCTTGCGAGGAGGAAGTGAATAAAGATTTAATAAAATGATGATGATGATTATGAATGCCCTTGATGATAAGTGGCAATGTGATTGTGTATATGCTTGTGCTTGTTTATGTTGTGAATTGCGATTCATGATGTTTGTATGCCTATTATAATAATGAGGTGATGATTGAATGATGATTTAATGGTTTTATAGCAAAGCACACATGATGATTATATGCGTATACACATGATCACAATATATATTATATTCGTCATTTTGAATGTATAACTCACTCTCCCATGTGGTCTCCTTTTTAGCATTGTGATGCAGGTTGCCATGGGATGAGTTTAGATTTTAAATTGAAGTTTTAGGAAGGTAAATAGTGGTAGTGGAAGTGCCTTGGCCGGCATCATTTGTGAAATGTAATGTAATGAATAAATTGTATATAATGATATTGATGATTTAGTGATTTTGGATATATGTAAGATAATCTTTCGTATTCATTAATGGTGAATATATATATTTAGTATGTAAGAGATGATTTGATGAGAACTAGAAGAATTGAAATTTGAATAATGTATATTGACGATAGTGATGCTTGTATTAATGCCACTAGGTGAATAAATAGGTACATATAAGATATGGGCAGTGGTAGTAGTTGGGGCATGACCCCGGATGTATATGAATATATATATTTATCTTAGGCGATGCATGTGTATATGGTAAGTGGATAAATGGGTTATGATCTAATAGGTCGATGTTATGTATTGGCATACTTGCCGAGCCTTTTCTCATATCGTCATATATTGGATTAGGCGTTAGCCCGGTATACACATTCTTCTTCCGCTGTAAACTCCATTATTTTTGTATACCATTATGGGCGAATTAGTTATCGATCCAGTCATATGTTGATAAAACTCAATCTTCGGTTTTCTGTGGTTCGGGTCTTGATGTAATCGTCAAGGTGTTTAGTACTTCAAATGCGAAAAATTTACCCGCATTTTTATTAATTATTATCTTGATTAAGTCGGGATCTGAGTCCAGAAAATCGGGGTGTTACATGAATAATTCAATAGATGAGTCTTGTTTTGGTCAAAAGTTTAAGTCAAATGATGTTTATGACTGATTGGTTGAATGAGAAGGCAAATGGAGCCTCAAAATTAAAGTTGTTAATGACCAAAAACATTGCCTAGTATGATTGAATCGATTCAAGCCCCTGGAAACCAAAAATTTTCAAGACAGCAAGTCTTGAATCGATTCACACGAATGGGTGAATCGATTCATACCCCTGGAACCAGAAATCTTTCAAAACAGCAAGTTATGAATTGATTCATGTGTATCCCTGAATCGATTCATGCATGAAAACTTGCTTAAATTTGACAGTTTTTGGTTCAGTTTCCAGATTCTTCACTTCTCTCAACCCCCTTTTCTCCTCCTTCTCTCTAAAAACTCCTTTCTCTCTCTAAACTCATCTTCAATAACCCACTCAAATCTTATGGCTTCATCATCCCACCCAAGGAAGAAACAAAGGGCCAACATTGCAGGGTCCTCTGCACCTCAAAACTCCGATCTTATCATACTCTTCTCCACCCAAAAGGAATTAGAAACTTACTTGGAGAACTTTTCTAAAAAGCTTCTCATTCCTTCACACTGGTTAGATCTTCCTTACTTTGAATCTGCCAATCTCCCTCTGCTTGACACTCTCAATCAACAACAACTTATGGGGTTTCTAACACTTGAGTCAACCTATATTTATCCTGAATTAATCCGAGCTTTCTATTCCACTTTGCGCCTACAAAATAGTCGATACTATGCCAAAGTGAAAGGTATCACCATGGTTCTTGATAATGAAGTCATGAATCAAGTTGGCAAGCTTCCCACTAACGATGCCCACTTCTTTGGCAAAGAACCATCTCCATGGTGGAACTTCAATCCTCTTGAATCAAGAATATTCTTCAATCTCACTTCATCTAACACATGCACCATTGACAGACTTCGAGTTGATCATTGCTTGCTTCACTACTTCATTGTGAAAATCCTTCTACCACTAGGAAGCAACAATGCCAGAGTCAGTGATACTCACATTCTTCTCATGTGGGCTATCCTCAACAACAAGGAGATTAACTGGATCAATATGATAAGAAATCACATGATTGATGCCAGGAATCTCACCCGGTTGCCTTATGTAGTTTTTATGACCAAACTCCATCGTCATTTCAAGGTGAATCTTAACAATGAAGTCAAGGAATCCATTGGAAGCAAAGGACTACTTGGCCAATCCCATCTCAATAAAATAGGAATCATTGAAAGGTTTGGTATATGGGAAATTCTTCGTTGCCCCCAACCTGCTATTGACGCCCATGAAGCCGCTGATGATGCTCCTCTTCCTCCTCCGCCAACACCTACTGATGATCTTTTTGCTCGCCTCACTGCTCATATGGATCGACGCTTTGATGCAATGGAAGCAAATATCAACACTCGGCTTGATAAGCTTGAAGCAAACATGGAGGAATGTTACACAGAGCTTGCTACCTAAATCTCCAACCTCTAATTCCATAAGCCTTAGTGGACCTTACTTTCCTACATTATTACCTACCCTTTATATGTTTTATGGTTATTTTGATTGAAACTTTGTTGCCCTTCTGTGGCATTTTTCATTTTTATGTTTGATGTGCTTGGATTCTCTGTTGACAGCTGTTGGTTATTTATCCTCAATTATGAAATGCATATTTCCTTGTCTTGACTCACACTTATATTATTTTTTGATAATGACAAAGGGGGAGAGATAGATGTTAAATATTGAATATTGTTATTGAATATTGTTCTATTACATCTCTAAGTAAGGGGAAGAGTAATAAGAAAAATGTATGATCAGATGAATATAATTCAAATACATATCCAACTGAAAAACAAAAGGGGAGACACAAGTAGTCTTTTCTAATTATTACATGAACATTGCTTATTAAAACTAACACCCCAAGAGATGGCCATTGGTTGTCATCATCAAAAAGGGGGAGAATGTATTTGCATGTTGTAGATTAGTTTTGATAATGACAAATACTCAAGCACAAGCAGAATATTTCTCTTGGACCATAAACAAATGCAAAATTCAAAAGGAAATATAAGGAGTTGATGCATTTAAAATCTACGATCAAGAAACCATGAAGAACATGCTCCCAAATGATCAAAAAATCAAGAAAGCAATGCATGAAGATCAAGGAAAGGAACCATGACTTAAAATACATCAAGGAAATATCAAAAAGCATGGAAAAGCACCAAACAGCAATGCATGAATCGATTCTTACACGTATGAATCGATTCAAAGGCCTAGAAGTCTCAAAAACACAAAACAACAAGTTATGAATCGATTCACACCAAGCATAAATCGATTCACACGTGGTTGAAATTCAAAATGCCCAAAATAGAACTATGTGAATTGATTCACATACGTATGAATCGATTCAAGTAGTGGAAAACATCACTAAAAAGACAGGTTTAAGTGGGAAAGAAAGACCCATAACCCACTATACGTAGAGACAAGCTGGAACCATGATGCACAACGGCTATGAGGACCTCCAAGGCTCTATAAATGGCTCTCTAACTCAAGCACAACAAAATATACACAAGAGGCAATCAATCCTTACTTACATTTGTGCTTAGTGAGTTCGTTTTCTTTGTAAATTCTGAATCCTTAATGTTAAAATTTGTATATCCTCTCTTATTGAGAGTTAGAATTTGTGTGAGCTCTTCACTTGTTTATTCACTCTATTGAGAGAGTATATTGCTTGTAAACACAAACAACAAACACCAAAGTTCACTCTAGGTTGAGTGGTTACAAAGGTTGGGGTTCAACCTTTGGGATATTGAGAGATTGTGAGATTGGGTGGGTTACCCTTTTGCTTGTGAGAATTGGGTTCTTAAGTATGGGACACTAGGAGACAATTGCTCAAAGCTTGTATCTCAAATCTTCAATAATGGAATCCTTCAAGTGGATTGCTTGAAGGCGAGACGTACACTGGATTGGTGGAACTCGTTAAATTGGTTTGCATCTCTTCTTACCTTGAACTCTTTACTTGTCTATGCATACTAACTATTTGTTAAATTACCTGAGTTAATTGCTTGAGTTAATTGTAACCATAAGAAGATACTTAACTACCTGCACACCAACTGTTTGATAAAATTACTGAACCATTATTCTCTCTTGATTCTCATTTCTCTGTTAAGTCTTACTTGTCTATAAGAGTTCTTTATCTTAAATCAAACCAATTATTGTACATTGGATTGTTGTTGCTTGAGAAGTTTTGTATATCTTATTAAAATTGCATAAAGAACCAAGTTTAAAAGCATTCCAAGTTAAAATTTTTAAACACTCAATTCACCCCCCCTCTTGAGTATTGAGGCCACTTGAATAACTCATGCCGCTATGGACTCCTTCAGTCATACGGTCCGCCAGGTCATCCATCGGAACCGTGAGCTGCCTCTGAACCTGAACGGGATTAGTTTCTTTAACCGATTCCAGAATGGTGAACTGGTAACTGAAATGAACGGTCAGTCCTTTCCTCCTGCCGATGTTCCCTTCAAGCTTCATCCTTTGGCTGCGAGGGAAGATGATGGGCTGGATTTGACTGCGGACAAAACTGGTGCCGGATCCGAGGGCGAAGAGGAGGAGCCGGTCAATCCTTGATTTCTTTTTTTACTCTATAGGCGGGATAAGCTCCTTCCAATTTCTTTTGTAATAGAGTTTGCTTTATAGGCGGGATAAGCTCCACCAGTTTTGAATCTTAATAGTTTTGGCTGTAGTTCCTTTTATGAAGAATAGTGCTTTTGTCCATATCACTTCTTTTTCGTATTTTTTTAACTTCATTATTCTTGCATCTTTTGTTTGCTCCGGGGTTTTAATATCTTGACCACTCTGGGTTTTTTTAATAACTTAACCACTCTGGGGTCCTTAGACCACTCTGGGGTTTTTAATAACTTAACCACTCTGGGGTCCTTAGACCATTCTGAGGTTTTTAATAACAACCACTCTGGAGTCCTTAGACCACTCAGGGGTTTTTAATAACAACCACTCTCGGGTCCTTAGACCACTCCAGGGTTTTTAATAACTTGAGAAATCCAACAAAATATTTGCACAATGATACTTTTATTTAAGCAAATAGCACCCCGGCTGCATACCTCGTTAAAAACCTCCCAAGTAAACCCTGTGGGAAAACCTTGGGTAGGGAAAAAGAGTGCATGGCTTATGGTGCCGGTTAGCTATAGTATACACGTAGATTCTTTACATTCCATTTGTTTTTGAACACTTCGCCATCTAATGTTTCCAAGAGATAAGCTCCTCCCGGTGTGACCTCATTCACCCGATATGGCCTCTCCCATGTTGGTGCCAATTTTCCTTGATGCGCAAATCTGTTTCCAACAGATGCTTTCCTTAGGACGAGGTCACCCATATTAAATCTTCTTCGTTGGACTTTCACATTGTATCGAAAGGCGGTTTTAGCTTTCACAGCTTGATCCCGGACAAAGGCACCTTCTCTAACTTTGGTTAACAAATCTAGTTCATTTTTCAATATTTGGTCATTGTCTACCTCGTCAACTTGTTGAACCCTGGGAGATATCAAGTTTATTTTGATTGGAATTACGGCATCTACTCCATAGACTAACCAGAATGGAGCTTCTCCTGTTGACGAGTGTGGGGTCGTCCGATGTACCCAGAGGACATGACACAGTTGATTGGCCCATTCCCCTTTAGCTTCACCTAATCGTTTCTTCAACCTTTTTAAGATTTCTCTGTTTGCGACCTCGGCTTGCCTATTAGTTTGGGGTGCTCAACTGATGAAAATACTTGTTTAATCTGCAATCCTTCGAGTAGGCCTTTGAACTTAGAATCTGTAAACTACGTCCTGTTGTCTGTTATCACTCTTACTGGTATCTCGAACTTTGTAATGATATTCTCATAAAAGAATCTTCGGGTCCGTGCTGCGGTAATATATACTACTGCTTTCGCTTCAATCTACTTCGTGAAGTAATCCACCCCGACAATTAGGTACTTCACACTGCCTGGAGCTTTAGGGAAAGGTCCCAGGATATCCATGCCCCATTGATAGAAAGGCCATGGGACTACGGATGTAAACAATTCTTCCACTGGGATGTGGTACTTGATCCGGTCTCAATACCGGTATCCGATCTGCAAGACATATTTCAACGTCTTTGTCAAGATATCAACGTGTAACCGGTGTCATCGGTATACATCCGGACTGTAATTCCGTATCAGGCGCTCTCCCTATACCGGTTGTTCAGGATAACACCATGACACCGGATAACACACACGTCACTATGCAAAAGACAAGAATCATTGCTACAGGGACCGATCAATAATCCCCAGCACTATAAGCCAAATTTTGCTCACGGGGATGGTCAACTTGCTCCCTAATCCTAGTCTATACTCTCCATGCTCAATATAAAATAGCCACTTGACCCAATCATGCTGGTGAGTGCGCAATAAAATAATGCTAATGGAAGTTAGTGGTTCCCCACTAACGAGTCCTCGTAAAATGAGCCAATCAGGTATATGAACTCTCTTCATTAATGAAGTGGGGGGATTTGGAACTGAATAAAAAAAACGATTACTCTCTGAAATACATTCCTTACTTGGAATATTATCACTGACTTGAGCGTCGGAGAATCTTTACAGGTGACACCACCATTCGCCCACATCTACGCGTTAGGTCGGTGTGAAGGATCTCCAGAACGCCCAATCCGCTCTCCTCACGCAAGGACAACGGATATTTACACCAGATACTCATACATCCGGTCTTCAGCACAATATTTGCATACTATTTGTGATTGACTTGAGTCCGGATATCTAGACCCCGGTTCAGGACAGATCATTGGCACGCCCGGTGGGACTCGATAAAGTTATTCCCATATCCATTGAAAGAACGAGTGATCCTCGATGGAAGGCGAAGGACAAGATTTCATGGAGAATCAACCTGAACGTAGAACCAACCCCAACGTCTTCAGGAAACTCAACTTTGATTCTCATGGGGGCAGCTCAAAGAAGATAGTAACAGTGTCTAATCTTGATCCTCGTGATGAGCTGATCAGTCAACTTCAGAGGGAACTCGCCGAACTGCAAAGAGAAAGAAGGCAAAGCGAGGACAAGGAATCATCTCGCACACGAAACACTCCCTATACAACTGACGGAGAAAAGTCCACCACTCTCCAATACTCAAACATCCCTACGTTTGAGAGGAGAGAACAGACTCATGACTCTGAAGTTGAAACTGCCCGAAGGAAGAGGAAGTCAACGACAGCACCCCCAGTAACTTACAAGTTAAAAGTTCCTTTTTCAAGGAGACTCATGAGCATCCACATCCCCAAGCACCTTCAAACTACTCAGCCACTTTCCATTGGAAAATACAATGGCGAAACCGATCCTACCAAGCACCTTGATGCTTATGTATTTGAAGCTATGTACTTGGGGTCTGATGAGGATGTAATGTGTCGGATGTTCCCACGAACATTATCAGAAGAGGCCCTGGGTTGGTTTAAAGGTCTACCTTCTAGATCTATAGATTCTTGGGCTGAAATGGCAGCTACTTTTGAAACTCACTTTGTCATCTCTAGAGATGTGCCCAGGACATCTCACACCTTGGCTCAAATTAAGCAAGGTGGAAATGAAGGCTTAAAAGATTTCCTGAAGAGGTTCTACAAGGAAGCTTCCCTGGTTCCTAACCTCACAGAGTCCATTAAGCTGCATATTGTCATTGAGGCTTTGCAGCCAAGATCAGCTTTTGCCCTCTCATTAGCAAAGAGCCCTCCAGTAACGTTTGAGGAGTTCAGGAAAAAAGCCTCAAAGTACGTGAGTATAGAGATGCACTTAGAAGCTATAGCTGCAAAGAAAAAACCACCAACACCACCTTCCCAAACTCAGAAGGGTAAGGAGAAAACGAGGTCAGAACGCATGGAGAGACCATTCACCAATCCCAAAGTTAATAACCACTCTCCTCGACCTCGAGAAAGGCAGGTTAATTCCTTCAGCCACTATGCACAACCATCTGCCAAGCCATCTCAAATTTTGAGAGAGGTCGGATGGCCAGCTTTTAGCATCTATGGTGTTAGAAGGCCAGCCCCTATGAAAAGACCAGGAAATCCCCGTAAGTATTGTGATTTTCATGAGCAGAATGGTCATTCCACTGATGAATGCCAAGCTCTAAAGAACGCGGTTGAGACGCTAATTAGAGAAGGCAAATTAAAGCAATACCTGTTCAAAGAGAAATCCTTTGACAGAGTAGAGCGGAATGAGAAAAGAGAAAGGGATCCAGACGACGGGGATGACAATAACCGTAATCCGGTTAGAAAATTCTCTGCTTCGGAGAAACAAAAGGGTGTGATGACTGATGAAATAGCACATAAAGATAGCATGCCTCAGCAACAGCATCAAGGCCGGCGTGAAGTCATTGACATGATTGCTGGAGGATTCGCAGGAGGAGGAGCTTCAATTACGGCCCGTAAGAATCATCATAGAATGATTCTGTCTGTGCAAGGGAAAGTCAAAGACAATCGCCCTTACAGAGGTGGGGTTGAAGCTCCAATAATCTCTTTCTCTGATGAGGATTTTGGCCCAACCATTCTTGGTGGTGACGATGCTGTAGTCATCTCTGCAGTGATAGCCAACAAGGACGTCTGAAGAATCCTTGTTGACCAGGGAAGTTCCTGCGATGTTATTTTTTATAATTGCTTTGAAAGAATGGGTTTTAAAGACTCAGACTTACAGCCTTATACGCAGGAGCTAGCAGCTTTCAATGGAGCAAAGCAATCAACGAAGGGGTACCTTGACACCCTTATTTCGTTTGAAGGTGAACTAGGGGCCAGAACGGTTAAATCCCGAGTGCTGGTGATCGATGTTAAATCACCATTTAATGGCATCATAGGCCGTCCTACGTTAAATGCCATGGAGGCAGTTGTATCAACTCCACATCTCCTTGTCAAGTTTATTGATAAGGATAATGTTGTTTCATCTATCTGAGGTGATCAAGAGATGGCTAGGTACTGCTACAACCTAAGCCTCAACATGACGAAGCTGGAAGCCTCCAATAAAAAGAGGAAACTCAATGATTCTGGAGCAGCCGCTGGATCTGTAAGCCTTGTCGACCTGGACCCTAGGGCGGATTTGAACATTGACCCGTCCAACCCATTAAAGCCCACACCGGATGGGAGTTCCAGGGACATCGTCTTAGGAGATTCCCCAGAAAAGATCACCCATATTAACGACAAGCTAGATACAGAAATGGAGCAACAATTACTGATGCTCCTACAAGAATTTAAAGACCTCTTTGCATGGACTGCAGCCGATATGCCTGGCATAGACCCTGCTTTCTGCTGTCATAAATTATCCGTCTATCCAGAGACGAGACCGGTTGCCCAAAAGAAAAGAAGATTGGGACCAGAGAAACAAAAGGCAGCTTGCCAGCAAACTGAGGAATTGCTGAAGGCCGGATTTATCAAAGAAATCCGTTATTCCTCTTGGCTATCAAATGTGGTAATGGTCCGTAAATCCAATGATAAATGGAGAATGTGCATTGACTATGTGGACCTCAACCGCTGCGGTCCAAAGGATCCTTATCCTCTTCCTAATATAGATCGGATGGTAGATGACTCCTCTGGTTATCAATACCTGAGTTTCATGGATACTTATTCGGGTTACAACCAGATTCCGATGTGTGAAGAGGATCAAGAGAAGACAACTTTCATAAATGATCGTGGTGTCTTTTGCTATACAGTTATGCCCTTTGGCCTGAAAAATGCTGGGGCCACATATCAGCGCATGATCAACAAGGTTTTTGAGGGTATGCACACCAAACTTGTTGAAGTGTACATTGATGACATAATAGCCAAGACACCGGTTGGAGGCGATCATATTGAAGACCTACGCCAAGTATTTACCCGCTTGAGAGAATTTAACATGAGGCTAAACCCAATGAAATGCACTTTCGCTGTCCCTGCTGGGAAGTTCTTGGGTTTCATGTTAACCCAACGCGGTATTGAAGCCAATCCAGGGAAGTGCCAAACGATTCTAGACATGCAGAGTCCAAAGGATCTAAGAGAAGTCCAATCCCTAAATGGCAAAGTAGCAGCTTTGGCACGGTTCATGCCAAAAATGGCTCACAGGTCACTCCCCCTGTATAAAATACTGAAAAAGTCCAAGAAATTCGAGTGGGGACAGGAACAAGAGAAAGCATTCCAAGAGCTTAAGGAGGTGTTGTCTAAACCTCCCATTCTCACGAAGCCTGACCCCGAAGAGACACTCATCCTATACTTGGCTATTTCAGATGAAGCTTTGGGCGTTGCCTTGATAAAAGAAACTCCCGATGGACAGAGACCGGTCTATTTCACTAGTAAAACCTTACAAGGTGCTGAGATCCAGTATCAAAAAATCGAGAAGGCCGCCCTCGCTGTTGTTTGGGCCTCTCGACGGCTACGTCCGTACTTTCACGCCCATCCAATCATAGTAAGAACGGATTTACCACTCCGCTCTATATTAATCAAGCCCGATCTCGCTGGGAGGATGATCAAGTGGTCTATTGAACTCTCTGAGTTTGATATATCCTATGAACCTCGAAGCGCTATTAAAGCTCAAGTCCTGGCTGATTTTATTGTGGAAATGACAGGGACGAATCCAGATACCCCTCGTGTCCATTGGACTATTTACGTTGATGGTTCATCGAACCAAAGGGGCTCTGGAGCAGGTGTAGTCCTTGAAAGTGATGACGGAGAGCACCTGGAAATCTCCCTTTGTTTTAATTTCAAAACATCCAACAACCAAGCTGAATACGAAGCTTGTTTGGCCGGACTGAGAGCTGCAATTGACATCGGAGCTTCTGAAGCGACGCTCTGTAGCGATTCACAACTGGTGATTTCACAGATCTTGGGAGATTATCAGGCTCGCGAACCTCAACTCCAATTATACTTGAACTGTGTCAAGGAGTTGAGAGAGAAATTCTCGAAAATGGAATTCAAACATGTTCCACGCGAAGAGAATACTAGAGCGGATATACTCTCCAGATTAGCAAGCACCAAACGACCAGGTAGCACCACTACACTGGTTCAAAGCACACTGACGGTCGCCCAGCATTCCTCTTTTCCCTTCTCTAAATGCCATAATGACCAACTCCCTTTATGAAGACACATGGATGGCCCCCTACATCCGTTATTTGGCCGATGGGCAGCTACCTACGGATGAGAAGGAAAAGACAAAGATAAGGAGGGAATTACCATACTTCACCATGATCGATGGTAATCTTTACAGAAGGGCACTCTCTGTGCCTTATTTGATTTGTCTCAAAGAGAATGAGGTGCAAGGTGTAATGGAGGAAGTACATGAAGGACAATGTGGACACCACGCCGGAGGAAGAAGTTTAATGAGAAAAATCCTCAGGGCAGGCTACTGGTGGCCCACGATGAAACAAGACTCCATTGACTTCATCAAAAAATGCGACGCTTGCCAAAAGTTCTCTAATCTTCACCACACACCGGCGGAAGAACTCTTCACATCTGCTGTTCCATGGCCCTTCTACCAATGGGGACTGGATATTCTGGGCCCCTTTCCAACTGCTCCTGGGGGCATCAAATATCTCATTGTAGGGGTCGATTATTTCACTAAGTGGATAGAAGCAGAGCCGGTGGTACATATTACTTCAGCCCGAACTCGTCGTTTCATGTATGAGAACATTATAACACGATTCGGGGTCCCAGCACGAGTTGTCACAGATAATGGCACCCAATTCACGGATAGAAAATTCACAGATTTACTCGAAGGGTTAGGAATAACCCAAATATTCTCATCCGTCGAACATCCCCAAACCAACGGCCAAGCTAAAGTGGCCAACAGGGAGGTGCTGAAAGGACTAAAGAAACGCCTTGGTGAAGCCAAGGGCGGATGGACAGACCAGTTGTGTCACGTCCTGTGGGCATATCGGACAACGCCTCATTCTTCTACCAACAAATCCCCATATCGCCTCACATACGGGGTAGAGGCAATGATACCCGTGGAATTGCAAATTGCTTCCACAAGGGTCAAATACTTCTCTGAAGATAACAATAACGCTAACTTGGCGTCAGAAATGGATGTCATACAAGAACTCAGAGAAGATGCATTCATCAGAGATCAGGCTATCAAAGCCAAAGTTGCTCTCCGATACAACAAACGAGTTCAATCAAGGACTTTCAACGTTGGAGATTTGGTTTTGAGGAAAGCAAGTGTAGGGAACAAATTCGCTCATCAAGGCAAACTAGCCCCAAACTGGGAAGGCCCATACAGGGTATCCGAGGTTGCTGGCAAAGGCTCTTACCGCCTTGAGAACCTTGATGGCACTCCAATCTGAAATAAGTGGAACACCCAAAACTTGCGCATCTATTATAGCTAGCTGCTGGAACGATACATACTCTCCTATCCTCATTTTAAACTGAATACTGGAGAAATTATTTTCCCGGCTATGCTTTCATTGTAATTCTTATTTTTGATTTAATAAGAATCTCATACAACAATTTAACTCTTTTCGAGTTTTTCTTATGTTGTGATTTTCAGTTTATCCGGCGTACAGAAGCATGTTCAGGACGGATAATCTCAACTACCTATTCCGTAGTTGACGATGTAACTCCTCGAACATGTGCAGCGTACAAGAGCATACTCAGGACGGATGATCTCAATTACCCATTCTGTAATTGACGATGTAACTCCTCGAGTATGTGTAAGAAACTGAAGGCCCAGATTGTAGAATTAAACCGAACTCTGGGTACGGTTAGTAAGTTTGGCTGAACACCGGTGAAGACCTGGGCTGTAGGATTAAACCGAACCTCAGGAAATGGGTTGTAGGATTGAACCGAACCCTATTCCAAGAACGATAAAAAGGTAAAACCCAACACCGTATTGAAGGCTTGGGCGCAGTAAGCTGGTTCTTCTTCAAGACCACGCTGAACCCCAAGTAACGGGCGCAGTAGGTTCAGGATTAGCCCTGATCTGAACCCCGTGTTGAAGGCTCGGATTGTAGGATTAAACCGAACTCTGAGTACGACTAGTAAGATTGACCGAACGTCGGTGAAGAATCGTCAATGGGTAAAACCAAAGACCGATTAAACGAGTGGATTGTAGTGTTAAACCGAACTCCAAATACAAGTAAGTTATACTGAACTCCAAATTAATACTCTCTTTTGAAGTTCCTTATCTGGGAGTTTTATAGCTTTAAATTCTGAATCATTAATTCTTCAGTCAGAAATGCTCAATTGAAACCTGACTCATGAACTCCGACCCAAAAAGAATTCATTCGGGTACGCCATAATCTTAGGCATATTCACCCGAAACCTTTCAATCGGAAATATTTACATTCGGAATTATCAAACAAAGGGATTTCTACTCGAAGTCCTCACTCTTAAGAACTCTCACGTGAAAGTATCACTCAGAGTTTGTTCAAGGTACTGATCACCCAATAATACTGGGGGACAGTATCAGCAGTTTAACGAATATTTTGGGGAACGAACTCTTAGTGAAACGTTCTCACAATCATTTCCCCTCAAGAATTAACTTTTCAAGCCGTTCTCATGACAATAGCATTTTCACTCACAACGGCAATCCATACTATGTTATTTATGACCAAAAGGCCTGATTTTCAAGAAGCAAGATACGTTTTCTACCAGGCTTTTATATCAAATTGTTCATACTTGACAAAAAGATACTCTATCTTTTCTGTCAAATCAAGTCTTTGGCTATCAAAACGCCTATACATGAAAAACGATAACTATATGTCTCTATCCGTTCTTCATCCCGCATGTAAAAATCCGGAATGATTCAATACACATGCAATCCTTCTATTAAAGTTATTTTCAACTAAATAAGCATATAAAGGCAAATGGTTCTTTTATTGATCAAATGGAAGATTACATGAAGAAATTCATTTAGTAATCCGGAGCTGATCCCGGAACACAGCGAATTTGAATCAATAAAGACAAAGACAGGGAAGGCATTATTTCTTCTGACTTGTATCTCCTTCCTTCCCTTTGCCTTTACCTCCGGCCTTGCCTTCATTAGCACCAGAGCTAGTTCCTTCACTTCTAAGCTTCAGAAGAGAAGGTCCCATTGATTGGCCTTCAGGTAGAGGAGCGAACTTGTACGGGGTGTTAGGCGGATCCTCATGACGGTCTTTAACAACGGCCACCAGTTTCCCTTGGTGAAACTCATAGAACAGATCCATACCATTCAAATTAAGTTCTACTTTGGGATTCTGGTATTGAACTTGACGAACAACCAACCCGAAAGATTCCTTGACTGCTTGATCACACATATCTACAGCCTCAGCCAATTCTACTTTCAAGGTTTTGACTTTGTCAATCGAATCCGCCAACTTTAAGAGCAGCTCTTTCTCCTTACACGACCAATCTTCTGCTCCTTGAGAATAGACAATCTTAGCCTCCTTCAGCTCTTCTCCCAGCTTCGAAGAACGTTCCTTCTCCGTACAAAAGCTGGCATGGAGGTCAGAATTGATTTTCTTCTGGTCAAGTACTTGGACTTCCAGCTCATTGACAAGATACTTCAGTCTGGCAATTTCCTCATCCTTTTTGTACCCTTCCTCTTTGGAAGCCTCTAATCTACTTTCTAAACAGAGGATGTTTGCCTTATCCTTAGCAGCAGCAATGCTAAGGTCGTTAACCTTGCCAACCAATGAACTGAGCCTTTCATTGTCTTCTGAAAGCTTGCGAACCGACTTCAGAAGACCGGATAACTCTGCCAAGTGCTTCTGTCCGGCATCGCAAGCTTTGATTACTTCTCTGCTCTCCAATGAAGGCTTCAGCTTGTACGGAGATTCAGGAACGCTCTCAGGAACAGAACCCTCATATACAAGGTATTGAGCAAGACCGGAATTACCTTCAGGAGGGCAGGGAGCTTTAGGTGCAAAGTAAGTTGTTATTGGTTTTGCACCAAAAGTAATCACGTTGCTTGGGGCATCTGGAGTATGCCCTTCCACTTTCTTTCCCTTAGAAGGCTCCGGATCAGTAGCCCCTTTCGAAGTTTTTGGTTTCTTGGGAGAAGGTTGAGGTTCCGAGGTCCTGGAGGAATCAATTTTTGCCTATTTCCTTTTCTCTCCGCCCTTCTTAACCACCACATCAGGGGTCGGTTTCTCAGATCCGCCCTCTAGCAAGGGAATATCGTCACCAGCAGACGAAGTCAGTATTATGGTCTCAGCGGTAGCCTTCTTAGAATTCCATTTTGCCTGAATGTCATTTTCAGCCGCAACGGAGCTCTCTCCAGCTTTGAGCCCTTTCAACTTATTCATCTCTGGTGACTTCATCTCGATTTCAACTGCAAAACCAAATAACACAATTAGAGATTGAAGATTTCGAAGCATGATATATAAAAGCATGAAAAATGGCAGGAAGATTATGTAAATATTCCTCACGGGTAGACTTTGACCGTAGCAAACGCCTGCAGGAGAAAAATTTATGCGAGGCGGTATATGACTGAAGAGCGGAAAGAACAGAAACCAAAGATGGGCTCAATTCATCTTCCTCAGTGTAATACGCCTGGGAGGTTAATAAGAAATGCTCATGCGTCCAGGCTACAGGAAATTTCGGAATCCCATCTTCAGTTAACCAAAAAACTGGTTCGTTAGGCTGGACACTGATCTTCGTAAAGTAAGATTTAAAAGAACGACCATCAACTTTGGCGGAGTCAGTGTAAGACTCAAAGTTGATGATCTTGGAAAGAGTCCGGAGGGTTATCAAACTCACTCCCCCCTTCTCCTTATTCGCACGACAGACCACTTGGGAGAAATAGAAGAGCATAGCCACCGTCGGTTTAAAGTTGAAGTACTCCCCAAGCATTTCAAGAGAACGGACCAACCCCCATCCGTTGGGGTGAAGCTGTGAAGGGGCACAGTCCAAAAATCTCAGAACCCCCATCTGAAACTTCGTGAAGGGGAGGCGCACACCTAGATTCAGAAACAGAAAGTCATACATATATATGGACCTTTCGTCCGGTGTATGACATATCCGTTCTGTTGGAAGCGGAGCAAACACCATAAATTGAAACCTGCACTCCTCCTTCTTGAAGACTGTAAAGCGCGGCTCTAACTCTGCTCCGTCCTCCCGAGCATGAACGGATGGTGTTTCACGAAATTCCTCAGCCACCCAGCTGAATGGACGCTTCTGTTGGAATTTCACCCAATCAATCCGGTGTGCAACTACATTGCACAATCTGGAAGCTGTCTTCATTATGTATTGTTGAAAGGGTGCTTCCCCATCCAGTCGTCTTATTTACTGCCATCGTAAAAGCTTTTACGCTGCGGTAAAAATCCACATCATCAGAGAGGTACAAATCAGCACTCTCAGCACTCTCACTAGAGGAGGATTCTGAAGAGGGTATTATCACCCTTCGCCTCTGATACGGTGACGCCTCCCTCTCTGAATATAGTGGCTTCGATTGGAAGACCACTGGGATCCTCCCACCACGAACTGAGGGATTTCGAGTTGAGGCCCTTCCTCCTCTTCCCCTAGAGCTAAAACCTCTCCTAGACATTTACAGATACTGAAAGAAGACATGAAAAGTCAAAGGAAAATGGTTACCTAAGGATGAGGGAGGATAGTGAATCAAAATTCACAGAGGCAAACACGAAAGTCTTCTCGAAACTTTTGTAGGGGTTCGTCAAGGGAGCAAGAAGAAGTGATTACTGAAATTGCCAAATATGTCTTTTTCAGGGCATGAAAGCTCTCAAATACCGATTCAAGCAACCTGTCGTTTACTCTCAAATGACTCTCCCTTTTGGTGGATCACAATAGTCGTTTTGAACCCAAAGGCGTGAAAATGCCATCGTTTCGTCACAGAGCCTTTTAAATGGGCCTATTAAATCCAAATTCTAGGCCCACCAAGTTCCTGTGTGACGGTTATTAAGACATGCACATTTAACGCAATAATGGCTCGCCCACGTGAGTAAAGGCATTAAATGTCCAATCATGAGAAACGTGGCCACCATTACTCGAATACCAAGGGTTACAAAATTTAATAAACTTATGAGATTCTCATTGTTCGAATCCGCCCTCAAGAGTTTCATCATAACGGAACCTTGTTCCAAGAGCGGATATTTACACAACAGTACGATCGGTATAGCTTATATGAGTAAATCTACTAATTCCTCACATAAGCTAGGGGGCTAGTAGAGTACTACTGATCACCGATTTCGGATATGAATATTGAACACTCAATCCGTACGATTGAGAATCATTCATCTTAATCCGTACTCCTGCGATTGAAAAAAACGTCCCCAGGATGGATGATCTCAATCACCTATTATGTGATCTGACGATGTAACTCCTGACGATGTGAACTTTTCCAGGACGGATGATCTCAATCACCTATTCTGTGATCTGACGATGTAACTCCTGGCGTCGTACATATCCCCAGGACGGATGATCTCAATCACCTATTATGTGATCTGACGATGTAACTCCTGACGATGGATACTTCCCCAGGATGAATGATCTCAATCACCTATTATGTGATCTGACGATGTAACTCCTGACGATGGATACTTCCCCAGGACGGATGATCTCAATCACCTATTCTGTGATTCGATGATGTAACTCCTGGTACGAACAATCCCCATCATCATTCTTATGATGGAAGATTTTGAAAGTTAATCCGCGCTTTCGCTCTCAAGTGGTATTCTCCCAGGACGGATACTCTTTATCACCTACTCTGTGGTACAATGACGTAACTCCTGCCGTAAACAAACTCCCATCATCATCCTTATGATGGAAGACTCAAATACCACTTTATTACACCTTTGCAATTCCCCAAACTTGGAACAATATTCTTACAATGGACGACATTGATTCTCCAGTGAGAATAACACGGATTAAGAACAGTCATCCATCCTGTTACACTATTTTACTAAACGACGGATCGGCTCCTCCTTTCCCCAAAAGAATTAAGGATCATGCCCTAAAGACAGGCACCCTTTTCTTAACACACACTTGGGGACATGTATATATTTCTCCATTCTAAATTCATTTGTTGTTTAATCTACCGAGGCAATTATTTCAGTTCGACCTCAAGGTTAATCATATAGAACGGATTAACAACGACTTAAATGACATATATGCATGAAATGTTGGAGACAAATTTCTTAAATGAATTTTATTCATGAAAAACGAAATTACACATAACTGTTTAAAACCGGAGTTGATCCCGGAACACAACTCTACATATAAATAAAGCAAGACTACGGAGGAGGAATTTGCTCTTCAGCTTTCTGTGCTTCCTCAGCTCCAGGCTCTTGTGTCCCTTCCTTTAGGATTTCCTCAGGAATTCCCCCTCCAGGAGCCTCAGTTCCTTCCGCAGATGAAGCGACCTCAGACGTAGGAAGAACGTAATCCGGTCCCATAGTTTGACCCTCAGGAAGAGGAGGCAAACCGTACAAGGACGTCGGAGGATCTTCATGACGACCATCAACCACGGTGACCAACTTTCCTCCATGGAATTCATAGAACGGATCCATTCCATAGAGGCTAAGTTTCACAGTGGGGTTGCGGTAGAAAACTTGGCGTATAGCTAGGCCGAAGGATTCTTCAACCGCCTGCTTGCATATATCAATAGCTTCCTGCTTCTCAGCTTTCACTATAGCCAATTCTTCCCGCAACCTCGATAGCTCCCCACTTGATCCTCCAGATTCCGTTCTCCCAGCCTTCAGTCCCTCGATCTCAAGAAGGAGCCTCTTCTCCTTTCGGGACCACTCCTCAGCAGCAACTTTGCTCTTATCCTCGAGCTCAACCTACTTAGCCTGGCTGCTACGGAGTTCTTCCTTTGATTTGTTAAGTGTTTCCTCCAATTTATCTTCCAAGTCTTTGAGAATACCTTTAAGCTTAAGGTTCTCTTTGTTCATAATATCCCCGAACTCTTTAGACTTGGCAAGACGGTCTTCCATTAATTTTATAGTGGCTTTATCCTTCCTTGACGAGAGGTTGAGCTGTTCTAATTTATCACTCAGCTCATCAACCTTATCAACATTGTCAGCTAACAAACTGAACGAGTGAAGCATTCCAGTCAGTTCTGCTAACTGCCATTTTCCGGCTTCACACGCTTCCTTAATTTCTTTAGTGTTAAGCGTGGGCCGGAGTTCATACATCGGTTGAGGAAGAATCGCTGGGGTTGCTCCCCGATATGAGAGGAAGGGGGTAAGGAATGAAGTTGTTGGGTAGGAGATCGGATCAGGCCTAGGAACTCCGGCAGCAATCCCCTTATGGAGTCCGGAGGAAACATCAGCTGCATCCGAGGTTTCTACAGCCTTACCTTCTGGAGTTTTACGTTTCTTCGACGGACCCCCGAAAGAATCATTCTTGATTTTTCTCCTCCTCTCAGTTATTGGGGGCTGACCCGTAGCTGCGCCAACACCGGTTGAACCGCCCTCCACCAGCAGAATCTCCCCTTCAACATCCGAAGTCAGGATGATCAATTCAGGATGATCCCTTGCGGAGGGCTTGGCCTGAATTTCATTTTCGTGGGCTACGGATTTACCTGCCGCTTTAAATCCCTTTAACTTATTCATCTCCGGAGATTCTTGTTCTATCTCACCTGCATGCACAAACACAAGATATTAACAACCACAAAATACTCGATACATTTGACAAAGTAGAAAAAGAGAAATAAAATGAGAATTACGTAGATATTCATCCCGGACTCCGCTTGAACTACTTAAAAGACGCCTACACGAAAATACTTTAGAGCGTGTAGTATGCGCTTCAAGTGCGAACAACACTTTCGACGATTCAGGGGATAGCTCGGATTGATCAGCATAATATGCTTGGGAGTTTAAAAGAAAATGTTTATGGGTCCAACTCAAAGGAAATTTGTTCAGACCATCTTCATCCCTCCAAAAAATTGGTTTCTTCTTCCCAACAGATATCCGAGTAAAGTAGGATTTAAATGATTTTCCATCGACTTTGGCCGAATCGGTGTAAGATTCAAAGTTTACGAAAGAACAGAGAGTTCAGAGTGTCACTAGGCCAATACCGCCCTGCTTGTTAGCCCTCCAAACTACTTGAGTGTAATAAAACAGCATCGCTACTGTGGGCGTGAAGTTGAAATGATCCCCCAGAACCTCCAGAGCACGGATGAGGCCCCAACCGTTGGGATGAAGTTGAGAGGGTGCGCAGTTTAAGAACCTCAACACACCCATCTGAAGCTCGGATAAGGGAAAACGAACTCCCAGGTAATGAAATATGAAATCGTACATGTATACAGAACGGTTGTTGGGTACGGCATGGCATATCCGCTCTGTAGAAAGTGGTGCAAATACCTTAAACCACTTCTTCATTTCTTCTTCTGCATGAAGCGTGAACCTTGGTTGAATTCGGGGTCCATCCTCGTTTGTATGACGGGAAGCCAAATTCTTAAACTCACTAGCTACCCAACAGAAAGGCCATTTAGCCTGAAGTTCTTCCCAATTTAACCTAGAAATAGCAACGGTGTAAAGACCTTCTGTTGTCTTCAGAATGGTATTATCTCCGGAAGTCCCTTCTCCAGCAGCCATCTGAATCGCCTAGACCGAACTCTTTAATCTACGATAAAAGATCATATCGTCAGAAAGGTGATAACCATTACTCACTTCATTTTTTAAAGCGACTACAATCAGAGGACGACTCTGAGAAGGGAAAAGTCACTTTCCACAGTGAGTAAGATCCCCTTTCTGAGCGACATGACTCAGCCTTAGGAAGAATCACAAGGATTCTTCCCCATGACTATTAGGGTTGCGAGAAATTAATCTCCCCCTAACTAAAGCACATTCTCTTCGCAAAAATAGTATACCAAAACAAGATGAAAATAGCATGGGAAAGTTACCTCAGATGAAGATGATGAAGATGAGGACTGAAAAAAAAGTCTCGTAGAGCAAGCGATAAACATCCTTGCGATATTTTTGCAGAGTGTTGCTAAGAAATCAGAAACGAGTGGAACCCAGAATCCACTAAGTGTTTCTTTTATAGGAAATGAAAAGGCTCAGTTACCACCTCTTGAAGTTGTGACGCTCTCAACTAAACGCGTTGGTTCACAAGTGAAACGACACAACCGTTCCAATTCATGGGCGCCAAAACAATATCCATTCGACGAAGGGCCTATCTACTAGGCCCAAAAGTTTCGAAAAATGTAGGCCTGTTAAGCCTTAAACGACGGTTATTGAGATTTCCATCTCAGACGCAATAATTGCTCGCCCACGTGGTTAAAAGCATTTAATGTCTAATCATGCGACGCAATTCACGCTTTACAGCCGTTACGCGAACTTCAAGAGCCTTCAATTCCAATAAACTCTTGAAATTCTCATACAGCGAATCTTTGTCTGAATCCGTTGTGATAACATCATCACATCGGATCTTTTGACTTAAGAACGGTTATTTGCAATATAATAACAAATGCTAAGGAACTGTTATACGCGTAAGCCTACCGATATTCAGACCTCTCGCAGGTTGAGTAGCTTATGTGAACAACCACTCAGTCCCTTACACAAGCTAGGGGACATATGATCCGGTCTCAATACCGGTATCCGATCTGCAAGACATATTTCAACGTCTTTGTCAAGACATCAACGTGTAACCGGTGTCATCGGTATACATCCGGACTGTAATTCCGTATCAGGCGCTCTCCCTATACCGGTTGTTCAGGATAACACCATGACACTAGATAACACACACGTCACTATGCAAAAGACAAGAATCATTGCTACAGGGACCGATCAATAATCCCCAGCACTATAAGCTAAATTCTGCTCACGGGGATGGTCAACTTGCTCCCTAATCCTAGTCTATACTCTCCATGCTCAATATAAAATAGCCACTTGACCCAATCATGCTGGTGAGTGCACAATAAAATAATGCTAATGGAAGTTAGTGGTTCCCCACTAACGAGTCCTCGTAAAACGAGCCAATCAGGTATATGAACTCTCTTCATTAATGAAGTGGGGGGATTCGGAACTGAATAAAAAAAACGATTACTCTCTGAAATACATTCCTTACTTGGAATATTATCACTGACTTGAGTGTCGGAGAATCTTTGCAGGTGACACCACCATTCGCCCACATCCACGCGTTAGGTCAGTGTGAAGGATCTCCAGAACGCCCAATCCGCTCTCCTTACGCAAGGACAACGGATATTTACACCGGATACTCATACATCCAGTCTTCAGCACAGTATTTACATACTATTTATGATTGACTTGAGTCCGGATATCTAGACCCTGGTTCAGGACAGATCAGTACTCATTGCTATTCTTTTGGCATGAATCATATTTCTTAACATAGTCCACTGCGTCCTTGACTAAAGTAGGCCACCAATAACCTGCCCTCAAAATTTTTCTAGCCAGGCTTCTGCCTCCGTAGTGATTTCCACATGCTCCCTCGTGCACCTCATAGAGAACCTCGTCTGACTCTTCCTCATTTAACCATCTCAAATAGGGCACTGTCAACCCTCTTCTGTACAAAGTCCCATCCAATAGTGCGAAGTTTGGTAGCTCTTTTTTTAGTTTCTTCTTCTCAACTGGGCACTCTGGAAGTTGCCCACTTATTATGTATCTAATGATCGGGATTACCTAAGAGTTCTCTAGGCGTGCTTTGAATTGAACAACATACACCCTTAATGAGCTTGAAATGTTTGGGGCAGCCAGTGTGCTTTGTATCACCGTAGTTGTGCACCCTGCCTTTTTGGTACTAGTCGATCGAGACAGGACATCAGCTCTTATATTCCCTTCCCTTGGTACATGCTTGAATTCTATGCTCTCAAATTTTTCTCCCAACTCTTTTACCTTTGCCAAATACTGTTGCAACAATGGCTCCTTTGCCTGATAACTTCCATTAATTTGTAAAGTCACTAACTGTGAATCGTTGTAGAGCACCGCCGTCCAGGCCCCTAAATCCAAGGCCGCTCTGAGCCCTGCTAAACACGCCTCATATTCAGCTTGATTATTCAATGTTTTGAAATCGAATCTAAAGGAAATCTCCACACTCACTTCGTCTTCGCTTTCAACCACCACTCCGGCCCCACATCCTTTTCCATTCGATGACCCGTCGATGAAAATCTTCCAATGCTCCCGTGGTAAGGTTGGGGTCTCTCCTGTTAATTCTGTCATGAAGTTTACCAAGACTTGGGCCTTTATGGTTGTTCGAGGCTCATAAGATATATCGAACTCTAATAATTCTATTGCCCACTTCGTCATTCTCCCTGCTAAATTTGGCTTATGTAACACCACTCTCAAAGGCAAATCGGTCCTAACCGTTATGGGATGTGCATAAAAATATTGCCTTAAACGCCGGGACGTCCAAACTAAGGCTAGAGTCAGCTTTTCAAGCTTCTGATACTGGCCTTCTGCTCTTTGCAATACTTTTCCAACAAAGTATACGGGTCTCTGACCCTCTATGGTTTCCTTCACATGTACAGCTCCCATCACTTTATCAGATATAGACAAGTATACAAACAGCTTCTCACCGGGATCAGGTCTTGTCAACACTAGTAGGTTTGCCACGACATCTTTTAACTCCTGAAATGCTTTTTCTTGCTCCGCTCCCCATTGGAAATCTTTGTTTCTTTTTAACACTTTGTAAAGGGGTAGTGATCGGTGTGCCATCTTTGGCATGAACCGGGATAAGGCCGCCACTTTACCATTCAACGATTGCACCTCCCCTATGTTGGTCGGACTTCGAAGCTCTCTTACTACCCTGTATTTGTCTGGATTAGCCTCTATACCACTCTGGGTTAGCATGAACCCTAAGAATCTTCCAGCTGGTACTACAAATATGCACTTGAGGGGATTTAACCTCATATTGTAGAGCTGCAATCTTTGGAACACCTTCCTTAAATCTTCAACATGATCCCCTCCAACTGAAGACTTGGTGATTATATCAACTACGTATACCTCGATCATTTTTTACCTCATTCCGTCAAACACCTTGTTCATGATTCTCTGGTAGGTAGCCCCAGCATTCTTCAGCCCAAATGGCATCACAGTATAACAAAAAACTCCTTTATCATTTACAAATGCTGTCTTATCCTCAACATCCTTCTACATCAAGATTTGATTATAGCTGGAGTACGCATCCATAAATGACAGGAATTGGTACCCTGATGAATCATCAACCATTTGATCGATGCTTGGTAAGGGGTATAGATCATTAGGGCAACATTTGTTCAAATTTATGAAGTCCATACACATTTGCCATTTACCATTGGCTTTCTTCACCATTACTACGTTTGAGACCCAGGAAGAATACTGGACATCCCTTATAAAACTAGCCTTTAGCAACTCCTCAGTTTGTTCATATGCCGCCTATTGTTTTTCGGGACCCAATCTCCTCTTTTTCTGTTCACCGCTATGGACTCCAGATAAACTGCCAACTTATGACCATAAAAGTTTGGGTCGATTCCTGGCATATCGGCCGCTGTCCACGCAAATAGGTGTTTAAACTCTTTCAACAACTTGATCAATCGCTCATTCATTCCCCCATCTAAAGAATCAATTATCTCCGTTCCTCTAGTGGAGTCGTCTTCTAAGACTATTTTCTTCACTCCTCCTTTTGGTGTTGGTCTCTGAGGGTTCTCTGGATCCAACCTCGACTCCTCTCTTGGGTCCAAGTCTATCATATTTACAGACTCTGGTATTGACCCGCCATCATTAAATCTCTTCATCTTTACTGATTCTTCTACCTTGGTCATTAACACACTGAGGTTGTAACAGTATCTCGTCATTTACTGATCACCCCAAACAGAAGATACCTGATTGTTCTTGTCAATGAATTTTATCAAAAGGTACGAGGTAGACACAACTGCTTCAAAAGCATTCAAAGATGGACGTCCAATGATCCCGTTGAATGGTGATTTTACATCGATAACCAAAACCCTGGTTCTCACAGTCTTAGACCTCGGTTCTCCTTCAAAGGTCAGTCTGGTATCCAAATATCCCTTGGTGGATTGTTTGGCACCATTGAACACAATCAATTCTTGAGTATACGTTTGTAGATCAGAATCTAACAGGCCCATTTTCTTGAAGCATTCATAGAAAATCACGTCGTATGAACTCCCTTGATCTACCGACATCCTTCTTATTATTTTGTTTGCCACAACAGCCTCTATTACTACCGCGTCATCGCCTCCTGGCATAGTCGGGCCATAATCATCATCAATAAAAATAATGGCCAGGGTTTGAACACTATCCCTAAAAGGCCTATTGTCTTTCTTCGCTTGCACTGACATTATCATTCTCAAATGGCTCTTTCTCGCCGAATTTGACACTCCTCCTCTAGCAAATCCTCCAGCAATCATGTCTATGACATCCCTCCTACCCGAACTAGGTGGCTTCATCCAAGTCTCATCATCGTCGATATTATCAACTACGACTTTGCCTTTGTCTAAAGCAGGCCTCTTCGAATTCTGGGCTTCTTCCTCAACCGGATTAATTTCCTTCCTCCAGGGTGCTACCTTCTCAGGCTCTGAGTTTGCTCTTGGCTTGAACATATATTGCTTCAATTTCCCTTCTCTTATCAGTGTCTCAATAGCCTCTTTTAGCTGACGGCATTCATTAGTATTGTGTCCTGCTTGCTCATGGAATTTCACAATATTTGTTGGGATTCCCAACCCTTTTCATTGGAAGGGGTCTTCTTACCCCGTACACCGTCATTCCTCTCCATCCAACCTCTCAGAGTATTTGGCTAGGTCGAACTGTCAAAGGTGTATATTATAGAGCATTCACATTCCTCCCCTCTCGTGGTCTTGGGAATACATCCCTACCTGGCCCTTTTCTTTCCGTCCTGCTTTCCTTCTTGTCCGCCCGCTTCAACTCTATCTCCATGCCTCTTTGCTTGGTAGCCACCAAGTGTATCTCTCTTCCTACATACTTTACTGCTTTGCTCCTAAATTCCTCCATCGTCCGAGGTGGTCCCTTTGCTAATGATAATGTAAAAGGGGACCGAGGTTGCAACACTTCTACTATAATATGCATCTGAATTTCTTTTGTTAACCCCGAAACCAATGCAGCTTATTTGTAAAATCTCTTTAAGAAATCCTTCAAACTCTCATCTATTCCTTGCCTAATTTGTGCAAGTGTGTGTGATTTCTTCGGCACATCCCTAGACACCACGAAATGTGGAAGAAAAACATAGTTCATGTCATCCCAAGAATCTATTGACCCACTGGGCAAGCTCTTAAGCCACCCAAGAGCTTCTGCAGATAGCGTTCTTGGAAACATTCTACACATTACATCCTCCTCGGCACCCAGGAACATTGATTCGTTGACGTAAGCATCCAAATGACTTCCGGGGTCTGACTCTCCAGTATACTTCCCAATTGACAACGGCTGGGGGGTTTGTAGGTGTCGAGGGATGGGGGTACTCATCAATCTTCTAGTGAATGGAATCTTAAACCGATACTCTCCTCCCCTGTCGTGGTTTAGCGTCCTCCTCTGGCTACTCATTTCCTCCGTCTAATGTATGGACTCTAGCTCTTCATGTGCATTCGTCAAAGATCTCTCCGGTTGATATAGATTCTCCTACTGCCTATGATCACCTTGATTTTCTCTGCACAATGATTGTATCTCCTGGCATAGTTGCCTTATAATTTCATCCCTAGGATCTGCTCACGCTACCATCGGGTCTCTCAATTCCGTCCCAAGAGTCTCCACTATGCCTTCATTAAAATTTAGAGTTCTCGTTACAACTTGTACATGTCCTTCCAGAGTCTCGTTTCCTCTAGGGGGCTCCATGTTACTTGTTTGATACGATGCGAGACTTACAAATTTACGCGGTCCCATCGGGCGTGCCAATGATCTGTCCTAAAGAATCCGGGGTCAAAGATGACAGTTAATCGGACTTCTAAGTTAACCGGACTCCTAAGTTCTCCTCTCACTCTCAATTTTACACCACCTCAGTGGAGTACGGTATTCTGTACCCCAGTTTAGTGGGAATTTGAGGTTCTTCCTATAAAGGTTGTAATTGTTGTTAACTCCGTTATGACACTTCAAGACCACGCCGGAGGGGTACCTACAGATTATTCTTCGATGCCTAAGTCAGGATAGTATTTAAGATAATATCGAATTACGGAGATAGATTACGGATAACTTAGGTTAGATCCCCTTTCAGTAATAAATGACTTGTATTTATAGTGTTTACCTTAGCTCTGAAAGTGATTTGACTACCCTTCTAACTTACTGTTGACACAGTACCAGCAGGGTATGGTTGCCCATACCTCTCCTGACTGATTTGTCAGATTGTCAATGCAACACCGATTTCATCAGTAAAAAAGGAGCTGTAATAAGCTGGTTGCCTTAGACTCCGATTATCACTCGTTATTTTTTGATGACGTGGCGTTACATTTGGCATCTCGTCCAGTTTAGGTTGCTATCCCGGATCATGAAGTGATATTTTACTTTAATGTATTTTGCTTTGGAGTGCTGAATAAGATTCTTGGAGAGATTTATTACACTAGTATTATCACAGAATACTGGGATTTCTCCTTCTTTGATTGAGTAATCTTCTAGTTAATATTTGATCCAAAGAAGTTGAGAGCAACAACTAGCTACAGACATATATTGTGCTTCAGCAGTTGAAAGTGAAATAAAGTTTTGCTTTTTGCTGCTCCATGAAATTAAGTTGCTTCCCAAGAAGTGACATCCACCACTAGTACTTTTTCTATCAACTTCATCTGCTACAAAGTCTGCATCACACAATCCAGAAAAAGAGAAAGAGTCTGTTTGTTTACAGAACAACCCAAGGTTAATGGTTCCAACAAGATATCTTAGAATCCTCTTCACTACAGACAAGTGTGATTCCTTAGGATCTGATTGATATCTTACAGACACGCAAATGCTAAACATTATGTCAGGTCTGCTGGATGTAAGATTTAAGATTGAACTAATCATTCCTCTATATAAGGTCTGGTCTATTGATGTACCAGACTCATCTTTATTTATGGTACAGTTAGGATGCATAGGAGTGTATTTATGGCCTTAGCATTAGTCATTTTAAAATTTTTGAGTAGTTCCGTGGTGTACTTTTGTTGATGAATGAAAATTCCATCACTAGTCTATTGAATTTGCAAGCCTAAGAAGAATTTAAGTTCACCCATCATACTCATTTCAAATTCTGCTTACATCATTTTTGAAAAATCTTTACACAGACTATCATCAGTAGCACCGAAAACAATATCATCCACATAAATCTACACAATAATAAAGTGTTTCTTAGAGCTTTTTCTAAAGAGGGTTGTGTCAACTTGACCTCGAGTAAAGCCTTTTGAAATAAGAAAGGAACTGAGTCTGTCGTACCAAGCTCTGGGAGCCTATTTTAGACCATACAGTGCTTTACTTAATTTAAAAACATGATTAGGAAGAGACATATCTTCAAAAGCAGGAGGCTGTTTTACATAAACTTCTTCCTCAATAAAACCATTCAGAAAAGCACTCTTTACATCCATCTGATATATTATAATACCTTTAAAATCTACAAACGCAAGAAGTATCCTGATAGCCTCAAGTCTGGCTACGAGAGCAAAAGTTTATGTAAAATCTATACCTTCTGGTTGATTATAGCTTTAAGCTACCAATCTAGCTTTGTTTCTGATTACTTTTCCATCTTCATCTAGCTTATTTCGGAATACCCACTTAGTTCCAATTATGCTTTTATCTTTGGGTTTAGGAATAAGTGTCTATACTTTACTTCTTTCAAACTGATTTAGTTCTTCTTGCATAGCAAGAATCTGATCTACATCCTTTAGAGCTTCCAGAACATTTTTTGGTTCCATTTCTATGATAAGAGTAATTGTTGACTGATTATGAAGGTTGGATCTAGTCCTAACTCCAGCAGCTTAATCTTCGATGATAAGGTCTGAAGGATGATGGACTTTAAATTTTTAATTTTTTGGCTTTTCAGGTTCAAGGAGTTGATCCTATTCTGATTTTTCAGGATTTGTTGATTGTGATTGACCATTTTTAGTTAGTTGTTCTATTGATTGCTCTTGCTCTTGCTGAATCCCTGCATCATCAGAGTCCAAATTTGCCAGTCTCCTGTTAGTCTTTTGAAGGTCATCAAATCTTACATGCATAGATTCTTCTATAGTTTGCGTTCGAGTATTAAATACTCTATAGGATTTTGATGTGGTAGAGTATCCCATAAATATACCTTTGTCACATTTTGAATCAAATTTTCCATGATAGTCCTTAGTATTCAGAATGTAATAGGTGCACCCAAAAGGATAAAAGTATAAGATATTGGGTTTTCTAACTTTCCATAATTCATAAGGAGTCTTATTCAGTATTGGTCTAATAAAAACTCTATTTTGAATATAACAAGAGGTACTCACAACTTCTGCCCAGAAGTATTTTGGAAGACCGTTTTCACAAAGCATGGTTCTAGCCATTTCCTATAGAGTTTGTTTTTCTTTTCCACAACTCCATTTTGTTGTAGAGTTCTTGGTGAGGAAAAACTGAGTTATTCCAGACTCATTGTAGGACTTTTCAAAAATTTCATTTTCAAATTCTCTGTCATGATCACTTCTTATTGTACCAATACAGTATCCTTTCTCATTTTGGATTTTCTTGCAAAAGATTTTAAATACTTTTATAGACTCATCCTTGTGGGCTAGGAAATATACCCATGTTAATCTGGTGTAGTCGTCAACAATGACGAATCCATATTTCTTTCGTGCCATACTTTGTACATGAGAAGGATCAAATAGATCTAAATGTAATAATTCTAGAGGTCTGGATATAGAAACATCTTTGTTTTTAAAAGAGGTTTTGTGTTGTTTTCCACTTTGGCATGCTTCACATGGTAAGGAATTGTTAAAGGAAATTTTTGGTAATCCTTTGACTAGATCCTTTCTGTGAAGTTTTGAAATAAATTTGAGACTTACATGTCTAAGCTTTTTGTGCCAGATCCATCTCTCCTTAGAGTTTGAAAATAGACATTTTATATTTTGATCATTTAGTTCGTTCAAGTCCACCTTATAAAGGTTATTGAGTCTATTTGCATTAAAGAGTATGGTTCCATCATGATTGATGATCGTACACTTATTTTTGTCAAAAGAAACTTGGTACCCCCTGTCACAAAATTGACTAATGCTCAGTAGGTTATGTTTCAGACCTTCAATAAGAAATACATTTTCAATGACAGGTGAGGGAAGTTTACCCACTTTACTAGACCCAATGATTCTTCCAGTCTGGTTCTTTCCAAAGGTGACAAATCCTCCTTTAAATTTCTCTAAGTCTAGGAACATAGACCTTTTTCCTGTCATGTGATGCAAGCATCCACTGTCCATATACCAT